>CM075771.1:91613945-94013945 GCA_037974665.1 Ehretia macrophylla
GGTTGTCGTCCTTTTAACAGCACACGACGTACGATCCGGGACGAAAAAATAGATTAAAAGAAGAAAAGTGGCCCGAAACTGATGAAAACGTTCGATTTTGAGCTCAGAAAAGGGCACGGTGAGCGAGCTACCTGCCCCCGTCGTAGAGCTCTCGAACGGCTTTCCAACGGTATGCTGTGCGCCGCGTAACTCTTTTCAGATCAAAAGTTATGGTCACCGGAGCGACGGAGACCTGGTCACAAGCCTACGCCCTTGGTTTGTGGGCCCAGCCTCCCCGTGAAGAGAAGTTGTCTTGCCCAAGGTGCCGTGGGATTCGATAATAGAAATGTGGTGGGTAAAGTATCTTGGTAACCCTAACCGGAGTAAAAAAAATTGAAAAAGGGGTGCAAAAGGGGGTGCAACACGAGGACTTCCCACGGGGTCACACATCCTTGTACTACTCTCGCCCAAGCACGCTTAACTTCGGAGTTCTGATGGGATCCGGTGCATTAGTGCGGGTATGATCGCACCCGTCATGTTGAGGGCACAATTCCTTTATGTGTTAACGGTTCACAGACCCAGCCTAGAGATATAGCCCATTCAAAAGGCCCAATGGGCTTAACGACAACCCATCTGCTTCAACAACGCAGCATCCTCGCAAGACGTGATATCGACACATTGTAGGGTCCTCTAATGTGCCGCGAGTAAGGTTGTCGTCCATTTAACAGCTCACGACGTACGATCCGGGACGGAAAAACAAAGCAAAAGAAGAAAAGTTGCCCGAAACTGATGAAAACGTTCGATTTTGAGCTCCGAAAAGGGCACAGCAAGCTGGCTAGATGCCCCCGTCGTAGAGCTCTCAGAGAGCTTTCCAACGGTATGCTGTGCGCCTCGTAACTCCTTACAGATCAAAAGTTATGGGCACCGGAGCGACGGAGACCTGGTCACAAGCCCTACGCCCTCGGTTTTCTGGCCCAGCCTCCACGTGAAGGGAAGTTGTCTTGCCCAAGGTGCCGTGGGATTCAATAATAGAAATGTGGTGGGTAAAGTATCTTGGCAACGCTAACCAGAGCAAAAAAAAATTGAAAAGGGTGGTGCAACACGTGGACATCCCTGGGGGTCACCCATCCTAGTACTACTCTCGCCCAAGCACGCTTAATTTCGGAGTTCGGATGGGATCCGGTGCATTAGTGCTGGTATGATTGCACCCGTCATGTTGAGGGCACAATTCCTTTATGTGTTAACGGTTCACAGTCACAGCCTAGAGAGATGGCCCATTCAAAAGGCCCAATGGGCTTAACGACAACCCATCCGCTTCAACAACGCAGCATCCTCGCATGACGTGATATTGACGCATTGTAGTGTCCTCTAATGTGCCGCGAGTAAGGTTGTCGTCCTTTTAACAACTCACGACGTACGATTCGGGACAGAAAAACAGAGCAAAAGAAGAAAAGTGTCCCGAAACTGATGAAAACGTTCGATTTTGAGCTCCGAAAAGGGTAAAGCGAGCTAGCTAGCTGCCCCCGTCGTAGAGCTCTCGGAAAGCTTTACAACGGTATGTTGTGCGCCGCGTAACTCCTTACGGATCAAAAGTTATGGGCACCGGAGCGACGTAGAGCTGGTCACAAGCCCTACGCCCTCGGTTTGCGGGCCCAGCTTCCACGTGAAGAAAAGTTGTCTAGACCAGGGTGCCGTGGGATTCGATAATAGAAATGTGGTGGATAAAGTATCTTGGCAACCCTAATCGGAGCAAAAAAAATTGAAAATGGGGGTGCAACACGAGGACTTCCCAGGGGGTCACCCATCCTAGTACTACTCTCACCCAAGCACGCTTAACTTCGGAGTCCTGATGGGATCCGGTGCATTAGTGCTGGTATGATCGCACCCGTCATGTTGAGGGCACAATTCCTTTATGTGTTAGTGGTTCACAGACCCAGCCTAGATGGATGGCCCATTCAGAAGGCCCAATGGGCTTAAAGACAACCCATCCGCTTCAACAACCCAGCATCCTCACAAGACGAGATATCGACGCATTGTAGGGTCCTCTAATGTGCCGCGAGTATGGTTGCCGTCCTTTTAACAGCTCACGACGTACGATCCGGGACGGAAAAACAGAGCAAAAGAAGAAAAGTGGCCCGAAACTGATGAAAACGTTCGATTTTGAGCTCTGAAAAGGGCACGACGAGCTAACTACCTGCCCCCGTCATAGAGCTCTTGGAGAGCTTTCCAACGGTATTCTATACACCGCATAACTCCTTACGGATCAAAAGTTATGGGCACTAGAGCAACAAAGACCTGGTCACAAGCCCTACGCCCTCGGTTTGCGGGCCCAGCCTCTACGCAAAGTGAAGTTGTCTTGCCCAAGATGTCGTGAGACTAAATAATAGAAATATGGTGGGTAAAGTATCTTGGCAACCTTAACCGGAGCAAAAAAAATTGAAAAAGGGGGTGCAAAAGGGGGTGCAACACGTGGACTTCCCAGTGGGTCACCCATCCTAATACTATTCTTGCCCAAGCACGTTTAACTTCAGAGTTCTGATGGGATCTTGTGCATTAGTGCAGGTATGACCGCACCCATCATGTTGAGGGCACAATTCTTTTATGTGTGAACGGGTCACAGTCCTAGCCTAGAGAAATGGCCCATTCAAAAGGGCCAATGGGCTTAACGACAACCCATCCGCTTCAAAAACGTACCATCCTCGCAAGACGTGATATCGACGCATTGTAGGGTCCTCTAATGTGCCACGAGTATGGTTGTCGTCCTTTTAACAACTCACGACGTACGATTCGGGACGGAAAAACAGAGCAAAAGAAGAAAAGTTTCCCGAAACTGATGAAAACGTTCGATTTTGAGCTCCGAAAAGGGCACGGCAATCTAGTTAGCTGCCCCCGTCGTAGAGCTCTCGGAAAGCTTTCCAACGGTATGCTGTGCGACGCGTAACTCCTTACGGATCAAAACTTATGGGCACCGGAGCGACGAAGACCTAGTCACAAGCCCTACGCCCTCGGTTTACGGGCCCAGCTTCCACGTGAAGAAAAGTTGTCTAGACCAGGGTGCCGTGGGATTCGATAATAGAAATGTGGTGGGTAAAGTATCTTGGCAACCCTAATCGGAGCAAAAAAAATTGAAAAGGGGGGTGCAACACGAGGACTTCCCAGGAGGTCACCCATCCTAGTACTACTCTCGCCCAAGCACGCTTAACTTCGGAGTTCTGATGGGATCCGGTGCATTAGTGCTGGTATGATCGCACCCGTCATGTTGAGGGCACAATTTCTATATGTGTTAATGGTTCACAGTCCCAGCCTAGGGAGATGGCCCATTCAAAAGGCCCAATGGGCTTAACGATAACCCATCCGCTTCAACAACGCAGCATCCTCGCAAGACGTGATATCGACGCATTGTAGGGTCCTCTAATGTGCCGCGAGTAAGGTTGTCGTTCTTTTAACAGCTCACGACGTACGATACGGGACGGAAAAACACAGCAAAAAAAGAAAAGTGGCCCGAAATTGATGAAAACGATCGATTTTGAGCTCTGAAAAGGGCACTGCGAGCTAGCTACCTGTCCCCGTCTTAGAGCTCTCGGAGAGCTTTCCAACGGTATGCTGTGCGCCGCGTAACTCCCTACGGATCAAAAGTTATGGGCACCGGAGCGACGGAGACCTGGTCACAAGCCCTACGCCCTCGGTTTGCGGGCCCAGCCTCCACGTGAAGAGAAGTTGTCTTGCCCAAGGTGCCGTGGGATTCGATAATAGAAATGTGGTGGGTAAAGTATCTTGGCAACGCTAACCGGGGCAAAAAAAATTGAATATGGGGGTGCAACACGAGGACTTCCCAAGGGGTCACCCATCCTAGTACTACTCTCGCCCAAGCACTCTTAACTTCGGAGTTCTGATGGGATCCTGTGCATTAGTAGGGGTATGATCGCACCCATCATGTTGAGGGCACAATTCTTTTATGTGTTAACGGTTCACAGTCCCAGCCTAGAGATATGGCCCATTCAAAAGGCCCAATGGGCTTAAAGACAACCCATCCGCTTCAACAACGCAGCATCCTCGCAAGACGTGATATCGATGCATTGTAGGGTCCTCTAATGTGCCGCGAGTAAGGTTGTCGTCCTTTTAACAGCTCACGACGTACGATCCGGGACGGAAAAACAGAGCAAAAGAAGAAAAGTGACCCGAAACTGATGAAAATGTTCGATTTTGAGCTCCGAAAAGGGCAAAGCGAGCTAGCTAGCTTCCCTCGTCGTAGAGCTCTCAGAGAGCTTTCCAACGGTATGCGGTGCGCCTCGTAACTCCTTACGGATCAAAAGTTATGGGCACCGGAGCGACGGAGACCTGGTCACAAGCCCTACGCCCTCGGTTTGCGGGCCCAGCCTCCACGTGAAGCGAAGTTGTCTTGCCCATGCTGCCGTGGGATTCGATAACAGAAATGTGGTGGATAAAGTATCTTGGCAACGCTAACCGGAGCAAAAAAAATTGAAAATAGAGGTGCAACACGAGGACTTCCTAGGGGGTCACCCATCCTAGTACTACTCTCGCCCAAGCACGCTTAACTTCGGACTTCTGATGGGATCCGGTGCATTAGTGCTGGTATGATCGCACCCGTCATGTTGAGGGCACAATTCCTTTATGTGTTAATGGTTCACAGTCCCAGCCTAGAGATATGGCCCATTCAAAAGGCCCAATGGGCTTAACGACAATCCATCCGCTTCAACAACGTAGCATCCTCGCAAGACGTGATATCGACGCATTGTAGGGTCCTCTAATGTGCCGCGAGTAAGGTTGTCGTCCTTTTAACAGCTCACGACGTACGATCCGGGAAGGAAAAACAGAGCAAAGGAAGAAAACTGGCCCGAAACTGCTGAAAATGTTCGATTTTGAGCTCTGAAAAGGGCACGGCTAGCTAACTTGCTTCACCCGTCGTAGAGCTCTCCGAGAGCTTTCCAACAGTATGCTGTGCGCCGCGTAACTCCTTACGGATCAAAAGTTATGGGCACCAGAGCGACGGAGACCTGGTCACAAGCCCTACGCCCTCGGTTTGCGGGCCCAGCCTCCACGTGAAGAGAAGTTGTCTTGCCCAAGGTGCCGTGGGATTCGATAATAGAAATGTGGTGGGTAAAGTATCTTGGCAACGCTAACCGGAGCAAAAAAAATTGAAAAGGGGGGTACAACACGAGGACTTCCCAGGGGGTCACCCATCCTAGTACTACTCTCGCCCAAGCACGCTTAACTTCGGAGATCTGATGGGATCCGGTGCATTAGTGCTGGTATGATCGCATCCATCATGTTGAGGCCACAATTCCCTTATGTGTTAACGGTTCACAGTCACAGCCTAGAGAAATGCCAAATTCAACAGGCCTAATGGGCTTAACGATACCCATCTGCTTCAACACCGCAACATCCTAGCAAGACGTGATATCGACGCATTGTAGGGTCCTCTAATGTGCCGCGAGTAAGATTGTCGTCCTTTTAACAGCTCACGACGTACGATCCGGGACGAAAAAATAGAGCAAAGGAAGAAAAGTATCCCGAAACTAATTAAAACGTTCGATTTTGAACTCCAAAAAGGGTACATCGAGCAAGCTAGCTGCCCTCGTCGTAGACCTCTCGGAGAGCTTTCCAACGGTATGTTGTGCTCCGGGTAACTCCTTACAAATCAAAAGTTATGGGCACCGATGCGACGGATACCTGGTCACAAGCCCCACGCCCTCGGTTTGCGTCCCCAGCCTCTACGTGAAGATAAGTTGTGTTGCCCAAGATTCCATGTAATTCGATAATAGAAATGTGGTGGGTAAAGTATCTTGGCAACCCTAACCGGAGCAAAAAAAATTGAAAAGGAGGGTGCATCGCGAGGACTTCCCAGGGGGTCACCCATCATAGTACTACTCTCACCCAAGCACGCTTAACTTCGGAGTTCTGATAGGATCCGGTGCATTTGTGCTGGTATGATCGCTCCCATCATGTTGATGGCACAATTCCTTTATGTGTTAACGGTTCATAGTCCCAGCCTAGAGATATGGCCCATTTAGAAGGCCCAATGGGCTTAACGACAACCCATCCGCTTCAACAACGCAGCATCCTCGCAAGATGTGATATCGACGCATTGTAGGGTCTTCTAATGTGCCGCGAGTAAGGTCGTCGTCCTTTTAACAGCTCACGACGTACGATCCGGGACGGAAAAACAGAGCAAAAGAAGAAAGGTGGCCCGAAACTGATGAAAACGTTCGATTTTGAGCTCCGAAAAGGGCACGGCGAGCTAGCTATCTACCCCCGTCATAGAGCTTTTGGAGAGCTTTCTAACGGTATGCTGTGCGCCGCGTAACTCTTTACGGATCAAAAGTTATGGGCACTGGAGCGACAGATACCTGGCCACAAGCCTCACGCCCTCGGTTTACGGGCCCAGCCTCTACGTGAAGAGAAGTTGTCTTGCCCAAGTGCCCGTGGGATTCGATAATAGAAATGTGGTGGGTAAAGTATCTTGGCAACCCTAACCGGAGCAAAAAAAATTGAAAAGGGGGGTGCAACGCGAGGACTTCCCAGGGGGTCACCCATCCTAGTACTACTCTCGCCCAAGCACGCTTAACTTCGGAGTTCTGATGGGATCCGGTGCATTAGTGCTGGTATGATCGCACCCGTCATGTTGAGGGCACAATTCCTTTATGTGTTAACGGTTCACAGTCCCAGCCTAGAGATATGGCCCATTCAAAAGGCCCAATGGGCTTAACGACAACCCATCCGCTTCAACAACGCAGCATCCTCGACAGACGTGATATCGATGCATTGTAGGGTCCTCAAATGAGCCGCGAGTAAGGTTGTCGTTCTTCTAACAGCTCACGACGTACGATCCGGGACAGAAAAATAGAACAAAAGAAGAAAAGTGTTCCGAAACTGATGAAAACGTTCGATTTTGAGCTCTCAGAGAGCTTTCCAACGGTATGCTGTGCGCCTCGTAACTCCTTACGGATCAAAAGTTATGGGCACCGGAGCGACGGAGACCTGGTCACAAGCCCTACGCCCTCGGTTTGCGGGCCCAGCCTCCACGTGAAGAGAAGTTGTCTTGCCCAAGGTGCCGTGGGATTCGATAATAGAAATGTGGTGGGTAAAGTATCTTGGCAACCTTAACCGGAGCAAAAAAAAATGAAAAGGGGGGTGCAACACGAGGACTTCCCTGGGTGTCACCCATCCTAGTACTACTCTCGCCCAAGCACGCTTAACTTCGGAGTTCTGATGGGATCCGGTGCATTAGTGCTGGTATGATCGCACCCGTCATGTTGAGGGCACAATTCCTTTATGTGTTAATGGTTCACAGTCCCAGCCTAGAGATATGGCCCATTCAAAAGGCCCAATGGGCTTAACGACAACCCATCCGCTTCAACAACGCAGCATCCTCGCAAGACGTGATATCAACGCATTGTAGGGTCCTCTAATGCGCCGCGAGCAAGGGTGCCGTCCTTTTAACAGCTCACGACGTACGATCCGGGACGGAAAAACAGAGCAAAAGAAGAAAAGTGGCACGAAACTGATGAAAACGTTCGATTTTGAGCTCCGAAAAGGGCACGGCATGCTTCCTAGCTGCCCCCGTCGTAGAGCTCTCGGTGAGCTTTCCAACGGTATGCTGTGCGCCGCGTAACTCCTTACGGATCAAAAGTTATGGGCACCGGAGCGACCGAGACCTGGTCACAAGCCCTACGCCCTCGGTTTGCGGGCCTAGCCTCCACGTGAAGAGAAGTTGTCTTGCCCAAGGTGCCGTGGGATTCGATAATAGAAATGTGGTGGGTAAAGTATCTTGGCAACCCTAACCGGAGCAAAAAAAATTGAAAAAGGGGGTGCAAAAGGGGGTGCAACACGAGGACTTCCCAGGGGGTCACCCATCATAGTACTACTCTCGCCCAAGCACGCTTAACTTCGGAGTTCTGATACGATCCGGTGCATTAGTACTGGTATGATCGCACGCGTCATGTTGAGGGCACAATTCCTTTATGTGTTAACGGTTCACAGTCGCAACCTAGAGATATGGCCCATTCAAAAGGCCCAATGGGCTTAACGACAACCCATCCGCTTTAACAACGCAGCATCCTCGCAAGACGTGATATCAACGCATTGTAGGGTCCTCTAATGTGCCGGGAATAAGGTTGTCGCCCTTTTAACAGCTCACGACGTACGATCCGGGACGGAAAAACAGAGCAAAAGAAGAAAAGTGGCTCGAAACTGATGAAAACATTCGATTTTGAGCTCCGAAAAGGGCACGACATGCTTCCTAGCTGCCCTCGTCGTAGAGCTCTCAGAGAGCTTTCCAACGGTATACTGTGCGCTGTGTAACTCCTTACGGATCAAAAGTTATGGGCACCAAAGCGACGTTGACCTGGTCACAAGCCCTACGCCCTCGGTTTGAGGGCCCAGCCTCCACGTGAAGAGAAGTTGCCTTGCCCAAGGTGCCGTGGGATTCGATAATAGAAATGTGGTGGGTAAAGTATCTTGGCAACCCTAACCGGAGCAAAAAAAATTGAAAAAGGGGGTGCAAAAGGGGCTGCAACACGAGGACTTCCCTGCGGGTCACCCATCCTAGTACTACTCTTGCCCAAGCACACTTAACTTCGGAGTTCTGATGGGATACGGTGCATTAGTGCTGGTATGATCGCACCCGTCATGTTGAGGGCACAATTCCTTTATGTGTTAACGGTTCACAGTCCCAGCCTAGAGATATGGCCCATGCAAATGGCCCAATGGGCTTAATGACAACCCATCCGCTTCAACAACGCAGCATCCTCGCAAGACGTGATATCGACGCATTGTAGGGTCCTCTAATGTGCCGCGAGTAAGGTTGTCGTCCTTTTAACAGCTCACTACATACGATCCGGGACGGAAAAACAAAGCAAAAGAAGAAAAGTGGCCCGAAACTGATGAAAATGTTCGATTTTGAGCTCCGAAAAGGGCATAGAAAGCTAGCTAGCTGCCCCCGTCGTAGATCACTTAGAGAGCTTTCCAACGGTATGCTGTGTGCCTCGTAACTCCTTACGAATCAAAAGTTATGGACACCGGAGCGACGGAGACCTGGTCACAAGCCCTACACCCTCGGTTTGCGGGCCCAGCCTCCACGTGAAGAGAAGTTGTCTTGCCCAAGGTGCCATGGGATTCGATAATAGAAATGTGGTGGGTAAAGTATCTTGGCAACCCTAACCGGAGCAAAAAAAATTGAAAAGGGGGGTGCAACACGAGGACTTCCCTAGGGGTCACCCATCCTAGTACTACTCTCGCCCAAGCACGCTTAACTTCGGAGTTCTGATGGGATCCGGTGCATTAGTACTGGTATGATCGCACCCGTCATGTTGAGGGCACAATTCCTTTATGTGTTAATGGTTCACAGTCCCAGCCTAGAGATATGGCCCATTCAAAAGGCCCAATGGGCTTAACGACAACCCATCCGCTTCAACAACGCAGCATCCTCGCAAGACGTGATATCGACGTATTGTAGGGTCCTCTAATGTGGCGCGAGTAAGGTTGTCATCCTTTTAACAGCTCACGATGTACGATCCAGGACAGAAAAACTGAGCAAAAGAAGAAAAGTGGCCCGAAACTAATTAAAACGTTCGATTTTGAGCTCCGAAAAGGGCACGGCGAGCTAGCTACCTGCCCCCGTCGTAGAGCTCTTGGAGCGCTTTCCAACGGTATGCTGTGCGCCGTGTAACTCCTTACGAATCAAAAGTTATGGGCACCGGGGCGACGGAGACCTGGTCACAAGCGCTACGCCCTCGGTTTGCGGGCCCAGCCTCCACGTGAAGAGGAGTTGTCTTGCCCAAGGTGCCGTGGGATTCGATAATAGAAATGTGGTGGGTAAAGTATCTTGGCAACCCTAACCGGAGCAAAAAAAATTGAAAAGGGGGGTGCAACACGAGGACTTCCCAGGGGGTCACACATCCTAGTACTACTCTCGCCCAAGCACGCTTAACTTCGGAGTTCTGATGGGATCCGGTGCATTAGTGCTGGTATGATCTCACCCGTCATGTTGAGGGCACAATTCCTTTATGTGTTAACGGTTCACAGTCCCAGCCTAGAGATATGGCCCATTCAAAAGGCCCAATGGGCTTAACGACAACCCATCCGCTTCAACAACGCAGCATCCTCGCAAGACGTGATATCGACGCATTGTAGGGTCCTCTAATGTGCCGCGAGTAAGGTTGTCTTCCTTTTAACAGCTCACGCCGTACGATCCGGGACAGAAAAATAAAGCAAAAGAAGAAAAGTGTCCCGAAACTGATGAAAACGTTTGATTTTGGGCTCCGAAAAGGGCACATCTGGCTAGCTAGCTGCCCCCGTCGTAGAGCTCTTAGAGAGCTTTCCAACGTTATGCTGTGTGCCTCGTAACTCCTTACGGATCAAAAGTTATGGGCACCGGAGCGACGGAGACCTGGTCACAAGCTCTACGCCATAGGTTTAGGGGCCCAGCCTCCCCGTGAAGAGAAGTTGTCTTGCCCAAGGTGCCGTGGGATTCGATAATAGAAATGTGGTGGGTAAAGTATCTTGGCAACGCTAACCGGAGCAAAAAAAATTGAAAAGGGGGGTGCAAAAGGGGGTGCAACATGAGGACTTACTAGTGGGTCACCTATCATAGTACTACTCTCGCCTAAGCACGCTTAACTTCGGAGTTCTGATACGATCCGGTGCATTAGTACTGGTATGATCATACCCGTTATGTTGAGTGCACAATTCCTTTATGTGTTAACTGTTCACAATCGCAACCTAGAGATATGGCCCATTCAAAAGGCCCAATGGGCTTAACGACAACCCATCCGCTTCAACAACGCAGCATCCTCGCAAGACGTGATATCGACGTATTGTAGGGTCCTCTAATGTGCCGGGAGTAAGGTTGTCGCCCTTTTAACAGCTCACAACGTACGATCCGGGACAGAAAAACAGAGCAAAAGAATAAAAGTGGCCCGAATCTAATGAAAACATTCGATTTTGAGCTCCGAAAAGGGCAAAGCCAGCTAGCTTGCTGCCACCGTCGTAGAGCTCTCAGAGAGCTTTCCAACGGTATGCTGTGCACCTCGTAACTCCTTACGGATCAAAAGTTATGGGCACCGGAGCGACGGAGACCTGGTCACAAGCCCTACGCCCTCGGTTTGCTGGCCCAGCCTCCACGTGAAGAGAAGTTGTCTTGCCCAAGGTGCCGTGGGATTCGATAATAGAAATGTGGTGGGTAAAGTACCTTGGCAACCCTAACCGGAGCAAAAAAAATTGAAAAGGGGGGTGCAACACGAGGACTTCCCAGGGGGTCACCCATCCTAGTACTACTCTCGCCCAAGCACGCTTAACTTCGGAGTTCTGATGGGATCCGGTGCATTAGTGCTGGTATGATCGCACCCGTCATGTTGAGGGCACAATTCCTTTATGTGTTAACGGTTCACAGTCCCAGCCTAGAGATATGGCCCATTCAAAAGGCCCAATGGGCTTAACGACAACCCATCCGCTTCAACAACGCAGCATCCTCGCAAGACGTGATATAGACGCATTGTAGGGTCCTCTAATGTGCTGAAAGTAAGGTTGTCGTCCTTTTAACAGCTCACGACGTACGATCCGGGACGAAAAAACAGAGCAAAAGAAGAAAAGTGGACTGAAACTGATGAAAACGTTCGATTTTGAGCTCCGAAAAGGGCAAAGCAAGCTAGCTAGCTGCTCCCGCCATAGAGCTCTCAGAGAGCTTTCCAACGGTATGCTGTGCGCCTCGTAACTCCTTACGGATCAAAAGTTATGGGCACCGGAGCAACGGAGACCTAGTCACAAGCCCTACGCCCTCGGTTTGCTGGCCCAGCCTCCACGTGAAGAGAAGTTGTCTTGCCCAAGTTGCCGTGGGATTCGATAATAGAAATGTGGTGGGTAAAGTATCTTGGCAACTCTAACCGGAGCAGAAAAAATTGAAAAAGGGGGTGCAACACGAGGACTTCCCTGGGGGTCACCTATCCAAGTACTACACTTACCCATACACGCTTAACTTCGGAGTTCTGATGGTATCCGGTGCATTAGTGCTGGTATGATCGCACCTGTCATGTTGAGGGCACAATTCCATTATGTGTTAACGGTTCACAGTTCAAGCCCAGAGAGATGGCCCATTCAAAACGCCCAATGGGCTTAACGACAACCCATTCCCTTCAACAACATAGCATCATCGCAAGACGTTATATCGATGTGTTGTTGGGCCCTCTAATGTATCGCGTGTAAGGTTGTCGTCCTTTTAACAGCTCACGACGTACGATCCCGGACGGAAAAACAGAACAAAAGATGAAAAGTGGCCCGAAACTGATGAAAACATTCGATTTTGAGCTTCGATAAGGGCACATCGAGCTAGCTAGCTGCCCCCGTCGTAGAGCTCTCGGAGAGCTTTCCAACGGTATGCTGTGCGCCGCGTAACTCCTTGCGGATCAAAAGTTATGGGCACCGGAGTGACGGAGACCTGGTCACAAGACCTACGCCCTCGATTTGCGGGCCCAGCCTCCACGTGAAGAGAAGTTGTCTTGCCCAAGGTGCCATGGGATTCGATAATAGAAATGTGGTGGGTAAAGTATCTTGGCAACCCTAACCAGAGCGGAAAATATTGAAAAAGGGAGTACAAAAGGGGGTGCAACACGAGGACTTCCCAGGGGGTCACCCATCCTAGTACTACTCTCGCCCAAGCACGCTTAACTTCGGAGTTCTGATGGGATCCGGTGCATTAGTGCTGGTATGATCGCACCCGTCATGTTGAGGGCACAATTCCTGTATATGTTAACGGTTCACAGTCCCAGCCTAGAGATATGGCCCATTCGAAAGGCCCAATGGGCTTAACGACAACCCATCCGCTTCAACAACGCAGCAACCTCGTAAGACGTGATATCGATGCATTGTAGGGTCCTCTAATGTGCCGCGAGTAAGGTTGTCGTCCTTTTAAGAGCTCACGACGTACGGTCCGGGACGGAAAAACAGAGCAAAAGAAGAAAAGTGGCCCGAAACTGATGAAAACGTTTGATTTTGAGCTCCGAAAAGGGCACAGCGAGCTAGCTAGCTGCCCTCGTCGTAGAGCTTTCCAACGGTATGCTGTGCGCCTCGTAACTCCTTACGGATCAAAAGATATGGGCACCGGAGCGACGGAGACCTGGTCACAAGCCCTACGCCCGCGATTTGCGGGCCCAGCCTCCACGTGAAGAGAAGTTGTCTTGCCCAAGGTGTTGTGGGATTCGATAATAGAAATGTGGTGGGTAAAGTATCTTGACAACCCTAACCGGAGCAAAAAAAATTGAAAAGGGGGGTGCAACACGAGGACTTCCCAGGGGGTCACCCATCCTAGTACTACGCTTACCCAAGCACGCTTAACTTCGGAGTTCTGATGGGATCTGGTGCATTAGTGCTGGTATGATCGCACCCGTCATGTTGAGGGCACAATTCTTTTATGTGTTAACGGTTCACAGTCCCAGCCTAGAGATATGGCCCATTCAAAAGGCCCAATGGGCTTAACGACAGCCCATCCGCTTCAACAACGCAGCATCCTCGCAAGACGTGATATCGACGCATTGTAGGGTCCTCTAATGTGCCGCGAGTAAAGTTGTCATCCTTTTAACAGCTCACGACGTACGATCCGGGACGGAAAAACAGAGCAAAAGAAGAAAAGTGGCCCAAAACTGATGAAAATGTTCAATTTTGAGCTCCGAAATGGGCACGGCGAGCTAGCTACCTGCCCCCGTCGTAGAGCTCTCGGCGAGCTTTGCAACGGTACGCTGTGCGCCGCGTAACTCCATACGGTTCAAATGTTATGGGCTCCGGAGCGTCGGAGACCTGGTCACAAGCCCTACGCCCTCGGTATGCGGGCCCAGCCTCTACGTGAAGCGAAGTTGTCTTGCCCAAGGAGCCTTGGGATTCGATAATAGAAATGTGGTGGATAAAGTATCTTGGCAACCCTAACCGAAGGAAAAAAAATTGAAAAGGGGGGTGCAACACGAGGACTTCCCAAGGGGTCACCCATCCTAGTACTACTCTCGCCCAAGCACGCTTAACTTCGGAGTTCTGATGGCATCCGGTGCATTAGTGCTGGTATGATTGCACCCGTCATGGTTGAGGGCACAATTCCTTTATGTGTTAACGGTTCACAGTCCCAGGCTAGAGATATGGCCCATTCAAAAGGCCCAATGGGCTTAACGACAACCCATCCGCTTCAACAACGCAGCATCCTCGCAAGACGTGATATCGACGCATTGTACGGTCCTCTAATGTGCCGCGAGTAAGGTTGTCGTCCTTTTAACAGCCCACGACGTACGATCCGGGACGGAAAAACAGAGCAAAAGAAGAAAAATGGCCCGAAACTGATAAAAACGTTCGATTTTGAGCTCCGAAAAGGGCATAGCGAGCTAGCTATCTGCCCTCATCGTAGAGCTCTCGGAGAGCTTTCCAACGGTATTCTATGCGCCGCCTAACTCCTTACGGATCAAAAGTTATGGGCACCGGAGCGACGGAGACCTGGTCACAAGCCCTACGCCCTCGGTTTGCGGGCCCAGCCTCCACGTGAAGAGAAGTTGTCTTGCCCAAGGTGCCGTGGGATTCGATAATAGAAATGTGGTGGGTAAAGTATCTTGGCAACCCTAACCGGAGCAAAAAAATTTGAAAAGGGGGGTGCAACACGAGGACTTCCAAAGGGGTCACCCATCCTAGTACTACTCTCGCCCAAGCACGCTTAACTTCGGAGTTCTGATGGGATCCGGTGCATTAGTGCTTGTATGATCGCACCTGTCATGTTGAGGGCACAATTCCTTTATGTGTTAACGGTTCACAGTCCCAGCCTAGAGATATGGCCCATTCAAAAGGCCCAATGGGCTTAACGACAACCCATCCGCTTCAACAACGCAGCATCCTCGCAAGACGTGATATCGACGCATTGTAGGGTCCTCTAATGTGCCGCGAGTAAGGTTGTCGTCCTTTTCACAGCTCATGACGTACGATCTGGGACGGAAAAACATAGCAAAAGAAGAAAAGTGCCCTAAAACTGATGAAAACGTTCGATTTTGAGCTCCGAAAAGGGCACAGCCAGATAGCTAGCTGCCACCGTCGTAGAGCTCTCAGAGAGCTTTCCAACAGTATGCTGTGCGCCTCGTAATTCCTTACGGATCAGAAGTTATGGGCACCGGAGCAACGGAGACCTGGTCACAAGCCCTACGCCCTCGGTTTGCGGGCCCAGCCTCCACGTGAAGAGAAGTTGTCTTGTCCAATTTGCCGTGGGATTCGATAATAGAAATGTGGTGGGTAAAGTATCTTGGCAACGCTAACCGGAGCAAAAAAATAGAAAAGGGAGGTGCAACACGAGGACTTCCCTGGGGGTCACCCATCCTAGTACTACTCTCGCCCAAGCACGCTTAACTTCGGAGTTCTGATGGGATCCGGTGCATTAGTGCTGGTATGATCGCACCCGTCATGTTGAGGCACAATTCCTTTATGTGTTAACGGTTCACGGTCCCAGCCTAGAGAAATGGCCCATTCAAAAGGCCCAATGGGCTTAACGACAACCCATCCGCTTCAACAACGCAGCATCCTCGCAAGACGTGATATCGACGCATTGTAGGGTCCTCTAATGTGCCGCGAGTAAGGTTGTTGTCCTTTTTACAGCTCACGACGTACGATCCGGGACGGAAAAACAGAGCAAAAGAAGAAAAGTGGCCCGAAACTGATGAAAACGTTCGATTTTGAGCTCCGAAAAGGGCACGGCAAGCTAGCTAGATGCCCCCGTCGTAGAGCTCTCGGAGAGCTTTCCAACGGTATGCTGTGCGCCGCGTAACTCCTTACGGATCAAAAGTTATGGGCACCGGAGCTACGGAGACCTGGTCACAAGCCCTACGCCCTCGGTTTGCGGGCCCAGCCTCCACGTGAAGAGAAGTTGTCTTGCCCAAGGTGCCGTGGGATTCGATAATAGAAATGTGGTGGGTAAAGTATCTTGGCAACCCTAACCGGAGCAAAAAAAATTGAAAAAGGGGGTACAAAAGGGGGTGCAACACGAGGACTTCCCAGGGGGTCACCCATCCTAGTACTACTCTCGCCCAAGCACGCTTAACTTCGGAGTTCTGATGGGATCCGGTGCATTAGTGCTGGTATGATCGCACCCGTCATGTTGAGGGCACAATTCCTTTATGTGTTAACGGTTCACAGTCCCAGCCTAGAGATATGGCCCATTCAAAAGGCCCAATGGGCTTAACGACAACCCATCCACTTAAACAACGCAGCATCCTCGCACGACTTGATATCGACGCATTGTAGGGTCCTCTAATGTGCCGCGAGTAAGGTTGTCTTCCTTTTAACTGCTCACGACGTACGATCCGGGACGGAAAAACAGAGCAAAAGAAGAAAAGTGGCCCGAAACTGATGAAAACGTTCGATTTTGAGCTCCGAAAAGGGCCCGGCGAGCTAGCTAGCTGCCCCCGTCGTAGAGCTCTCGGAGAGCTTTCCAACGGTATGCTGTGCGCCGCGTAACTCCTTACGGATCAAAAGTTATGGGCACCGGAGCGACGGAGACCTGGTCACAAGCCCTACGCCCTCGGTTTGCGGGCCCAGCCTCCACGTGAAGAGAAGTTGTCTTGCCCAAGGTGCCGTGGGATTCGATAATAGAAATGTGGTGGGTAAAGTATCTTCGCAACCCTAACCGGAGCAAAAAAAATTGAAAAAGGGGGTACAAAAGGGGGTGCAACACGAGGACTTCCCAGGGGGTCACCCATCCTAGTACTACTCTCGCCCAAGCACGCTTAACTTCGGAGTTCTGATGGGATCCGGTGCATTAGTGCTGGTATGATCGCACCCGTCATGTTGAGGGCACAATTCCTTTATGTGTTAACGGTTCACAGTCCCAGCCTAGAGATATGGCCCATTCAAAATGCCCAATGGGCTTAACGACAACCCATCCACTTCAACAACGCAGCATCCTCGCAAGACGTGATATCGACGCATTGTAGGGTCCTCTAATGTGCCGTGAGTAAGGTTGTCGTCCTTTTAACAGCTCACGACGTACGATCCAGGACGGAAAAACAGAGCAAAAGAAGAAAAGTGGCCCGAAACTGATGAAAACGTTTGATTTTGAGCTCCGAAAAGGGCACGGCGAGCTAGCTACCTGCCCCCGTCGTAGAGCTCTCGGAGAACTTTCCAACGGTATGCTGTGCGCCGCGTAACTCTTTACGGATCAAAAGTTATGGGCACCGGAGCGAATGAAACCTGGTCACAAGCCCTACGCCCTCGGTTTGCGGGCCCAGCCTCCACGTGAAGAGAAGTTGTCTTGCCCAAGGTGCCGTGGGATTCGATAATAGAAATGTGGTGGGTAAAGTATCTTGGCAACCCTAACCGGATTAAAAAAAATTGAAAAAGGGGGTGCAAAAGGGGGTGCAACATGAGGACTTCCCAAGGGGTCACCAATCCTAGTACTACTCTCGCCCAAGCACGCTTAACTTCGGATTTCTGATGGGACCCAGTGCATTAGTGCTGGTTTGCTCGCACCCATCATGTTGAGGGCACAAATCCTTTATGTGTTGACGGTTCACAGTCCCAGCCTTGAGATATGGCCCATTCAAAAGGCCCAAGGGGCTTAACGACAAGCCATCCGCTTCAACAACGCAGCATCCTCGCAAGACGTGATATCGACGCATTATAGGGTCCTCTAATGTGCCGCGAGTAAGGTTGTCGTCCTTTTAACAGCTCACGACATACGATCCGGGACGGAAAAACAGAGCAAAAGAAGAAAAGTGGCCCGAAACTGATGAAAACGTTCGATTTTGAGCTCCGAAAAGGGCACAGCGAGCTAGCTAGCTGCCCCCGTCGTAGAGCTCTCGGAGAGCTTTCCAACGGTTTTTTGTGCGCCTCGTAACTCCTTACGGATCAAAAGTTATGGGCACCGGAGTGACGGAGACCTGGTCACAAGCCCTACGCCCCCGGTTTGCGGGCCTAGCCTCCACGTGAAGAGAAGTTGTCTTGCCCAAGGTGCCGTGGGATTCGATAATAGAAATGTGATGGGTAAAGTATCTTGGCAACGCTAACCGGAGGTAAAAAAATTTAAAAGTGGGGTGCAAAAGGGGGTGCAAAACGAGGACTTCGCAGGGGGTCACCCATCCCAGTACTACTCTCGCCCAAGCACGCTTAACTTCGGAGTTTTGATGGGATCTGGTGTATTAGTGCTGGTATGATCATACCCGTAATGTTGAGGGCACAATTCCTTTATGTGTCAACGGTTCACAGTCCCAGCCTAGAGAGATGGCCCAATCAGAAGGCCCAATGGGCTTAACGACAACCCATCCGCTTCAACAACGCAGCATCCTCGCAAGACGTGATACCGACGCATTGTAGGGTCCTCTAATGTGCCGCGAGTAAGGTTGTCGTCCTTTTTACAGCTCACTACGTACCATCCGGGACGGAAAAACATAGCAAAAGAATAAAAGTGGCCAGAAACTAATGAAAACGTTCGATTTTGAGCTCCTAAAAGGGCACAGCTAGCAAGCTAGCTGCCCCCGTTGTAGAGCTTTCAGAGAGCTTTCCAACGGTATGCTGTGTGCCTCGTAACTCCTTACGGATCAAAAGTTATGGGCAACGGAGCAACGGAGACCTGCTCACAAGCCCTACGCCCTCGGTTTACAGACCCGGCCTCCACGTGAAGCGAAGTTGTCTTGCCCAAGGTGCCGTGGGATTCGATAATAGAAATGTGGAGGATAAAGTATCTTGGCAACCCTAACCGGAGCAAAAAAAATAGAAAAGGGAGGTGCAACACGAGGACTTCCCTGGGGGTCACCCATCCTCGTACTACTCTCGTCCAAGCACGCTTAACTTTGGAGTTCTGATGGGATCCGGTGCATTAGTGCTGGTATGATCGCACCCGTCATGTTGAGGGCATAATTCCTTTATGTGTTAACGGTTCACAGTCCCAGCCTAGAGATATGGCCCATTCAAAAGCCCCAATGGGCTTAACGACAACAAATCCGCTTCAACAACGCAGCATCCTCGCAAGACGTGATATCGACGCATTGTAGGGTCCTCTAATGTGCCGCGAGTAAGGTTGTCGTCCTTTTAACAGCTCACGACGTACGATCCGGGACGGAAAAACAGAGCAAAAGAAGAAAAGTGGCCCGAAACTAATGAAAACGTTCGATTTTGAGCTCCGAAAAGGGCACGGCGAGCTAGCTAGATGCCCCCGTCGTAGAGCTCTCGGATATCTTTCCAACGGTATGCTGTGCGCCTCGTAACTCCTTACGGATCAAAAGTTATGGGCTCCGGAGCGACGGAGACCTGGTCACAAGCCCTACGCCCTTGGGTTCCGGGCCCAGCCTCCACGTGAAGAGAAGTTGTCTTGCCCAAGGTGCCGTGGGATTCGATAATAGAAATGTGGTGGGTAAAGTATCTTGGCAACCTTAACCGGAGCAAAAAAAATTGAAAAAGGGGGTGCAAAAGGGGGTGCAACACGAGGACTTTCCAGGGGCTCACCCATCCTAGTACTACTCTTACCCAAGCACGCTTAACTTCGGAGTTCTGATGGGATCCGGTGCATTAGTGCTGGTATGATCGCACCCGTCATGTTGAGGGCACAATTCCTTTATGTGTTAATGGTTCACAGTCCCAGCCTAGAGATATGGCCCATTCAAAAGGCCCAATGGGCTTAACGACAACCCATCCGCTTCAACAACGCAGCATCCTCGCAAGACGTGATATCGACGCATTGTAGGTTCCTCTAATGTGTCGCGTGTAAGGGTGTCGTCCTTTTAACAGGTCACGACGTACGATCTGAGATGGAAAAACAGAGCAAAAGAAGAAAAGTGGCCCGAAACTGATGAAAACGTTTGATTTTGAGCTCCGAAAAGGGCACGGCGGCCTAGCTAGCTGCCCCCATCATAGAGCTCTCGGAGAGATTTCCAACGGTATGCCGTGTGCCGCGTAACTCCTTACGGATCAAAAGTTATGGGCATCAGAGCGACGGATACCTGGTCACAAGCCCCACACCCTCTATTTGCGGGCCCAGCCTCTTTGTGAAGTGAAGTTGTCTTGCCCAAGGTGATATGTGATTCGATAATAGAAATGTAGTGGGTATAGTATCTTGGCAAGCCTAACCGGGGCAAAAAAAAATTGAAAAAAGGGGTACAACACGAGGACTTCCAAGGGGGTCACCCATCCTAGAACTACTCACACCCAAGCATGCTTAACTTCCCAGTTCTGATGGGATACGGTGCATTAGGGGTGGTATGATCGTACCCGTCATGTTGAAGGCATAAATCCCTTATGTGTTGACGGTTCACAATCCCAGCCTAGAGATATGGCCCATTCAAAACGCCCAATGGTCTTAACAACAACCCATCCGCTTCAACAACGCAGCATCCTCGCAAGACGTGATATCGACGCATTGTAGGGTCCTCTAATGTGCCGCGAGCAAGGTTGTCGTCCTTTTAACAGCTCACAACATACGATCCGGGACGGAAAAACAGAGCAAAAGAAGAAAAGTGGCTCGAAACTGATGAAAACGTTCGATTTTGTGCTCAGAAAAAGGCACCTCAAGATAGCTAGCTGCCCCCGTGGTAAAGCTCTCAGAGAGCTTTCCAACGGTATGATGTGCATCTCGTAACGCCTTACGAATCAAAAGTTATGGGCACCGGAGCGACGGAGACCTGGTCCCAAGCCCTACGCCCTCGGTTTGCGGGCCCAGCCTCCACGTGAAGAGAAGTTGTCTTGCCCAAGGTGCCGTGGGATTTGATAATAGAAATGTGGTGGGTAAAGTATCTTGGCAACCCTAACCGGAGCAAAAAAAATTGAAAAGGGGGGTGCAACACGAGGACTTCCCAGGGGGTCACCCATCCTAGTACTACTCTCGCCCAAGCACGCTTAACTTCGGAGTTCTGATGGGATCCGGTGCATTAGTGCTGGTATGATCGCACCCGTCATGTTGAGGGCACAATTCCTTTATTTGTTAACGGTTCACAGCCCCAGCCTAGAGATATGCCCCATTCAAAAGGCCCAATGGGCTTACCGACACCCCATCCGCTTCACCAACGCAGCATCCTCGCAAGACGTGATATCGACGCATTGTAGGGTCCTCTAATGTGCCGCGAGTAAGGTTGTCGTCCTTTTAACAGCTCACGACGTACGATCCGGGACGGAAAAACAGAGCAAAAGAAGAAAATTGGCCCGAAACTGATGAAAACGTTTGATTTTGATCTCCGAAAAGAGCACGGCGAGCAAGCTAGCTGCCCCTGTCTTAGAACTCTCGGAGAGCTTTCCAACAGTATGCTGTGCGCCGCGTAACTCCTTACGGATCAAAAGTTATGGGCACCGGAGCGACGGAGACCTGGTCACAAGCCCTACACCCTCGGTTGGGGGCCCAGCCTCCACGTGAAGAGAAGTTGTCTTGCCCAAGGTGCCGTGGGATTCGATAATAGAAATGTGGTCGGTAAAGTATCTTGGCAACCCCAACCGTAGCAAAAAAAATTGAAAAGGGGGGTGCACCACGAGGACTTCCCAGGGGGTCACCTATCCTAGTACTACTCTCGCCCAAGCACGCTTAACTTCGGAGTTCTGATGGGATCCGGTGCATTAGTGCTGGTATGATCGCACCCGTCATGTTGAGGGCACAATTCCTTTATGTGTTAACGGTTCACAGTCCCAGCCTAGAGATATGGCCCATTCAAAAGGCCCAATGGGCTTAACGACAACCCATCCGCTTCAACAACGCAGCATCCTTGCAAGACATGATATCGACGCATTGTAGGGTCCTCTAATGTGCCGCGAGTAAGGTTGTCGTCCTTTTAACAGCTCACGACGTACGATCCGGGACGGAAAAACAGAGCAAAAGAAGAAAAGTGGCCCGAAATTGATGAAAATGTTCGATTTTGAGCTCCGAAAAGGGCAAACCCACCTATCTAGCTGCCCCCGTCGTAGAGCTCTCAGAGAGCTTTCCAACGGTATGCTGTGCGCCTCGTAACTCCTTACGGATCAAAAGTTATGGGCACCGGTGCGACGGAGACCTGGTCACAAGCCCTACGCCCTCGATTTGCGGGTCCAGCCTCCACGTGAAGAGAAGTTGTCTTGCCCAAGGTGCCGTGGGATTCGATAATAGAAATGTGGTGGGTAAGTATCTTGGCAACCTTAACCGGAGCAAACAAAATTGAAAAGGGGGGTGCAACACGAGGACTTCCCAGGGGGTCACCCATCCTAGTACTACTCTCGCCCAAGCACGCTTAACTTCGGAGTTCTGATGGGATCCGGTGTATTAGTGCTGGTATGATCGTACCCGTCAGGTTGAGGGCACAATTCCTTTATGTGTCACTGGTTCACAGTCCCAACCTAGAGATATGGCCCATTCAAAAGACCCAATAGCCTTAACGACAACCCATCCGCTTCAACAACGCAGCATCCTCGCAAGACGTGATATCGACGCATTGTAGGGTCCTCTAATGTGCCGCGAGTAAGGTTGTCGTCCTTTTAACAGCTCACGACGTACGATCCGGGACGGAAAAACAGAGCAAAACAAGAAAAGTGGCCCGAAACTGATGAAAACGTTCAATTTTGAGCTCCGAAAAGGGCACGGCGAGCTAACTAGCTGCCTCTGTAGTAGTGCTCTCGGAGAGCTTTCCAACGGTATGCTGTGCGCCACGTAACTCCTTACGGATCAAAAGTTATGGGCACCGGAGCGACAGAGACCTGGTCACAAGCCCCACACCCTCGTTTTGCAGGCCCAGCCTCTACGTGAAGTGAAGTTGTCTTGTCCAAGGTGCCGTGGGATTCGATAATAGAAATGTGGTGGGTAAAGTATCTTGGGAACGCTAACCGGAGCAAAAAAAATTGAAAAGGGGGGTGCAACACGAGGACTTCTCAGGGGGTCACCCATCCTAGTACTTCTCTCGCCCAAGCACGCTTAACTTCGGAGTTCTAGTGGGATGCGGTGCATTAGTGCTGGTATGATCGCACTTGTCATGTTGAGGGCACAATTCCTTTATGGGGTAACGGTTCACTGGTCCAGCCTAGAGATAAGGCCCATTCAAAAGGCCCAATGGACTTAACGACAACCCATCCGCTTCAACAACGCAGCATCCTCGCAAGACGTGATATCGAGGCATTGTAGGATCCTCTAATGTGCAGCGAGTAAGGTTGTCGTCCTTTTAACAACTCACGACGTACGATCCGGGACGAAAAAACAGAGCAAAAGAAGAAAAGTGGCCCGAAACTAATGAAAACGTGCGATTTTGAGCTCCGAAAAGGGCACACCGAGCTAGCTAGATGCCCCCCTCGCAGAGCTCTCAGACAGCTTTCCAACGGTATGCTGTGCACCTCGTACCTCCTTACGGATCAAAAGTTATGGGCACCGGAGCGATGGAGACCTTGTCACAAGCCCTACGCCCTCGGTTTACGGGTCCAGCCTCCACGTGAAGAGAAGTTGTCTTGCCCAAGGTGCCGTGGGATTCGATAATAGAAATGTGGTGGGTAAAGTATCTTGGCAACCCTAACCGTAGCAAAAAAAATTGAAAAGGGGGGTGCAACACGAGGACTTCCCATGGGGTCACCCATCCTAGTACTACTCTAGCCTAAGCACGCTTAACTTCGGAGTTCTGATGGGATCCGGTGCATTAGTGCTGGTATGATCGCACCCGTCATGTTGAGGGCACAATTCCTTTATGTGTTAACGGTTCACAGTCCCAGCCTAGAGATATGGCCCATTCAAAAGGCCCAATGGGCATAACGACAACCCATCCGCTTCAACAACGCAGCATCCTCGCAAGACATGATATCGACGCATTGTATGGTCCTCTAATGTGCCGCGAGTAAGGTTGTCGTCCTTTTAACAGCTCACAACGTACGATCCGGGACAGAAAAATAGAGCGAAAGAAGTAAAGTGGCCCGAAATTGATGAAAACGTTCGATTTTGAGCTCCGAAAAGGGCATAGCGAGCTATCTAGCTGCCCCCGTCGTAGAGCTCTCAGAGAGCTTTCCAAAGTTATGCTGTGCGCCGCGTAACTCCCTACGGATCAAAAGTTATGTGCACCGGAGCGATGGAGACCTGGTCACAAGCCCTACGCCCTCGATTTGCGGGCCCAACCTCTACATGAAGTGAAGTTGTCTTGCCTAAGGTGTCGTGGGATTCGGTAATAGAAATGTGGTGGGTAAAGTATCTTGGAAACCCTAACCGTTGCAAAAAAAAATGGAAAGGGGGGTGCAACACGAGGACTTCCCAGGGGGTCAACCATCATAGTACTACTCTCGCCCAAGCACGCTTAACTTCGGAGTTCCGATGGGATCCGGTGCATTAGTGCTAGTATGATCGCACCCATCATGTTGAGGGCACAATTCCTTTATGTGTTAACGGTTCACAGTCCCAGCCTAGAGGTATGGCCCATTCAAAAGGCCCAATGGGCTTAACGACAACCCATCCGCTTCAACAACGCAGCATCCTCGCAAGACGTGATATCGACGCATTGTAGGGTCCTCTAATGTGCCGCGAGTAAGGTTGTCGTCCTTTTAACAACTCACGACGTACGATCTGGGACGGAAAAACAGAGCAAAAGAATAAAAGTGGCCCGAAACTGATGAAAGCGTTCGATTTTGAGCTCCGAAAAGGGCATAGCAAGCTAGCTAGCTGCCCCTGTCGTAGAGCTCTCAGAGAGCTTTCCAACGGTATGCTGTGCGCCTCGTAACTTCTTACGGATCAAAAGTTATGGGCACCGGAGCGACGGAGACCTGGTCACAAGCCCTACGCCCTCAGTTTGCGGGCCCATCCTCCACGTGAAGAGAAGTTGTCTTGTCCAAGGTGCCGTGGGATTCGATAATAGAAATGTGGTGGGTAAAGTATCTTGGCAACCCTAACCGGAGCAAAAAAAAATTGAAAAGGGGGGTGCAACACGAGGACTTCCCAGGGGGTCACCCATCCTAGTACTACTCTCGCCCAAGCACGCTTAACTTCTGAGTTCTGGTGGGATCCGGTGCATTAGTGCTGGTATGATCGCACCCGTCATGTTGAGGGCACAATTCCTTTATGTGTTAACGGTTCACAGTCCTAGCCTAGAGATATGGCCCATTCAAAAGGCCCAATGGGCTTAACGACAACCCATCCGCTTCAACAACGCAGCATCCTCGCAAGACGTGATATCGACGCATTGTAGGGTCCTCTAATGTGCCGCGAGTAAGGTTGTCGTCCTTTTAACAGCTCACGACGTAAGATCCGGGACGGAAAAACAGAGCAAAAGAAGAAAAGTAGCCCGAAACTGATGAAAATGTTCGATTTTGAGCTCTGAAAAGTGTATGGCGAGCAAGCTAGCTGCCACCGTCGTATAGCTCTCGAAGAGCTTTACAACGGTATGCTGTGCGCCACGTAACTCCTTGCGGATCAAAAGTTATGTGCACCGGAGCGACGAAAACTTGGTCACAAGCCCTACGCCCTCGGTTTGCCAGCCCAGCCTCCAAGTGAAGGGAAGTTGTCTTGCCCAAGGTGCCGTGGGATTCGATAATAGAAATGTGGTGGATAAAGTATCTTGGCAACCCTAACCGGAGCAAAAAAAATTGAGAAGTAGGGTATAACACGAGGACTTCCCAAGGGGTCACCCATCCTAGTACTACTCTTGCCCAAGCACGCTTAACTTCGGAGTTCTAATGGGATCCGGTGCATTAGTGCTAGTATGATCGTACCCGTCTTGTTGAGGGCACAATTCCTTTATGTGTCAACGGTTCACAGTCCCAGCCTAGAGATATGGCCCATTCAAAAGGCCCAATGGGCTTAACGACAACCCATCCGCTTCAACAACGCAGCATCCTCGCAAGACGTGATATCGACGCATTGTAGGGTCCTCTAATGTGCCGCGAGTAAGGTTGTCGTCCTTTTAACAGCTCACGACGTACGATCCGGGATGAAAAAACAGAGCAAATAAAGAAAAGTGGCCCGAAACTGATGAAAATGTTCGATTTTGAGCTCCGAAAAGAGCACCGCGAGCTAGCGAGCTGCCCCCGTCGTAGAGCTCTCAGAAAGCTTTCCAACGGTATGCTGTGCGCCTCGTAACTCCTTACGGATCAAAAGTTATGGGCACCGGAGCGACGGAGACCTGGTCACAAGCCCTACGCCCTCGGTTTGCGGGCCCAGCCTCCACGTGAAGCGAAGTTGTCTTGCCCAAGGTGCCGTGGGATTCTATAATAGAAATGTGGTGGATAAAGGATCTTGGAAATCCTAACCGTAGCAAAAAAAATTGAAAAGGGGGGTGCAACACGAGGACTTCCCAGGGGGTCAACCATCATAGTACTACTCTCGCCCAAGCACGCTTAACTTCGGAGTTCCGATGGGATCCGGTGCATTAGTGCTAGTATGATCGCACCCATCATGTTGAGGGCACAATTCCTTTATGTGTTAACGGTTCACAGTCCCAGCCTAGAGGTATGGCCCATTTAAAAGGCCCAATGGGCTTAACGACAACCCATCCGCTTCAACAACGCAGCATCCTCGCAAGACGTGATATCGACGTATTGTAGGGTCCTCTAATGTGCCGCGAGTAAGGTTGTCGTCCTTTTAACAGCTCACGACGTACGATCCGGGACGGAAAAACAGAGCAAAAGAAGAAAAGTGGCCCGAAACTAATGAAAACGTTCGATTTTGAACTCCGAAAAGGGCACAGCAAGCTAGCTGGCTTCCCCCGTCGTAGAGCTCTCGGAGAGCTTTCCAACGGTATGCTGTGCACCTCGTAACTCCTTACGGATCAAAAGTTATGGGCACCGGAGCGACGGAGACCTGGTCACAAGCCCTACGCCCTCGGTTTGCGGGCCCATCCTCCACGTGAAGAGAAGTTGTGTTGCCTAATGTGCCGTAGGATTCGATAATAGAAATGTGGTGGGTAAAGTATCTTGGCAAGCCTAACCGGAGCAAAAAAAATTGAAAAGCGGGGTGCAACACCAGGACTTCCCAGGGGGTCAACCATCCTAGTACTACTCTCGCCCAAGCACGCTTAACTTCGGAGTTCTGATGGGATCTGGTGCATTAGTGCTGGTATGATCGCACCCGTCATGTTGAGGGCACAATTCCTTTATGTGTTAACGGTTCACAGTCCTAGCCTAGAGATATGGCCCATTCAAAAGGCCCAATGGGCTTAACTACAACCCATCCGCTTCAACAACGCAGCATCCTCGCAAGACGTGATATCGACGCATTGTAGGGTCCTCTAATGTGCCGCGAGTAAGGTTGTCGTCCTTTTAACAGCTCACGACGTAAGATCCGGGACGGAAAAACAGAGCAAAAGAAGAAAAGTAGCCCGAAACTGATGAAAATGTTCGATTTTGAGCTCTGAAAAGTGTATGGCGAGCTAGCTAGCTGCCCCTGTCGTAGAGCTCTCAGAGAGCTTTCCAACGGTATGCTATTCGCCACGTAACTCCTTACGGATCAAATGTTATGGGCACCAGAGCGACGAAAACTTGGTCACAAGCCCTACGCCCTCAGTTTGCGGGCACAGCCTCCACGGGAAGCGAAGTTGTCTTGCCCAAAGTGCCGTGGGATTCGATAATAGAAATGTGGTGGGTAAAGTATCTTGGAAACCCTAACTGGAGCAAAAAACATTGACAAGGGGGGTGCAACACGAGGACTTCCCAGGGGGTCACCCATCCTAGTACTACTCTCGCCCAAGCACGCTTAACTTCGGAGTTCTGATGGGATCCGGTGCATTAGAGCTGGTATGATCGCACCCGTCATGTTCAGGGCACAATTTCTTTTTGTGTTAACGGTTCACAGTCCCAGCCTAGAGATATGGCCCATTGAAATGGCCCAATGGGCTTAACGATAACCCATCTGCTTCAACAATGCAGCATCCTCGCAAGACGTGATATTGACGCATTGTAGGGACCTCTAATGTCCTGCGAGTAAGGTTGTCGTCCTTTTAACAGCTCACAACGTGCGATCTGGGACAAAAAACAGAGCAAAAGAAGAAAACTGGCCTGAAACTGATGAGAACATTCGATTTTGGGCTCCGAAAAGGGTACAGCGTGCTAGTTAGCTGCCCCCGTCGTAGAGCTCTCAGAGAGCTTTCCAACGGTATGTTGTGCGTCGCGTAACTCCTTACGGATCAAAAGTTATGGGCATAGGAGCGACGGAGACCTGGTCACAAGCCCTACGCCCTCGGTTTGCGGGCTCAGCCTCCACGTGAAGTGAAGTTGTCTTGCCCAAGGTGCCATGGGATTCGAAAATAGAAATATGGTGGATAAAGTATCTTGGCAACCCTAACCGGAGCAAAAAAAATTGAAAAGGGGGTGCAACACGAGGACTTCCCAAGGGGTCACCCATCCTAGTACTACTCTCGCCCAAGCACGCTTAACTTCGGAGTTCTGATGGGATCCGGTGCATTAGTGCTGGTATGATCGCACCCGTCATATTGACGGCACAATTCCTTTATGTGTTAACGGTTCACAGTCCCAGCCTAGAGATATGGCCCATTCAAAAGGCCCAATGGGCTTAACGACAACCCATCCGCTTCAACAATACAGCATCCTCGCAAGACGTGATATCGACGCATTGTAGGGTCCTCTAATGTGCCGCGAGTAAGGTTGTCGTCCTTTTACAGCTCACGACGTACGATCAGGGACGGAAAAACAGAGCAAAAGAAGAAAAGTGGCCCGAAACTGATGAAAATGTTCGATTTTGAGCTCCAAAAAGGGCACGGTGAGCTAGCTAGCTACCCCCGTCGTCGAGCTCTCGGAGAGCTTTCCAACGGTATGCTGTGCGCCGCGTAACTCCTTACGGATCAAAAGTTATGGGCACCGGAGCGACGGAGACCTGGTCACAAGCCCTATGCCCTCGGTTCGCGGACCCAGCCTCCACGTGAAGAGAAGTTGTCTTGCCCAAGGTGCCGTGGGATTCGATAATAGAAATGTGGTGGGTAAAGTATCTTGGAAACCCTAACCGTAGCAAAAAAAATTGAAAAGGGGGGTGCAACACGAGGACTTCCCAGGGGGTCACCCATCCTAGTACTACTCTCACCCAAGCACGCTTAACTTCGGAGTTCCGATGGGATCCGGTGCATTAGTGCTAGTATGATCGCACCCATCATGTTGAGGGCACAATTCCTTTATGTGTTAACGGTTCACAGTCCCAGCCTAGAGGTATGGCCCATTCAAAAGGCCCAATGGGCTTAACGACAACCCATCCGCTTCAACAACGCAGCATCCTCGCAAGACGTGATATCGACGTATTGTAGGGTCCTCTAATGTGCCGCGAGTAAGGTTGTCGTCCTTTTAACAACTCAAGACATACGATCTGCGACGGAAAAACAGAGCAAAAGAAGAAAAGTGGCCCGAAACTGATGAAAACGTTCGATTTTGAGCTCCGAAAAGGGCACAGCATGCTAGCTAGCTGCCCCCGTCGTAGAGCTCCCAAAGAGCTTTCCAACGGTATGCTGTGCGCCTCGTAACTCCTTACGGATCCAAAGTTATGGGCACCGGAGCGACGGAGACCTGGTCACAAGCCCTACGCCCTCGGTTTGCGGGCCCATCCTCCACGTGAAGAGAAGTAGTCTTGTCCAAAGTGCCGTGGGATTCGATAATAGAAATGTGGTGGGTAAAGTATCTTGGCAACCCTAACCGGAGCAAAAAAAATTGAAAAGGGGGGTGCAACACGAGGACTTCCCAGGGGGTCACCCATCCTAGTACTACTCTTGCCCAAGCACGCTTAACTTTCTGAGTTCTGGTTGGATCCGGTGCATTAGTGCTGGTATGATCGCACCCGTCATCTTGAGGGCACAATTCCTTTATGTGTTAACGGTTCACAGTCCCAGCCTAGAGATATGGCCCATTCAAAAGGCCCAATGGGCTTAACGACAACCCATCCGTTTCAACAACGCAGCATCCTCGCAAGACGTGATGTCGACGCATTCTAGGGTCCTCTAATGTGCCGCGAGTAAGGTTGTCGTCCTTTTAACAGCTCACGACGTACGATCCGGGACGGAAAAATAGAGTAAAAGAAGAAAAGTGGCCCGAAACTGATGAAAACCATCGACTTTGAGCTCTGAAAAGTGTATGGCGAGCTAGCTACCTGCCCCCGTCGTAGAGCTCTCAGAGAGCTTTCCAACGGTATGCTGTGCGCCTCGTAACTCCTTACGGATCAAAAGTTATGGGCACCGGAGCGACGGAGACTTGGTCACAAGCCCTACGCCCTCGGTTTGCGGGCCCAGCCTCCACGTGAAGAGAAGTTGTCTTGGCCAAGGTGCCGTGGGATTCGATAATAGAAATGTGGTGGGTAAAGTATCTTGGAAACCCTAACTGGAGCAAAAAAAATTGAAAAGGGGGGTGCAACACGAGGACTTCCCAGGGGGTCACCCATCCTAGTACTACTCTCGCCCAAGCACGCTTAACTTCGGAGTTCTGATGGGATCCGGTGCATTAGTGCTGGTATGATCGCACCCGTCATGTTGAGGGCACAATTCCTTTATGTGTTAACGGTTCACAGTCCCAGCCTAGAGATATGGCCCATTCAAAAGGCCCAATGGGCTTAACGACATCCCATCTACTTCAACAACGCAGCATCCTCGCAAGACGTGATATCGACGCATTGTAGGGTCCTCTAATGTGCCGCGAGTAAGGTTGTCGTCCTTTTAACAGCTCACGACGTACGATCCGGGACGAAAAAACAGAGCAAAAGAAGAAAACTGGCCCGAAACTGATGAAAACGTTCGATTTTGAGCTCCAAAAAGGGTACAGCGAGCTAGCTAGCTGCCCCAGTCGTAGAGCTCTCAGAGAGCTTTCCAACGGTATGCTGTCCGCCGCGTAACTCCTTACGGATCAAAAGTTATGGGCACCGGAGTGACGGAGACCTGGTCACAAGCCCTACGCCCTCGGTTTTCCGGCCCAGCCTCCACGTGAAGAGAAGTTTTCTTGCCCAAGGTGCCATGGGATTTGATAATAGAAATGTGGTTGGTAAAGTATCTTGGAAACCCTAATTGGAGCAAAAAAAATTGAAAATGGGGGTGCAACACGAGGACTTCGCAAGGGGTCACCCATCCTAGTACTACTCTCGCCCAAGCACGCTTAACTTCGGAGTTCTTATGGGATCCGGTGCATTAGTGCTGGTATGATCGCACCCGTCATGTTGAAGGCACAACTCCTTTATGTGTAAACGGTTCACAGTCCCAGCCTAGAGATATGGCCCATTCAAAAGGCCCAATGGGCTTAACGACAACCCATCCACTTCAACAACGCAGGATCCTCGCAAGACGTGATATCGACGAATTGTAGGGTCCTCTAATGTGCTGCGAGTAAGGTTGTCGTCCTTTTAACAGCTCACGACGTATGATCTGAGACGGAAAAATAGAGCAAAAGAAGAAAAATGGCCTGAAACTGATTGAACCGTTCGATTTTGAGCTCCGAAAGGAGCATAGCGAGCTAGCTAGCTACCCCCGTCGTAGAGCTCTCAGAGAGCTTTCCAACGGTATGCTGTGTGCCTCGTAACACCTTACGGATCAAAAGGTATGGGCACCGGAGCGACGGAGACCTGGTCACAAGCCCTACGCCCTCGGTTTGCGGGCCCAGCCTCCACATGAAGAGAAGTTGTCTTGCCCAAGGTGCCGTGGGATTCGATAATAGAAATGTGGTTGGTAAAGTATCTTGGAAACCCTAACCGGAGCAAAAAAAATTGAAAGGGGGGTGCAACACGAGGACTTCCCAGGGGGTCACCGATCCTAGTACTACTCTCGCCCAAGCACGCTTAACTTCGGAGTTCTGATGGGATCCGGTGGATTAGAGCTGGTATGATAGCAGCCGGCATGTTGGGTGCACAATTCCTTTATGTGTTAACGGTTCACAGTCCCAGCCTTGAGATATGGCCCATTCAAAAGACCCAATAGGCTTAACGACAACCCATCAGCTTCAACAACGCAGCATCCCCGCAAGACGTGATATCGACGCATTGTAGGGCCCTCTAATGCAACGCGAGTCAGGTTGTCCTCCTTTTAACAGCTCACGACGTACGATCCGGGATGAAAAAACAGAGCAAATGAAGAAAAGTGGCCCGAAACTGATGAAAATGTTCGATTTTGAGCTCCGAAAAGAGCACCGCGAGCTAGCGAGCTGCCCCCGTCGTAGAGCTCTCAGATAGCTTTCCAACGGTATGCTGTGCGCCGCGCAACTCCTTACGGACCAAAAGTTATGGCCACCGGAGCGACGGAGACCTGGTCACAAGCCCTACGCCCTCGGTTTGCGGGCCCAACCTCCACGTGAAGAGAAGTTGTCTTGCCCAAGGTGCCGTGGGATTCGATAATAGAAATGTGGTGGGTAAAGTATCTTGGAAACCCTAACCGTAGCAAAAAAAATTGAAAAGGGGGGTGCAACACGAGGACTTCCCAGGGGGTCAACCATCCTAGTACTACTCTCGCCCAAGCACGCTTAACTTCGGAGTTCCGATGGGATCCGGTGCATTAGTGCTAGTATGATCGCACCCATCATGTTGAGGGCACAATTCCTTTATGTGTTAACGGTTCACAGTCCCAGCCTAGAGGTATGGCCCATTCAAAAGGCCCAATGGGCTTAACGACAACCCATCCGCTTCAACAACGCAGCATCCTCGCAAGACGTGATATCGACGTATTGTAGGGTCCTCTAATGTGCCGCGAGTAAGGTTGTCGTCCTTTTAACAACTCAAGACATACGATCTGCGACGGAAAAACAGAGCAAAAGAAGAAAAGTGGCCCGAAACTGATGAAAACGTTCGATTTTGAGCTCCGAAAAGGGCACAGCATGCTAGCTAGCTGCCCCCATCGTAGAGCTCTCAGAGAGCTTTCCAATGGTAGGCTGTGCTCCTCGTAACTCCTTACGGATCAAAAGTTATGGGCACCGGAGCGACGGAGACCTGGTCACAAGCCCTACGCCCTCGGTTTGCGGGCCCATCCTCCACGTGAAGAGAAGTTGTCTTGTCCAAGGTGCCGTGGGATTCGATAATAGAAATGTGGTGGGTAAAATATCTTGGCAACCCTAACCGGAGAAAAAAAAATTGAAAAGGGGGGTGCAACACGAGGACTTCCCAGGGGGTCACCCATCCTAGTACAACTCTCGCCCAAGCACGCTTAACTTTCTGAGTTCTGGTTGGATCCGGTGCATTAGTGCTGGTATGATCGCACCCATCATGTTGAGGGCACAATTCCTTTATGTGTTAACGGTTCACAGTCCCAGCCTAGAGATATGGCCCATTCAAAAGGCCCAATGGGCTTAACTACAACCCATCCGCTTCAACAACGCAGCATCCTCGCAAGACGTGATATCGACGCATTGTAGGGTCCTCTAATGTGCCGCGAGTAAGGTTGTCGTCCTTTTAACAGCTCACGACGTACGATCCGGGAAGGAAAAACAGAGCAAAAGAAGAAAAGTAGCCCGAAACTGATGAAAATGTTCGATTTTGAGCTCTGAAAAGTGTATGGCGAGCTAGCTTGCTGCCCCTGTCGTAGTGCTCTCAGAGAGCTTTCCAACGGTATGCTGTGCGGCTCGTAACTCCTTACGGATCAAAAGTTATGGGCACCGGAGCGACGGAAACTTGGTCACAAGCCCTACGCCCGCGGTTTGCGGGCCCAGCCTCCACGTGAAGAGAAGTTGTCTTGCCCAAGCTGCCGTGGGATTCGGTAATAGAAATGTGGTGGGTAAAGTATCTTGGAAACCCTAACTGGAGCAAAAAACATTCACAAGGGGGGTGCAACACGAGGACTTCCCAGGGGGTCACCCATCCTAGTACTACTCTCGCCCAAGCACGCTTAACTTCGGAGTTCTGATGGGATCCGGTGCATTAGTGCTGGTATGATCGCAGCCGTCATGTTGAGGGCACAATTCCTTTTTGTGTTAACGGTTCACAGTCCCAGCCTAGAGATATAGCCCATTCAAAAGGCCCAATGGGCTTAACGATAACCCTTCTACTTCAACAACGCAGCATCCTCGCAAGACGTGATATCGACGCATTGTCGGGTCCTCTAATGTGCCACGAGTAAGGTTGTCGTCCTTTTAACAGCTCACGACGTACGATCAGGGACGGAAAAACACAGCAAAAGAAGAAAAATGGCCCGAAACTGATGAAAACGTTCGATTTTGAGCTCCAAAAAGGGTACAGCGTGCTAGCTAGCTGTCCCCGTCGTAGAGCTCTCCGAGAGTTTTACAACGGTATGCTGTGTGCCGCGTAACTCCTTACGGATCAAAACTTATGGGCACCGAAGCGACGGAGAGCTGGTCACAATCCCTACACCCTCAGTTTGCTAACCCAACCTACACGTGAAGCGAAGTTTTCTTGCCCAAGGTGCCATGGGATTTGATAATAGAAATGTGGTGGATAAAGTATCTTGGCAACGCTAATTGGAGCAAAAAAAATTGAAAATGGGGGTGCAACACGAGGACTTCGCAAGGGGTCACCCATCCTAGTACTACTCTCGCCCAAGCACGCTTAACTTCGGAGTTCTTATGGGATCCGGTGCATTAGTGCTGGTATGATCGCACCCGTCATGTTTAGGGCACAATTCCTTTATGTGTTAACGGTTCACAGTCCCAGCCTAGAGATATGGCCCATTCAAAAGGCCCAATGGGCTTAATGACAACCCATCCGCTTCAACAACGCAGCATCCTCGCAAGACGTGATATCGACGAATTGTAGGGTCCTCTAATGTGCTGCGAGTAAGGTTGTCGTCCTTTTAACAGCTCACGACGTATGATCTGAGACGGAAAAATAGAGCAAAAGAAGAAAAATGGCCTGAAACTGATTGAACCGTTCGATTTTGAGCTCCGAAAGGAGCATAGCGAGCTAGCTAGCTACCCCCGTCGTAGAGCTCTCAGAGAGCTTTCCAACGGTATGCTGTACGCCTCGTAACTCCTAACGGATCAAAAGTTATGGGCACCGTACCGACGGAGACCTGGTCACAAGCCCTACGCCCTCGATTTGCGGGCCCAGCCTCCACGTGAAGAGAAGTTGTCTTGCCCAAGGTGCCGTGGGATTTGATAATAGAAATGTGGTTGGTAAAGTATCTTGGCAACCCTAACCGGAGCAAAAAAAATTGAATAGGTGTGTGCAACACGAGGACTTCCCAGGGGGTCACCCATCCTAGTACTACTCTCGCCCAAGCACGCTTAACTTCGGAGTTCCGATGGGATCCGGTGCATTAGTGCTGGTATGATCGCACCCGTCATGTTGAGGGCACAATTCCTTTATGTGTTAACGGTTCACAGTCCCAGCCTTGAGATATGGCCCATTCAAAAGGCCTAATGGGCTTAACGACAACCGATCCGCTTCAACAACGCAGCATCCTCGCAAGACGTGATATCGACGCATTGTAGGGTCCTCTATGTGCCGCGAGTAAGGTTGTCATCCTTTTAACAGCTCACGACGTAAGATCCGGGACGGAAAAACAGAGCAAAAGAAGAAAAGTAGCCCGAAACTAATGAAAACGTTCGATTTTGAGCTCCGAAAGGGGCATGGCGAGCTTGATAGCTGCCCCCGTCGTAGAGCTCTCGGAGAGCTCTCCAACGGTATGCTGTGCGCCGCGTAACTCCTTACGGATCAAAAGTTATGGGCACCGGAGCGACGGTGACCTAGTCACAAGCCCTACGCCCTCGGTTTGCGGGCCCAGCCTCCACGTGAAGTGAAGTTGTCTTGCCCAAGGTGCCATGGGATTCGATAATAGAAATATGGTGGATAAAGTATCTTGGCAACCCAAACCAGAGTAAAAAAAATTGAAAAGGGGGGTGCAACACGAGGACTTCCCAAGGGGTCACCCATCCTAGTACTACTCTTGCCCAAGCAAGCTTAACTTCGGAGTTCCGATGGGATCCGGTGCATTAGTGCTTGTATGATCGCACCCGTCATGTTGAGGGCACAATTCCTTTATGTGTTAACGGTTCACATTCCCAGCCTAGAGATATGGCCCATTCCAAAGGCCCAATGGGCTTAACGACAACCCATCCGCTTCAACAACGCAGCATCCTCGCAGGACGTGATATCGACGCATTGTAGGGTCCTCTAATGTGCCGCGAGTAAGGTTGTCGTCCTTTTAACAGCTCACGACGTATGATCCGAGATGGAAAAATAGAGCTAAAGAAGAAAAATGGCCTGAAACTGATTGAAACGTTCGATTTTGAGCTCCGAAAGGAGCATAGCGAGCAGGCTAGCTGCCTCCGTCGTAAAACTCTCAGAGAACTTTCCAACGGTATGCTGTGCGCCGCGTAAGTCCTTACGGATCAAAAGTTATGGGTACCGGAGCGACGGAGACCTAGTCACAACGCCTACGCCCTCGGTTTGCGGGCCCAGCCTCTACGTGAAGCGAAGTTGTCTTGTCCAAGGTGCCGTGGGATTCGATAATAGAAATGTGGTTGGTAAAGTATCTTGGAAACCCTAACCGGAGCAAAAACTTGACAAGGGGGGTGCAACACCAGGACTTCCCAGGGGGTCGCCCGTCCTACTACTACTCTCGCCCAAGCACGCTTAAGTGCGGAGTTCTGATGGGGTGCGGTGCGTTAGTGCTGGTATGATCGCACCCGTCATGTTGAGGGCACATTTCCTTTATGTGTTAACGGTTCACAGTCCCACCCTTGAGATATGGCCCATTGAAAAGGCCCAATGGGCTTAACGACAACCCATCCGCTTCAACAACGCAGCATCCTCGCAAGATGTGATATCGATGCATTGTAGGGTCCTCTAATGTGCCGCGAGTAAGGTTGTCGTCCTTTTAACAGCTCACGACGTACGATCCGGGACGGAAAAACAGAGCAAAAGAAGAAAAGTGTTCCGAAACTGATGAAAACGTTTGATTTTGAGCTCTGAAAAATTCACAGCGAGCTAGCTAGCTGCCCCCGTCGTAGAGCTCTCAGAGAGCTTTCCAACGGTATGCTGTGCGTCTCGTAACTCCTTACGGATCAAAAGTTATGGGTACCGGAGAGACGGAGACCTGGTCACAAGCCCTACGCCCTCGGTTTGCGGGCCCAACCTCCACGTGAAGAGAAGTTGTTTTGCCCAAGGTGCCGTGGGATTCGATAATAGAAAGGTGGTGGGTGAAGTATTTTGGCAACCCTAACCGGAGCAAAAAAAATTGAAAAGGGGGGTGCAACACGAGGACATCGCAGGGGGTCACCCATCCTAGTACTACTCTCGCCCAAGCACGCTTAACTTCGGAGTTCCGATGGGATCCGGTGCATTAGTGCTTGTATGATCGCACCCGTCATGTTGAGGGCACAATTCCTTTATGTGTTAATGGTTCACAGTCCCAGCCTAGAGAGATGGCCCATTCAAAAGGACCAATGGGCTTAACGACAACACATCCTCTTGAACAACGCAGCATCCGTGCAAGACGTGATATCGACACGTTGTAGGGCCCTCTAATGTCCCACGAGTTAGGTTGTCGTCCTTTTAACAGTCCACGACGTATGATCCGGGACGGAAAAACAGAGCAAAAGAAGAAAAGTGGCCTGAAACTGATTGAAACGTTCGATTTTGAGCTCCGAAAGGAGCATAGCGAGCTAGCTAGCTACCCCCGTCGTAGAGCTCTCAGAGAGCTTTCCAACGGTATGCTGTGCGCCTCGTAACACCTTACGGATCAAAAGTTATGGGCACCGGAGCGACGGAGACCTGGTCACAAGCCCTACGCCCTCGGTTTGCGGGCCCAGCCTCCACGTGAAGAGAAGTTGTCTTGCCCAAGGTGCCGTGGGATTCGATAATAGAAATGTGGTTGGTAAAGTATCTTGGAAACCCTAACCGGAGCAAAAAAAATTGAAAAGGGGGGTGCAACACGAGGACTTCCCAGGGGGTCACCCATCCTAGTACTACTCTCGCCCAAGCACGCTTAACTTCGGAGTTCTGAGGGGATCCGGTGCATTAGTGCTGGTATGATCGCACCCGTCCTGTTGAGGGCACAATTCCATTATGTGTTAACGGTTCACAATCCCAGCCTAGAGATATGGCCCATTCAAAAGGCCCAATGGGCTTAACGACAACCCATCCGCTAAAACAACGCAGCATCCTTGAAAGACGTGATATCGACGCATTGTAGGGTCCTCTAATGTGCCGCGAGTAAGGTTGTCGTCCTTTTAACAGCTCACGACGTACGATCCGGGACGGAAAAACAGAGCAAAAGAAGAAAAGTGGCCCGAAACTGATGAAAACGTTCGATTTTGAGCTCCGAAAAGGGCACAGCGTGCTAGCTCGCTGCCCCAGTCGTAGAGCTCTCAGAGAGCTTTCCAACGGTATGCTATGCGCCTCGTAACTCTTTACGGATCAAAAGTTATGGGCATCGTAACGACGGAGACCTGGTCACAAGCCCTACGCCCTCGGTTTGCGGGCCCAGCCTCCACGTGAAGAGAAGTTGTTTTGCCCAAGGTGCCGTGGGATTCGATAATAGAATTGTGGTGGATAAAGTATCTTGGCAACCCTAACTGAAGGAAAAAAAATTGAAATGGGAGCTGCAACACGAGGACTTCACAGAGGTCACCCATCCTAGTACTACTCTCTCCCAAGCACGCTTAACTTCGGAGTTCTGATGGGATCCGGTGCATTAGTGCGGGTATGATCGCACCCGTCATGTTGAGGGCACAATTCCTTTATGTGTTAACGGTTCACAGTCCCAGCCTAGAGATATGGCCCATTCAAAAGGCCCAATGGGCTTAACGACAACCCATCCGCTACAACAACACAGCATCCTCGCAAGACGTGATATCGACGCATTGAAGGGTCCTCTAATGTGCAGTGAGTAAGGTTGTCATCCTTTTAACAGCACACGACGTACGATCCGAGACGAAAAAACAGAGCAAAAGAAGAAAAGTGGCCCGAAACTGATGAAAATGTTCGATTTTGAGCTCCAAAAAGGGCACGGCTAGCCAGCTAGCTGCCCCCGTCGTAGAGCTCTCAGAGAGCTTTCCAACGGTATGCTGTGCGCCTCGTAACTCCTTACGGATCAAAAGTTATGGGTACCGGAGCGACGGAGACCTGGTCACAAGCCCTACGCCCTCAGTTTGCGGGCCCAGCCTCCTCATGAAGAGAAGTTGTCTTGCCCAAGGTGCCATGGGATTCGATAATAGAAATGTGGTGGGTAAAGTATCTTGGCAACCCTAACCGGAGCAAAAAAAATTGAAAAGGTGGGTGCAACACGAGGACTTCCCAGGGGGTCACCCATCCTAGTACTACTCTCGCCCAAACACGCTTAACTTCGGAGTTCTGATGGGATCCGGTGCATTAGTGCTGGTATGATCGCACCCGTCATGTTGAGGGCACAATTCCTTTATGTGTTAACGGTTCACAGTCCCAGCCTAGAGATATGGCCCATTCAAAAGGCCCAATGGGCTTAACGACAACCCATCCGCTTAAACAACGCAGCATCCTCGCAAGACGTTATATCGACGCATTGTAGGGTCCTCTAATGTGCCGCGAGTAAGGTTGTCGTCCTTTTAACAGCTCACGACGTACGATCCGGGACGGAAAAACAGAGTAAAAGTAGAAAAGTGGCCCAAAACTGATGAAAACGTTCGATATTGAGCTCCGAAAAGGGCACGGTGAGCTAGCTAGCTGCCCCCATCGTAGAGCTCTCGGAGAGCTCACCAACGGTATGCTGTGCGCCGCGTAACTCCTCACGGATCAAAAGTTATGGGCACCGGAGCGACGGAGGGCTGGTCACAAGCCCTACGCCCTGGGTTTGCGGGCCTAGCCTCCACGTGAAGAGAAGTTGTCTTTCCCAAGGTGCCGTGGGATTCGATAATAGAAATGTGGTTGGTAAAGTATCTTGGAAACCCTAACCGGAGCAAAAAAAATTGAAAAGGGGGGTTCAACACGAGGACTTCCTAGAGGGTCACCCACCCTAGTACTACTCTCGCCGAAGCACGCTTAACTTCGGAGTTCTGATGGGATCCAGTGCATTAGTGCTGGTATGATCGCACCCGTCATGTTGAGGGCACAATTCCTTTATGTGTTAACGGTTCATATTCCCAACCTAGAGATATGGCCCATTCAAAAGGCCCAATGGGCTTAACGACAACCCATCCGCTTCAACAACGCAGCACCCTCGCAAGACGTCACCTCGACGCATTGCAAAGTCCTCTAATGTGCCGCGAGTAAGGTTGTCGTCCTTTTACCAGCTCACTACGTACGATCCGGGACGGAAAAACAGAGCAAAAGAATAAAAATGGCCCGAAACTGATGAAAACGTTTGATTTTGAGCTCCGACAAGGGCACAGCAAGCTAGCTAGCTGCCCCGTCGTAGAGCTCTCAGAGAGCTTTCCAACGGTATGCTGTGCGCCTCGTAACTCCTTACGGATCAAAAGTTATAGGTACCGGAGCGACGGAAACCTGGTCACAAGCCCTACGCCCTCGGTTTGCGGGCCCAGCCTCCATGTGAAGAGAAGTTGTCTTGCCCAAGGTGCCGTAGGATTCGATAATAGAAATGTGGTGGGTAAAGTTTCTTGGCAACCCTAACCGGAGCAAAAAAAATTGAAAAGTGGGGTGCAACACGAGGACTTCCCAGGGGGTCACCCATCCTAGTACTACTCTCGCCCAAGCACGCTTAACTTCGGAGTTACGATGGGATCCGGTGCATTAGTGCTGGTATGATCGCACCCGTCATGTTGAGGGCACAATTCCTCTATGTGTTAACGGTTCACAGTCCCAGCCTAGAGAGATGGCCCATTCAAAAGGCCCAATGGGCTTAACAACAACCCATCCGCTTCAGCAACGTAGCATCCTCGCAACGACGTGATATCGACGCATTTTAGGGCCCTCTAATGTTCCGCGAATAAGGTTGTCGTCCTTTTAACAGCTCACGAAATACGATCCAGGACGAAAAAATAGAGTAAAAGAAGAAAAGTGGCCCAAAACTAAAAAAATGTTCGATTTTGAGCTCCGAAAAGGGCACAGCGAGCTAGCTAGCTGCCCCCGTCGTAGAGCTCTCGGAGAGCTTTCCAACGGTATGCTATGCGCTGCGTAACTCCTTACGGATCAAAAGTTATGGGCACCGGAGCGACGGAGACCTGGTCACAAGCCCTACGCCCTCGGTTTGCGGGCCCAGCCTCGACGTGAAGAGAAGTTGTCTTGCCCAAGGTGCCGTAGGATTCGATAATAGAAATGTGGTGGGTAAAGTATCTTGGCAACCCTAACCGGAGCAAAAAAAATTGAAAAAAGGTGTGCAAAAGGGGGTGCAACACGAGGACTTCCCAGGGGGTCAACCATCCTAGTACTACTCTCGCCCAAGCACCCTTAACTTCGGTGTTCTGATGGGATCCGGTGCATTAGTGCTGGTATGATCGCACCCATCATGTTGAGGGCACAATTCCTTTATGTGTTGACGGTTCACAGTCCCAACTTAGATATTTGGCCCATTCAAAAGGCCCAATGGGCTTAACGGCAACCCATCCGCTTCAACAACGCAGCATCCTCGCAAGACGTGATATCGACGCATTGTAGGGTCCTCTAATGTGCCGCGAGTAAGGTTGTCGTCCTTTTAACAGCTCACGACGTACGATTCGGGACGGAAAAATAGAGCAAAAGAAGAAAAGTGGCCCGAAACTGATGAAAACATTCAATTTTGAGCTCCAAAAATGGCAAAGCAAGTTAGCTAGCTGACTCCGTCGTAGAGCTCTCAGAGTGCTTTCCAACGGTATGCTGTGCGCCTCGTAACTCCTTACGGATCAAAAGTTATGGGCACCGGAGCGACGGAGACCTGGTCACAAGCCCTACGCCCTCGGTTTGCGTGCCCAGCCTCCACGTGAAGAGAAGTTGTCTTGCCCAAGGTGCCGTGGGATTCGATAATAGAAATGTGGTGGGTAAAGTCTCTTGGCAACCCTAACCGGAGCAAAAAAAATTGAAAAGGGGGGTGCAACACGAGGACTTCCCAGGGGGTCACCCATCCTAGTACTACTCTAGCCCAAGCACGCTTAACTTCGGAGTTTCGATGGGATCCGGTGCATTAGTGCTAGTATGATCGCACCCGTCATGTTGAGGGCACAATTCCTTTATGTGTTAACGGTTCACAGTCCCAGCCTAGAGATATGGCCCATTCAAAAGGCCCAATGGGCTTAATGACAACCCATCCGCTTCAACAACGTAGTATCCTCGCAAGACGTGATATCGACGCATTGTAGGTTCCTCTAATGTGCCGCGAGTAAGGTTGTCGTCCTTTTAACAGCTCACGACATACGATCCGGGCTAGAAAAACAGCGCAAAAGAAGAAAAGTGGCCCGAAACTAATGAAAACGTTCCATTTTAAGCTCCGAATAGTGCACGACGAGCTTGCTAGCCGCCCCCGTCGTAGAGCTCTCGAAGAGCTTTCCAACGGTATGTTGTGCGCCGCGTAACGCCTTACGGATCACAATTTATGGGCACCAGAGCAACGGAGACCTGGTCCCAAGCCCTACGCCCTCAGTTTGCGGGCCCAGCCTCTACGTGAAGCGAAGTTGTCTTGCCCAAGGTGCTATGGGATTCGATAATATAAATGTGGTTGGTAAAGTATCTAGGAAACCCTTACCGGAGCAAAAAAAATTGAAAATGGGGGTGCAACAAGAGGACTTCCCACGGGGTCACCCATCCTAGTACTACTCTCGCCCAAGGACGCTTAACTTCAGAGTTTTGATGGGATCCATTGCATTAGTGCTGGTATGATCGCACCCGTGATGTTGAGGGCACAATTCCTTTATGTGTTAACAGTTCACAGTCCTAGCCTAGAGAGATGGCCCATTCAGAAGGCCCAATGGGCTTAACGACAACCCATCTGCTTCAATAATGTAGCATCCTCGCAAGACGTGATATCGACGCATTGTAGGGTCCTCCAATGTGCCGCGAGTGAGGTTGTCGTCCTTTTAACAGCTCACGACGTACGATCCAGGACGGAAAAAAAGAGCGAAAGAAGAAAAGTGGCCTGAAACTGATGAAAACGTTCGATTTTGAGCTCCGAAAAGGGCACACCGAGCTTGCTCGCAGCCCACGTCGTAGAGCTCTCAGACAGCTTTCCAACGGTATGCTGTGCGCCTCGTAACTCCTTACGGATCAAAAGTTATGGGCACCGTAGCGACGGAGACCTGGTCACAAGCACTACGCCCTCGGTTTGCGGGCCCAGCCTCCACGTGAAGAGAAGTTGTCTTGCCCAAGGTGCCGTGGGATTCGATAATAGAAATGTGTTGGGGAAAGTATCTTGGCAACCCTAACCAGAGCAAAAAAATTGAAATCGGGGCTGCAACACGAGAACTTCCCAGGGAGTCACCCAACCTAGTACTACTCTCGCCCAAGCACGCTTAACTTCGGAGTTCTGATGGGATCCGGTGCATTAGTGCTGGTATGATCGCACCCGTCATGTTGAGGGCACAATTCCTTTATGTGTTAACGGTTCACAGTCCCAGCCTAGAGATATGGCCCATTCAAAAGGCCCAATGGGCTTAACGACAACCCATCTGCTTCAACAACGCAGCATCCTCGCAAGACGTGATATCAACGCATTGTAGGGTCCTCTAATGTGCCGCGAGTAAGGTTGTCGTCCTTTTAACAGCTCACGACGTACGATCCGGGACGGAAAAATAGAGCAAAAGAAGAAAAGTAGCCCGAAACTGATGAAAACGTTCAATTTTGAGCTCCGAAAAGGGCACGGTGAGCTAGCTACTTGCCCCCGTCGTAGAGCTCTTGGAGAGCTTTCCAACCGTATGCTGTGCGCCGCGTAACTCCTTACGGATCAAAAGTTATGGGCACCGGAGCGACGCAGACCTGGTCACAAGCCCTACGACCTCGGTTTGCGGGCCCAGCCTCCACGTGAAGAGAAGTTGTTTTTCCCAAGGTGCCATTGGATTCGATAATAGAAATGTGGCTGGTAAAGTTTCTTGGAAACCCTAACCGGAGCAAAAAAAATTGAAAAGGGGGGTGCAACACGAGGACTTCCCAGGGGGTTACCCATTCTTGTATTACTCTCGCCCAAGCACGCTTAACTTCGGAGATCTGATGGGATCCGGTGCATTAGTGCCGGTATGATCGCACCCGTCATGTTGAGGGCACAATTCCTTTATGTTTTAACGGTTCATGGTCCCAGCCTAGAGATATGGCCCATTCAAAAGGCCCAATGGGCTTAACGACAACCCAACCGCTTCAACAACGCAGCATCCTCGCAAGACGTGATATCGACGCATTGTAGGGTCCTCTAATGTGCCGCGAGTAAGGTTTTCGTCTTTTTAACACGACGTACAATCCGGGACGGAAAAACAGAGCAAAAGAAAAAAAGTGGCCCGAAACTGATGAAAGCGTTCGATTTTGAGCTCTGAAAAGGGCATAGCAGGCTAGCTAGCTGCCCCCGTCGTAGAGCTCTCAGAGAGCTTTCCAACGGTATGATATGCGCCTCGTAACTCCTTATGGATCAAAAGTTACGGGTACCGGAGCGACGGAGACTTAGTCACAAGTCCTACGCCCTCGATTTGCGGGCCCAGCCTCCACGTGAAGAGAAGTTGTCTTGCCCAAGGTGCCGCGGGATTCGATAATAGAAATGTGGTGGGTAAAGGATCTTGGAAACCCTAACCGGAGCAAAAAAAATTGAAAATGCGGGTGCAACACGAGGACTTCCCAGGGGGTCACCCATCCTAGTACTACTCTCGCCCAAGCACGCTTAACTTCGGAGTTCTGATGGGATCCGGTGCATTAGTGCTGGTATGATCGCACCCGTCACGTTGAGGGCAGAATTCCTTTATGTGTTAACGGTTCACAGACCCAGCCTAGAGATATGGCCCATTCAAAAGGCCCAATGGGCTTAACGATAACCCATCCGCTTCAACAACGCAGCATCCTCGCAAGACATGATATCGATGCATTGTAGGGTCCTCTAATGTGCGGCGAGTAAGGTTGTCGTCCTTTTAACAGCTCACGACGCACGATCCAGGACGGGAAAACAGAGCAAAAGAAGAAAAATGGCCCGAAACTGATGAAAACATTTGATTTTGAGCTCCGAAAAGGGCATAGCAAGCTAGCTAGCTGCCCCCATAGTAGAGCTCTCAGAGAGCTTTCCAACGGTATGCTGTGCGCCTCGTAACTCCTTACGGATCAAAACTTATGGGTACCGGAGCGACGGAGACCTGGTCACAAGCCCTCCGCCCTCGGTTTGCGGGCCCAGCCTCCACGTGAAGAAAAGTTGTTTTGCCCAAGGTGCCATGGGAATCTATAATAGAAAGGTGGTGGGTAAAGTATCTTGGCAACCCTAACCGGAGCAAAAAAAATTAAAAAGGGGGGTGTAACACGAGGACTTCCTAGGGGGTCACCCATCCTAGTACTACTCTCGCCCAAGCACGCTTAACTTCGGAGTTCTGATGAGATCCGGTGCATTAGTGCTGGTATGATCGCACCCGTCATGTTGATGGCACAATTCCTTTATGTGTTAACGGTTCACAGTCCCAGCCTTGAGATATGGCCCATTCAAAAGGCCCAATGGGCTTAACGAAAACCCATCCGCTTCAATAACGCAGCATCCTCGCAAGACGTGATATCGACGCATTGTAGGGTCCTCTAATGTGCCGCGAGTGAGGTTGTCGTCCTTTTAACAGCTCACGACGTACGATCTCAGACGGAAAAACAGAGCAAAAGAAGAAAAGTGGCTCGAAACTGATGAAAATGTTCGATTTTGATCTCCGAAGAGGGCACAGTGAGCTAGCTAGCTGCACCCATCGTAGAGCTCTCACAGAGCTTTCCAACGGTATGCTGTGCGCCTCTTAACTACTTACGGATCAAAAGTTATGGGTACCGGAGCGACGGAGACCTGGTCACAAGCCCTACGCCCTCAGTTTGCGGGCCCAGCCTCCTCATGAAGAGAAGTTGTCTTGCCCAAGGTGCCATGGGATTCGATAATAGAAATGTGGTGGGTAAAGTATCTTGGCAACCCTAACCGGAGCAAAAAAAATTGAAAAGGTGGGTGCAACACGAGGACTTCCCAGGGGGTCACCCATCCTAGTACTACTCTCGCCCAAGCACGCTTAACTTCGGAGTTCCGATGGGATCCGATGCATTAGTGCTGGTATGATCGCACCCGTCATGTTGAGGGCACAATTCCTTTATGTGTTAACGGTTCACAGTCCCAGCCTAGAGATATGGCCCATTCAAAAGGCCCAATGGACTTAACGACAACCCATCCGCTTCAACAACGCAGCATCCTCGCAAGACGTGATATCGACGCATTGTAGGGTCCTCTAAAGTGCCACGAGTAAGGTTGTCGTCCTTTTAACAGCTCACGACGTACGATCTGGGACGGAAAAATAGAGCAAAATAAGAAAAGTGGCCCGAAACTGATGAAAATGTTCGATTTTGATCTCCGAAAAGGGCACGGTGAGCTAGCTAGTTGCCCCTGTTGTAGAGCTCTCAGAGAGCTTTCCAACGGTATGCTGTGCGCCGCGTAACTCCTTACGGATCAAAAGTTATGGGCACCGGAGCGAAGGAGACATGGTCACAAGCCCTACGCCCTCGGTTTGCGGGCCCAGCCTCCACGTGAAGAGAAGTTGTCTTGCCCAAGGTGCCGTGGGATTCGATAATAGAAATGTGGTGGGTAAAGTATCTTGGATACCCTAACCGGAGCAAAAAAAATTGAAAAGGGGGGTGCAACACAAGGACTTCCTAGGGGGTCACCCATCCTAGTACTACTCTCGCCGAAGCACGCTTAACTTCGGAGTTCTGATGGGATCCGGTGCATTAGTGCTGGTATGATAACACCCGTCATGTTGAGGGCACAATTCCTTTATGTGTTAACGGTTCACAGTGCCAGCCTAGAGATATGGGCCATGCAAAAGGCCCAAGGGGCTTAACGACAACCCATCCGTTTCAACAACGCATCATCCTCGCAAGACGTGATATCAACGCATTGTAGGGTCCTCTAATGTGCCGCAAGTAAGGTTGTCGTCCTTTTAACAGCTCACTACGTACGATCCGGGACGGAAAAACAGAGCAAAAGAAGAAAAATGGCCCGAAACTGATGAAAACGTTTGATTTTGAGCACCGAAAAGGGCACAGCTAGCAAGCTAGCTGCCCCGTCGTAGAGCTCTCAGAGAGCTTTCCAACGGTATGCTGTGCGCCTCGTAACTCTTTACGGATCAAAAGTTATAGGTACCGGAGCGACGGAGACCTGGTCACAAGCCCTACGCCCTTGGTTTGCGGGCCCAGACTCCACGTGAATAGAAGTTGTCTTGCCCAAGGTGCCGTAGGATCTGATAATAGAAATGTGGTGGGTAAAGTATCTTGGCAACCCTAACCGGAGCAAAAAAAATTGAAAAGTGGGGTGCAAGACGAGGACTCCCCAGAGGGTCACCCATCATAGTACAACTCTCGCGCAAACACGCTTCACGTCGGAGTTCCGATGGGATCCGGTGCATTGGTGCTGGTATGATCGCACCCGGCAGGTTGAGGGCACAATTTCTTTATGTGTTAACGGTTCATAGTCCCAGCCTTGAGATATGGCCCATTCAAAAGGCCCAATGGGCTTAACAACAACCCATCGGCTTCAACAACGCAGCATCCTCGCAAGACGTGATATCGACGCATTGTAGGGTCCTCTAATGTGCCGCGAGTAAGGTTGTCGTCCTTTTAACAGCTCACGACATACGATCCGGGACGGAAAAACAGAGCAAAAGAAGTAAAGTAGCCCGAAACTGATGAAAACGTTCGATTTTTAACTCCAAAAAGGGTACAGCGAGCTAGCTCGCTGCCCCAGTCGTAGAGCTCTCAGAGAGCTTTCCAACGGTAAGCTGTGCGCCTCGTAACTCCTTACGGATCAAAAGTTATGGGCACCGGAGCGACGGAGACCTGGTCACATGCCCTACGCCCTCGGTTTGCGGGCCCAGCCTCCACGTGAAGAGAAGTTGTCTTGCCCAAGGTGCCGTGGGATTCGATAATAGAAATGAGGTTGGTAAAGTATCTAGGAAACCCTAACCGGAGCAAAAAAAATTGAAAAGGGGGGTGCAACACGAGGACTTCCCAGGGGTTCACCCATCCTAGGACTACTCTCGCCCAAGCACGTTTAACTTCATAGTTCTGATGGGATCCGGTGTATTAGTGCTGTTATGATTGCACCCGTCATGTTGACGGCACATTTCCTTTATGTGTTAACGGTTCACAGTCCCAGCCTAGAGATATGGCCCATTCAAAAGGCCCAATGGGCTTAACGACAACCCATCCGCTTCAACAACGCAGCATCCTCGCAAGAAGTGATATCGACGCATTGTAGGGTCCTCTAATGTGCCGCGAGTAAGGTTGTCGTCCTTTTAACAGCCCACGACGTACGATCCGGGATGGAAAAACATAGCAAAAGAAGAAAAGTGGCCCGAAACTGATGAAAACGTTCGATTTTGAGCTCCGAAAATGGCACAGCGAGCTAGCTAGTTGCCCCCGTCGTAGAGCTCTCGGAGAGCTTTCCAATGGTATGATGTGCGCCGCGTAACTCCTTACGGATCAAAAGTTATGGGCACCAGAGCGGCGGAGACCTGGTCACAAGCCCTACGCCGTCGGTTTGCGGGCCCAGCCTCCACGTGAAGAGAAGTTGTCTTGCCCAAGGTGCCGTGGGATTCGATAATAGAAATGTGGTGGGTAAAGTATCTTGGCAACCCTAACCAGAGCAAAAAAAATTGAAAAAGGGGGTGCAAAAGGGCGTGCAACACGAGGACTTCCCAGAGGGGTCACCCATCCTAGTACTACTCTCGCCCAACCACGCTTAACTTCGGAGTTCTAATGGGATCCGGGGCATTAGTGCTGGTATGATTGCACCCGTCATGTTGAGGTCACAAATCCCTTATGTGTTGACGGTTCACAGTCCCAACTTAGAGAGATGGCCCATTCAAAAGGCCCAATGGGCTCAACGACAACACATCCGCTTAAAAAACACGGCATCCTCGTAAGGCGAGATATCGACGCGTTGTAGGGCCCTCTAATGTCCCGTGAGTAAGGTTGTCGTCCTTTTAACAACTCACGACGTACGATCCGTGACGGAAAAACAGAGCAAATGAAGAAAAGTGACCCAAAACTGATGAAAACGTTCGATTTTGAGCTCCGAAAAGGGCATAGCGAGCTAGCTAATTGCCCCCGTCGTAGAGCTCTCGGAGAGCTTTCCAACGGTATGCTATGCGCTGCGTAACTCCTTACGGATCAAAAGTTATGGGCACCGGAGCGACGGAGACCTGGTCACAAGCCCTACGCCCTCGGTTTGCGGGCCCAGCCTCCACGTGAAGAGAAGTTGTCTTGCCCAAGGTGCCGTGGGATTCGATAATAGAAATGTGGTGGGTAAAGGATCTTGGCAACCCTAACCGGAGCAAAAAAAATTGAAAAAGGGGTTGCAAAAGGGGGTGCAACACGAGGACTTCCCAGGGGGTCAACCATCCTAGTACTACTCTCGCCCAAGCATGCTTAACTTCGGAGTTCTGATGGGATCCGGTGCATTAGTGCTGGTATGATCGCACCCGTCATGTTGAGGGCACAATTCCTTTATGTGTTAACGGTTCACAGTCCCAGCCTAGAGATACGGCCCATTCAAAAGGCCCAATGGGCTTAACGACAACCCATCCGCTTCAACAACGAAGCATCCTCGCAAGACGTGTTATCAACGCATTGTAGGGTCCTCTAATGTGCCGCGAGTAAGGTTGTCGTCCTTTTAACAGCTCACGACGTACGATTCGGGACAGAAAAACAGAGCAAAATAAGAAAAGTGACCCGAAACTGATGAAAACGTTCTATTTTGAGCTCTGAAATGGGCACAGCAAGCGAGCTAGCTGCCTCCGTCGTAGAGCTCTCAGAGAGCTTTCCAACGGTATGCTGTGCACCTCGTAACTCCTTACGGATCAAAAGTTACGGGTACCGGAGCGACGGAGACCTGGTCACAATCCCTACGCCCTTGGTTTGCGTGCCCAGCCTCCACATGAAGAGAAGTTGTCTTGCCCTAGGTGCCTTCGGATTCGATAATAGAAATGTGGTGGGTAAAGTATCTTGGCAACCCTAACCGGAGCAAAAAAAATTGAAAAGGGGGGTGCAACACGAGGACTTCCCAGGGGGTCACCCATCCTAGTACTACTCTCGCCCAAGCACGCTTAACTTCGGAGTTCCGATGGGAGCCGGTGCATTAGTGCTGGTATGATCGCACCCGTCATGTTGAGGGCACAATTCCTTTATGTGTTAACGGTTCACAGTACCAGCCTAGAGATATGGCCCATTCAAAAGGCCCAATGGGCTTAACGACAACCCATCCGCTTCAACAACGCAGCATCCTCGCAAGACGTGATATCGACGCATTGTAGGGTCCTCTAATGTGCCGCGAGTAAGGTTGTCGTCCTTTTAACAGCTCACGACGTACGATCCGGGACGGAAAAACAGAGCAAAAGAAGAAAAGTGGCCCGAAACTGATGAAAACGTTCGATTTTGAGCTCCAAAAAGGGCACGGCGAGCTAGCTACCTTCCCCCGTCGTAGAGCTATCGGAGAGCTTTCCAACGGTATGCTGTGCGCTGCGTAACTCCTTACGGATCAAAAGTTATGGGCACCGGAGTGACGGAGACCTGGTCACAAGCCCTACGCCCTCGATTTGCGGGCCCAGCCTCCACGTGAAAAGAAGTTGTCTTGCCCAAGGTGCCGTGGGATTCGATAATAGAAATGTGGTGGGTAAAGTATCTTGGCAACCCTAACCGGAGCAAAAAAAATTGAAAAAGGAGGTGCAAAAGGGGGTGCAACACGAGGACTTCCCAGGGGGTCACCTATCCTAGTACTACTCTCGCCCAAGCACGCTTAACTTCAGAGTTCTGATGGGATCCGGTGCATTAGTGCTGGTATGATCGCACCCGTCATGTTGAGGGCACAATTCCTTTATGTGTTAACGGTTCACAGTCCCAGCCTAGAGATATGGCCCATTCAAAAGGCCCAATGGGCTTAACGACAACCCATCCGCTTCAACAACGCAGCATACTCGCAAGACGTGATATCGACGCATTGTAGGGTCCTCTAATGTGCCGCGAGTAAGGTTGTCGTCCTTTTAACAACTCACGACGTACGATCTGGGACGGAAAACCAGAGCAAAAGAAGAAAAGTGGCCTGAAACTGATGAAAACATTCGATTTTGAGCTCCGAAAAGGGCACAGCGAGCTAGCTAGCTGCCCCCGTCGTAGAGCTCTGAGAGAGCGTTCCAAGGGTTTGCTGTGCGCCTCTTAACTCCTTACGGATCAAAAGTTATGGGTACCGGAGCGACGGAGACCTGGTCACAAGCCCTACGCCCTCGGTTTGGGGGCCCAGCCTCCAAGTGAAGAGAAGTTGTCTTGCCCATTGAGCTGTGGGATTCGATAATAGAAATGTGGCGGAGAAAGTATCTTGGCAACCCTAATCGAAGCAAAAAAAATTGAAAAGGGGGGTGCAACACGAGGACTTCCCAGGGGGTCACACATCCTACTACTACACTCGCCCAAGCACGCTTAACTTCGGAGTTCTAATGGGATCCGGTGCATTAGTGCTGGTATGATCGCACCCGTCATGTTGAGGGCACAATTCCTTTATGTGCTAACGGTTCATAGTCCCAACCTAGAGATATGGCCCATTCAAAAGGCCCAATGGGCATAACGACAACCCATCCGCTTCAACAACGCAGAATCCTCGCAAGACGTGATATCGACGAATTCTAGGGTCCTCTAATGTGCCGCGAGTAAGGTTGTCGTCCTTTTAATAGCTCACGACGTACGATCCGGGACGGAAAAACAGAGCAAAAGAAGAAAAGTAGCCCGAAACTGATGAAAACGTTTGATTTTGAGCTCCGAAAAGGGCAAAGCGAGCTAGCTACCTGCACCTATCGTAGAGCTCTCGGGGAGCTTTCCAACTGTATGTTGTACGCCGCGTAACTCCTTACGGATAAAAAGTTATGGGCACCGGAGCGACGGAGACCTCCTCACAAGCCCTACGCCCTCGGTTTGCGGGCCCAGCCTCCACGTGAAGCGAAGTTGTCTTGCCCAAGGTGCCGTGGGATTCAATAATAGAAATGTGGTGGGTAAAGTATCTTGGCAACCTTAACCGGAGCAAAAAAAATTGAAAAGGGGGGTGCAACACGAGGACTTCCCAGGGGGTCAACCATCCTAGTACTACTCTCGCCCAAGCACGCTTAATTTCGGAGTTCTGATGGGATCCGGTGCATTAGTGCTGGTATGATCGCACCCGTCATGTTGAGGGCACAATTCCTTTATGTGTTAAAGGTTCACAGTCCCAGCCTAGAGATATGGCCCATTCAAAAGGCCCAATGGGCTTAACGACAACCCATCCGCTTCAACAACGCAGCATCCTCGCAAGACGTGATATCGACGCATTGTAGGGTCCTCTAATGTGCCGCTAGTAAGATTGTCGTCCTTTTAACAGCTCACGACGTACGATTCGGGACGAAAAAGCAGAGTAGAAGAAGAAAAGTGGCCCGAAACTGATGAAAACGTTCGAATTTGATCTCCGAAAAGGGCACGGCGAGCTAGCTACCTGCCCCCGTCGTAGAGCTATCGGAGAGCATTCCAATGGTATGCTGTGCGCCGCGTACTCCTTACGAATCAAAAGTTATGGGCACCGGAGCGACGGAGACCTGGTCACAAGCCCTACGCCCTCGGTTTGCGGGCCCAGCCTCCACGTGAAGAGAAGCTGTGTTGCCCAAGGTGCCGTGGGATTCGATAATAGAAATGTGGTTGGTAAAGTATCTTGGAAACCCTAACCGAAGCAAAAAAAATTGAAAAGGGGGGTGCAACATAAGGACTTCCTAGGGGGTCACCCATCCTAGTACTACTCTCGCCGAAGCACGCTTAACTTCGGAGTTCTGATGGGATCCGGTGTATTAGTGCTGGAATAATCGCACCCGTCATGTTGAGGGCACAATTCCTTTATGTGTTAACGGTTCACAGTCCCAGCCTAGAGATATGGCCCATCCAAAAGGCCCAATGGGCTTAACGACAACCCATCCGTTTCAACAACGCAGCATCCTCGCAAGACGTGATATCAACGCATTGCAGGGTCCTCTTATGTGCCGCGAGTAAGGTTGTCGTCCTTTTAACAGCTCACTACGTACGATCCGGGACGGAAAAACAGAGCAAAAGAAGAAAAGTAGCCCGAAACTGATGAAAACGTTCGATTTTGAGCTCCGAAAAGGACAAAGCGAGCTAGCTACCTGCACCTGTCGTAGAGCGCTCAGAGAGCTTTCCAACGGTAAGCTGTGCGCCTCGTAACTCCTTACGGATCAAAAGTTATGGGCACCGGAGCGACGGAGACCTGGTCACATGCCCTACGCCCTCGGTTTGCGGGCCCAGCCTCCACGTGAAGAGAAGTTGTCTTGCCCAAGGTGCCGTGGGATTCGATAATAGAAATGAGGTTGGTAAAGTATCTAGGAAACCCTAACCGCAGCAAAAAAAATTGAAAAGGAGGGTGCAACATGAGGACTTCCCAGGGGGTCACCCATCCTTGTACTACTCTTGCCCAAGCACGCTTAACTTTGGAGTTCTGATGGGATCCGGTGCATTAGTGCTGTTATGATTCCACCCATCATGTTGAGGGCACAATTCCTTTATGTGTTAACGGTTCACAGTCCTAGCCTAGAGAGATGGCCCATTCAGAAGGCCCAATGGGCTTAACGACAACCCATCCGCTTCAACAACGCAGCATCCCCGCAAGACGTGATATCGACGCATTGTAGGGTCCTCTAATGTACCGCGAGTAAGGTTGTCGTCCTTTTACCAGCTCACGACGTACGATCCGTGTCGGAAAAACAGAGCAAATGAAGAAAAGTGACCCGAAACTGATGAAAACGTTCGATTTTGAGCTCTGAAAAGGGCACAGCTAGCTAGCTAGTTGCCCCCGTCGTAGAACTCTCAGAGAGCTTTCCAACGGTATGCTGTGCGCCTCGTAACTTCTTACGGATCAAAAGTTATGGGCACCGGAGCGAGGGAGCCTTGGTCACAAGCCCTACGCCCTCGGTTTGCGGGCCCAGCCTCCACGTGAAGAGAAGTTGTCTTGCCCAAGGTACCGTGGGATTCGATAATAGAAATGTGGTGGGTAAAGTATCTTGGCAACCCTAACCGGAGCAAAAAAAATTGAAAAAGGGGGTGCAACACGAGGACTTCCCAGGGGGTCACCCATCCTAGTACTACTCTCGCCCAAGCACGCTTAACTTCGGAGTTCTGATGAGATCCGGTGCATTAGTGCTGGTATGATAGAACCCGTCATGTTGAGGGCACAATTCCTTTTTGTGTTAACGGTTCACAGTCCCAGCCTAGAGATATGGCCCATTGAAAAGGCTGAATGGGCTTAAAGACAACCCATCCGCTTCAACAACGCAGCATCCTCGCAGGACGTGATATCGAAGCATTGTTGGATGCTCTAATGTTCCGCGAGTAAGGTTGTCGTCCTTTTAACAGCTCACGACGTACGATCCGGGACGGAAAACCATAGCAAAAGAAGAAAAGTGGCACGAAACTGATGAAAACATTCAATTTTGAGGTTCGAAAAGGGCACGGCAAGCTAGCTAGCTGCCCCCGTCGTAGAACTCTCGGAGTGTTTTCCAATGGTATGCTATGCACTGCGTAACTCCTTACGGATCAAAAGTTATGGGCACCGGAGCGGCGGAGACCTATTCACAAGCGCCACGCCCTCGGTTTGTGGGCCCAGCCTCTACGTGAAGTGAAGTCGTCTTGCCCAAGGTGCCGTGGGATTCGATAATAGAAATGTGGTGGGTAAAGTATCTTGGCAACCCTAACCGGAGCAAAAAAAATTGAAAAAGGGTGTGCAAAAGGGGGTGGAACACGAGGACTTCCCAGGGGGTCAACCATCCTAGTACTACTCTCGCCCAAGCACGCTTAACTTCGGAGTTCTGATGGGATCCGGTGCATTAGTACTGGTATGATCGCACCCGTCATGTTGAGAGCACAATTCCTTTATGTGTTAACGGTTCACTGTCCCAGCCTAGAGATATGGCCCATTCAAAAGGCCCAATGGGCTTAACGACAACCCATCCGCTTCAACAACGCAGCATCCTCGCAAGACGTGATATCGACGTATTGTAGGGTCCTCTAATGTGCCGCGAGTAAGGTTGTCGTCCTTTTAACAGCTCACGACGTACGATCCGGGAAAGAAAAACAGAGCAAAATAATAAAAGTGGCCCGAAACTGATGAAAAGGTTCAATTTTGAGCTCCGAAAAGGGCACAGCGATCTAGCTAGCTGGCCCCGTCGTAGAGCTCTCAGAGAGCTTTCCAACGGTATGCTGTGCGCCTCGTAACTCCTTATGGATCAAAAGTTACGGGTACCGGAGCGACGGAGACCTGGTCACAATCCCTACGCCCTTGGTTTGCGTGCCCAGCCTCCACGTGAAGAGAAGTTGTCTTGCCCTAGGTGCCTTGGGATTCGATAATAGAAATGTGGTGGGTAAAGTATCTTGGCAACCCTAACCGGAGCAAAAAAAATTGAAAAGGGGGTTGCAACACGAGGACTTCCCAGGGGGTCACTCATCCTAGTACTACTCTCGCCCAAGCACGCTTAACTTCGGAGTTCCGATGGGATCCGGTGCATTAGTGCTGGTATGATGGCACCCGTCATGTTGAGGGCACAATTCCTTTATGTGTTAACGGTTCACAGTTCCAGCCTAGAGATATGGCCAATTCAAAAGGCCCAATGGGATTAACGACAACCCATCCACTTCAACAACGCAGCATCCTCGCAAGACGTGATATCGACGCATTGTAGGGTCCTCTAATGTGCCGCGAGTAAGGTTGTCGTCCTTTTAACAGCTCACGACGTATGATCCCGGACGGAAAAACAGAGCAAAAGAAGAAAAGTGGTCCGAAACTGATGAAAACGTTCGATTTTGAGCTCCGAAAAGGGCACGGCAAGCTAGCTAGCTGCCCCTGTAGTAGAGCTCTCGGAGAGCTTTCCAACGGTATGCTGTGCGCTGCGTAACTCCTTATGGATCAAAAGTTATGGGCACCGGAGCGACGGAGACCTGGTCACAAGCCCTACGCCCTCGGTTTGCGGGCCCAGCCTCCACGTGAAGAGAAGTTGTCTTGCCCAAGGTGCCGTGGGATTCGATAATAGAAATGTGGTGGGTAAAGTATCTTGGCAACCCTAACCGGAGCAAAAAAAATTGAAAAAGGGTGTGCAAAAGGGGGTGGAACACGAGGACTTCCCAGGGGGTCAACCATCCTAGTACTACTCTCGCCCAAGCACGCTTAACTTCGGAGTTCTGATGGGATCCGGTGTATTAGTGCTGGTATGATCGCACCCGTCATGTTGAGGGCACAATTCCTTTATGTGTTGACGGTTCACAGTCCCAGCTTAGAGATATGGCCCATTCAAAAGGCCCAATGGACTTAACGACAACCCATCCGCTTCAACAACGCAGCATCCTCGCAAGACGTGATATCGACGCATTGTAGGGTCCTCTAATGTGCCGCGAGTAAGGTTGTCGTCCTTTTAACAGCTCACGAGGTACGATTCGGGACAGAAAAACAGAGCAAAATAATAAAAGTGGCCCGAAACTGATGAAAACGTTCGATTTTGAGCTCCGAAAAGGGCACAGCAAGCGAGCTAGCTGCCCCCGTCGTAGAGCTCTCAGAGAGCTTTCCAACGGTATGCTGTGCGCCTCGTAACTTCTTACGGATCAAAAGTTACGGGTACCGGAGCGACGGAGACCTGGTCACAATCCCTACGCCCTTGGTTTGCGTGCCCAGCCTCCACGTGAAGAGAAGTTGTCTTGCCCTAGGTGCCTTGGGATTCGATAATAGAGATTTGGTGGATAAAGTATCTTGGCAACCCTAACCGGAGCAAAAAAAATTGAAAAGGGGGTGCAACACGAGGACTTCCCAGGGGGTCACCGCTCCTAGTACTACTCTCGACCAAGCACGCATAACTTTGGAGTTCTGATGGGATACGGTTCAGTAGTTCTGGTATGATGGCACCCGTCATGTTGAGGGCACAATTCCTTTATGTGTTAACTGTTGACAGTCCCAGCCTAGAGAGATGGCCCATTCAAAAGGCCCATTGGGATTAACGACAACCATCCACTTCAACAACGCAGCATCCTCGCAAGACGTGATATCGACGCATTGTAGGGTCCTCTAATGTGCCGCGAGTAAGGTTGTCGTCCTTTTAACAGCTCACGACGTACAATCTGGGACGAAAAACAGAGCAAAAGAAGAAAAGTGGCCCGAAACTGATGAAAACATTCGATTTTGGGCTCCAAAAAGGGCACGGCGAGCTAGCTAGCTGACCCCGTCGTAGAGTTCTCGGAGAGCTTTCCAACGGTATGCTGTGCGCTGCGTAACTCCTTATGTATCAAAAGTTATGGGCACCGGAGCGACGGAGACCTGGTCACAAGCCCTACGCCCTCGGTTTGCGGGCCCAGCCTCCACGTGAAGAGAAGTTGTCTTGCCCAAGGTGCCGTGGGATTCTATAATAGAAATGTGGTGGGTAAAGTATCTTGGCAACCCTAACCGGAGTAAAAGAAATTGAAAAAGGGTGTGCAAAAGGGGGTGCAACACGTGGACTTCCCAGGGGGTCACCCATCCTAGTACTACTCTCGCCCAAGCACACTTAACTTCGGAGTTCTGATGGGATCCGTTGTATTAGTGCTGGTATGATCGCACCCGTCATGTTGAGGGCACAATTCCTTTATGTGTTAACAGTTCACAGTCCCAGCTTAGAGATATGGCCCATTCAAAAGGCCCAATGGGCTTAACGACAACCCATACGCTTCAACAACGCAGCATCCTCGCAAGACGTGATATCGACGCATTGTAGGGTCCTCTAATGTGCCGCGAGTAAGGTTGTCGTCCTTTTAACAGCTCACGAGGTACGATTCGGGACAGAAAAACAGAGCAAAAAAAGAAAAGTGGCCCGAAACTGATGAAAACGTTCGATTTTGAGCTCCGAAAAGGGCACAGCGGGCTAGCTAGCTGCCCCCGTCGTAGAGCTCTCAGAGAGCTTTCCAACGGTATGCTGTGCGCCCCGTAACTCCTTACGGATCAAAAGTTACGGGTACCGGAGCGACGGAGACCTGGTCACAATCCCTACGCCCTTGGTTTGCGTGCCCAGCCTCCACGTGAAGAGAAGTTGTCTTGCCCTAGGTGCCGTGGGATTCGATAATAGAAATGTGGTGGGTAAAGTATCTTGGCAACCCTAACCGGAGCAAAAAAAATGAAAAGGGGGGTGCAACACGAGGACTTCCCAGGGGGTCACCCATCCTAGTACTACTCTCGCCCAAGCACGCTTAACTTCGGAGTTCCGATGGGATCCGGTGCATTAGTGCTGGTATGATCGCACCCGTCATGTTGAGGGCACAATTCCTTTATGTGTTAACGGTTCACAGTCCCAGCCTAGAGATATGGCCCATTCAAAAGGCCCAATGGGCTTAACGACAACCCATCCACTTCAACAACGCAGCATCCTCGCAAGACGTGATATCGACGCATTGTAGGGTCCTCTAATGTGCCGCGAGAAAGGTTGTTGTCCTTTTAACAGCTCACGACGTACGATCTGGGACGGAAAAACAGAGCAAATGAAGAAAAGTGGCCCGAAACTGATGAAAACGTTCGATTTTGAGCTCCAAAAAGGGTACAGCGAGCTAGCTACCTGACCCTGTCGTAGAGCTCTCGGAGAGCTTTCCAATGGTATGTTGTGCGCCGCGTAACTCCTTATGGATCAAAAGTTATGGGCACCGGAGTGACGGAGACCTGGTCACAAGCCCTACGCCCTCGGTTTGCGGGCCCAGCCTCGCCGTGAAGAGAAGTTGTCTTGCCCAAGGTGCCGTGGGATTCGATAATAGAAATATGGTGGGTAAAGTATCTTGGCAACCCTAACCGGAGCAAAAAAAATTGAAAAAGGCGGTGCAAAAGGGGGTGCAACACGAGGACTTCCCAGGCGGTCACCCATCCTAGTACTACTCTCGCCCAAGCACGCTTAACTTCAGAGTTCTGATGGGATCCGGTGCACTAGTGCTGGTATGATCGCACCCGTCATGTTGAGGGCACAATTCCTTTATGTGTTAACGGTTCACAGTCCCAGCCTAGAGATATGGCCCATTCAAAAGGCCCAATGGGCTTAACGACAACCCATCCGCTTCAACAACGCAGCATCCTCGCAAGACGTGATATCGACGCATTGTAGGGTCCTCTAATGTGCCGCGAATAAGGTTGTCGTCCTTTTAACAACTCACGAGGTACCATCCGGGCCGGAAAACCAGACCAAAAGAAGAAAGGTGGCCTGAAACTGATGAAAACGTTCGATTTTGATCTCCGAAAAGGGCACAGCGAGCTTGCTAGCTGCCCCCGTCGTAGAGCTCTCAGAGAGCTTTCCAACGGTATGCTGTGCGCCTCGTAACTCCTTACGGATCAAAAGTTATAGGTACCGGAGCGACGGAGACCTGGTCACAAGCCCTACGCCCTCGGTTTGGAGGCCCAGCCTCCAAGTGAAGAGAAGTTGTCTGGCCCAAGGTGCCGTGGGATTTGATAATAGAAATGTGGTCGGTAAAGTATCTTGGCAACCCTAATGGAAGCAAAAAAAATTGAAAAGGGGGGTGCAACCCGAGGACTTCCCAGGGGGTCACCCATCCTAGTACTACTCTCGCCCAAGCACGCTTAACTTTGGAGTTCTGATGGGATCCGGTGCATTAATGCTGGTATCATCGCACCCGTCACGTTGAGGGCACAATTCCTTTATGTGTTAACGGTTCACAGTCCCAGCCTAGAGATATGGCCCATTCAAAAGGCCCAATGGGCTTAACGACAACCCATCCGCTTCAACAACGCAGAATCCTCGCAAGACGTGATATCGACGCATTGTAGGGGCCTCTAATGTGTCCCGAGTAAGGTTGTCGTCCTTTTAACAGCTCACGACGTACGATCTGGGACGGAAAAACAGAGCAAAAGAAGAAAAGTGGCCCGAAACTGATGAAAACGTTCGATTTTGAGCTCCAAAAAGGGCACGGCGAGCTAGCTAGCTGACCTCGTCGTAGAGCTCTCGGAGCTTTCCAACGGTATGTTGCGCGGTGCGTAACTCCTAATGGATCAAAAGTTATGGGCACCAGAGTGACGGAGACCTGCTCATAAGCCCTACGCCCTCGGTTTGCGGGCCCGGCCTCCACGTGAAGCGAAGTTGTCTTGCCCAAGGTGCCGTGGGATTCGATAATAGAAATGTGGTGGATAAAGTATCTTGGCAATGCTTACCGGAGCAAAAAAAATTGAAAAAGGGGGTGCAAGACGAGGACTTCCCAAGGGGTCACCCATTCTAGTACTACTCTCGCCCAAGCACGCTTAACTTCGGAGTTCTGATGGGATCCGGTGCATTAGTGCTGGTATGATAGAACACGTCATGTTGAGGGCACAATTCCTTTTTGTGTTAACGGTTCACAGTCCCAGCCTAGAGATATGGCCCATTGAAAAGGCTGAATGGGCTTAAAGACAACCCATCCGCTTCAACAACGCAGCATCCTCGCAGGACGTGATATCGACGCATTGTTGGATGCTCTAATGTTCCGCGAGTAAGGTTGTCGTCCTTTTAACAGCTCACGACGTACGATCCGGGACGGAAAACCATAGCAAAAGAAGAAAAGTGGCACGAAACTGATGAAAACATTCAATTTTGAGGTTCGAAAAGGGCACGGCAAGCTAGCTAGCTGCCCTCGTCATAGAGCTCTCGGAGACCTTTCCAATGGTATGCTATGCACTGCGTAACTCCTTACGGATCAAAAGTTATGGGCACCGGAACGACGGAGACCTGGTCTCAAGCCACACGCCCTCGTTTTGCGGGCCCAGCCTCTACGTGAAGCGAAGTTGTCTTGCCCAAGGTACCTTGGGATTCGATAACATAAATGTGGTGGGTAAAGTATCTTGGCAACCCTAACCGGAGCAAAAAAAATTGAAAAAGGGTGTGCAAAAGGGGGTGGAACACGAGGACTTCCCAGGGGGTCAACCATCCTAGTACTACTCTCGCCCAAGCACGCTTAACTTCGGAGTTCTGATGGGATCCGGTGTATTAGTGTTGGTATGATCGCACCCGTCATGTTGAGGGCACAATTCCTTTATGTGTTAACAGTTCACAGTCCCAGCCTAGAGATATGGCCCATTCAAAAGGCCCAATGGGCTTAACGACAACCCATCCGCTTCAACAACGCAGCATCCTCGCAAGACGTGATATCGACGCATTGTAAGGTCCTCTAATGTGCCACGAGTAAGGTTGTCATCCTTTTAACAGCTCACGACGTACGATCCGGGACAGAAAAACAGAGCAAAATAATAAAAGTGGCCCGAAAATGATGAAAATGTTCGATTTTGAGCTCCGAAAAGGGCACAACGAGCTCGCTAGCCGCCACCATCGTAGAGCTCTCAGAAAGCTTTCCAACGGTATGCTGTGCGCCTCGTAACTCCTTATGGATCAAAAGTTATGGGAACCGGAGCGACGGAGACCTAGTCACAAGCCCTACGCCCTTGGTTTGCGGGCCCAGCCTCCACGTGAAGAGAAGTTGTCTTGCCCAAGGTGCCGTGGGATTCGATAATAGAAATGTGGTGGGTAAAGTATCTTGGCAACCCTAACCGGAGCAAAAAAAATTGAAAAGGGGGGTGCAACACGAGGACTTCCCAGGGGGTCACCCATCCTAGTACTACTCTCGCCCAAGCACGCTTAACTTCGGAGTTCTGATGGGATCCGGTGCATTAGTGCAGGTATGATGGCACCCGTCATGTTGAGGGCACAATTCCTTTATGTGTTAACGGTTCACCGTCCCAGCCTAGAGATATGGCCCATTGAAAAGGCCCAATGGGCTTAACGACAACCCATCCCCTTCAACAACGCAGCATCCTCGCAAGACGTGATATCGACGCATTGTAGGGTCCTCTAATGTGCCGCGAGAAAGGTTGTCGTCCTTTTAACAGCTCACGACGTACGATCTGGGACGGAAAAACAGAGCAAAAGAAGAAAAGTGGCCCGAAACTGATGAAAACGTTCGATTTTGAGCTCCAAAAATGGTACAGCGAGCTAGCTACCTGACCCTGTCGTAGAGCTCTCGGAGAGCTTTCCAATGGTATGTTGTGCGCCGCGTAACTCCTTACGGATCAAAAGTTATGGGCACCGAAGCGACGGAGACCTGGTCACAAGCCCTACGCCCTCGGTTTGCGGGCGCAGCCTCCACGTGAAGAGAAGTTGTCTTGCCCAAGGTGCCGTGGGATTCGATAATAGAAATGTGGTGGGTAAAGTATCTTGGCAACCCTAACCGGTGCAAAAAAATTGAAAAAGGGGGTGCAAAAGGGGGTGCAACACGAGGACTTCCCAGGAGGTCACCCATCCTAGTACTACTCTCGCCCAAGCACGCTTAACTTCAGAGTTCTGATGGGATCCGGTGCATTAGTGCTGGTATGATCGCACCCGTCATGTTGAGGGCACAATTCCTTTATGTGTTAACGGTTCACAGTCCCAGCCTAGAGATATGGCCCATTCAAAAGGCCCAATGGGCTTAACGACAACCCATCCGCTTCAACAACACAGCATCCTCGCAAGACGTGATATCGACGCATTGTAGGGTCCTCTAATGTGCCGCGAGTAAGGTTGTCGTCCTTTTAACAGCTCACGACGTACGATCCGGGACGGAAAAACAGAGCAAAAGAAGAAAAGTGGCCTGAAACTGATGAAAACGTTCGATTTTGATCTCCGAAAAGGGCATGGCGAGCTAGCTAGCTGCCCCCGTCGTAGAACTCTCAGAGAGCTTTCCAACGGTATGCTGTGCGCCTCGTAACTCCTTACGGATCAAAAGTTATGGGCACCGGAGCGACGGAGGCTTGGTCACAAGCCCTACGCCCTCGGTTTGGAGGCCCAGCCTCCAAGTGAAGAGAAGTTGTCTGGCCCAAGGTGCCGTGGGATTTGATAATAGAAATGTGGTCGGTAAAGTATCTTGGCAACCCTAATCGAAGCAAAAAAAATTGAAAAGGGGGGTGCAACACGAGGACTTCCCAGGGGGTCACCCATCCTAGTACTACTCTCGCCCAAGCACGCTTAACTTTGGAGTTCCGATGGGATCCGGTGCATTAATGCTGGTATCATCGCACCCGTCACGTTGAGGGCACAATTCCTTTATGTGTTAACGGTTCACAGTCCCAGCCTAGAGATATGGCCCATTCAAAAGGCCCAATGGGCTTAACGACAACCCATCCGCTTCAACAACGCAGCATCCTCGCAAGATGTGATATCGACGCATTGTAGGGTCCTCTAATGTGTCCCGAGTAAGGTTGTCGTCCTTTTAACAGCTCACGACGTACGATCCGGGACGGAAAAACAAAGCTAAAGAAGAAAAGTGGCCCAAAACTGATGAAAATGTTCGATTTTGAGCTCCAAAAAGGGCACGACGAGCTAACTACCTGCCCCCGTCGTAGTGCTCTCGGAGAGCTTTCCAACGGTATGCTGTGCGCCGCGTAACTCCTTATGGATCAAAAGTTATGGGCACCGGAGTGACGGAGACCTGGTCACAAGCCCTACGCCCTCGGTTTGCGGGCCCAGCATCCACGTGAAGAGAAGTTGACTTGCCCAAGGTGCCGTGGGATTAGATAATAGAAATGTGGTGGGTAAAGTATCTTGGCAACCCTAACCGGAGCAAAAAAAAATTAAAAAGGGGGTGCAGCACGAGAACTTCCTAGGGGGTCACCCATCCTAGTACTACTCTCCCCCAAGCACGCTTAACTTCGGAGTTCTGATGGGATCCGGTGCATTAGTGCTGGTATGATCGCACCCGTCATGTTGAGGGCACAATTCCTTTTTGTGTTAACGGTTCACAGTCCCAGCCTAGAGATATGGCCCATTCAAAAGGCCCAATGGGCTTAACGACAACCCATCCGCTTCAACAACGCAGCATCCTCGCAGGACGTGATATCGACGCATTGTTGGATGCTCTAATGTTCCGCGAGTAAGGTTGTCGTCCTTTTAACAGCTCACGACGTACGATCCGGGACGGAAAACCATAGCAAAAGAAGAAAAGTGGCACGAAACTGATGAAAACATTCAATTTTGAGGTTCGAAAAGGGCACGGCAAGCTAGCTAGCTGCCCCCGTCGTAGAACTCTCGGAGTGTTTTCCAATGGTATGCTATGCACTGCGTAACTCCTTACGGATCAAAAGTTATGGGCACCGGAGCGGCGGAGACCTATTCACAAGCGCCACGCCCTCGGTTTGTGGGCCCAGCCTCTACGTGAAGCGAAGTCGTCTTGCCCAAGGTGCCGTGGGATTCGATAATAGAAATGTGGTGGGTAAAGTATCTTGGCAACCCTAACCGGAGCAAAAAAAATTGAAAAAGGGTGTGCAAAAGGAGGTGCAACACAAGGACTTCCCAAGGGGTCACCCATTCTAGTACTACTTTCGCCCAAGCACGCTTAACTTCGGAGTTCTGATGGGATCCGGTGTATTAGTGTTGGTATGATCGCACCCGTCATGTTGATGGCACAAATCCTTTATGTGTTGACGGTTCACAGTCCCAGCCTAGAGAGATGGCCGATTCAAAAGGCCCAATGGGCTTAACGACAACCCATCCACTTCAACAACGCAGCATTCTCACAAGACGTGATATCGACGCATTGTAGGGTCCTCTAATGTGCCGCGAGTAAGGTTGTCGTCCTTTTAACAGCTCACGACGTACGATTCGGGAAAGAAAAACAGAGCAAAATAAGAAAAGTGGCCCGAAACTGATGAAAACGTTCGATTTTGAGCTCCGAAAAGGGCACAGCAAGCTAGCTAGCTGCCCCCGTCGTAGAGCTCTCAGAGAGCTTTCCAACGGTATGCTGTGCGCCTCGTAACTTCTTACGGATCAAAAGTTACGGGTACCGGAGCGACGGAGACCTGGTCACAATCCCTACGCCCTTGGTTTGCGTGCCCAGCCTCCACGTGAAGAGAAGTTGTCTTGCCCTAGGTGCCTTGGGATTCGATAATAGAAATGTGGTGGGTAAAGTATCTTGGCAACCCTAACCGGAGCAAAAAAAATTGAAAAGGGGGGTGCAACACGAGGACTTCCCAGGGGGTCACGCATCCTAGTACTACTCTCGCCTAAGCACGATTAACTTCGGACTTCTGATGGGATCCGGTCCATTAGTTCTGGCATGATGGCACCCGTCATGTTGAGGGCACAATTCCTTTATGTGTTAACGGTTCACCGTCCCAGCCTAGAGATATGGCCCATTCAAAAGGCCCAATGGGCTTAACGACAACCCATCCGCTTCAACAACGCAGCATCCTCGCAAGACGTGATATCGACGCATTGTAGGGTCCTCTAATGTGCCGCGAGAAAGGTTGTCGTCCTTTTAACAGCTCACGACGTACGATCTGGGACGGAAAAACAGAGCAAAAGAAGAAAAGTGGCCCGAAACTGATGAAAACGTTCGATTTTGAGCTCCAAAAATGGTACAGCGAGCTAGCTACCTGACCCTGTCGTAGAGCTCTCGGAGAGCTTTCCAATGGTATGTTGTGCGCCGCGTAACTCCTTACGGATCAAAAGTTATGGGCACCGGAGTGACGGAGACCTGGTCACAAGCTCTACGCCCTCGGTTTACGGGACCAGCCTCCCCGTGAAGAGAAGTTGTCTTGCCCAAGGTGCCGTGGGATTCGATAATAGAAATATGGTGGGTAAAGTAACTTGGCAACCCTAACCGGAGTAAAAAAAATTGAAAAAGGGGATGCAAAAGGGGGTGCAACACGAGGACTTCCCAGGAGGTCACCCATCCTAGTACTACTCTCGCCCAAGCACGCTTAACTTCGGAGTTCTGATGGGATCCGGTGCGTTAGTGCTGGTATGATCGCACCCGTCATGTTGAGGGCACAATTCCTTTATGTGTTAACGGTTCACAGTCCCAGCCTAGAGATATGGCCCATTCAAAAGGCCCAATGGGCTTAACGACAACCCATCCTCTTCAACAACGCAGCATCCTCGCAAGACGTGATATCGACGCATTGTAGGGTCCTCTAATGTGCCGCGAGTAAGGTTGTCGTCCTTTTAACAGCTCACGATGTACGATCCGGGACGGAAAAACAGAGCAAAACAAGAAAAGTGGCCCGAAACTGATGAAAACGTTCGATTTTGATCGCCGTAAAGGGCACAGCGAGCTAGCTAGCTGCCCCCGTCGTAGAGCTCTCAGAGAGCTTTCCAACAGTATGCTGTGCACCTCGTAACTCCTTACGGATCAAAAGTTTTGGGCACCGGAGCGACGGAGACCTGGTCACAAGCCCTACGCCCTCGGTTTGGAGGCCCAGCCTCCAAGTGAAGAGAAGTTGTCTGGCCCAAGGTGCCGTGGGATTTGATAATAGAAATGTGGTCGGTAAAGTATCTTGGCAACCCTAATCGAAGCAAAAAAAATTGAAAAGGGGGGTGCAACACGAGGACTTCCCAGGGGGTCACCCATCCTAGTACTACTCTCGCCCAAGCACGCTTAACTTTGGAGTTCCGATGGGATCCGGTGCATTAATGCTGGTATCATCGCACCCGTCACGTTGAGGGCACAATTCCTTTATGTGTTAACGGTTCACAGTCCCAGCCTAGAGATATGGCCCATTCAAAAGGCCCAATGGGCTTAACGACAACCCATCCGCTTCAACAACGCAGAATCCTCGCAAGACGTGATATCGACGCATTGTAGGGTCCTCTAATGTGCCGTGAGTAAGGTTGTCGTCCTTTTAACAGTTCACGACGTACGATCTGGGACGGAAAAACAGAGCAAAAGAAGAAAAGTGGCCCGAAACTGATGAAAACGTTCGATTTTGAGCTCCAAAAAGGGCACAGCGAGCTAGCCACCTACCCCCGTCGTAGATCTCTCGGAGAGCTTCCCAACGGTATACGGTGCGCCATGTAACTCCTTACGGATCAAAAGTTATGGGCACCGGAGCGACGGAGACCTGGTCACAAGCCCTACGCCCTCGGTTTGCGGGCCCAGCCTCCACGTGAAGAGAAGTTGTCTTGCCCAAGGTGCCGTGGGATTCGATAATAGAAATGTGGTGGGTAAAGTATCTTGGCAACCCTAACCGGAGCCAAAAAAATTGAAAAAGGGGGTGCAACACGAGGATTTCCCAGGGGGTCACCCATCCTAGTACTACTTTTGCCCAAGCACGCTTAACTTCGGAGTTCTGATGGGATCCGGTGCATTAGTGCTGGTATGATCGCACACGTCATGTTGAGGGCACAATTCCTTTTTGTGTTAACGGTTCGCAGTCCCAGCCTAGAGATATGGCCCATTCAAAAGGCTGAATGGGCTTAAAGACAACCCATCCGCTTCAACAACGCAGCATCCTCGCAGGACGTGATATCGACGCATTGTTGGATGCTCTAATGTTCCGCGAGTAAGGTTGTCGTCCTTTTAACAGCTCACGACGTACGATCCGGGACGGAAAAATAGAGAAAAACAAGAAAAGTAGCCCAAAACTGATGAAAATGTTCGATTTTGGGGGCACAATTCCTTTATGTGTTAACGGTTCACAGTCCCAGCCTAGAGATATGGCCCATTCAAAAGGCCCAATAGGCTTAACGACAACCCATCTGCTTCAACAACGCAGCATCCTCGCAAGACGTGATATCGACGCATTGTAGGGTCCTCTAATGTGCCGCGAGTAAGTTTGTCGTCCTTTTAACAGCTCACGACGTATGATCCGGGACGGAAAAACAGAGCAAAAGAAGAAAAGTAGCCCGAAACTGATGAAAACGTTTGATTTTGAGCTCCGAAAAGGGCATGGCGAGCTAGCTACCTGCCCCCGTCGTAGAGCTCTCGGAGAGCTTTCCAACGGTATGCTGTGCGCCTCGTAACTCCTTACGGATCAAAAGTTATGGGCACCGTAGCGACGGAGACCTTGTCACAAGCCTTACGCCCTCTGTTTGCGGGCCCAGCCTCCACGTGAAGAGAAGTTGTCTTGCCCAAGGTGCCGTGGGATTCGATAATAGAAAGTGGTGGGTAAAGTGTCTTGGCAACCCTAACCGGAGCAAAAGAAGTTGAAAAGGGGGTGCAACATGAGGACTTCCCAAGGGGTCACCCATCCTTATACTACTCTCGCCCAAGCATGCTTAACTTCGGGGTTCTGATGGGATCCAGTGCATAAGTGCAGGTTTGATCGCACCCGTTATGTTGAGGGTACAAATCCCTTATGTGTTGACGGTTCACAGTCCCTGCCCATAGAGATGGCCCATTCAAAAGGCCCAATGGGCTTAACAACAACCCATCTGCTTCAACAATGCAGCATCCTCGCAAGACGTCATATTGACGCATTGTAGGGTCCTCTAATGTGCCGCGAGTAAGGTTGTCGTCCTTTTAACAGCTCACGACGTACGATCCGGGATGAAAAAACAGAGCAAAAGAAGAAAAGTGGCCCGAAACTGATGAAAACATTGGATTTTGAGCTCCAAAAAGGGTACAGCAAGCGAGCTTGCTGCCAACGTCGTAGAGCTCTCAGAGAGCTTTCCAACGGTATGCTGTGCGCCTCGTAACTCCTTACGGATCAAAAGTTATGGGTACCGGAGCGACGGAGACCTGGTCACAAGCCCTACGCCCTCGGTTTGCGGGCCCAGCCTCCACGTGAAGAGAAGTTGTCTTGCCCAAGGTGCCGTGGGATTCGATAATAGAAATGTGGTGGGTAAAGTATCTTGGCAACACTAACCGGACCAAAAAAAATTGAAAAGGGGGGTGCAACACGAGGACTTCCCAGGGGGTCACCCATCCTAGTACTACTCTCGCCCAGGCACGCTTGACTTCGGAGTTCCGATGGGATCCGGTGCATTAGTGTTGGTATGATCGCACCCGTCATGTTGAGGGCACAATTCCTATATGTGTTAACGGTTCACAGTCCCAGCCTAGAGATATGGCCCATTTAAAAGGCCCAATGGGCTTAACGACAACCCATCCGCTTCAACAACGCAGCATCCTCGCAGGACGTGATATCGACGTATTGTAGGGTCCTCTAATGTGCCGCGAGTAAGGTTGTCATCCTTTTAACAGCTCACGACGTACGATCCGGGACGGAAAAATAGAGCAAAAGAAGAAAAGTAGCCCGAAACTGATGAAAACGTTCGATTTTGAGCTCCGAAAAGGGCACGGCGAGATAGCTAGCTGCCCCTGTCGTAGAGCTCTCGGAGAGCTTTCCAACGGTATGCTGTCCGCCGCGTAACACCTTACGGATCAAAAGTTATGGGCACCGGAGCGACGGACACCTGGTCACAACCCCTCCGCCCTCGGTTTGCGGGCCCAGCCTCCACGTGAAGAGAAGTTGTCTTGCCCAAGGTGCCGTGGGATTCGATAATAGAAATGTGGTGGGTAATGTATCTTGGCAACCATAACCGGAGCAAAAAAAATTGAAAATGAGGGTGCAACACGAGGACTTCCCAGGGGATAACCCATCCTAGTACTACTCTCGCCCAAGCACGCTTAACTTTAGAGTTCTGATGGGATCCGGTGCATTAGGGCTGGTATGATCGTACCCGTCATGTTGAGGGCACAATTCCTTTATGTGTTACCGGTTCACAATACCAGGATAGAGATATGGCCCATTCAAAAGGCCCAATGGGCTTAACGACAACCCATCCGCTTCAACAACGCAGCATCCTCGCAAGACGTGATATCGACACATTGTAGGGTCCTCTAATGTGCCGCGAGTAAGGTTGTCGTCCTTTTAACAGCTCACGACGTACGATCCGGGACCGGAAAACAGAACTAAAGAAGAAAAGCAGCCCCAAACTGATGAAAACGTTCTATTTTGAGCTCCGAAAAGGGCACGGCGAGCTAGCTACCTGCCCACGTCGTAGAGCTCTCGGAGAGCTTTCCAATGGTATGCTGTGCGTCGCGTAACTCCTTACGGATCAAAAGTTATGGGCACCGGAGCGACGGAGACCTGGTCACAAGCCCTACGCCCTCGGTTTGCGGGCCCAGCCTCCAAGTGAAGCGAAGTTGTCTTGCCCAAGGTGCCGTGGGATTCTATAATAGAAATATGGCAGATAAAGTATCTTGGCAACCCTAACTGTAGCAAAAAAAATTGAAAAGGGGGTGCAACATGAAGACTTCCCAAGGGGTCACCCATCCTAGTACTACTCTCACCCAAGCACGCTTAACTTCGGAGTTCCGATGGGATCCAGTGCATTAGTGCGAGTATGATCGCACCCGTCATGTTGGGGGTACAATTCCTTTATGTGTTAACGGTTCACAGTCCCAGCCTAGAGAGATGGCCCATTCAAAAGGCCCAAAGGGCTTAACGACAACCCATCTGCTTCAACAACGCAGCATCCTCGCAAGACGTGATATCGACGCGTTGTAGGGTCCTCTAATGTGCCGCAAGTAAGGTTGTCGTCCTTTTAACAGCTCACGAGGTACGATCCGGGACGAAAAAACAGAGCGAAAGAAGAAAAGTTGCCCGAAACTGATGAAAACGTTCGATTTTGAGCTCCGAAAAGGGCACAGCGAGCTAGCTAGCTGCCCCCGTCCTAGAGCTCTCAGAGAGCTTTCCAACGGTATGCTGTGCGCCTCGTAACTCCTTACGGATCAAAAGTTATGGGTACCGGAGCGACGGAGACCTGATCATAAGCCCTACGCACTCGGTTTGTGGGCCCAGCCTCCACGTGAAGATAAGTTGGCTTTCCCAAGGTGCTGTGGGATTCGATAATTGAAATGTGGTGGGTAAAGTATCTTGGCAACCCTAACCGGAGCAAAAAAAATTGAAAAGGGGGGTGCTACACGAGGACTTCCCAAGGGGTCACCCATCCTAGTACTACTCTCGCCCAAGCACGCTTAACTTAGGAGTTCCGATGGGATCCGGTGCATTAGTGCTGGTATGATCGCACCCGTCATGTTGAGGGCACAATTCCTTTATGTGTTAACGGTTCACAGTCCCAGCCTAGAGATATGGCCCATTCAAAAGGCCCAATGGGCTTAACGACAACCCATCTGCTTCAACAACGCAGCATCCTCGCAAGACGTGATATCAACGCATTGTAGGGTCCTCTAATGTGCCGCGAGTAAGGTTGTCGTCCTTTTAACAACTCACGACGTACGATCCGGGACGGAAAAACAGAGCAAAAAAAGAAAAGTGGCCGGAAACTGATGAAAACGTTCAATTTTGAGCTCCAAAAAGGGCAAAACGAGCTCGCTCGCTGCCCCCGTCGTAGAGCTCTCAGAGAGCTTTCCAACGGTATGCTGTGCGCCTCGTAACTCCTTACGGATCAAAAGTTAATGGCACCGTAGCTTGGAGACCTGGTCACAAGCCCTACGCCCTCGGTTTACGGGCCCAGCCTAGACGTGAAGAGAAGTTGTCTTGCCCAAGGTACCGTGGGATTCGATAATTGAAATGTGGTGGGTAAAGTATATTGGCAACCCTAACCGGAGCAAAAAAAATCGAAAAGGTGGGTGCAACACGAGGACTTCCCAGGGAGTCACCCATCCTAGTACTACCCTCGCCCAAGCACGCTTAACTTCGGAGTTCTGATGGGATCCGGTGCATTAGAGCTGGTAAGATCGCACCCGTCATGTTGAGGGCGCAATTCCTTTATGTGTTAACGGTTCACAGTCCCAGCCTAAAGATATGGCCCATTCAAAAGGCCCAATGGGCTTAACGACAACCCATCCGATTCAACAACGCAGCATCCTCGCAAGACGAGATACCGACGCATTGTAGGGTCCTCTAATGTGCCCTGAGTAAGGTTTTCGTTCTTTTAACAGCTCACGACGTACGATCCGGGATGGAAAAACAGAGCAAAAGAAGAAAAGTGGCCCGACACTGATGAAAACGTTCGATTTTGAGCTCCGAAAAGGGCACGGCGAGCTAGCTACTTGCGCCCGTCGTAGAGCTCTCGGAGAGCTTTCCAACGGTATGCTGTACGCCGCGTAACTCCTTACGGATCAAAAGTTATGGGCACCGGAGCGACGGAGACCTGGTCACAAGCCCTACGCCCTCGGTTTGCGGGCCCAGCCTCCACGTGAAGAGAAGTTGTCTTGCCCAAGGTGCCGTGGGATTCGATAACAGACATGTGGTAGGTAAAGTATCTTGGCAACCCTAACCGGAGCAAAAAAAATCGAAAAGGAGGGTGCAACACGAGGACTTCCCAGGGGGTCACCCATCCTAGTACTACTCTCGCCCAAGCACGCTTAACTTCGGTGTTCTGATGGGATCCAGTGCATTCGTGCTGGAATGATCGCACCCGTCATTTTGAGGGCACAATTCCTTTATGTGTTAACGGTTCACAGTCCCAACCTAGAGATATGGCCCATTCAAAAGGCCCAATGGGCTTAACGACAACCCATCCGCTTCAACAACGCAGCATCCTCGTAAGACCTGATATCGACGCATTGTAGGGTCCTCTTATGTGCCGCGAGTAAGGTTGTCGTCCTTTTAACAGCTCACGACGTACGATCCGGGACGGAAAAACAGAGCAAAAGAAGAAAAGTGGCCCGAAATTGATGAAAAAGTTCAATTTTGAGCTCCGAAAAAGGCACAGCGAGCTACCTACCTGCCCCCATCGTAGAGCTCTCGGAAAGCTTTCCAACGGTATGCTGTGCGCCGCGTAACTCCTTACGGATCAGAAGTTATGGGCACCGGAGCGATGGAGACCTGGTAACAAGCCCTACGCCCTCGGTTTGCGGGCCCAGCGTCCACGTGAACAGAAGTTGTCTTGCCCAAGGTGCCGTGGGATTCGATAATAGAAATATGGTGGGTAAAGTATCGTGGCAACCCTAACCGGAGCAAAAAAAATTGAAAAGGGATGCAACACGAGGACTTCCCAGGGGGTCACCCATCCTAGTACTACTCTCGTCCAAGCACGCTTAACTTCGGTGTGCTGAGGGGATCCGGTGCATTAGTGCAGGTATTATCGCACCCGTCATGTTGAGGGCACAATTCCTTTATGTGTTAACGGTTCACAGTCCCAGCCTAAAGATATGGCCCATTCAAAAGGCCCAATGGGCATAACGACAACCCATCCGCTTCAACAACGCAGCATCCTCGCAAGACCTGATATCGACGCATTGTAGGGTCATCTAATGTGCCGCGAGTAAGGTTGTCGTCCTTTTAGCAGCTCACGACGTACGATCCGGGACGGAAAAACAGAGCAATAGAAGAAAAGTGGCCCGAAACTGATGAAAACGTTCGATTTTGAGCTCCGAAAAGGGCAAAGCGAGCTCGCTAGTTGCCCCCGTCATAGAGCTCTCAGTGAGCTTTCCAACGGTATGTTGTGCTCCTCTTAACTCCTTACGGATCAAAAGTTATGGGCACCGGAGCGACAGAGACCTGCTCACAAGCCCTACGCCCTCGGTTTGCGGCCCGGCCTCCACGTGAAGCGAAGTTGTCTAGCCCAAGGTGCCGTGGGATTCGATAATAGAAATGTGGTGGGTAAAGTTTCTTGGCAACCCTAATCGGAGCAAAAAAAATTGAAAAGGGGGGTGCAATACGAGGACTTCCAAAGGGGTCACCCATCCTAGTACTACTCTCGCCCAAGCACGCTTAACTTTGGAGTTTCGATGGGATCCGATGCATTAGTGCTGGTATGATTGCACCCGTCATGTTGAGGGCACAATTCCTTTATGTGTTAACGGTTCACAGTCCAAGCCTAGAGATATGGCCCATTCAAAAGGCCCAATGGGCTTAACGACAACCCATCCGCTTCAACAACGCAGCATCCTCGCAAGACATGATATCGACGCATTGTAGGGTCCTCTAATGTGCCGCGAGTAAGGTTGTCGTCCTTTTAACAGCTCACGACGTACGATCCGGGACGGAAAAACAGGGCAAAAGAAGAAAAGTTTCCCGAAACTGATGAAAACGTTCGAGATTCAGCTTCGAAAAGGGCACGGCGAGCTAGCTATCTGCCCACGTCGTAGAGTACTCGGAGAGCTTTCCAACGGTATGCTGTGCGCCGCGTAACTCCTTACGGATCAAAAGTTATGGGCACCGGAGCGACGGAGACCTGGTCACAAGCCCTACGCCCTCGGTTTGCGGGCCCAACCTCCACGTGAAGAGAAGTTGTCTTGCCCAAGGTGCCGTGGGATTCGATAATAGAAATTTGGTTGAAAAAGTATCTTGGCAACCCTAACTGGAGGAAAAAAAATTAAAAAGGGGGGTGAAACACGAAGACTTCCCAGGGAGTCACCCATCCTAGTACTACAATCGCCCAAGCACGCTAAACTTCGGAGTTCTGATGGGATCCGATGCATTAGTGCTGGTATGATCGCACCCGTCATGTTGAGGGCACAATTCCTTTACGTGTTAACGGTTCACAGTCCCAGCCTAGAGATCTTGCCCATTCAAAAGGACCAATGGGCTTAACGACATCCCATCCGCTTCAACAACGCAGCATCCTCGTAAGACGTGATATCGACGCATTGTAGGGTCCTATAATGTGCCGCGAGTAAGGTTGTCGTCCTTTTAACAGCTCACAACGTACGATCCGGGATGGAAAAACAGAGCAAAAGAAGAAAGGTGGCACAAAACTGAATAAAATGTTCGATTTTGAGCTCCGAAAAGGGCACAGCGAGCTAGCCAGCAGACCCCGTCATAGAGCTCTCAGAGAGCTTTCCAACGGTATGCAGTGCTCCTCTTAACTCCTTACGGATCAAAAGTTATGGGTACCGGAGCGACGGAGACCTGGTCACAAGCCATACACCCTCGGTTTGCGGGCCCAGCCTCCACGTGAAGAGAAGTTGTCTTGCCCAAGGTGCCGTGGGATTCAATAATAGAAATGTGGTGGGTAAAGTATCCTGGCAACCCTAACCGGAGCAAAAAAAATTGAAAAGGGGGGTACAACACGAGGACTTCCCAGGGGGTCACCCATCCTATTACTACTCTCGCCCAAACACGCTTAACTTCGGAGTTCCGATGGGATCCGGTGCATTAGTGCTGGTATGATCGCACCCGTCATGTTGAGGGCACAATTCCTTTATGTGTTAACGGTTCACAGTCCCAGCCTAGAGATATGGCCCATTCAAAAGGCCCAATGGGCTTAACAACAAACTATCCGCTTCAACAACGCATCATCCTCGCAAAGCGTGATATCGACGCAGTGTTGGGTCCTCTAATGTGCCGCCAGTAAGGTTGTCGTCCTTTTAACAGGTCATGACGTACGATCCGGGACGGAAAAACAGAGCAAAAGAAGAAAAGTGGCCCGAAATTGATGAAAATGTTCGATTTTCAACTCCGAAAAGGGCACAGCTAGCTAGCTACCTGCCCCCATCGTAGAACTCTCGGAGAGCTTTCCAACGGTATGCTGTACGCCGCGTAACTCCTTACGGATCAAAAGTTATGGGCACCGGAGCGACGGAGACCTCGTCACAAGCCCTACGCCCTCGGTTTGCGGGCCCAGCCTCCACGTGAAGAGAAGTTGTCTTGCCCAAGGTGCCGTGGGATTCGATAATAGAAATGTGGTGGGTAAAGTATCTTGGCAACCCTAACCGGAGCAAAAAAAATTGAAAAGGGGGGTGCAACACGAGGACTTCCCAGGGGGTCACCCATCCTAGTACGACTTTCGCCCAAGCACGCTTAACTTCGGAGTTTTGATGGGATCCGGTGCATTAGTGCTGGTATGATCGCACCCGTCATGTTGAGGGCACAATTACTTTATGTGTTAACGGTTCACAGTCCCAGCCTAGAGATATGGCCCATTCAAAAGGACCAATGGGCTTAACGACAACCCATCCGTTTCAACAACGCAGCATCCTCGCAAGACGTGATATCAACGCATTGTAAGGTCCTCTAATGTGCCGCGAGTAAGGTCGTCGTCCTTTTAACAGCTCACGGCGTACGATCCGGGACGGAAAAACAGTGCAAAAGAAGAAAAGTGGCCCAAAACTGATGAAAACGTTCGATTTTGAGCTCCGAAAAGGGCAAAACAAGCTAGCTGGCTGCCCCCGTCGCAGAGCTCTCGGAGAGCTTTACAACGGTATGCTATGTGCCGCGTAACTCCTTACGGATCAAAAGTTATGGGCATCGGAGCGACGGAGACCTGGTCACAAGCCCTACGTTCTCGGTTTGCGGGCCCAGCCTCCACGTGAAGCGAAGTTGTCTTGCCCAAGGTGCCGTGGGATTCGATAATTGAAATGCGGTGGATAAAGTATCTTGGCAACCCTAACCGGAGCAAAAAAAATTGAAAAGGGGGGTGCAACACGAGGACTTCCCTTTGGGTAACCCATCCTAGTACTACTCTCGCCCAAGCACGCTTAACTTCGGAATTCTGATGGGATCCAGTGCATTAGTGCTGGTATGATCGCACCCGTCATGTTGAGGGCACAATTCCTTTATGTGTTAACGGTTCATAGACCCAGCCTAGAGATATGGCCCATTCAAAAGGCCCAATGGGCTTAACGACAACCCATCCCCTTCAACAATGCAGCATCCTCGCAAGACGTGATATCGACGCATTGTAGGGTCCTCTAATGTGCCGCGAGTAAGGTTGTCGTCCTTTTAACAGCTCACGACATACGATCCGGGACGGAAAAATAGAGCAAAAGAAGAAAAGTAGCCCAAAACTGATGAAAACGTTCGATTTTGAGCTCCGAAAAGGGAATGGCGAGCTAGCTACCTGCCCCCGTCGTAGAGCTCTCGGAGAGCTTTCCAACGGTATGCTGTGCGCCGCGTAACTCCTTACGGATCAAAAGTTATGGGCACCGGAGCGACGGAGACCTAGTCACAAGCCCTACGCCCTCGGTTTGCGGGCCCAGCCTCCACGTGAATAGAAGTTGTCTTGCCCAAGGTACCGTGGGATTCGATAATAGAAATGTGGTGGGTAAAGTATCTTGGCAACCCTAACCGAAGCAAAAAAAATTGAAAAGGGGGGTGCATCAAGAGGACTTCCCAAGGGGTGACCCATCCTAGTACTACTCTTGCCCAAGCACGCTTAACTTCGGAGTTCTGATGGGATCCGGTGCATTAGTGCTGGTGTGATCGCACCCGTCATGTTGAGGGCACAATTCCTTTATGTGTTCACGGTTCACAGTCCCAGCCTAGAGATATGGCCCATTCAAAAGGCCCAATGGGCTTAACAACAACCCATCCGCTTCAACAACGCAGCATCCTCGCAAAACCTGATATCGACGCGTTGTAGGGTCCTCTAATGTGCCGCGAGTAAGGTTGTCGTCCTTTTAACAGCTCATGACGTACGATCCGGGACGGAAAAACAGAGCAAAAGAAGAAAAGTGGCCCGAAACTGATGAAAACTTTCGATTTTGAGCTCCGAAAAGGGCACGGCGAGCTAGCTACCTGCCCCCGTCGTAGAGCTCTCGGAGAGCTTTCGAACGGTATGCTGTGCGTCGCGTAACTCCTTACGGATCAAAAGTTAAGGGCACCGGAGTGACGGAGACCTGGTCACAAGCCCTACGCCCTCGGTTTGCGGGCCCAGCCTCCACGTGAAGAGAAGTTGTCTTGCCCAAGGTGCCGTGGGATTCGATAATAGAAATGTGGTGGGTAAAGTATCTTGGCAACCCTAACCGGAGCAAAAAAAATTGAAAAGGGGGGTGCAACACGAGGACTTCCCAGGCGGTCACCCATCCTAGTACTACTCTCGCCCAAGCACGCTTAACTTCGGAGTTCTGATGGGATCCGGTGCATTAGTGCTGGTATGATCGCACCCGTCATGTTGAGGGCACAATTCTTTTATGTGTTAACGGTTCACAGTCCCAGCCTAGAGATATGGCCCACTCAAAAGGCCCAATGGACTTAACGACAACCCATCCGCTTCAACAACGCAGCATCCTCGCAAGACGTGATATCGACACATTGTAGGGTCCTCTAATGTGCCGCGAGTAAGGTTGTTGTCCTTTTAACAGCTCACGACGTACGATCCGGGACGGAAAAACAAAGCAAAAGAAGAAAAGTAGCCTGAAACTGATGAAAACGTTCAATTTTGAGCTCCGAAAAGGGCAAGGCGAGCTAACTACCTGCCCCCGTCGTAGAGCTCTCGGAGAGCTTTCCAACGGTATGCTGTGCATCGCGTAACTCCTTACGGATCAAAAGTTATGGGTACCAGAGCGACGGAGACCTGGTCACAAGCCCTACGCCCTCGGTTTGCGGGCCCAGCCTCCACGTGAAGAGAAGTTGTCTTGCCCAAGGTGCCGTGGGATTCGATAATAGAAATGTGGTGGTCAAAGAATGTTGGCAACCTTAACTGGGGCAAAAAAAATTGAAAGGGGGGTGCAACACGAGGACTTCCCATGGGGTCACCCATCCTAGTACTACTCTCGCCCAAGCACGCTTAATTTCGGAGTTCTAGTGGGATACGGTGCATTAGTGCTGGTATTATCGCACTCGTCATGTTGAGGGCACAATTCCTTTATGTGTTAACGGTTCACAGTCCCAGCCTAGAGATATGGCCCATTCAAAAGGCCCAATGGGCTTAACGACAACCCATCCGCTTCAACAATGCAGCATCCTCGCAAGACGTGATATCGACGCATTGTAGGGTCCTCTAATGTGCCGCGAGTAAGGTTGTCATCCTTTTAACAGCTCACGACGTACGATCCGGGACGGAAAAACATAGCAAAAGAAGAAAAGTGGCCCGAAACTGATGAAAATGTTCGATTTTGAGCTCCGAAAAGGGCACAGCAAGCTAGCTAGCTGCCCCCGTCGTAGAGCTCTCAGAGAGCTTTCCAACGGTATGCTGTGCGCCTCGTAACTCCTTACGGATCAAAAGTTATGGGTACCGGAGCGACGGAGACCTGGTCACAAGCCCTACGCCCTCGGTTTGCGGGCCCAGCCTCCACGTGAAGAGAAGTTGTCTTGCCCAAGGTGCCGTGGGATTTAATAATAGAAATGCGGTCGGTAAAGTATCTTGGCAACCCTAACCGGAGTAAAAAAAATTGAAAAGGGGGGTGCAACACGAGGACTTCCCAGGGGGTCACCCATCCTAGTACTACTCTCTCCCAAGCACGCATAACTTCGGAGTTCCGATGGGATCCGGTGCATTAGTGCTGGTATGATCGCACCCGTCATGTTGAGGGCACAATTCCATTAGGTGTTAACGGTTCACAGTCCCAGCCTAGAGATATGGCCCATTCAAAAGGCCAAATGGGCTTAACGACAACCCATCCGCTTCAACAACGCAGCATCCTCGCAAGACGTGATATTGACGCATTGTAGGATCCTGTAATGTGCCACGAGCAAGGTTGTCATCCTTTTAACAGCTAATGACGTGCGATCCGGGACGGAAAAACAGAGCAAAAGAAGAAAAGTGGCCCAAAACTGATGAAAACGTTCGATTTTGAGTTTCAGAAAGGGCACACTGAGCTAGCTCGCTGCCCCCGTCATAGAGCTCTCAGAGAGCTTTCCAACGGTATGTTGTGCCCCTCGTAACTCCTTACGGATCAAAAGTGATGGGCATCGTAGCGACAGAGACCTGGTCACAAGCCCTACGCCCTCTTTTTGCGGGCCCAGCCTCCACGTGAAGAGAAGTTGTCTTGCCCAAGGTGCCGTGGGATTCGATAATAGAAATGTGGTGGGTAAAGTATATTGGCAACCCTAACCGGAGCAAAAAAAATTGAAAAGGGGGTGCAACACGAGGACTTCCCAGGGGGTCACCCATCCTAGTACTACTCTCGCCCAAGCACGCTTAACTTCAGAGTTCTGATGGGATCCGGTGCATTAGTGCTGGTATGATCGCACCCGTCATGTTGAGGGCGCCATTCCTTTATGTGTTAACGGTTCACTGTCCCAGCCTAGAGATATGGCCCATTCAAAAGGCCCAATGGGCTTAACGACAACCCATCCCCTTCAACAACGCAGCATCTTCGCAAGACGTGATATCGACGCATTGTAGGGTCCTTTAATTTTCCCCGAGTAAGGTTGTCGTCCTTTTAACAGCTCACGACATACGATTCGGGATGGAAAAACAGAGCAACAGAAGAAAAATAGCCCGAAACAGATGAAAACGTTCGATTTTGAGCTCCGAAAAGGGCACAGCGAGCTAGCTACCTACCGCCGTCGTAGAGCTCTCGGAGAGCTTTCCAATAATATGCTATGTGCCGTGTAACTCCTTACGAATCAAAAGTGATGGGCACCGGAGCAACAGAGACCTGGTCACAAGCTCAACGCCCTCGGTTTGCGGGCCTAACATCTATGTGAAGCGAAGTTGTCTTGCCCAAGGTGCCGTGGGATTCGATAATAGAAATGTGGTGGGTAAAGTATCTTGGCAACCCTATCCGGAGCAAAAAAAATTGAAAAGGGGGATGCAACACGAGGACTTCCCAGGGGGCCTCCCATCCTAGTACTACTCTCGCCCAAGCACGCTTAACTTCGGAGTTCTGATGGGATCCGGTGCATTAGTGCTGGTATGATCGCACCCGTCATGTTGAGGGCACAATTCCTTTATGTGTTAACGGTTCACAGTCCCAGCCTAGAAATATGGCCCATTCAAAAGGCCCAATGGGCTTAACGACAACCCATCCGCTTCAACAACGCAGCATCCTCGCAAGACGTGATATCGACGCATTGTCGGGTCCTCTAATGTGCCGCGAGTAAGGTTGTCATCCTTTTAACAGATCACGACGTACGATCCGGGACGGAAAAATAGAGCAAAAGAAGAAAAGTGGCCCGAAACTGATGAAAACGTTCAATTTTGAGCTCCGAAAAGGGCATAGCTAGCTAGCTCACTGCCCCCGTCGTAGAGCTCTCAGAGAGCTTTCCAATGGTATGCTGTGCGCCTCATAACTCCTTACGGATCAAAAGTTATGGGCACCGTAGCGATGGAGACCTGGTCACAAGCCCTACGCCCGCGGTTTGCGGGCCCAGTCTCCACGTGAAGAGAAGTTGTCTTGCCCAAGGTGCCGTGGGATTCGATATTCGAAATGTGGTGGGTAAAGCATCTTGGCAAGCCTAACCGGGGCAAAAAAAAATTGAAATGGGGGTGGAACACGAGGACTTCCCTGGGGGTCACCCATCCTAGTACTACTCTCGCCCAAGCACGCTTAACTTCGGAGTTTCGGTGGGATCCGTTGTATTAGTGCTGGTATGATCGCAGCCGTCATGTTGATGGCACAAATCCCTTTTGTGTTTACGGTTCACAGTCCCAGCCTAGAGATATGGCCCATTCACAAGGCCAAATGGGCTTACCGCCAACCCATGCGCTTCAACAACGCAGCATCCTCGCAAGACGTGATATCGACGCATTGTGGGGTCCTCTAATGTGCAGCGAGTAAGGTTGTCGTCCTTTTAACAGCTCACGACGTACGATCTGGGACTGAAAAATAGTGCAAAAGAAGAAAAGTAACCCGAAACTGATGAAAACGTTTGATTTTGAGCTCCGAAAAGGGCACGGCGAGCTAGCTACCTGCCCCCGTTGTAGAGCTCTCGGAGAGTTTTCCAACGGTAAGCTATGCGCCGCGTAACTCCTTATGGATCAAAAGTTATGGGCACCGGAGCGACGGAGACCTGGTCATAGGCCCTACGCCCTCGGTTTGCGGACCCAGTCTCCACGTGAAACGAAGTTGTCTTGCCCAAGGTGCCGTGGGATTTGATAATAGAAATGTGGTGGATAAAGTATCTTGGCAACCCTAATCGGAGCAAAAAAAATTGAAAAGGGGGGTGCAACACGAGGACTTCCCAAGGGGTCACCCATCCTAGTACTACTCTCACCCAAGCACGCTTAACTTCGGAGTTCTTATGGGATCCGGTGCATTATTGCTGGTATGATCGCACCCGTCATGTTGAGGGAACAATTCCTTTATGTGTTAACGGTTCACAGTCCCAGCCTAGTGATATGGCCCATTCAAAAGGGCTAATGGGCTTAACGACAACCCATCCGCTTCAACAACGCAGCATCCTCACAAGACGTCATATCAACGCATTGTAGTGTCTTCTAATGTGCCGCGAGTAAGGTTGTCGTCCTTTTAACAGCTCATGACGTACTATCCGGGACGAAAAAATAGAGCAAAAGAAGAAAAGTTTCCCGAAACTGATGAAAATGTTCGATTTTGTGCTCCGAAAAGGGCATAGCAAGCTAGATAGCTACCCCCGTCATAGAGCTCTCAGAGAGCTTTCCAACGGTATGCTGTGCGTCGCGTAACTCCTTACGGATCAAAAGTTATGGGTACCGGAGCGACTGAGACCTGGTCACAAGCCCTACGCCCTCGGTTTGCGGGCCCAGCCTCCACGTGAAGAGAAGTTGTCTTGCCCAAGGTGCCGTGGGATTCGATAATAGAAATGTGGTGGGTAAAGTATCTTGGCAACCCTAACTGGAGCAAAAAAAATTTAAAAGGGGGGTGCAACACGAGGACTTCCCAGGGGGTCACCCATCCTAGTACTACTCTCGCCCAAGCACGCTTAACTTCGGAGTTCTGATGGGATCCGGTGCATTAGTGCTGGTATGATCGCACCCGTAATGTTGAGGGTACAATTCCTTTATGTGCTAACGGTTCACAGTCCCAGCCTAGAGATATGGCCCATTCAAAAGGCCCAATGGGCTTAACGACAACCCATCCGCTTCAACAACGCAGCATCCTCGAAAGACGTGATATCGACGCATTGTAGGGTCCTTTAATGTGCCGCGAGTAAGGTTGTCGTCCTTTTCACAGCCCACGACGTACGATCCGGGACTGGAAAAGAGAGCAAAAGAAGAAAAGTGGCCCGAAACTGATGAAAACGTTCGATTTTGAGCTCTGAAAAGGGCAAAGCAAGTTATCTCGCTGCCCCCGTCGTAGAGCTCTCAGAGAGCTTTCCAACGGTATGCTGTGCGCCTTGTAACTCCTTACGGATCAAAAGTTATGGGCACCGTAGCGACGGAGACCTGGTCACAAGCCCTACGCCCTCGGTTTGCGGGCCCAGCCTCCACGTGAAGAGAAGTTGTCTTGCCCAAGGTGCCTTGGGATTCGATAATAGAAATGTGGTGGGTAAAGTATCTTGGCAACCCTAACCGGAGCAAAAAAAATTGAAAAGGGGGGTGCAACACGAGGACTTCCCAGGGGGTCACCCATCCTAGTACTACTCTCGCCCAAGCACGCTTAACTTCGGAGTTCTGATGGGATCCGGTGCATTAGTGCTGGTATGATCGCACCCGTCATGTTGAGGGCACAATTCCTTTATGTGTTAACGGTTCACAGTCCCAGCCTAGAGATATGGCCCATTCAAAAGGCCCAATGGGCTTAACGACAACCCATCCGCTTCAACAACGCAGCATCCTCGCAAGACGTGATATCGACGCATTGTAGGGTCCTCTAATGTGCCGCGAGTACGGTTGTCGTCCTTTTAACAGCTCACGACGTACGATCCGGGATGGAAAAACAAAGCAAAAGAAGAAAAGTGGCCCGAAACTGATGAAAACGTTCGATTTTGAGCTCCGAAAAGGGCAAAGCAAGCTAGCTCGCTGCCCCCATCGTAGAGCTCTCAGAGAGCTTTCCAACGGTATGTTGTGCGCCTCGTAACTCCTTACGGATCAAAAGTTATGGGCACCGTAGCGACGGAGACCTGGTCACAAGCCCTACGCCCTCGGTTTGCGGGCCCAACCTCCACGTGAAGAGAAGTTGTCTTGCCCAAGGTGCCGTGGGATTCGATAATAGAAATGTGGTGGGTAAAGTATCTTGGTAACCCTAACCGGAGCAAAAAAAATTGAAAAGGGGGGTGCAACACGAGGACTTCCCAGGGGGTCACCCATCCTAGTACTACTCTCGCCCAAGCACGCTTAACTTCGGAGTTCTGATGGGATCCGGTGCCTTAGTGCTGGTATGATCGTACTCGTCATGTTAAGGGCACAATTCCTTTATGTGTTAACAGTTCACAGTCCCAGCATAGAGATATGGCCCATTCAAAAGGCCCAATGGGCTTAACGACAACCCATCCACTTCAACAACGCAGCATCCTCGCAAGATGTGATATCGACGCATTGTAGGGTCCTCTAATGTGCCGCGAGTAAGGTTGTCGTCCTTTTAACAGGTCACGACGTACGATCCGGGACGGAAAAACAGAGCAAAAGAAGAAAAGTGGCCCGAAAATGATGAAAACTTTCGATTTTGAGCTCCGAAAAGGGCATAGCGAGCTAGCTCGCTGCCCCTGTCGTAGAGCTCTCAGAGAGCTTTCCAACGGTATACTGTGCGCCTCGTAACTCCTTACGGATCAAAAGTTATGGGCACCGTAGCGACGGAGGGCTGGTCACAAGCCCTACGCCCTCGGTTTGCTGGCCCAACCTCCACGTGAAGAGAAGTTGCCGTGCCCAAGGTGACGTGGGATTCGATAATAGAAATGTGGTGGGTAAAGTATCTTGGCAACCCTAACCGGAGCAAAAAAAATTGAAAAAGGGGGTGCAACACGAGGACTTCCCAGGGGGTCACCCATCCTAGTACTACTCTCGCCCAAGCACGCTTAACTTCGGAGTTCTGATGGGATCCAGTGCATAAGTGCTGGTATGATCGCACCCGTCATGTTGAGGGCACAATTCCTTTATGTGTTAACGGTTCACCGTCCCAGCCTAGAGATATGGCCCATTCAAAAGGCCCAATGGGCTTAACGACAACCCATCCCCTTCAACAACGCAGCATCCTCGCAAGACGTGATATCGACGCATTGTAGGGTCCTCTAATGTGCCGTGAGTAAAGTTGTCGTCCTTTTAACAGCTCACGACGTACGATCCGGGACGAAAAAACAGAGCAAAAGAAGAAAAGTGGCCCGAAACTGATGAAAACGTTCGATTTTGAGCTCCGAAAATGGCATAGCAAGCTAGGACGCTAGCCCACTGCCCCTGTCGTAGAGCTCTCGAAAAGCATTCCTACAGTATGTTGTGTGCCACGTAACTCCTTACGGATCAAAAGTTATGGGCACCGTAGCGACAGAGACCTGGTCACAGGCCCCAAGCCCTCGGTTTGCGGGCCCAACCTCAACGTGAAGCGAAGTTGTTTTGCCCGAGGTGCCGTGGGATTCGGTAATAGAAATCTGATGGATAAAGTATCTTGGCAACCCTAACCGGAGCAAAAAAAATTGAAAAGGAGGGTACAACACGAGGACTTCCCAGGGGGTCACCCATCCTAGTACTACTCTCGCCCAAGCACGCTTAACTTCGGAGTTCTGATGGGATCCGGTGCATTAGTGCTGGTATGATCGCACCCATCATGTTGAGGGCACAATTCGTTTATGTGTTAACGGTTCACAGTCCCAACCTAGAGATATGGCCCATTCAAAAGGCCCAATGGGCTTAACGACAACCCATCCGCTTCAACAACGCAGCATCCTCGCAAGATGTGATATCGACGCATTGTAGGGTCCTCTAATGTGCCGCGAGTAAGGTTGTCGTCCTTTTAACAGCTCACGACGTACGATCCGGGACGGAAAAACAGAGCAAAAAAAGAAAAGTGGCCCGAAACTGATGAAAACGTTCGATTTTGAGCTCCGAAAAGAGCACAGCGAGCATGCCCGCTGCCCCCGTCGTAGAGCCCTCAGAGAGCTTTCCAACTGTATGTTGTGCGCCGCGTAACTCCTTACGGATCAAAAGTTATGGGCACCAGAGCGACGGAGACCTGGTCACAAGCCCTACGCCCACAGTTTGCTGGCCCAGCCTCCACGTGAAAAGAAGTTGCCTTGCCCAAGGTGACGTGGGATTCGATAATAGAAATGTGGTGGGTAAAGTATCTTGGCAACCCTAACCGGAGAAAAAAAAATTGAAAAGGGGGGTGCAACACGAGGACTTCCCAGGGGGTCACCCATCCTAGTACTACTCTCGCCCAAGCACGCTTAACTTCGGAGTTCTGATGGGATCCGGTGCATTAGTGCTGGTATGATCGCACCCGTCATGTTGAGGGCACAATTCCTTTATGTGTTAACGGTTCACAGTCCCAGCCTAGAGATATGGCCCATTCAAAAGGCCCAATGGGCTTAACGACAACCCATCCGCTTCAACAACGCAGCATCCTCGCAAGACGTGATATCGACGCATTGTAGGGTCCTCTAATGTGCCGCGAGTAAGGTTATCGTCCTTTTAACAGCTCACGACGTACGATCCGGGACGGAAAAACAGAGCAAAAGAAGAAAAGTGGCCCAAAACTGATGAAAACGTTCGATTTTGAGCTCCGAAAAGGGCACGGCAAGCTAGCTACCTGCCTCCGTCGTAGAGCTCTCAGAGTGCTTTTCAACGGTATGCTGCACGCCGCATAAATTCTTACGGATCAAAAGTTATGGGCACTGGAATGACGGAGACCTGGTCACAAGCCCTACGCCCTCGGTTTGCGGGCCCAGCCTCCACGTGAAGAGAAGTTGTCTTGCCCAAGGTGCCGTGGGATTCGATAATAGAAATGTTGTCACGCCCCAACCCGACCTATAATGGTTAGACTAGGGTGTGATCTAAACAATCAAGTCCTCATCACATTCTTAATCATTCTAGGAGGTTTAACACTTAACGTTTTATTCTAGACTCCAAAACTTTCCGGAAATCCGGCAGCATGACGGCTGTAATTGAGCTCTTTGTTTTGACCTAAATTTTCTAACAGCCTCAAAATTTACCATTTCAAATTCAATTCCAGCTAAGATTACTATTATTCCATCAATTGAATTGCCTATTGGTTAATTCGACGTCCCGTTTGATTTATAACCTAACATGATACTATGTCTCGTTTGTTCATTTATCCTCATTTCAAAATATACCTGTTGATCTTAGCTTATTAGCGAGTACCTGCTGAGATAGGATAAGTTCATTAACCTATTTCTTAACTAAGCATCATAACCTGTGATAGATACTAGCGGTAGTAAAAGCAAAACGATCATAGTAGTGTCATGTCTAGTATCAGTCTACTTAAAATAAGTACAACCCAAAATTAGACCACAAATTACAGCGGGGGTCTTTTACATCACAAGCAACAACAACATGAGGGAAATAGTCTATAAGTAACAAAAGTTCACAAGAAGTCACGTTCAAGCAAACAACGATAACAAGCAATCATTCCAGAGGTTCATCATTAGGTACATTGAGCTTGGGTTCCTGTGCCTGTTCTTCTTCACCTGAAATGATGAAAGAGGGTGAGTCCTTATGAACTCAGCGAGGGGGAACGAGAATTAAGTTTGAAACTCATTTTCCGGTTAAACTTATGAAAATCCCTTTTTCAAACATGAATACAACAGAAGTACAAGTACAGAAATACAAATACAGAAACAGGAATACCAGTCTTTCCTCCCCGAGGTTCTCTAGGATCCAAGCGGGAGTACTTATACATATAATGAAAGGATACGGTGAGCTTTTGCTCTCAGATCAGATCCAGGATCAATTGTTGCGGCCGACTTCAAATCATCCCCCAAACACACCAGGTGGGGGTACTCCGGATGTACCCCAAAATCCTACGACCCAACTCTCCGAGGAAGTCTAGCCCCCTAGCGAGAGAGGGAATGGGACCATGGTGGTCACGGTATCACCGGCAAGCCCGATGCCGCCCGGCGTACGTGATCACTACCATGCCAACAGGAAAGGTTGCAACCTTGTATGCAATGCACATTTATGACAGGTAATATATATCACAGAAGGAGGACAACAAAGTAGGTCGCCTCCGGAGAGTCATAAGATTGCACATTGACAGATAAACAAGCAGGGCACGATAACACAGAAATTTTCACTTGAAAGGCATATAGAGTTATATGGAAATTAAACGGGCAGCCATGTAACACATGTAAAACAGGCCATATAACTCATTAAGAAGCTCACGGGATCAAGTGATAAGTTTATGCAACAGGCGAGGATATCAAAGGGGTTTGGGTGCAAGAAAAGCTTATTTGTCAACATGCAATGGCCTACTCACATTTGGAACTATAAAACATTTTACGGGCAGCCCACGCAACGTACATTTTCCACACAATAACCCCCGGTTAACAATTAACAAGAGTACCTAGTCATTAGGGTTCGCTTTTCATGCAAAATCGTGCGATCAAAACCCTAAATCAACTCAATCATCATTCCAAAGTCATGCATTGTCTCATTCAACATCCTCAACATTCAATACAGTCCACACAATATTCCAATACTACCATTCCAAGTAATTAGTACCACAAAAGAGGTTCAACAAGTTTTTCCCAAGCACATAGTCAATTGAAACCCTAACTGCAATAAGCTGTTTTCTCACAATCAACTGGGCAGGCAATTGAACTCCAAATTCAGTGAATAATATATCAAATTAAATCTTAAGAAGTTAACTAAAATCAGAAACAAACCTTGCATTAATTGGAGTTCTGGATCGTTAGTTATGGCCAAAATGGTGGAACTGCTCAAAACTGTCCAGATTTGCCTATCTTTCGATATTGCATGATTTTGAGGTCCTTAGGTTCATTTTTAGCCTAAGCCTATTTCTGGAAAAAATGTCCAAAAATCAAAAATCTAGCAGTACAAAAATTTTCACGCATTTTGGATGTCGTTTGCTATGTCAAAATCATCTCGTTCCACACGGGCAGTAAATCTGCCAAACTGCTTCCTTTTTCTCAAAACTTTCCAGATTTAGCTATATTACGTGATTTTGCCATTTTGAGGGCCTTAGAGCCAAAATTTGACTTTGCTTATTTCTGCGAAAAGTGTTCAAAATTGGCCAAACTAGTCACCTAGGGATTTTCACGCAATTTCAACATCATTTGCTTAACCAAAAATTTCCTCGAACAGACGGGTCAGAAGCAGTCTCAAATTTCGACTTTGTCTAGTATCATTTTCAAGCCAAGTTATTGCCATGCATGGTTGTTTAAACTCATGAACGACCACATAGCTCAAGCACAGAAGCAAATACACACATTCATGGTCATGCATGTGAAGTTTTAAAGAGTTTTCCAAAAGTTTTGAACCCTCACCTTATCAAAACAAACAGGTAGATGCAGAATGTTCTTGAAAATGCACCAATGAAGCTTCTTTCTTGCTTTAGCCGAGAGAGAGAGCTTGTTTTCCTTTAATTCCCAACTGAGTTAGCAAGTGAGGAGGGTGTGCATGTGGTTGTAACCAAAAGAAATGGAAGAAATCTTAGCAAAGCATACCTAAGACCGAAATGGACAGATTTGTGAGCTTGTATGAGTTCTTCTTGCTTCTAGTTGCTTGGCCGAATTTCTTTTGCTTGTGGCTTGCTTGGCTGACTATGATATAATGAAGAGAAGCTATAGAAGTGGTAATGTGCAGCTAAAGTCGAGAGAAGAGAGAAATGAGAGGAAGAGAGAGAGAACCGAAAAAGAAATGAAGAAAGACAACAAATGAAGGCCTTGCAATTTTTTTGAGGTTGTGGTCGGTCCTTGGGCAGTCCAAATTCTGCATTCTTGTCTTCAATATGCTATTTTCAAATTGCTAGGATGGGCATGCAAAAGCTGGTCCGGTATGGTGAGGAAACGAGAGGAATTGAACAATTATTTTAATGCCTTATGTCATTTTTTGTCTTTGCATGCATAGAATAAAATATGTTGCTAATTTTTCTTGCTCAAGAACAAGACATGGCCGGCTATTGCATGTGCCAATTCTGAATTTTGTGTCTTCTTTTGAGTCTTATTTTATTGTATTTTGGAAGTGCAAAAAAAAGAATAAAGCAAAAAGAATAAAGAATGTTTTGTTTTTGGTGCATTTTTGTCTTCTAGTGAAATGAATTTGGATTATTATATTGTTAGTGGATTTTGTAGGATTGTTTAATAGTCTAGTGCTTCGTGTAAGATGAATTCTTGATTAGCGTGATGACACGCTTTCCTAGGTTTAGGGCGCGCACTTCGAGGTAGGACACGAACTACGAGACGAACGCACGTTTTCCAAGTAAACGCACGTAACTCTATATGAATGCACGAAATTCAATGCAAGGCACACAAAACTAAATACAATTCTCAAACCTAGGTCATGGCATGCAAATCTAGGTTAGGGCACGCAAAACGAGGGATCACACGCAATTCGGGGTCGGGCCTTACAAATGTGGTGGATAAAGTACTTTGGCAACCCTAACCAGAGCAAAAAAAATTGAAAAGGGAGGTGCAACACGAAGACTTCCTAGGGGGTCACCCATCCTGATACTACTCTCGCCCAAGCACGCTTAACTTCAGAGTTCTGATGGGATCTGGTGCATTAGTACTGGTTTGATAGCACCCGTCATGTTGAGGGCACAATTCCTTTATGTGTTAACGGTTCACAGTCCCAGCCTAGAGATATGGCCCATTCAAAAGGCCCAATGGGCTTAACGACAACCCATCCGCTTCAACAACGCAGCATCCTCGCAAGAAGTGATATCGACCCATTGTAGGGTCCTCTAATGTGCCGCGAGTAAGGTTGTCATCCTTTTAACTGCTCACGACGTACGATCCGGGACGGCAAAACATAGCAAAAGAAGAAAAGTGGACCGAAACTGATGAAAACGATCGATTTTGAGCTTCGAAAAGGGCAAAGCGAGCAAGCTCGCTGCCCCCGTCATAGAGCTCTCAGAGAGCTTTCCAACGGTATGCTGTGCGTCTCGTAACTCCTTACGGGTCAAAAGTTTTGGGCACCGTAGCGACGGAGACCTGGTCACAAGCCCTACGCCCTCGGTTTGCGGGCCCAACCTCCACGTGAAGAGAAGTTGTCTTGCCCAAGGTGACGTGGGATTCGATAATAGAAATGTGGTGGGTAAAGTACCTTGGCAACCCTAACTGGAGCAAAAAAAATTGAAAAGGGGGGTGCAACACGAGGACTTCCCAGGGGGTCACCCATCCTAGTACTACTCTCGCCCAAGCACGCTTAACTTCGGAGTTCTGATGGGATCCGGTGCATTAGTGCTGGTATGATCGCACCCGTCATGTTGAGGGCACAATTCCTTTATGTGTTAACGGTTCACAGTCCCAGCCTAGAGATATGGCCCATTCAAAAGGCCCAATGGGCTTAACGATAACCCATCCGCTTCAACAACGCAGCAACCTCGCAAGACGTGATATCGACGCATTGTAGGGTCCTCTAATGTGACGCGAGTAAGGTTGTCGTCCTTTTAACAGCTCACGACGTACGATCCGGGACAGAAAAATATAGCAAAAGAAGAAAAGTAGCCCGAAACTGTTGAAAACGTTCGATTTTGAGCTCCGAAAAGGGCACGGCGAGCTAGCTACCTGCCCCCGTCGCAGAGCTCTCGAAAAGCTTTCCAACGGTATGCTGTGCGCCGCGTAACTACTTACGGATCAAAAGTTTTGGGCACCCGGGCGACGGAGGCCTTGTCACAAGCCCGACGCCCTCAGTTTGCGGGCCCCGACCCCACATGAAGAGAGGTTGTCTTGCCCAAGGTGCGGTGGGATTCGATAATAGAAATGTGGTGGGTAAAGTATCTTGGCAACCCTAACCGGAGCAAAAAAAATTGAAAATGGGGGTGCAACACGAGGACTTCCCAGGGGGTCACCCATCCTAGTACTACTCTCGCCCAAGCACGTTTAACTTCGGAGTTCTGATGGGATCCGGTGCATTAGTGCTGGTATGATCGCACCCGTCATGTTGAGGGCACAATTCCTTTATGTGTTAACGGTTCATAGTCACAGCCTAGAGATATGGCCCATTCAAAAGGCCCAATGGGCTTAAGGGCAACCTATCCGCTTCAACAACGCAGCATCCTCGCAAGACGTGATATCGACGCATTGTAGGGTCCTCTAATGTGCCGTGAGTAAGGTTGTCTTCCTATTAACAGCTCACGACGTACGATCCGGGACAGAAAAACAGAGCAAAAGAAGAAAAGTGGCCCGAAACTGATGAAAACGTTTGATTTTGAGCTCCGAAAAGGGCAGGGCAAGCTAGCTAGCTGCCCCCGTCGTAGAGCTCTCAGAGAGCTTTCCAACGGTATGCTGTGCGCCTCGAAACTCCTTACGGATCAAAAGTTATGGGTAGCGGAGCGACGGAGACCTGGTCACAAGCCCTACGCTCTCAGTTTACGGGCCCAGCGTCCACGTGAAGAGAAGTTGTCTTGCCCAAGATGCCGTGGGATTCGATAATAGAAATGTGGTGGGTAAAGTATCTTGGCAACCCTAACCGGGGCAAAAAAAAATTGAAAAGGTGGGTGCAACACGAGGACTTCCTCGGGGGTCACCCATCCTAGTACTACTCTCGCCCAAGCACGTTTAACTTCGGAGTTCTGATGGGATCCGGTGTATTAGTGCTGGTATGATCGCACCCGCCATGTTGAGGGCACAATTCCTTTATGTGTTAACGGTTCACAGTCCCAGCCTAGAGATATGGCCCATTCAAAAGGCCCAATGGGCTTAACGACAATCCATCCGCTTCAACAACGCAGCATCCTCGCAAGACGTGATATCGACGCATTGTAGGGTACTCTAATGTGCCACGAGTAAGGTTGTCGTCCTTTTAACAGCTCACGACGTACGATCCGGGACGGAAAAACAGAGCAAAAGAAGAAAAGTGGCCCGAAACTGATGAAAACGTTCGACTTTGAGCGCCGAAAAGGGCATAGCACGCTGGCTCGCTGCCCCTGTCGTAGAGCTCTCAGAGAGCTTTCCAACGGTATGCTGTGCGCCTCGTAACTCCTTACGGATCAAAAGTTATGGGCACCGTAGCGACGGAGACCTGGTCACAAGCCCTACGCCCTCGGTTTACGGGCCCAACCTCCACGTGAACAGAAGTTGTCTTGCCCAAGGAGCTGTGGGATTCGATAATAGAAATGTGGTGGGAAACGAAGCTTGGCAACCCTAACCGGAACAAAAAAAATTGACAAGGGGGGTGCAACACGAGGACCTCCCACGGGGTCACCCATCCTAGTACTACTCTCGCCCAAACAAGCTTAACTTCGGAGTTCAGATGGGATCCGGTGCATTAGTGCTGGTATGATCGCACCCGTCATGTTGAGGGCACAATTCCTTTATGTGTTAACGGTTCACAGTCGCAGCCTAGAGATATGGCCCATTCAAAAGGCCCAATGGGCTTAACGACAACCCATCCGCTTCAACAACGCAGCATCCACGCAAGACGTGATATCGACGCATTGTAGGGTCCTCTAATGTGCCGCGAGTAAGGTTGTCGTCCTTTTAACCGCCCACGACGTACGATCCGGGACGGAAAAACAGAGCAAAAGAAGAAAAGTAGCCCGAAACTGATGAAAACGTTCGATTTTGAGCTCCGAATAGGGCACGGCGAGCTAGCTACCTGCCCCCATCGTAGAGCTCTCGGAGAGCTTTCCAACGGTATACTGTGCGCCGCGTAACTCCTTACGAATCAAAAGTTATTGGTGCCGGAGAGACGGATACCTGATCATAAGCCCAATGCCCTCGGTTTATGGGCCCAGCCTCTACCTAAAGTGAAGTTGTCTAGCCCAAGGTGCCGTGGGATTCGGTAATAGAAATGTGGTGGGTAAAGTATCTTGGCAACCCTAACCGGAGCAAAAAAAATTGAAAAGGGGGGTGCAACACGAGAACTTCCCAGGGGGTCACCCATCGTAGTATTACTCTCGCCCAAGCACGCTTAACCTCGGAGTTCCGATGGGATCCGGTGCATTAGTGCTGGTATGATCGCACCCGTCATGTTGAGGGCACAATTCCTTTATGTGTTAACGGTTCACAGTCCAAGCCTAGTGATATGGCCCATTCAAAAGGCCCAATGGGCTTAACGACAACCCATCCGCTTCAACAACGCAACATCCTCGCAAGACGTGATATCGACGCATTGTAGGGTCCTCTAATGTGCCGCGAGTAAGGTTGTCGTCCTTTTAACAGCTCACGACGTACGATCCGGGACGGAAAAACAGAGCAAAAGAAGAAAAGTAGCCCAAAACTGATGAAAATTTTTAATTTTGAGCTCAGAAAAGGGCACGGCGAGCTAGTTACCTGCTCCCGTCGTAGAGCTCTCGGAGAGCTTTCCAACGGTATGCTGTGCGGCGCATAACTCCTTACCGATCAAAAGTTATGGGCACCGGAGCGACGTAGACCTGGTCACAAGCCCTACGCCCTCAGTTTGCGGGCCCAGCCTCCACGTGAAGAGAAGTTGTCTTGCCCAAGGTGTTGTGGGATTCGATAATAGAAATGTGGTGGGTAAAGTATCTTGGGAACCCTAACCGGAGCAAAAAAAATTGAAAAGGGGGGTGCAACACGAGGACTTCCCAGGGGGTCAACCATCCTAGTACTACTCTCGCCCAAGCACCCTTAACTTCGGAGTTCTGATGGGTTCCGGTGCATTAGTGCTGGTATGATCGCACCCGTCATGTTGAGGGCACAATTCCTTTATGTATTACCGGTTCACAGTCCCAGCCTAGAGATATGGCCCATTCAAAACGCCCAGTGGGCTTAACGACAACCCATCCGCTTCAACAACGTAGCATCCTCGCAAGACGTGATATCGATGCATTGTAGGGTCCTCTATTGTGCCGCGGGTAAGGTTGTCGTCCTTTTAACAGCACACGACGTACGATTCGGGACGGAAAAAAAAGAGCAAAAGAAGAAAAGTGGCCCGAAACTGATGAAAACGTTCGATTTTGAGCTCTGAAAAGGGCAAAGCGAGCTAACTCGCTGCTCCCGTCATAGAGCTCTCAGAGAGCTTTCCAACGGTATGCTGTGCGCCTCGTAACTCCTTACGGATCAAAAGTTTTGGGCACAGGAGCGACGGAGAACTGGTCACAAGCCCTACGAACTCGGCATGCGGGCCCAGCCTCCACGTGAAGAGAAGTTGTCTTGCCCAAGGTGCCGTGGGATTCGATAATAGAAATGTGGTGGGTAATGTATCTTGGCAACCCTAACCGGAGCAAAAAAAATTGAAAAGAGGGGTGCAACACGAGGACTTCCTAGGGGGTCATCCATCCTAGTACTACTCTCGCCCAAGCACGCTTAACTTCGGAGTTCCGATGGGATCCGGTGCATTAGTGCTGGTATGATCGCACCCGTCATGTTGAGGGCACAATTCCTTTATGTGTTAACGGTTCCCAGTCCCAGCCAAGAGATATGGCCCATTCAAAAGGCCCAATGGGCTTAACGACAACCCATCCGCTTCAACAACGCAGCATCCTCGCAAGACGTGATATCGACGCATTGTAGGGTCCTCTAATATGCCGCGAGTAAGGTTGTCGTCTTTTTAACTGCTCACGACGTACGATCCGGGACGGAAAAACAGAGCAAAAGAAGAAAAGTGGCCCGAAACTGATGAAAACGTTCGATTTTGAGCTCTGAAAAGGGCAAAGCAAGCTAGCTCGCTGCCCCCGTCGTAGAGCTCTCAGAGTGCTTTCCAACGGTATGTTGTGCGCCTCGTAACTCCTTACGGATCAAAAGTTATGGGCACCGTAGCGACGGAGACCTGGTCACAAGCCCTACGCCCTCGGTTTGCGGGCCCAGCCTCCACGTGAAGAGAAGTTGTCTTGCCCAAGGTGCCGTGGGATTCGATAATAGAAATGTGGTGGGTAAAGTATCTTGGCAACCCTAACCGGAGCAAAAAAAATTGAAAAGGGGGGTGCAACACGAGGACTTCCCAGGGGGTCACCCATCCTAGTACTACTCTCGCCCAAGCACGCTTAACTTCAGAGTTCTGATGGGATCCGGTGCATTAGTGCTGGTATGATCGCACCCGTCATGTTGAGGGCACAATTCCTTTATGTGTTAACGGTTCACAGTCCCAGCCTAGAGATATGGCCCATTCAAAAGGCCCAATGGGCTTAACGACAACCCATCCGCTTCAACAACGCAGCATCCTCGCAAGACATGATATCGACGCATTGCAGGGTCCTTTAATGTGCCGCGAGTAAGGTTGTCGTCCTTTTAACAGCTCACGACGTACGATTCGGGACGGAAAAAGAGAGCAAAAGGAGAGAAGTGGCCCGAAACTGGTGAAAACGTTCGATTTTGAGCTCCGAAAAGGGCACGGCGAGCTAGCTGGCTGCCCCCGTCGTAGAGCTCTCAGAGAGCTTTCCAACGGTATGCTGTGCGCCTCGTAACTCCTTACGGATCAAAAGTTATGGGCACCGGAGCGACGGAGACCTGGTCACAAGCCCTAAGACCTCGGTTTGGAGGCCCACCCTCCACGTGAAGAGAAGTTGTCTTGCCTAAGGTGCCGTGGGATTCGATAATAGAAATGTGGTGGATAAAGTATTTTGGCAACCCTAACCGGAGCAAAAAAAAATTGAGAAAGGGGGTGCAACACGAGGACTTCCCAGAGGGTCACCCATCCTAGTACTACTCTCGCCCAAGCACGCTTAACTTCGGAGTTCTTATGGGATACGGTGCATTAGTGCAGGTATGATCGCACCCATCATGTTGAGGGCACAATTCCTTTATGTGTTAACGGTTCACAGTCCGAGCCTTAAGAGATGGTCCATTCAAAAGGCCCAATGGGCTTAACGACAACCCATCCGCTTCAACAACGGAGCATCCTCGCAAGACGTGATATCGACGCATTGTAGGGTCCTCTAATGTGCCGCGAGTATGGTTCTCGTCCTTTTAACAGCTCACGACGTACGATTCGGGACGGAAAAACATAGCAAATGAAGAAAAGTACCCCGAAACTGATGAAAACGTTCGATTTTGAGCTCTGAAAAGGGCACAGCGAGCCCCCGTCGTAGAGCACTCAGAGAGCTTTCCAAAGATATGCTGTGCGCCACGTAACTCCTTACGGATCAAAAGTTATGGGCACCGGAGCGACGGAGACCTGGTCACAAGCCCCTACGCCCTCGGTTTGCGGGCCCAGCCTCCACGTGAAGAGAAGTTGTCTTGCCCAAGGTGCCGTGGGATTCGATAATAGAAATGTGGTGGGTAAAGTATCTTGGCAACCCTAACCGGAGCAAAAAAAATTGAAAAGGGGGGTGCAACACGAGGACTTCCGAGGGGGTCACCCATCCTAGTACTACTCTCGCCCAAGCACGCTTAACTTCGGAGTTCTGATGGGATCCGGTGCATTAGTGCTGGTATGATCGCACCCGTCATGTTGAGGGCACAATTCCTTTATGTGTTAACGGTTCATAGTCCCAGCCTAGAGATATGGCCCATTCAAAAGGCCCAATGGGCTTAACGACAACCCATCCGCTTCAACAACGCAGCATCCTCGCAAGATGTGATATCGACGCATTGTAGGGTCCTCTAATGTGCCACGAGTAAGGTTGTCGTCCTTTTAACAGCTCACGACGTACGATCCGGGACGGAAAAATAGAGCAAAAGAAGAAAAGTCGCTCGAAACTGATGAAAACGTTCGATTTTGAGATTCGAAAAAGGCACAGTGAGCCCGCTGTGCCCCCGTCGTAGAGCTCTCAGAGAGCTTTCCAACGGTATGCTGTGCGCCTCGTAACTCCTTACGGATCAAAAGTTATGGGCACCGTAGCGACGGAGACCTGGTAACAAGCCTTACGCCCTCGGTTTGCGGGCCTAGCCTCCACGTGAAGAGAAGTTGTCTTGCCCAAGGTGCCGTGGGATTCAATAATAGAAATGTGGTGGATAAAGTATCTTGGCAACCCTAACCGGAGAAAAAAAATTGAAAAGGGGGTGCAACACGAGGACTTCCCAAGGGGTCACCCATCCTAGTACTACTCTCGCCCAAGCACGCTTAACTTCGGAGTTCTAATGGGATCCGGTGCATTAGTGCTGGTATGATCGCACCCGTCATGTTTAGGGCACAATTTTTTTATGTGTTAACGGTTCACATACCCAGCATAGAGAGATGGCCCATTCAGAAGGCCTAATGGGCTTAACGACAACCCATCCGCTTCAACAACCCAGCATCCTCGCAAGACGTGATATCGACGCATTGTAGGGTCCCCTAATGTGCCGCGAATAAGGTTGTTGTCCTATTAACAGCTCACGACGTACGATCCGGGATGAAAAAACAGAGCAAAAGAATAAAAGTGGCCCAAAACTGATGAAAACGTTCGATTTTGAGCTCCGAAAAGGGCAAAGCATGCTAACTGGCTGCCCCCGTCGTAGAGCTCTCAGAGAGCTTTCCAACGGTATGTTGTGCGCCTCGTAACTTCTTACGGATCAAAAGTTATGGGTACTGAAGCGACGGAGACCTGGTCACAAGCCCTACGCCCTCGGTTTGCAGGCCCAGCCTCCACGTGAAGAGAAGTTGTCTTGCCCAAGGTGCCGTGGGATTCGATAATAGAAATGTGGTGGGTAAAGTATCTTGGCAACCCTAACCGGAGCAAAAAAAATTGAAAAGGGGGGTGCAACACGAGGACCTCCCAGGGGGACACCCATCCTAGTACTACTCTCGCCCAAGCACGATTAACTTCGGAGTTCTGATGGGATCCGGTGCATTAGTGCTGGTATGATCGCACCCGTCATGTTGAGGGCACAATTCATTTATGTGTTAACGGTTCACAGTCCCAGCCTAGAGATATGGCCCATTCAAAAGGCCCAATGGGCTTAACGACAACCCATCCGCTTCAACAACGCAGCATCCTCGCAAGACGTGATATCGACGCATTGTAGGGTCCTCTAATGTGCCGCGAGTAGGTTTGTCGTCCTTTTAACATCTCATGACGTACGCTCCAGGACAGAAAAACAGAGCAAAAGAAGAAAAGTGGCCCGAAACTGATGAAAACGTTCGATTTTGAGCTCCGAAAAGGGCACGGCGAGCTAGCTACCTGCCCCTGTCGTAGAGCTCTCGGAGAGATTTCCAACGGTATGCTGTGCGCCGCGTAACTCCTTACGGATCAAAAGTTATGGGCACCGGAGCGACGGAGACCTGGTCACAAGCCCTACGCCCTCGGTTTGCGGGCCCAGCCTCCACGTGAAGAGAAGTTGTCTTGCCCAAGGTGCCGTGGGATTCGATAATAGAAATGTGGTGGGTAAAGTATCTTGGCAACCCTAACCGGAGCAAAAAAAATTGAAAAGGGGGGTGCAACACGAGGACTTCCCAGGAGGTCACCCATCCTAGTACTACTCTCGCCCAAGCACGCTTAACTTCGGAGTTCTGATGGGATCCGGTGCATTAGTGCTGGTATGATCGCAACCGTCATGTTGAGGGCACAATTCCTTTATGTGTTAACGGTTCACAGTCCCAGCCTAGAGATATGGCCCATTTAAAAGGCCCAATGGGCTTAACAACAACCTATCCGCTTCAACAACGCAGCATCCTCGTAAGACGTGATATCCATGCATTGTAGGGTCCTATAATGTGCTGCGAGTAAGGTTGTCGTCCTTTTAACAGCACACGACGTACGATCCGGGATGAAAAAACAGAGCAAAAGAATAAAAGTGGCCCGAAACTGATGAAAACGTTCGATTTTGAGCTCCGAAAAGGGCAAAGCATGCTAACTGGCTGCCCCCGTCGTAGAGCCCTCAGAGAGCTTTCCAACGGTATGCTGTGCGGCTCGTAACTCCTTACGGATCAAAATTTATGGGTACTGGAGCGACGGAGACCTGGTCACAAGCCCTACGCCCTCGGTTTGCCGGCCCAGCCTCCACGTGAAGAGAAGTTGTCTTGCCCAAGGTGCCGTGGGATTCGATAATAGAAATGTGGTGGGTAAAGTATCTTGGCAACCCTAACCGGAGAAAAAAAAAATGAAAAGGAGGGTGCAACACAAAGACTTCTCTGAGGGTCACCCATCCTAGTACTACTCTCACCCAAGCACGCTTAACTTCGGAGTTCTGATGGGATCCGGTGCATTAGTGCTGGTATGATCGCACCAATCATGTTGAGGGCACAATTCCTTTATGTGTTAACGGTTCACAGTCCCAGCCTAGAGATATGGCCAATTCAAAAGGCCCAATGGGCTTAACGACAACCCATCCGCTTCAACAACGCAGCATCCTCGCAAGACGTGATATCGACGCATTGTAGGGTCCTCTAATGTGCCGCGAGTAGGGTTGTCTTCCTTTTAACAGCTCACGACGTACGATCCGGGACGGAAAAACATAGCAAAATTAGAAAAGTGGCCCGAAATTGATGAAAACGTTCGATTTTGAGCTCCGAAAAGGGCACAGGAAGCTAGCCAGCTGCCCCTGTCGTAGAGCTCTCAGAGAGCTTTCCAACGGTATGCTGTGCGCCACGTAACTCGTTACGGATCAAAAGTTATGGGCACCGGAGCGACGGAGACCTGGTCACAAGCCCTACGCCCTCGGTTTGCGGGCCCAGCCTCCACGTGAAGAGAAGTTGTCTTGCCCAAGGTGCCGTGGGATTCGATAATAGAAATGTGGTGGGTAAAGTATCTTGGCAACCCTAACCGGAGCAAAAAAAATTGAAAAGGGGGGTGCAACACGAGGACTTCCCAAGAGGTCACCCATCCTAGTACTACTCTCGCCCAAGCACGCTTAACTTCGGAGTTCTGATGGGATCCGGTGCATTAGTGCTGGTATGATCGCACCAGTCATGTTGAGGGCACAATTCCTTTATGTGTTAACGGTTCACAGTCCCAGCCTAGAGATATGGCCCATTCAAAAGGCCCAATGGGCTTAACGACAACCCATCCGCTTCAACAACGCAGCATCCTCGCAAGACGTGATATCGACGCATTGTAGGGTCCTCTAATATGCCGCGAGTAAGGTTGTCGTCCTATTAACAGCTCACGACGTACGATCCGGGATGAAAAAACAGAGCAAAAGAATAAAAGTGGCCCGAAACTGATGAAAACGTTCTATTTTGAGCTCCGAAAAGGGCAAAGCATGCTAACTGGCTGCCCCCGTCGTACAGCTCTCGCAGAGCTTTCTAACGGTATGCTATGCGCCTTCTAACTCCTTACGGATCAAAAGTTATGGGTACTGGAGCGACGGAGACCTGGTCCGAAGCCCCACGCCCTCGGTTTGCAGGCCCAGCTTCCACGTGAAGAGAAGTTGTCTTGCCCAAGGTGCCGTGGGATTCGATAATAGAAATGTGGTGGGTAAAGTATCTTGGCAACCCTAACCGGAGCAAAAAAAAATGAAAAGGGGGTGCAACACGAGGACTTCCCAGGGGGTCACCCATCCTAGTACTACTCTCACCCAAGCACGCTTAACTTCGGAGTTCTGATGGGATCCGGTGCATTAGTGCTGGTATGATCGCACCCGTCATGTTGAGGGCACAATTCCTTTATGTGTTAACGGTTCACAGTCCCAGCCTAGAGATATGGCCCATTCAAAAGGCCCAATGGGCTTAACGACAACCCATCCGCTTCAACAACGCAGCATCCTCGGAAGACGTGATATCGACGCATTGTAGGGTCCTCTAATGTGTCGCGAGTAGGGTTGTTGTCCTTTTAACAGCTCACGACGTACGATCCGGGACGGAAAAACAGAGCAAAAGAAGAAAAGTGGCCCGAAACTGATGAAAACGTTTGATTTTGAGCTCCGAAAAGGGCCGGGCGAGCTAGTTACCTGCCCCTGTCGTAGAGCTCTCGGAGAGCTTTCCAACGGTATGCTGTGCGCCACGTAACTCCTTACGGATCAAAAGTTATGGGCACCGGAGCGACGGAGACCTGGTCACAAGCCCTACGCCCTCGGTTTGCGGGCCCAGCCTCCACGTGAAGAGAAGTTGTCTTGCCCAAGGTGCCGTGGGATTCGATAATAGAAATGTGGTGGGTAAAGTATCTTGGCAACCCTAACCGGAGCAAAAAAAATTGAAAAGGGGGGTGCAACACGAGGACTTCCCAGGAGGTCACCCATCCTAGTACTACTCTCGCCCAAGCACGCTTAACTTCGGAGTTCTGATGGGATCCGGTGCATTAGTGCTGGTATGATCGCAACAGTCATGTTGAGGGCACAATTCCTTTATGTGTTAACGGTTCACAGTCCCAGCCTAGAGATATGGCCCATTCAAAAGGCCCAATGGGCTTAACGACAACCCATCCGCTTCAACAACGCAGCATCCTCGCAAGACGTGATATTGACGCATTGTAGGGTCCTCTAATGTGCCGCGAGTAAGGTTGTTGTCCTTTTAACAGCTCACGACGTACGATCCGGGACGGAAAAACAGAGCAAAAGAAGAAAAGTGGCCCGAAACTGATGAAAACGTTCGATTTTGAGCTCCAAAAAGGGCACAGTGAGCTTGCTCACTGCCCCCGTCGTAGAGCTCTCAGAGAGCTTTCCAACGGTATGCTGTGCGCCTCGTAACTCCTTACGGATCAAAAGTTATGGGCACCGTAGCGACGGAGACCTGGTCACAAGCCCTACGCCCTCGGTTTGCGGGCCCAGCCTCCACGTGAAGAGAAGTTGTCTTGCCCAAGGTGCCGTGGGATTCGATAATAGAAATGTGGTGGGTAAAGTATCTTGCCAACCCTAACCGGAGCAAAAAAAATTGAAAAGGGGGGTGCAACACGAGGACTTCCCAGGGGGTCACCCATCCTTGTACTACTCTCGCCCAAGCACGCTTAACTTCGGAGATCTGATGGGATCCGGTGCATTAGTGCCGGTATGATCGCACCCGTCTTGTTGAGGGCACAATTCCTTTATGTGTTAACGGTTCACAGTCCCAGCCTAGAGATATGGCCTATTCAAAAGTCCCAATGGGCTTAACGACAACCCATCCGCTTCAACAACGCAGCATCCTCGCGAGACGTGATATCGACGCATTGTAGGGTCCTCTAATGTGCCGCGAGTAAGGTTGTCATCCTTTTAACAGCTCAGGACGTACGATCCGGGACGGAAAAACAGAGCAAATGAAGAAAAGTGGCCCGAAACTAATGAAAACGTTCTATTTTGAGCTCCGAAAAGGGCACAGCGAGCTAGCTAGCTGCCCCAGTCGTAGAGCTCACAGAGAGCTTTCCAACGGTATGCTGTGCGCCTCGTAACTCCTTACGGATAAGAAGTTATGGGCACCGGAGCGACGGAGACTTGGTCACAAGCCCTACGCCCTCGGTTTGCGGGCCCAGCCTCCACGTGAAGAGAAGTTGTCTTGCCCAAGGTGCCGTGGGATTCGATAATAGAAATGTGGTGGGTAAAGTATCTTGGCAACCCTAACCGGAGCAAAAAAAATTGAAAAGGGGGGTGCAACACGAGGACTTCCCAGGGGGTCACCCATCCTAGTACTACTCTCGCCCAAGCACGCTTAACTTCGGAGTTCTGATGGGATCCGGTGCATTAGTGCTGGTATGATCGCAACCGTCATGTTGAGGGCACAATTCCTTTATGTGTTAACGGTTCACAGTCCCAGCCTAGAGATATGGCCCATTCAAAAGGCCCAATGGGCTTAACGACAACCCATCCGCTTCAACAACACAGCATCCTCGCAAGACGTGATATCGACGCATTGTAGGGTCCTCTAATGTGTTGCGAGTAAGGTTGTCGTCCTTTTAACAGCTCACGACGTACGATTCGCGACAAAAAAATAGAGCAAAAGAAGAAAAGTGGCCCGAAACTGATGAAAATGTTCGATTTTGAGCTCCGAAAAGGGCACAGCGAGCTAGCTCGCTGCCCCCATCGTAGAGCTCTCATAGAGGTGTCCAACGGTGTGCTGGGCGCCTCCTTACTCCTTACGGAGCAAAAGTTATGGGCACCGTAGCGACGGAGACCTGGTCAAAAGCCCTACGCCCTCGGTTTGCGGGCCCAGCCTCCACGTGAAGAGAAGTTGTCTTGCCCAAGGTGCCGTGGGATTCGATAATAGAAATGTGGTGGGTAAAGTATATTGGCAACCCTAACCGGAGCAAAAAAAATTGAAAAAGGGGTGCAACACGAGGACTTCCAAGGGGGTCACCCATCCTAGTACTACACTCACCCAAGCACGCTTAACTTCGGAGTTCTGATGGGATCTGGTGCATTTGTGCTGGTATGATCGCACCCGTCATGTTGAGGGCACAATTCCTTTATGTGTTAACGGTTCACAGTCCCAGCCTAGAGATATGGCCCATTCAAAAGGCCCAATGGGCTTAACGACAACCAATCCACTTCAACAACGCAGCATCCTCGCAAGACGTGATATCGACGCATTGTAGGGTCCTCTAATGTGCCGCGAGTAAGGTTGTCGTCCTTTTAACAGCTCACGACGTACGATTCGCGACGAAAAAATAGAGCAAAAGAAGAAAGGTGGCCCGAAACTGATGAAAACGTTCGATTTTGAGCTCCGAAAAGGGCACAGCGAGCTAGCTAACTGCCCCCGTCGCAGAGCTCTCAGAGAGCTTTCCAACGGTATGCTGTGCGCCTCGTACTCCTTACGGATCAAAAGTTATGGGCACCGTAACGACGGAGACCTGGTCACAAGCCCTACGCCCTCGGTTTGCGGGCCCAGCCTCCACGTGAAGAGAAGTTGTCTTGCCCAAGGTGCTGTGGGATTCGATAATAGAAATGTGGTGGGTAAAGTATCTTGGCAACCCTAACCGGGGCAAAAAAAATTGAAAAGGGGGGTACAACACGCGGTCTTCCCAGGGGGTCACCCATCCTAGTACCACTCTCGCCCAAGCACACTTAAATCCGGAGTTCTGAAGGGATCCGGTACATTAGTACTGGTATGATCGCACCCGTCATGTTGAGGACACAATTCCTTTATGTGTTAATGGTTCACAGTCCCAGCCTAGAGATATGGCCCATTCAAAAGGCCCAATGGGCTTAACGACAACCCATCCGCTTCAACAACGCAGCATCCTCGCAAGACGTGATATCGACGCATTGTATGGTCCTCTAATGTGCCGCGAGTAAGGTTGTCGTCCTTTTAACAGCTCACGACGTATGATCCGGGATGAAAAAACAGAGCAAAGGAAGAAAAGTAGCCCAAAACTGATGAAAATGTTCGATTTTGAGCTCCGAAAAGGGCAAGGTGAGCTAGCTACCTGCCCCGGTCGTAGAGCTGTCGGAGACCTTTCCAACGGTATGTTGTGCGTCGCGTAACTCCTTACGGATCAAAAGTTATGGGCACCGAAGCGACGGAGACCTGGTCACAAGCCCTATGCCCTGGGTTTACGGGCCCAGCCTCCACCTGAAGCGAAGTTGTCTTGCTCATGGTGCCGTGGGATTCGATGATAGAAATGTGGTGGATAAAGTATCTTGGCAACCCAAATCGAAGCAAAAAAAATTGAAAAGGGGGGTGCAACATGCGGACTTCCTAGCGGGTCACCCATCCTAGTACTACTCTCGCCCAAGCACGCTTAACTTCGGAGTTCTAATGGAATCCGGTGCATTAGTGCTGGTATGATCGCACCCGACATGTTGAGGGAACAATTCCTTTATGTGTTACCGGTTCACAGTCCCAGCCTAGAGATATGGCCCATTCAAAAGGCCCAATGGGCTTAACGACAACCCATCTGCTTCAACAACGCAGCATCCTCGCAAGACGTGATATCGACGCATTGTAGGGTCCTCTAATGTGCCGCCAGTAAGGTTGTCGTCCTTTTAACAGCTCACGACGTACGATCCGGGACGGAAAAATAGAGCAAAAGAAGAAAAGTGGCCCGAAACTGATGAAAACGTTCGATTTTGAGCTCCGAAAAGGGCAGAGCGAACATGCTCGCTACCCCCATCGTAGAGCTCTCAGAGAGCTTTCCAACGGTATTATGTACGCCTCGTAACTCCTTACGGATCAAAAATTATGGGCCCCGTAGCGACGGAGACCTAGTCACAAGCCCTAGGCCCTGGGGTTGCGGGCCCAGCCTCCCCGTGAAGAGGAGTTGTCTTGCCCAAGGTGCCGTGGGATTCGATAATAGAAATGTGGTGGGTAAAGTATCTTGCCAACCCTAACCGGAGCAAAAAAAATTGAAAAGGGGGGTGCAACACGAGGACTTCCCAGGGGGTCACCCATCCTAGTACTACTCTCGCCCAAGCACGCTTAACTTCGGAGATCTGATGGGGTTCGGTGGATTAGTGCTGGTATGATCGCAACCGTCATGTTGAGGGCACAATTCCTTTATGTGTTAACGGTTCACAGTCCCAGCCTAGAGATTTGGCCCATTCAAAAGTCCCAATGGGCTTAACGACAACCCATCCGCTTCAACAACGAAGCATCCACGCAAGACATGATATCGACACTTTGTAGGGTCCTCTAATGTGCCGCGAGTATGGTTGTCGTCCTTTTAACAACTCACGACGTACGATTCGGGACGGAAAAACAGAGCATAAGAAGAAAAGTGGCCCGAAACTTATGAAAAAGTTTGATTTTGAGCTCCGAAAAGGGCACAGCGAGCTAGCTAGCTGCCCCCGTCGTAGAGCTCTCAGAGAGCTTTCCAACGGTATACTGTGCGCCTCGTAACTCCTTACGGATCAAAAGTTACGGGTACCGGAGCGACGGAGACCTGGTCACATGCCCTACGCCCACGGTTTGCGGGCCCAGCCTCCACGTGAAGAGAAGTTGTCTTGCCCAAGGTGCCGTGGGATTCAATAATATAAATGTGGTGGGTAAAGTATCTAGGCAACCCTAACCGGAGAAAAAAAAATTGAAAAGGGGGGTGCAACACGAGGACTTCCCAGGGGGTCACCCATCCTAGTACTACTCTCGCCCAAGCACGCTTAACTTTGGAGTTCTGATGGGATCCGGTGCATTAGTGCTGGTATGATCGCACCCGTCATGTTGAGGGCACAATTCCTTTATGTGTTAACGGTTCACAGTCCCAACCTAGAGATATGGCCCATTCAAAAGGCCCAATGGGCTTAACGACAACCCATCCGCTTCAACAACGCAGCATCCTCGCAAGACGTGATATCGACGCATTGTAGGGTCCTCTAATGTGCCGCGAGTAAGGTTGTCGTCCTTTTAACAGCTCACGACGTACGATCCGGGACAGAAAAACAGAGCAAAAGAAGAAAAGTTGCCCGAAACTTATGAAAAAGTTCAATTTTGAGCTCCGAAAAGGGCACAACGAGCTAGCTAGCTGCCCTCGTCGTAGAGCTCTCAGAGAGCTTTCCAACGGTATGCTGTGTGCCTCGTAACTCCTTACGAATCAAAAGTTATGGGCATCGGAGCGACGGAGACCTGGTCACAAGCCCTACGCCCTCGGTTTACGAGCCCAGCCTCCACGTGAAGAGAAGTTGTCTTGCCCAAGGTGCCGTGGGATTCGATAATAGAAATGTGGTGGGTAAAGTATCTTGGCAACCCTAACCGGAGCAAAAAAAATTGAAAATGGGGGGTGCAACACGAGGACTTCCCAAGGGGTCACCCATCCTAGTACTACTCTCGCCCAAGCACGCTTAACTTCGGAGTTCTGATGGGATCCGGTGCATTTGTGCTGGCATGATCGCACCCGTCATGTTGAGGGCACAATTCCTTTATGTGTTAACGGTTCGCAGTCCCAGCCTAGAGATGTGGCCCATTCAAAAGGCCCAATGGGCTTAACGACAACCCATCCGCTTCAACAACGCAGCATCCTCGCAAGACGTGATATCGACGCATTGTAGGGTCCTCTAATGTGCCGCGAGTAAGGTTGTCGTCCTTTTAACAGCTCACGACGTATGATCCGGGACGGAAAAATAGAGAAAAAGAAGAAAATTGGCCCGAAACTGATGAAAACGTTTGATTTTGAGCTCCGAAAAGGGCACGGCGAGCTACCTACCCGCCCCCGTCGTAGAGCTCTCGGAGAGCTTTCCAACGGTATGCTGTGCGACGCGTAACTCCTTACGGATCAAAAGTTATGGGTACTGGAGCGACGGAGACCTGGTCACAAGCCCTACGCCCTCGGTTTGCGGGCCCAGCCTCCACGCAAAGACAAGTTCTCTTGCCCACGGTGCCGTGGGATCCGATAATAGAAATGTGGTGGATAAACTATCTTGTCAACCCTACCCGGAGCAAAAAAAATTGAAAATGGGGGTGCAACACGAGGACTTCCCAGGGTGTCACCCATCCTAGTACTACTCCCCCCCAAGCACGCTTAACTTCGGAGTTCTGATGGGATCCGGTGCATTAGTGCTGGTATGATCTCACCCGTCATGTTGAGGGCACAATTCCTTTATGTGTTAACGGTTCACAGTCCCAGCCTAGAGATATGGGCCATTCAAAAGGCCCAATGGGCTTAACGACAACCCATCCGCTTCAACAACGCAGTATCCTCGTAAGGCGTGATATCGAAGCATTGTAGGGTCCTCTAATGTGCCGCGAGTAAGGTTTTCGTCCTTTTAACAGCTCACGACGTACGATCCGGGACGGAAAAACAGAGCAAAAGAAGAAAAGTAGCCCGAAACTGATGAAAACGTTCGATTTTGAGCTCCAAAAAGGGAAGAGCGAGCATGCTCGCTGCCCACGTCGTATAGCTCTCAGAGAGCTTTCCAACGGTATGCTGTGCGCCTCGTAACTCCTTACGGAACAAAAGTTAAGGGCACCGTAGCGACGGAGACCTGGTCACTAGCCCTATGCCCTCGGTTTGCGGGCCCAGCCTCCACGTGAAGAGAAGTTGTCTGGCCCAAGGTGCCGTGGGATTCGATAATAGAAATGTGGTGGGTAAAGAATCTTGGCAACCCTAACCGGAGCAAAAAAAATTGAAAAGGGGGTGCAACACGAGGACTTCCCAAGGGGTCACCCATCCTAGTACTACTCTCGCCCAAGCACGCTTAACTTCGGAGTTCCGATGGGATCCGGTGCATTAGTGCTTGTATGATCGCACCCGTCATGTTGAGGGCACAATTCCTTTATGTATTAACGGTTCACAGTCCAAGCCTAGAGATATGGCCCATTCAGAAGGCGCAATGGGCGTAACGACAACCAATCCGCTTCAACAACGCATCATCCTCGCAAGACGTGATATCGACGGATTGTAGGGTCCTCTAATGTGCCGCGAGTAAGTTTGTCGTCCTTTTAACAGCTCACGACGTACGATCCGGGACGGAAAAACAGGGCAAAAGAAGAAAAGTGGCCCGAAACTGATGAAAACATTCAATTTTGAGCTCCGAAAAGGGAACGGCAAGTTAGCTACCTGCACCCGTCGTAGAGCTCTCGTAGAGCTTTCCAACGGTATGCTGTGCGCCGCGTAACTCCTTACGGATCAAAAGTTATGGGCACCGGAGCGACGGAGACCTGGTCACAAGCCCTACGACCTCGGTTTGCGGGCCCAGCCTCCACGTGAAGAGAAGTTGTCTTGCTCAAGGTGCCGTGGGATTCGATAATAGAAATGTGGTGGGTAAAGTATCTTGGCAACCCTAACCGGAGCAAAAAAAATTGAAAAGGGGGGTGCAACACGAGGACTTCCCAGGGGGTCACCCATCCTAGTACTACTCTCGCCCAAGCACGCTTAACTTTGGAGTTCTGATGGGATCCGGTGCATTAGTGCTGGTATGATCGCATCCGTCATGTTGAGGGCACAATTCCTTTAGGTGTTAACGGTTCACAGTCCCAGCCTAGAGATGTAGCCCATTCAAAAGGCCCAATGGGCTTAATGAAAACCCATCCGCTTCAACAACGCAGCATCCTTGTAAGACGTGATATCGATGCATTGTAGGGTCCTCTAATGTGCCGCGAGTAAGGTTGTCGTTCTTTTCGCGGCTCACGGCGTACGATCCGGGATGGTAAAACAGCGAAAAAGAAGAAAAGTGGAAACTGATGAAAACGTTCGATTTTGGGCTTCGAAAACAGGCGCTGCAAATCAAGCTTGCTGCCCCCGTCGTAGAGCTCTCGAAGAGCTTTCTAACGGTATACTGTGCGCCGCGTAACTCCTTACGGTTCAAAAGTTATGGGCACCGGAGTGACGGAGACCAGGTCCTAAGCCCTAGGCCCTGCGTTTGCGGGCCCAACCTCCACGTCAAGAGAAGTTGTCTTGCCCAAGGTGCCGTGGGATTCGATAATAGAAATGTGGTGGGTAAAGTATCTTGGGAACCCTAACCAGAGCAAAAAAATTTGAAAAGGGGGGTGAATCACGAGGACTTCCCAGGGGGTCTCCCATCCTAGTACTACTCTCGCCCAAGCACGCATAACTTCGAAGTTCTGATGGGATCCGGTGCATTAGTACTGGTATCAGTGCACCCGTCATGTTGAGGGCACAATTCCTTTATGTGTTAACGGTTCACAGTCCCAGCCTAGAGATATGGCCCATTCAAAAGGCCCAATGGGCTTAACGACAACCCATCCGCTTCAACAATGAAGCATCCTCGTAAGACGTGATATCACATTGTTGGGTCCTCTAATGTGCCGCGAGTAAGGTTTTCGTCCTTTTAACAGCTCACGACGTACTATCCGGGACGGAAAAACAGAGCAAAAGTAGAAAAGTCGCCCGAAACTGATGAAAACATTCGATTTTGAGCTCTGAAAAGGGCTCGGCGAGCTATTTACCTGCACCCTTCGTAGAGCTCTCGGACAGCTTTCTAACGGTATGTTGTGCGTCGCGTAATTCTTTACGGATCAAAAGTTATGGGCATCGTAGCGATTGAGACCTGGTCACTAGCCCCAATCCCTCGGTTTGCGGGCCCAGCCTCCGCGTGAAGCGAAATTGTCTTGCCCGAGATGCGGTGGGATTCAATAATAGAAATGTGGTGGGTAAAGTATCCTGGCAAGCCTAACCGAGGCAAAAAAAATTGAAAAGGGGGTGCAACACGAGGACTTCCCAGGGGGTCACCCATCCTACTAGTACTCTCGCCCAATCACGCTTAGCTTCGGAGTTCTGATGGGATCCGGTGCATTAGTGCTGGTATGATCCCACCGTCATGTTGAGGGCACAATTCCTTTATGTGTTAACGGTTCACAGTCCCAGCCTAGAGATATGGCCCATTCGAAAGGCCCAATGGGCTTAACGACAACCAATCCGCTTCAACAACGCAGCATCCTCGCAAGACGTGATATCAACGCATTGTAGGGTCCTCTAATATGCCACGAGTAAGGTTCTCGTCCTTTTAACAGCTCACGACGTACGATCCGGGACGGAAAAATAGAGCAAAAGAAGAAAAGTGGACCAAAACTGATGAAAACGTTCGATTTTGAGCTCCGAAAAGGGCAAAGCAAGCTAGCTGGCTGCCCCCGTCGTAGAGCTCTCGGAGAGCTTTACAACGGTATGCTATGCGCCGCGTAACTCCTTACGGATCAAAAGTTATGGGCACCGTAGCGACGGAGACCTGGTCACAAGCCCTACGCCCTCGGTTTGCGGGCCCAGCCTCCACGTGAAGAGAAGTTGTCTTGCCCAAGGTGCCGTGGGATTCGATAATAGAAATGTGGTGGGTAAAGTATCTTGGCAACCCTAACCGGAGCAAAAAAAATTGAAAAGGGGGGTGCAACACAAGGACTTCCCAGGGGGTCACCCATCCTAGTACTACTCTCGCCCAAGCACGCTTAACTTCGGAGTTCTGATGGGATCTGGTGCATTAGTGCTGGTATGATCGCACCCGTCATGTTGAGGGCACAATTCCTTTATGTGTTAACGGTTCACAGTACTAGCCTAGAGATATGGCCTATTCAAAAGGCCCAATGGGCTTAACGATAACGTATCCGCTTCAACAACGCAGCATCCTCGCAAGACGTGATATCGACGCATTTTAGGGTCCTCTAATGTGCCGCGAGTAAGGTTGTCGTCCTTTTAACAACTCACGACGTACGATCCGGGACGGTAAAACAGAGAAAAAGAAGAAAAGTAGCCCGAAACTGATGAAAACGTTCGATTTTGAGCTCCGAAAAGGGTACGGTGATCTAGCTACCTGCTCCCGTCGTAGAGCTCTCGGAGAGCTTTCTAACGGTATGCTGTGTGCCTCGTAACTCCTTACGGATCAAAAGTTATGGGCACCGGAGCGACGAAGACCTGGTCACAAGCCCTACGCCCTCGGTTTGCAGGCCCGGCCTCCACGTGAAGAGAATTAGTCTTGCCCAAGGTGCCGAGGGATTCGATAATAGAAATATGGTGGATAAAGTATCTGGGCAACCCTAACCGTAGCAAAAAAATTGAAAAGGGGGGTCCAACACGAGGATTTCCCAGGGGGTCACCCATCCTAGTACTACTCTCGCCCAAGCACGCTTAACTTCGGAGTTCTGATGGGATCCGGTGCATTAGTGCTGGTATGATCGCACCCGTCATATTGAGCGCACAATTCCTTTATGTGTTAACGGTTCACAGTCCCAGCCTAGAGATATGGCCCATTCAAAAGGCCCAATGGGCTTAACGACACCCCATCCGCTTCAACAACGAAGCATCCTCGCAAGACGTGATATCGACACATTGTTGGGTCCTCTAATGTGCCGCGAGTGAGGTTGTCGTCCTTTTACCAGCTCACGACGCTCGATGCGGGACGGACAAACAGAGAAAAAAAAGAAAAGTATACCGAAACTAATCAAGACGTTCAATTTTGAGATCCGAAAAGGGCTCGGCGTGCTAGCTACCTGCCCCTATCGTAGAGCTCTCGGAGAGCTTTCCAACGGTATGTTGTGCGTCGCGTAACTCCATACGGATCAAAAGTTATGGGCACCGGTGCGACGGAGACCTGGTCATAAGCCCACGCCCTCGGTTTGCGGGCCCAGCCTCCACGTGAAGAGAAGTTGTCTTGCCCGAGATGCGGTGGGATTCAATAATAGAAATGTGGTGGGTAAAGTATCTTGGCAACCCTAACCGAAGCAAAAAAAATTAAAAAGGGGGGTGCAACACGAGGACTTCCCAGGGGGTCACCCATCCTCGTACTACTCTCGCCTAAGCACGCTTAACTTCGGAGATCTGATGGGATCCGGTGCATTAGTGCTGGTATGATCGCACACGTCATGTTGAGGGCACAATTCCTTTATGTGTTAGCGGTTCACAGTCCCAGCCTAGAGATATGGCCCATTCAAAAGGCCCAATGGGCTTCACGACAACCCATCCGCTTCAACAACGCAGCATCCTCAATAGACGTGATATCGACGCATTGTAGGGTCCTCTAATGTGCCGCGAGTAAGGTTGTCATCCTTTTAACAACTCACGACGTACGATCCGGGACGGAAAAACAGAGCAAAAGTAGAAAAGTAGCCCAAAACTGATGAAAACGTTCGATTTTGAGCTCCGAAAAGGGCACGGTGAGCTAGCTACATGCCCCCGTCGTAGAGCTCTCAGAGAGCTTTCCAACGGTATGATGTGCGCCTCATAACTCTTTACGGATCAAAAGTTATGGGTACCGGAGCGACAGAGACCTGGTCGCAAGCCCTACGCACTCGGTTTGCGAGCCCAGCCTCTATATGAAGAAAAGTTGGCTTGCCGAAGGTGGAGTGGGAGTCGATAAAAGAAATCTGGTGGGTAAAGTAGCTTGGCAACCCTAACCGGAGCAAAAAAAATTGACAAGGGGGGTGCAACACGAGGACTTCCCAGGGGGCCACCCATCCTAGTACTACTCTCGGCCAAGCACGGTTAACTTCGGAGTTCCTATGGGATCCGGTGCATTAGTGATGGTATGATCGCACCCATCATGTTGAGGGCACAATTCCTTTATGTGTTAACGGTTCACAGTCCCAGCCTAGAGATATGGCCCATTCAAAAGGCCCAATGGGCTTAACAACAACCCATCCACTTTAACAACGCAGCATCCTCGTAAGACGTGATATCGACGCTCTGTAGGGTCCTCTAATGTGCCGCGAGAAAGCTTGTCGTCCTTTTAACAGCTCACGACGTACGATCCGGGATGAAAAAACAGAGCAAAAGTAGAAAAGTAGCCCGAAACTGATGAAAACGTTCGATTTTGAGCTCCGAAAAGGGCACGGTGAGCTAGCTACCTGCCCCTGTCGTAGAGCTCTCGGATAGCTTTCCAACGGCATGCTGTGCGCCATGTAACTCCTTACGAATCAAAAGTTATGGGCACCGGAGCGACGGAGACTTGGTCACAAGCCCTACGCCCTCGGTTTGCGGGCTCAGCCTCCACGTGGAGAGAAGTTGTCTTGCCCAAGGTGCCGTGGGATTCGATAATTGAAATGTGGTGGGTAAAGTATCTTGGCAACCCTAACCGGAGCAAAAAAAATTGAAAAGGGGGGTGCAACACGAGGACTTCCCAGGGGGTCACCCATCCTAGTACTACTCTCGCCCAAGCACGCTTAACTTCGGAGTTCTGATGGGATCCGGTGCATTAGTGCTGGTATGATCGCACCTGTCATGTTGAGGGCACAATTCCTTTATGTGTTAACGGTTCACAGTCCCAGCCTAGAGATATGGCCCATTCAAAAGGCCCAATGGGCTTAACGACAACCCATCCACTTCAACAACGTAGCATCCTCGTAAGACGTGATATCGACGCATTGTAGGGTCCTCTAATGTGCCGCGAGTAAGGTTGTCGCCCTTTTAACAGCTCACGACGTACGATCCGGGACGGAAAAATAGAGCAAAAGAAGAAAAGTGGCCCGAAACTGATGAAAACGTTCGATTTTGAGCTCCGAAAAGGCCAAAGCAAGCTAGCAGGCTGCCCCCGTCGTAGAGCTCTCGGAGAGCTTTCCAACGTTATGCTGTGCGCCGCGTAACTCCTTACGGATCAAAAGTTATGGGCACCGGAGCGACGGAGACCTGGTCACAAGCCTTACGTCCTCAGTTTGCGGGCCCGGCCTCCACGTGAAGAAAAGTTGTCTTGCCCAAGGTGCCGTGGGATTCGATAATAGAAATGTGGTGGGTAAAGTATCTTGGCAACCCTAACCGGAGCAAAAAAAATTGAAAAGGGGGGTACAACACGAGGACTGCCCTGGGGGTCACCCATCCTAGTACTACTCTCACCTAAGTACGCTTAACTTCGGAGTTCTGATGGGATCCGGTGCATTAGTGCTGGTATGATCGTGCCCATCATGTTGAGGGCACAATTCCTTTATGTTTTAACGGTTCATAGTCCCATCCTAGAGATATGGCCCATTCAAAAGGGCCAATGGGCTTAACAACAACCCATCCGCTTCAACAACGCAGCATCCTCGCAAGATGTGATATCGACGCATTGTAGGGCCCTCTAATGTCCCGCGAGTTAGGTTGTCGTCCTTTTAACACCTCACAACGTACGATACGGCACGAAAAAACATAGCAAAAGAAGAAAAGTGGCCCGAAACTGATGAAAACGTTCGATTTTGGGCTCCGAAAATGGCACAGCAAGCTAGCTTGCTGCACCTGTCGTAGAGCTCTCAGAGAGCTTTCCAACGGTATGCTGTGCGCCTCGTAACTCCTTACGGATCAAAAGTTATGGGCACCAGTTTGCGGGCCCAGCCTCCACGTGAAGAGAAGTTGTCTTGCCCAAGGTGCCGTGGAATTCGATAATAGAAATGTGGTGGGTAAAGTATCTTGGCAACCCTAACCGGAGCAAAAAAAATTGAAAAGGGGGGTGCAACACGAGGACTTCCCAGGGGGTCACCCATCCTAGTACTACTCTCGCCCAAGCACGCTTAACTTCGGAGTTCTGATGGGATCCAGTGCATTAGTGCTGGTATGATCGCACCCGTCAAGTTGAGGGCACAATTCCTTTATATGTTAACGGTTCACAGTCCCAGCCTAGAGATATGGCCCATTCAAAAGGCCCAATGGGCTTAACGACAACCCATCCGCTTCAACAACGCAGCATCATCGCAAGACGTGATATCGACGCATTGTAGGGTCCTCTAATGTGCAGCGAGTAAGGTTGTCTTCCTTTTAACAGCTCACGACGTACGATCCGGGACGGAAAAACAGAGCAAAAGAAGAAAAGTGGCCCGAAACTAATGAAAACGTTCGATTTTGAGCACCGAAAAGGGCACAGCGAGCTAGCTAGCTGCCCTCGTCGTAGTGGTCTCAGAGAGGTTTCCAACGGTATGCTGTGCGCCTCATAACTCCTTACGGATCAAAAGTTATGAGTACCGGAGCGACGGAGACCTGGTCACAAGACCTACGCCCTCGGTTTGCGGGCCCAGCCTCCACGTGAAGAGAAGTTGTCTTGCCCAAGGTGCCGTGGGATTCGATAATAGAAATGTGGTGGGTAAAGTATCTTGGCAACCCTAACCGGAGCAAAAAAAATTGAAAAGGGGGGTGCAACACAAGGACTTCCCAGGGGGTCACCCATCCTAGTACTACTCTCGCCCAAGCACGCTTAACTTCGGAGTTCCGATGGGATCCGGTGCATTAGTGATGGTATGATCGCACCCGTCATGTTGAGGGCACAATTCTTTTATGTGTTAACGGTTCACAGTCCCAGCCTAGAGATATGGCCCATTCAAAAGGCCCAATGGGCTTTAACAACAATCCATCCGCTTTAACAACGCAGCATCCTTGTAAGACGTGATATCGACGCGTTGTAGGGTCCTCTAATGTGCCGCGAGTAAACTTGTCGTCCTTTTAACAGCTCACGACGTACGATCCGGGACGAAAAAATAGAGCAAAAGAAGAAAAGTAGCCCGAAACTGATGAAAACGTTCGATTTTGAGCTCCGAAAAGGGCACGGTGAGCTAGCTACCTGCCCCTATCGTAGAGCTCTCGGATAGCTTTCCAACGGTATGCTGTGCGCCACGTAAATCCTTACGGATCAAAAGTTAATGGCACCGGAGCGACGGAGACTTGGTCACAAGCCCTACGCCCTCGATTTGCGGGCCCAGCCTCCACGTGGAGAGAAGTTGTCTTGCCCAAGGTGCCGTGGGATTCGATAATTGAAATGTGGTGGGTAAAGTATCTTGGCAACCCTAACCGGAGGAAAAAAAATTGAAAAGGGGGGGGCAACACGAGGACTTCCCAGGGGGTCACCCATCCTAGTTCTACTCTCGCCCAAGCATGCTTAACTTCCGAGTTCTGATGGGATCCGGTGCATTAGTGCTGGTATGATCGCACCCCTCAGGTTGAGGGTACAATTCCTTTATGTGTTAACGGTTCACAGTCCCAGCCTAGAGATATGGCCCATTCGAAAGGCCCAATGGGCTTAACGACAGCCCATCTACTTCAACAACGCAGCATCCTTGTAAGACGTGATATCGACGCATTGTAGGGTCCTCTAATGCGCCGCGAGTAAGGTTGTCGCCCTTTTAACAGCTCACGACGTACGATCCGGGACGGAAAAATAGAGCAAAAGAAGAAAAGTGGCCCGAAACTGATGAAAACGTTCGATTTTGAGTTCTGAAAAGGGCAAAGCGAGCTAGCAGGCTGCCCCCGTCATAGAGCTCTCGGAGAGCTTTCCAACAGTATGCTGTGCGCCGCGTAATGCCTTATGGATCAAAAGTTATGGGCACCGCAGCGACGGAGACCTGGTCACAAGCCCTACGCCCTCAGTTTGCGGGCCCGGCCTCCACGTGAAGAGAAGTTGTCTTGCTCATGGTGCCGTGGGATTATATAATAGAAATGTGGTGGGTAAAGTATCTTGGCAACCCTAACCGGAGCAAAAAAAATTGAAAAGGGGGGTTCAACACGAGGACTTCCCAGGGGGTCACCCATCCTAGTACTACTCTCCCCTAAGCACGCTTAACTTCGGAGTTCTGATGGGATCCGGTGCATTAGTGCTGGTATGATCGCACCCGTCATGTTGAGGGGACAATTCCTTTATGTTTTAACGGTTCATAGTCCCATCCTAGAGATATGGCCCATTCAAAAGGCCCAATGGGCTTAACGACAACCCATTCGCTTCAACAACGCAGCATCCTCGCAAGACGTGATATCGATGCATTGTAGGGTCCTCTAATGTGCAGCGAGTAAGGTTGTCATCCTTTTAACAGCTCACGACGTACGATCCGGGACGGAAAAACAGAGCAAAAGAAGAAAAGAGGCCCGAAACTGATGAAAACGTTCGATTTTGGGCTCCAAAAAGGGCACAGCAAGCTCGCTTGCTTCCCCGGTCGTAGAGCTCTCAGAGAGCTTTCCAACGGTATGCTGTGCGCCTCGTAACTCCTTACGGATCAAAAGTTATGGGCACCGGTTTGCGGGCCCAGCCTCCACGTGAAGAGAAGTTGTCTTGCCCAAGGTGCCGTGGGATTCGATAATAGAAATGTGGTGGGTAAAGTATCTTGGCAACGCTAACCGGAGCAAAAAAAATTGAAAAGGGGGGTGCAACACGAGGACTTCCCAGGGGGTCACCCATCCTAGTACTACTCTCGCCCAAGCACGCTTAACTTCAGAGTTCTGATGGGATCCGGTGCATTAGTGCTGGTATGATCGCACCCGCCACGTTGAGGGCACAATTCCTTTATGTTTTAACGGTTCATAGTCCCATCCTAGAGATATGGCCCTTCCAGAAGGCCCAGTGGGCTTGACGACAACGGATGCGCTTCAACAACGTAACATCCTCGCAAGACGTGATATCGATGCATTGTAGGGTCCTCTAATGTGCAGCGAGTAAGGTTGTCATCCTTTTAACAGCTCACGACGTACGATCCGGGACGGAAAAACAGAGCAAAAGAAGAAAAGTGGCCCGAAACTGATGAAAACGTTCGATTTTGGGCTCCGAAAAGGGCACAGCAAGCGTGCTTGCTTCGCCGGTCGTAGAGCTCTCGGAGAGCTTTCCAACGGTATGCTGTGCGCCGCGTAACTCCTTACGGATCAAAAGTTATGGGCACCGGCCTCCACGTGAAGAGAAGTTGTCTTGTCCAAGGTGCCGTGGGATTCGATAATAGAAATGTGGTGGGTAAAGTATCTTGGCAACGCTAACTGGAGCAAAAAAAATTGAAAAGGGGGGTGCAACACGAGGTCTTCCCAGGGGGTCACCCATCCTAGTACTACTCTCGCCCAAGCACGCTTAACTTCGGCGTTCTGATGGGATCCGGAGCATTAATGCTGGTATGATCGCACCCGTCATGTTGTGGGCACAAATCATTTATGTGTTGACAGTTTGCAGTCCCATCCCCGAGATATGGCCCATTCAAAAGGCCCACTAGGCTTAACGACAACCCATCCGTTTTGCCAACACTACATCCTCGCAAGACGTGATATCGACGCATTGTAGGGTCCTCTAATGTGCCACGACTAAGGTTGTCGTCCTTTTAACAGCTCACGACGTACGATCCGGGACGGAAAAACAAAGCAAAAGAAGAAAAGTGGCCAAAAACTAATGAAAACGTTCGATTTTCAGCTCCGAAAAGGGCACAGCGGGCTAGCTGGCTACCCCGGTCGTAGAGCTCTCAGAGAGCTTTGCAACGGTATGCTGTGCGCCTCGTAACTCCTTACGGATCATAAGTTATGGGAACCGGAGCGACGGAGACCTGGTCACAAACCCTACAACCTCGGTTTGCGGGCCCAGTCTCCACGTGAAGAGAAGTTGTCTTGCCCAAGGTGCAGTGGGATTCGATAATAGAAATGTGGTGGGTAAAGTATCTTGGCAACCCTAACCGGAGCAAAAAAAATTGAAAAGGGGGGTGCAACACGAGGACTTCCCAGGGGGTCACCCATCCTAGGACTACTCTCGTCCAAGCACGCTTAACTTCGAAGTTCCGATGGGGTCCGGTGCATTAGTGGTGGTATGATCGCACCCATCATGTTGAGGGCACAATTCCTTTATGTGTTAACGTTTCACAGTCCCAGCCTACAGCTATGGCCCATTCAAAAGGCCCAATGCGCTTAACGACAACCCATCCGCTTCAACAACGCAGCATCTTCACAAGACGTGATAGCGACGCATTGGAGGATCCTTTAATGTGCCGCGATTAAGGTTGTCGTCCTTTTAACAGCTCACGACGTACGATCCGGGACGGAAAAATAGAACAAAAGAAGAAAAGTGGCCCGAAACTAATGAAAACGTTCGATTTTGAGCTCCGAAAAGGGCACTGCGAGCTAGCTTGCTGCCCTCGTCGTAGACCTCTCAGAAATCTTTCCAACGGTATGCTGTGCGCCTCGTAACTCCTTACGGATCAAAAGTTATGGGTACTGCAGCGACGGAGACCTAGTCACAAGCCCTACGCCCTCGGTTTGCGGGCCCACCCTCCCCGTGAAGAGAAGTTATCTTCCCCAAGGTGCTGTGGGATTCGATAATAGAAATGTGGTGGGTAAAGTATCTTGGCAACCCTAACCGGAGCAAAAAAAATTGAAAACGAGTTCCACACGAGGACTTCCCAAGGGGTCACCCATCCTAGTACTACTCTCGCCCAAGCACGCTTAACTTCGGAGTTCTGATGGGATCCGGTGCATTAGTGCTGGTATGATCGCACCCGTCATGTTGAGGGCACAATTCCTTTATGTGTTAACGGTTCACAGTCCCAGCCTAGAGATATGGCCCATTCAAAAGGCCCAATGGGCTTAACGACAACCCATCCGCTTCAACAACGCAGCATCCTCACAAGACGTGATATCGACGCATTGTAGGGTCCTCTAATGTGCTGCAAGTAAGGTTGTCGTCCTTTTAACAGCTCACGACGTACGATCCGGGACGGAAAAACAGAGCAAAAGAAGAAAAGTGGCCCGAAACTGATGAAAACGTTCGATTTTGAGCTCCGAAAAGGGCACAGCGAGCTACCTTGCTGCGCCCGTCGTAGAGCTCTCAGAGAGCTTCCAAACGGTATGCTGTGCGCCTCGTAACTCCTTACGGATCAAAAGTTATGGGCACCGAAGCGACGGAGTCCTGGCCACAAGCCCTACGCCGTCGGTTTGCGGTCCCAGGCTCCACGTGAAGAGAAGTTGTCTTGCCCAAGGTGCCGTGGGATTCAATAATAGAAATGTGGTGGGTAAAGTATCTTGGCAACCCTAACCGGAGCAAAAAAAATTGAAAAGGGGGGTGCAACACGAGGACTTCCCAGGGGGTCACCCATCCTAGTACTACTCTCGCCCAAGCACGCTGAACTTCGGAGTTCTGATGGGATCCGGTGCATTAGTGCTGGTATGATCGCACCCGTCATGTTGAGGGCACAATTCTTTTATGTGTTAACGGTTCACAGTCCCAGCCTAGAGATATGGCCCATTCAAAAGGCCCAATGGGCTTAACGACAACCCATCCGCTTCAACAACGCAGCATCCTCGCAAGACGTGATATCGACACATTGTAGGGTCCTCTAATGTGCCGCGAGTAAGGTTGTCGTCCTTTTAATAGCTCACGACGTACGATCCGGGACGGAAAAACAGAGCAAAAGAAGAAAAGTGGCCCGAAACTGATGAAAACCTTCGATTTTGAGTTCCGAAAAGGGCAAAGCAAGCAAGCTTGCTGCCCTCGTCGTAGAGCTCTCAGAGAGCTTTCCAACGGTATGCTGTGCGCCTCGTAACTCTTTACGGATCAAAAGTTATGGGCACCGAAGCGACGGAGACCTAGTCACAAGCCCTACGCCCTCGGTTTGTGGGCCCAGCCTCCCCGTGAAGAGAAGTTGTCTTGCCCAAGGTGCCGTGAGATTCAATAATAGAAATGTGGTGGGTAAAGTATCTTGGCAACCCTAACCGGGGCAAAAAAAATTGAAAAGGGGTGTGCAATACGAGAACTTCCCAGGGGGTCACCCATCCTAGTACTATTCTCGCCCAAGCACGCTTAACTTCGGAGTTCTGATGGGATCCGGTGCATTAGTGCTGGTATGATCGCACCCGTCATGTTGAGGGCACAATTCCTTTATGTGTTAACGGTTCACAGTCCCAGCCTAGAGATATGGCCCATTCAAAAGGCCCAATGGGCTTAACGACAACCCATCCGCTTCAACAACGCAGCATCCTCGCAAGACGTGATATCGACGCATTGTAGGGTCCTCTAATGTGCCGCGAGTAAGGTTGTCATCCTTTTAACAGCGCACGACGTACAATCCAGGACGGAAAAACAGAGCAAAAGAAGAAAAGTGGATCGAAACTGATGAAAACGTTCGATTTTGAGCTCCAAAAAGGGCACAGCGAGCAAGCTAGCTGCCCCCATCGTGGAGCTCTCAGAGAGCTTTCCAACGGTATGCTGTGCGCCTCGTAACTCCTTACGGATCAAAAGTTAGGGGCACCGGAGCGACAGAGACCTGGTCACAAGCCTTACACCCTCGGTTTGCGGGCCCAGCCTCCACGTGAAGAGAAGTTGTCATGCCCAAGGTGCAGTGGGATTCGATAATAGAAATGTGGTCGTTAAAGTATCTTGGCAACCCTAACCGGAGCAAAAAAAATTGAAAAGGGGGGGTGCAACACGAGGACTTCCCAGGGGGTCACCCATCCTAGTACTACTCTCGCCCAAGCACGCTTAACTTCGGAGTTCTGATGGGATCCGGTGCATTAGTGCTGGTATGATCGCACCCGTCATGTTGAGGGCACAATTCCTTTATGTGTTAACGGTTCACAGTCCCAGCCTAGAGATATGGCCCATTCAAAAGGCCCAATGGGCTTAACGACAACCCATCCGCTTCAACAACGCAGCATCCTCACAAGACGTGATATCGACGCATTGTAGTGTCCTCTAATGTGCCACGAGTAAGGTTGTCATCCTTTTAACAGCTCACGACGTACGATCCGGGACGAAAAAACAGAGCAAAAGAAGAAAAGTGGCTCGAAACTGATGAAAACGTTCGATTTTGAGCTCCGAAAAGGGTAAAGCGAGCTACCTTGCTGCCCTCGTCGTAGAGCTCTCAAAGAGCTTCCAAACGGTATGTTGTGCGCCTCGTAACTCCTTACGGATCAAAAGTTATGGGCACCGGAGCGACGGAGACCTAGTCACAAGCCTTACGCCGTCGGTTTGCGGTCCCAGCCTCCACGTGAAGAGAAGTTGTCTTGCCGAAGGTGCCGTGGGATTCGATAATAGAAATCCGGTGGGTAAAGTATCTTGGCAACCCTAGCCGGAGCAAAAAAAATTGAAAAGGGGGGTGCAACACGAGGACTTCCCAGGGGGTCACCCATCCTAGTACTACTCTCGCCCAAGCACGCTTAACTTCGGAGTTCTGATGGGATCCGGTGCATTAGTGCTGGTATGATCGCACCCGTCATGTTGAGGGCACAATTCCTTTATGTTTTAAGGGTTCACAGTCGCAGCCTAGAGATATGGCCTATTCAAAAGGCCCAATGGGCTTAACGACAACCCATCCGCTTCAACAACGCAGCATCCTCGCAAGACGTGATATCGACGCATTGTAGGGTCCTCTAATGTGCCGCGAGTATGGTTGTCGTCCTTTTAACAGCTCACGACGTACGATCCGGGACGGAAAAACAGAGCAAAAGAAGAAAAGTTGCCCGAAACTAATGAAAACGTTCGATTTTGAGCTCCGAAAAGGGCACAGCGAGCTAGCTTGCTGCCCCCGTCGTAGAGCTCTCAGAGAGCTTTCCAACGGTATGCTGTGCGCCTCGTAACTCCTTACGGATCAAAAGTTATGGGCACCGAAGCGACGGAGACCTAGTCACAAGCCCTACGCCCTCGGTTTGCGGGCCCAGCCTCCCCGTGAAGAGAAGTTGTCTTGCCCAAGGTGCCGTGGGATTCGATAATAGAAATGTGGTGGGTAAAGTATCTTGGCAACCCTAACCGGAGCAAAAAAAATTGAAAAGGGGGGTGCAACACGAGGACTTCCCAGGGGGTCACCCATCCTAGTACTACTCTCGCCCAAGCACGCTTAACTTCGGAGTTCTGATGGGATCCGGTGCATTAGTGCTGGTATGATCGCACCCGTCATGTTGAGGGCAAAATTCCTTTATGTGTTAACGGTTCACAGTCGCAGCCTAGAAATATGGCCCATTCAAAAGGCCCAATGGGCTCAACAAAAACCCATCCGCTTCAACACCGCAGCATACTCGCAAGACGTGATATCGACGCATTGTAGGGTCCTCTAGTGTGCCGCGAGGAAGGTTGTCGTGCTTTTAACAGCTCACGACGTACAATTCGCGACGGAAAAACAGAGCAAAAGAAGAAAAGTGGCCCGAATCTGATGAAAATGTTCGATTTTGAGCTCAGAAATGTGTAAAGCGAGCTAGCTTGCTACCCCCGTCGTAGAGCTCTCAGAGAGCTTTCCAACGGTATGCTGTGCGCCTCGTAACTCCTTACGGATCAAAAGTTATGGGCACCGGAGCGACGGATACATGGTCACAAGCCCTACCCCATCGGTTTGTGGGCCCAGCCTCCACGTGAAGAGAAGTTGTCTTGCCCAAGGTGCCTTGGGATTCGATAATAGAAATGTGGTGGGTAAAGTATCTTGGCAACGCTAACCAGAGCAAAAAACATTGAAAACGGGGGTGCAACACGAGGACTTCCCAGGGGGTCACCCATCCTAGTACTACTCTCGCCCAAGAACGCTTAACTTCGGAGTTCAGATGGGATCCGGTGCATTAGTGCTGGTATGATCACACCCGTCATGTTGAGGGCACAATTCCTTTATGTGTTAACGGTTCACAGTCCCAGCCTAGAGATATGGCCCATTCAAAAGGCCCAATGGGCTTAACGACAACCCATCCGCTTCAACAACGCAGCATCCTCGCAAGACGTGATATCGACGCATTGTAGGGTCCTCTAATGTGCCGCGAGTAAGGTTGTCGTCCTTTTAACAGCTCACGACGTACGATCCGGGATGGAAAAACAGAGCAAAAGAAGAAAAGTGGCTCGAAACTGATGAAAACGTTCGATTTTGAGCTCCGAAAAGGGCATAGCAAGCTAGCTAGCTGCCCCCGTCGTAGAGCTCTCAGAGTGCTTTCCAACGGTTTGCTGTGCGCCTCGTAACTCCTTACGGATCAAAAGTTATGGGCACCGGAGCGACGGAGACCTCGTCACAAGCCCTACGCCCTCGGTTTGCGGGCCCAGCCTCCATGTGAAGAGAAGTTGTCTTGCCCAAGGTGCGGTGGGTTTCGATAATAGAAATGTGGTGGGTAAAGTATCTTGGCAACGCTAACCGGAGAAAAAAAAATTGAAAAGGGGGGTGCAACACGAGGACTTCCCAGGGGGTCACCCATCCTAGTACTACTCTCGCCCAAGCACGCTTAACTTCGGAGTTCTGATGGGATCCGGAGCATTAGTGCTGGTATGAGCGCACCCGTCATGTTGAAGGCATAATTCCTTTATGTGTTAACGGTTCACAGTCCCAGCTTAGAGATATGGCCCATTCAAAAGGCCCAGTGGGCTTAACGACAACCCATCCGCTTCAACAACGCAGCATCCTCGCAAGACGTGATATCGACGCAATGTAGGGTCCTCTAATGTGCCGCGAGTAAGGTTGTCGTCCTTTTAACAGCTCACGACGTACGATCCGGGACGGAAAAACAGAGCTAAAGAAGAAAAGTGGCCCGAAACTTAAGAAAATGTTCGATTTTGAGCTCCGGAAAGGGCACAGCAAACTAGCTTGCTGCCCCCGGCGTAGACCTCTCAGAGGGCTTTCCAAAGGTATGCGGTGCGCCTCGTAACTCTTTACGGATCAAAAGTTACGGGCACCGGAGCGACGGAGACCTAGTCACAAGCCCTACGCCCTCGGTTTGCGGGCCCAGCCTCCCCGTGAAGAGAAGTTGTCTTGCCCAAGGTGTCGTGGGATTCGATAACAGAAATGTGGTGGGTAAAGTATCTTGGCAACCCTAACCGGAGCAAAAAAAATTGAAAATGGGGGTGCAACACGAGGACTTCCCAGGGGGTCACCCATCCTAGTACTACTCTCGCCCAAGCACGCTTGACTTCGGAGTTCTGATGGGATCCGGTGCATTAGTGCTGGTATGATCACACCGGTCATGTTGAGGGCGTAATTCCTTTATGTGTTAACGGTTCACAGTCCCAGCCTAGAAATATGGCCCATTCAAAAGGCCCAATGGGCATAACGACAACCCATCCACTTCAACAATGCAGCATCCTCGCAAGACGTGATATCAACGCATTGTAGGGTCCTCTAATGTGCCGCGAGTAAGGTTGTCGTCCTTTTAACAGCTCACGACGTACGATTCGGGACGAAAAAACAGAGCAAAAGAAGAAAAGAGGCCCGAATCTGATGAAAATGTTCGATTTTGAGCTCAGAAATGTGTAAAGCGAGCTAGCTTGCTACCCCCGTCGTAGAACTCTCAGAGAACTTTCCTACGGTATGCTGTGCGCAACGTAACACCTTACGGATCAAAAGTTATGGGCACCGGAGCGACGGATACCTGGTCACAAGCCCTACCCCGTCGGTTTCCGAGCCCAGCCCCCACGTGAAGGGAAGTTGTATTGCCCAAGGTGCCTTGGGATTCGATAATAGAAATGTGGTGGGTAAAGTATCTTGGCAACGCTAACCAGAGCAAAAAACATTGAAAACGGGGGTGCAACACGAGGACTTCCCAGGGGGTCACCCATCCTAGTACTACTCTCGCCCAAGCACGCTTAACTTCGGAGTTCAGATGGGATCCGGTGCATTAGTGCTGGTATGATCGCACCCGTCATGTTGAGGGCACAATTCCTTGATGTGTTAACGGTTCACAGTCCCAGCCTAGAGATATGGCCCATTCAAAAAGCCCGATGGGCTTAACGACAACCCATCCGCTTCAACAACGCAGCATCCTCGCAAGACGTGATATCGACGCATTGTAGGGTCCTCTAATGTGCTGCGAGTAAGGTTGTCATCCTTTTAACAGCGCACGACGTACAATCCAGGACGGAAAAATCGAGCAAAAGAAGAAAAGTGGCTCGAAACTGATGAAAACGTTTGATTTTGTGCTCCGAAAAGGGCATAGCATGCTAGCTTGTTGCCCCCGTCGTAGAGCTCTCAGAGAGCTTTCCAACGGTTTGCTGTGCGCCTCGTAACTCCTTACGGATCAAAAGTTAGGGGCACCGGAACGACGGAGACCTGGTCACAAGCCCTACGCCCTCGGTTTGCGGGCCCAGCCTCCATGTGAAGAGAAGTTGTCTTGCCCAAGGTGCGGTGGGTTTCGATAATAGAAATGTGGTGGGTAAAGTATCTTGGCAACGCTAACCGGAGAAAAAAAAATTGAAAAGGGGGGTGCAACACGAGGACTTCCCAAGGGGTCACCCATCCTAGTACTACTCTCGCCGAAGCACGCTTAGCTTCGGAGTTCTGATGGGATCTGGTGCATTAGTGCTAGAATGATCGAACCAGTCATGTTGAGGGCACAATTCCTTTATGTGTTAACGGTTCACAGTCCCAGCCTAGAGATATGGCCCATTCAAAAGGCCCAATGGGCTTAACGACAACCCATCCGCTTCAACAACGTAGCATCCTCGTAAGACGTGATATCAACGCATTGTAGAGTCCTGTAATGTTCCGCGAGTAAGGTTGTCGTCCTTTTAACAGCTCACGACGTACGATCCGGGATGGAAAAACAGAGCAAAAGAAGAAAAGTGGCCCGAAACTAATGAAAACATTCGATTTTGAGCTCCGAAAAGGGCACAGCAAGCTAGCTTACTGCACCGGTAGTATAGCTCTCAGAGAACTTTCCAACGGTATGCTGTGCGCCTCGTAACTCCTTACGGATCAAAAGTTATGGGCACCGGAGCGACGAAGACCTGGTCACAAGCCCTACGCCCTCGGTTTGCGGGCCCAGCCTCCCCGTGAAGAGAAGTTGTCTTGTCCAAGGTGCCGTGGGATTCGATAATAGAAATGTGGTGGGTAAAGTATCATGGCAACCCTAACCGAAGGAAAAAAAATTGAAAAGGGGGGTGCAACACGAGGACTTCCTAGGGGGTCACCCATCCTAGTACTACTCTCGACCAAGCACGCTTAACTTCGGAGTTCTAATGGGATCCGGTGTGAGGCCTGACCCCGATTTGCGTGCGAAACCTAGCTTCATTTGCCCTAACCTAGATTTGCATGCCATGAACTAGGTTTGAGAATTGTATTTAGTTTTGTGTGCCTTGCATTGAATTTCGTGCATTTATATAGAGTTACGTGCGTTTACTTGGAAAACGTGCATTTGTCTCGTAGTTCGTGTCCTACCTCGAAGTGCGTGCCCTAAACCTAGGAAAGCGCGCCTACACACTAATCAAGAAAGCATCTTTCACAAAACACTAGACTATTAAACAATTCTACAAAATCCACTAACAATATAATAATCAAAATTCCATTCACTAGAATACAAAAAGGCACCAAACACTAGACATTCCTTATTCTTTATTCTTTGTTCTTTTTGCAAATTCAACACACAACAATCAACACCCAAAAGATGACACAAATTCAGCCATTTTATTAGCCTTGGCCGACCATACCATGGTCTTGCACAAGGTTTGAGCAAAAAATTCTTTATTCTAATGCATGCCAAGACAACTTATGACACAAAGCCATTAAAAAATTGCTCAAAAATCCTTCCACTTGCACAAATTTTCGGCCACTTCATCCTTGCCCATCCTAACAATTTCAAAATATCACATTGGAGACACAAATTGCAGAATTTTGAAGCCCAATGCCGACATACACCTCAAAAATTGCCAAGACCATCATTTCTTTGTCATTTCTCTCATTTCCTCTCACAAACTCTCTCTCCTCTCATTCTTCTCTCTCCATTTCGGTCCTTGGCTGAACTCTCATCATCCTTGTTCATCCTCATCACACCTTGGTCGAGCAAGGCAAGCAAACCACCAAGAAAACCAAGCAATCAAGCTAGAGTTCGAAAATTTTTCTTGCATGCGCATTTGAAGCTTCATTTCGGCTTTAGGTAAGCTTCTTGACATTCATTTCTTTTCTTCATGTTTTGACTACATGCATGCACTAAGAGGTTGATCACTAGGCTAGGAAAAATAGAGAAAACCAAGTTGAAATCTCAGCCAAGCAAGGAGAAGAACAGATTTGAGCTTCAACCGGGTTTTTGAACATAGTTTGGTTGATTGCAAAGGTGAGGGTTAAAAGCTTTTGAAAACTCTTTGAAATTTCACATGCATGTTCACAAATGAGCATATTTGCTTCTGTACTTGAGTTATGTGGTCGTCCATGAGCTTAAACAACCATGCATGGCAAGAATTTGGCTTGAAAATGATGCTAGGTGAAGTCGAATTTATGTGACAGCTCTCTGACCAGTCTGTTCGAGGTAAGTTTAGCTAAGCAAATGGTGTTGAAAATGCTTGAAAATTGGTGGGTGACTAGTTTGGGCAGTTTTGAACATTTTTCCCAGAAATAGGTCGAAGCAAATTTTGACTCTAAGGTCCTCAAAATGGCAAATCATTAAAATGTGACCAAATCTGGAAATCTGGAAAAATGAATCAGGTTTTGGCAGATGCACTGACCTTGTGGAACGAACCATATTTGACTTAGTAAATGTTGTCCAAAATGCATGAAAATTGGTGTGCTGCTATATTTTTCAGTTCTGGACAACTTTGTCAGAAATAGACCAAAGCTAAAAATGACTCTAAGGACCTCAAAAACGTCATTTTCTGAAAAGTGTCCAAATCTGGACAGTTTTGTGTTACCTCACTGTTTCGGTTATAACTAATGATTCTGAACTCCAATTGATGCAAGGCTTGTTTCTGATTTTAGTTAACTTCTTAAGCTTTAATTTGACATCTTATTCACTGAATTTGGAGATTGTTTGATTACCCCATTGATCATGAGAAAACAGCCTATTGCAGTGAGTGTTCTACTTAGCTATGTTCTTGGAAAACTATTGTAACCTCTTTGTGGCACTAATTGCTTGGAAATGTGGTGTTGGAACATTATGTGGACTGTTTTGAGCACTTGAGGTTGTATGAATTGATTGATGCATGACTTGGGAATGATGTTAAGTTGACTTAGGGCTTTGATCGCACGATTATGCATGGAATAGAAACCCTAATGACTAAGTATTCTTGCTAAGTGTTAACCATTGGATATTGTGAGGAAACTGTACGTTGCGTGGGCTGCCCGTAACTGTTTTATAACTTTAAAATTGATCTTGACCACTGCATGTTGACAAATAAGCTTTTCTTGCATTTGAACCCATGTTGATATCATTGCATGTTGAGTAATCTTATCACTTGATTGCGTGGACTATTTAATGAGTTATATGGCCTGTTTTACATGTGTTACATGGCTGCCCGTTTAATTTCCATATAACTCTATATGCCTTTCAAGTGAAAATTCATGTCTTATCGTGACCTGCTTGTTTATCTGTCAATGTGCAATCTTATGACTGTCCGGAGGTGACCTACTTTGTTGTCCTCCCTCTGTGATATATATTACCTGTCATAAATGTGCATTGCATACAAGGTTGCAACCTTTCCTGTCGGCATGGTAGCGATCACGTACGCCGGGCGGCATCGGGCTTGCCGGTGATACCGTGACCACCATGGTCCCATTCCCTCTCTCGCTTGGGGGCTAGACTTCCTCGGAGAGTTGGGTCGTAGGATTTTGGGGTACATCCGGAGTACACCCACTTGGTGTGTTTGGGGGATGATTTGAAGTCGGCCGCAACAGTTGATCCTGGATCTGATCTGAGAGCAAAAGCTCACCGTATCCTTTTTATTATATGTATAAGTACTCCTGCTTGGATCCTAGAGAACCTCGGGGAGGAAAGACTGGTATTCCTGTTTCTGTATTTGTATTTCTGTACTTGTACTTCTGTTGTATTCATGTTTGAAAAAGGGATTTTCATAAGTTTAACCGGAAAATGAGTTTCAAACTTATTTCTCGTTCCCCCTCGCTGAGTTCATAAGGACTCACCCTCTTTCATCATTTCAGGTGAAGAAGAACAGGCACAGGAACCCGAGTTCAATGTACCTAATGATGAACCTATGGAATGATTGCTTGTTATCGTTGTTTTGCTTAACCGTGCCTTCTTGTGACCTTTTGTTCCTTAAAGACTATTTCCCTTATGTTGTTGTTGCTTGTGATGTAAAAGACCCCCGCTGTAATTTGGGGTCTAATTTTGGGTTGTCCTTATTTTAAGTAGACTGATACTAGACATGACACTACTATGATCGTTTTGCTTTTACTACCACTAGTATCTATCACAGGTTATGATGCTTAGTTAAGAAATAGGTTAATGAACTTATCCAATCTCAGCAGGTACTCGCTAATAAGCTAAGATCAACAGGTATATTTTGAAATGAGGATAAATGAACAAACGAGACATAGTATCATGTTAGGTTATAAATCAAACGGGACGTCGAATTAACCAATAGGCAATTCAATTGATGGAATAATAGTAATCTTAGCTGGAATTGAATTTGAAATGGTAAATTTTGAGGCTGTTAGAAAATTTAGGTCAAAACAAAGAGCTCAATTACAGCCGTCATGCTGCCGAATTTCTGGAAAATTTTGGAGTCTAGAATAAAACGTTAAGTGTTAAACCTCCTAGAATGATTAAGAATGAAGAAAGGACTTGATTGTTTAGATCACACCCTAGTCTAACCTTTATAGGCCGGGTTGGGGCATGACATCCGGTGCATTAGTACTGGTATGATCGCACCCGTCATGTTGATGGCACAATTCCTTTATGTGTTAACGGTTTACAGTCCCAGCCTAGAGAGATCGCCCATTCAGCAGGCCCAAAGGGCTTAACGACAACCCATCCGCTTCAACAACACAGCATCCTCGTAAGACGGGATATCGACGCATTGTAGGGTCCTCTAATGTGCCGCGAGTATGGTTGTCGTCCTTTTAACAGCTCACGACGTACGATCCGGGACGGAAAAATAGAGCAAAAGAAGAAAAGTGGCCCGAAACTGATGAAAACGTTCGATTTTGAGCTCCGAAAAGGGCCCAGCAAGCTTGCTTGCTACCCCCGTCGTAGAGCTCTCAGAGAGATTTCCAACGGTATGCTGTGCGCCTCATAACTCCTTACGGATCAAAAGTTATGAGCACCGGAGCGACGGAGACCTGGTCACAAGCCCTACGCCCTCGGTTTGCGGGCCCAACCTCCACGTGAAGAGAAGTTGTCTTGCCCAAGGTGCCGTGGGATTCGATAATAGAAATGTGGTGGGTAAAGTATCTTGGCAACCCTAACCGGAGCAAAAAAATTTGAAAAGGGGGGTGCAACACGAGGACTTCCCAGGGGGCCACCCATCCTAGTACTACTCTCGCCCAAGCACGCTTAACTTCAGAGTTCTGTTGGGATCCGGTGCATTAGTGCTGGTATTATCGCACCCGTCATGTTGAGGGCACAATTCATATATGTGTTAACGGTTCACAGTCCCAGCCTAGAGATATGGCCCATTCAAAAGGCCCAATGGGCTTAACGACACCCCATCCGCTTCAACAACGCAGCATCCTCGCAAGACGTGATATCGACGCATTGTAGGGTCCTCTAATGTGCCGCGAGTAAGGTTGTCATCCTTTTAACAGCTCACGACGTACGATCCGGTAAGGAAAAACAGAGCGAAAGAAGAAAAGTAGCCCGAAACAGATGAAATCGTTCGATTTTGAGTTCTGAAAAGGGCATGGCGAGCTAGCTACCTCCCCACGTTGTAGAGCTCTCAGAGAGCTTTCCAACGGTATGCTGTGCGCTGCGTAACTCCTTACGGATCAAAAGTTATGGGCACCGGAGCGACGGAGACCTGGTCACAAGCCCTACGCCCTCGGTTTGCGGGCCCAGCCTCCACGTGAAGAGAAGTTGTCTTGCCCAAGGTGCCGTGAGATTATATAATAGAAATGTGGTGGGTAAAGTATCTTGGCAACCCTAACCGGAGCAAAAAAAATTGAAAAGGGGGGTGCAACACGAGCACTTCCCAGGGGGTCACCCATCCTAGTACTACTCTCGCCCAAGCACGCTTAACTTCGGAGTTCTGATGGGATCCGGTGCATTAGTGCTGGTATGATCGCACCCGTCATGTTGAGGGCACAATTCCTTTATGTGTTAACGGTTCACAGTCCCAGCCTAGAGATATGGCCCATTCAAAAGGCCCAATGGGCTTAACGACAACCCATCCGCTTCAACAACGCAGCATCCTCGCAAGACGTGATAATGACGCATTGTAGGGTCCTCTAATGTGCCGCGAGTAAGGTTGTCGTCCTTTTAACAGCTCACGACGTACGATCCGGGACGGAAAAACAGAGCAAAAGAAGAAAAGTGGCTCGAAACTGATGAAAACGTTCGATTTTGAGCTCTGAAAAGGGCACAGCGAGCTTGCTACCTGCCCCCGTCGTAGAGCTCTTGGAGTGCTTTCCAACGATATGCTGTGCGCCGCGTAACTCCTTACGGATCAAAAGTTATGGGAACCGGAGCGACGGAGACCTGGTCACAAGCCCTACGCCCTCGGTTTGCCGGCCCAGCCTCCTCGTGAAGAGAAGTTGTCTTGCCCAAGGTGCCGTGGGATTCAATAATAGAAATGTGGTGGGTAAAGTATCTTGGCAACCCTAACCGTAGCAAAAAAAATTGAAAAGGGGGGTGCAACACGAGGACTTCCCAGGGGGTCACCCATCCTAGTACTACTCTCGCCCAAGCACGCTTAACTTCGGAGTTCTGATGGGATCCGGTGCATTAGTGCGGGTATGATCGCACCCGTCATATTGAGGGAACAATTCCTTTATGTGTTAACGGTTCACAGTCCCAGCCTAGAGATATGGCCCATTCAAAAGGCCCAATGGGCTTAATGACAATCCATCCGCTTCAACAACGTAGCATCCTCGCAAGACGTGATATCGACGCATTGTAGGGTCCCTTAATGTGCCGCGAGTAAGGTCGTCGTCCTTTTAAAAGCTCACGACGTACGATCCGGGACGGAAAAACATAGCAAAAGAAGACAAGTAGCCCAAAACTGATGAAAACGTTCGATTTTGAGCTCCAAAAAGGGCACGGCGATCTAGCTACCTGCCCCCGTCGTAGAGCTCTCGGAGAGCTTTCCAACGGTATGCTGTGCGCAGCGTAACTCCTTACGGATCAAAAGTTATGGGCACCGGAGCGACGGAGACCAAGTCACAAGCCCTATGCCCTCAGTTTGCGGGCCCAGCCTCTACGTGAGGCGAAGTTGTCTTGCCCAAGGTGCCGTGGGATTCGGTAATAAAAATGTGGTGGATAAAGTATCTTGGCAACCCTAACCGGAGCAAAAAAAATTAAAAATGGGGGTGCAACACGAGGACTTCCCAGGGGGTCACCCATCCTAGTACTACTCTCGCCCAAGCACGCTTAACTTCGGAGTTCTGATGGGATCTGGTGCATTAGTGCGGGTATGATCGCACCCGTCATGTTGAGGGCACAATATCTTTATGTGTTAACGGTTCACAGTCCCAGCCTAGAGATATGGCCCATTCAAAAGGCCCAATGGGCTTAACGACAACCCATCCGCTTCAACAACGCAGCATCCTCGCAAAAGGTGATATCGACGCATTGTAGGGTCCTCTAATGTGCCGCGAGTAAGGTTGTCGTCCTTTTAACAGCTCACGACTTACGATCAGGGACGGAAAAACAGAGCAAAAGAAGAAAAGTAGCCCGAAACTGATGAAAACATTCGATTTTGAGCTCCGAAAAGGGCACGGCGAGCTAGATACCTGCCCCCGTCGTAGAGCTCTCGGAGAGCTTTCCAACGGTATGCTGTGCGCCGCGTAACTCCTTACGGATCAAAAGTTATGGGCACCGGAGCGACAGAGACCTAGTCACAAGCCCTACTCCCTGGGTTTGCGGGCCCAGCCTCCCCGTGAAGAGAAGTTGTCTTGCCCAAGGTGCCGTGGGATTCGATAATAGAAATGTGGTGGGTAAATAATCTTGGCAACCCAAACCGGAGCAAAAAAAATTGAAAAGGGGGGTGCAACACGAGGACTTCCCAAGGGGTCACCCATCCTAGTACTACTCTCGCCCAAGCACTCTTAACTTCGGAGTTCTGATGGGTTCCTGTGCATTAGTGCTAGTATGATCGCACCCATCATGTTGAGGGCACAATTCCTTTATGTGTTAACGGTTCATAGTCCCAGCCTAGAGATATGGCCCATTCAAAAGGCCCAATGGGCTTAACGACAACCCATCCGCTTCAACAACGCAGCATCCTCGCAATACATGATATCGACGCATTGTAGGGTCCTCTAATGTGCCGCGAGTAAGGTTGTCGTCCTTTTAACAGCTCACGACGTATGATCCGGGACGGAAAAATAGAGCAAAAGAAGAAAAGTGGTCCAAAACTGATGAAAACGTTCGATTTTGAGCTCCGAAAAGAGTAAAGCGAGCTATCTGGCTGCCCCTATCGTAGAGCTCTCGGAGAGCTTTACAACGGTATGCTGTGCGCCGCGTAACTCCTTACGGATCGAAAGTTATGGGCACCAGAGCGACGGAGACGTGGTCACAAACCCTACGCCCTAGGTTTGCGGTCCCAGCCTCCACGTGAAGCGAAGTTGTCTTGCCCAAGGTGCCGTGGGATTCGATAATAGAAATGTGGTGGATAAAGTATCTTGGCAACCCTAACTGGAGCAAAAAAAAAGTGAAATGGGGGGGTGCAACACGAGGACTTCCCAGGGGGTCACCCATCCTAGTACTACTCTCGCCCAAGCACGCTTAACTTCGGAGTTCTGATGGGATCCGGTGCATTAGTGCTGGTATGATCGCACCTGTCATGTTGAGGGCACAATTCCTTTATGTGTTAACGGTTCACAGTCCCAGCCTAGAGATATGGCCCATTCAAACGGCCCAATGGGCTTAACGACAACCCACTAGCTTCAACAACGTAGCATCCTCGCAGGACGTGATATCGACGCATTATAGGGTCCTCTAATGTGCCGCGAGTAAGGTTGTCGTCCTTTTAACAGCTCACGACGTACGATCCGGGACGGAAAAACATAGCAAAAGAAGAAAAGTGGCCCGAAACTGATGAAAATGGTCGATTTTGAGCTCCGAAAAGGGCACAGCATGCAAGCTTGCTGCCACCGTTGTAGAGCTCTCAGAGAGCTTTCCAACGGTATGTTGTGCGCCCCGTAACTCCTTACGGATCAAAAGTTATGGGCACCGGTTTGGGGGCCCAGCCTCCACGTGAAGAGAAGTTGTCTTGCCCAAGGTGCCGTGGCATTCGATAATAGAAATTTGGTGGGTAAAGTATCTTGGCAACCCTAACCGGAGCAAAAAAAATTGAAAAGGGGGGTGCAACACGAGGACTTCCAGGGGGTCACCCATCCTAGTACTACTCAAGCCCAAGCACGCTTAACTTCGGAGTTCTGATGGGATCCGGTGCATTAGTGCTGGTATGATCGCACCCGTCATGTTGAGGGCACAATTCCTTTATGTGTTAACGGTTCACAGTCCCAGCCTAGAGATATGGCCCATTCAAAAGGCCCAATGGGCTTAACGATAACCCATCCGCTTCAACAACGCAGCATCCTCACAAGACGTGATATCGATGCATTGTAGGGTCCTCTAATGTGCCGCGAGTAAGGTTGTCGTCCTTTTAGCAGCTCACGATGTACGATCCGGGACGGAAAAACAGAGCAAAACCAGAAAAGTAGCCCGAAACTGAAGAAAATGTTCGATTTTGAGCTCCGAAAAGGACACAGCGAGCCAGCTAGCTGCCCCCGTCGTAGAGCTCTCAGAGAGCTTTCCAACGGTATGCTGTGCGCCTTGTAACTCCTTACGGATCAAAAGTTATGGGCACCGGAGCGACGGAGACCTAGTCACAAGCCCTACGCCCTCGGTTTGCGGGCCCAGCCTCCCCGTGAAGAGAAGTTGTCTTGCCCAAGGTGCCGTGGGATTCGATAATAGAAATGTGGTGGGTAAATTATCTTGGCAACCCTAACCGGAGCAAAAAAAATTGAAAAGGGGGGTGCAACACGAGGACTTCGCAGGGGGTCACCCATCCTAGTACTACTCTCGCCCAAGCACGCTTAACTTCGGAGTTCTGATGGGATCCGGTGCATTATTGCTGGTATGATCGCACCCATCATGTTGAGGGCACAATTCCTTTATGTGTTAACGGTTCACAGTCCCAGCCTAGAGATATGGCCCATTCAAAAGGCCCAATGGGCTTAACGACAACCCATCCGCTTCAACAACGCAGCATCCTCGCAAGACGGGATATCGACGCATTGTAGGGTCCTCTAATGTGCCGCGAGTAAGGTTGTCGTCCTTTTAACAACTCACGACGTACGATCCGGGACGGAAAAACAGAGGAAAAGAAGAAAAGTGGCCCAAAACTGATGAAAACGTTCGATTTTGAGCTCCGAAAAGGGCATAGCAAGCTAGTTCGCTTCTCCCGTCGTAGAGCTCTCAGAGAGCTTTCCAACGGTATGCTGTGCGCCTCGTAACTCCTTACGGATCAAAAGTTATGGGCACCGGTTTGCGGGCCCAGCCTCCACGTGAAGAGAAGTTGTCTTGCCCAAGTTGCCGTGGGATTCGATAATAGAAATGTGGTGGGTAAAGTATCTTGGCAACCCTAACCGGAGCAAAAAAAATTTGAAAAGGGGAGTGCAACACGAGGAGTTCCCAGGGGGGCGCCCATCCTAGTACTACTCTCGCCCAAGGACGCTTAACTTCGGAGGTCTGAGGGGATCCGGTGCATTAGTGCTGGTATGATCGCACCCGTCATGTTGAGGGCACAATTCCTTCATGTGTTAACAGTTCACAGTCCCAGCCTAGAGAGATGGCCCATTCAAAAGGCCCAATGGGCTTACCGATAACCCATCCGCTTCAACAACGCAGCATCCTCGCAAGACGTGATATCGACGCATTGTAGGGTCCTCTAATGTGCCGCGAGTAAGGTTGTCGTCCTTTTAACAGCTCACGACGTACGATCCGGGACGGAAAAACATAGCAAAAGAAGAAAAGTGGCCCGAAACTGATGAAAATGTTCGATTTTGAGCTCCGAAAAGGGCACAGCGAGCTAGCTAGCTGCCCCCGTCGTAGAGCTCTCAGAGAGCTTTCCAACGGTATGCTGTGCGCCTCGTAACTCCTTACGGATCAAAAGTTATGGGCACCGGAGCGACAGAGACCTAGTCACCAGCCCTACGCCCTCGGTTTGCGGGCCCAGCCTCCCCGTGAAGAGAAGTTGTCTTGTCCAAGGTGCCTTGAGATACGATAATAGAAATGAGGTGGCTAAAGTACCCTGCCACCCCTAACCGGAGCAAAAAAAATTGAAAAGGGGGGTGCAACACGAGGACTTCCCAGGGGGTCACCCATCCTAGTACTACTCAAGCCCAATCACGCTTAACTTCGGAGTTCTGATAGGATCCGATGCATTAGTGCTGGTATGATCGCACCCGTCATGTTGAGGGCACAATTCCTTTATGTGTTAAAGGTTCATAGTCCCAGCCTAGAGATATGGCCCATTCAAAAGGCCCAATGGGCTTCACGACAACCCATCCGCTTCAACAACGCAGCATCCTCGCAAGACGGGATATCGACGCATTGTAGGGTCCTCTAATGTGCCGCGAGTAAGGTTATCGTCCTTTTAACAGCTCACGACGTCCGATCCGGGATGGAAAAACAGAGCAAAAGAAGAAAAGTGGCACAAAACTTATGAAAACGTTCGATTTTGAGCTCCGAAAAGGGCACAGCGAGCTAGCTTGCTGCCTCCGTCGTAGAGCTATCAGAGAGCTTTCCAACGGTATGCTGTGCGCCTCGTAACTGCTTACGGATCAAAAGTTATGGGCACCGGTTTGCGGGCCCAGCCTCCACGTGAAGAGAAGTTGTCTTGCCCAAGGTCCCGTGGGATTCGATAATAGAAATGTGGTGGGTAAAGTATCTTGGCAACCCTAACCGGAGCAAAAAAAATTTGAAAAGGGTGGTGCAACACGAGGACTTCCCAGGGGGTCACCCATCCTAGTACTACTCTCGCCCATGGACGCTTAACTTCGGAGTTCTGAGGGGATCCGGTGCATTATTGCTGGTATGATCGAACCCGTCATGTTGAGGGCACAATTTCTTTATGTGCTAATGGTTCACAGTTCCAACCTAGAGATATGGCCCATTCAAAAGGCCCAATGGGCTTAACGACAACCCATCCGCTTCAACAACGCAGCATCCTCGCAAGACGTGATATCGAAGCATTGTAGGGTCCTCTAATGTGACGTGAGTAAGGTTGTCGTCCTTTTAACAGCTCACGGCATACGATCCGGGACGAAAAAACAGAGCAAAAGAAGAAAAGTGGCCCGAAACTGACGAAAACGTTCGATTTTGAGCTCCGAAAAGGGCAAAGCAAGCTAGCTTGCTGCCCCCGTCGTAGAGCTCTCAGAGAGCTTTCCAACGGTATGCTGTGCGCCTCGTAACTCCTTACGGATCAAAAGTTATGGGCACCGGAGCGACGGAGACCTAGTCACATGCCCTACGCCCTCGGTTTGCGGGCCCAGCCCCCCCGTGAAGAGAAGTTGTCTTGCCCAAGGTGCCGTGGGATTCGATAATAGAAATGTGGTGGGTAAAGTATCTTGGCAACCCTAACCGGAGCAAAAAAAATTGAAAAGGGGGGTGCAACACGAGGACTTCCCAGGGGGTCACCATTCCTAGTACTACTCTTGCCCAAGCACGCTTAACTTCGGAGTTCTGATGGGATCCGGTGCATTAGTGGTGGTATGATCGCACCCGTCATGTTGAGGGCACAATTCCTTTATGTGTTAATGGTTAACAGTTCCAGCCTAGAGATATGGCCCATTCAAAAGGCCCAATGGGCTTAACGACAACCCATCTACTTCAACAACGCAGCATCCTCGTAAGACGTGATATCGACGCATTGTAGGGTCCTCTAATGTGCCGCGAGTAAGGTTGTCGTCCTTTTAACAGCTCACGACGTACGATCCGGGATGGAAAAACAGAGCTAAAGAAGAAAAGTGGCCCGAAACTGATGAAAACGTTCGATTTTTAGCTCCGAAAAGGGCAAAGCAAGCTAGCTTGCTACACCCGTCGTAGAGCTCTCAGAGAGCTCTCCAACGGTATGCTGTGCGCCTCGTAACTCCTTACGGATCAAAAGCTATTGGCACCGATTTGTGGGCCCAGCCTCCACGTGAACAGTAGTTGTCTTGCCCAAGGTGCCGTGGGATACGATAATAGAAATGTGGTGGATAAAGTATCTTGGCAACCCAAATCGGAGCAAAAAAAATTGAAAAGGGGGGTGCAACACGAGAACTTCCCGGGGGGTCACCTATCCTAGTACTACTCTCGCCCAAGCACGCTTAACTTCGGAGTTCTGATGGGATCCGGTGCATTAGTGCTGGTATGATTACACCCGTCATGTTGTGGGCAAAATTCCTTTATCTGTTAATGGTTCACAGTCCCAGCCTAGGGATATGGCCCATTCAAAAGGCCCAATGGGTTTAACGACAACCCATCTGCTTCAACAACGCAGCATCCTCGCAAGACGTGATCTCGACGCATTGTAGGGTCCTCTAATGTGCCGTGAGTAAGGTTGTCGTCCTTTTAACAGCTCACGACGTACGATCCGGGACTGAAAAACAGAGCAAAAGAAGAAAAGTGGCCCGAAACTAATGAAAACGTTCGATTTTGAGCTCCGAAAAGGGCACAGCGAGGTAGCTAGCCTCCCTCGTCGTAGAGCTCTCAGAGAGGCCCTCGTCGTAGAGCTCTCAGAGAGCTTTCCAATGGTATGCTATGCGCCTCGTAACTCCTTACGGATCAAAAGTTATGGGCACCGGAGCGACGGAGACTTGGTCACAAGCCCTACGTCCTCGGTTTGCGGGCCCAGCCTCCACGTGAAGAGAAGTTGTCTTGCCCAAGGTGCCGTGGGATTCAATAGTAGAAATGTGGTGGGTAAAGTATCTTGGCAACCATAACCGGAGCAAAAAAAATTGAAAAGGGGGGTGCAACACGAGGACTTCCCCGGGGGTCACCCATCCTAGTACTACTCTCGCCCAAGCACGCTTAACTTCGGAGTTCTGATGGGATCCGGTGCATTAGTGCTGGTATGATCGCACCCGTCATGTTGAGGGCACAATTCCTTTATGTGTTAACGGTTCACAGTCCCAGCCTAGAGAGATGGCCCATTCAGAAGGCCTAATGGGCTTAACAACAACCCATCCGCTTCAACAATGCAACATCCTCGCAATACATAATATCAAAGCATTGTAGGGCCCTCTAATATCCCGCGAGTAAGGTTTTCGTCCTTTTAACAGATCACGACGTACGATCCGGGACGAAAAAACATAGCAAAAGTAGAAAAGTGACCTAAAACTGATGAAAATGATCAATTTTGGGTTCCAAAAAGGGCACAGCAAGCAAGCTGGCTGCCCCCGTCGTACATCTCTCGGAGAGCTCTGCAACGGTATGTTGTGCGCCGCGTAACTCCTTACGGATCAAAATTTATGGGCACCGAAGCGACAGAGACCTAGTCACAAGTCCTACGCCCTCGGTTTGTGGACCCAGCCTCCCCGTGAAGAGAAGTTGTCTTGCCCAAGGTGCCGTGGGATTCGATAATAGAAATATGGTGGGTAAAGTATCTTGGCAACCCTAACCGGAGCAAAAAAAATTGAAAAGGGGGGTGCAACATGAGGACTTCCCAGGGGGTCACCCATCCTAGTACTACTCTCGCCCAAGCACGCTTAACTTCGGAGTTCTGATGGGATCCGGTGCATTAGTGCTGCTATGATCGCACCCGTCATGTTGAGGGCACAATTCCTTTATGTGTTAACGGTTCACAGTCCCAGCCTAGAGATATGGCCCATTCAAAAGGCCCAATGGGCTTAACGACAACCCATCCGCTTCAACAACGCAGCATCCTCGCAAGACGTGATATCGACGCATTGTAGGGTCCTCTAATGTGCCGCGAGTAAGGTTGTCGTCCTTTTAACAGCTCACGACGTACGATCCGGGACGAAAAAACATAGCAAAATTAGAAAAATGGCCCGAAACTGATGAAAACGTTCGATTTTGAGCTCCGAAAAGGGCACAGCGAGCTAGCTAGCTGCCCTCGTCGTAGAGCTCTCAGAGAGCTTTCCAACGGTATGCTGTGCGCCTCGTAACTCCTTACGGATCAAAAGTTATGGGCACCGGAGCGACGGAGACCTAGTCACAAGCCCTACGCCCTCGGCTTGCGGTCCCAGCCTCCCCGTGAAGAGAAGTTGTCTTGCCCAAGGTGCCATGGGATTCGATAATAAAAATGTGGTGGGTAAAGTATCTTGGCAACCCTAACCGGAGCAAAAAAAATTGAAAATGGGGTGCAACACGAGGACTTCCCAGGGGGTCACCAATCCTAGTATTACTCTCGCCCAACCACGCTTAACTTCGGAGTTCTGATGGGATCCGGTGCATTAGTGCTGGTATGATTGCACCCGTCATGTTGAGGGCACAATTCCTTTATGTGTTAACGGTTCACAGTCTCAGCCTAGAGATAGGGCCCATTCAAAAGGCCCAATGCGCTTCATGACAACCCATCCGCTTCAACAACGCAGCATCCTCGCAAGACGGGATATCGACGCATTGTAGGGTCCTCTAATGTGCCGCGAGTAAGGTTATCGTCCTTTTAACAGCTCACGACGTCCGATCCGGGATGGAAAAACAGAGCAAAAGAAGAAAAGTGTCCCAAAACTGATCAAAACATTCAATTTTGAGCTCTGAAAAGGGCACAGCGAGCTAGCTAGCTGACCCCGTCGTAGAGCACTCAGAGTGCTTTCCAACGGTATGCTGTGCGCCTCGTAACTCCTTACGGATCAAAAGTTAAGTTCACCGGTTTGCGTGCCCAGCCTCCACGTGAAGAGAAGTTGTCGTGCGCAAGGTGCTGTGGGATTCGATAATAGAAATGTGGTGGGTAAAGTATCTTGGCAACCCTAACCGGAGCAAAAAAAAATTGAAAAGGGGGGGTGCAGCATGAGGACTTCCCAGGGGGTCACCCATCCTAGTACTTCTCTCGCCCAAGGACGCTTAACTTCGGAGTTCTGATGGGATCCGGTGCATTAATGCTTGTATGATCGAACCCGTCATGTTGAGGGCACAATTTCTTTATGTGCTAACGGTTCACAGTCCCAACCTAGAAATATGGCCCATTCAAAAGGCCCAATGGGCTTAATGACAACCCATCCGCTTCAACAACGCAGCATCCTCGCAAGACGTGATATCGACGCATTGTAGGGTCCTCTAATGTGCCGCGAGTAAGGTTGTCGTCCTTTTAACAGCTCACAACGTACGATCCGGGATGAAAAAACAGAGCAAAAGAAGAAAAGTGGCCCGAAACTTATGAAAACATTCGATTTTGAGCTCCGAAAAGGGCACAGCAAGCTAGCTTGATGCCCCCATCATAGAGCTCTCAGAGAGCTTTCCAACGGTATGCTGTGCGCCTCGTAACTCCTTACGGATCAAAAGGTATAGGCGCCGGAGGGACGGAGACCTGGTCCCAAGCCCTCCGCCCTCGGTTTGCGGGCCCAGCCCCCCCGTGAAGAGAAGTTGTCTTGCCCAAGGTGCCGTGGGATTCGATAATAGAAATGTGGTGGGTAAAGTATCTTGGCAACCCTAACCGGAGCAAAAAAAATTGAAAAAGGGGGTGCAAAACGAGGACTTCCTAGGAGGTCACCCATTCTAGTACTACTCTCGCCCAAGCACGCTTAACTTCGGAGTTCTGATGGGATCGGGTGCATTAGTGCTGGTATGATCGCACCCGTCATGTTGAGGGCACAATTCCTATATGTGTTAACGGTTCACAGTCCCAACCTAAAGATATGGCCCATTCAAAAGGCCCAATGGGCTTAACGACAACCCATCTGCTTTAACAACGCAGAATCCTCGCAAGACGGGATATCGACGTATTGTTGGTTCCTCTAATGTGCCGCGAGTAAGGTTGTCGTCCTTTTAACAGCTCACGACGTACGATCCGGGATGGAAAAACAGAGCTAAGGAAGAAAAGTGGCCCGAAACTGATGAAAACGTTCGATTTTGAGCTCCGAAAAGGGCACAGCAAACTGGCTTGCTGCACCCGTCGTAGAGCTCTTAGAGAGCTTTCCAACGGTTTACTGTGCGCCTTGTAACTCCTTACAGATCAAAAGTTATAGGCACTGGTTTGTGGGCCCAGCCTCCACTTGAACAGTAGTTGTCTTGCCCAAGGTGCCGTGGGATTCGATAATAGAAATGTGGTGGGTAAAGTATCTTGGCAACCCTAACCGCAGCAAAAAAAATTGAAAAGGGGGGTGCAACACGACAACTTCCCAGGGGGTCACCCAACCTAGTACTACTCTCGCCCAAGCACGTGTGACTTCTGAGTTCTGATGGGATCCGGTGCATTAGTGCTGGTATGATCGCCCCCGTCATGTTGAGGGCACAATTTCTTTATGTGTTAACGGTTCACAGTCCCAGCCTAGAGATATGGCCCATTCAAAAGGCCCAATGGGCTTAACGACAACCCATCCGCTTCAACCACGCAGCATCCTCGCAAGACATGATATCGACGGATTGTGGGGTCCTGTAATGTGCGGCGAGTAAGGTTTTCGTCCTTTTAATAGCTCATGACATACGATCCGGGACGGAAAAACAGAGCAAAAGAAGAAAAGTAGCCCGAAACTAATGAAAATGTTTGATTTTGAGCTCCGAAAAGGGTACAGCAAGCTAGCTAGCGGCCCCCGTCGTAGAGCTCTCAGAGAGCTTTCCAACGGTATGCTGTGCGCCTCGTAACTCCTTACGGATCAAAAGTTATGGGCACCGGAGCGACGGAGACCTAGTCACAAGCCCTACGCCCTCGGTTTGCGGGCCCAGCCTCCCCGTGAAGCGAACTTGTCTTCCCCAAGGTGCTGTGGGATTCGATAATAGAAATGGGGTGGATAAAGGATCTTGGCAACCCTAACCAGAGCAAATAAAATTGAAAAGGGGTGTGCAACACTAGGACTTCCCAAGGGGTCACCCATCCTAGTACTACTCTCACCCAATCACGCTTAACTTCGGAGTTCTGATGGTATCCGGTGCATTAGTGCGGGTATGATCGCACCCGTCATGTTGAGGGCACAATTCCTTTATGTGTTAACGGTTCACAGTCACAGCCTAGAGATATGGCCCATTCAAAAGGCCCAATGGGCTTAACGACAACCCATCCGCTTCAACACCGCAGCATCCTCGCAAGATGTGATATCGACACATTGTAGGGTCCTCTAATGTGCCGCGAGTAAGGTTGTTGTCCTTTTAACAGCTCACGACGTACGATCCGGGACGGAAAAACAGAGCAAAAGAAGAAAAGTGGCCCGAAACTGATGAAAAACGTTCGATTTTGAGCTCCGAAAAGGGCAGAGCAAACAAGCTTGCTGCCCCCGTCGTAGAGCTCTCAGAGAGCTTTCCAACGGTATGCTGTGCGCCCCGTAACACCTTACGGATCAAAAGTTATGGGCACCAGAGCGACGGAGACCTAGTCACAAGCCCTACGCCCTCGGTTTGCGGGCCCAGTCTCCCCATGAAGAGAAGTTGTCTTGCCCAAGGTGACGTGGGATTCGATAATAGAAATGTGGTGGGTAAAGTATCTTGGCAACACTTACTGGAGCAAGAAAAATTAAAAAGGGGGGTGCAACACGAGGACTTCCCAGGGGGTCACCCATCCTAGTACTACTCTCATCCAAGCACGCTGAACTTCGGAGTTCTGATGGGATCCGGTGCATTAGTGCTGGTATGATCGCACCTGTCATGTTGAGGGCATAATTTCTTTATGTGTTAACAGTTTACAGTCCCAGCCAAGAGAGATGGCACATTCAGAAGGACCAATGGGCTTAACGACAACCCATCCGCTTCAACAACGTAGCATCCTCGTAAGACGTGATATCGACGCATTGTAGGGCCCTCTAATGTCCCGCGAGTAAGTTTGTTGTCCTTTTAACAACTCACAACATATGATTTGGGACGAAAAAATAGAGCAAAAGAAGAAAAATGACCCGAAAGTGAACAAAACGTTCGATTTTGGGCTCTAAAAATGGCACAGCGAGCAAGTTGGCTGCCCCCGTCATAGAGCTCTTGGAGAGCTTTGCAACGGTATGTTGTGCGCCACGTAACTCCTTACGAATCAAAAGTTATAGGCACCGGCTTGCGGGCCCATCCTCCACGTGAAGAGAAGTTGTCTTGCCCAAGGTGCCGTGGGATTCTATAATAGAAATGTGGTGGGTAAAGTATCTTGGCAACCCTAACCGGAGCAAAAAAAATTGAAAAGGGGGGTGCAACACGAGGACTTCCCAGGGGGTCACCCATCCTAGTACTACTCTCGCCCAACCACGCTTAACTTCGGAGTTCTGATGGGATCCGGTGCATTAGTGCTGGTATGATCGCACCCGTCATGTTGAGGGCACAATTCCTTTATGTGTTAACGGTTCACAGTCCCAGCCTAGAGATATGGCCCATTCAAAAGGCCCAATGGGCTTAACGACAACCCATCCGCTTCAACAACACAGCATCCTCGCAAGACGTGATATCGACGCATTGTAGGGTCCTCTAATGTGCCGCGAGTAAGGCTTTCGTCCTTTTAACAGCTCACGACGTACGATCCGGGACGGAAAAATAGAGCCAAAGAAGAAAGGTGGTGCGAAACTGATGAAAACGTTCGATTTAGAGCTCCGAAAAAGGCAAAGCGAGCTAGCTAGCTGCCCCCGTCGTAGAGCTCTCAGAGAGCTTTCCAACGGTATGCTGTGCGCCTCGTAACTCCTTACGGATCAAAAGTTATGGGCACCGGAGCGACGAAAACCTGGTCACAAGCCCTACGCCCTCGGTTTGCGGGCCCAGCCTCCACATGAAGAGATGTTTTCTTGCCCAAGGTGCCGTGGGATTTGATAATAGAAATGTGGTGGGTAAAGTATCTTGGCAACCCTAACCGGAGCAAAAAAAATTGAAAAGGGGGGTGCAACACGAGGACTACCCAGGGGGTTTCCCATCCTAGTATTACTCTCGCCCAAGCACGCTTAACTTCTGACTTCTGATGTAATCCAGTGTATTAGCGCTGGTATGATCGCACCCGTCATGTTGAGGGCACAATTCCTTTTTGTGTTAACGGTTCACAATCCCAGCCTAGAGATATGGCCCATTCAAAAGGCCCAATGGGCTTAACGACAACCCATCCGCTTCAACTACCCAGCATCCTCGCAAGATGTGATATCGACGCATTGTAAGGTCCTCTAATGTGCTGCGAGTAAGGTTGTCGTCCTTTTAACAGCTCACGACGTGCGATCCGGACCAGAAAAATAGAGCAAAAAAAGAAAAGTGGCCCGAAACTGATGAAAACGTTCTATTTTGAGCTCTGAAAAGGGCACAGCTGAGCAGGCTTGCTGCCCCCGTCATAGAGCTCTCGGAGAGCATTCCAACGGTATGTTGTGCGCCACATAACCCCTTACGGATCAAAAGTTATGGGCATTGGAGCAACGGAGACCTAGTCACAAGCCCTACGCCCTCGGTTTGCAGGCCCAGCCTGCCCGTGAAGAGAAGTTGTCTTGCCCAAGGTGCCGTGGGATTCGATAATAGAAATATGGTGGGTAAAGTATCTTGGCAACCCTAACCGGAGCAAAAAAAATTGAAAAGGGGGGTACAACACGAGGACTTCCCAGGGGGTCACCCATCCTAGTACTACTCTCGCCCAAGCACGCTTAACTTCGGAGTTCTGATGGGATCCGGTGCATTAGTGCTGGTATGATCGCACCCGTCATGTTGAGGGCACAATTCCTTTATGTGTTAACGGTTCACAGTCCCAGCCTAGAGATATGGCCCATTTAAAAGGCCCAATGGGCTTAACGACAACCCATCCGCTTCAACAACATAGTATCCTCGCAAGACGTGATATCGACGCATTGTAGGGTCCTCTAATGTGCCGCGAGTAAGGTTTTCATCCTTTTAACAGCTCACGACGTACGATCCGGGACGGAAAAACATAGCAAAAGAAGAAAAGTGGCCCGAAACTGATGAAAACGTTCAATTTTGTGCTCCGAAAAGGGCAAAGCAAGCTTGCTTGCTACCCACGTCGTAGAGCTCTCAGAGAGCTTTCCAACGGTATGCTGTGCGCCTCGTAACTCCTTACGGATCAAAAGTTATGGGCACCGGAGCGACGGAGACCTGGTCACAAGCCCTACGCCCTCGGTTTGCGGGCCCAGCCTCCCCGTGAATAGAAGTTGTCTTGCCCAAGGTGCCGTGGGATTCGATAATAGAAATATGGTGGGTAAAGTATCTTGGCAACCCTAACCGGAGCAAAAGAAATTGAAAAGGGGGGTGCAACACTAGGACTTCCCAGGGTGTCACCCATCCTAGTACTACTCTCGCCCAAGCATGCTTAACTTCGGAGTTCTGATGGGATCCGGTGCATTAGTGCTGGTATGATCGCACCCGTCATGTTGAGGGCACAATTCCTTTATGTGTTAACGGTTCACAGTCCCAGCCTAGAGATATGGCCCATTCAAAAGGCCCAATGGGCTTAACGACAACCCATCCGCTTCAACAACGCAACATCCTCGCAAGACGAGAGATCGACGGATTGTAGGGTCCTCTAATGTGCCGCGAGTAAGGTTGTCGTCCTTTTAATAGCTCACGACGTAGGATCCGGGACGGAAAAACAGACCAAAAGAAGAAAAGTGGCCCGAAACTAATGAAAACGTTCGATTTTGAGCTCCGAAAAGGGCACAGCGTGCTAGATAGCTGCCCCCGTCGTAGAGCTCTCAGAGACCTTTCCAACGGTATGCTATGCGCCTCGTAACTCCTTAGGGATCAAAAGTTATGGGCACCGGAGCGACGGAGACCTGGTCACAAGCCCTACGACCTCGGTTTGCCGACCCAGCCTCCACGTGAAGAGAAGTTGTCTTGCCCAAGGTGCCGTGGGATTCGATAATAGAAATGTGGTGGGTAAAGTATCTTGGTAACCCTAACCGGAGCAAAAAAAATTGAAAAGTGGGGTGCAACACGAGGACTTCCACGGGGGTCACCCATCCTAGTACTACTCTCGCCCAAGCACGCTTAACTTCGGAGTTCTGATGGGATCCGGTGCATTAGTGCTGGTATGATCGCACCCGTCATGTTGAGGGCACAATTCCTTTATGTGTTAACGGTTCACAGTCCCAGCCTAGAGATATGGCCCATTCAAAAGGCCCAATGGGCTTAACGACAACCCATCCGCTTCAACAACGCAGCATCCTCGCAAGACATGATATCGACGCATTGTAGGGTCCTCTAATGTGCCGCGAGTAAGGTTGTCGTCCTTTTAACAGCTCACGACGTACGATCCAGGACGGAAAAACAGAGCAAAAGAAGAAAAGTGGCCCGAAACTGATGAAAACGTTCGATTTTGAGCTCCGAAAAGGGCACAGCAAGCTAGCTAGCTGCCCGCGTCGTAGAGCTCTCAGAGAGCTTTCCAACAGTATGCTGTGCGCAGCGTAACTCCTTACTGATCAAAAGTTATAGGCACCGGAGCGACAGAGTCCTGGTCACAAGCCATACGCCCTCGGTTTGCGGGCCCAGTCTCCACGTGAAGAGATGTTGTCTTGCCCAAGGTGCCGTGGGATTCGATAATAGAAATGCGGTGGGTAAAGTATCTTGGCAACCCCAACCGGAGCAAAAAAAATTGAAAATGGGGGTGCAACACGAGGACTTCCCAGGGGGTCACCCATCCTTGTACTACTATCATCCAAGCACGCTTAACTTCGGACTTCTGATTGGATCCTGTGCATTAGTGCTGGTATGATCGCACTCATCATGTTGATGGAGCAAAGCCGTTATGTCTTGACGGTTCACAGTCCCAGCCAAGAGAGACGGTCCATTCAAAAGGCCCAATGGGCTTATCGACATCCCATCTGCTTCAACAACCCAGTATCCTTGCAAGATGTGATATCAACGCATTGTAGGGTCCTCTAATGTGCCTCGAGTAAGGTTGTCGTCCTTTTAACAGCTTACGACGTACGATCCGGGACGGAAAAACACAGCAACAGAAGAAAAGTGGCCCGAAACTGATGAAAACGTTCGATTTTGAGCTCCGAAAAGGGCATAGCAAGCTAGCTTCCTGCCCCCGTCGTAGAGCTCTCAGAGAGCTTTCCAACGGTATGCTGTGCGCCTCGTAACTCCTTACGGATCAAAAGTTATGGGCACCGGAGCGACGGAGACCTAGTCACAAGCCCTACGCCCTCGGTTTGCGGGCCCAGCCTCCCCGTGAAAAGAAGTTGTCTTGCCCAAGGTGCCGTGGGATTCGATAATAGAAATGTGGTGGGTAAAGTATCTTGGCAACCCTAACCGGAGCAAAAAAAATTGAAAAGGGGGGTGCAACACGAGGACTTCCCAGGGGGTCACCCATCCTAGTACTACTCTCGCCCAAGCACGCTTAACTTCGGAGTTCTGATGGGATCCGGTGCATTAGTGCTGGTACGATCGCACCCGTCATGTTGAGGGCACAATTTCATTATTTGTTAATAGTTCACAGTCCCAGCCTAGAGAGATGGCCCATTCAAAAGGCACAATGGGCTTAACGACAACCCATCCGCTTCAACAACGCAGCAACCTCGCAATACGTGATATCGACGCATTGTAGGGTCCTCTATTGTGCCGAAAGTAAGGTTGTCGTCCTTTTAACAGCTCACGACGTACGATCCGGGACGAAAAAACAGAGTGAAAGAAAGAAAAGTGGCCCAAAACTGATGAAAACGTTCAATTTTGAGCTCCCAAAAGGGCACAGCGAGATAGCTCTCTGCCCCCGTCGTAGATCTCTCAGAGAGCTTTCCAACGGTATGCTATGCGTCTCGTAACTCCTTACGGATCAAAAGTTATGGGCACCGGAGCGACGGAGACCTAGTCACAAGCCCTACGCCCTCGGTTTGTGGGCCCAGCCACCCCGTGAAGAGAAGTTGTCTTGCCCAAGGTGCCGTGGGATTCGATAATAGAAATGTGGTGGGTAAAGTATCTTGGCTACCTTAACCGGAGCAAAAAAAATTGAAAAGGGGGGTCCAACACGAGGACTTCCCCGTGGGTCACCCATCCTAGTATTACTCTCGCCCAAGCACGCTTAACTTCGGAGTTCTGATGGGATCCAGTGCATTAGTGCTGGTATGATCGTACCTGTCATGTTGAGGGCACAATTCCTTTATGTGTTAACGGTTCACAGTCCCAGCCTGGAGATATGGCCCATTTAGAAGGCCCAATGGGCTTAACGACAACCCATCCGCTTCAACAACGTAGCATCCTCGCAAGACGTGATATCGACGTGTTGTAGGGCCCTATAATGTCCCGTGAGTAAGGTTTTCGTCCTTTTAACAGCTCACGACGTACGATCAGGGACGGAAAAACAGAGCTAAAGAAGAAAAGTGGCCCGAAACTAATGAAAACGTTCGATTTTGAGCTCCGAAAAGGGCATAGCAAGCTTGCTTGCTGCCCCCGTCGTAGAGCTCTCAGTGAGCTTTCCAACGGTATGCTGTGCGCCTCGTAACTCCTTACGGATCAAAAGTTATGGGCACCGGAGCGACGGAGACCTGGTCACAAGCCCTACGCCCTCGGTTTGCTGGCCCAGCCTCCACGTGAAGAGAAGTTGTCTTGCCCAAGGTGCCGTGGGATTCGATAATAGAAATGTGGTGGGTAAAGTATCATGGCAACCCTAACCGGAGCAAAAAAAATTGAAAAGGGGGGTGCAACACGAGGACTTCCCAGGGGGTCACCCATCCTAGTACTACTCTCGCCCAAGCACGCTTAACTTCGGAGTTCTGATGGGATCCGGTGCATTAGTTCTGGTATGATCGCACCCGTCATGTTGAGGGCACAATTCCTTTATGTGTTAACGGTTCACAGTCCCAGCCTAGAGATATGGCCCATTCAAAAGGCCCAATGGGCTTAACGACAATCCATCCGATTCAACAACGCAGCATCCTCGCTAGACGTGATATCGACGCATTGTAGGGTCCTCTAATGTGCCGCGAGTAGGGTTGTCGTCCTTTTAACAGCTCACATCGTACGATCCGGGACGGAAAAACAGAGCAAAAGAAGAAAAGTGACCCGAAACTGATGAAAATGTTCGATTTTGAGCTCCGAAAAGGGCACAGCAAGCTAGCTAGCTGCCCCCGTCGTAGGGCTCTCAGAGAGCTTTCCAACGGTATGGTGTGGGCCTTGGAACTCCTTACCGATCAAAAGTTATGGGCACCGGTTTGCGGGCCCAGCCTTCACGTGAAGAGAAGTTGTCTTGCCCAAGGTGCCGTGGGATTCGATAATAGAAATGCGGTGGGTAAAGTATCTTGGCAACCCTAACCGGAGCAAAAAAAATTGAAAAGGGTGGTGCAACACGAGGACTTCCCAGGAGGTCACCCATCCTAGTACTACTCTCGCCCAAGCACGCTTAACATCGGTGTTCTGATGGGATCCGGTGCATTAGTGCTGGCATGATCGCACCAGTCATGTTGAGGGCACAATTCCTTTATGTGTTAACGGTTCACAGTCCCAGCCTAGAGATATGGCCCATTCAAAAGGCCCAATGGGCTTAACGACAACCCATCCGCTTCAACAACGCAGCATCCTGGCAAGACGTGATATCGACGCATTGTAGGGTCCTCTAATGTTCCGGGAGTAAGGTTGTCATCCTTTTAACAGCTCACGACGTACGATCCGGGACGGAAAAAGAGAGCAAAAGAAGAAAAGTGGCCCGAAACTGATGAAAACGTTCGATTTTGAGTTCTGAAAAGGGCATAGCAAGCTAGCTAGCTGCCCCATCGTAGAGCTCTCAGAGAGCTTTCCAACGGTATGATGTGCGCCTCGTAACTCCTTACGGGTCAAAAGTTATAGGCACCGGAGCGACGAAGACCTGGTCACAAGCCCTACGCCCTCGGTTTACGGGCCCAACCTCCACGTGAAGAGAAGTTGTCTTGCCCAAGGTGCCATGGGATTTGATAATAGAAATGTGGTGGGTAAAGTATCTTGGCAACCCTAACCGGAGCAAAAAAAATTGAAAAGGGGGGTGCAACACGAGGACTTCCCAGGGGATCACCCATCCTAGTACTACTCTCGCCCAAGCACGCATAACTTCGGTGTTCTGATGGGATCCGGTGCATTAGTGCTGGCATGATCGCACCCGTCATGTTGAGGGCACAATTCCTTTATGTGTTAATGGTTCACAGTCCTAGCCTAGAGATATGGCCCAGTCAAAAGGCCCAATGGGCTTAACCACAACCAATCCACTTCAATATCGCAGCATCCTCGCAAGACGTGATATCGACGCATTGTAGGGTCCTCTAATGTGCTGCGAGTAAGGTTGTCGTCCTTTTAACAGCTCACGACGTACGATCCAGGACGGAAAAACAGAGCAAAAGAAGAAAAGCGGCCCGAAACTGATGAAAACGTTCGATTTTGAGTTCTGAAAAGGGCACAGCGAGCTAGCTTGCTGCCACCGTCGTAGAGCTCTCAGAGAGCTTTCCAACGATATGCTGTGCGCCTCGTAACTCCTTACGGATCAAAAGTTATGGGCACCGGTGCGACGGAGACCTGGTCACAAGCCCTACGCCCTCGGTTTGTTGGCCCAGCCTCCACGTGAAAAGAAGTTGTCTTGTCCAATGTGCCGTGGGATTCGATTATAGAAATGTGGTCGGTAAAGTATCTTGGCAACCCTAACCGGACCAAAAAAAATTGAAAAAGGGGGTGCAACACGAGGACTTCCCAGGGGGTCACCCATCCTAGTACTACTCTCGCCCAAGCACGCTTAACTGCGGAGTTCTGATGGGATCCGGTGCATTAGTGCTGGTATGATCGCACCCGCCGTGTTGAGAACACAATTCCTTTATGTGTTAACGGTTCACAGTCCCAGCCTAGAGATATGGCCCATTCAAAAGGCCCAGTGGGCTTAACGACAACCCATCCGCTTCAACAACGCAGCATCCTCGCAAGACGTGATATCGACGCATTGTAGGGGCCTCTAATGTGCCGCGAGTAAGGTTGTCGTACTTTTAACAGCTCACGAGGTACGATACGGGACGGAAAAACAGAGCAAAAGAAGAAAAGTGGCCCGAAATAGATGAAAACGTTCAATTTTGAGCTCCGAAAAAGGCAATGCGAGCTAGCTAGCTGCCCCCGTCGTAGAGCCCTAAGAGAGCATTCCAACGGTATGCTGTGCGCCTCGTAACTCCTTACGGATCAAAAGTTATGGGCACCGGAGCGACGGAGACTTGGTCACAAGCCCTACGCCCTCGGTTTGCGGGCCCAGCCTCCACGTGAAGAGAAGTTGCCTTGCCCAAGGTGCCGTGGGATTCGATAATAGAAATGTGGTGGGTAAAGTATCTTGGCAACCCTAACCGGAGAAAAAAAAATTGAAAAGGGGGGTGCAACACGAGGACTTCCCAGGGGGTCACCCATCCTACTACTACTCTCGCCCAAACACGCTTAACTTCGGTGTTCTGATGGGATCCGGTGAATTAGCGCTGGTATGATCGCACCCGTCATGTTGAGGACACAATTCCTTTATGTGTTAACGGTTCACAGTCCCAGCCTAGAGATATGGCCCATTCAAAAGGCCCAATGGGCTTAACGACAACCCATCCGCTTCAACAACGCAGCATCCTCGCAAGACGTGATATCGACGCATTGTAGGGTCCTCTAATGTGCCGCGAGTAGGGTTGTCGTCCTTTTAACAGCTCACATCGTACGATCCGGGACGGAAAAACAGAGCAAAAGAAGAAAATTGGCCCGAAACTGATGAAAACGTTCAATTTTGAGCTCCGAAAAGGGCACAGCAAGCTCGCTTGCTGCCACCGTCGTAGAGCTCAAGAGAGCTTTCCAACGGTATGCTGTGCGCCTCGTAACTCCTTACGGATCAAAAGTTATAGGCACGGGTTTGCGGGCCCAACCTCCACGTGAAGAGAAGTTGTCTTGCCCAAGGTGCCATGGGATTCGATAATAGAAATGTGTTGGGTAAAGTATCTTCGCAACCCTAACCGGAGAAAAAAAAATTGAAAAGGGGGGTGCAACACGCGGACTTCCCATGGGGTCACCCATTCTAGTACTACTCTCGCCCAAGCACGCTTAACTTCGGAGTTCTAATGGGATCCGGTGCATTAGTGCTGGTATGATCGCACCCGTCATGTTGAGGGCACAATTCCTTTATGTGTAAACGGTTCACAGTCACAGCCTAGAGAGATGGCCAATTCTAAAGGCCCAATGGGCTTAACGATAACCCATCAGCATCAACAACGCAGCATCCTCACAAGACATGATATCGACGCATTGTAGGGTCCTCTAATGTGACGCGATTAAGGTTGTCCTCCTTTTAACAGCTCACGATGTACGATTTGGGACGGAAAAACAGAGCAAAAGAAGAAAAGCGGCCCGAAACTGATTAAAACATTCGATTTTGAGCTCCGAAAAGGGCACAGCGAGCCAACTTGCTGGCCCCGTCGTAGAGCTCTCAGAGAGATTTCCAACGGTATGCTGTGCGCCTCGTAACTCCTTACGGATCAAAAGTTATGGGAACCGGAGCGACGGAGACCTAGTCACAATCCCTACGCCCTCGATTTGCGGGCCCAGCCTCCCCGTGAAGAGAAGTTGTCTTGCCCAAGGTGTCGTGGGATTCGATAATAGAAATGTGGTGGGTAAAGTATCTTGGCCACCCTAACCGGAGCAAAAAAAATTGAAAACGGCGGTGCAACACGAGGACTTCCCAGGGGGTCACCCATCCTAATACTACTCTCGCCCAAGCACGCTTAACTTCGGAGTTCTGATGGGATCCGGTGCATTAGTACTGGTATGATCGCACCCGTCATGTTGAGGGGACAATTCCTTTATGTGTTAACGGTTTACAGTCCCAGCCTAGAGATATGGCCCATTCAAAAGGCCCAATGGGCTTAACGACAACCCATCCGCTTCAACAACGCAGCATCCTCGCTAGACGTGATATCGACGCATTGTAGGGTCCTCTAATGTGCCGCGAGTAAGGTTGTCGTCCTTTTAACAGCTCACGACGTACGATCCGGGACGGAAAAACAGAGCAAAAGAAGAAAAGTGGCCCGAAACTGATAAAAACGTTCGATTTTGAGCTCTGAAAGGGGCAAAGCAAGCGAGCTTCCTGCCCCTGTCGTAAAGCTCTCAGAGAGCTTTCCAACGGTATGCTGTGCGCCTCGTAACTCCTTACGGAGCAAAAGTTATGGGCACCGGTTTGCGGGCCCAGCCTCCACGTGAAGAGAAGTTGTCTTGCCCAAGGTGCCGTGGGATTCGATAATAGAAATGTGGTGGGTAAAGTATCTTGGCAACCCTAACCGGAGCAAAAAAAATTGAAAAGGGGGGTGCAACACGCGGACTTCCCAGGGGGTCACCCATCCTAGTACAACTCTCGCCCAAGCACGCTTAACTTCGGAGTTCTGATGGGATCCGGTGCATTAGTGCTAGTATGATCGCACCCGTCATGTTGAGGGCACAATTCCTTTATGTGTTAACTGTTCACAGTCGCAGCCTAGAGATATGGCCCATTCAAAAGGCCCAATGGGCTTATCGACAACCCATCCGCTTCAACAACGTAGCATCCTCGCAAGACGTGATATCGATGCATTGTAGGGTCCCCTAATGTGCCGTGAGTAGGGTTGTCGTCCTTTTAACAGATCACGACGTACGATCCCGGACGGAAAAACAGATCAAAAGAAGAAAAGTGGCCCGAAACTGATGAAAACGTTCGATTTTGAGCTCTGAAAAGGGCATAGCAAGCCAACTTGCTGCCCCCGTCGTAGAGCTCTTAGAGAGCTTTCCAACGGTATGCTGTGCGCCTCGTAACTCCTTACGGATCAAAAGTTATGGGAACCGGAGCGACGGAGACCTAGTCACAATCCCTACGCCCTCGGTTTGCGGGCCCAGCCTCCCCGTGAAGAGAAGTTGTCTTGCCCAAGGTGCCGTGGGATTCGATAATAGAAATGTGGTGGCTAAAGTATCTTGGCAACCCTACCCGGAGCAAAAAAAAATGGAAAACGGGCGTGCAACACGAGGACTTCCCAAGGGGTCACCCATCCTAGTACTACTCTCGCCAGAGCACGCTTAACTTCGGAGTTCTGATGGGATCCGGTGCATTAGTACTGGTATGATCGCACCCGTCATGTTGAGGGGACAATTCCTTTATGTGTTAACGGTTTACAGTCCCAGATTAGAGATATGGCCCATTCAAAAGGCCCAATGGGCTTAACGACAACACATCCGCTTCAACAACGCAGCATCCTCGCAAGACGTGATATCGACGCATTGTAGGGTCCTCAAATGTGCCACGAGTAAGGTTGTCGTCCTTTTAACAGCTCACGACGTACGATCCGGGACGGAAAAAGAGAGCTAATGAAAAAAAGTGGCCCGAAACTAATAAAAACGTTCGATTTTGAGCTCCGAAAAGGGCAAAGCGAGCAAGCTTACTGCCCCCGTCGTAGAGCTCTCAGAGAGCTTTTCAACGGTATGCTGTGCGCCTCGTAACTCCTTACGGATCAAAAGTTATGGGCACCGGAGCGACGGAGACCTGGTCACAAGCCCTACGCCCTCGGTTTGCGGACCCAACCTCCACGTGAAGAGAAGTTGTCTTGTCCAAGGTGCCGTGGGATTCGATAATAGAAATGTGGTGGGTTAAGTATCTTGGCAACCCTAACCGGAGCAAAAAAAATTGAAAAGGGGGGTGCAACACGAGGACTTCCCAGGGGGTCACCCATCCTAGTACTACTCTCGCCCAAGCACGCTAAACTTCGGAGTTCTGATTGGATCCGGTGCATTAGTGCTGGTATGATCGTACCCGTCATGTTGAGGGCACATTTCCTTTATGTGTTAACGGTTCACAGTCCCAGCCTAGAGATATGGCCCATTCAAAAGGCCCAATGGGCTTAACGACAACCCATCCGCTTCAACAACGCAGCATCCTCCTAAGACGTGATATCGACGCATTATAGGGTCCTCTAATGTGCCGCGAGTAAGGTTGTTATCCTTTTTACAGCTCACGATGTACGATCCGGGACGGAAAAACAGAGCAAAAGAAGAAAAGTGGCCCGAAACTGATGAAAATGTTCAATTTTGAGCTCCGAAAAGGGCAAAGCAAGCTAGATTGCTACACCAGTCGTAGAGCTCTTAGAGAGCTTTCCAACGGTATGCTGTGCGCCTCGTAACTCCTTACGGATCAAAAGTTATGGGCACCGGAGCGACGGAGACTTGGTCAGAAGCCCTACGCCCTCGGTTTGTGGGCCCAGCCTCAACGTGAAGCGAAGTTGTCTTGCCCAAGGTGCCGTGGGATTCTATAATAGAAATGTGGTGGATAAAGTATCTTGGCAACCCTAGCCGGAGCAAAAAAAATTGAAAAGGGGGGTGCAACCCGAGGACTTCCTAGGGGGTCACCCGTCCTAGTACTACTCTCGGCCAAGCACGCTTAACTTCAGAGTTCTGATGGGATCCGGTGCATTAGTGCTGGTATGATCTCACTCGTCATGTTAAGGGCATAATTCCTTTATATGTTAACAGTTCACAGTCCAAGCCTAGAGATATGGCCCATTCAAAAGGCCCAATGGGCTTAACGACAACCCATCCGCTTCAACAATGCAGCATCCTCGCAAGACGTGATATCGACGCATTGTAGGGTCCTCTAATGTGCCGCGAGTAAGGTTGTCGTCCTTTTAACAGCTCACGACGTACGATCCGGGACGGAAAAATAGTGCAAAAGAAGAAAAGTGGCCCGAAACTGATGAAAACGTTTGATTTTGAGCTCCAAAAAGGGCTCAGTGAGCTAGCTAGCTGCCCCCGTCGTAGAGCTCTCAGAGAGCTTTCCAACGGTATGCTGTGCGCCTTGTAACTACTTACGAATCAAAAGTTATGGGAACCGGAGCGACGAAGACCTAGTCACAAGCCCTCCCCCCTGGGTTGGCGGGCCCAGCCTCCCGGTGAAGAGAAGTTGTCTTGCCCAAGGTACGGTGGGATTCGATAATAGAAATGTGGTGGGTAAAGTATCTTGGCAACCCTAACCGGAGCAAAAAAAATTGAAAAGGGGGGTGCAACACGAGGACTTCCCAGGGGGTCACCCATCCTAGTACTATTCTCGCCCAAGCATGCTTAACTTCGGAGTTCTGATGGGATCCGGTGCATTAGTGCTGGTATGATCGCACCCGTCATGTTGAGGGCACAATTCCTTTATGTGTTAACGGTTCACAGTCCCAGCCTAGAGATATGGCCCATTCAAAAGGCCCAATGGGCTTAACGACAACCCATCCGCTTCAACAACGCAGCATCCTCGTAAGACGTGATATCGACGCATTGTAGGGTCCTCTAATGTGCCGCGAGTAAGGTTGTCGTCCTTTTAACAGCTCACGACTTACGATTCGGGATGAAAAAACAGAGCAAAAGAAGAAAAGTGGCCCGAAACTGATGAAAATGTTCGATTTTGAGCTCCGAAAAGGGCACAGCAAGCTAGAGCTAGCTTGCTGCCCCCGTCGTAGACCTCTCAGAGAGTTTTCCAACGGTATGCTGTGCGCCTCGTAATTCCTTACGGATCAAAAGTTATGGGCACCGGTTTGTGGGCCCAGCCTCCACGTGAAGAGAAGTTGTCTTGCCCAAGGTGCCGTGGGATTCGATAATAGAAATGTGGTGGGTAAAGTATATTGGCATCCCTAACCGGAGCAAAAAAAATTGAAAATGGGGGTGCAACACGCGGACTTCCCAGGGGGTCACCCATCCTAGTACTACTCTCGCCCAAGCATGCTTAACTTCGGAGTTCTGATGGGATCCAGTGCATTAGTGCTGGTATGATCACACCCGGCATGTTGAGGGCACAATTCCTATATGTGTTAACGGTTCACAGTCTCAGCCTTGAGAGATGGTCCATTCAAAAGTCCCAATGGGCTTAACGACAACCCATCCGCTTCAACAACGCAGCATCCTCGCAAGACGTGATATCGACGCATTGGAGGCTCCTCTAATGTGACGCGAGTATGGTTGTCGTGCTTTTAACAGCTCACGGCGAACGACCCGGGACGGAAAAAGAGAGCAAAAGAAGAAAAGTGGCCCGAAACTGATGAAAACGTTCGATTTTCAGCTCCGAAAAGGGCACAACAACCTTGATTGTTGCCCCCGTCGTAGAGCTCTCAGAGAGCTTTCCAACGGTATGCTGTGCGCATCGTAACTCCTTACGGATCAAAAGTTATGGGCACCGGAGCGATGGAGACTTGGTTACAAGCCCTACGCCCTCGGTTTTCGGGCCCAGCCTCCACGTGAAGAGAAGTTGTCTTGCCTAAGGTGCCGTGGGATTCGATAATAGAAATATGGCGGGTAAAGTATCTTGGCAACCCTAACCGGAGCAAAAAAAATTGAAAAGGGGGGTGCAACACGAGGACTTCTCAGGGGGTCACCCATCCTAGTACTACTCTCGCCCAAGCACGCTTAACTTCGGAGTTCTGATGGGATCCGGTGCATTAGTGCTGGTATGATCGCACCTGTCATGTTGAGGGCACAATTACTTTATGTGTTAACAGTTCACATCCCAGCCTAGAGATATGGCCCATTCAAAAGGCCCAATGGGCTTAACGATAACACATCCGCTTCAACAACGCAGCATCCTCGCAAGACGTGATATCGACGCATTGTAGGGTTTTCTAATGTGCCACGAGTAAGGCTGTCGTCCTTTTAACAGCTCACCACGTACGATCCCGGACGAAAAAAAAGAGAAAAACAAGAAAAGGGGCCCGAAACTGATGGAAACGTTCGATTTTGAGCTCCGAAAACGGTACAGCAAGCTAGCTAGCTGCCCACGTCGTAGAGCTCTCAGAGAGCTTTCCAACGGTATGCTGTGCGCCTCGTAACTCCTTACGGATCAAAAGTTATGGGCACCGGAGCGACGGAGACGTAGTCACAAGCCCTACGCCCTCGGTTTGCGGGCCCAGCCTCCACGTGAAGAGAAGTTGTCTTGCCCAAGGTGCCGTGGGATTCGATAATAGAAATGTGGTGGGTAAAGTATATTGGCAACCCTCACTGGAGCAAAAAAAATTGAAAAGGGGGGTGCAACACAAGGGCTTCCCAGGGGGTCACCCATCCTCGTACTACTCTCGCCCAACCACGCTTAACTTCGGAGTTCTGATGAGATCCGGTGCATTAGTGCTGGAATGATCGCACCCGTCACGTTGAGGGCACAATTCCTTTATTTGTTAACGGTTCACAATCACAGCCTAGAGAGATGGCCCATTCAAAAGGCCCAATGGGCTTAACGACAACCCATCCGCTTCAACAACGCAGCATCCTCGCAAGACGTGATATCGACGCATTGTAGGGTCCTATAATGTGCCGCGAGTAAGGTTGTCGTCCTTTTAACAGCTCACGACGTACGATCCGGGACGGACAAACAGAGCAAAAGAAGAAAAGTGGCCCGAAACTGATGAAAACGTTCAATTCTGAGTTCCGAAAAGGGCATAGCAAGCTAGCTTGCTGCCCCCGTCGTAGAGCTCTCAGAGAGCTTTCCAACGGTATGCTGTGCGCCTCGTAACTCCTTACGGATCAAAAGTTATGGGCACCGGAGCGACGGAGACCTAGTCACAAGCCCTACGCCCTCGGTTTGCGGGCCCAGCCTCCCCGTGAAGAGAAGTTGTCTTGCCCAAGGTGCCGTGGGATTCGATAATAGAAATGTGGTGGGTAAAGTATCTTGGCAACCCTAACCGGAGCAAAAAAAAATTGAAAAGGGGGGTGCAACACGAGGACTTCCCAGGGAGTCACCCATCCTAGTACTACTCTCGCCCAAGCACGCTTAACTTCGGAGTTCTGATGGGATCCGGTGCATTAGTGATTTTGAGGGCACAATTCCTTTATGTGTTAACGGTTCACAGACCCAGCCTAGAGAGATGGCCCATTCAGAAGGCCCAATGGGGTTAAAGACAACCCATCCGCTTCAACAACGCAGCATCCTCGCAAGACGTGATATCAACGCATTGTAGGGTCCTCTAATGTGCCGCGAGTGAGGTTGTCGTCCTTTTAACAGCTCACGACGCACGATCCGGGACGGAAAAACAGAGCAAAAGAAGAAAAGTGGCCCGAAACTGATGAAAACGTTCGATTTTGAGCTCCGAAAAGGGCACAGTGAGCTAGCTTGCAGCCCCCGTCGTAGAGCTCTCGGAGAGCATTGCAACGGTATGTTGTGCGCCGCATAACTCCTTACGGATCAAAAGTTATGGGCATTGGAGTGACGGAGACCTGGTCACAAGCCCTACGCCCTAGGTTTGCGGGCCTAGTCTCCACCTGAAGCGAAGTTGTCTTACCCAAGGTACCGTGGGGTTCGATAATAGAAATGTGGTGGATAAAGTATCTTGGCAACCCTAACCGGAGCAAAAAAAATTGAAAAGTGGGGTGGAACACGAGGACTTCCCAGGGGGTCACCCATCCTAGTACTACTCTCGCCCAAGCACGCTTAACTTCGGAGTTCTGATGGGATCCGGTGCATTAGTGCTGGTATGATCGCACCCGTCATGTTGAGGGCACAATTCGTTTATGTGTTAACGGTTGACAGTCCCAGCCTAGAGATATGGCCCATTCAAAAGGCCCAATGGGCTTAACGACAACCCATCCGCTTCAACAACGTAGCATCCTCTTAAGACGTAATATCGACGCATTGTAGGGTCCTCTAATGTGACGCGAGTAAGGTTGTCGTCCATTTAACAGCTCATGACGTACGATCCGGGACGGAAAAACAGAGCAAAAGAAGAAAAGTGGAACGAAATTGATGAAAATGTTCAATTTTGAGCTCCGAAAAGGGCATAGCAAGCTAGCTTGTTTCCCCCGTCGTAGAGCTCTCAGAGAGCTTTCGAATGCTATGCTGTGCGCCTCGTAACTCCTAACGGATCAAAAGTTATGGGCACCGGAGCGACGGAGACCTGGTCACAAGCCCTACGCCCTCGGTTTGCGGGCCCAGCCTCCACGTGAAGAGAAGGTGTGTTGCCCAAGGTGCCATGGGATTCGATAATAGAAATGTGGTGGATAAAGCATCTTGGTAAGCCTAACCAGGGCAAAAAAAATTGAAAAGGGGGGGCAACATGAGGACTTCCCAGGGGGTCACCCATCCTGGCCCTACTCTTGCCCAAGAACGCTTAACTTCGGAGTTCTGATGGGATCCGGTGCATTAGTGTTGGTATGATCGCACCTGAAATGTTGAGGGCACAAATCCCTTATGTGTTGATGGTTCGCAGTCGCAGCCCAAAGAGATGGCCCATTCAAAATGCCCAATGGGCTTAACGACAACCTATCCCTTTCAACAACGCAGCATCCTCACAAGACGTTATATCGACGCATTTTAGGGTCCTCTAATGTGCCGCGAGTCAGGTTGTCGTCCTTTTAACAACTCACGACGTACGATCTGGGACGGAGAAACAGAGCAAAAGAAGAAAGTGGCCCGAAATTGATGAAAACGTTCCATTTTGTGCTCCGAAAAGGGCAAAGCAAGCTAGCTTGTTGCCCCCGTCGTAGAGCTCTCAGAGAGCTTTCCAACGGTATGCTGTGCGCCTCGAAACTCCTCACAGATCAAAAGTTATGGGCACCGAAGTGACAGAGACCTGGTCACAAGCCCTACGCCCTCGGTTTGCGAGCCCAGCCTCCACGTGAAGAGAAGTTGTCTTGCCCAAGGTGCCATGGGATTCGATAATAGAAATGTGGCGGGTAAAGTATCTTGGCAACCCTAACCGGAGCAAAAAAATTGAAATGGGGGGTCCAACACGAGGACTTCCCAGGGGGTCACCCATCCTAGTACTACTCTCGCCAAAGCACGCTTAACTTCGGAGTTCTGATGGGATCCGGTGCATTAGTGCTGGTATGATCGCACCCATCATGTTGAGGGCACAATTCCTGTATGTGTTAACAGTTCACAGTCCTAGCCTAGAGATATGGCCCATTTAAAAGCCCAATGGGCTTAACGATAACCCATCCGCTTCAACAACGCAGCATCCTCGTAAGACGTGATATCGACGCATTGTAGGGTCCTCTAATGTGCCGCGAGTAAGGTTGTCATCCTTTTAAGAGCTCACGACGTACGATCCGGGACGGAAAAACAGAGCAAAACAAGAAGAGTGGCCCGAAACTGATGAAAACGTTCGATTTAGAGCTCCGACAATTGTATAGCAAACTAGCTAGCTGCCCCACGTCGTAGAGCTCTCAGAGAGCTTTCCAACGGTATGCTGTGCGCCTCGTAACTCCTTACGGATCAAAAGTTATGGGCACCGAAGCGACGGAGACCTAGTCACAAGCCCTACGCCCTCGGTTTGCGGGCCCAGCCTCCCCGTGAAGAGAAGTTGTCTTGCCCAAGGTGCCGTGGGATTCGATAATAGAAATGTGGTAGGTAAAGTATCTTGGCAACCCTAACTGGAGCAAAACAAAATTGAAAAGAGGGGGGCAACACGAGGACTTCCCAGGGGGTCACCCATCCTAGTACTACTCTCGCCAAAGCACGCTTAACTTCGGAGTTCTGATGGGATACGGTGCATTAGTGCTGGTATGATCGCACCTGTCATGTTGAGGGCACAATTCCTTTATGTGTTAACGGTTCACAGTCCCAGCCTAGAGATATGGCCCATTCAAAAGGCCCAATGGGCTTAACAACAACCCATCCGCTTCAACAACGCTGCACCCTCGCAAGACGTGATATCGACGCATTGTAGGGTCCTCTAATGTGCCGCGGTAAGGTTGTCGTCCTTTTAACAGCTCACGACGTACGATCCGGGACGGAAAAATAGAGCAAAAGAAGAAAAGTGGCCCGAAACTGATGAAAACGTTCGATTTTGAGCTCCGAAAAGGGTATAGCAAGCTAGCTAGCTGCCCCCCGTCGTAGAGCTCTCAGAGGGCTTTCCAACGGTATGCTGTGCGCCTCGTAACTCCTTACGGATCAAAAGTTATGGGTACCGGAGCGACGGAGACCTGGTCACAAGCCCTACGCCCTCGGTTTGCGGGCCCAGCCTCCACGTGAAGAGAACTTGTCTTGTCTAAGGTGCCGTGGGATTCGATAATAGAAATGTGGTGGGTAAAGTATCTTGGCAACCCTAACCGGAGCAAAAAAAATTGAAAAAGGGGTGCAACACAAGGACTTCCCAGGGGGTCACCCATCCTAGTACTACTCTCGTCCAAACACGCTTAACTTCGGAGTTCTGATGGAATTCAGTGCACTAGTGCAGGTATGATCGCACCCGTCATGTTGAGGGCACAAATCCTTTATGTGTTGACGGTTCACAGTCCCAGCCTAGAGAGGTGGCCCATTCAAAAGGCCCAATGGGCTTAACGACAACCCATCCGCTTCAACAACGCAGCATCCTCGCAAGACGTGATATCGACGCATTGTAGGGTCCTCTAATGTGCCGCGAGTAAGGTTGTCATCCTTTTAACAGCTCACGACGTACGATCCGGGACGGAAAAATAGAGCAAAAGAAGAAAAGTGGCCCGAAACTGATGAAAACGTTCAATTTTGAGCTCCGAAAAGGGCACAGCAAGCTCGCTTGCTGCCCGCATCGTAGAGCTTTCAGAGTGCTTTCCAACTGTATGCTGTGCGCCTCGTAACTCCTTACGGATCAAAAGTTATGGGCACCGGAGACTTGGTCATAAGCCCTACGCCCTCGGTTTGCGGGCCCAGCCTCCACGTGAAGAGAAGTTGTCTTGCCCAAGGTTCCGTGGGATTCGATAATAGAAATGTGGTGGGTAATGTATCCTGGCAACCCTAACCGGAGCAAAAAAAATTGAAAAGGGGGGTGCAACATGAGGACCTCCTAAGGGGTCACCCGTCCTAGTACTACTCTTGCCCAAGCACGCTTAACTTCGTAGTTCTGATGGGATCCGATGCATTAATGCCGATATGATCGCACCCGTCATGTTGAGGGCACAATTCCTTTATGTTTTAACGGTTCACAGTCCCAGCCTAGAGATATGGCCCATTCAAAAGGCCCAAGGGGCTTAACGACATTCCATCCGCTTCAACAACGCAGCATCCTCGCAAGACGTGATATCGACGCATTGTAGGGTCCTCTAATGAGCTGCGAGTAAGGTTGTCGTCCTTTTAACAGCTCACGACGTACGATCCGGGACGGAAAAACAGAGCAAAAGAAGAAAAGTGGCCCGAAACTGATGAAAACGTTCGATTTCGAGCTCCGAAAAGGGCACAGCAAGTTAGCTAGCTGCCCCCGACGTAGAACTCTCAGAGAGCTTTCCAACGGTATGCTGTGCGCCTCGTCACTCCTTACGGATCAAAAGTTATGGGCACCGGTTTGCGGGCCCAGCCTCCACGTGAAGAGAAGTTGTCTTGCCCAAGGTGCCGTGGGATTCGATAATAGAAATGTGGTGGGTAAAGTATCTTGGCAACCCTAACCGGAGCAAAAAAAATTGAAAAGGGGGGTGCAACACGAGGACTTCCAGAGGGTCACCCATCCTCGTACTACTCTTGCCTAAGAACACTTAACTACGGAGTTCTGATGAGATCCGGTGCATTAGTGCTGGTAAGATTGCACCCGTCATGTTGAGGGCACAATTCCTTTATGTGTTAACGGTTCACAGTCCTAGCCTATTGAGATGGCCTATTCAAAAGGCCCAATGGGCTTAACGACAACCCATCCTCTTCAACAACAAAGCATTCTCGTAAGACGTGATATTGACACATTGTAGGGCCCTCTAATCCCTCCCGAGTAAGGTTGTCGTCCTTTTAACAGCTCACGACGTGCGATCCAGGATGAAAAAACAGAGCAAACGAAGAAAAGTGGCCTAAAACTGATGAAAACGTTCCATTTTGAGCTCCGAAAAGGGCAAAGCAAGCTAGCTTGTTGCCCCCGTCGTAGAGCTCTCAGAGAGCTTTCCAACGGTATGCTGTGCGCCTCGTAACTCCTTACGGATCAAAAGTTATGGGTCTCGGTTTGCGGGCCCAGCCTCCACGTGAAGAGAAGTTGTCTTGCCCAAGGTGCTGTGGGATTCGATAATAGAAATGTGGTGGGTAAAGTATCTTCGCAACCCTAACCAGAGCCAAAAAAATTGAAAAGGGGGTACAACACGAGTACTTCCCAGGGGGTCACCCATCCTAGTACTCCTCTCGCCCAAGCACGCTTGACTTGGGATTTCTGATGGGACCCGGTGGATTAGTGCTGGTAAGATCGCACCCGTCAAGTTGAGGGCACAATTCCTATATGTGTTAACGGTTCACAGTGCCAGCCTAGAGAGATGCCCCATTCAAAAGGCCCATTGGGCTTAACGACAACCCATCCGCTTCAACAACGCAGCATCCTCGCAAGACGTGATATCGACGCATTGTAGCGTCCTCTAATGTGCCGCGAGTAAGGTTGTCGCCCATTTAACAGCTCACGACGTACGATCCGGTACGGAAAAATAGAGCAAAAGAAGAAAAGTGAACCGAAACTGATGAAAATGTTTGATTTTGAGCTCCGAAATGGGCACAACGAGCAAGCTTGCTTCTCCCGTCGTAGAACTCTCAGAGAGCTTTCCAACGGTATGCTGTGCACCTCGTAACTCCTTACGGATCAAAAGTTATGGGCACCTGAGCGACGGAGACCTGGTCACAAGCCCTACGCCCTCGGTTAGCGGGCCTAGCCTCCACGTGAAGAGAAGTTGTCTTGTCCAAGGTGCCGTGGGATTCGATAATAGAAATGTGGTGGGTAAAGTATCTTGGCAACCCTAACCGGAGCAAAAAAAATTGAAAAGGGGGGGGCAACACGAGGACTTCCCAGGGGGTCACCCATCCTAGTACTACTCTCTTCCAAGCACCCTTAACTTCGGAGTTCTGATTGGATCCGGTGCATTAGTGCTGGTATGATCGCACCCGTCATGTTTAGGGCACAATTCCTTTATGTGTTAACGGTTCACAGGCCCAGCCTAGAGAGATGGCCCATTCAGAAGGCCCAATGGGCTTAACGACAACCCATCCGCCTCAACAACCCAGCATCCTCGAAAGACGTGATATCGATGCATTGTAGGGTCCTCTAATGTGACGCGAGTAAGGTTGTCGTCCATTTAACAGCTCACGACGTACGATCCGGGATGGAAAAACAGAGCAAAAGAAGAAAAGTGGACCGAAACTGATGAAAATGTTCAATTTTGAGATCCACAAAGGGCATAGCAAGCTAGCTTGTTCCCCCCGTCGTGGAGCTCTCAGAGAGCTTTCCAACGGTATGCTGTGCGCCGCGTAACTCCTTACGGATCAAAAGTTATGGGCACCGGAGCCACGGAGACCTGGTCACAAGCCCTACGCCCTCGGTTTGCGGGCCCAGCCTCCACGTGAAGCGAAGTTGTCTTGCCAAGGTGCCGTGGGATTCGATAATAGAAATGTGGTGGGTAAAGTATCTTGGCAACCCTAACCGGAGCAAAAAAAATTGAAAAGGGGGGTGCAACACGAGGACTTCCCAGGGGGTCACCCATCCTAGTACTACTCTCGCCCAAGCACGCTTAACTTCGGAGTTCTGATGGGATCCGGTGCATTAGTGCGGGCATGATCGTACCCGTCATGTTGAGGGCACAATTCCTTTATGTGTTAACGGTTCACAGTCCCAGCCTAGAGATATGGCCCATTCAAAAGGCCCGATGGGCTTAACGACAACCTATCCGCTTCAACAACGCAGCATCCTCGGAAGACGTGATATCGACGCATTGTAGGGTCCTCTAATGTGCCGCGAGTAAGGTTGTCGTCCTTTTAACAGCTCACGACGTACGATCCGGGACGGAAAAACAGAGCAAAAGAAGAAAAGTGGCCCGAAATTGATGAAAATGTTCGATTTTGAGCTCCGAAAGGGGCAGAGCAAGCTAGCTTGTTGCCCCCGTCGTAGAGCTCTCAGAGAGCTTTCCAACGGTATGCTGGGCGCCTCGTAACTCCTTACGGATCAAAAGTTATGGGCACCGGAGCGACGGAGACCTAGTCACAAGCCCTACGCCCTCGGTTTGCGGGCCCAACCTCCACGTGAAGAGCAGTTGTCTTGCCCAAGGTGCCGTGGGATTCGATAATAGAAATGTGGCGGGTGAAGTATCTTGGGAACCCTAAGCGGAGCAAAAAAAATTGAAATGGGGGGTCCAACACGAGGACTTCCCAGGGGGTCACCCATCCTACTACTACTCTCGCCAAAGCACGCTTAACTTTGGAGTTCTGATGGGATCCAGTGCATTAGTGCTGGTATGATCACACCCGTCATGTTGAGGGCACAATTCCTTTACGTGTTAACAGTTCACAGTCCCAGCCTAGAGATATGGCCCATTCAAAAGGCCCAATGGGCTTAACGATAACCCATCCGCTTCGAAAACGCAGCATCCTCGCAAGACATGATATCGATGCATTGTAGGGTCCTTTAATGTGCCGCGAGTAAGGTTGTCGTCCTTTTAACAGCGCACGACGTACGATCCGGGACGGAAAAACAGAGCAAAAGAAAAAAAGTGGCCCGAAACTGATGAAAATGTTCGATTTTGAGCTCCGAAAAGGGTATAGCAAGCTAGCTAGTTGCCCACGTCGTAGAGCTCTCAGAGTGCTTTCCAACGGTATGCTGTGCGCCTCGTAACTCCTTACGGATCAAAAGTTATGGGCACCGGAGCGACGGAGACTTGGTCACAAGCCCTACGCCCTCGGTTTGCGGGCCCAGCCTCCCCGTGAAGAGAAGTTGTCTTGCCCAAGGTGCCGTGGGATTCGATAATAGAAATGTGGTGGGTAAAGTATCTTGGCAACCCTAACCGGAGCAAAAAAAATTGAAAAGGGGGGTGCAACACAAGGACTTCGCAGGGGGTCACCCAGCCTAGTACTACTCTCGCCCAAGCACGCTTAACTTCGGAGTTCTGATGGATCCAGTGCATTAGTGCTGGTATGATCGCACCCGTCATGTTGAGGGCACAATTCCTTTATGTGTTAACGGTGCACAGTCCGAGCCTTGAGATATGGCCCATTCAAAAGGCCCAATGGGCTTAACGACAACCCATCCACTTCAACAACGCTGCATTCTCGCAAGACGTGATATCGACGCGATGTAGGGGCCTCTAATGTCCTGCGAGTAGGGTTGTCGTCCTTTTAACAGCTCACGACGCACGAACCGGGACGGAAAAACAGAGCAAAAGAACAAAAGTAGCCCGAAACTGATGAAAACGTACGATTTTGAGCTCCGAAAAGGGCATAGCAAGCTAGCTCACTGCACCCGTCGTAGAGCTCTCGAACAGCTTTCCAACGGTATGCGGTGCGCCTCGTAACTCCTTATGGATCAAAAGTTATGGGCACTGTAGCGACGGAGACCTGGTCACAAGCCCTACGCCCTCGATTTTCGGGCCCAGCCTCCACGTGAAGAGAAGTTGTCTTGCCCAAGGTGCCGTGGGATTCGATAATAGAAATGTGGTGGGTAAAGTATCTTCGCAACCCTAACCGGGGCAAAAAAAATCGAAAAGGGGGTGCACCACGAGGACTTCCCAGGGGGTCACCTATCCTAGTACTACTCTCGCCCAAGCACGCTTAACTTCTGAGTTCTGATGGGATCCGGTGCATTAGTGCTGGTACGATCGCACCCGTCATGTTGAGGGCACAATTCCTTTATGTGTTAACGGTTCACAGTCCCAGCCTAGAGATATGGCCCATTCAAAAGGCCCAATGGGCTTAACGACAACACATCCCCTTCAACAATGCAGCATCCTCGCAAGACGTGATATCGACGCATTGTAGGGTCCTCTAATGTGCCGCGAGTAAGGTTGTCGTCCTTTTACCAGCTCACGACGTACGATCCGGGACTGAAAAACAGAGCAAAAGAAGAAAAGTGGCCCAAAACTGATGAAAACGTTCGATTTTGAGCTCCGAAAATGGCACAGCAAGCTAGCTGCTGCCCTCGTCGTAGGGCTCTAAGAGAGCTTTCCAACACTATGCTGTGCGCCTCGTAACTCCTTACGGATCAAAAGTTATGGGCACCCGTTTGCCGGCCCAGCCTCCACGTGAAGAGACTTGTCTTGCCCAAGGTGCCGTGGGATTCGATAATAGAAATATGGTGGGTAAAGTATCTTGGCAACCCTAACCGGAGCAAAAAAAATTGAAAAGGGGGGTGCAACACAAGGACTTCCCAGGGGGTCACCCATCCTAGTACTACTCTCGCCCAAGCACGCTTAACTTCGGAGTTCTGATGGGATCCGGTGCATTAGTGCTGGTATGATCGCACCCGTCATGTTGAGGGCACAATTCCTTTATGTGTTAACGGTTCACAGTCCCAGCCTAGAGATATGGCCCATTCAAAAGGCCCAATGGGCTTAACGACAACCCATCCGCTTCAACAACGCAGCATCCTCGCAAGACGTGATATCGACGCATTGTAGGGTCCTCTAATGTACCGCGAGTAAGGTTGTCATCCTTTTAAAAGCTCACGACGTACGATACGGGATGGAAAAATAGAACAAAAGAAGAAAAGTGGCCCAAAACTGATGAAAACGTTCGATTTTGAGCTCCGAAAAGGGCACAGCAAGCTGGCTTGCTGCCCCCGTCGTAGAGCTCTCAGAGAGCTTTCCAACGGTATGCTGTGCGCCTCGTAACTCCTTACGGATCAAAAGTTATGGGCACCGGAGCGACGGAGACCAGGTCCCAAGCCCCACGCCCTCGGTTTGCGGGCCCAGCCTCCACGTGACGAGAAGTTGTCTTGCCCAAGGTGCCGTGGGATTCAATAATAGAAATGTGGTGGGTAAAGTATCTTGGCAACCCTAGCCGGAGCAAAAAAAATTGAAAAGGGGGGTGCTACACGAGGACTTCCCAGGGGTTCACCCATCCTAGTACTACTATCGCCCAAGCATGCCTAACTTCGGAGTTCTGATGGGATCCGGTGCATTAGTGCTGGTATGATCGCACCCGTCATGTTGACGGCACAATTCCTTTATGTGTTAACGGTTCACAGTCCCAGCCTAAAGATATGGCCCATTCAAAAGGCCCAATGGGCTTAACGACAACCCATCCGCTTCAACAACGCAGCATCCTTGCTAGACGTGATATCGATGCATTGTAGGGTCCTCTAATGTGCCGCGAGTAAGGTTTTCGTCCTTTTAACAGCTCACGACGTACGATCCGGGACGGAAAAATAGAGCAAAAGAAGAAAAGTGGCCAGAAACTGATGAAAACGTTCGATTTTGAGCTCCGAAAAGGGCACAGTGAGCTAGCTGCTGCCCTCGTCGTAGAGCTCTTAGAGAGCTTTCCAAAGGTATGCTGTGCGCCTCGTAACTCCTTACGGATCAAAAGTTATGGGCACCGGTTTTCGGGCCCAGCCTCCACGTGAAGAGAAGTTGTCTTGCCCAAGGTGACGTGGGATTCAATAATAGAAATGTGGTGGGAAAAGAATCTTGGCACCCCTAACAGGAGCACAAAAAATTGAAAAAGGGGGTGCAACACGAGGACTTCCCTGGGGCTCACCCATCCTAGTACTATTCTCACCCAAACACGCTTAACTTCGGAGTTCTGATGGGATCCGGTGCAATAGTGTTGGTATGATCGCACCCGTCGTGTCGATGGCACAAATCCCTTATGTGTTTACTGTTCACAATCCCAGCCGAGAGATATGGCCCATTCAAAAGTCCCAATGGGCTTAAGGACAACCCATCCGCTTCAACAACGCAGCATCCTCGCAAGACGTGATATTGACGCATTGTAGGGTCCTCTAATGTGCGGTGAGTAAGGTTGTCGTCCTTTTAACAGCTCACGATGTACGATCTGGGACGGAAAAATAGAGCAAAAGAAGAAAAGTGGCTTGAAACTAATGAAAACGTTCAAATTTGAGCTCCAAAAAGGGCACAGAGAGCAAGCTTGCTCCCCCTGTCGTAGAGCTTACACAGAGCTTTCCAACGGTTTGCTGTGCGCCTCGTAACTCCTTACGGATCAAAAGTTATGGGCACCGAAGCGACGGAGACCTGGTCACAAGCCCTACGCCCTCGGTTTGCGGGCCCAGCCTCCACGTGAAGAGAAGTTGTCTTGCCCAAGGTGCCGTGGAATTCGATAATAGAAATGATGTGGGTAAAGTATCTTGGCAACCCTAACCGGAGCAAAAAAAATTGAAAAGGGGGGTGCAACACGAGGACTTCCCAGGGGGTCACCCATCCTAGTACTACTCTCACCCAAGCACGCTTAACTTCGGAGTTCTGATGGGATCCGGGGCATTAGTGCTAGTATGATCGCACCCGTCATGTTGAGGGCACAATTCCTTTATGTGTTAACGGTTCACAGTCCCAGCCTAGAGATATGGCCCATTCAAAAGGCCCAATGGGCTTAACGACAACCCATCCGCTTCAACAACGCAGCATCCTCGCAAGACGTGATATCGACGCATTGTAGGGTCCTCTAATGTGCCGCGAGTAAGGTTGTCGTCCTTTTAACAGCTCACGACGTATGATCCGGGACGGAAAAACAAAGCAAAAGAAGAAAAGTGGCCCGAAACATATGAAAACGTTCGATTTTGAGCTTCGAAAAGGGCACAGCGAGCTAGCTTGAAGCCCCTATCGTAGAGCTCTCACAGAGCTTTGCAACGGTATGCTATGCACCGCGTAACTCCATACGGATCAAAAGTTATGGGCCCCGGAGCGATGGAGACCTGGTCACAAGCCCTACGCGCTCAGTTTGCGGGCCTAGCCTCCACGTGAAGTGAAGTTGTCTTGCCCAAGGTGCCGTGGGATTCGATAATAGAAATGTGGTGGATAAAGTATCTTGGCAACCCAAACCGGAGCAAAAAAATTTGAAAAGGGGGATGCAACCCGAGGACTTCCTAGGGGGTCACCCATCCTAGTACTACTCTCGCCCAAGCACGCTTAACTTCAGAATTCTGATGGGATCCGGTGCATTAGTGCTGGTATGATCGCACCCGTCATGTTGAGGCACAATTCCTTTATGTGTTAACGGTTCACAGTCCCAGCCTAGAGATATGGCCCGTTCAAAAGGCCCAATGGGCTTAACGACAACCCATCCGCTTCAACAACGCAGTATTCTCGCAAGACGTGATATCGACGCATTGTAGGTTCCTCTAATGTGCCGCGAGTAAGGTTGTCGTCCTTTTAATAGCTCACGACGTACGAACCGGGACGGAAAAACAGAGCAAAAGAAGAAAAGTGGCCCAAAACTGATGAAAACGTTCGATTTTGAGCTCCGAAAAGGGCAAAGCAAGCTAGCTTGTTGCCCCTGTCGTAGAGCTCTCAGAGAGCTTTCCAACGGTATGCTGTGCGCCTCGTAACTCCTTACGGATCAATAGTTATGGGCACCGGAGCGACGGAGACATGGTCACAAGCCCTACTCCCTCGGTTTGCGGGCCCAGCCTCCACGTGAAGAGAAGTTGTCTTGCCCAAGGTGCCGTGGGATTCGATAATAGAAATGTGGTGGGTAAAGTATCTTGGCAACCCAAACCGGAGCAAAAAAAATTGAAAAGGGGGGTGCAACACGAGGACTTCCCAGGGGTTCACCCATCCTAGTGCTACTCCCGGCCAAGTACGCTTAACTTCGGAGTTTTGATGGGATCCGGTGCATTAGTACTGGTATGATCGTGCCCGTCATGTTGGAGGCACAATTCCTTTATGTGTTAATGGTTCACAGTACCAGCCTAGAGATATGACCCATTCAAAAGGCCCAATGGGCTTAACGACAACCCATCCGCTTCAACAACGCAGCATCCTCGCAAGACCTGATATTGACGCTGTGTAGGGTCCTCTAATGTGCCACGAGTAAGGTTGTCGTCCTTTTAATTGCTCACGACGTACGATCCGGGACAGAAAAACAGAGCAAAAGAATAAATGTGGCCCGAAATTGATGAAAAAGTTCGATTTTGAGCACCGAAAAGGGCACAGTGAGCTAGCTTGCTGCCCCTGTCGTAGAGCTCTCAGAGCGCTTTCCAACGGTATGCTGTGCGCCTCGTAACTCCTTACGGATCAAAAGTTATGGGCACCGGAGCGACGGAGACCTAGTCACAACCCCTACGCCCTCGGTTTGCGGGCCCAGCCTCCCCGTGAAGAGAAGTTGTCTTGCCCAAGGTGCCGTGGGATTCGATAATAGAAATGTGGTGGGTAAAGTATCTTGGCAACCCTAACCGGAGCAAAAAAAAATTGAAAAGAGGGGTGCAACACGAGGACTTCCCAGGGGGTCACCCATCCTAGTGCTACTCTCGCCCAAGCACGCTTAACTTCGGAGTTCTGATGGGATCCGGTGCATTAGTATTGGTATGATCGCATCCGTCATGTTGAGGGTACAATTCCTTTATGTGTTAACGGTTCACAGTCCCAGCCTAGAGATATGCCCCATTCAAAAGGCCCAATGGGCTTAACGACAACACATCCGCTTCAACAACGCAGCATCCTCGCAAGACGTGATATCGACGCATTGTAGGGTCCTCTAATGTGTCGTGAGTAAGGTTGTCGTCCTTTTAACAGCTCACGACGTACGATCCGGGACGGAAAAACAAAGCAAAAGAAGAAAAGTGGCCCGAAATTGATGAAAACGTTCAATTTTGAGCTCCGAAAAGGGCATAGCGAGCCTGCTAGCTGCCCCCGTCGTAGAGCTCTCAGAGAGCTTTCCAACGGTATGCTGTGCGCCCCGTAACTCCTTACGGATCAAATGTTATGAGCACCGGAGCGCAGCAGACCTGGCCACAAGCCCTACGCCCTCGGTTTGCGGGCCCAGCCTCCACGTGAAGAGAACTTGTCTTGCCCAACGTGCCGTGGGATTCGATAATAGAAATGTGGAGGGTAAAGTATCTTGGCAACCTTAACCGGAGCAAAAAAAATTGAAAAGGGGGGTGCAACACGAGGACTTCCCAGGGGGTCACCCATCCTAGTAGTACTTTCGCCCAACCACGCTTAACTTCGGAGCTCTGATGGGATCCTGTGCATTAGTGCCGGTATGATCGCACCCGTCATGTTGAGGGCACAATTCCTTTATGTGTTAACGGTTCACAGTCCCAGCCTAGAGATATGGCCCATTCAAAAGGCCCAATGGGCTTAACGACAACACATCCGCTTCAACAACGCAGCATCCTCGCAAGACGTGATATCGACGCATTGTAGGGTCCTCTAATGTGCCGCGAGTAAGGTTGTCGTCCTTTTAACAGCTCACGACGTACGATCCGGGACTGAAAAACAGAGCGAATGAAGAAAAGTGGCCCAAAAATGATAAAAACGTTCGATTTTGAGCTCCGAAAAGAGCACAACAAGCTAGCTTGGTGCCCCCGTCGTAGAGCTCTTAGAGAACTTTCCAACGGTATGCTATGCGCCTCGTAACTCCTTACGGATCAAAAGTTATGGGCACCAGAACGACGGAGACCTGGTCCCAAGCCCCACACCCTCGGTTTGCGGGCCCAGCCTCTACGTGAAGCGAAGTTGTCTTGCCCAAGGTGCCGTGGGATTCGATAATAGAAATGTGGTGGGTAAAGTATCTTGGCAACCCTAACCGGAGCAAAAAAAATTAAAAAGGGGGGTGCAACAAGAGGACTTCCCAAGGGGTCACCCATCCTAGTACTACTGTCGCCCAAGCACGCTTAACTTCGGAGTTTTGATTGGATCCGGTGCATTAGCGCTGGTATGATCACACCCGTCATGTTGAGGGCACAATTCATTTATGTGTTAACGGTTCACAGTCCCAGCCTAGAGATATGGCCCATTCAAAAGGCCCAATGGGCTTAACGACAACCCATCCGCTTCAACAACGCAGCATCCTCGCAAGACGTGATATCGACGCATTGTAGGGTCCTCTAATGTGCCGCGAGTAAGGTTGTCATCCTTTTAACAGCTCACGACGTACGATCCCGGACGGAAAAACAGAGCAAAAGAAGAAAAGTGTCCCGAAATTGATGAAAACGTTCGATTTTGAGCTCTGAAAAGGGCAAAGCGAGCTAGCTTGCTGCCCCCGTCGTAGAGCTCTCAGAGAGCTTCCCAACGGTATGCTGTGCGCCTCGTAACTCCTTACGGATCAAAAGTTATGGGCACCGGAGCGACGGAGACCTGGTCACAAGCCCTACGCCCTCGGTTTGCGGGCCCAGCCTCCACGTGAAGAGAAGTTGTCTTGCCCAAGGTGCCGTGGGATTCGATAATAGAAATGTGGTGGGTAAAGTATCTTGGCAACCCTAACCGGAGCAAAAAAAATTGAAAAGGGGGGTGCAACACGAGGACTTCCCAAGGGGTCACCCATCCTAGTACTACTCTCGCCCAAGCACGCTTAACTTCCGAGTTCTGATGGGATCCGGTGCATTAGTGCTGGTATGATCGCACCCGTCATGTTGAGGGCACAATTCCTTTATGTGTTAACGGCTCACAGTCCCAGCCTAGAGATATGGCCCATTCAAAAGGCCCAATAGGCTTAACGACAACCCATCCGCTTCAACAACGCAGCATCCTCGAAAGACGTGATATCGACGCATTGTAGGGTCCTCTAATGTGCCACGAGTAAGGTTGTCGTCCTTTTAACAGCTCACGACGTATGATCCGGGACGGAAAAACAGAGCAAAAGAAGAAAAGTGGCCCGAAACTAATGAAAACGTTCGATTTTGAGCTCTGAAAAGGGCACAGCGAGCTAGCTTGCTGCCCCAGTCGTAGAGCTCTCAGAGAGCTTTCCAACGGTATGCTGTGCGCCTTGTAACTCCTTACGGATCAAAAGTTATGGGCACCGGAGCGACGGACACCTGGTCACAAGCCCTACGCCCTCGGTTTGCGGGCCCGCCCTCCACGTGAAGAGAAGTTGTCTTGTCCAAGGTGCCGTGGGATTCGATAATAGAAATGTGGTGGATAAAGTATCTTGGCAACCCTAACCGGAGCAAAAAACATTGAAAAGGGGGTGCAACACTAGGACTTCCAAGGGGTCACCCATCCTAGTACTACTCTCGCCCAAGCATGCTTAAGTTCGGAGTTCTGATGGGATCTGGTGCATTAGTGCTGGTATGATCGCACCCGTCATGTTGAGGGCACAATTCCTTTATGTGTTAACGGTTCACAGACCCAGCCTAGAGAGATGGCCCATTCAGAAGGCCCAATGGGCTTACCGACAACCCATCCGCTTCAACAACGCAGCATCCTAGCAAGACGTGATATCGACGTATTGTAGGGTTCTCTAATGTGCCGCGAGTAAGGTTGTCGTCCATTTAACAGCTCACGACGTACGATCCGGGAAGGAAAAACAGAGCAAAAGAAGAAAAGTGGCCCGAAACTAATGAAAACGTTCGATTTTGAGCTCCGAAAAGGGCAAAGCAAGCTAGCTTGCAGCCCCCGTCATAGAGCTCTCAGAGAGCTTTCCAACGGTATGCTGTGCGCCTCGTAACTCCTTACGGATCAAAAGTTATGGGCACCGGAGCGACGGAGACCTGGTCACAAGACCTACACCCTGGGTTCACGGCCCCACCCTCCACGTGAAGAGAAGTTGTCCTGCCCAAGGTGCCGTGGGATTCAATAATAGAAATGTGGTGGGTAAAGTATCTTGGCAACCCTAACCGGAGCAAAAAAAATTGAAAAGGGGGGTGCAACACGAGGACTTACCAATGGGTCACCCATCCTAGTACTACTCTCGCCCAAGCACGCTTAAATTCGGAGTTCTGATGAGATCCGGTGCATTAGTCCTGGTATGATGGGACCCGTCATGTTGAGGGCCCAATTCCTTTATGTGTTAACGGCTCACAGTCCCAGCCTAGAGATATGGCCCATTCAAAAGGCCCAATGGGCTTAACGACAACCCATCCGCTTCAACAACGAAGCATCCTCGCAAGACGTGATATCGATGCATTGTAGGGTCCTCTAATGTGCCGCGAGTAAGGTTGTCGTCCTTTTAACAGCTCACGACGTACGATCCGGGACGGAAAAACAGAGCAAAAGAAGAAAAGTGGCCCGAAACTGATGAAAACGTTCGATTTTGAGCTATGAAAAGGGCAAAGCGAGCTAGTTTGCTGCCCCCGTCGTAGAGCTCTCAGAGAGCTTTCCAACGGTATGCTGTGCGCCTCGTAACTCCTTACGGATCAAAAGCTAAGGGCACCGTAGCGACGGAGACTTGGTCACAAGCCCTACGCCCTCGGTTTGCGGGCCCAGCCTCCACTTGAAGAGAAGTTGTCTTACCCAAGGTACCGTGGGATTCGATAATAGAAATGTGGTGGGTAAAGTATCTTGGCAACCCTAACCGGAGCAAAAAAAATTGAAAAGTGGGGTGCAACACGAGGACTTCCCAAGGGGTCACCCATCCTAGTACTACTCTCGCCCAAGCACGCTTAACTTCGGAGTTCTGATGGGATCCGGTGCATTAGTGCTGGTATGATCGCACCCGTCATGTTGAGGGCACAATTCCTTTATGTGTTAACGGTTCACAGTCCCAGCCTAGAGATATGGCCCATTCAAAAGGCCCAATGGGCTTAACGACAACCCATCCGCTTCAACAACGCAGCATCCTCGCAAGACGTGATATCGACGCATTGTAGGGTCCTCTAATGTGCCGCGAGTAAGGTTGTCGTCCTTTTAACAGCTCACGACGTATGATCCGGGACGGAAAAACAGAGCAAAAGAAGAAAAGTGGCCCGAAACTAATGAAAACGTTCGATTTTGAGCTCCGAAAAGGGGACAGCTGGCTAGCTTGCTACCCCTGTTGTAGAGCTCTCAGAGAGCTTTCCAACGGTATGCTGTGCATTGCGTAACTGCTTACGGATCAAAAGTTATGGGCATTGGAGTGACGGAGACCAGGTCACAAGCCCTACGCCCTCGGTTTGTGAGCCCAGCCACAACGTGAAGTGAATTTGTCTTGCCCAAGGTGCCGCCGTATTCGATTATAGAAATGTGGTGGATAAAGTATCTTGGCAACCTAAACCGAAGCAAAAAAAATTGAAAACGGGGGTGCAACACGAGGACTTCCCAGGGAGTCACCCATCCTAGTACTACTCTCGCCCAAGCACGCTTAAGTTCGAAGTTCTGATGGGATCTGGTGCATTATTGCTGGTATGATCGCACCCGTCATATTGAGGGCACAATTCCTTTATGTGTTAACGGTTCACAGTCCCAGCCTAGAGATATGACCCATTCAAAAGGCCCAATGGGCTTAACGACAACCCATCCGCTTCAACAACGCAGCATCCTCGCAAGACGTGATATCGACGCATTGTAGGGCCCTCTAATATACCGCGGTAAGGTTGTCATCCTTTTAACAGCTCACGACGTACGATCCGGGACAAAAAAATAGCGAAAAAGAAGAAAAGCGACCCGAAACTAATGAAAACGTTCGACTTTGAGCTCCGAAAAGGGCAAAGCAAGCTAGCTTGCTGCCCCCGTCATAGAGCTCTCAGAGAGCTTTCCAACGGTATGCTGTGCACCTCGTAACTCCTTACGGATCAAAAGTTATGGGCACCGGAGCGACGGAGACCTGGTCACAAGACTTACGCCCTGGGTTTGCGGACCCAGCCTCCAGGTGAAGAGAAGTTGTCTTGCCCATGGTGCCGTGGGATTCGATAATAGAAATGTGGTGGGTAAAGTATCTTGGCAACCCTAACCGGAGCAAAAAAAATTGAAAAGGGGGGTGCAACACGAGGACTTACCAATGGGTCACCCATCCTAGTACTACTCTCGCCCAAGCACGCTTAAATTCGGAGTTCTGATGAGATCCGGTGCATTAGTCCTGGTATGATCGCACCCGTCATGTTGAGGGCACAATTCCTTTATGTGTTAACGGTTCACAGTCCCAGCCTAGAGATATGGCCCATTCAAAAGGCCCAATGGGATTAACAACAACCCATCCGCTTCAACAACGCAGCATCCTAACAAGACGTGATATTGACGCATTGTAGGATCCTCTAATGTGCCGCGAGTCAGGTTGTCGTCCTTTTAACAGCTCACGACGTCCCATTCGGGACGGAAAAACAGAGCAAAAATAGAAAAGTGGCCCGAAACTGATGAAAATATTCGATTTTGGGCTCCAAAAAGGGCACAGCGAGCTAGCTGGCTGCCCCTGTCGTAGAGCTCTCGGAGAGCTTTGCAACGGTATGCTGTGTGCTGCGTAACTCCTTACGGATCAAAAGTTATTGGCACCGGTTTGCGGGCCCAGCCTCCACATGAAGAGAAGTTGTCTTGCCCAAGGTGACGTGGGATTCGATAATAGAAATGTGGTGGGTAAGTATCTTGGCAACCCTAACCGGAGCAAAAAAAATTGAAAAGGGGGGTGCAACACGAGGACTTCTAAGGGGGTGACCCATCCTAGTACTACTCTCGCCCAAGCACGCTTAACTTCGGAGTTATGATGGGATCCAGTGCATTAGTGCTGGTATGATCGCACCCGTCATGTTGAGGGCACAATTCCTTTATGTGTTAACGGTTCATAGTTCCAGCCTAGAGATATGACCCATTCAAAAGGCCCAATGGGCTTAACGACAACCCATCTGCTTCAACAACGCAGCATCCTCGCAAGACGTGATATCGACGCATTGTAGGGTCCTCTAATGTCCCGCGAGTCAGGTTGTCGTCCTTTTACCAGCTCACGACGTACGACCCGGGACGGAAAAACAGAGCGAAAGAAGAAAAGTGGCCCTAAACTGATGAAAACGTTCAATTTTGAGCTCCGAAAAGGGCATAGCAAGCTAGCTTGGTGCACCTGACGTTGGGCTCTCAGAGAGGTTTCCAACGGGATGCTGTGCGCCTCGTAACTCCTTACGAATTAAAAGTTATGGGCACCGGTTTGCGGGCCCAACCTCCACTTGAAGAGAAGTTGTCTTGCCCAAGGTGCCGTGGGATTCGATAATAGAAATGTGGTGGGTAAAGTATCTTGGCAACCCTAACCGGTGCAAAAAAAATTGAAAAGGGGGGTGCAACACGAGGACTTCCCAGGGGGTCACCCATACTAGTACTACTCTGGCCCAAGCACGCTTAACTTCGGAGTTCTGATGGGATCCGGTGCATTAGTGCTGGTATGATCGCACCCGTCATGTTGAGGGCACAATTCCTTTATGTGTTAACGGTTCACAGTCCCAGCCTAGAGATATGGCCCATTCAATAGGCCCAATGGGCTTAACGACAACTCATCCGCTTCAACAACGCAGCATTCTCGCAAGACGTGATATCGATGCATTGTAGGGTCCTCTAATGTGCCGCTAGTAAGGTTGTCGTCCTTTTAACAGCTCACGACGTATGATCCGGGACGAAAAAACAGAGCAAAAGAAGAAAAGTGGCCCGAAACTAATAAAAATGTTCGATTTTGAGCTCCGAAAAGGGCATAGCCAGCTAGCTCGCTCCCCCCGTTGTAGAGCTCTCAGAGAGCTTTCCAACGGTATGCTGTGCGCCTCGTAACTCCTGACGGATCAAAAGTTATGGGCACCGGAGCGACGGAGACCTGGTCACAAGCCCTACGCCCTCGGTTTGCGGGCCCAGCCTCCACGTGAAGAGAAGTTGTCTTGCCCAAGGTGCCGTGGTATTCGATTATAGAAATGTGGTGGGTAAAGTATCTTGGCAACGCTAACCGGAGCAAAAAAAATTGAAAAGGGGGGTGCTACACGAGGACTTCCCAGGGGGTCACCCATCCTAGTACTACTCTCGCCCAAGCACGCTTAACTTCGGAGTTCTGATGGGATCTGGTGCATTAGTGCTGGTATGATCGCACCCGTCATGTTGAGGGCACAATTCCTTTATGTGTTAACGGTTCACAGTCCCAGCCTAGAGATATGGCCCATTCAAAAGGCCCAATGGGCTTAACGACAACCCATCCGCTTCAACAACGCAGCATCCTGGCAAGACGTGATATCGACGCATTGTAGGGTCCTCTAATGTGCCGCGAGTAAGGTTGTCGTCCTTTTAACAGCTCACGACGTACGATCTGGGACGGAAAAACAGAGCAAAAGAAGAAAAGTGGCCCGAAACTAATGAAAACGTTCGATTTTGAGCTCCGAAAAGGGCAAAGCGAGCTAGCTTGCTGCCCCCGTCATAGAGCTCTCAGAGAGCTTTCCAACGGTATGTTGTGCGCCTTGTAACTCCTTACGAATCAAAAGTTATGGGCACCGGAGCGACGGAGACCTGGTCACAAGCCCTACGCCTTCAGTTTGCGGGTCCAGCTTCCACGTGAAGCGAAGTTGTCTTGCCCAAGGTTCCATGGGATTCGATAATTGAAATGTGGTGGATAAAGTATCTTGGCAACCTTAACTGGTGCAAAAAAAATTGAAAAGGGGGGTGCAACACGAGGACTTCCCTGTGGGTCACCCATCCTAGTACTACTATGGCCCAAGCACGCTTAACTTCGGAGTTCTGATGGGATCCGGTGCATTAGTGCTGGTATGATCGCACCCGTCATGTTGAGGGCACAATTCCTTTATGTGTTAACGGTTCACAGTCCCAGCCTAGAGATATGGCCCATTCAAAAGGCCCAATGGGCTTAACGACAACCCATCCGCTTCAACAACGCAGCATCCTCGCAAGTCGTGATATCGACGCATTGTAGGGTCCTCTAATGTGCCGCGAGTAAGGTTGTCGTCCTTTTAACAGCTCACGACGTACGATCCGGGACGGAAAAACAGAGCAAACGAAGAAAAGTGGCCCGAAACTGATGAAAACGTTCGATTTTGAGCTCCAAAAAGGGCAAAGCGAGCTAGCTTGCTGCCCCCGTCATAGAGCTCTCAGCGAGCTTTCCAACGGTATGCTGTGCGCCTCGTAACTCCTTACGGATCAAAAGTTATGGGCACCGGAGCGACGGAGACCTGGTAACAAGCCCTACGCCCTCGGTTTGCGGGCCCAGCCTCCACGTGAAGAGAAGTTGTCTTGCCCAAGGTGCCATGGGATTCGATAATAGAAATTTGGTGGGTAAAGTATCTTGGCATCCCTAACCGGAGCGAAATAAATTGAAAAGGCGGGTGCAACACGAGGATTTCCTAAGGGGTCACCCATTTTAGTACTACTCTAACCCAAGCACGTTTAACTTCGGAGTTCTAATGGGATCCGGTGCATTTGTGCTGGTATGATCGCAGCCGTCATGTTGAGGGCACAATTCCTTTATGTGTTAACGGTTCACAGTCCCAGCCTAGAGATATGACCCATTCAAAAGGCCCAATGGACTTAACGAAAACCCATCCGCTTCAACAACGCAGCATCCTCGCAAGACGTGATATCGACGCATTGTAGGGTCCTCTAATGTGCCGCGAGTAGGGTTGTCGTCCTTTTAACAGTTCACGACGTACGATCCGGGACCGAAAAACAGAGCAAAATAAGAAAAGTGGCCTGAAACTGATGAAAACGTTCGATTTTGAGCTCCGAAAAGGGCATAGCAAGCTAGCTAGCTGCCCCCGTCGTAGAGCTCTTAGAGAGCTTTCCAACGGTATGCTGTGTGCCTCGTAACTCCTTACGGATCAAAAGTTATGGGCACCGGAGCGACGGAGACCTGGTCACTAGCCCCACGCCCTCGGTTTGGGGGCCCAGCCTGTAGGTGAGATGAAGTTGTCTTGCCCAAGGTACCGTGGGGTTCGATAATAGAAATGTGGTGGATAAAGTATCTTGGCAACCCTAACCGGAGCAAAAAAAATTGAAAAGAGCGGTGCAACACGAGGACTTCCCAGGGGGGTCACCCATCCTAGTACTACTCCCTCCCAAGCACGCTTAACTTCGGAGATCTGATGTGATCCAGAGCATTAGTGCTGGTATGATCACACCCGTCTTGTTGTGGGCACAATTCCTTTATGTGTTAACGGTTCACAGTCCTAGCCTAGAGAGTTGGCCCAATCAAAAGGCCCAATGGGCTTAACGACAACCCATCCACTTCAACAACACAGCATCGTCGCAAGACGTGATATCGACGCATTGTAGGGCCCTCTATTGTCCCGCGAGTAAGGTTGTTGTCCTTTTAACAGCTCACAACGTACGATCCGGGATGGAAAAACAGAGCAAAAGAAGAAAAGTGGCCTGAATCTGATGAAAACGTTCGATTTTGAGCTCCAAAAAGGGCACAGCAAGTTATGGGCACCGGAGCGACGGAGACCTGGTTACAAGCCCTATGCCCTCGGTTTACGGGCCCAGCCTCCACGTGAAGAGAAGTTGTCTTGCCCAAGGTGCCATGGGATTCGATAATAGAAATGTGGTGGGTATAGTATCTTGGCAACCTTAACCGGAGCAAAAAAAATTGAAAAGGGGAGTGCAACACGAGTACTTCCCAAGGGGTCACCCATGCTAGTACTACTCTCGCCCAAGCACGCTTAACTTCGGAGTTCTGATGGGATCCGGTGCATTAGTGCTGGTTTGATCGCACCCGTCATGTTGAGGGCACAATTCCTTTATGTGTTAACGGTTCACAGGCCCAGCCTAGAGATATGGCCCATTCAAAAGGCCCAATGGGCTTAACGGCAACCCCTCCGCCTCAACAACGCAGTATCCTCGCAAGACGTGATATCGACGCATTGTAAGGTCCCCTAATGTGCCGCGAGTAAGGTTGTCGTCCTTTTAACAGCTCACGACGTACGATCCGGGATGGAAAAGCAGAGCAAATGAAGAAAAGTGCCCGAAACTGATGAAAACGTTCGATTTTGAGCTCCGAAAAGGGTACATCGAGCTAGCTGCCCCTGGTTTAGAGCTCTCAGAGAGCTTTCCTACGGTATGCTGTGCGCCACGTAACTCCTTACGGATCAAATTTATGGGCACCGGTTTGCTGGCCCAGCCTCCACGTGAAGAGAAGTTGTCTTGCCCAAGTTGCCGTGGGATTCGAAAATAGAAATGTGGTGGGTAAAGTATCTTGGCAACCCTAACCAGAGCAAAAAAAATTGAAAAGGGTGGTGCAACACGAGGACTTCCCAGGGGGTCACGCATCCTAGTACTACTTTCGCCCAAGCACGCTTTACTTCGGAGTTCTGATGGGATCCGGTGCATTAGTGCTGGTATGATCGCACCCGTCATGTTGATGGCACAATTGCTTTATGTGTTAACGGTTCACAGTCCCAGCCTAGAGATATTGCCCATTCAAAAGGCCCAATGGGCTTAACGACTACCCATCCGCTTTAACAACGCAGCTTCCTCGCAAGACGTGATATCGACGCTTTATAGGGCCCTCTAATGTCCTGCGAGTAAGGTTGTCGTCCTTTTAACAGCTCACGACGTACGATCCGGGACGGAAAAACAGAGCAAAAGAAGAAAAGTGGCCCGAAACTGATGAAAACGTTCTATTTTGAGCTCCGAAAAGGGCAAAGCGAGCTACCTTGCTGCCCCAGTCGTAGAGCTCTCAGAGAGCTTTCAAACGGTATGCTGTGCGCCTCGTAACTCCTTACGGATCAAAAGTTATGGGCACCGGAGCGACGGAGACCTAGTCATTAGCCCTACGCCCTCGGTTTGCTGACCCAGCCTCCACGTGAAGAGAAGTTGTCTTGCCCAAGGTGCCGTTGGATTCGATAATAGAAATGTGGTGGGTAAAGTATCTTGGCAACCCTAACCGGAGCAAAAAAAATTGAAAAGGGGGGTGCAATACGAGGACTTCCCAGGGCGTCACCCATCCTAGTACTACTCTCGCCCAAGCACGCTTAACTTCGGAGTTATGATGGGATCCGGTGCATTAGTGCTGGTATGATAGCACCCGTCATGTTGAGGGCATAATTCCTTTATGTGTTAACTATTCACAGTCGTAGCCTAGAGAGATGGCCCATTCAAAAGGCCCAATGGGCTTAACGACAACCCATCTGCTTCAACAACGCAGAATCCTCGCAAGACGTGATATCGATGCATTGTAGGGCCCTCTAATGTCCTGCGAGTAAGGTTGTCGTCCTTTTAACAGTTCACGACGTACGATCCGGGACGAAAAAATAGAGCAAAAGATGAAAAGTGGCCCGAAACTTATGAAAACGTTTGATTTTGGGCTCCAAAAAGAGCACAACAAGCTAACTAGCTTCCCCCGTCGTAGAGCTCTCAGAGAGCTTTCCAACGGTATGCTGTGCGCCTCGTAACTCCTTACGGATCAAAAGTTATGGGCACCGGAGCGACGGAGACCTGGTCACAAGCCCTACGCCCTCGGTTTGCGGGCCCAGCCTCCACGTGAAGAGAAGTTGTCTTGCCCAAGGTGCCGTGGGATTCGATAATAGAAATGTGGTGGGTAAAGTATCTTGGCAACGCTAACCGGAGCAAAAAAAATTGAAAAGGGGGGTGCAACATGAGGACTTCCCAGGGGGTCACCCATCCGAGTACTACTCTCGCCCAAGCACGCTTAACTTCGGAGTTCTGATGGGATCCGGTGCATTAGTGCTGGTATGATCGCACCCGTCATGTTGAGGGCACAATTCCTTTATGTGTTAACAGTTCACAGTCCCAGCCTAGAGAGATGACCCATTCAGAAGGCCCAATGGGCTTAACGACAACCGATCTGCTTCAACAATGCAGCATCCTCGCAAGATGTGATATCGACGCATTGTAGGGCCCTCTAATGTCCCGCTAGTAAGGTTGTCGTCCTTTTAACAGCTCACGACGTACGATCCGGGATGCAAAAACAGAGCAAACGAAGAAAAGTGGCCCGAAACTGAAGAAAACGTTCGATTTTGGGCTCCAAAAATGGGCACAGCGAGCAAGCTAGCTGCCCCCGTCATTGAGCTCTCAGAGAGCTTTCCAACGGTATGATGTGCGCCTCGTAACTCCTTACGGATCAAAAGTTATGGGCACCGGAGCGACGGAGACCTAGTCACAAGCCCTACGCCCTCAGTTTGCGGGCCCAGCCTCCACGTGAAGGGAAGTTGTCATGCCCAAGGTGCCGTGGGATTCGACAATAGAAATGTGGTGGGTAAAGTATCTTGGCAACCCTAACCGGAACAAAAAAAATTGAAAACGGGGGTGCAACACGAGGACTTCCCAGGGGGTCACCCATCCTAGTACTACTCTCGCCCAAGCACGCATAACTTCGGAGTTCTGATGGGATCCGATGCATTAGTGCTGGTATGATCGCACCCGTCATGTTGGGGGCACAATTCCTTTATGTGTTAACGGTTCACAGTCCCAGCCTAGAGATATGACCCATTCAAAAGGCCCCATTGGCTTAACGACAACCCATCCGCTTCAACAACGCAGCATCCTTGCAATACGTGATATCGATGCATTGTAGGGTCCTCTAATGTGCTGCGAGTAAGGTTGTCGTCCTTTTAACAGCTCACGACGTACGATCCGGGACGGAAAAATAGAGCAAAAGAAGAAAAGTGGCCCGAAACTGATGAAAACGTTCGATTTTGAGCTCCGAAAAGGGTACAGCAAGCTAGCTGGCTGTCCCCGTCGTAGAGCTCTTAGAAAGCTTTCCAATGGTATACTGTGCGACTCGTAACTCCTTACGGATCGAAAGTTATGGGCACCGGTTTGCGGGCCCAGCCTCCACGTGAAGAGAAGTTGTCTTGCCCAAGGTGCCGTGGGATTCGATAATAGAAATGTGGTGGGTAAAGTATCTTGGCAACCCTAACCGGAGCAAAAAAAAAAAGAAAAGGGGGGTGCAACACGAGGACTTCACAGGGGGTCACCCATCCTATTACTCCTCTCGCCCAATCACCCTTACCTTCGGACTTCTGATGGGATTCGGTGCATTAGTGCTGCTATGATCGCACCCGTCATGTTGAGGGCACAATTCATTTATGTGTTAACGGTTCACAGTCCCAGCCTAGAGATATGGCCCATTCAAAAAGGCCCAATGGGCTTAACGACAACCCATCCGCTTCAACAACGCAGCATCCTCGCAAGACGTGATATCGACGCATTGTAGGGCCCTCTAATGTGCCGCGAGCAAGGTTGTCGTCCTTTTAACAGCTCACGACGTACAATCCGGGATGGAAAAACAGAGCAAATGAAGAAAAGTGGCCCGAAACTAATGAAAACATTCGATTTTGAGCTCTGAAAAGGGCACGGCCAACTAGCTTGCTGCCCCCGTCGTAGAGCTCTCAGAGAGCTTTCCAACGGTATGCTGTGCGCCTCGTAACTCCTTACGAATCAAAAGTTTTGGGCACCGGAGCGACGGAGACATGGTCACAAGCCCTACGCCCTCGGTTTGCGGGCGCAGCCTCCACGTGAAGAGAAGTTGTCTTGCCCAAGGTGTCGTGGGATTCGATAATAGAAATGTGGCGGGTAAAGTATCTTGGCAACCCTAACCGGAGAACAAAAAATTTAAAAGAGGGGTACAACACGAGGACTTCCCAGGGGGTCACCCATCCTAGTACTACTCTCGTCCAAGCACACTTAATTTCGGAGTTCTGATGGGATCCGGTGCATTAGTGCTGGTATGATCGCACCCGTCATGTTGAGGGCACAATTCCTTTATGTGTTAACGGCTCACAGTCCCAGCCTAGAGATATGACCCATTCAAAAGGCCAAATGGGCTTAACGACAACCCATCCGCTTCAACAACGTAGCATCCTCGTAAGACGTGATATCGACGCATTGTAGGGTCCTGTAATGTGCCGCGAGTAAGGTTTTCGTCCTTTTAACAGCTCACGACGTACGATCCGGGACGGAAAAATAGAGCAAAAGAAGAAAAATGGCCCGAAACTAATGAAAACATTCGATTTTGAGCTCCGAAAAGGGCCTAGCAAGCTAGCTAGCTGCTCTTGTCGTAGATCTCTCATAGAGCTTTCCAACGGTATGCTGTGCGCCTCGTAACTCCTTACGGATCAAAAGTTATGGGCACCGGAGCGACGGAGAGCTGGTCACAAGCCCTACGCCATCGGTTTGCGGGCCCAGCCAGCACGTGAAGAGAAGTTGTCTTGCCCAAGGTGCCGTGGGATTCGATAATAGAAATGTGGTGGGTAAAGTATCTTGGCAACCCTAACCGGAGCAAAAAAAATTGAAAAGGGGGGTGCAACACGAGGACTTCCCAGGGGGTCACCCATCCTAGTACTACTCTCGCCCAGGCACGCTTAACTTCGGAGTTCTGATGGGATCCGGTGCATTAGTGCTGGTATGATCGCACCCGTCATGTTGAGGGCACAATTCCTTTATGTGTTAACGGTTCACAGTCCCAGCCTAGAGATATGATCCATTCAAAAGGCCCAATGGGCTTAACGACAACCCATCCGCTTCAACAACGCAGCATCCTCGCAAGACGTGATATCGACGCATTGTAGGGTCCTCTAATGTGCCGCGAGTAAGGTTGTCGTCCTTTTAACAGCTCACGACGTACGATCCGGGATAGAAAAACAGAGCAAAAGAAGAAAAGTGTCCCGAAACTGATGAAAACGTTCGATTTTCAGCTCCGAAAAGGGCATAGCGAGCTAGCTAGCTGCCCTCGTCGTAGAGCTCTCAGAGAGATTTCCAACGGTATGCTGTGCGCCTCGTAACTCCTTACAGATCAAAAGTTATGGGCACCGGTGCGACGGAGACCTGGTCACAAGCCCTACGCCCTCGGTTTGCGGGCCCAGCCTGCACGTGAAGAGAAGTTGTCTTGCCCAAGGTGCCGTGGGATTCGATAATAGAAATGTGGTGGGTAAAGTATCTTGGCAACCCTAACCGGAGCAAAAAAAATTGAAAAGGGGGGTGCAACACGAGGACTTCCCAGGGGGTCACCCATCCTAGTACTACTCTCGCCCAAGCACGCTTAACTTCGGAGTTCTGATGGGATCCGGTGCATTAGTGCTGGTATGATCGCACCCGTCATGTTGAGGGCACAATTCCTTTATGTGTTAACGGTTCACAGTCCCAGCCTAGAGATATGACCCATTCAAAAGGCCCAATGGGATTAACGACAACCCATCCGCTTCAACAACGCAGCATCCTCGCAAGACGTGATATCGACGCATTGTAGGGTCCTCTAATGTGCCGCGAGTAAGGTTGTCGTCCTTTTAACAGCTCACGACGTAAGATCCGGGACGGAAAAACAGAGCAAAAAAAGAAAAGTGGCCCGAAACTAATGAAAACGTTCGATTTTGAGCTCCGAAAAGGGCACAGCGAGCTAGCTTGTTGCCCCCGTCGTAGAGCTCTCAGAGAGCTTTCCAATGTTATGCTGTGCGCCTCGTAACTCCTTACAGATCAAAAGTTATGGGCACCGGAGCGACGGAGACCTGGTCACAAGCCCTACGCCCTCGGTTGGCAGGCCCAACCTCCACGTGAAGAGAAGTTGTCTTGCCCAAGGTGCCGTGGAATTCGATAATAGAAATGTGGTGGGTAAAGTATTTTGGCAACCCTAACCGGAGCAAAAAAAATTGAAAAAGGGGGTGCAACACGACGACTCCCGAGGGCGTCACCCATTCTAGTACTACTCTCGCCCACGCACGCTTAACTTCGGAGTTCTGATGGGATCCGGTGCATTAGTGCTGGTATGATCGCACCCGTCATGTTGAGGGCACAATTCCTTTATGTGTTAACGGTTCACAGTCGCAGCCTAGAGATATGACCCATTCAAAAGGCCCAATGGGCTTAACGACAACCCATCCGCTTCAACAACGCAGCATCGTCGTAAGAAGTGATATCGACGCATTGTAGGGTCCTCTAATGTGCCATGAGTAAGGTTGTCGTCCTTGTAACAGCTCACGACGTACGATCTGGGACGGAAAAACAGAGCAAAGGAAGAAAAGTGGCCCGAAAATGATGAAAACGTTCGATTTTGAGCTCCGAAAAGGGCACAGCAAGCTGGCTTGCTGCCCCCGTCGAAGAGCTCTCAGAGAGTTTTCCAACGGTATACTGTGCGCCTCGTAACTCCTTACGGATCAAAAGTTATGGGCACCGGAGCGACGGAGACCTAGTCACAAGCCCTACACCCTCGGTTTGCGGGCCCAGCCTCCAAGTGATGCGAAGTTGTCTTGCCCAAGGTGCCGTGGGATTCGATAATAGAATTGTGGTGGATAAAGTATCCTGGCAACCCTAACAAAAGGAAAAAAAAATTGAAAAGGGGGGTGCAACATGAGGACTTCCCATGGGGTCACCCATCCTATTACTACTCTCGTCCAAGAACGCTTAACTTCAGAGTTCTGATGGGATCCGGTGCATTAGTGCTGCTATGATCGCACCCGTCATGTTGATGGCACAATCCTTGATGTGTTAACGGTTCACAGTCCCAGCCTAGAAAGATGGCCCATTCAGAAGGCCCAATGGGCTTAACGACAACCCATCCGCTTCAACAACCCAGCATCCTCGCAATACGTGATATCAACACATTGTAGGGTCCTCTAATGTGCCGCGAGTAAGGTTGTCGTCCTTTTGACAGCTCACGACCTACGATCCGGGACGAAAAAGCAGAGCAAAAGAAGAAAAGTTGCCCGAAACTGATGAAAACGTTCGATTTTGAGCTCCGAAAAGGGCACAGCGAGCTAGCTAGCTGACCCCGTCGTAGAGCTCTCAGAGAGCTTTCCAACGGTATGCTGTGCGCCTCGTAACTCCTTACGGATCAAAAGTTATGGTCACCGGAGCGACGGAGACCTGGTCACAAGCCCTACGCCCTCGGTTTGCGGGCCCAGCCTCCACGTGAAGAGAAGTTGTCTTGCCCAAGGTGCCGTGGGATTCGATAATAGAAATGTGGTGGGTAAAGTATCTTGGCAACCCTAACCAGAGCAAAAAAAATTGAAAATGGGGTGCAACACGAGGACTTCCCAGGGGGTCACCCATCCTAGTACTACTCTCGCCCAAGCACGCTTAACTTCGGAGTTCTGATGGGATCCGGTGCATTAGTGCTGGTATGATCGCACCCGTCATGTTGAGGGCACAATTCCTTTATGTGTTAACGGTTCACAGTCCCAGCCTAGAGATATGGCCCATTCAAAAGGCCCAATGGGCTTAACGACAACCCATCCGCTTCAACAACGCAGCATCCTCGCAAGACGTGATATCGACGCATTGTAGGGTCCTCTAATGTGCCGCGAGTAAGGTTGTCGTCCTTTTAACAGCTCACGACGTACGATCCGGGACGGAAAAACAGAGCAAAAGAAGAAAAGTGGCCCAAAACTGATGAAAACGTTCAATTTTGAGCACCGAAAAGGGCATAGCAAGCTAGCTAGCTGCCCCCGTCGTAGAGCTCTCAGAGAGCTTTCCAACGGTATGCTGTGCGCCTCGTAACTCCTTACGGATCAAAAGTTATGGGCACCGGAGCGACGGAGACTTGGTCACAAGCCCTACGCCCTCGATTTGCGGGCCCAGCCTCCACGTGAAGAGAAGTTGTCTTGCCCAAGGTGCCGTGGGATTCGGTTATAGAAATGTGGTGGATAAAGTATCTTGGCAACCATAACTGGGGAAAAACAAATTGAAAAGGGGGGGTGCAACGCGAGGACATCCCACGGGGTCACCCATCCTAGTACTACTCTCGCCCAACCATGCTTAACTTCGGAGTTTTGATGGGATCCGGTGCATTAGTGCTGGTATGATCGCACCCGTCATGTTGAGGGCACAATTCCTTTATGTGTTAACGGTTCACAGTCCCAGCCTAGAGATATGACCCATTCAAAAGGCCCAATGGGCTTAACGAAAACCCATCCGCTTCAACAACGCAGCATCCTCGCAAGACGTGATATCGACGCATTGTAGGGTCCTCTAATGTGCCGCGAGTAAGGTTGTCGTCCTTTTAACAGCTCACGACGTACGATCCGGGACGGAAAAACATAGCAAAATAAGAAAAGTGGCCCAAAACTAATGAAAACGTTCGATTTTGAGCTCCGAAAAGGGCTCAGCGAGCTAGCTAGCTGACCCCGTCGTAGAGCTCTCAGAGAGCTTTCCAACGGAATGCTGTGCGCCTCGTAACTCCTTACGGATCAAAAGTTATGGGCACCGGAGCGACGGAGACCTGGTCACAAGCCCTACGCCCTCGGTTTGCGGGCCCAGCCTCCACGTGAAGAGAAGTTGTCTTGCCCAAGGTGCCGTGGGATATGATAATAGAAATGTGGTTTGTAAAGTATCTTGGCAACCCTAACCGGAGCAAAAAAAATTGAAAAGGGGGAGTGCAACACGATGACTTCCCAGGGGGTCACCCATCCTAGTACTACTCTCGCCCAACCATGCTTAACTTCGGAGTTCTGATGGGATCCGGTGCATTAGTGATGGTATGATCGCACACGTCATGCTGAGGGCACAATTCCTTTATGTCTTAACGGTTCACAGTCCCAGCCTAGAGATATGGCCCATTCAAAAGGCCCATTGCGCTTAACGACTACCCATCCGCTTCAACAACGCAGCATCCTCGCAAGACGAGATATCGACGCATTGTAGGGTCCTCTAATGTGCCGCGAGGAGGGGTGGCATCCTTTTGACAGCTCACGACGTACGATCCGGGACGGAAAAACAGAACAAAAAAGGAAAAGTGGCCCGAAACTAATGAAAACGTTCGATTTTGAGCTCCGAAAAGGGCATAGCAAGCTAGCTTGCTGCCCCCGTCGTAGAGCTCTCAGAGAGCTTTCCAACAGTATGCTGTGCGCCTCGTAACTCCTTACGGATCAAAAGTTATGGGCACCGGAGCGACGGAGACCTGGTCACAAGCCCTACGCCCTCGGTTTGCGGGCCCAGCCTTCACGTGAAGAGAAGTTGTCTTGCCCAAGGTGCCGTGGGATTCGATAATAGAAATGTGGTGGGTAAAGTATCTTGGCAACCCTAACCGGAGCAAAAAAAATTGAAAAAGGGGGTGCAACACGAGGACTTCCCAGGGGGTCACCCATCCTAGTACTACTCTCGCCCAAGCACGCTTAACTTCGGAGTTCTGATGGGATTCGGTGCATTAGTGCTGGTATGATCGCACCCGTCATGTTGAGGGCACAATTCCTTTATGTGTTAACGGTTCACAGTCCCGGCCTAGAGATATGACCCATTCAAAAGGCCCAATGGGCTTAACAAAAACCCATCCGCTTCATCAACGCAGCATCCTCGCAAGACGTGATATCGACGCAATGTAGGGTCCTCTAATGTACCGCGAGTTAAGTTGTCGTCCTTTTAAGAGCTCACGACGTAAGATCCGGGATGAAAAAATACAGCAAAAGAAGAAAAGTGGCCCGAAACTGATGAAAACGTATGATTTTGTGCTACGAAAAGGGCACAGCGAGCTAGCTAGCTGCCCCCGTCGTAGTGCTCTCAGAGAGCTTACCAATGGTATGCTGTGCGCCCCGTAACTCCTTACGGATCAAAAGTTATAGACACCGGAGCGACGGAGACCTGGTCACAAGCCCTACGCCCTCGGTTTGCGGGCCCAGCCTCCACGTGAAGAGAAGTTGTCTTGCCCAAGGTGCCGTGGGATTCGATAATAGAAATCTGGTGGGTAAAGTATCTTGGCAACCCTAACCGGAGCAAAAAAAATTTAAAAGGGGGGTGCAATAGGAGGAATTCCCAGGGGGTCACCCATCCTAGTACTACTCTCGTCCAAGCACGCTTAACTTCGGAGTTCTGATGGGATCCGGTGCATTAGTTCTGGTATGATCGTACCCATCATGTTGAGGGCACAAAGCCCTTATGTGTTAACGGTTCACAGTCCCAGCCTAGAGATATGGCCCATTCAAACGGCCCAATGGGCTTAACAACAACCCATCCGCTACAACAGCGCAGCATCCTCGCAAGACGTGATATCGAAGCATTGTAGGGTCCTCTAATGTGCCGCGAGTAAGGTTGTCGTACTTTTAACAGCTCACGACGTACGATCCGGGACGGAAAAACAGAGCAAAAGAAGAAAAGTGTCCCAAAACTAATAAAAACGTTCGATTTTGAGCTCCGAAAAGGGCAGGGCGAGCTAGCTTGTTGCCCCCGTCGTAGAGCTCTCAGAGAGCTTTCCAACGGTATGCTGTGCGCCTCGTAACTCCTTACGGATCAAAAGTTATGGGCACCGGAGCGACGGAGACCTGGTCATAAGCCCTACGCTCCCGGTTTGCTAGCCCAGCCTCCACGTGAAGCTAAGTTGTCTTGCCCAAGGTGCCGTGGGATTCGATATTAGAAATGGGGTGGATAAAGTATATTGGCAACCTTAACCGGAGCAAAAAAAATTGAAAAAGGAGGTGCAACACGAGGACTTCCCAAGGGGTCACCTATCTTAGTACTACTCTCGCCCAAGCACGCTTAACTTCGGAGTTCTGATGGGATCCGGTGCATTAGTGCTAGTATGATCGCACCCGTCATGTTGAGGGCGCAATTCCTTTATGTGTTAACGGTTCACAGTCCCAGCCTAGAGATATGGCCCATTCAAAAGGCCCAATGGGCTTAACGACAACCCATCCGCTACAACAGCGTAGCATCCTCGCAAGACGTGATATCGACGCATTGTAGGGTCCTCTAATATGCCGCGAGCAACGTTGTCGTCCTTTTAACAGCTCACGACGTACGATCCGGGACGGAAAAACAGAGCAAAAGAAGAAAAGTGGCCCCAAACTAATGAAAACGTTCGATTTTGAGCTCCGAAAAGCGCACGGCCAGCTAGCTTGTTGCCCCCGTCGTAGAGCTCTCAGAGAGCTTTCCAACGGTATGTTGTGCGTCGCGTAACTCCTTACAGATCAAAAGTTATGGGCAACGGAGCGACGGAGACCTGGTCACAATCCCTACGCACCCGATTAGCAGGCCCAGCCTCTACGTGAAGCGAAGTTGTCTTGCCCAAAGTACCGTGGGATTCGATAATAGAAATGTGGTGGGTAAAGTATCTTGGCAACCCTAACCGGAGCAAAAACAATTGAAAAGGGGGGTGCAACACGAGGACTTCCCAGGGGGTCACCCATCTTAGTAATACTCTCGCCCAAGCACGCTTAACTACGGAGTTCTGATGGGATCCGGTGCATTAGTGCTGGTATGATCGCACCCGTCATGTTGAGGGCACAATTCCTTTATGTGTTAACGGTTCACAGTCCCAGCCTAGAGATATGGCCCATTCAAAAGGCCCAATGGGCTTAAAGACAACCCATCCGCTTCAACAACGCAGCATCCTCGCAAGACGTGATATCGACGCATTGTAGGGTCCTCTAATGTGCCGCGAGTAAGGTTGTCGTCCTTTTAACAGCTCACGACGTACGATCCGGGACGGAAAAATAGAGCAAAAGAAGAAAAGTGGCCCGAAACTGATGAAAACGTTCGATTTTGAGCTCCGAAAAGGGCACAGCGAGCTAGCTAGCTGCCCCCGTCGTAGACCTCTCGGAGAGCTTTCCAACGGTATGCTGTGCGCCTCGTAACTCCTTACGGATCAAAAGTTATGGGCACCGGTTTGCGGGCCCAACCTCCACGTGAATAGAAGTTGTCTTGCCCAAGGTGCCGTGGGATTCGATAATAGAAATGTGGTGGGTAAAGTATCTTGGCAACCCTAACCGGAGCAAAAAAAATTGAAAAGGGGGGTGCAACACGAGGACTTCCCAGGGGGTCACCCATCCTAGTACTACTCTCGCCCAAGCACGCTTAACTTCGGAGTTCTGATAGGATCCGGTGGATTAGTGCTGGTATGATCGCACCCGTCATGTTGAGGGCACAATTCCTTTATGTGTTAACGGTTCACAGTCCCAGCCTAGAGATATGGCCCATTCAAAAGGCCCAATGGGCTTAACGACAACCCATCCGCTTCTACAACGCAGCATCCTCGCAAGACGTGATATCGACGCATTGTAGGGTCCTCTAATGTGCCGCGAGTAAGGTTTTCGTCCTTTTAACAGCTCACGACGTACGATCCGGGACAGAAATACAGAGCAAAAGTAGAAAAGTGGCCCGAAACTGATGAAAACGTTCGATTTTGAGCTCCGAAAAGGGCACGGTGAGCTAGCTAGCTGCCGACGTCGTAGAGCTCTCAGAGAGCTTTCCAACGGTATGCTGTGCGCCTCGTAACTCCTTACGGATTAAAAGTTATGGGCACCGGAGCAACGGAGACCTGGTCACAAGCCCTACGCCCTAGCTTTGCGGGCCCAGCCTCCATGTGAAGAGAAGTTGTCTTGCCCAAGGTGCCGTGGGATTCGATATTAGAAATGTGGTGGGTAAAGTATCTTGGCAACGCAAACCGGAGCAAAAAAAATTGAAAAGGGGTGTGCAACACGAGGACTTCCCAGGGGGTCACCCATCCTAGTACTACTCTCGCCCAAGCACGCTTAACTTCGGAGTTCTGATGGGATCCGGTGCATTAGTGCTGGTATGATCGCACCCGTCATGTTGAGGGCACAATTCCTTTATGTGTTAACGGTTCACAGTCCCAGCCTAGAGATATGACCCATTCAAAAGGCCCAATGGGCTTAACGAAAACCCATTCGCTTCAACAACGCAGCATCCTCGCAAGACATGATATCGACGCATTGTAGGGTCCTCTAATGTGCCGCGAGTAAGGTTGTCGTCCTTTTAACAACTCACGACGTACGATCCGGGATGAAAAAACCGAGCAAAAGAAGAAAAGTTGCCCGAAACTGATGAAAACGTTCGATTTTGAGCTCTCAAAAGGGCACAGCGAGCAAGCTTGCTCCCCCCGTCGTAGAGCTCTCAGAGAGCTTTCAAACGGTATGCTGTACGCCTCGTAACTCCTTACGGATCAAAAGTTATGGGCACCGGGGCGACGGAGACCTGGTCACAAGCCCTACGCCCTCGGTTTGAGGGCCCAGCCTCCACGTGAAGAGAAGTTGTCTTGCCCAAGGTGCCGTGGGATTCGATAATAGAAATGTGGTGGGTAAAGTATCTTGGCAACCCTAACCGGAGCAAAAAAATTTGAAAAGGGGGTGCAACACGAGGACTTCCCAGGGGGTCACCCATCCTAGTACTACTCTCGCCCAAGCACGCTTAACTTCGGAGTTCTGATGGGATCCGGTGCATTAGTGCTGGTATGATCGCACCCGTCATGTTGAGGGCACAATTCCTTTATGTGTTAACGGTTCACAGTCCCAGCCTAGAGATATGACCCATTCAAAAGGCCCAATGGGCTTAACGACAACCCATCCGCTTCAACAACGCAGCATCCTGGAAGACGTGATATCGACGCATTGTAGGGTCCTCTAATGTGCCGCGAGTAAGGTTGTCGTCCTTTTAACAGCTCACGACGTACGATCCGGGAAGGAAAAACAGAGCAAAAGGAGAAAAGTGGCCCAAAACAGATGAAAACGTTCAATTTTGATCTCTGAAAAGGGCACATCGAGCTAGCTAGCTTCCCCCGTCGTAGAGCTCTCAGAGAGCTTTCCAACGGTATGCTGTGCGCCTCGTAACTCCTTACGGATGAAAAGTTATGGGCACCGGAGCGACGGAGACCTGGTCACATGCCCTACGCCCTCGGTTTGCGGGCCCAGCCTCCACGTGAAAAGAAGTTGTCTTGCCCAAGGTGCTGTGGGATTCGATAATAGAAATGTGGTGGATAAAGTATCTTGGTAAACCTAACCGGAGCAAAAAAAATTGAAAAGGGGGATGCAACACGAGGACTTCCCAAGGGGTCACCCATCCTAGTACTACTTTCGCCCAAGCATGCTTAGCTTCGGAGTTCTGATGAGATCCGGTGCATTAGTACTGGTATGATCGCACCCGTCATGTTGAGGGCACAATTCCTTTATGTGTTAACGGTTCACAGGCCCAGCCTAGAGATATAGCCCATTCAAAAGGCCCAATGGGCTTAACGACAACCCATCCGCTTCAACAATACAGCATCCTCGCAAGACGTAATATCGACGCATTGTAGGGCCCTCTAATGTCCCGCGAGTAAGGTTGTCGTCCTTTTAACAGCTCACGACGTACGATCCGGGACAGAAAAATAGAGCAAAAGAAGAAAAGTGGCCCGAAACTGATGAAAACGTTCGATTTTGAGCTCCGAAAAGGGCATAGTGAGCTAGCTAGCTGCCCCCGTCGTAGAGCTCTCAGAGAGCTTTCCAACGGTATGCTGTGCGCCTCGTAACTCCTTACGGATCAAAAGTTATGGGCACCGGAGCGACGGAGACCTGGTCACAAGCCCTACGCCCTCGGATTGCGGGCCCAGCCTCCACGTGAAGAGAAGTTGTCTTGCCCAAGGTGCCGTGGGATTCGATAATAGAAATGTGGTGGGTAAAGTATCTTGACAACCCTAACCGGAGCAAAAAAAATTGAAAAGGGGTGTGCAACACGAGGACTTCCCACGGAGTCACCCATCCTAGTACTACTCTCGCCCAGGCACGCTTAACTTCGCAGTTCTGATGGGATCCGGTGCATTAGTGCTGGTATGATCGCACCCTTCATGTTGAGGGCACAATTCCTTTATGTGTTAACGGTTCACAGTCCCAGCCTAGAAATGGCCCATTCAGAAGGCCCAACGGGCTTAACGACAACCCATCCACTTCAACAACGCAGCATCCTCGCAAGACGTGATATCGACGCATTGTAGGGTCCTCTAATGTGCCGCGAGTAAGGTTGTCGTCCTTTTAACAGCTCACGACGTACGATCCGGGACGGAAAAACAGAGCAAAAGAAGAAAAGTGGCCCGAAACTGATGAAAACGTTCGGATTTGAGCTGCGGAAAGGGCAGAGCGAGCTAGCAAGTTGCCCCCGTCGTAGACCCCTCAGACACCTTTCCACCGGTATGCTGTGTGCCTCGTAACTCCTTACAGATCAAAAGTCATCGGCACGGGAGCGACGGAGACCTGGCCACAAGCCCTACGCCCTCGGTTTGCGGGCCCAGCCTCCACGTGAAGAGAAGTTGTCTTGCCCAAGGTGCCGTGGGATTCGATAATAGAAATGTGGTGGGTAAAGTATCTTGGCAACCTTAACCGGAGCAAAAAAAATTGAAAAAGGGGGTGCAACACGAGGACTTCCCAGGGGGTCACCCATCCTAGTACTACTCTCGCCCAAGCACGCTTAACTTCGGAGTTCTGATGGGATCCGGTGCATTAGTGCTGCGATGATCGCACCTGTAATGTTGAGTGTACAATTCCTATATGTGTTAACGGTTTACAGTCCCAACCTAGAGATATGGCCCATTCAAAAGGCACAATGGGCTTAACGACAACCTATCCTCTTCAACAACACAGCATCCTCGCAAGACGTGATATCGATCCATTGTGGGGTCCCCTAATGTGCCGCGAGTAAGCTTGTCATCCTTTTAACAGCTCACGACGTACGATCCGGGACGGAAAAATAGAGAAAAATAAAGAAAAGTGGCCCGAAACTGATGAAAACGTACGATTTTGAGCTCCGAAAAGGGCACAACGAGCTAGCTAGCTGCCCCCGTCGTAGAGCTCTCAGAGAGCTTTCCTACGGTATGCTGTGCGCCGCGTAACTCCTTACAGATCAAAAGTTATGGGCACCGGTTTGCGGGCCCAGCCTCCACGTGAAGATAAGTTGTCTTGCCCAAGGTGCCGTAGGATTCGATAATAGAAATGTGGTGGGTAAAGTATCTTGGCAACCCTAACCGGAGCAAAAAAAATTGAAAAGGGGGGTGCAACACGAGGACTTCCCAGGGGGTGACCCATCCTAGTACTACTGTCGCCCAACCACGCTTAACTTCGGAGTTCTGATGGGATCCGGTGGATTAGTGCTGATATGATCGCACCCGTCATGTTGAGGGCACAATTCCTTTATGTGTTAACGGTTCACAGTCGCAGCCTAGAGATATGACCCATTCAAAAGGCCCAACGGGCTTAACGACAACACATCCGCTTCAACAACGCAGCATCCTCGCAAGACGTGATATCGACGCATTGTAGGGTCCTCTAATGTGCCGCGAGTAAGGTTGTCATCCTTTTAACAGCTCACGACGTACGATCCGGGACAGAAAAACAGAGCAAAAGAAGAAAAGTGGCCCGAAACAGATGAAAACGTTCGATTTTGGGCTCCAAAAAGGGCACAGCGAGCTAGCTAGCTGCCCCCGTCGTAGAGCTCTCGAAGTGCTTTCCAACGGTATGCTGTGCACCTCGTAACTCCTTACGAATTAAAAGTTATGGGCACCGGAGCGATGGAGACTTGGTCACAAGCCCTACGCCCTCGGTTTGCGGGCCCAGCCTCCACGTGAAGAAAAGTTGTCTTGCCCAAGGTGCCGTGGGAATCGATAATAGAAATGTGGTGGGTAAAGTATCTTGGCAACCCTCACCGGAACAAAAAAAATTGAAAAGGGGGGTGCAACACAAGGACTTCCCAGAGGGTCTCCCATCCTAGAACTACTCTCGCCCGAGCACGCTTAACTTCGGAGTTCTGATGGGATCCGGTGCATTAGTGCTGGTATGATCGCACCCGTCATGTTGAGGGCACAATTCCTTTATGTGTTAACGGTTCACAGTCCCAGCCTAGAGATATGGCCCATTCAAAAGGCCCAATGGGCTTAACGACAACCCATCCGCTTGAATAACGTAGCATCCTCGCAAGACGTGATATCGACGCATTGTAGGGTCCTCTAATGTGCCGTGAGTATGGTTGTCGTCATTTTAACAGCTCACGACGTACGATCCGGGACGGAAAACCAGAGCAAAAGAAGAAAAGTCCCAAGAAATTGATGAAAAGGTCGGACTTTGAGCTCTGAAAAGGGCACAGCGACCTAGCTAGCTGCCCCGGTCGTAGAGCTCTCAGAGAGCTTTCAAACGGTATGCTGTGCGCCTCGTAACTCCTTACGGGTCGAAAGTTATGGGCACCGGAGAGACGGAGACCTGGTCACAAACCCTACGCCCTCGGTTTGCGGGCCCCCCCTCCAGGTGAAGGGAATTTGTCTTGCCCAAGGTGCCGTGGGATTCGAAAATAGAAATGTGGTGGGTAAAGTATCTTGGCAACCCTAACCGGAGCAAAAAATATTGAAAAGGGAGGTACAACACGAGGACTTCCCAAGGGGTCACCCATCCTAGTACTACTCTCGCCCAAGCACGCTTAACCTCAGAGTTCTGATGGGATCCGGTGCATTAGTGCTAGTATGATCGCACCCGTCATGTTGAGGGCACAATTCCTTTATGTGTTAACAGTTCACAGTCCCAGCCTAGAGATATGGCCCATTCAAAAGGCCCAATGGGCTTAACGACAACCCATCCGCTTAAACAACGTAGCATACTCGCAAGACGTGATATCGACGCATTGTAGGGTCCTCTAATGTGCCGCGAGTAAGGTTGTCGTCCTTTTAACAGCTCACGACGTACGATCTGGGACGGAAAAACAGAGCAAAAGAAGAAAAGTGGCCCGAAACTGATGAAAACTTTCGATTTTGAGCTCCGAAAAGGGTACAACGAGCTTGCTAGCTGCCCCCGTCGTAGAGCTCTCAGAGTGCTTTCCAACGGTATGCTGGGCACCTCGTAACTCCTTACGGATCAAAAGTTATGGGCACCGGAGCGACAGAGACCTGGTCACAAGCCCTATGCCCTCGGTTTGCGGGCCCAGCCTCCACGTGAAGAGAAGTTGTCTAGCCCAAGGTGCCGTGGGATTCGATAATAGAAATGTGGTGGGTAAAGTATCTTGGCAACCCTAACCGGAGCAAAAAAAATTGAAAAGGGGGTGCAACACGAGAACTTCCCAGGGGGTCACCCATCCTAGTACTACTCTCGCCCAAGCACGCTTAACTTCGGAGTTCTGATGGGATCCGGTGCATTAGTGCTGGTATGGTAGCACCCGTTATGTTGAGGGCACAATTCCTTTATGTGTTAACTGTTCACAGTCCCAGCCTTGAGATATGGCCCATTCAAAAGGCCCAATGGGCTTAACGACAACCCATCCGCTTCAACAACGCAGCATCCTAGCAAGACGTGATATCGACTCATTGTAAGGCCCCCTAATGTCCTGCGAGTAAGTTTGTCGTTCTTTTAACAACTCACGACGTACGATCCGGGACGAAAAAACAGAGCAAAAGGAGAAAAGTGGCCCGAAATAGATGAAAACATTCGATTTTGAGCTCCAAAAAGGGAACAGCGAGCTAGCTTGCTGCCCCCGTCGTAGAGCTCTCAGAGAGCTTTCGAACGGTATGCTGTGCGCCTCGTAACTCCTTACGGATCAAAAGTTATGGGCACCGGAGCGACGGAGACCTGGTCACAAGCCCTACACCCTCGGTTTGCGGGCCTAGCCTCCACGTGAAGAAAAGTTGTCTTGCCCAAGGTGCCGTGGGATTCGATAATAGAAATGTGGTGGGTAAAGTATCTTGGCAACCCTAACCGGAGCAAAAAAAATTGAAAAGGGGGGTGCAACACGAGGACTTCCCAGGGGGTCACCCATGCTAGTACTACTGTCGCCCAAGCATGCTTAACTTCGAAGTTCTGTTGGGATCCGGTGCATTAGTGCTGGTATGATCACACCCATCATGTTGAGGGCACAATTCCTTTATGTGTTAACGGTTCACAGTCCAACCCTAGAGAGATGACCCATTCAAAAGGCCCAATGGGCTTAACCAAAACCCATCCGCCTCAACAACGCAGCATTCTCGCAAGACGTGATATCGACGCATTGTAGGGTCCTCTAATGTGCAGCGAGTATGGTTGTCATCCTTTTAACAGCTCATGACGTACGATCCGAGACCGAAAAACAGAGCAAAAGAAGAAAAGTGGCCCGAAACAGATGAAAACGTTCGATTTTGAGCCCCGAAAAGGGCACATCGAGCTAGCTAGCTGCCCCCGTCATAGAGCTCTCAGAGAGCTTTCCAAATGTATGCTGTGCGCCTCGTAACTCCTTACGGATCAAAAATTATGGGCACCGGAGCGACGGAGACCTGGTCACAAGCCTTACGCCCTCGGTTTGCGGGCCCAGCCTCCACGTGAAGAAAAGTTGTCTTGCCCAAGGTGCCGTGGGATTCGATAATAGAAATGTGGTGGGTAAAGTATCTTGGCAACCCTAACCAGAGCAAAAAAAATTGAAAAGGGGGGTGCAACACGAGGACTTCTCAGGGGGTCACCCATCCTAGTACTACTCTCGCCCAAGCACGCTTAACTTCGGAGTTCTTATGGGATCCGTTGCATTTGTGCTGGTATGATCGCACCCGTCATGTTGAGGGCACAATTCCTTTATGTGTTAACGGTTCACAGTCCCAGCCTAGAGATATGTCCCATTCAAAAGGCCCAATGGGCTTAACAACAACCCATTCGCTTCAACAACGCAGCATCCTCGCAAGACGTGATATCGACGCATTGTAGGGCCCTCTAATGTCCCGCGACTGAGTTTGTCGTCCTTTTAACAGCTCACGACGTACGATCCGGGACGGAAAAACAGAGCAAAAAAAGAAAAGTGGCCCGTAATTGATGGAAACGTTCGATTTTCAGCCCCGAAATGGGCACATCGAGCTAGCTAGCTGCCCCCGTCGTAGAGCACTCAGAGAGCTTTCCAACGGTTTGCTGTACGCCTCGTAACTCCTTACGAATCAAAAGTTATGGGCACACGAGCGACGGAGACCTGGTCACAAGCCCTACGCCCTCGGTTTGCGGGCCCAGCCTCCACGTCAAAAGAAGTTGTCTTGCCCAAGGTGCCGTGGGATTCGATAAAAGAAATGTGGTGGGTAAAGTATCTTGGCAACCCTAACCGGAGCAAAAAAAAGTGAAAAGGTGCGTGCAACACGAGGACTTCCCAAGGGGTCACCCATCCTAGTACTACTGTCGCCCAAGCACACTTAACTTCGGAGTTCTGATAGGATCCGATGCATTAGTACTGGTATTGTCGCACCCGTCATGTTAAAGGCACAATTCCTTTATGTGTTAACGGTTCACAGTCCCAGCCTAGAGATATGGCCCATTCAAAAGGCCCAATGGGCTTAACGACAACCCATCCGCTTCAACAACGCAGCATCCTCGCAAGTCGTGCTATCAACGCCTTGTAGGATCCTCTAATGTGCCGCGAGTAAGGTTGTCGTCCTTTTAACAGCTCACGACGTACGATCCGGGACCGAAAAAGAGAGCAAAAGAAGAAAAGTGGCACGAAACTGATGAAAACGTTCAATTTTGAGCTACAAAAAAGGCATAGCGATCTAGCTAGCTGACCCCGTCGTAGAGCTCTCAGAGAGCTTTCCAACGATATGCTGTGCGCCTCGTAACTCCTTACGGATCAAAAGTTATGGGCACCGGAGCGACGGAGACCTGGTCACAAACCCTACGCCCTCGGTTTGCGGGCCCAGCCTCCACGTGAAGAGAAGTTGTCTTGCCCAAGGTGCCGTGGGATTCGATAATAGAAATATGGTGGGTAAAGTATCTTGGCAACCCTAACCGGAGCAAAAAAAATTGAAAAGGGGGGTGCAACACGAGGACTTCGCAGGGGGTCACCCATCCTAGTACTACTGTCGTCCAAGCACGCTTAACTTCGGAGTTCTGATGGGATCCGGTGCATTAGTGCTGGTATGATCGCACCCGTCATGTTGAGGGCACAATTCCTTTATGTGTTAACGGTTCACAGTCCCAGCCTAGAGATATGGCCCATTCAAAAAGCCCAATGGGCTTAATGAAAACCCATCCGCTTCAACAACGCTGCATCCTCGCAAGACGTGATATCGACGCATTGTAGGGTCCTCTAATGTGCCACGAGTAAGGTTGTCATCCTTTTAACAGCTCACGACGTACGATCTGGGACGAAAAAACAAAGCAAAAGAAGAAAAGTGGCCCGAAACAGATGAAAACATTCGATTTTGAGCTCTGAAAAGGGCACATCGAGCTATCTAGCTACCCCTGTCGTAGAACTCTCAGAGAGCTTTCCAACGGTATGCTGTGCGGCTCGTAACTCCTTACGAATCAAAAGTTATGGGCACTGGAGCGACGCAGACCTGGTCACAAGCCCTACGCCCTCGGTTTGCGGGCCCAGCCTCCAAATGAAAAGAAGTTGTCTTGCCCAAGGTGCCGTGGGATTCGATAAAAGAAATGTTGTGGGTAAAGTATCTTGGCAACCCAAACCGGAGCAAAAAAAATTAAAAATGGGGGTGCAACACGAAGATTTCCCAGGGGGTCACCCATCCTAGTACTATTGTCGCCCAAGCACGCTTAACTTCGGAGTTCTGATGGGATCCGGTGCATTAGTGCTGGTATGATCGCACCCGTCATGTTGAGGACACAATTTCTTTATGTGTTAACGGTTCACAGTCCCAGCCTAGAGATATGACCCATTCAAAAGGCCCAATGGGCTTAACGAAAACCCATCCGCATCAACAACGCAGCATCCTCGCAAGACGTGATATCGACGCATTGTAGGGCCCTCTAATGTCCAGCGATTTAGGTTGTCTTCGTTTTAACAGCTCACGACGTACGATCCGAGACCGAAAAATAGAGCAAAAGAAGAAAAGTGGCCTGAAATAAAAGAAAATGTTCGATTTTGAGCCCCGAAAAGGGCACATCGAGCTAGCTAGCTGTCCCCGTCGTAGAGCTCCCAGAGACCTTTGCACCGGTCTGCTGTGCGCCTCGTAACTCCTTACGGATCAAAGGTTATGGGCACCAGAGCGACGGAGACCTGGTCACAAGCCCTACGCCCTCGGTTTGCGGGCCCAGTCTCCACGTGATGAGAAGTTGTCTTGCCCAAGGTGCCGTGGGATTCGATAAAAGAAATGTGGTGGATAAAGTATTTTGGCAACCCTAACCGGAGCAAAAAAAATTGAAAAGTGGGGTGCAACACGAGGACTTCCCAGGGGGTCACCCATCCTAGTACTACTATCGCCCAAGCACGCTTAGCTTCGGAGTTTTGATGGGATCCGGTGCATTAGTGCCGGTATGATCGCACCCGTCATGTTGAGGGCACAATTCCTTTATGTGTTAACGGTTCACAGTCCCAACCTAGAGATATGGCCCATTCAAAAGGCCCAATGGGCTTAACGACAACCCATCCGCTTCAACAACGCAGCATCCTCGCAAGACGTGATATCGACGCATTGTAGCGTCCTCTAATGTGCCGCGAGTAAGGTTGTCGTCCTTTTAACAACTCACGACGTACGATTCGGGACAGAAAAATAGAGCAAAAGAAGAAAAGTGGCCCGAAACGGATGAAAACGTTCGATTTTGAGCTCCGAAAAGGGCATGGCGAGCTAGCTACCTGCCCCCGTCGTAGAGCTCTCAGAGTGCTTTCCAACGGTATGCTGTGAGCCTCGTAACTCCTTACGGATCAAAAGTTATGGGCACCGGAGCGACGGAGACCTGGTCACAAGCCCTACGCCCTCGGTTTGCGGGCACAGCCTCCACGTGAAGTGAAGTTGTCTTGCCCAAGGTGTCGTGGGATTCGATAACAGAAATGTGGTGGGTAAAGTATCTTGGCAACCCTAACCGGAGCAAAAAAAATTGAAAAGGGGGGTGCAACACGAGGACTTCCCAGGGAGTCACCCATCCTAGTACTACTCTCGCCCAAGCACGCTTAACTTCGGAGTTCTGATGGGATCCGGTGCATTAGTGCTGGTATGATCGCACCCGTCATGTTGAGGGCACAATTCCTTTATGTGTTAACGGTTCACAGTCCCAGCCTAGAGATATGGCCCATTCAAAAGGCCCAATGGGCTTAACGACAACCCATCCGCTTCAACAACGCAGCATCCTTGCAAGACGTGATATCGACGCATTGTAGGGTCCTCTAATGTGCCGCGAGTAAGGTTGTCGTCCTTTTAACAGCTCACGACGTACGATCCGGGACGGAAAAACAGAGCAAAAGAAGAAAAGTGGCCCGAAACTGATGAAAACGTTCGATTTTGAGCTCTAAAATGGGCACAGGGAGCTAGCTAGCTTCCCCCATCGTAGAGCTCTCAGAGAGCTTTCCAACGGTATGCTGTGCGCCTCTTAACTCCTTACGGATCAAAAGTTGTGGGCACTGGAGCGACGGAGACCTGGTCACAAGCCCTACGCCCTCGGTTTGCGGGCCCAGCCTCCACGTGAAGAGAAGTTGTCTTGCCCAAGGTGCCGTGGGATTCGATAATAGAAATGTGGTGGGTAAAGTATCTTGGCAACCCTAACCGGAGCAAAATAAATTGAAAAGGGGGGTGCAACAGGAAGACTTCCCAGGGGGTCACCCATCCTAGTACTACTCTCGCCCAAGCACGCTTAACTTCGGAGTTCTGATGGGATCCGGTGCATTAGTGCTGGTATGATCGCACCCGTCATGTTGAGGGCACAATTTCTTTATGTGTTAACGGTTCATAGTCCCAGCCTAGAGATATGGCCCATTCAAAAGGCCCAATGGGCTTAATGACAACCCATCCACTTCAACAACGCAGCATCCTCACAAGACATGATATCGACGCATTGTAGGGTCCTCAAATGTGCCGCGAGTAAGGTTTTCGTCCTTTTAACAGCTCACGACGTACGATCAGGGACGGAAAAACAGAGCAAAAGAAGAAAAGTGGCCTGAAACTGATGAAAACGTTCGATTTTGAGCTCCGAAAAGGGCAAAGCGAGCATGCTAGCTGCCCCCATCGTAGAGCTCTCAGAGAGCTTTCCAACGGTATGCTGTGCGCCTCGTAACACCTTACGGATCAAAAGTTATGGGCACCGGAGCGACGGAGACCTGGTCACAAGTCTTACGCCCTCGGTTTGCAGGCCCAGCCTCCACGTGTAGTGAAGTTGTCTTGCCCAAGGTGCCGTGGGATTCAATAATAGAAATGTGGTGGATAAAGTATCTTGGCAACCCTAACCGGAGCCAAAACAATTGAAAAGGGGGGTGCAACACGAGGACTTCCCAGGGAGTCACCCATCCTAGTACTACTCTCGCCCAAGCATGCTTAACTTCGGAGTTCTGATGGGATCCGGTGCATTAGTGCTGGTATGATCGCACCCGTCATGTTGAGGGCACAATTCCTATATGTGTTAACAGTTCACAGTCCCAGCCTAGAGAGATGGCCCATTCAGAAGGCCCAATAGGCTTAACGACAACCCATCCGCTTCAACAACGCAGCATCCTCGAAAGACAGGATGTCGACGCGTTGTAGGGCCCTCTAATATCCCGCGAGTAAGGTTGTCGTCCTTTTAACAGCTCACAATGTACGATCTGGGACGAAAAAACTGAGCAAAAGAAGAAAAGTGGCCCAAAACTGTTGAAAACGTTAGATTTTGAGCTCTGAAAAGGGCACAGGGAGCTAGCTAGCTGCCCCCGTCGTAGAGCTCTCAGAGAGCTTTTAAACGCTATGCTGTACGCCTCGTAACTCCTTACGGATCGAAAGTTATGGGCACCGGAGCGACGGAGACCTGGTCACAAGCCCTACGCCCTCGGTTTGCGAGCCCAGCCTCCACGTGAAGAGAAGTTGTCTTGCCCAAGGTGCCGTGGGATTCGATAATAGAAATGTGGTGGGTAAAGTATCTTGGCAACCCTAACCGGAGCAAAAAAAATTGAAAAGCGGGGTGCAACACGAGGACTTCCCAAGGGGCCACCCATCCTAGTACTATTCTCGCCAAAGCACGCTTAACTTCAGAGTTCTAATTGGATCCGGTGCCTTAGTGCTGGTATGATCGCACCCGTCATGTTGAGGGCACAATTCCTTTATGTGTTAACGGTTCACAGTCCCAGCCTAGAGATATGACCCATTCAAAAGGCCCAATGGGCTTAACGACAACCCATCCGCTTCAACAACGCAGCATCCTTGCAAGACGTGATATCGACGCATTGTAGGGTCCTCTAATGTGCCGCGAGTAAGGTTGTCGTCCTTTTAACAGCTCACGACGTACGATCCGGGACGGAAAAACAGAGCAAAAGAAGAAAAGTGGCCCGAAACTGATGAAAACGTTCGATTTTGAGCTCTAAAATGGGCACAGGGAGCTAGCTAGCTTCCCCCATCGTAGAGCTCTCAGAGAGCTTTCCAACGGTATGCTGTGCGCCTCGTAACTCCTTACGGATCAAAAGTTGTGGGCACCGGAGCGACGGAGACCTGGTCACAAGCCCTACGCCCTCGGTTTGCGGGCCCAGCCTCCACGTGAAGAGAAGTTGTCTTGCCCAAGGTGCCGTGGGATTCGATAATAGAAATGTGGTGGGTAAAGTATCTTGGCAACCCTAACCGGAGCAAAAGAAATTGAAAAGGGGGGTGCAACAGGAAGACTTCCCAGGGGGTCACCCATCCTAGTACTACTCTCGCCCAAGCACGCTTAACTTCGGAGTTCTGATGGGATCCGGTGCATTAGTGCTGGTATGATCGCACCCGTCATGTTGAGGGCACAATTCCTTTATGTGTTAACGGTTCACAGTCCCAGCCTAGAGATATGGCCCATTCAAAAGGCCCAATGGGCTTAACGACAACCCATTAGCTTCCACAACGCTGCATCCTCACAAGACATGATATCGATGCATTGTAGGGTCCTCAAATGTCCCGCGAGTAAGGTTGTCGTCCTTTTAACAGCTCACGACGTGCGATCCGGGACGAAAAAATAGAGCAAAATTAGAAAATTGGCTCGAAACTGATGAAAATGTTCAATTTTGGGCTCCAATAAGGGAACAGCGAGCATGCTAGCTGCCCCCATCGTAGAGCTCTCAGAGAGCTTTCCAACGGTATGTTGTGTGCCGCGTAACTCCTTACGGATCAAATGTTGTGGGCACCGGAGCTACGGAGACCTGGTCACAAGTCCTACGCCCTCGGTTTGCGGGCCCAGCCTCCACGTGAAGAGAAGTTGTCTTGCCCAAGGTGCCGTGGGATTCGATAATAGAAATGTGGTGGGTAAAGTATCTTGGCAACCCTAACCGGAGCAAAAAAAATTGAAAAGGGGGGTGCAACACGAGGACTTCCCAGGGAGTCACCCATCCTAGTACTACTCTCGCCCAAGCATGCTTAACTTCGGAGTTCTGATGGGATCCGGTGCATTAGTGCTGGTATGATCGCACCCGTCATGTTGAGGGCACAATTCCTTTATGTGTTAACTGTTCACAGTCCCAGCCTAGAGATATGGCCCATTCAAAAGGCCCAATGGGCTTAACGACAACCCATCCGCTTCAACAACGCAACATCCTCGTAAGACGTGATTTCGATGCATTGTAGGGTCCTCTAATGTGCCGCGAGTAAGGTTGTCATGCTTTTGACAGCTCACGACGTACGATCCGGGACGAAAAAACAGAGCAAAAGAAGAAAAGTGGCCCAAAACTGTTGAAAACGTTCGATTTTGAGCTCTGAAAAGGGCACAGGGAGCTAGCTAGCTGCCCCCGTCGTAGAGCTCTCAGAGAGCTTTTAAACGCTATGCTGTACGCCTCGTAACTCCTTACGGATCAAAAGTTATGGGCACCGGAGCGACGGAGACCTGGTTACAAGCCCTATGCCCTCGGTTTGCGAGCCCAGCCTCCACGTGAAGAGAAGTTGTCTTGCCCAAGGTGCCGTGGGATTCGATAATAGAAATGTGGTGGGTAAAGTATCTTGGCAACCCTAACCGGAGCAAAAAAAATTGAATAGCGGGGTGCAACACGAGGACTTCCCAGGGGGTCACCCATCCTAGTACTATTCTCGCCAAAGCACGCTTAACTTCGAAGTTCTAATGGGATCCGGTGCCTTAGTGCTGGTATGATCGCACCCGTCATGTTGAGGGCACAATTCCTTTATGTGTTAACGGTTCACAGTCCCAGCCTAGAGATATGAACCATTCAAAAGGCCCAATGGGCTTAACGAAAACCCATCCGCTTCAACAACGCAGCATCCTCGCAGGACGTGATATCGATGCATTGTAGGGTCCTCTAATGTGCCGCGAGTAAGGTTGTCGTCCTTTTAACAGCTCACGACGTACGATCCGGGAAGGAAAAACAGTGCAAAAGAATAAAAGTGGCCCAAAACATATGAAAACGTTCGATTTTGAGCTCTGAAAAGAGCACATCGAGCTAGCTAGCTGCCCCCGTCGTAGAGCTCTCAGAGAGCTTTCCAACGGTATGCTGTGCGCCTCGTAACTCCTTACGGATCAAAAGTAATGGGCACCGGAGCGACGGAGACCTAGTCACAAGCCCTACGCCCTTGGTTTGCGGGCCCAGCCTCCACGTGAAAAGAAGTTGTCTTGCCCAAGGTGCCGTGGGATTCGATAAAAGAAATGTGGTGGGTAAAGTATCTTGGCAACCCTAACTGGAGTAAAAAAAATTGAAAATGGGGGTGCAACACGAGGACTTCCCAGGGGGTCACCCATCCCAGTACTACAGTTGCCCATGCACGCTTAACTTCGGAGTTCTGTTGGCCTCCGGTGCGTTACTGCTGGCATGATCGCACCCGTCATGTTGAGGGCACAATGCCTTTATGTGTTAACGGCTCACAGTCCCAGCCAAGAGATATGACCCATTCAAAAGGCCAGATCCGCTTAACGACAACCCATCCGCCTCAACAACGCAGCATCCTCGCAAGACGTGATATCGACGCATTGTAGGGTCCTCTAATGTGCCGCGAGTATGGTTGTCGGCCTTTTAACAGCTCACGACGTACGATCGGAGACGGAAAAACAGAGCAAAAGAAGAAAAGGGGCCCGACACTGATGAAAACGTTCGATTTTGAGCTCCGAAAAGGGCAGAGCGAGCTAGCTAGCTGCCCCCCGTCGTAGAGCTCTCAGAGAGCTTTCCAACGGTATGTTGTGCGCCTCGTAACTCCTTACGGATCAAAAGTTATGGGCACCGGAGCGACGGAGACCTGGTCACAAGCCCTACGCCCTCGGTTTGCGGGCCCAGCCTCCACGTGAAGAAAAGTTGTCTTGCCCAAGGTGCCGTGGGATTCGATAATAGAAATGTGGTGGGTAAAGTATCTTGGCAACCCTAACCGGAGCAAAAAAAATTGAAAAGGGGGGTGCAACACGAGGACTTCCCAGGGGGTCACCCATCCTAGTACTACTCTCGCCCAAGCACGCTTAACTTCGGAGTTCTGATGGGATCCGGTGCATTAGTGGTGGTATGATCGCACCCGTCATGTTGAGGGCACAATTCCTTTATGTGTTAACGGTTCACAGTCCCAGCCTAGAGATATGGCCCATTCAAAAGGCCCAATGGGCTTAACGACAACCCATCCGCTTCAACAACGCAGCATCCTTGTAAGACGTGATATCGACGCACTGTAGGGTCCCTTAATGTGCCGCGAGTAAGGTTGTCGTCATTTTAACAGCTCACGACGCACGATCCGGGACGGAAAAACAGAGCAAAAGAAGTAAAGTGCCCGAAACTGATGAAAACGTTCGATTTTGGCCTCCGAAAAGGGCACAGTGAGCAAGCTAGCTGCCCCCGTCGTAGAGCTCTCAAAGTACTTTCCAACGGTATGCTGTGCGCCGCGTAACTCTTTACAGATCAAAAGTTATGGGCACCGGAGCAACGGAGACCTGGTCACAAGCCCTACGCCCTCGGTTTGCGGGCCCAGTTTCCAAGTGAAGCGAAGTTGGCTTGCCCAAGGTTTTGTGGGATTCGATAATAGAAATGTGGTGGGTAAAGTATCTTGGCAACCCTAACCGGAGCAAAAAAAATTGAAAAGGGGGGTGCAACACGAGGACTTCCCAGGGGGTCACCCATCCTAGTACTACTCTCGCCCAAGCACGCTTAACTTCGGAGTTCTGATGGGATCCGGTGCATTAGTGCTGGTATGATCGCACCCGTCATGTTGAGGGCACAATTCCTTTATGTGTTAACGGTTCACAGTCCCAGCCTAGAGATATGGCCCATTCAAAAGGCCCAATGGGCTTAACGACAACCCATCCACTTCAACAACACAGCATCCTCGCAAGACGTGATATCGACGCATTGTAGGGTCCTCTAATGTGCCGCGAGTAAGGTTGTCGTCCTTTTAACAGCTCACAACGTACGATCCGGGACGGAAAAACAGAGCAAAAGAAGAAAAGTGGCCCGAAACTGATGAAAACGTTCGATTTTGAGCTCGGAAAAGGGCACAGCGAGCTAGCAAGTTGCCCCCGTCGTAGAGCTCTCAGAGAGCTTTCCAACGGTATGCTGTGCGCCTCGTAACTCCTTACGGATCAAAAGTTATGGGCACCGGAGCGACTGAGACCTGGTCACAAGCCCTACGCCCTCGGTTTGCGGGCCCAGCCTCCACGTGAAGAGAAGTTGTCTTGCCCAAGGTGCCGTGGGATTCGATAATAGAAATGTGGTGGGTAAAGTATCTTGGCAACCTTAACCGGAGCAAAAAAAATTGAAAAAGTGGGTGCAACACGAGGACTTCCCAGGGGGTCAACCATCCTAGTACTACTCTCGCCTAAGCACGCTTAACTTCGGAGTTCTGATGGGATCCGGTGCATTAGTGCTGCTATGATCGCACCTGTCATGTTCAGGGCACAATTCCTTTATGTGTGAATGGTTCACAGTCCCAACCTAGAGATATGGCCCATTCAAAAGGCACAATGGGCTTAACGACAACCCATCCGCTTCAACAACGCAGCATCCTCGCAAGACGTGATATCGACCCATTGTAGGGTCCCCTAATGTGCCGCGAGTAAGGTTGTCATCCTTTTAACAGCTCACGACGTACGATCCGGGACGGCAAAACAGAGAAAAGTAAGAAAAGTGGCCCAAAACTAATTAAAACGTTCGATTTTGAGCTCCGAAAAGGGCACAACGAGCTAGCTGGCTGCCCCCGTCGTAGAGCTCTCAGAGAGCTTTCCAACGGTATGATGTGCGCCTCATAACTCCTTACGGATCAAAAGGTATGGGCACCGGTTTGCGGGCCCAACCTCCACGTGAAGAGAAGTTGTCTTGCCCAAGGTGCCGTGGGATTCGATAATAGAAATGTGGTGGGTAAAGTATCTTGGCAACCCTAACCGGAGCAAAAAAAATTGAAAAGGGGGATGCAACACGAGGACTTCCCAGGGGGTCACCCATCCTAGTACTACTCTCGCCCAAGCACGCTTAACTTCGGAGTTCTGATGGGATCCGGTGCATTAGTGCTGGTATGATCGCACCCGTCATGTTGACGGCACAATTCCTTTATGTGTTAACGGTTCACAGTCCCAGCCTAGAGATATGACACATTCAAAAGGCCCAACGGGCTTAACGACAACCCATCCGCTTCAACAACGCAGCAACCTTGCAAGACGTGATATCGACGCATTGTAGGGTCCTCTAATGTGCCACGAGTAAGGTTGTCATCCTTTTAACAGCTCACGACGTACGATCCGGGACAGAAAAACAGAGCTAAAGAAGAAAAGTGGCCAGAAACTGATGAGAACGTTCGATTTGGAGCTCCGGATAGGGCACAGCGGGCTAGATAGCGGCCCCCGTCGTAGAGCTCTCAGAGAGCTTTCCAACGGTATGTTGTGCGCCTCGTAACTCCTTACGGATTAAAAGTTATGGGGACCGGAGCGACGGAGATCTGGTCACAAGCCCTACGCCCTCGGTTTGCGGGCCCAGCCTCCACGTGAAGAAAAGTTGTCTTGCCCAAGGTGCCGTGGGATTCGATAATAGAAATGTGGTGTGTAAAGTATCTTGGCAACCCTAACCGCAGCAAAAAAAATTGAAAAGGGGGGTGCAACACGAGGACTTCCCAGGGGGTCACCCATCCTAGTACTACTCTCGCCCAAGCACGCTTAACTTCGGAGTTCTAATGGGATCCGGTGCATTAGTGCTGGTATGATGCCACGCGTCATGTTGAGGGCACAATTCCTTTATGTGTTAACGGTTGACAGCGGCAGCCTAGAGATATGACCCATTCAAAAGGCCCAATGGGCTTAACGAAAACCCATCCGCTTCAACAACGTAGCATCCTCGCAAGACGTGATATCGACGCATTGTAAGGTCCTCTAATGTGCCGCGAGTAAGGTTGTCGTCCTTTTAACAGCTCACGACGTACGATCCGGGACGGAAAAACAGAGCAAAAGAAGAAAAGTTGCCCGAAACTGATGAAAATTTTTGATTTTGAGCTCTGAAAAGGGCATAGCGCGCTAGCTAGCTGCCCCCGTCGTAGAGCTCTTGGAGAGCTTTCCAACGGTATGCTGTGCGCCTCGTAACTCCTTACGGATCAAAAGTTATGGGCACCGGAGCGGCGGAGACCTGGTCACAAGCCCTACACCCTCGGTTTGCGGGCCCAGCCTCCACGTGAAGAAAAGTTTTTCTAGCCCAAGGTGCCGTGGGATTCGATAATAGAAATGTGGTGGGTAAAGTATCTTGGCAACCCTAACCGGAGAAAAAAAAATTGAAAAGGGGGGTGCAACACGAGGACTTCCCAGGGGGTCACCCATCCTAGTACTACTCTCGCCCAAGCACGCTTAACTTCGGAATTCTGATGGGATCCGGTGCATTAGTGCTGGTATGATCGCACCCGTCATGTTGAGGGCACAATTCCTTTATGTGTTAACGGTTCACAGTCCCAGCCTAGAGATATGGCCCATTCAAAAGGCCCAATGGGCTTAACGACAACCCATCCGCTTCAACAACGCAGCATCCTCGCAAGACGTGATATCGACGCATTGTAGGGTCCTCTAATGTGCCGCGAGTAAGGTTGTCGTCCTTTTAACAGCTCACGACGTACGATCCGGGACGAAAAAACAGAGCTAAAGAAGAAAACTGGCCCGAAACTGATGAAAACGTACGACTTTGAGCTCTGAAAAGGGCACAGCGAGCTAGCTAGCTGCCCCCATCGTAGAGCTCTCAGAGAGCTTTTCAACGGTATGCTGTGCGCCTCGTAACTCCTTACGGATCGAAAATTATGGGCACCGGAGAGACGGAGACTTGGTCACAAACCCTACGCCCTGGGTTTGCGGGCCCAGCCTCCACGTGAAGAGAATTTGTCTTGCCCAAGGTGCCGTGGGATTCGATAATTGAAATGTTGTGGGTAAAGTATCTTGGCAACCCTAACCGGAGCAAAAAATATTGAAAAGGGGGGTACAACACGAGGACTTCCCAGGGGGTCACCAATCCTAGTACTGCTCTCGCCCGAGCACACTTAACTTCGGAGTTCTGATGGGATCCGGTGCATTAGTGCTGGTATGATCGCACCCATCATGTTGAGGGTACAATTCTTTTATATGTTAACGGTCCACGGTCCCAGCCTAGAGAGATGGACCATTCAGAAGGCCCAATGGGCTTAACGAAAACCCATCCGCTTCAACAACGCAGCATCCTCGCAAGACGTGATATCGACGCATTGTAGGGACCTCTAATGTCCCGCGAGTAAGGTTGTCGTCCTTTCAACAGCTCTCGACGTACGATCCGAGACGGAAAAACAGAGCAAAAGAAGAAAAGTGGCCCGAAACTAATGAAAACGTTCGATTTTGAGCTCCAAAAAGGGCACAGCGAGCTAGCTAGCTGCCCCCGTCGTAGAGCTCTCAGAGAGCTTTCCAACGGTATGCTGTGCGCCTCGTAACTCCTTACGGATCAAAAGTTATGGGCACCGGAGCGACGGAGACCTGGTCACAAGCCCTACGCCCTCGGTTTACGGGCCCAGCCTCCACGTGAAGAGAAGTTGTCTTGCCCAAGGTGCCGTGGGATTCGATAATAGAAATGTGGTGGGTAAAGTATCTTGGCAACCCTAACCGGAGCAAAAAAAATTGAAAAGGGGGGTGCAACACGAGGACTTCCCAGGTAGTCACCCATCCTAGTACTACTCTCGCCCAAACACGATTAACTTCGGAGTTCTGATGGGATCCGGTGCATTAGTGCTGGTATGATCGCACCCGTCAAGTTGAGGGCACAATTCCTTTATGTGTTAACTGTTCACAATCCCAGCCTAGAGATATGGCCCATTCAAAAGGCCCAATGGGCTTAACGACAACCCATCCGCTTCAACAACGCAGCATCCTCGCAAGACGTGATATCGACGCATTGTAGGGTCCTCTAATGTGCCGCGAGTAAGGTTGTCATCCTTTTAATAGCTCACAACGTACGATCCGGGATGGAAAAACAGAGCAAAAGAAGAAAAGTGGCCCGAAATTGATGAAAACGTTCGATTTTGTGCTCCGAAAAGGGGACATCAAGCTAGCTAGCTTCCCCCGTCGTAGAGCTCTCAGAGAGCTTTCCAACGGTATGCTGTACGCCTCGTAACTCCTTACGGATCGAAAGTTATGGGCACCGGAGCGACGGAGACCTGGACACAAGCCCTACGCCCTCGGTTTACGAGCCCAACCTCCACGTGAAGCGAAGTTGTCTTGTCCAAGGTGCCGTGGGATTCGATAATAGAAATGTGGTGGATAAAGTATCTTGGCAACCCTAACCGGAGCAAAAAAAATTGAAAAGGGGGGTGCAACACGAGGACTTCCCAGGGGGTCACCCATCCTAGTACTACTCTCGCCCAAGCACGCTTAACTTCGGAGTTCTGATGGGATCCGGTGCATTAGTGCTGGTATGATCGCACCCGTCATGTTGAGGGCACAATTCCTTTATGTGTTAACGGTTCACAGTCCCAGCCTAGAGATATGACCCATTCAAAAGGCCCAATGGGCTTAAAGAAAACCCATCCGCTTCAACAACGCAGCATCCTCGCAAGACGTGATATCGACGCATTGTAGGGTCCTCTAATGTGCCGCGAGTAAGGTTGTCGTCCTTTTAACAGCTCACGACGTACGATCCGGGACAGAAAAACAGAGCAAAAGAAGAAAAGTGGCCCGAAACTGATGAAAACGTTCGATTTTGAGCTCCGAAAAGGGCATAGCGAGCTTGCTAGCTGCCCCCGTCGTAGAGCTCACAGAGAGCTTTCTAACGGTATGCTGTGCGCCTCGTAACTCCTTACGGATCAAAAGTTATGGGCACCGGAGCGAGGAGACCTGGTCACAAGCCCTACGCCCTCGGTTTGCGGGCCCAGCCTCCACGTGAAGAGAAGTTGTCTTGCCCAAGGTGCCGTGGGATTCGATAATAGAAATGTGGTGGGTAAAGTATCTTGGCAACCCTAACCGGAGCAAAAAAAATTGAAAAGGGGGGTGCAACACGAGGACTTCCCAGGGAGTCACCCATCCTAGTACTACTCTCGCCCAAGCACGCTTAACTTCGGAGTTCTGATGGGATCCGGTGCATTAGTGCTGGTATGATCGCACCCGTCATGTTGAGGGCACAATTCCTTTATGTGTTAACGGTTCACAGTCCCAGCCTAGAGATATGGCCTATTCAAAAAGCCCAATGGGCTTAACGACAACCCATCCGCTTTAACAACGCAGCATCCTCGCAAGACGTGATATCGACGCATTGTAGGGTCCTCTAATGTGCCGCGAGTAAGGTTGTCGTCATTTTCACAACTCACGACGTACGATCCGGGACAGAAAAATAGAACAAAAGAAGAAAAGTGGCCCAAAACTGATGAAAACGTTCGATTTTGAGCTCCGAAAACGGCAAAGCTAGCTTGCTAGCTGCCCCCGTCGTAGAGCCCTCAGAGAGCTTTCCAACGGTATGTTGTGCGCCTCGTAACTCCTTACGGATCAAAAGTTATGGGCACCGGAGCGAAGGAGACCTGGTCACAAGCCCTACGCCCTCGGTTTACGGGCCCAGGCTCCACGTGAAGCGAAGTTGTCTTGTCCAAGGTGCCGTGGAATTCGATAATAGAAATGTAGTGGATAAAGTATCTTGGCAACCCTAACCGGAGCAAAAAAAATTGAAAAGGGGGGTGCAACACGAGGACTTCGCAGGGGGTCACCCATCCTAGTACTACTCTCGCCCAAGCACGCTTAACTTCGGAGTTCTGATGGGATCCGGTGTATTAGTGCTGGAATAATCGCACCCGTCATGTTGAGGACACAATTCCTTTACGCGTTAACGGCTCACCGTCCCAGCCTTGAGATATGACCCATTCAAAAGGCCCAATGGGCTTAACGACAACCCATCCGCTTCAACAACGCAGTATCGTCGCATGACGTGATATCGACGCATTGTAGGGTCCTCTAATGTGCCGCGAGTAAGGTTGTCGTCCTTTTAACAGCTCACGACGTACGATCCGGGACGGAAAAACAGAGCAAAAGAAGAAAAGTGGCCCGAAATAGATGAAAACATTCGATTTTGAGCTCCGAAGAGGGCACAGCTAGCTAGCTAGCTGCCCCCGTCGTAGAACTCTCAGAGAGCTTTCCAACGGTATGCTGTGCACCTCGTAACTCCTTACAGATCAAAAGTTATGGGCACCGGAGCGACGCAGACCTGGTCACAAGCCCTACGCCCTCGGTTTGCGGGCCTAGCCTCCACATTAAAAGAAGTTGTCTTGCCCAAGGTGCCGTGGGATTTGATAAAAGAAATGTGGTGGGTAAAGTATCTTGGCAACCCAAACCGGAGCAAAAAAAATTGAAAATGGGTGTGCAACACGAGGACTTCCCAGGGGGTCACCCATCCTAGTACTACTGTCGCCCAAGCACGCATAACTTCGGAGTTCTGATGGGATCCGGTGCCTTAGTGGCGGTATGATCGCACCCGTCATGTTGAGGGCACAATTCCTTTATGTGTTAACGGTTCACAGTCCCAGCCTAGAGATATAGCCCATTCAAAAGGCCCAATGGGCTTAACGACAACCCATCCGCTTCAACAACGCAGCATCCTCGCAAGACGTGATATCGACGCATTGTAGGGTCCTCTAATGTGCCGCGAGTAAGGTTGTCATCCTTTTAACAGCTCACGACGTACGATCCGGGACAGAAAAACAGAGCAAAAGAAGAAAAGTGGCCCGAAACAGATGAAAACGTTCGATTTTGAGCTCTAAAAAGGGCACAGCGGGCTAGCTAGCTGTCCCCGTCGTAGAGCTCTCAGAGAGCTTTCCAACGGTATGCTGTGCGCCTCGTAACTCCTTACCGATCAAAAGTTATGGGCACCGGAGCGACGGAGACCTGGTCACAAGCCCTACGCCCTCGGTTTGCGGGCCCAGCCTCCATGTGAAGAGAAGTTGTCTTGCCCAAGGTGCCGTGGGATTCGATAATCGAAATGTAGTGGGTAAAGTATCTTCGCAACCCTAACCGGAGCAAAAAAAATTGAAAAGGGGGGTGCAACACGAGGACTTCCCAGGGGGTCACCCATCCTAGTACTACTCTCGCCCAAGCACGCTTAACTTCGGAGTTCTGATGGGATCCGGTGCATTAGTGCTGGTATGATCGCACCCGTCATGTTGAGGGCACAATTCCTTTATGTGTTAACGGTTCACAGTCCCAGCCTAGAGATATGGCCCATTCAAAAGGCCCAATGGGCTTAACGACAACCCATCCGCTTCAATATCACAGCATCCTTGTAAGACGTGATATCGACGCATTGTAAGGTCCTCTAATGTTCCGCGAGAAAGGTTGTCGTCCTTTTAACAGCTCACGACGTACGATCCAGGACGGAAAAACAGAGCAAAAGAAGAAAAGTGGTCCGAAACTGATGAAAACGTTCGATTTTGAGCTCCGAAAAGGGCAGCTGAGTAAGCTGGCTACGCTCGTCGTAGAGCTCTCAAAGAGCTTTCCAACGGTATGCTGTGCGCCGCGTAACTCCTTACGGATCAAAAGTTATGGGCACCGGAGCGACGGAGACCTGGTCACAAGCCCTACGCCCTCGGTTTGCGGGCCCAGCTTCCACGTGAAGAGAAGTTGTCTTGCCCAAGGTGCCGTGGGGTTCGATAATAGAAATGTGGTGGGTAAAGTATCTTGGCAACCCTAACCGGAGCAAAAAAAATTGAAAAGGGGGGTGCAACACGAGGACTTCCCAGGGGGTCACCCATCCTAGTACTACTCTCGCCCAAGCACGCTTAACTTCGGAGTTCTGATGGGATCCGGTGCATTAGTGCTGGTATGATCGCACCCGTCATGTTGAGGGCACAATTCCTTTATGTGTTAACGGTTCACAGTCCCAGCCTAGAGATATGGCCCATTCAAAAGGCCCAATGGGCTTAACGACAACCCATCCACTTCAACAACGCAGCATTCTCGCAAGACGTGATATCGACGCATTGTAGGGTCCTCTAATGTGCCGCGAGTAAGGTTGTCATCCTTTTAACAGCTCACGATGTACGATCCGGGATGGAAAAACAGAGCAAATGAAGAAAAGTGGCCCGAAACTAATGAAAACGTTCGATTTTGAGCTCTGAAAAGGGCACAGCGAGCAAGCTAGTAGGCCCCGTCGTAGAGCTCTGTGAGAGCTTTCCAACGGTATGCTGTGTGCCTCGTAACTTCTTACGGATCAAAAGTTATTGGCACCGGAGCGACAGAGACCTGGTCACAAGCCCTACGCCCTCGGTTTGCGGGCCCAGCTTGCACGTGAAGAGAAGTTGTCTTGCCCAAGGTGCCGTGGGGTTCGATAATAGAAATGTGGTGGGTAAAGTATCTTGGCAACCCTAACCGGAGCAAAAAGAATTGAAAAGGGGGGTGCAACACGAGGACTTCCCAGGGGGTCACCCATCCTAGTACTACTCTCGCCCAAGCACGCTTAACTTCGGAGTTCTGATAGGATTCGGGGCATTAGTGCTGCTATGATCGCACCTGTCATGTTGAGGGGACAATTCCTTTATGTGTTAACGGTTCACAGTCCCAACCTAGACATATGGCCCATTCAAAAGGCACAATGGGCTTAACGACAACCCATCCGCTTCAACAACGCAGCATCCTCGCAAGACGTGATATCGACCCATTGTAGGGTCCCCTAATATGCCGCGAGTAAGGTTGTCGTCCTTTTAACAGCTCACGACGGACGATCCGGGATGAAAAAACAGAGAAAAACGAGAAAAGTGGCCCGAAACTGATGAAAATGTTCGATTTTGAGCTCCGAAAAGGGCACAACGAGCTAGCTAGATGCCCCCGTCGTAGAGCTCTCAGAGAGCTTTCCTACGGTATGCTGTGCGCCTCGTAACTCCTTACGGATCAAAAGTTATGGGCACCGGTTTGCGGGCCCAACCTCCACGTGAAGGGAAGTGCCCTTGCCCAAGGTGCCGTGGGATTCGATAATAGAAATGTCGTGGATAAAGTATCTTGTCAACCCTAACAGGGAGCAAAAAAAATTGAAAAAGGGGGTACAACACGAGGACTTCCCAGGGGGTCGCCCATCCTAGTACTACTCTCGCCCAAGCACGCTTAAATTCGGAGTTCTGATGGGATCCGGTGGATTAGTGCTGGTATGATCGCACCCGTCATGTTGATGGCACAATTCCTTTATGTGTTAACGGTTCACAGACCCAGCCTAGAGAGATAGCCCACTCAGAAGGCCCAAAGGGCTTAACGACATCCCAACCGCTTCAACAACGCAGCATCCTCGCAAGACGTGATATCGACGCATTGTAGGGTCCTCTAATGTGCTGCGAGTAAGGTTGTCATCCTTTTAATAGCTCACGACGTACGATCCGGGACAGAAAAATAGAGCAAAAAAAGAAAAGTGGCCCAAAACTGATGAAAACGTTCGATTTTGAGCTCCGAAAAGGGCACTGTGAGCTAGCTAGCTTCCCCCGTCGTAGAGCTCTTAGAGAGCTTTCCAACGGTATGCTGTGCGCCTCGTAACTCCTTACGGATCAAAAGTTATGGGCACCGGAGCGACGAAGAGTTGGTCACAAGCCCTACGCCCTCGGTTTGCGGGCCCAGCCTCCACGTGAAGTGAAGTTGTCTTGCCCAATGTGCCGTGGGATTAGATAATAGAAATGTGGTGGGTAAAGTATCTTGGCAACCCAAACCACAGCAAAAAAAACTGAAAAGGGGAATGCAACACAAGGACTTCCCAGGGGGTCATCCATCCTAGTACTACTCTCGCCCAAGCACGCTTAACTTCGGAGTTCTGATGGGATCCGGTGCATTAGTGCTGGTATGATCGCACCCGTCATGTTGAGGGCACAATTCCTTTATGTGTTAACGGTTCACAGTCCCAGCCTAGAGATATGACCCATTCAAAAGGCCCAATGGGCTTAACGAAAACCCATCCGCTTCAACAACGCAGCATCCTCGCAAGACGTGATATCGACGCATTGTAGGGTCCTCTAATGTGCCGCGAGTAAGGTTGTCGTCCTTTTAACAGCTCACGACGTACGATCCGGGACGAAAAAACAGAGCAAAAGAAGAAAAGTGGCCCGAAACTGATGAAAACGTTCGATTTTGAGCTCCGAAAAGGGCATAGCGAGCTAGCTAGCTGCCCCCGTCGTAGAGCTCTCAAATAGCTTTCCAACGGTATGCTGTGCGCCTCGTAACTCCTTACGGATCAAAAGTTAAGGGCACCGGAGCGACGGAGACCTGGTCACAAGCCCTACGCCCTCGGTTTGCGGGCCCAGCCTCCACGTGAAGAGAAGTTGTCTTGCCCAAGGTGCCGTGGGAATCGATAATCGAAATGTGGTGGGTAAAGTATCTTGGCAACCCTAACCGAAGCAAAAAAAATTGAAAAGGGGGGTGCAACAAGAGGACTTCCCAGGGGGTCACCCATCCTAGTACTACTCTCGCCCAAGCACGCTTAACTTCGGAGTTCTAATGGGATCCGGTGCATTAGTGCTGGTATGATCGCACCCGTCATGTTGAGGGCACAATTCCTTTATGCGTTAACGGTTCACAGTCCCAGCCTAGAGATATGGCCCATTCAAAAGGCCCAATGGGCTTAACGACAACCCATCCGCTTCAACAACGCAGCATCCTCGCAGGACGTGATATCGACGCATTGTAGGGTCCTCTAATGTGCCGCGAGTAAGGTTGTCGTCCTTTTAACAGCTCACGACGTACGATCCGGGACGGAAAAACAGAGCAAAAGAAGAAAAGTGGCCCGAAACTGATTAAACATTCGACTCTGAGCTCCGAAAAGGGCACAGCCAGCCAGCTAGCTGCCACCGTCGTAGAGCTCTCAGAGAGCTTTCCAACGGTATGCTGTGCGCCTCGTAACTCCTTACGGATCAAAAGTTATGGGCACCGGAGCGACGGAGACCTGGTCACAAGCCCTACGCCCTCGGTTTGCGGGCCCAGCCTCCACGTGAAGAGAAGTTGTCTTGCCCAAGGTGCCGTGGGATTCGATAATAGAAATGTGGTGGGTAAAGTATCTTGGCAACCATAACCGGAGCAAAAAAAATTGAAAAGGGGGGTGCAACACGAGGACTTCCCAGGGAGTCACCCATCCTAGTACTACTCTCGCCCAAGCACGCTTAACTTCGGAGTTCTGATGGGATCCGGAGCATTAGTGCTGGTATGATCGCACCCGTCATGTTGAGGGCACAATTCCTTTATGTGTTAACGGTTCACAGTCCCAGCCTAGAGATATGGCCCATTCAAAAGGCCCAATGGGCTTAACGACAACCCATCCGCTTCAACAACGCAGCATCCTCGCAAGACGTGATATCGACGCATTGTAGGGTCCTCTAATGTGCCGCGAGTAAGGTTGTCGTGCTTTTAACAGCTCACGACGTACGATCCGGGATGGAAAAACAGAGCAATAGAAGAAAAGTGACCCGAAACTGATGAAAACGTTCGATTTTGAGCTCTAAAAAGGGCACAGCGAGCTAGGTTGCTGCCCCCGTCGTAGAGCTGTCAGAGAGCTTTCCAACGGTATGCTGTGCGCCTCGTAACTCCTTACAGATCAAAAGTTATGGGCACCGGAGTGACGGAGACCTGGTCACAAGCCCTACGCCCTCAGTTTGCGGGCCCAGCCTCCACGTGAACGAAGTTGTCTTGCCCAAGGTGCCGTGGGATTCGATAATAGAAATGTGGTGGGTAAAGTATCTTGGCAACCCTAACCGGAGCAAAAAAAATTGAAAAGGGGGGTGCAACACGAGGACTTCCCAGGGGGACACCCATCCTAGTACTACTCTCGCCCAAGCACGCTTAACTTCGGAGTTTTGATGGGATCCGGTGCATTAGTGCTGGTATGATCGCACCCGTCATGTTGAGGGCACAATTCCTTTATGTGTTAACGGTTCACAGTCCCAGCCTAGAGATATGGCCCATTCAAAAGGCCCAATGGGCTTAACGACAACCCATCCGCTTCAACAACGCAGCATCCTTGTAAGACGTGATATCGACGCATTGTAAGGTCCCCTAATGTGCCGCGAGTAAGGTTGTCGTCCTTTTAACAGCTCACGACGTACGATCCGGGACGGAAAAACAGAGCAAAAGAAGAAAAGTGCCCGAAACTGATGAAAACGTTCAATTTTGAGCTCTGAAAAGGGCAGAGCGAGCTAGCTAGCTTCGCTCGTCGTAGAGCTCTTAGAGAGCTTTCCAACGGTATGCTGTGCGCCTCGTAACTCCTTACGGATCAAAAGTTATGGGCACCGGAGCGACGGAGACCTGGTCACAAGCCCTACGCCCTCGGTTTGCGGGCCCAGCTTGCACGTGAAGAGAAGTTGTCTTGCCCAAGGTGCCGTGGGGTTCGATAATAGAAATGTGGTGGGTAAAGTATCTTGGCAACCCTAACCGGAGCAAAAAAAATTGAAAAGGGGGGTGCAACACGAGGACTTCCCAGGGGGTCACCCATCATAGTACTACTCTCGCCCAAGCTCGCTCAACTTCGGAGTTCTGATGAGATCCGGTGCATTAGTGCTGGTATGATCGCACCCGTCATGTTGAGGGCACAATTCCTTTATGTGTTAACGGTTCACAGTCCCAGCCTAGAGATATGGCCCATTCAAAAGGCCCAATGGGCTTAACGACAACCCATCCGCTTCAACAACGCAACATCCTCGTAAGACGTGATATCGACGCATTGTAGGGTCCTCTAATGTGCCGCGAGTAAGGTTGTCGTCCTTTTAACAGCTCACGACGTACGATCCGGGACGGAAAAACAGAGCAAAAGAAGAAAAGTGGCCCGAAACTGATTAAAACATTCGATTTTGAGCTCCGAAATGGGCACGGCGAGCTAGCTAGCTGCCCCAGTCGTAGAGCTCTCAGAGAGCTTTCCAATGGTATGCTGTGCGCCTCGTAACTCCTTACGGATCAAAAGTTATGGGCACCGGAGCGACGGAGACCTGCTCACAAGCCCTACGCCCTCGGTTTGCGGGCCCAGCCTCCACGTGAACAGAAGTTGTCTTGCCCAAGGTGCCGTGGGATTCGATAATAGAAATGTGGTGGGTAAAGTATCTTGGCAACCCTAACCGGAGCAAAAAAAATTGAAAAGGGGGGTGCAACACGAGGACTTCCCAGGGGGTCACCCATCCTAGTACTACTCTCGCCCAAGCACGCTTAACTTCGGAGTTCTGATGGGATCCGGTGCATTAGTGCTGGTATGATCGCACCCGTCATGTTGAGGGCACAATTCCTTTATGTGTTAACGGTTCACAGTCCCAGCCTAGAGATATGGCCTATTCAAAAGGCCCAATGGGCTTAACGACAACCCATCCGCTTCAACAACGCAGCATCCTTGCAAGACGTGATATCGAGGCATTGTAAGGTCCCCTAATGTGCCGCGAGTAAGGTTGTCGTCCTTTTAACAGCTCACGACGTACGATCCGGGACGGAAAAACAGAGCAAAAGAAGAAAAGTGCCCGAAACTGATGAAAACGTTCAATTTTGAGCTCTGAAAAGGGCAGAGCGAGCTAGCTAGCTTCGCTCGTCGTAGAGCTCTTAGAGAGCTTTCCAACGGTATGCTGTGCGCCTCGTAACTCCTTAGGGATCAAAAGTTATGGGCACCGGGGCGATGGAGACCGGGACACAAGCCCCACGCCCAAGGTTTGCAGGCCCAGCTTGCACGTGAAGAGAAGTTGTCTTGCCCAAGGTGCCGTGGGGTTCGATAATAGAAATGTGGTGGGTAAAGTATCTTGGAAACCCAAACCGGAGCAAAAAAAATTGAAAAGGGGGTTGCAACATGAGGACTTCCCAGGGGGTCACCCATCCTAGTACTACTCTCGCCCAAGCTCGCTTAACTTCGGAGTTCTGATGGGATCCGGTGCATTAGTGCTGGTATGATCGCACCCGTCATGTTGAGGGCACAATTCCTTTATGTGTTAACGGTTCACAGTCCCAGCCTAGAGATATGGCCCATTCAAAAGGCCCAATGGGCTTAACGACAACCCATCAGCTTCAACAACGCAGCATCCTCGCAAGACGTGATATCGACACATTGTAGGGTCCTCTAATGTGCTGCGAGTACGGTTGTCGTCCTTTTAACAGCTCACGACGTACGATCCGGTACGGAAAAACAGAGCAAAAGAAGAAAAGTGGCCCGAAACTGATGAAAACATTCGATTTTGAGCTCCGAAAAGGGCATAGTGAGCTAGCTTGCTGCCCCCGTCGTAGAGCTCTCAGAGAGCTTTCTAATGGTATGCTGTGCGCCTCGTAACTCCTTACGGATCGAAAGTTATGGGCACCGGAGAGACGGAGACTTGGTCACAAACCCTACGCCCTTGCGGGCCCAGCCTCCACGTGAAGAGAATTTGTCTTGCCCAAGGTGCCGTGGGATTCGATAATAGAAATGTGGCGGGTAAAGTATATTGGCAACCCAAACCGGAGCAAAAAATATTGAAAAGGGGTCTACAACACGAGCCCTTCCCAGGCGGTCACCCCTCCAAGTACTACTCTCGCCCAACCACGCTTAACTTCGGAGTTCTGATGGGATCCGGTGCATTAGTGCTGGTATGATCGCACCCGTCATGTTGAGGGCACAATTCCTTTATTTGTTAACGGTTCACAGTCCCAGCCTAGAGATATGGCCCATTCAAAAGGCCCAATGGGCTTAACGACAACCCATCCGCTTCAACAACGCAGCATCCTCGCAGGACGTGATATCGACGCATTGTAGGGTCCTCTAATGTATCGCGAGTAAGGTTGTCGTCCTTTTAACAGCTCACGACGTACGATCCAGGACGGAAAAACACAGCAACAGAAGAAAAGTGGCCCGAAACTAATAAAAACGTTCGATTTTGAGCTCCGAAAAGGGCAAAGCGAGCAAGCTTACTGCCCCCGTCGTAGAGCTCTCAGAGAGCTTTTCAACGGTATGCTGGGCGCCTCGTAACTTCTTACGGATCAAAAGTTATGGGCACCGGAGCGACGGAGACCTGGTCATAAGCCCTACGCCCTCGGTTTGCGGGCCCAGCCTCCACGTGAAGAGAAGTTGTCTTGCCCAAGGTGCCGTGGGATTCGATAATAGAAATGTGGTGGGTAAAGTATCTTGGCAACCTTAACCGAAGCAAAAAAAATTGAAAAAGGGTGTGCAACACGAGGACTTCCCTGGGGGTCACCCATCCTAGTACTACTCTCGCCCAAGCACGCTTAACTTCGGAGTTTTGATGGGATCCGGTGCATTAGTGTTGGTATGATCACACCCGTCATGTTGAGGGCACAATTCCTTTATGTGTTAACTGTTCACAGTCCTAACCTAGAGATATGGCCCATTCAAAAGGCACAATGGGCTTAACGACAACCCATCCGCTTCAACAACGCAGCATCCTCGCAAGACGTGATATCGACCCATTGTAGGGTCCCCTAATATGCCGCGAGTAAGGTTGTCGTCCTTTTAACAGCTCACGACGGACGATCCGGGGCGAAAAAACAGAGAAAAAAGAGAAAAGTGGCCCGAAACTGATGAAAATGTTCGATTTTGAGCTCCGAAAAGGGCACAACAAGCTAGCTAGATGCCCCCGTCGTAGAGCTCTCAGAGAGCTTTCCTGCGGTATGCTGTGCGCCTCGAAACTCCTTACGGATCAAAAGTTATGGGCACCGGTTTGCGGGCCCATCCTCCACGTGAAGAGAAGTTGTCTTGCCCAAGGTGCCGTGCGATTCGATAATAGAAATGTGGAGGGTAAAGTATCTTGGCACCCCTAATCGGGGCAAAAAAAAATGAAAAAGGGGGTACAACACGAGGACTTCCCAGGGGGTCACCCATCCTAGTACTACACTCGCCCAAGCACGCTTAACTTCGAAGTTCTGATGGGATCCGGTGCATTAGTGGTGGTATGATCGCCCTTGTCATGTTGAGGGTACAAATCCTTGCTGTGTTGACGGTTCACAGTCCCAGCCCAGAGAGATGGCCCATTCAAAAGGCCCAATGGGCTTAACGACAACCCATCCGCTTCAACAACGCCCCATCCTTGCACGACGTGATATCGACGCATTGTAGGGTCCTCTACTGTGCCGCGAGTAAGGTTGTCATCCTTTTAACAGCTCACGACGTATGATCCAGGACGAAAAAACAGAGCAAAAGAAGAAAAGTGGCCCGAAACTGAAGAAAACGTTCGATTTTGAGCTCCGAAAAGGGCACTGTGAGCTAGCTAGCTGCCCCCGTCGTAGAGCTCTCAGAGAGCTTTCCAACGGTATGCTGTGCGCCTCGTAACTCCTTACGGAATAATAGGTATGGGGACCGTAGCGACGGAGGCCTGGGGGCAAGCCCTACGCCCTCGATTTGGGGGCCCAGTCCCCACGTGAAGAAAAGTTGTCTTGCCCAAGGTGCCGTGGGATTCGATAATAGAAATGTGGTGGGTAAAGTATCTTGGCAACCCTAACCGGAGCAAAAAAAATTGAAAAAGGGGGTGCAACACGAGGACTTCCCAGGGGGTCACCCATCCTAGTACTACTCTCGCCCAAGCACGCTTAACTTCGGAGTTCTGATAGGATCCGGTGCATTAGTGCTGGTATGATCGCACCCGTCATGTTGAGGGCACAATTCCTTTATGTGTTAACGGTTCACAGTCCCAGCCTAGAGATATGGCCCATTCAAAAGGCCCAATGGGCTTAACGACAACCCATCCGCTTCGACAACGCAGCATCCTCGCAGGCCGTGATATCGACGCATTGTAGGGTCCTCTAATGTGCCGCGAGTAAGGTTGTCGTCCTTTTAACAGCTCACGATGTACGATCCGGGACGGAAAAACAGAGCAAAAGAACAAAAGTGGCCCGAAACTGATGAAAACGTTTGATTTTGAGCTCTGAAAATGGCACAGCGAGCTAGCTAGCTGCCCCCGTCGTAGAGCTCTCAGAGAGCTTTCCAATGTTATGCTGTGCGCCTCGTAACTCCTTACGGATCGAAAGTTATGGGCACCGGAGAGACGGAGACTTGGTCACAAACCCTACGCCCTTGCGAGCCCAGCCTCCATGTGAAGCGAAGTTGTCTTGCCCAAGGTGCCGTGGGATTCGAGAATAGAAATGTGGCGGATAAAGTATCTAGGCAACCCAAACCGGAGCAAAAAATATTGAAAAGGGGGGTGCAACACGAGGACATCCCAGGGGGTCACCCATCCTAGTACTACTCTCGCCCAAGCACTCTTAACTTCAGAGTTCTGATGGGATCCGGTGCATTAGTGCAGGTATGATCGCACCCTTCATGTTGAGGGCACAATTCCTTTATGTGTTAACGGTTCACAGTCCCAGCCTAGAGATATGACCCATTCAAAAGGCCCAATGGGCTTAACGAAAGCCCATCCGCTTCAACAACGCAGCATCCTCGTAGGACGTGATATCGACGCATTGTAGGGTCCTCTAATGTGCCGCGAGTAAGGTTGTCGTCCTTTTAACAGCTCACGACGTACGATCCGGGACAGAAAAACAGAGCAAAAGAAGAAAAGTGGCCCGAAACTGATGAAAACATTCGATTTTGAGCTCTGAAAAGGGCACCGCGAGCTAGCTAGCTACCCCCGTCGTAGAGCTCTCAGAGAGCTTTCCAATGTTATGCTGTGCGCCTCGTAACTCCTTACGGATCGAAAGTTATGGGCACCGGAGAGACGGAGACTTGGTCACAAACCCTACGCCCTTGCGAGCCCAGCCTCCACGTGAAGAGAATTTGTCTTGCCCAAGGTGCCGTGGGATTCGATAATAGAAATGTGGAGGGTAAAGTATCTTGGCAACCCTAACTGGAGCAAAAAAATTTGAAAAAGGGGGTACAACATGAGGACTTCCATGGGGGTCACCCATCCTAGTAGTACACTCGCCCAAGCACGCTTAACTTCGGTGCTCTGATTGGATCTGGTGTATTAGTGCTGGTATGATCGCATCCGTCATGTTGAGGGCACAATTCCTTTATATGTTAACGGTTCACAGTCCCAGCCTAGAGATATGACCCATTCAAAAGGCCCAATGGGCTTAACGACAACCCATCCGCTTCAACAACGCCGCATCCTTGCACCACGTGATATCGACGCATTGTAGGGTGCTCTACTGTGCTGCAAGTAAGGTTGTCGTTCTTTTAACAGCTCACGACTTACGATCCGGGACGGAAAAACAGAGCAAAAGAAGAAAAGTGGCCCGAAACTGATGAAAACGTTCGATTTTGAGCTCCGAAAAGGGCACTGTGAGCTAGCTAGCTGCCCCCGTCGTAGAGCTCTCAGAGAGCTTTCCAACTGTATGATGTGCGCCCCGTAACTCCTTACGGATCAAAAGTTATGGGCACCGAAGCGACGGAGACATGGTCACAAGCCCTACGCCCTCGGGTTGCGGGCCCTGCCTCCACGTGAAGAGAAGTTGTCTTGCCCAAGGTGCCGTGGGATTCGATAATGGAAATGTGGTGGGTAAAGTATCTTGGCAACCCTAACCGGAGCAAAAAAAGTTGAAAAGGGGGGTGCAACACGAGGACTTCCCATGGGGTCACCCATCCTAGTACTACTCTCGCCCAAGCACGCTTAACTTCGGAGTTCTGATAGGATCCGGTGCATTAGTGCTGGTATGATCGCACCCGTCATGTTGAGGGCACAATTCCTTTATGTGTTAACAGTTCACAGTCCCAGCCTAGAGATATGGCCCATTCAAAAGGCCCAATGGGCTTAACGACAACCCATCCGCTTCAACAACGCAGCATCCTCGCAGGACGTGATATCGACGCATTGTAGGGTCCTCTAATGTGCCGCGAGTAAGGTTGTCGTCCTTTTAACAGCTCACGACGTACGATCCGGGACAGAAAAACAGAGCAAAATAAGAAAAGTGGCCCGAAACTGATAAAAACATTCGATTTTGAGCTCCGAAAAGGGCACAGCGAGATAGCTTGCTGCCGCGGTCGTAGAGCTCTCAGAGAGCTTTCCAATGTTATGCTTTGCGCCTCGTAACTCCTTACGGATCGAAAGTTATGGGCACCGGAGAGACGGAGACTTGGTCACAAACCCTACGCCCTTGCGAGCCCAGCCTCCACGTGAAGAGAAGTTGTCTTGCCCAAGGTGCCGTGGAATTCGATAATAGAAATGTGGTGGGTAAAGTATCTTGGCAACCCTAACCGGAGCAAAAAAAATTGAAAATGGGGGTGCAACACGAGAACTTGCCAGGGGGTCACCCATCCTAGTACTACTCTCGCCCAAGCACGCTTAACTTCGGAGTTCTGATGGGATCCGGTGCATTAGTGCAGGTATGATCGCACCCTTCATGTTGAGGGCACAATTCCTTTATGTGTTAACGGTTCACAGTCCCAGCCTAGAGATATGACCCATTCAAAAGGCCCAATGGGCTTAACGAAAGCCCATCCGCTTCAACAACGCAGCATCCTCGCAAGACGTGATATTGACGCATTGTAGGGTCCTTTAATGTACCGCGAGTAAGGTTGTCGTCCTTTTAACAGCTCACGACGTACGATCCGGGACGGAAAAACAGAGCAAAAGAAGAAAAGGGGCCCGAAACTGATGAAAACGTTCTATTTTGAGCTCCGAAAAGGGTACAGCGAGCTTGCTAGCTTCCCCAGTCGTAGAGCTCTCAGAGAGCTTTCCAACGGTATGCTGTGCGCCTCGTAACTCCTTACGGATCAAAAGTTATGGGCACCGGAGCGACGGAGACCTGGTCACAAGCCCTACGCCCTCGGTTTGCGGGCCCAGCCTCCACGTGAAGAGAAGTTGTCTTGCCCAAGGTGCCGTGGGATTCGATAATAGAAATGTTGTGGGTAAAGTATCTTGGCAACCCTAACCGGAGCAAAAAAAATTGAAAAAGGGGGTGCAACACGATGACTTCCCAGGGGGTCACCCATTCTAGTACTACTCTCGCCCAAGCACGCTTAACTTCAGAGTTCTGATGGGATCCGGTGCATTAGCACTGGTATGATCGCACCCGTCATGTTGTGGGCACAATTCCTTTATGTGTTAACTGTTCACAGTCCCAGCCTAGAGAGATGGCACATTCAAAAGGACCAATGGGCTTAAGGACAACCCATCCGCTTCAATAACGCAGCATCCTCACTAGACTTGATATCGACATGTTGTAGGGCCCTCTAATGTCCCGCGAGTTTGGTTGTTATCCTTTTAACAGCTCACGACGTACGATCAGGGACGGAAAAACAGAGCAAAAGAATAAAAGTGGCCCAAAATTGATGAAAACGTTCAATTTTTAGCTCTGAAAAGGGCACAACGAGCTAGCTAGCTGCCCCCGTCGTAGAGCTCTCAGAGAGCTTTCCAACGGTATAATGTACGCCTCGTAACTCCTTACGGATCAAAAGTTATGGGCACCGGAGCGACGGAGACCTAGACACAAGCCCTACACCCTCGGTTTGCGAACCCACCCTTCACGTGAAGCGAAGTTGTCTTGCCCAAAGTGCCGTGGTATTCGATAATAGAAATGTGGTGGATAAAGTATCTTGGCAACCCTAACCGGAGCAAAAAAAATTGAAAAGGGGGGTGCAACACGAGGACTTCCCAGGGGGTCACCCATCCTAGTACTACTCTCGCCCAAGCACGCTTAACTTCGGAGTTCTGATGGGATCCGGTGCAATAGTGCTGGTATGATCGCACCCGTTGTGTTGAGGGCACAATTCCTTTATCTGTTAACGGTTCACAGTCCCAGCCTAGAGATATGACCCATTCAAAAGGCCCAATGGGCTTAATGAAAATCCATCCGCTTCAACAACGCAGCATCCTCGCAAGACGTGATATCGACGCATTGTAGGGTCCTCTAATGTGCCGCGAGTAAGCTTGTCGTCCTTTTAACAGCTCACGACGTACGATCCGGGACGGAAAAACTGAGCAAAAGAAGAAAAGTGGCCCGAAATTGATGAAAACGTTCGATTTTGAGCTCTGAAAAGGGCGCAGCGATCTAGCTGGCTACCCCCGTCGTAGAGTTCTCAGTGAGCTTTGCAACGGTATGCTGTGCGCCTCGTAACTCCTTACGGATCGAAAGTTATGGGCACCGGAGAGACGGAGACTTGGTCACAAACCCTACGCCCTCGGTTTGCGGGCCCAGCCTTCACGTGAAGAGAATTTGTCTTGCCCAAGGTGCCGTGGGATTCGATAATAGAAATGTGTTGGGTAATGTATCTTGGCAACCCTTACCGGAGCAAAAAATATTGAAAAGGGGGGTGCACCACGAGGACTTCCCAGGGGGTCACCCATCCTAGTACTACTCTCGCCCAAGCACGCTTAACTTCGGAGTTCTGATGGGATCCGGTGCATTAGTGCTGGTATGATCGCACCCGTCATGTTGAGGGCACAATTCCTTTATGTGTTAACGGTTCACAGTCCCAGCCTAGAGATATGACCCATTCAAAAGGCCCAATGGGCTTAACGAAAACCCATCCGCTTCAACAACGCAGCATCCTCGCAAGACGTGATATCGACGCATTGTAGGGTCCTCTAATGTACCGCGAGTAAGGTTGTCGTCCTTTTAACAGCTCACGACGTACGATCCGGGACGAAAAAACAGAGCAAAAGAAGAAAAGTGGCCCGAAACTGATGAAAACGTTCGATTTTGAGCTCCGAAAAGGGCACAGCGAGCATGCAATGTACCCCCGTCGTAGAGCTCTCAGAGAGCTTTCCAACGGTATGCTGTGCGCCTCGTAACTCCTTACGGATCAAAAGTTATGGGCACCGGAGCGACGGAGACCTGGTCACAAGCCCTACGCCCTCGGTTTGCGGGCCCAGCCTCCACGTGAAGAGAAGTTGTCTTGCCCAAGGTGCCGTGGGATTCGATAATAGAAATGTGGTGGGTAAAGTATCTTGGCAACCCTAACCGGAGCAAAAAAAAATTGAAAAGGGGGGTGCAACACGAGGACTTCCCAGGGAGTCACCCATCCTAGTACAACTCTCGCCCAAGCACGCTTAACTTCGGAGTTCTGATGGGATCCGGTGCATTAGTGCAGGTATGATCGCACCTGTCATGTTGAGGGCACAATTCCTTTATGTGTTAACGGTTCACAGTCCCAACATAGAGAGATGGCCCATTCAAAAGGCCCAATGGGCTTAACGACAACCCATCCGCTTCAACAATGCAGCATCCTCGCAAGACGTGATATCGACGCATTGTAGGGTCCTCTAATGTGCCGCGAGTAAGGTTGTCGTCCTTTTAACAGCTCACGACGTACGATCCAGGACGAAAAAACAGAGCAAAAGAAGAAAAGTGGCCCGGGACAGATGAAAACATTCGATTTTGAGCTCAGAAAAGGGAACAGCGAGCTAGCTAGCTGCTCCCGTCGTAGAGCTCTCAGAGAGCTTTCAAACGGTATGCTGTGCGCCTCGTAACTCCTTACGGATCAAAAGTTATGGGCACCGTAGCGACGGAGACCTGGTCACAAGCCCTACGCCCTCGGTTTGTCGGCCCAGCCTCCACGTGAATAGAAGTTGTCTTGTCCAAGGTGCCGTGGGATTCGATAATAGAAATGTGGTGGGTAAAGTATCTTGGCGACCCTAACCGGAGCAAAAAAAATTGAAAAGGGGGGTGCAACACGAGGACTTCCCAGGGGGTCACCCATCCTAGTACTACTCTCGCCCAAGCACGCTTAACTTCGGAGTTCTGATGGGATCCGGTGCATTAGTGCTGGTATGATCGCACCCGTCATGTTGAGGGCACAATTCCTTTATGTGTTAACGGTTCACAGTCCCAGCCTAGAGATATGGCCCATTCAAAAGGCCCAATGGGCTTAACGACAACCCATCCGCTTCAACAACGCAGCATTCTCGCAAGACGTGATATCGACGCATTGTAGGGTCCTCTAATGTGCCGCGAGTAAGGTTGTCGTCCTTTTAACATCTCACGACGTACGATGCGGGTCGGAAAAACAGAGCAAAAGAAGAAAAGTGGCCCGAAACTGATGAAAACGTTTGATTTTGAGCTCCGAAAAGGGTACCGCGAGCTAGCTAGCTGCACCCGTCGTAGAGCTCTTAGAGAGCTTTCCAACGGTATGCTGTGCGCCTCGTAACTCCTTACGGATCAAAAGTTATGGGCACCGGAGCGACGGAGACCTGGTCACAAGCCCTACGCCCTCGGTTTGCTGGCCCAGCCTCCACGTGAAAAGAAGTTGTCTTGCCCAAGGTGCCGTGGGATTCGATAATAGAAATGTGGTGGGTAAAGTATCTTGGCAACGCTAACCGGAGCAAAAAAAATTGAAAAGGGGGGTGCAAAACGAGGACTTCCAAGGGGGTCACCCGTCTTAGTACTACTCTCGCTTAAGCATGCTTAACTTTGGAGTTCTGATGGGATCCGGTGCATTAGTGCTGGTATGATCGCACCCGACAAGTTGAGGGCACAATTCCTTTATGTGTTAACGGTTCCCAGTCCCAGCCTAGAGATTTGGCCCATTCAAAAGTCCCAATGGGCTTAACGACACCCCATCCGCTTCAACAACGCAGCATCCTCGCAAGACGTGATATCGACGCATTGTAGGGTCCTCTAATGTGCCGCGAGTAAGGTTGTCGTCCTTTTAACAGCTCACGACGTACGATTCGGGTCGGAAAAATAGAGCAAAAGAAGAAAAGTGGCCCGAAACAGATGAAAACGTTCGATTTTGAGCTCTAAAAAGGGCACAGCGGGCTAGCTAGCTGTCCCCGTCGTAGAGCTCTCAGAGAGCTTTCCAACGGTATGCTGTGCGCCTCGTAACTCCTTACGGATCGAAAGTTATGGGCACCGGAGCGACGGAGACCTGGTCACAAGCCCTACGCCCTCGGTTTGCGGGCCCAGCCTCCACGTGAAAAGAAGTTGTCTTGCCCAAGGTGCCGTGGGATTCGATAAAAGAAATGTGGTGGGTAAAGTATCTTGGCAACCCTAACCGGCGCAAAAAATATTTAAAAGGGGGGTGCAACACGAGGACTTCTCAGGGGGTCACCCATCCTAGTACTACAGTCGCCCAAGCACGCTTAACTTCGGAGTTCTGATGGGATCCGGTGCATTAGTGCTGGTATGATCGCACCCGTCATGTTGAGGGCACAATTCCTTTATGTGTTAACGGTTCACAGTCCCAGCCTAGAGATATGGCCCATTCAAAAGGCCCAATGGGCTTAACGACAACCCATCCGCTTCAACAACGCAGCATCCTCGCAAGACGTGATATCGACGCATTGTAGGGTCCTCTAATGTGCCGCGAGTAAGGTTGTCGTCCTTTTAACAGCTCACGACGTACGATCCGGGACGGAAAAACAGAGCAAAAAAAGAAAAGTGGCCCGAAACTGATGAAAACGTTCGATTTTGAGCTCCAAAAAGGGCACAGCAAGCTAGCTAGCTGCCCCCGTCGTAGAGCTCTCAGAGAGCTTTCCAACGGTATGCTGTGCGCCTCGTAACTCCTTACGGATCAAAAGTTATGGGCACCAGTTTGCGGGCCCAGCCTCCACGTGAAGAGAAGTTGTCTTGCCCAAGGTGCCGTGGGATTCGATAATAGAAATGTGGTGGGTAAAGTATCTTGGCAACCCTAACCGGAGCAAAAAAAATTGAAAAGGGGGGTGCAACACGAGGACTTCCCAGGGGGTCACCCATCCTAGAACTACTCTCGCCCAAGCACGCTTAACTTCGGAGTTCTGATGGGATCCGGTGCATTAGTGCTGGTATGATTGCACCCGTCATGTTGAGGGCACAATTCCTTTATGTGTTAACGGTTCACAGTCCTAGCCTAGAGATATGGCCCATTCAAAAGGCCCAATGGGCTTAACGACAACCCATCCTCTTCAACAACGCAGCACCCTCGCAAGACGTGATATCGACGCATTGTAGGGTCCTCTAATGTGCCGCGAGTAAGGTTGTCGTCCTTTTAACAGCTCACGAAGTACGATTCGGGATGGAAAAACAGAGCAAAAGAAGAAAAGTGGCCCGAAACTGATGAAAACGTTCGATTTTGAGCTCCGAAAAGGGCATAGCAAGCAAGCTTGCTAGTCCCGTCGTAGAGCTCTGAGAGAGCATTCCAACGGTATGCTGTGCACCTCGTAACTCCTTACGGATCAAAAGTTATGGGCATCGGAGCGACGGAGACCTAGTCACAATCCCTACGCCCTCGGTTTACGGGCCCAGCCTCCACGTGAAGAGAAGTTGTCTTGCCCAAGGTGCCGTGGGATTCGATAATAGAAATGTGGTGGATAAAGTACCTTGGCAACCCAAACCGAAGCAAAAAAAATTTAAAAGGGGGGTGCAATACAAGGACATCCCAGGGGGTCACCCATCCTAGTACTACACTCACCCAAACACGCTTAACTTCGGAGTTCTGATGGGATCCAGTGCATTAGTGCTGGTATGATCGCACCCGTCATGTTGAGGGCACAATTCCTTTATGTGTTAACAATTCACAGTCCCAGCCTAGATATATGGCCCATTCAAAAGGCCCAATGGGCTTAACGACAACCCATCCGCTTCAACAACGCAGCAACCTCACAAGACGTGATATCGACGCATTGTAGGGTCCTCTAATGTGCCGCTAGTAAGGTTGTCGTCCTTTTAACAGCTCACGACGTACGATCTAGGACGAAAAAACAGAGTAAAAGAAGAAAAGTGGCCCGAAACTGATGAAAACGTTCGATTTTGAGCTCCGAAAAGGGCATAGCAAGCTAGATTGCTGCCCCCGTCGTAGAGCTCTCAGAGAGCTTTCCAACGGTATGCTGTGCGCCTCGTAACTCCTTACGGATCAAAAGTTATGGGCACCGGTTTGCGGGCCCAGCCTCCACGTGAAGAGAAGTTGTCTTGCCCAAGGTGCCGTGGGATTCGATAATAGAAATTTGGTGGGTAAAGTATCTTGGCAACCCTAACCGGAGCAAAAAAAATTGAAAAGGGGGGTGCAACACGAGGACTTCCCAGGGGGTCACCCATCCTAGTACTACTCTTGCCCAAGCACGCTTAACTTCGGAGTTCTGATGGGATCCGGTGCATTAGTGCTGGTATGATCGCACCCGTCATGTTGAGGGCACAATTCCTTTATGTGTTAACGGTTCACAGTCCCAGCCTAGAGATATGGCCCATTCAAAAGGCCCAATGGGCTTAACGACAACCCATCCGCTTCAACAACGCAGCATCCTCGCAAGACGTGATATCGATGCATTGTAGGGTCCTCTAATGTGCCGCGAGTAAGGTTGTCGTCCTTTTAACAGCTCACGACGTACGATCTGGGACGGAAAAACAGAGCAAAAGAAGAAAAGTGGCCCGAAACTGATGAAAACGTTCGATTTTGAGCTCCGAAAAGGGCAAAGCAAGCTAGCTAGCTGCCCCCATCGTAGAGCTCTTAGAGAGCTTTCCAACGGTATGCTGTGCGCCTCGTAACTCCATACGGATCAAAAGTTATGGGCACCAGTTTGCGGGCCCAGCTTCCACGTGAAGAGAAGTTGTCTTGCCCATGGTGACGTGGGATTCGATAATAGAAATGTGGTGGGTAAAGTATCTTGGCAACCCTAACAGGAGCAAAAAAAATTGAAAAGAGGGGTGCAACACGAGGACTTCCCAGGGGGTCACCCATCTTGGTACTACTCTTGCCCAAGCACGCTTAACTTCGGAGTTCTGATGGGATCCGATGCATTAGTGCAGGTATGATCGCACCCATCATGTTGAGGGCACAATTCCTTTATGTGTTAACGGTTCACAGTCCCAGCCTAGAGATATGGCCCATTCAAAAGGCCCAATGGGCTTAACGATAACCCATCCGCTTCAACAACGCAGCATCCTCGCAAGACGTGATATCGACGCATTGTATGGTCCTCTAATGTGCCGCGAGTTAGGTTGTCGTCCTTTTAACAACTCACGACGTACGCTCCGGGACGGACAAACAGAGCAAAAGTAGAAAAGTGGCCTGAAACTAATGAAAACGTTCGATTTTGAGCTCCGAAAAGGGCATAGCCAACTAGCTTGCTGCCCACGTCGTAGAGCTCTCAGAGAGCTTTCCAACGGTATGCTTTGCGCCTCGTAACTCCTTACGGATCAAAAGTTATGGGCACCGGAGCGACGGAGACCTGGTCACAAGCCCTACGCCCTCGGTTTGCGGGCCAAGCCTCCACGTGAAGAGAAGTTGTCTTGCCCAAGGTGCCGTGGGATTCGATAATAGAAATGTGGTGGGTAAAGTATCTTGGCAACCCTAACCGGAGCAAAAAAAATTGAAAAGGGGGGTGCAACACGAGGACTTCCCAGGGGGTCACCCATCCTAGTACTACTCTCGCCCAAGCACGCTTAACTTCGGAGTTCTGATGGGATCCGGTGCATTAGTGCTGGTATGATCGCACCCGTCATGTTGAGGGCACAATTCCTTTATGTTTTAACGGTTCACAGTCCCAGCCTAAAGATAAGGCCCATTCAAAAGGCCCAATGGGCTTAACGACAACCCATCCGCTTCAATATCGCAGCATCCTCGCAAGACGTGATATCGACGCATTGTAGGGTCCTCTAATGTGCCGCGAGTAAGGTTGTCGTCCTTTTAACAGCTCACGACGTACGATCCAGGACGGAAAAACATAGCAAAAGAAGAAAAGTGGCCCGAAACTGATGAAAACGTTCAATTTTGAGCTCCGAAAAGTGTACAGCGAGCTAGCTAGTTGCCCCCGTCGTAGAGCTCTCAGAGAGCTCTCCAACGGTATGCTGTGCGCCTCGTAACTCCTTACGGATCAAAAGTTATGGGCACCAGTTTGCGGGCCCAGCCTCCACGTGAAGAGAAGTTGTCTTGCCCAAGTTGCAGTGGGATTCGATAATAGAAATGTGGTGGGTAAAGTATCTCGGCAACCCTAACCGGAGCAAAAAAAATTGAAAAGTGGGGTGCAACACGAGGACTTCCCAGGGGGTCACCCATCCTAGAACTACTCTCGCCCAAGCACGCTTAACTTCGGAGTTCTGATGGGATCCGGTGCATTAGTGCTGGTATGATCGCACCCGTCATGTTGAGGGCACAATTCCTTTATGTTGTAACGGTTCACAGTCGCAGCCTACAGATAGGGCCCATTCAAAACGCCCAATGGGCTTAACGATAACCCATCCGCTTCAACAACGCAGCATCCTCGCAAGACGTGATATCGACGCATTGTAGGGTCCTCTAATGTGCCGCGAGTTAGGTTGTAGTCCTTTTAACAGCTCACGACGTATGATCCGGGACGGAAAAACAGAGCAAAAGTAGAAAAGTGGCACGAAACTAATGAAAACGTTCGATTTTGAGCTCCGAAAAGGGCATAGCCAGCTAGCTAGCTGCCCCCGCCGTAGAGCTCTCAGAGAGCTTTCCCACGGTATGCTGCGCACTACGTAACCCCTTACGGATTAAAAGTTATGGGCACTGGAGCGACAGAGATCTGGTCACAAGCTCTACGCCCTCGATTTGCGGGCCCAGCCTCCACGTGAAGAGAAGTTGTCTTGCCCAAGGTGCCGTGGGATTCGATGATAGAAATGTGGTGGGTAAAGTATCTTGGCAACTCTAACCGGAGCAAAAAAAAATTGAAAATGGGGGTGCAACACGAGGACTTTCTAGGGGGTCACCCATCCTAGTACTACTCTCGCCCAAGCACGCTTAACTTCGAAGTTCTGATGGGATCCAGTGCATTAGTGCGGGTATGATCGCACCCGTCATGTTGATGGCACAATTCCTTTATGTGTTAACGGTTAACAGTCCCAGCCTAGAGATATGACCCATTCAGAAGGCCCAGTGGGCTAAACGACAACCCATCCGTTTCAACAACCCAATATCCTCGCAAGATGAGATATCGACGCATTGTAGGTCCCTCTAATTTCTAGCGAGTAAGGTTGTCGTCCTTTTAACAGCTGACGACGTACGATCCGGGACGGAAAAATAGAGCAAAAATCAAAATAAGTGGCCCGAAACTGAAGGAAACGTTCGATTTTGGGCTCCAAAAAGCGCACAGCGAGCAAGCTAGCTGCCCCCGTCGTAGAGCTCTCGAAGTGCTTTGCAACGGTATGCTGTGCGCCTCGTAACCCTTACGGATCAAAAGTTATGGGCACCGGAGCGACGGAGACCTGGTCAGAAGCGCTACGCCCTCGGTTTGCGGGCCCAGCCTCCAAGTGAAGCTAAGTTGTCTTGCCCAAGGTGCCGTGGGATTCGATAATAGAAATGTTGTGGGTAAAGTATCCTGGCAACCCTAACAGGAGAAAAAAAAATTGAAAAGGGGTGTGTAACACGAGGACATCCCAGGGGGCCACCCATCCTAGTACTACTCTCGCCCAAGCACGCTTAACTTCGGAGTTCTGATGGGATCAGGTGCATTAGTGCCGGTATGATCGCACCCGTCATGTTGAGGGCACAATTCCTTTATGTGTTAACGGTTCACAGTCCCAGCCTAGAGATATGACCCATTCAAAAGGCCCAATGGGCTTAACGACAACCCATCCGCTTCAACAACGCAGCATCCTCGCAAGACGTGATATCGACGCATTGTAGGGTCCTCTAATGTGCCGCGAGTAAGGTTGTCGTCCTTTTAATAGCTCACGACGTACGATCCTGGACGAAAAAATAGAGCAAAAGAAGAAAAGTGGCCGAAAACTGATGAAAACGTTCGATTTTGAGCTCCGAAAAGGGCATAGCAAGCTAGCTTGCTGCCACTGTCGTAGAGCTCTTAGAGAGCTTTCCAACGGTATGCTGTGTGCCTCGTAAATCCTTACGGATCAAAAGTTATGGGCACCGGAGCGACGGAGACCTGGTCACAAGCCCTACGCCCTCGGTTTGCGGGCCCAGCTTCCACGTGAAGAGATGTTGTCATGCCCAAGTTGCCGTGGGATTCGATAATAGAAATGTGGTGGATAAAGTATCTTGGCAACCCTAACCGGAGCAAAAAAAATTGAAAAGGGGGGTGCAACACGAGGACTTCCCAGGGGGTCACCCATCGTAGTACTACTCTCGCCCAAGCACGCTTAACTTCGGAGTTCTGATGGGATCCGGTGCATTAGTGCTGGTATGATCGCACCCGTCATGTTGAGGGCACAATTCCTTTATGTGTTAATGGTTCACAGTCCCAGCCTAGAGATATGACCCATTCAAAAGGCCCAATGGGCTTAACGACAACCCATCCGCTTCAACAGCGCAGCATCCTCGCAAGACGTGATATCGACGCATTGTAGGGTCCTCTAATGTGCCGCGAGTAAGGTTGTCGTCCTTTTAACAACTCACGACGTACGATCCGGGACGAAAAAACAGAGCAAAAGAAGAAAAGTAGCCCAAAATTGATGAAAACGTTCGATTTTGAGCTCCGAAAAGGGCACAGCGAGCTATCTTTCTGCCCCCGTCGTAGAGCTCTCAGAGAGCTTTCCAACGGTATGTTGTGCGCCTCGTAACTTCTTACGGATCAAAAGTAATGGGCACCGGAGCGACGGAAACCTACTCACAAGCCCTACTCCTTCGGTTTGCGGGCCCAGCCTCCACGGGAAGCGAAGTTGTCTTGCCCAAGGTGCCGTGGGATTCGATAATAGAAATGTGGTGGATAAAGTATCTTGGCAACCCTAACCGGAGCAAAAAAATTGTAAAGGGGGGTACAACACGAGGACTTCCCAGGGGGTCACCCATCCTAGTACTACTCTCGCCCAAGCATGCTTAACTTCGGAGTTCTGATGGGATCCGGTGCATTAGTGCTGGTATGATCGCACCCGTCATGTTGAGGGCACAATTCCTTTATGTGTTAACGGTTCACAGTCCCAGCCTAGAGATATGACCCATTCAAAAGGCCCAATGGGCTTAACGACAACCCATCCGCTTCAACAATGCAGCATCCTCGCAAGACGTGATATCGACGCATTGTAGGGTCCTCTAATGTGCCGCGAGTAAGGTTGTCGTCCTTTTAACAGCTCACGACGTACGATCCAGGACGGAAAAACATAGCAAAAGAAGAAAAGTGGCCCGAAACTGATGAAAACTTTTGATTTTGAGCTCCGAAAAGGGCACAACTAGCTAGCTACTCTCGTCGTAGAGCTCTCAGAGAGCTTTCCAACGGTATGCTGTTCGTCTCGTAACTCCTTACGGATCAAAAGTTATGGGCACCGGAGTGACGGAGACCTAGTCACAAGCCCTACGCCCTCGGTTTGCGGGCCCAGCCTCCCCGTGAAGAGAAGTTTTCTAGCCCAAGGTGCCGTGGGATTCGATAATAGAAATGTGGTGGGTAAAGTATCTTGGTAACCCTGACCGGAGCAAAAGAAATTGAAAAGGGGTGTGTAACACGAGGACTTCCCACGGGGCCACCCATCCTAGTACTCGCCCAGCCCAAGCACGCTTAACTTCGGAGTCCTGATGGGATCGAGTGCATTAGTGCTGGTATGATCACACTCGTCATGTTGAGGGCACAAATCCCCTATGTGTTAACGGTTCACAGTCCAAGCCTAGAGAGATGGCCCATTCAAAAGGCCCAATGGGATTAACGACAATCCATCCGCTTCAACAAGACAGCATCCTCACAAGACGTGTTATCGATGCAATGTAGGGCCTTCTAATGTCACGCGAGTAAGGTTGTCGTCCTTTTCGCGGCTCACGACGTACGATCCAGGACAGAAAAATAGCGTAAAAGAAGAAAAGTGGCCCGAAACTAATGAAAACGTTCAATTTTGGGCTCCGAAAAGGGCACAGCGAGCAAGCTTGCTACCCCCGTCGTAGAGCTCTCAGAGAGCTTTCCAACTGTATGCAGTGCGCCTCGTAACTCCTTACGGATCAAAAGTTATGGGCACCGGAGCGACGGAGACCTGGTCACAAGCCCTACGCCCTCGGTTTGCGGGCCCAGCCTCCACGTGAAGAGAAGTTGTCTTGCCCAAGGTGCCGTGGGATTCGATAAAAGAAATGTGGTGGGTAGTATCTTGGCAACCGTAACCGGAACAAAAAAAATTGAAAAGGGGGGTGCAACACGAGGACTTCCCAGGGGGTCACCAATCCTAGTACTACTCTCGCCCAAGCACGCTTAACTTCGGAGTTCTGACGGGATCCGGTGCATTAGTGCTGGTATGATCGCACCCGTCATGTTGAGGGCACAATTCCTTTATGTGTTAACGGTTCACAATCCTAGCCTAGAGATATGACCCATTCAAAAGGCCCAATGGGTTTAACGACACCCCATCCACTTCAACAGCGCAGCATCCTCGGAAGACGTGATATCGTCGCATTGTAGGGTCCTCTAATGTGCCGTGAGTAAGGTTGTCGTCCTTTTAACAGCTCACGACGTACGATCCGGGACAGAAAAACATAGCAAAAGTAGAAAATTGGCCCGAAACTGATGAAAACGTTCGATTTTGAGCTCTGAAAAGGGCACAGCGAGCTAGCTTGATGCCCCCGTCGTAGGGCTCTCAGAGAGCTTTTCAACGGTATGCTGTGCGCCTCGTAACTTCTTACGAATCAAAAGTTAAGGGCACCGGAGCGACGGAGACCTGGTCACAAGCCCTACGCCCTTGGTTTGCGGGCCCAGCCTCCCCGTGAAGAGAAGTTGTCTTGCCCAAGGTGCCGTGGGATTCGATAATAGAAATGTGGTGGGTAAAGTATCTTGGCAACCCTAACCGGAGCAAAAGAAATTGAAAAGGGGGGTGCAACACGAGGACTTCCCAGGGGGTCACCCATCCTAGTACTACTCTCGCCCAAGCATGCTTAACTTCGGAGTTCTGATGGGATCCGGTGCCTTAGTGCTGGTATGATCGCACCCGTCATGTTGAGGGCACAATTCCTTTATGTGTTAACGGTTCACAGTCCCAGCCTAGAGATATGGCCCATTCAAAAGGCCCAATGGGCTTAACGACAACCTATCCGCTTCAACAACGCAGCATCCTCGCAAGACGTGATATCGACGCATTGTAGGGTCCTCTAATGTGCCGCGAGTAAGGTTGTCGTCCTTTTAACAACTCACGACATACGATCCGGGACGGAAAAACAGAGCAAAAGAAGAAAAGTGGCCCGAAACTGATGAAAACGTTCGATTTTGAGCTCCGAAAAGGACAGAGCAAGCTAGCTTGCTGCCTTCGTCGTAGAGCTCTCAAAGAGCTTTCCAACGGTATGCTGTGCGCCTCGTAACTCCTTACGGATCAAAAGTTATGGGCACCAGAGCGACGGAGACCTTGTCACAAGCCCTACGCCCTCTGTTTGCGGGCCCAGCCTCCCTGTGAAAAGAAGTTGTCTTGCTCAAGGTGCCGTGGGATTCGATAATAGAAATGTGGTGGGTAAAGTATCTTGGCAACCCTAACCGGAGCAAAAAAAATTGAAAAAGGGGGTGCAACACGAGGACTTCCCAGGGGGTCACCCATCCTAGTACTACTCTCGCCCAAGCACGCTTAACTTCGGAGTTCTGATGGGATCCGGGGCATTAGTGCTGGTATGATCACACCCGTCATGTTGAGGGCACAATTCCTTTATGTGTTAACGGTTCACAGTCCCAGCCTAGAGATATGACCCATTCAAAAGGCCCAATGGGCTTAACGACAACCCATCCGCTTCAACAACGCAGCATCCTCGCAAGACGTGATATCGACGCATTGTAGGGTCCTCTAATGTGCCGCGAGTAAGGTTGTCGTCCTTTTAACAGCTCACGACGTACGATCCGGGACGGAAAAACAGAGCAAAAGAAGAAAAGTGGCCCGAAACTGATGAAAACGTTCAATTTTGTGCTCCGAAAAGGGAACAGAGTGCTAGCTAGCTGCCCCCGTCGTAGAGCTCTCAGAGAGCTTTCCAACGGTATGCTGTGCGCCTCGTAACTCCTTACGGATCAAAAGTTGTGGGCACCGGACTGCCGGAGACCTAGTCACAAGCCCTACGCCCCCGGTTTCCGGGTCCAGCCTCTCCGTGAAGCGAAGTTGTCTTGCCCAAGGTGCCGTGGGATTTGGTAATGGAAATGTGGTGGATAAAGTATCTTGGCAACCCTAACCGGAGCAAAAGAAATTAAAAAGGGGGGTGCAACACGAGGACTTCCCAGGGGGTCACCCATCCTAGTACTACTCTCGCCCAAGCACGCTTAACTTCGGAGTTCTGATGGGATCCGGTGCATTAGTGCTAGTATGATCGCAACCGTCATGTTGAGGGCACAATTCCATTATGTGTTGACGGTTCACAGTCCCAGCCTAGAGATATGGCCCATTCGAAAGGCCAAATGGGATTAACGACAACCCATCCTCTTCAACAACGCAGCATCCTAGCAAGACGTGATATCGACGCATTGTAGGGTCCTCTAATGTGCCGCGAGTAGGGTTGTCGTCCTTTTAACAACTCACGACGTACGATCCAGGACGAAAAAACAGAGCGAAAGAAGAAAAGTGGCCCGAAACTAATGAAAATGTTCGATTTTGAGCTCCGAAAAGGGCACAGCGAGCTAGCTCGCTGCCCCCGTCGTGGAGCTCTCAGAGAGCTTTCCAACGATATGTTGTACGCCTCGTAACTCTTTACGGATCAAAAGTTATGGGCACCAGAGCGACGGAGACCTAGTCACAAGCCCTACGCTCTCGGTTTGCGGGCCTAGCCTCCCCGTGAAGAGAAGTTGTCTTGCCCAAGGTGCCGTGGGATTCGATAATAGAAATGTGGTGGGTAAAGTATCTTGGCAACCCCAACCGGAGCAAAAAAAATTGAAAAGGGGGGTGCAACACGAGGACTTCCCTGGGGATCACCCATCCTAGTACTACTGTCTCCAAGCACGCTTAACATCGGAGTTCTGATGCGATCCGGTGCATTAGTGCTGGTATGATCCCACCCGGCATGTTGATGGCACAACTCCTTTATGTGATAACGGTTCACAGTCCCAGCCTAGAGATATGGCCCATTCAAAAGGCCTAATGGGCTTAACGACAACCCATCCGCTTCAACAACGCAGCATCCTCGCAAAACGTGATATCGACGCATTGTAGGGTCCTCTAATGTGCCGCGAGTAAAGTTGTCGTCCTTTTCACAGCTCACGACGTACGGTCCGGGACGGAAAAATAGAGCAAAAGAAGAAAAGTGGCCCGAAACTGATGAAAGCGGTCGATTTTGAGCTCCGAAAAAGGCACAGCAAGCTTGCTTGCTGCCCCTTTCGTAGAGCTCTCAGAGAGCTTTCCAACGGTATGCTGTGTGCCTCGTAACTCCTTACGGATCAAAAGTTATGGGCACCGGAGCGACGGAGACCTCGTCACAAGCCCGACGCCCTCGGTTTGCGGGCCCAGCCTCCACGTGAAGAGAAGTTGTCTTGCCAAAGGTGCCGTGGGATTCGATAAAAGAAATGTGGTGGGTAAAGTATCTTGGCAACCCTAACCGGAGCAAAAAAAATTGAAAAAGGGGGTGCAACACGAGGACTTCCCAGGGGGTCACCCATCCTAGTACTACTCTCGCCCAAGCACGCTTAACTTCGGAGTTCTGATGGGATCCGGTGCATTAGTGCTGGTATGATCGCACCCGTCATGTTGAGGGCACAATTCCTTTATGTGTTAACGGTTCACAGTCCCAGCTTAGAGATATGACCCATTCAAAAGGCCCAATGGGGTTAACGACAACCCATCCGCTTCTACAACGCAGCAACCTCGCAAGACGTGATATCGACTCATTGTAGTGTCCTCTAATGTGCCGCGAGTAAGGCTGTTGTCCTTTTAACAGCTCACGACGTACGATCCGGGACGGAAAAACAGAGCAAAAGAAGAAAAGTGGCCCGAAACTGATGAAAACGTTCGATTTTGAGCTCCGAAAAGGGCACTACGAGCTAGCTATATGCCCCCATCGTAGAGCTCTCAGAGAGCTTTCCAACGGTATGCTGTGCACCGTGTAACTCCTTACGGATCAAAAGTTATGAGCACTAAAGCGACGGAGACCTAGTCACAAGCCCTACGCTCTCGGTTTGCGGGCCTAGCCTCCCCGTGAAGAGAAGTTGTCTTGCCCAAGGTGCCGTGGGATTCGATAATAGAAATGTGGTGGGTAAAGTATCTTGGCAACCCCAACCGGAGCAAAAAAAATTGAAAAGGGGGGTGCAACACGAGGACTTCCCAGGGGTTCACCCATCCTAGTTCTACTCTCGTCCAAGCACGCTTAACTTCGGAGTTCTGATGCGATCCGGTGCATTAGTGCTGGTATGATCCCACCCGTCATGTTGAGGGCACAATTCCTTTATGTGATAACGGTTCACAGTCCCAGCCTAGAGATATGACCCATTCAAAAGGCCCAATGGGCTTAACGACAACCCATCTGCTTCAACAACGCAGCATCCACGCAAGACGTGATATCGACGCATTGTAGGGCAGTCGAATATCCCTCGAGTAAGGTTGTCGTCCTTTTAACAGCTCACGACGTACGATCCGGGACGGAAAAACAGAGCAAAAGAAGAAAAGTGGCCCGAAACTGATTAAAATGTTCGATTTTGAGCTCCAAAAAGGGCACAGCGAGCTAGCTGGCTGCCCCCGTCGTAGGGCTCCTAGAGAGCTTTCCAACGGTATGTTGTGCGCCTCGTAACTCCTTACGGAAAAAAAGTTATGGGCACCGGAGTGACGGAGACCTAGTCACAAGCCCTAAGCCCTCGGTTTGCGGGCCCAGCCTCCCCGTGAAGAGAAGTTGTCTTGCCCAAGGTGCCGTGGGATTCGATAATAGAAATGTGGTGGGTAAAGTATCTTGGCAACCCTAACCGAAGGAAAAAAAATTGACAAGGCAGGTGCAACACGAGGACTTCCCAATGGGTCACCTATCCTAGTTCTACCCCCTCCCATGCACGCTTAACTTCGGAGTTCTGATGGGATCCTGTGCATTAGTGCTGGTATGATCGCACCCGTCATGTTGAGGGCACAATTCCATTATGTGTTAACGGTTCACAGTCCCAGCCTAGAGATATGGCCCATTCGAAAGGCCAAATGGGATTAACGACAACCCATCCTCTTCAACAACGCAGCATCCTAGCAAGACGTGATATCGACGCATTGTAGGGTCCTCTAATGTGCCGCGAGTAGGGTTGTCGTCCTTTTAACAACTCACGACGTACGATCCAGGACGAAAAAACAGAGCGAAAGAAGAAAAGTGGCCCGAAACTAATGAAAATGTTCGATTTTGAGCTCCGAAAAGGGCACAGCGAGCTAGCTCGCTGCCCCCGTCGTGGAGCTCTCAGAGAGCTTTCCAACGATATGTTGTACGCCTCGTAACTCTTTACGGATCAAAAGTTATGGGCACCAGAGCGACGGAGACCTAGTCACAAGCCCTACGCTCTCGGTTTGCGGGCCTAGCCTCCCCGTGAAGAGAAGTTGTCTTGCCCAAGGTGCCGTGGGATTCGATAATAGAAATGTGGTGGGTAAAGTATCTTGGCAACCCCAACCGGAGCAAAAAAAATTGAAAAGGGGGGTGCAACACGAGGACTTCCCCGGGGTTCACCCATCCTAGTTCTACTCTCGTCCAAGCACGCTTAACTTCGGAGTTCTGTTGCGATCCGGTGCATTAGTGCTGGTATGATCCCACCCGTCATGTTGAGGGCACAATTCCTTTATGTGATAACGGTTCACAGTCCCATCCTAGAGATATGGCCCATTCAAAGGGCCTAGTGGGCTTAACGACAACCCATCCGCTTCAACAACGCAGCATCCTCGCAAAACGTGAGATCCACGCATTGTAGGGTCCTCTAATGTGCTGCGAGTAAAGTTGTCGTCCTTTTCACAGCTCACGACGTACAATCCGGGACGGAAAAATAGAGCAAAAGAAGAAAAGTGGCCCGAAACTGATGAAAGCGTTCGATTTTGAGCTCCGAAAAAGGCACAGCAAGCTTGCTTGCTGCCCCTTTCGTAGAGCTCTCAGAGAGCTTTCCAACGGTATGCTGTGTGCCTCGTAACTCCTTACGGATCAAAAGTTATGGGCACCGGAGCGACGGAGACCTCGTCACAAGCCCTACGCCCTCGGTTTGCGGGCCCAGCCTCCACGTGAAGAGAAGTTGTCTTGCCCAAGGTGCCGTGGGATTCGATAATAGAAATGTGGTGGGTAAAGTATCTTGGCAACCCTAACCGGAGCAAAAAAAATTGAAAAAGGGGTTGCAACACGAGGACTTCCCAGGGGGTCACCCATCCTAGTACTACTCTCGCCCAAGCACGCTTAACTTCGGAGTTCTGATGGGATCCGGTGCATTAGTGCTGGTATGATCGCACCCGTCATGTTGAGGGCACAATTCCTTTATGTGTTAACGGTTCACAGTCCCAGCCTAGAGATATGACCCATTCAAAAGGCCCAATGGGCTTAACGACAACCCATCCGCTTCAACAACGCAGCATCCTCGCAAGACGTGATATCGACGCATTGTAGGGTCCTCTAATGTGCCGCGAGTAAGGTTATCGTCCTTTTAACAGCTCACGACGTACGATCCGGGACGGAAAAACAGAGCAAAAGAAGAAAAGTGGCCCGAAACTGATGAAAATGTTCGATTTTGAGCTCCGAAAAGGGCACAACGAGCTAGCTTGCTGCCCCTGTCGTAGAGCTCTCAGAGAGCTTTCCAACGGTATGTTGTGCACCGTGTAACTCCTTACGGATCAAAAGTTATGAGCACTAAAGCGACGGAGACCTAGTCACAAGCCCTACGCTCTCGGTTTGCGGGCCTAGCCTCCCCGTGAAGAGAAGTTGTCTTGCCCAAGGTGCCGTGGGATTCGATAATAGAAATGTGGTGGGTAAAGTATCTTGGCAACCCCAACCGGAGCAAAAAAAATTGAAAAGGGGGGTGCAACACGAGGACTTCCCAGGGGTTCACCCATCCTAGTTCTACTCTCGTCGAAGCACGCTTAACTTCGGAGTTCTGATGCGATCCGGTGCATTAGTGCTGGTATGATCCCACCCGTCATGTTGAGGGCACAATTCCTTTATGTGATAACGGTTCACAGTCCCAGCCTAGAGATATGACCCATTCAAAAGGCCCAATGGGCTTAACGACAACCCATCTGCTTCAACAACGCAGCATCCACGCAAGACGTGATATCGACGCATTGTAGGGTCCTCTAATGTGCCTCGAGTAAGGTTGTCATCCTTTTAACAGTGCACGACGTACGATCCAAGACGAAAAAACAGAGCAAAAGAAGAAAAGTTACCCGAAACTAATGAAAATGTTCGATTTTGAGCTCCAAAAAGGGCACAGCGAGCTAGCTGGCTGCCCCCGTCGTAGAGCTCCTAGAGAGCTTTCCAACGGTATGTTGTGCGCCTCGTAACTCCTTACGGAAAAAAAGTTATGGGCACCGGAGTGACGGAGACCTAGTCACAAGCCCTAAGCCCTCGGTTTGCGGGCCCAGCCTCCCCGTGAAGAGAAGTTGTCTTGCCCAAGGTGCCGTGGGATTCGATAATAGAAATGTGGTGGGTAAAGTATCTTGGCAACCCTAACCGGAGCAAAAAAAATTGAAAAGGGGGGTGCAACACGAGGACTTCCCAATGGGTCACCCATCCTAGTACTACTCTCGCCCAAGCACGCTTAACTTCGGAGTTCTGATGGGATCCTGTGCATTAGTGCTGGTATGATCGCACCCGTCATGTTGAGGGGACAATTCCTTTATGTGTTAACGGTTCACAGTCCCAGCCTAGAGATATGGCCCATTCAAAAGACCCAACGGGCTTAACGACAACCCATCCGCTTCAACAACGCAGCATCCTCGCAAGATGTGATATCGACGCATTGTAGGGTCCTCTAATGTGCCGCGAGTAAGGTTGTCGTCCTTTTAACAGCTCACGACGTACGATCCGGGACGGAAAAACAGAGCAAAAGAAGAAAAGTGGCCCAAAACTGATGAAAACGTTCGATTTTGAGCTCCGAAAAAGGCACAGCATGCTAGCTAGCTGACCCCGTCGTAGATCTCTCAGAGAGCTTTCCAACGGTATGTTGTGCGCCTCGTAACTCCTTACGGATCAAAAGTTATGGGCACCGGTTTGCGGGCCCAGCCTCCACGTGAAGACAAGTTGTTTTGCCCAAGGTGCCGTTGGATTCGATAATAGAAATGTGGTGAGTAAAGTATCTTGGCAACCCTAACCGGAGCAAAAAAAATTGAAAAGGGGGGTGCAACACGAGGACTTCCCAGGGGGTCACCCATCCTAGTACTACTCTTGCCCAAGCACGCTTAACTTCGGAGTTCTGATGGGATCCGATGCATTAGTGCTGGTATGATAGCACCCGTCATGTTGATGGCACAATTCCTTTATGTGTTAACGGTTCACAGTCCCAGCCTAGAGATATGGCCCATTCAAAAGGCCCAATGGGCTTAACGAAAACCCATCCACTTCAACAACGCAGCATCCTCGCAAGATGTGATATCGACGCATTGTAGGTTCTAATGTCCCGCGAGTAAGGTTGTCGTACTTTTAACAGCTCACGACATACGATCCGGGACCGAAAAACAGAGCAAAAGAAGAAAAGTCGCCCGAAACTGATGAAAACGTTCGATTTTGTGCTCCGAAAAGGGCATAGCAAGCAAACTTGTTGCCCCCGTCGTAGAGCTCTCAGATAGCTTTCCAACGGTATGCTGTACGCCTCGTAACTCCTTACGGATCAAAAGTTATGGGCGTCGTAGCGACGGAGACCTGGTCACAAGCCCTACGCCCTCGGTTTGCGGGCCCAGCCTCCACGTGAAGAGAGGTTGTCTTGCCCAAGGTGCCGTGGGATTTGATAATAGAAATGTGGTGGGTAAAGTATCTTGGCAACCCAAACCGGAGCAAAAAAAATTGAAAAGGGGGGTGCAACACGAGGACTTCCCAGGGGGTCACCCATCCTAGTACTACTCTCGCCCAAGCACGCTTAACTTCGGAGTTCTGATGGGATCCGGTGCATTAGTGCTGGTATGATCGCACCCGTCATGTTGAGGGCACAATTTCTTTATGTGTTAACGGTTCACAGTCCCAGCCTAGAGATATGACCCATTCAAAAGGCCCAATGGGCTTAACGACAACCCATCCGCTTCAACAACGCAGCATCCTCGCAAGACGTGATATCGACGCATTGTAGGGTCCTCTAATGTGCCGCGAGTAAGGTTGTCGTCCTTTTAACAGCTCACGACGTACGATCCGGGACGGAAAAACAGAGCAAAAGAAGAAAAGTGGCCCGAAACTGATGAAAATGATCGATTTTGAGCTCCGAAAAGGGTACAGCAAGCTAGCTTGCTACCCCCGTCGTAGAGCTCTCAGAGAGCTTTCCAACGGTATGCTGTGTGCCTCGTAACTCCTTACGGATCAAAAGTTATGGGCACCGGAGCGACGGAGACCTAGTCACAAGCCCTACGCCCTCGGTTTGCGGGCCCAGCCTCCCCGTGAAGAGAAGTTGTCTTGCCCAAGGTGCCGTGGGATTCGATAATAGAAATGTGGTGGGTAAAGTATCTTGGCAACCCTAACCAGAGCAAAAAAAATTGAAAAGGGGGGTGCAACACGAGGACTTCCCCGGGGGCCACCCATCCTAGCACTACTCTCGCCCAAGCACGCTTAACTTCGGAGTTCTGATGGGATCCGGTGCATTAGTGCTGGTATGATCGCAACCGTCATGTTGAGGGCACAATTCCAATATGTGTTAACGGTTCACAGTCCCAGCCTAGAGATATGGCCCATTCAAAAGGCCAAATGGGATTAACGACAACCCATCCTCATCAACAACGCAGCATCCTCGCAAGACGTGATATCTACGCATTGTACGGTCCTCTAATGTGCCGCGAGTAAGGTTGTCGTCCTTTTAACAACTCACGACGTACGATCCAGGACGGAAAAACAGAGCAAAAGAATAAATGTGGCCCGAAACTAATGAAAACGTTCGATTTTGAGCTCCGAAAAGGGCACAGAAAGCTAGCTTGCTGCCCCCGTCGTGGAGCTCTCAGAGTGCTTTCCAACGGTATGCTGTACGCCTCGTAACTCCTTACGGATCAAAAGTTATGGGCACCAGAGCGACGGAGACCTAGTCACAAGCCCTACGCTCTCGGTTTGCGGGCCTAGCCTCCCCGTGAAAAGAAGTTGTCTTGCCCAAGGTGCCGTGGGATTCGATAATAGAAATGTGATGGATAAAGTATCTTGGCAACCCTAACCGGAGCAAAAAAAATTGAAAAGGGGGGTGCAACACGAGGACTTCCCAGGGGTTCACCCATCCTAGTACTACTTTGGCCCAAGCACGATTAACTTCGGAGTTCTGATGCGATCCGGTGCATTAGTGCTGGTATGATCTCACCCGACATGTTGAGGGCACAATTCCTTTATGTGTTAGCGGTTCACAGTCCCAGCCTAGAGATATGGCCCATTCAAAAGGCCCAATGGGCTTAACGACAACCCATCCGCTTCAACAACGCAGCATCCTCGCAAGACGTGATATCGACGCATTGTAGGGTCCTCTAATGTGCCGCGAGTAAGGTTGTCGTCCTTTTAACAGCTCACGATGTACGATCCGGGACGGAAAAACAGAGCAAAAGAAGAAAAGTGGCCCGAAACTGATGAAAACGTTCGATTTTGAGCTCTGAAAAGGGCAAAGCAAGCTGGCTTGCTGCCCCCGTCGTAGAGCTCTCACAGAGCATTCCAACGGTATGCTGTGCGCCTCGTAACTCCTTACGGATCAAAAGTTATGGGCACCGGAGCAACGGAAACCTGGTCACAAGCCCTACGCCCTCGGTTTACGGGCCCAACCTCCACGTGAAGAGAAGTTGTCTTGCCCAAGGTGCCGTGGGATTCGATAATAGAAATATGGTGGGTAAAGTATCTTGGCAACCCTAACCGGAGCAAAAAAAATTGAAAAGGGGGGTGCAACACGAGGACTTCCCAGGGGGTCACCCATCCTAGTACTACTCTCGCCCAAGCACGCTTAACTTCGGAGTTCTGATGGGATCCGGTGCATTAGTGCTGGTATGATCGCACCCGTCATGTTGAGGGCACAATTCCATTATGTGTTAACGGTTCACAGTCCCAGCATAGAGAAATGACCCATTCAAAAGGCCCAATGGGCTTAACGACAACCCATCCGCTTCAACAAAGCAGAATCCTCGCAAGACGTGATATCGACGCATTGAAGGGTCCTTTAATGTGCCGCGAGCAAGGTTGTTATCCTTTTAACAGCTCACGACGTACGATCCGGGACAGAAAAACAGAGCAAAAAAAGAAAAGTGGCCCGAAACTGATGAAAAGGTTCGATTTTGGGCTCCGAAAATGGCACAGCGAGCTTGCTAGTTGCCCCCGTCGTAGATCTCTCAGAGAGCTTTCCAACGGTATGTTGTGCGCCTCGTAACTCCTTACGGATCAAAAGTTATGGGCACCGGAGCGACGGAGACCTAGTCACAAGCCCTACGCCCTCGGTTTGCGGGCCCAGCCTCCACATGAAGAGAAGTTGTCTTGCCCAAGGTGCCGTGGGATTCGATAATAGAAATGTGGTGGGTAAAGTATCTTGGCAACCCTTGCAAGAGCAAAAAAAATTGAAAAGGGGGGTGCAACACGAGGACTTCCCATGGGGTCACCCATCCTAGTACTACTCTCGCCCAAGCACGCTTAACTTCGGAGTTCTGATGGGATCCAGTGCATTAGTACTGGTATGATCGCACCTGTCATGTTGAGGGCATAAATCTTTTATGTGTTGACGGTTCACAGTCCTAGCCTAGAGATATGGCCCATTCAAAAGGCCCAATGGGCATAACGATAACCCATCCACTTCAACATTGCAGCATCCTCGTAATACGTGATGTCGACACAATGTAGGGCCCTCTAATGTCCCGCGAGTTAGGTTGTCGTCCTTTTAACAGCTCGTGACGTACGATCCGGGATGAAAAAATTGAGTAAAAGAAGAAAAGTGGTCCGAAACTGATGAAAACGTTCGATTTTGAGCTCCGAAAAGGGCACAGCAAGCTGGCTTGCTGCCCCCGTCGTAGAGCTCTCAGAGAGCTTTCCAACGGTATGCTGTGCGCCTCGTAACTCCTTACGGATCAAAAGTTATGGGCACCGGAGCGACGGAGACCTAGTCACAAGCCCTACGCCCTCGGTTTGCCGGCCCAGCCTCCACGTGAAGAGAAGTTGTCTTGCCCAAGGTGCCGTGGGATTCGATAATAGAAATGTGGTGGGTAAAGTATCTTGGCAACCCTAACCGGAGCAAAAAAAATTGAAAAGGGGGTGCAACACGAGGACTTCCCTGGGGGTCACCCATCCTAGTACTACTCTCGTCCAAGCACGCTTAACTTCGGAGTTCTTATGGGATCCGGTGCATTAGTGCTGGTATGATCGCACCCGTCATGTTGAGGGCACAATTCCTTTATGTGTTAACGGTTCACAGTCCCAGCAAAGAGAGATGGCCCATTCAAAAGGCCCATTGGGCTTAACGACAACCCATCCGCTTCAACAACGCAGCATCCTCGCAAGACGTTATATCGACGCATTGTAGGTTCCTCTAATGTGCCGCGAGTAAGGTTGTCCTCCTTTTAATAGCTCACAACGTACGATCCTGGACCAAAATACATAGCAAAAGAAGAAAAGTGGCCCGAAATTGATGAAAATGTTCAGTTTTGTGCTCCGAAAAGGGCACAGCGAGATAGCTTGCTGCTCCCGTCGTAGAGCTCTCAGAGAGCTTTCCAACGGTATGCTACGCGCCTCGTAACTCCTTACGGATCAAAAGTTATGTGCACCGGTTTACGGGGCCCAGCCTCCACGTGAAGAGAAGTTGTCTTGCCCAAGGTGTCGTACGATTCAATAATAGAAATGTGGTGGATAAACTATCTTTGCAACCCAAACTGGAGCAAAAAAAATTGAAAAGAGGGGTGCAACACGAGGACTTCCCAGGGGGTCACCTATCCTAGTACTACTCTCGTCCAAGCACGCTTAACTTCGGAGTTCTGATGGGCTCCGGAGCATTAGTGCTGGTATGATCGCACCCGTCATGTTGAGGGCACAATTCTTTTATTTGTTAACGATTCACAGTCCCAGCCTAGAGAGATGGCCCATTCAAAAGGCCCAATGGGCTTAACGACAACCCATCCGCTTCAACAACGTAGCATCCTCGCAAGACGTGATATCGACGCATTGTTGGGTCCTCTAATGTCTTGCGAGTAAGGTTGTCGTTCTTTTAACAGCTCACGACGTACGATCCGGGATGGAAAAACAGAGCAAAAGAAGAAAGTTGGCCCGCAACTAATGAAAACGTTCGATTTTGAGCTCCGAAAAGTGCATAGCAAGCTTACTTGCTGCCCCCGTCGTAGAGCTCTCAGAGAGCTTTCCAACGCTATGCTGTGCGTCTTGTAACTCATTACGGATCAAAAGTTATGTGCACCGGAGCGACGGAGACCTGGTCACAAGCCCTACGCCCTCGGTTTGCGAGCCCAGCCTCCACGTGAAGAGAAGTTGTCTTGCCCTAGGTGCCGTGGGATTCGATAATAGAAATGTGGTGGGTAAAGTATCTTGGCAACCCTAAACGGAGCAAAAAAAATTGAAAAGAGGGGGGCAACACGAGGACTTCCCAAGGGGTCACCCATCCTGGTACTACTCTCGCCCAAGCACGGTTAACTTCTGATTTGTGATGGGATCCGGTGGATTAGTGCTGGTATGATCGCACCCGTCATGTTGAGGGCACAATTCCTTTATGTGTTAACGGTTCACAGTCCCAGCCTAGAGATATGACCCATTCAAAAGGCCCAATGGGCTTAACGACAACCCATCTGCTTCAACAACGCAGCATCCACGCAAGACGTGATATTGACGCATTGTAGGGTCCTCTAATGTGCCTCGAGTAAGGTTGTCGTCCTTTTAACAGTTCACGACGTACGATCCGGGACGGAAAAACAGAGCAAAAGAAGAAAAGTGGCCCGAAACTGATGAAAACGTTTGATTTTGAGCTCCAAAAAGGGCACAGCGAGCTAGCTGGCTGCCCCCGTCGTAGAGCTCCTAGAGAGCTTTCCAACGGTATGTTGTGCGCCTCGTAACTCCTTACGAAAAAAAATGTTATGGGCACCGGAGTGACGGAGACCTAGTCACAAGCCCTAAGCCCTCGGTTTGCGGGCCCAGCCTCCCCGTGAAGAGAAGTTGTCTTGCCCAAGGTGCCGTGGGATTCGATAATAGAAATGTGGTGGGTAAAGTATATTGGCAACCTTAACCGGTGCAAAAAAAATTGAAAAGGGGGGTGCAACACGAGGACTTCCCAATGGGTCACCCATCCTAGTACTACTCTCGCCCAAGCACGCTTAACTTCGGAGTTCTGACGGGATCCTGTGAATTAGTGCTGGGATGATCGCACCCGTCATGTTGAGGGGACAATTCCTTTACGTGTTAACGGTTCACACTCCCAGCTTAGAGAGATGGCCCATTCAAAAGGCCCAACGGGCTTAACGACAACCCATCCGCTTCAACAACGCAGCATCCTCGCAAGATGTGATATCGACGTATTGTAGGGTCATCTAATGTGCCGCGAGTAAGGTTGTCGCCCTTTTAACAGCTCACGACGTACGATCCGGGACGGCAAAACAGAGCAAAAGAAGAAAAGTGGCCCGAAACTTATGAAAACATTCGAATTTGGGCTCCGAAAAGGGCACAGCAAGCAAACTTGTTGCCCCCGTCGTAGAGCTCTCAGATAGCTTTCCAACGGTATGTTGTGCGCGTCGTAACTCCTTACGGATCAAAAGTTATGGGCACCGGTTTGCGGGCCCAGCCTCCACGTGAAGAGAAGTTGTTTTGCCCAAGGTGCCGTTGGATTCGATAATAGAAATGTGGTGGGTAAAGTATCTTGGCAAACCTAACCGGAGCAAAAAAAATTGAAAAGGGGGGTGCAACACGAGGACTTCTCAGGGGGTCACCCATCCTAGTACTACTCTCGCTCAAGCATGCTTAATTTCAGAGTTCTAATGGGATCCGATGCATTAGTGCTGGTATGATCGCACCCGTCATGTTGTGGGCACAAATCCTTTATGTGTTGACCGTTCACAGTCCCAGCCCAGATACATTGCCCATTCAAGAGACCCAATAGACTTAACGACAACCCATCCGCTTCTACAACGCAGCATCCTCGCAAGACGTGATATCGACGCATTGTAGGGCCATCTAATGTCCCGCGAGTTAAGTTGTCGTCCTTTTAACAACTCATGACATACGATCCGGGATGGAAAAATAGAGGAAAAGAAGAAAATTCGCCCGAAACTGATGAAAACGTTCGATTTTGAGCTCCGAAAAGGGCACAGCAAGCAAACTTGTTGCCCCCGTCGTAGAGCTCTGAAAAAGGCAAAGCAAGCTAGCTAGCTGCCCCCGTTGTATAGCTCTCAGAGAGCTTTCCAACGGTTTGCTGTGCGCCTCGTAACTCCTTACGGATCAAAAGTTATGGGCACCGGAGCGACGGAGACTTGGTCAAAAGCCCTACGCCCTCGGTTTGCGGGCTCAGCCTCCACGTGAAGAGAAGTTGTCTTGCCCAAGGTGCCGTGGGATTCGATAATAGAAATGTGGTGGGTAAAGTATCTTGGCGACCCAAACTAGAGCAAAAAAAATTGAAAAAAGGGGTGCAAGACTAGGACTTCCCAAGGGGGTCACCCATCCTAGTACTACTCTCGCCCAAGCACGCTTAACTTCGGAGTTCTGATGGGATCCGGTGCATTAGTGCTGGTATGATCGCACCCGTCATGTTGAGGGCACAATTCCTTTATGTGTTATTGGTTCACAGTCCCAGCCTAGAAATACGACCCATTCAAAAGGCCCAATGGGCTTAAGGACAACCCATCCGCTTCAACAACGCAGCATCCTCGCAAGACGTGATATCGACGCATTGTAGGGTCCTCTAATGTGCCGCGAGTAAGGTTTTGGTCCTTTTAACAACTCACGACGTACGATCCGGGACAGAAAAACAGAGCAAAAGATGAAAAGTGGCCCGAAACTGATGAAAACGTTCGATTTTGAGCTCCGAAAAGGGTACAGCGAGTTAGCTAGCTGCCCCCGTCGTAGAGCTCTCAGAGAGCTTTCCAACGGTATGCTGTGCGCCTCGTACCGCCTTACGGATCAAAAGTTATGGGCCCCGGTTTGTGGACCCAGCCTCCACGTGCAGAGAAGTTGTCTTGCCCAAGGTGCCGTGGGATTCGATAATAGAAATGTGGTGGATAAAGTATTTTGGCAACCCTAAACGGAGCAAAAAAAATTGAAAAGGGGGGTGCAACACGAGGACTTCCCAGGGGGTCACCCATCCTAGTATTACTCTCGCCCAAGCACGCTTAACTTCGGAGTTCTGACTGGATCCGGTGCATTAGTGCTGGTATGATCGCACCTGTCATGTTGAGGGCACAATTCCTTTATGTGTTAACGGTTCACAGTCCCAGCCTAGAGAGATGGCCCAATCAAAAGGCCCAATGGTCTTAACGACAACCCATCCGCTTCGACAACGCAGCATCCTCGCAAGACGTGATATCGACGCATTGGAGGGTCCTCTAATGTGCCGCGAGTAAGGTTGTCGTCCTTTTAACAGCTCACGACGTACGATCCGGGACGAAAAAACAGAGCAAAACAAGAAAAGTGGCCCAAAACAGATGAAAACGTTCGATTTTGAGCTCTGAAAAGGGGACAGCAAGCTAGCTAGCTGCCCCCATCGTAGAGCTCTCTGAGAGCTTTCCAACGGTATGCTGTGCGCCTCGTAACTCCTTACGGATCAAAAGTTATGGGCACCGGTTTGTGGGCCCAGCCTCCACGTGAAGAGAAGTTGTCTTGCCCTAGGTACCGTGGGATTCGATAATAGAAATGTGGTGGGTAAAGTATCTTGGCAACCCTAACCGGAGCAAAAAAAATTGAAAAGGGGGGTGCAACACGAGGACTTCCCATGGGGTCACCCATCCTAGTACTACTCTCGCCCAAGCATGCTTAACTTCGGAGTTCTGATGGGATCCGGTGCATTAGTGCTGGTATGATCGCACCCGTCATGTTGAGGGCACAATTCCTTTATGTGTTAACGGGTCACTGTCCCAGCCTAGAGATATGACCCATTCAAAAGGCCCAATGGGCTTAACGACAACCCATCCGCTTCAACAGCGCTGCATCATCGCAAGAGGCGAGATCGACGCATTGGAGGGTCCTCTAATGTGCCGCGAGTAAGGTTGTCGTCCTTTTAACAACTCACGACGTACGATTCGGGACGGAAAAACAGAGCAAAAGAAGAAAATTCGCCCGAAACTGATGAAAACGTTCGATTTTGAGCTCCGAAAAGGGCACAGCAAGCAAACTTGTTGCCCCCGTCGTAGAGCTCTGAAAAAGGCAAAGCAAGCTAGCTTGCTGCCCCTGTCGTAGAGCTCTCGGAGAGCTTTCCAACGGTATGTTGTGCGCCGCGTAACTCCATACGGATCAAAAGTTATGGGCACCAGAGCGACGGAGACTTGGTCACAAGCCCTACGCCCTCGGTTTGCGGGCCCAGCCTCCACGTGAAGTGAAGTTGTCTTGCCCAAGGTGCCGTGGGATTCGATAATAGAAATGTGGTGGATAAAGTATCTTGGCAACACTAACCGTAGCAAAAAAAATTGAAAAGGGGGGTGCAATACGAGGACTTCCCTAGGGGTCACCCATCCTAGTACTACTCTCACCCAAGCACGCTTAACTTCGGAGTTCAGATTGGACCCGGTGCATTAGTGCTGGTATGATCGCACCCGTCATGTTGAGGGCACAATTCCTTTATGTGTTAACGGTTCGCAGACCCAGCCTAGAGAGATGGCCCATTCAGAAGGCCCAATGGGCTTAACGACAACCCATCCGCTTCAGCAACGCAGCATCCTCGCAAGACGTGATATCGACGCGTTGTAGGGCACTCTAATGTCCCGCGAGCAAGGTTGTCGTCCTTTTAACAGCTCACGACGTACGATCCGGGACGGAAAAACAGAGCAAAAGAAGAAAAGTGGCCCGAAATAGATGAAAACGTTCGATTTTGAGCTCCAAAAAGGGTACAGCGTGCTAGCTAGTTGCCCCCGTCGTAGAGCTCTCATAGAGCTTTCCAACGGTATGCTGTGCGCCTCGTAACTCTTTACGGATCAAAAGTTATGGGCACCGGTTTGTGGGCCCAGCCTCCACGTGCAGAGAAGTTGTCTTGCCCAAGGTGCCGTGGGATTCAATAATAGAAATGTGGTGGGTAAAGTATCTTGGCAACCCTAACCGGAGCAAAAAAAATTGAAAAGCGGGGTGCAACACGAGGACTTCCCAGGGGGTCACCCATCCTAGTACTACTCTCGCCCAAGCACACTTAACTTCGGAGTTCTGATTGGATCCGGTGCATTAGTGCTGGTATGATCGCACCCGTCATGTTGAGGGCACAATTCCTTTATGTGTTAACGGTTCACAGTCCCAGCCTAGAGATATGACCCATACAAAAGGCCCAATGGGCTTAACGACAACCCATCCGCTTCAACAACGCTGCATCCTCGCAAGACGTGATATCGACGCATTATAGGGTCGTCTAATGTGCCGCGAGTAAGGTTGTCGTCCTTTTAACAGCTCAAGACGTACGATCCGGGACGAAAAAATAGAGCAAAAGAAGAAAAGTGATCCGAAACTAATGAAAACGTTCGATTTTTAGCTCCGGAATGGGCACAGCAAGCTAGCTTGCTGCCCCCGTCGTAGAGCTCTTAGAGAGCTTTCCAACGGTATGCTGTGCGCCTCGTAACTCCTTACGGATCAAAAGTTATGGGCACCGGTTTGCGGGCCCATCCTCCACGTGAAGAGAAGTTGTCTTGCCCAAGGTGCCAAGAGATTCGATAATAGAAATGTGGTGGGTAAAGTATCTTGGCAACCCTAACCGGAGCAAAAAAAATTGAAAAGGGGGGTGCAACAGGAGGACTTCCCAGGGGGTCACCCATCCTAGTACTACTCTCGCCCAAGCGCGCTTAACATCGGGGTTCTGATGGGATCCGGTGCATTAGTGCTGGTATGATTGCACCCATCATGTTGAGGGCACAATTCCTTTATGTGTTAACGGTTCACAGTCCCAGCCTAGAGATATGGCCCATTCAAAAGGCCCAATGGGCTTAACGACAACCCATCCGCTTCAACAACGCAGCATCCTCGCAAGACGTGATATCGACGCATTGTAGGGTCCTCTAATGTGCCGTGAGTAAGGTTGTCATCCTTTTAACAGCTCACGAAGTACGATCCGGGACGGAAAAACAGAGCAAAAGAAGAAAAGTGGCCCGAAGCTGATGAAAACGTTCGATTTTGAGCTCCAAAAAGGGCAAAGCGAGCTAGCTAGCTGCCCTCGTCGTAGAGCTCTTAGAGAGCTTTCCAACGGTTTGCTGTCCGCCTCGTAACTCCTTCAGGATCAAAAGTTATGGGCATCGGTTTGCGGGCCCAGCCTCCATGTGAAGAGAAGTTGTCTTGCCCAAGGTGCCGTGGAATTCGATAGTAGAAATGTGGTGGGTAAAGTATCTTGGCAACCCTAACCGAAGCAAAAAAAATTGAAAAGGGGGGTGCAACACGAGGACTTCCCAGGGGGTCACCCATCCTAGTACTACTCTCGCCCAAGCACGCTTAACTTCGGAGTTCTGATGGGATCCGGTGCATTAGTGCTGGTATGATCGCACCCGTCATGTTGAGGGCACAATTCCTTTATGTGTTAACGGTTCATAGTCCCAGCCTAGAGAGATGGCCCATTCAAAAGGCCCAATGGGCTTAACGACAACCTATCCGATTCAACAACGCAGCATCCATGCAAGACATGATATCGACGCATTGTAGGGTCCTCTAATGTGCCGCGAGTAAGGTTGTCGTCCTTTTAACAGCTCACGACGTACGATCCGGGGCGAAAAAACAGAGCAAAAAAAGAAAAGTGGCCCGAAACTGATGAAAACGGTCGACTTGGAGCTCCGAAAAGGGCACAGCAGGCTAGCTAGCTGCCCCCGTCGTAGAGCTCTCAGAGAGCTTTCCAACGGTATGCTGTGCACCTCGTAACTCCTTACGGATCAAAAGTTATGGGCACCGGTTTGTGGGCCCAGCCTCCACGTGAAGAGAAGTTGTCTTGCCCAAGGTGCCGTGGGATTCGATAATAGAAATGTGGTGGGTAAAGTATCTTGGCAACCCTAACCGGAGCAAAAAAAATTGAAAAGGGGGGTGCAACACGAGGACTTCCCATGGGGTCACCCATCCTAGTACTACTCTCGCCCAAGCATGCTTAACTTCGGAGTTCTGATGGGATCCGGTGCATTAGTGCTGGTATGATCGCACCCGTCATGTTGAGGGCACAATTCCTTTATGTGTTAACGGTTCACAGTCCCAGCCTAGAGATATGGCCCATTCAAAAGGCCCAATGGGCTTAACGACAACCCATCCGCTTCAACAACGCTGCATCCTCGCAAGACGTGATATCGACGCATTGTAGGGTCCTCTAATGTGCCGCGAGTAAGGTTGTGATCCTTTTAACAGCTCACGACGTACGATCCGGGACGGAAAAACAGAGCAAAAGAAGAAAAGTGGCCCGAAACTGATGAAAATGGTCGATTTTGAGCTCCGGAATGGGCACAGCAAGCTAGCTAGCTGTCCCCGTCATAGAGCTCTTAGAGAGCTTTCCAACGGTATGCTGTGCGCCTCGTAACTCCTTACGGATCAAAAGTTATGGGCACCGGTTTGCGGGCCCAGCCTCCACGTGAAGAGAAGTTGTCTTGCCCAAGGTGCCGTGGGATTCGATAATAGAAATGTGGTGGGTAAAGTATCTTGGCAACCCTAACCGGAGCAAAAAAAATTGAAAAGGGGGGTGCAACACGAGGACTTCCCAGGGGGTCACCCATCCTAGTACTACTCTCGCCCAAGCACGCTTAACTTCGGGGTTCTGATGGGATCCGGTGCATTAGTGCTGGTATGATCGCACCCGTCATGTTGAGGGCACAATTCCTTTATGTGTTAACGGTTCACAGTCCCAGCCTAGAGATATGACCCATTCAAAAGGCCCAATGGGCTTAACGACAACCCATCCGCTTCAACAACGTAGCATCCTCGCAAGACGTGATATCGACGCATTGTAGGGTCCTCTAATGTGCCGCAAGTAAGGTTGTCGTCCTTTTAACAGCTCACGACGGACGATCCGGGACCAAAAAACAGAACAAAAGAAGAAAAGTGGCCCGAAACTGATGAAAACATTCGATTTTGAACTCCAAAAAGGGAACAGCAAGCTATCTAGCTGCCCCCGTCGTATAGCTCTTAGAGAGCTTTCCAACGGTATGCTGTTCGCCTCGTAACTCATTACGGATCAAAAGTTATGGGCACCGGTTTGCGGGCCCAGCCTCCACGTGAAGAGAAGTTGTCTTGCCCAAGGTGCCGTGGAATTCGATAATAGAAATGTGGTGGGTAAAGTATCTTGGCAACCCTAATCGGAGCAAAAAAAATTGAAAATGGGGGGTGCAACACGAGGACTTCCCAGGGGGTCACCCATCCTAGTACTACTCTCGCCCAAGCACGCTTAACTTCGAGGTTCTGATGGGATCCGGTGCTTTAGTGCTGGTATGATCGCACCCGTCATGTTGAGGGCACAATTCCTTTATGTGTTAACGGTTCACAGTCCCAGCCTAGAGATATGGCCCATTCAAAAGGCCCAATGGGCTTAACGACAACCCATCCGCTTCAAAAACGCAGCATCCTCGCAAGACGTGATATCGACGCATGGTTGGGTGGTCTAATGTGCCGCGAGTAAGGTTGTCGTCCTTTTAACAGCTCACGACGTATGATACAGGACGGAAAAACAGAGCAAAAGAAGAAAAGTGGCCAAAAACTGATGAAAACGTTCGATTTTTAGCTCCGAAAACGGCACAGCAAGCTAGCTTGCTGCCCCCGTCGTAGAGCTCTCAGAGAGCTTTCCAACGGTATGCTGTGCGCCTCGTAACTCCTTACGGATCAAAAGTTATGGGTATCGGAACGACGGATACCTGGTCACAAGCCCTTCGCCCTCGGTTTGCGGGCCCAGCCTCCACGTGAAGAGAAGTTGTCTTGCCCAAGGTGCAATGGGATTCGATAATAGAAATGTGGTGGATAAAGTATCTTGGCAACCCTAACCGGAGCAAAAAAAATTGAAAAGGGGGGTGCAACACGAGGAATTCCCAAGGGGTCACCCATCCTAGTACTACTCTAGACCAAGCACCCTTAACTTCAGAGTTCTGATGGGATCCGATGCATTAGTGCTGGTATGATCGCACCCGTCATGTTGAGGGCACAATTCCTTTATGTGTTAACGGTTCACAGTCCAAGCCTAGAGATATGGCCCATTCAAAAGGCCCAATGGGCTTACCGACCACCCATCCGCTTCAACAACGCAGCATCCTCGCAAGACGTGATATCGACGCATTGTAGGGTCCTCTAATGTGCTGCGAGTAAGGTTGTCATCCTTTTAACAACTCACGACGTACGATCCGGGACGGAAAAACAGAGAAAAAGAAGAAAAGTTGCCCGAAACTAATGAAAACTTTCGATTTTGAGCTCCGAAAAGGGCACAGCGAGCAAGCTTGCTGCCCCCGTCGTAGAGCTCTCAGAGAGCTTTCCAACTGTATGATGTGCTCCTCGTAACTCCTTACGGATCAAAAGTTATGGGTACCGGAGCGACGGAGACCTGGTCACAAGCCATACGCCCTCGGTTTGCAGTCCCAGCTTCCACGTGAAGAGAAGTTGTCTTGCCCAAGGTGCCGTGGGATTCGATAATAGAAATGTGGTGGGTAAAGTATATTGGCAACGCTAACCGGAGCAAACAAAATTGATAAGGGGGGTGCAACACGAGGACTTCCCAAGGGGTCACCCGTCCTAGTACTACTCTCGCCCAAGAACGCTTAACTTCGGAGTTCTGATGGGATCCGGTGCATTAGTGCTGGTTTGATCACACCCGTCATGTTGACGGCACAATTCCTTTACGTGTTAACGGTTCACAGTCCCAGCCTAGAGATATGACCCATTCAAAAGGCCCAATGGGCTTAACGACAACCCATCCACTTCAACAACGCAGCATCATCGCAAGACGTGATATCGACGCATTGTAGGGTCCTCTAATGTGCCGCGAGTAAGGTTGTCGTCCTTTTAACAGCCCACGACGTACGATCCGGGATGGAAAAATAGAGCAAAAGAAGAAAAGTGGCCCGAAACTGATGAAAACGTTCGATTTTGAGCTCCGAAAAGGGCACAGCGAGCTAGCTAGCTGCCCCCATCGTAGAGCTCTCAGAGAGCTTTCCAACGGTATGCTGTGCGCCTCGTAACTCCTTACGGATCAAAAGTTATGGGCACCGGAGCGACGGAGACTTGGTCACAAGTCCTTCGCCCTCGGTTTGCAGGCCCAACCTCCACGAGAAGAGAAGTTGTCTTGCCCAAGGTGCCGTGGGATTCGATAATAGAAATGTGGTGGGTAAAGTATCTTGGCAACCCTAACCAGAGCAAAAAAAAATTGAAAAGGGGGGTGCAACACGAGGACTTCCCTGGGGGTCACCCATCCTAGTACTACTCTCGCCCAAGCATACTTAACTTCCGAGTTCTGATGCGATCCGGAGCATTAGTGCTGGTATGATCACACCCGTCATGTTGAGGGCACAATTCCTTTATGTGTTAACGGTTCACAGTCCCAGCCTAGAGATATGGCCCATTCAAAAGGCCCAATGGGCTTAACGACAAACCATCCGCTTAAACAACACAGCATCCTCGCAAGACGTGATATCGACGCATTGTAGGGTCCTCTAATGTGCCGCGAGTAAGGTTTTCGTCCTTTTAACAGCTCACGACGTACGATCCAGGACGGAAAAACAGAGCAAAAGAAGAAAAAATGCCCGAAACTGATGAAAACGTTCGATTTTGAGCTCCGAAAGGGCACAGCGAGCTTGCTTGCTGCCCCCGTCGTAGAGCTCTCAGAGAGCTTTCCAACAGTATGCTGTACGCCTCGTAACTCCTTATGGATCAAAAGTTTTGGGCACCGGTTTGCGGGCCCAGCCTCCACGTGAAGAGAAGTTGTCTTACACAAGGTTCCGTGGGATTCGATAATAGAAATGTGATGGGTAAAGTATCTTGGCAACCCTAACCGAAGCAAAAAAAATTGAAAACTGGGGTGCAACACGAGGACTTCCCAGGGGGTCACCCATCCTAGTACTACTCTCGCCCAAGCACGCTTAACTTCGGAGTTCTGATGGGATCCGGTGCATTAGTGATGGTATGATTACACCCGTCATGTTGAGGGCACAATTCCTTTATGTGTTAACGGTTCGCAAACCCAGCCTAGAGATATGACCCATTAAAAAGGCCCAATGGGGTTAAAGACAACCCATCCGCTTCAACAACGCAGCATCCTCGCAGGATGTGATATCGACCCTTTGTAGGGTCCTCTAATGTGCCGCGAGTAAGGATGTCGTCCATTTAACAGCTCACGACGTACGATCCGAGACGGAAAAACAGAGCAAAAAAAGAAAAGTGGCCCGAAACTGATGAAAATGTTCGATTTTGAGCTCCAAAAAGGGCACAGCATGCTAGCTTGCTGCCCCCGTCGTAGAGCTCTCAGAGAGCTTTCCAACGGTATGCTGTGCGCCTCGTAACTCCTTACGGATCAAAAGTTATGGGCACTGGAGCGACGGAGACCTGGTCACAAGCCCTACGCCCTCGGTTTGCAGGCCCAGCCTCCACGTGAAGAGAAGTTGTCTTGCCCAAGGCGCCGTGGGATTAGATAATAGAAATGTTGTGGGTAAAGTATTCTGGCAACCCAAACCGGAGCAAAAAAAATTGAAAAGGGGGGTGCAACACGAGGATTTCCCAGGTGGTCACCCATCCTCATACTACTCTCGCCCAAGCACGCTTAACTTCGGAGTTCTGATGGGATCCGGTGCATTAGTGCTGGTATGATCACACCCGCCATGTTGAGGTCACAATTCCTTTATGTGTTAACGGTTCACAGTCCCAGCCTAGAGATATGACCCATTCAAAAGGCCCAATGGGCTTAAGGACAACCCATCCGCTTCAACAACGCAGCATCTTCGCAAGACGTGATATCAACGCATTGTAGGGTCCTCTAATGTGCCGCGAGTAACGTTGTCGTCCTTTTAACAGCTCACGACGTACGATCCGGGACGGAAAAACAGAGCAAAAGAAAAAAAGTGGCCCGAAACAGATGAAAACATTCGATTTTGAGCTCCGAAAAGGGGACAGCGAGCTAGCTAGCTGCCCCCGTTTTAGATCTCTCAGAGAGCCTTCCAACAATATGCTGTGCGCCTCGTAACTCCTTACGGATCAAAAGTTATGGGCACCGATTTGCGGGCCCAGCCTCTACGTGAAGCGAAGTTTTCTTGCCCAAGGTGCCGTGGGATTCGGTAATAGAAATGTGGTGGATAAAGCATCTTGGCAAGCCTAACCGGGCCAAAAAAAAATTGAAAAGGTGTTTGCAACACGAGGACTTTCCACCGTGTCACCCATCCTAGTACTACTCTCGCCCAAGCACGCTTAACTTCGGAGTTCTGATAGGATCCGCTGCATTAGTGCTGGTACGATCAGACCCGTCATGTTGAGGACACAATTCCTTTATGTGTTAACGGTTCACAGTCCCAGCCTAGAGATGTGGCCCACTCAAAAGGCCCAATGGGCTTAACGACAACCCATCCGCTTTAACAACGCTGCATCCTCGCAAGACGTGATATCGACGCATTGTAGGGTCCTCTAATGTGCCGCGAGTAAGGTTGTCGTCCTTTTAACAGCTCACGACGTACGATCCGGGACGAAAAAATAGAGCAAAGGAAGAAAAGTGGCCCGAAACTGATGAAAACGTTTGATTTTGAGCTCCGAAATGGGCATAGCAAGCTAGCTGGCTGCCCCCATCGTAGAGCTCTCAGAGAGCTTTCCAACGGTATGCTTTGCACCTCGTAACTCCTTACGGATCAAAAGTTATGGGAACCGGAGCGACGGAGACCAAGTGACAAGCCCTACGCCCTCGGTTTGCGGGCCCAGCCTCGACGTGAAGAGAAGTTGTCTTGCCCAAGGTGCCGTGGGATTCGATAATAGAAATGTGGTGGGTAAAGTATCTTGGCAACCCTAACCGGAGCAAAAAAAATTGAAAAGGGGGGTGCAACACGAGGACTTCCGAGGGTGTCAACCATCCTAGTACTACTCTCGCCCAAGCACGCTTAACTTCGGAGTTCTGATGGGATCCGGTGCATTAGTGCTGGTATGATCGCACCCGTCATGTTGAGGGCACAATTCCTTTATGTGTTAACGGTTCACAGTCCCAGCTTAGAGATATGACCCATTCAAAAGGCCCAATGGGGTTAACGACAACCCATCCGCTTCTACAACGCAGCAACCTCACAAGACGTGATATCGACTCATTGTAGTGTCCTCTAATGTGCCGCGAGTAAGGCTGTTGTCCTTTTAACAGCTCACGACGTACGATCCGGGACGGAAAAACAGAGCAAAAGAAGAAAAGTGGCCCGAAACTGATGAAAACGTTCGATTTTGAGTTCCGAAAAGGGCACAGCAAGCTAGCTTGCTGCCCCCGTCGTAGAGCTCTCAGAGACCTTTCCAACGGTATGCTGTGCGCCTCGTAACTCCTTACGGATCAAAAGTTATGGGCACCGGGGCGACGGAGCTCTGGTCACAACCCCTCCGCCCCCGGTTTGCGGGCCCAGCCTCGACGTGAAGAGAAGTTGTCTTGCCCAAGGTGCCGTGGGATTCGATAATAGAAATGTGGCGGGTAAAGTATCTTGGCAACCCTAACCGGAGCCAAAAAAATTGAAAAGGGGGGTGCAACACGATGACTTCCCAGGGGGTCACCCATCCTAGTACTACTCTCGCCCAAGCACGCTTAACTTCGGAGTTCTGATGGGATCCGGTGCATTAGTGCTGGTATGATCGCACCCGTGATGTTGAGGGCACAATTCCATTATATGTTAACGGTCCACAATCCCAGCCTAGAGAGATAGTCCATCCAAAAGGCCCAATGGGCTTAACGACAACCCATCTGCTTCAACAACGCAGCTTCCTCGCAAGACATGATATCGACGCATTGTAGGGGCCTCTAAAGTGCCGTGAGTAAGGTTGTCGTCCTTTTAACAGCTCACAACGTACGATCCGGGATGGAAAAACATAGCAAAAGAAGAAAAGTGGCCCGAAACTAATGAAAACGTTCGATTTTGAGCTCCGAAAAGGGCACAGCGAGCTAGCTTGCTGCCCCCGTCGTAGAGCTCTCAGAGAGCTTTCCAACGGTATGCTGTGCGCCTCGTAACTCCTTACGGATCAAAAGTTATGTGCACCGGTTTGCGGGCCCAGCCTCCACGTGAAGAGAAGTTGTCTTGCCCAAGGTGCCGTGGGATTCGATAATAGAAATGTGGTGGGTAAAGTATCTTGGCAACCCTAACCGGAGCAAAAAAAATTGAAAAGGGGGGTGCAACACGAGGACTTCCCAGGGGGTCACCCATCCTAGTACTACTCTCGCCCAAGCACGCTTAACTTCGGAGTTCTGATGGGATCCGGTGCATTAGTGCTGGTATGATCGCACCTGCCATGTTGAGGGCACAATTCCTTTATGTGTTAACGGTTCACAGTCCCAGCCTAGAGATATGACCCATTCAAAAGGCCCAATGGGCTTAACGACAACCCATCCGCTTCAACAACGCAGCATCCTCGCAAGACGTGATATCGACGCATTGTAGGGTCGTCTAATGTGCCGCGAGTAAGGTTGTCGTCCTTTTAACAGCTCACGACGTACGATCCGGGACGGAAAAATAGAGCAAAACAAGAAAAGTGGCCCGAAACTAATGAAAACGTTCGATTTTGAGCTCCGAAAAGGGCATAGCAAGTTGGCTTGCTGCCCCCGTCGTAGAGTTCTCAGAGAGCTTTCCAACGGTATGCTGTGCGCCTCGTAACTCCTTACGGATCAAAAGTTATGGGCACCGGAGCGACGGAGACCTGGTCACAAGCCCTACGCCCTCGGTTTGCGGGCCCAGCCTCCACGTGAAGAGAAGTTGTCTTGCCCAAGGTGCCGTGGGATTCGATAATAGAAATGTGGTCGGTAAAGTATCTTGGCAACCCTAACTGGAGCAAAAAAAATTGAAAACGGGGGTGCAACACGAGGACTTCCCAGGGGGTCGCCCATCCTAGTACTACTCTCGCCCAAGCACGCTTAACTTCGGAGTTCTGATGGGATCCGGTGCATTAGTGCTGATATGATCGCACCCATCATGTTGAGAGCAAAATTCCTTTATGTGTTAACGGTTCGCAGTCCCAGCCTAGAGATATGGCCCATTCAAAAGGCCCAATGGGCTTAACGACAACCCATCCGCTTCAACAACGCAACATCCTCGCGAGACATGATATCGACGCATTGTAGGGTCCTCTAATGTGCCGCGAGTAAGGTTGTCGTCCTTTTAACAGCTCACGATGTACGATCCGGGACGGAAAAACAGAGAAAAAGAAGAAAAGTGGCCCGAAACTGATGAAAACGTTCGATTTTGAGCTCCGAAAAGGGCACAGCGAGCTAGCTAGCTGCCCTCGTCGTGTAGCTCTCAGGGTGCTTTCCAACGGTATGCTGTGCACCTCGTAACTGCTTACGGATAAAAATTTATGGGCTCCGGTTTGCGGGCCCAGCCTCCACGTGAAGAGAAGTTGTCTTGCCCAATGTTCCGTGGGATTTGATAATAGAAATGTGGTGGGTAAAGTATCTTGGCAACCCTAACCGGAGCAAAAAAAACTGAAAAGGGGGGTGCAACACGAGGACTTCCCAGGGGGTCACCCATCCTAGTACTACTCTCGCCCAAGCACGCTTAACTTCGGAGTTCTGATGGGATCCGGTGCATTAGTGCTGGTATGATCGCACCCGTCATGGTGAGGGCACAATTCCTTTATGTGTTAACGGTTCACAGTCCCAGCCTAGAGAGATGGCTCATTCAGAAGGCCCAATGGGCTTAACGATAACCCATCTGCTTCACCAACGCAGCACCCTCGCAAGACGTGATATCGACGCATTGTAGGGTCCTCTAATGTGCCGCGAGTAAGGTTGTCGTCCTTTTAACAGCTCACGACGTATGATCCGGGACGGAAAAACAGAGCAAAAGAAGAAAAGTGGCCCGAAACTGATGAAAACATTTGATTTTGAGCTCCAAAAAGGGCACAGCGAGCTAGTTAACTGCCCCCGTCGTAGAGCTCCCAGAGAGCTTTCCAACGGTATGCTGTGCGCCTCGTAACTCCTTACGGATCAAAAGTTATGGGCACCGGTTTGCGGGCCCAGCCTCCACGTGAAGAGAAGTTTTCTTGCACAAGGTGCCGTGAGATTCGATAATAGAAATGTGGTGGGTAAAGTATCTTGGCAACCCAAATCGGAGCAAAAAAAATTGAAAAGGGTGGTGCAACACGAGGACTTCGCAGGGGGTCACCCATCCTAGTACTAGCCCAAGCACGCTTAACTTCGGAGTTCTGATGGGATCCGGTGCATTAGTGCTGGTATGATCGCACCCGTCATGTTGATGGCACAATTCCTTTGTGTTAATGGTTCACAGTACCAGCCTAGAGATATGGCCCATTCAAAAGGCCCAATGGGCTTAACGACAACCCATCCGCTTCAACAACGCAGCAACCTCGCCAGACGTAATATCGACGCATTGTAAGGTCCTCTAATGTGCCGCGAGTAAGGTTGTCGTCCTTTATAACAGCTCACGACGTACGATCCGGGACGGAAAAACAGAGACAAAGAAGAAAAGTGGGCCGAAACTAATGAAAACGTTCGATTTTGAGCTCCGAAAAGGGCACAGTGAGCAATCTTGCTACCACCGTCGTAGAGCTCTCGGAGAACTTTGCAACGGTATGCTGTGCGCTGCGTAACTCCTTACGGATCAAAAGTTATGGGCACTGGAGCGACGGAGACCTGGTCACAAGCCCTACGCCCACGGTTTACGGACCCAGCCTCTCCGTGAAGTGATGTTGTCTTGCCCAAGGTGTCATGGGATTCGATTATAGAAATGTGGTGGATAAAGTAACTTGGCAACCCTAATCGGGGCAAAAAAAAATTGAAAATGGGGGTACAACACGTGGGCTTCCCACGGGGTCACCCATCCTAATACTACTCTCACCCAAGCACGCTTAACTTTGGAGTTTTGATGGGATCTGATACATTAGTGCTAGTATGATCGCATCCGTCATGTTGAGGGCACAATTGCTTTATGTGTTAACGGTTCACAGTCCTATCCTAGATATATGACCCATTCAAAAGGCTCAATGGGCTTAACGACAACCCATCCGCTTCAATATCGCAGCATCCTCGCAAGACGTGATATCGACGCATTGTAGGGTCCTCTAATGTGCCGCGAGTAAGGTTGTCGTCCTTTTAACAGCTCACGACGTACGATCCAGGACGGAAAAATAGAGCAAAAGAAGAAAAGTGGCCCGAAACTGATGAAAACGTTCGATTTTGAGCTCCGAAAAGGGCACAGCCAGCTAGCTTGCTGCCACCGTCGTAGAGCTCTCAGAGAGCTTTCCAACGGTATGCTGTGCGCCTCGTAACTCCTTACGGATCAAAAGTTATGGGCACCAGAGCGACGGAGACCTAGTCACAAGCCCTACGCCCTCGGTTTGCGGGCCCAGCCTCCCCGTGAAGAGAAGTTGTCTTGCCCAAGGTGCCGTGGGATTCGATAATAGAAATGTGGTGGATAAAGTATCTTGGCAACCATAACCGGAGCAAAAAAAAATTGAAAAGGGGGGTGCAACACAACGACTTCCCAGGGGGCCACCCATCCTAGTACTCTCTCGCCCAAGCACGCTTAACTTCGGAGTTCTAATGGGATCTGATGCATTAGTGCTTGTATGATCGCACCCGTCAAGTTGAGGGCAGAATTCCTTTATGTGTTAACGGTTCACAGTCCTAGCAAAGAGAGATGGCCCATTCAAAAGGCCCATTGGGCTTAACGACAACCCATCCGCTTCAACAACGCAGCATCCTCACAAGATGTGATATCGACGTGTTGTAGGGCCCTCTAATGTCCCGCTAGTAAGGTTGTCGTCCTTTTAACAGCTCACGACGTACGATCCGGGACGAAAATACATAGCAAAAGAAGAAAAGTGGCCCGAAACTGATGAAAATGTTTGATTTTGAGCTCCGAAAAGGGCACAACGAGATAGCTTGCTGCTCCCGTCGTAGAGCTCTCAGAGAGCTTTCCAACGGTATGCTGCGCGCCTCGTAACTCCTTACGGATCAAAAGTTATGGGCACCGGTTTACGGGGCCCAGCCTCCACGTGAAGAGAAGTTGTCTTGCCCAAGGTGTCGTACGATTCGGTAATAGAAATTTGGTGGATAAAGTATCTTGCCAACCCTAACCGGGGCAAAAAAAATTGAAAAGGGGGTGCAACACGAGGACTTCCTAAGGGGTCACCAATCCTAGTACTACTCTCGTCCAAGCACGCTTAACTTTGGAGTTCTGATGGGATCCGGGGCATTAGTGCTGGTATGATCGCACCCGTCATGTTGAGGGCACAATTCTTTTATTTGTTAACGGTTCACAGTCCCACCCTAGAGAGATGGCCCATTCAAAAGGCCCAATGGGCTTAACGATAACCCATCCGCTTCAACAACGCAGCATCCTCGCAAGACGTGATATCGACGCATTGGAGGGCCCTCTAATGTGCCGCGAGTAAGGTTGTCGTCCTTTTAATAGCTCACGACGTACGATCCGGGATTAAAAAACAGAGCAAAAGAAGAAAGTTGGCCCGCAACTAATGAAAACGTTCGATTTTGAGCTCCGAAAAGGGCATAGCAAGCTTGCTTGCTGCCCCCGTCATAGAGCTCTCAGAGAGCTGTCCAACGGTATGCTGTGCGCCGCGTAACTCCTTACGGATCAAAAGTTATGGGCACCGGAGCGACGGAGACCTGGTCACAAGCCCTACGCCCTCGGTTTGCGGGCCCAGCCTCCACGTGAAGAGAAGTTGTCTTGCCCTAGGTGCCGTGGGATTCGATAATAGCAATGTGGTGGGTAAAGTATCTTGGCAACGCTAACCGGAGCAAAAAAAATTGAAAAGAGGGGTGCAACACGAGGACTTCCCAGGGGGTCACCCATCCTGGTACTACTGTCGCCCAAGCACGGTTAACTTCGGAGTTCTGATGGGATCCGGTGCCTTAGTGCTGGTATGATCGCACCCGTCATGTTGACGGCACAATTCCTTTATGTGTTAACGGTTCACAGTCCCAGCCTAGAGATATGACCCATTCAAAAGGCCCAATGGGCTTAACGACAACCCATCTGCTTCAACAACGCAGCATCCACGCAAGACGTGATATCGACGCATTGTAGGGTCCTCTAATGTGCCTCGAGTAAGGTTGTCGTCCTTTTAACAGTTCACGACGTACGATCCGGGACGGAAAAACAGAGCAAAAGAAGAAATGTGGCCCGAAACTGATGAAAACGTTTGATTTTGAGCTCCAAAAAGGGCACAGCGAGCTAGCTGGCTGCCCCCATCGTACAGCTCCTAGAGAGCTTTCCAACGGTATGTTGTGCGCCTCGTAACTCCTTACGGAAAAAAAGTTATGGGCACCGGAGTGACGGAGACCTAGTCACAAGCCCTAAGCCCTCGGTTTGCGGGCCCAGCCTCCCCGTGAAGAGAAGTTGTCTTGCCCAAGGTGCCGTGGGATTCGATAATAGATATGTGGTGGGTAAAGTATATTGGCAACCCTAACTGGTGCAAAAAAAATTGAAAAGGGCGTGCAACACGAGGACTTCCCAGGGGGTCACCCATCCTAGTACTACTCTCGCTCAAGCACGCTTAACTTCAGATTTCTGAAGGCGATCCTGTGCATTAGTGCTGGTATGATCGCACCCGTCATGTTGAGGGCACAATTCCTTTATGTGTTAACGGTTCACAGACCGTGCCTAGAGAGATGGCCCATTCAGAAGGCCCAATGGGCTTAACGACAACCCATCCGCTTCAACAACGCAGCAACCTCGCAAGATGTGATATCGACGTATTGTAGGGTCCTCTAATGTGCCGCGAGTAAGGTTGTCGTCCTTTTAACAGCTCAAGACGTACGATCCGGGACGAAAAAACAGAGCAAAAGAAGAAAAGTGGCCCGAAACTGATGAAAACGTTCGATTTTGAGCTCCGAAAAGGGCACAGCAAGCAAACTTGTTGCCCCCGTCGTAGAGCTCTCAGATAGCTTTCCAACGGTATGCTGTGCGCCTCGTAACTCCTTACGGATCAAAAGTTATGGGCACCGGTTTGCGGGCCCAGCCTCCACGTGAAGAGAAGTTGTTTTGCCCAAGGTGCCGTTGGATTCGATAATAGAAATGTGGTGGGTAAAGTATCTTGGCAAACCTAACCGGAGCAAAAAAAATTGAGAAGGGGGGTGCACCACGACGACTTCCCAGGGGGTCACCCATCCTATTACTACTCTCGTCCAAGCACGCTTAACTTCGGAGTTCTGATGGGATCCGGTGCATTATTGATGGTATGATCGCACCCGTCATGTTGAGGGCACAATTCCTTTATGTGTTAACGGTTCACAGTCCCAGCCTAGAGATATGACCCATTCAAAAGGCCCAATGGGCTTAACGACAACCCATCCACTTCAAAAACGCAGCGGCCTCGCAAGACATGATATCGACGCATTGTAGGGTCCTGTAATATGTCGCGAGTAAGGTTGTCGTCCTTTTAACAGATCACGACGTATGATCCGGGATGAAAAAATATAGTAAAAGAAGAAAAGTGGCCCGAAACTAATGAAAACGTTCGATTTTGAGCTCCGAAAAGGGCACAACGAGCTAGCTAGCTGCCCCCGTCGTAGAGCTCTCAGAGAGCTTTCCAACGGTATGCTGTGCGCCTCGTAACTCCTTACGGATCAAAAGTTATGGGCACCGGAGCGACGGAAACCCGGTCACAAGTCCTTCGCCCTCGGTTTGCGGGCCCAGCCTCCACGTGAAGAGAAGTTGTCTTGCCCAAGGTGCCATGGGATTCGATAATAGAAATGTGGTGGGTAAAGTATCTTGGCAACCCTAACCGGAGCAAAAAAAATTGAAAAGTGGGGTGCAACATGAGGACTTGCCTAGGGGTCACCCATCCTAGTACTACTCTCGCCCAAGCATGCTTACCTTCGGAGTTCTGATGGGATCCGACGCATTAGTGCTAGTATGATCGCACCCGTCATGTTGAGGGCACAATTCCTTTATGTGTTAACGGTTCACAGTTCCAGCCTAGAGATATGGCCCATTCAAAAGGCCCAATGGGCTTAAAGACAACCCATCCGCTTCAATATCACAGCATCCTCGCAAGACGTGATATCGACGCATTGTAGGGTCCTCTAATGTGCCGCGAGTAAGGTTGTCGTACTTTTAACAGCTCACGACGTACGATCCAGGACGGAAAAACAGAGCAAAAGAAAAAAAGTGGCTCGAAACTGATGAAAACGTTCGATTTTGAGCTCCGAAAAGGGCACAGCTAGCTGGCTTGCTGCCACCGTCGTAGAGCTCTCAGAGAGCTTTCCAACGGTATGCTGTGCGCCTCGTAACTCCTTACGGATCAAAAGTTATGGGCACCGGTTTGCGGGCCCAGCCTCCACGTGAAGAGAAGTTGTCATACCCAAGGTTCCGTGGGATTCGATAATGGAAATGTGATGGGTAAAGTATCTTGGCAACCCTACCCGGAGCAAAAAAAATTGAAAATGGGGGTGCAACACGAGGACTTCCCAGGGGGTCACCCATCCTAGTACTACTCTCGCCCAAGCACGCTTAACTTCGGAGTTCTGATGGGATCCGGTGCATTAGTGATGGTATGATCGCACCCGTCATGTTGAGGGCACAATTCCTTTATGTGTTAACGGTTCACAGTCCCAGCCTAGAGATATGACCCATTCAAAAGGCCCAATGGGGTTAAAGACAACCCATCCGTTTCAACAACGCAGCATCCTCGCAAGACGTGATATCGACGCATTATAGGGTCCTCTAATGTGCCGCGAGTAAGGTTGTCGTCCTTTTAACAGCTCACGACGTACGATCCGAGACGGAAAAACAGAGCAAAAAAAGAAAAGTGGCCCGAAACTGATGAAAATTTTCGATTTTGAGCTCCGAAAAGGGCACATCATGCTAGCTTGCTGCCCCCGTCGTAGAGCTCTCAGAGAGCTTTCCAACGGTATGCTGTGCGCCGCTTAACTCTTTACGGATCAAAAGTTATGGGCACTGGAGCGACGGAGACCTGGTCACAAGCCCTACGCCCTCGGTTTGCAGGCCCAGCCTCCATGTGAAGAGAAGTTGTCTTGCCCAAGGTGCCGTGGGATTAGATAATAGAAATGTGGTGTGAAAAGTATCTTGGCAACCCAAACAGGAGCAAAAAAAATTGAAAAGGGGGGTGCAACACGGGGACTTCCCAGGGGGTCACCCATCCTCATACTACTCTCGCCCAAGCACGCTTAACTTCGGAGTTCTGATGGGATCCGGTGCATTAGTGCTGGTATGATCGCAGCCGTCATGTTGAGGGCACAATTCCTTTATGTGTTAGCGGTTCACAGTCCCAGCCTAGAGATATGACCCATTCAAAAGGCCCAATGGGCTTAACGACAACCCATCCGCTTCAACAACGCAGCATCCTCGCAAGACGTGATATCAACGCATTGTAGGGTCCTCTAATGTGCCGCGAGTAACGTTGTCGTCCTTTTTACAGCTCACGACGTATCATCCGGGATGGAAAAACAGAGCAAAAGAAGAAAAGTGGCCCGAAACTGATGAAAACGTTCGATTTTGAGCTCCGAAAAGGGCACAGCAATCTAGCTTGCAGCCCCCGTCGTACAGCTCTCGGAGAGCTTTCCAACGGTATGCTGTGCGCCTCGTAATTCCTTACGAATCAAAAGTTATGGGCACCGGTTTGCGGGCCAGTCTCCACGTGAAGAGAAGTTGTCTTGCCCAAGGTGCTGTGGGATTGGGTAATAGAAATGTGATGGATAAATCATCTTGGCAAGGCTAACCGGGGCAAAAAAAATTGAAAAGGGGTGTGCAACACTTGAACTTCCCAGGGGGTCACCCATCCTAGTACTACTCTCGCCCAAGCACGCTTAACTTCGGATTTCTGATGGGATCCGGTGCATTAGTGCTGGTATGATCGCACCTGTCATGTTGAGGGCACAATTCCTTTATGTGTTAACGGTTCACAGTCCCAGCCAAGAGATATGGCCCATTAAAAAGGCCCAATGGGCTTAACGACAACCCATCCGCTTCAAAAACGCAGCATCCTGGCAAGACGTGATATCGACGCATTGTAGGGCCCTCTAATGTGCCGCGAGTAAGGTTGTCGTCCTTTTAACAGCTCACGACGTACGATCCGGGACGGAAAAACAGAGCAAAACAAGAAAAGTGCCCCAAAACTAATAAAAACGTTCGATTTTTAGCTCCGAAAATGGCAAAACAAGCTAGCTTGCTGCCCGCGTCGTAGAGCTCTCAGAGAGCTTTCCAACGGTATGCTGTGCGCCTCGTAACTCCTTACGGATCAAAAGTTATGGGTACCGGAGCGACGGAAACCTGGTCACTAGCCCTTCGCCCTCGGTTTGCAGGCCCAGCCTCCACGTGAAGAGAAGTTGTCTTGCCCAAGGTGCCGTGGGATTCGATAATAGAAATGTGGTGGGTAAATTATCTTGGCAACCCTAACCAGAGCAAAAAAAATTGAAAAGGGGGGTGCAACACGAGGACTTCCCTGGGGGTCACCCATCCTAGTACTACTCTCGCCCAAGCATCCTTAACTTCGGAGTTTTGATGGGATCCGGTGCATTAGTGCTGGTATGATCGCACCCGTCATGTTGAGGGCACAATTCCTTTATGTGTTAACGGTTCACAGTCCCAGCCTAGAGATATGGCCCATTCAAAAGGCCCAATGGGCTTAACGACAAACCATCCACCTCAATAACTCAGCATCCTCGCAAGATGTGATATCGACGCATTGTAGGGTCCTCTAATGTGCAGCGAGTAAGGTTGTCGTCCTTTTAACAGCTCACAACGTACGATCCGGGACGGAAAAACAGAGCAAAAGAAGAAAAGTGGCCCGAAACTAATGAAAACGTTCGATTTTGAGCTCTGAAAAGTGCACAGCTAGCTGGCTTACTGCCCCCGTCTTAGAGCTCTCAGAGAGCTTTCCAACGGTATGTTGTGCGCCTCGTAACTCCTTACGGATCAAAAGTTATGGGCACCGGAGCGACAGAGACCTGGTCACAAGCCCTACGCTCTCGGTTCGCGGGCCCAGCCTCGACGTGAAGAGAGTTGTCTTGCCCAAGGTGCCGTGGGATTCGATAATAGAAATGTGGTGGGTAAAGTCTCTTGGCAACCCTAACTAGAGCAAAAAAAATTGAAAAGGGGGGTGAAACACGAGGACTTCCCAGGGGGTCACCCATCCTAGTACTACTCTCGTCCAAGCACGCTTAACTTCAGAGTTCTGATGGGATCCGGTGCATTAGTGCTGGTATGATCGCACCCGTCATGTTGAGGGCACAATTCCTTTATGTGTTAACGGTTCACAGTCCCAGCCTAGAGATATGGCCCATTCAAAAGGCTCAATGGGCTTAACGACAACCCATCCGCTTCAACAATGCAGCATCCTTGCAAGACGTGATATCGACGCATTGTAGGGTCCTCTAATGTGCCGTGAGTAAGGTTGTCCTCCTTTTAACAGCTCACGACGTACGATCCGGGACGAAAAAATAGAGCAAAAAAAGAAAAGTGGCCCGAAACTGATGAAAATGTTCGATTTTGAGCTCTGAAAAGGGCACAGCGAGCTAGCTAGCTGCCCTCGTCGTAGAGCTCTCAGAGAGATTTCCAACGGTATGCTGTGCGCCTCGTAACTCCTTACGGATCAAAAGTTATGGGCACCGATTTGCGGGCCCAGCCTCCACGTGAAGAGAAGTTGTCTTGCCCAAGGTGCCGTGGGATACGATAATAGAAATGTGGTGGATCACGTATCTTGACAACCCTAACCGGAGCAAAAAAAATTGCAAAGGGGAGTGCAACACGAGGACTTCTTAGGGGGTCACCCATCCTAGTACTAGTCTCGCCCAAGCACGCTTAACTTCGGAGTTCTGATGGGATCCGGTGCATTAGTGCTGGTATGATCGCACCCGACATGTTGAGGGCACAATTCCTTTATGTGTTAACGGTTCACAGTCCCAGCCTAGAGATATGGCCCATTCAGAAGGCCCATTGGGGTTAACGACAACCCATCCGCTTCAACAACGCTGCATCCTTGCAAGACGTGATATCGACCCGTTGTAGGGCCCTCTAATGTCCAGCGAGAAAGGTTGTCATCCTTTTAACAGCTCACGACATACGATCTGGGATGGAAAAACCGAGCAAAGGAAGAAAAGTGACCCAAAATTGATGAAAACGTTCGATTTTTGGCTCCAAAAAGGGCATAGCAAGCTAGCTAGCTGCCCCCATCATAGAGCTCTCAGAGAGCTTTCCAACGATATGCTGTGCACCGCATAACTCCTTACGGATCAAAAGTTATGGATACCGGAGCGACGGATACCCGGTCAAAATCCGCACGCCCTCGGTTTGCCGGCCCAGCCTCCACGTGACGCGAAGTTATCTTGCCCGAGGTACTGTGGGATTCGATAATAGAAATGTGGTGGACAAAGTATCTTGGCAACCTTAACCGGTGCAAAAAAATTTGAAAAGGGGGGGTGCAACACGAGGACTTCCCAGGGGGTCACCCATCCTAGTACTATTCTCGCCCAAGCACGCTTAACTTTAGAGTTCTAATGGGATCCGGTGCATTAGTGCTGGTATGATCACACCCGTCATGTTGAGGGCACAATTCCTTAAATTGTTAACGGCTCACAGTCCCAGCCTAGAGAGATGGCCCATTGAAAAGGCCCAATGGGCTTAACGACAACCCATCCGCTTCAACAACGCAGCATCCTCGCAAAACGTGATATCGACGCATTGTAGGGTCCTCTAATGTGCCGCGAGTAAGGTTGTCGTCCTTTTAACAGCTCAGGACGTACGATCCGGGATGGAAAAACAAAGCAAAAGAAGAAAAGTGGCCCGAAACTAATGAAAACGTTCGATTTTGAGCTCCGAAAAGGGCATAGCAAGCTAGCTTGCTGCCCATGTCGTAGAGCTCTCAGAGTGCTTTCCAACGGTATGCTGTGCGCCTCGTAACTCCTTACGGATCAAAAGTTATGGGCACCGGAGCGACGGCGACCTGGTCACAAGCCCTGCGCCCTCGGTTTGCGGGCCCAGCCTCGACGTGAAGAGAAGTTGTCTTGCCCAAGGTGCCGTGGGATTCGATAATAGAAATGTGGTGGATAAAGAATCTTGTCAACCCTAACCTAGGCAAAAAAAAATGAAAATGGGGGTGCAACACGAGGACTTCCCAGGGGGTCACCCATCCTAGTACTACTCTCGCCCAAGCATGCTTAACTTTAGACTTCTGATGGGATCCTGCGCATTAGTGATGGTATGGTGGCACCCGTCATGTTGAGGGCACAATTCCTTTATGTGTTAACGGTTCACAATCCCAGCCTAGAGATATGGCCCATTCAAAAGGCCCAATAGGCTTAACGACAACCCATCCGCTTCAACAACGCAGCATCCTCGCAAGACGTGATATCGACGCATTGTAGGGTCCTCTAAAGTGCCGCGAGTAAGGTTGTCGTCCTTTTAACATATCACGACGTATGATCCGCGATGGAAAAATAGAGCAAAAGAAGAAAATTGGCTCGAAACTAATGAAAATGTTCGATTTTGAGCTCCGAAAAGGGCACAGCAAGCTAGCTTGCTGCCCACATCGTAGAGCTCTCAGAGAGCTTTCCAACGGTATGCTCTGCGCCTCGTAAATCCTTACGGATCAAAAGTTATGGGCATCGGAGCGACAGAGACCTGGTCACAAGCCCTACGCCCTCGGTTTGCGGGCCCAGCCTCCACGTGAAGAGAAGTTGTCTTGCCCAAGGTGCCATGGGATTCGATAATAGAAATGTGGTGGGTAAAGTATCATGACAACCCTAACCGGAGCAAAAAAAATTGAAAAGGGGGGTGCAACACGAGGACTTACCAGGGGGTCACCCATCCTAGTACTACTCTCGCCCAAGCACGCTTAACTTCGGAGTTCTATTGGGATCCGGTGCATTAGTGCTGGTATGATCGCACCCGTCATGTTGAGGGCACAATTCCTTTACGTGTTAACGGTTCACAGTCCCAGCCTAGAGATATGGGACATTCAAAAGGCCCAATGGGCTTAACGACAACCCATCCGCTTCAACAACGCAGCATCCTCGCAAGACGTCATATCGACGCATTGTAGGGTCCTCTAAAGTGCCGCGAGTAAGGTTGTCGTCCTTTTAACATATCACGACGTACGATCTGCGACGGAAAAATAGAGCAAAAGAAGAAAAGTGGCTCGAAACTAATGAAAATGTTCGATTTTGAGCTCCGAAAAGGGCAAAGCAAGCTAGCTTGCTGCCCCTGTCGTAGAGCTCTCAGATAGCTTTCCAACGGTACGCTGTGCGCCACATAACTCTTTACGGATCAAAAGTTATGGGCATCGGAGCGACGGAGACCTGGTCACAAGCCCTACGCCCTCGGTTTGCGGGCCCAGCCTCCACGTGAAGAGAAGTTGTCTTGCCCAAGGTGCCATGGGATTCGATAATAGAAATGTGGTGGGTAAAGTATCATGACAACCCTAACCGGAGCAAAAAAAATTGAAAAGGGGGGTGCAACACGAGGACTTCCCCGGGGGTCACCCATTCTAGTACTACTCTCGCCCAAGCACGCTTAACTTCGGAGTTCTGATGGGATCCGGTGCATTAGTGCTGGTATGATCGCACCCGTCATGTTGAGGGCACAATTCCTTTATGTGTTAACGGTTCACAGTCCCAGCCTAGAGATATGGCCCATTCAAAAGGCCCAATGGGCTTAACGACAACCCATCTGCTTCAACAACGCAGCATCCTCACAAGACGTGATATCGACGCATTGTAGGGTCCTCTAATGTGCGGCAAGTAAGGTTTTCGTCCTTTTAACAGCTCACGACGTATGATCCGGGATCGAAAAACAGATCAAATGAAGAAAAGTGGCCCGAAACTGATGAAAACGTTCGATTTTGAGCTCCGAAAAGGGCACATCGAGCTAGCTAACTACCCCCGTCGTAGAGCTCTCAGAGAGCTTTCCAACGGTATGCTGTGCACCTCGTAACTCCTTACGGATCAAAAGCTATGTGCACTGGTTTGCTGGCCCAGCCTCCACGTGAAGAGAAGTTGTCTTGCCCAAGGTGCCGTGGGATTCGATAATAGAAATGTGGTGGGTAAAGTATCTTGGCAACCCTAACAGGAGCAAAAAAAATTGAAAAGGGGGGTGCAACACGAGGACTTCCCAGGGGGTCACCCATCCTAGTACTACTCTCGCCCAAGCACGCTTAACTTCGGAGTTCTGATGGGATCCGGTGCATTAGTGCTGGTATGATCGCACCCGTCATGTTGAGGGCACAATTCCTTTATGTGTTAACGGTTCACAGTCCCAGCCTAGAGATATGACCCATTCAAAAGGCCCAATGGGCTTAACGACAACCCATTCGCTTCAACAACGCAGCATCCTCGCAAGACGTGATATGGATGCGTTGTAGGGCCCTCTAATGTTACGCGAGTAAGGTTGTCATCCTTTTCGAGGGTCACGACGTACGATCCGGGATGAAAAAACAGAGCAAAAGAAGAAAAGTTTCCCGAAACTAATGAAAACGTTCGATTTTGAGCTCCGAAAAGGGCACACCAAGCAAGCTTGCTGCCCCTGTCGTAGAGCTCTCAGGCAGCTTTCCAACGGGAGGCTGTGGGCCTCGTAACTCCTGACGGATCAAAAGTTATGGGCACCGGAGCGACGGAGACCTGGTCACAAGCCCTACGCCCTCGGTTTGCGGGCCCAACCTCCACGGGAAGAGAAGTTGTCTTGCCCAAGGTGCCGTGGGATTCGATAATAGAAATGTGGTGGGTAAAGTATCATGGCAACTCTAACCGGAGCAAAAAAAATTGAAAATGGGGGTGCAACACGAGGACTTCCCAGGGGGTCACCCAATCTAGTACTACTCTCACCCAAGCACGCTTAACTTCGGAGTTCTGATGGGATCCGGTGCATTAGTGCTGGTATGATCGCACCCGTCATGTTGAGGGCACAATTCTTTTATGTGTTAACGGTTCACAGTCCCAGCCTAGAGATATGGCCCATTCAAAAGGCCCAATGGGCTTAACGACAACCCATCCGCTTCAACAAGGCAGCATCCTCGTAAGATGTGATATTGACGCATTGTAGGGTCCTCTAATGTGCCGCGAGTAAGGTTGTCGTCCTTTTAACAGCTCACGACGTACGATCCGAGACGGAAAAACATAGGAAAAGAAGAAAAGTGGCCCGAAACTAATGAAAACGTTCGATTTTGAGCTCCGAAAAGGGCACAGCAAGCTATCTAGCTGCCCCCGTCGTGGAGCTCTCAGAGAGCTTTCCAACGCTATGCTGTGCGCCTCGTAACTCCTTACGGATCAAAAGTGATGGGCACCGGTTTGCGGGCCCAGCCTCCACGTGAAGAGAAGTTGTCTTGCCCAAGGTGCCTTGGGATTCGATAATAGAACTGTGATGGGTAAAGTATCTTGGCAACTCTAACCGGAGCAAAAAAAATTGAAAAGGGGGGTGCAACACGAGGACTTCCCAGGGGGTCACCCATCCTAGTACTACTCTCGCCCAAGTACGCTTAACTTCGGAGTTCTGATGGGATCCGGTGCATTAGTGCTGGTATGATCACACCCGTCATGTTGAGGGCACAATTCCTTTATGTGTTAACGGTTCACGGTCCCAGCCTAGAGATATGGCACATTCAAAAGGCGCAATGGGCTTAACGACAACCCATCCGCTTCAACAACGCAGCATCCTCGAAAGACGTGATATTGACGCATTGTAGAGCCCTCTAATGTCTTGCGGGTAACGTTGTCGTCCTTTTAATAGCTCCGGACATACGATCCGGGATGAAAAAATAGAGCAAAAGAAGAAAAGTGGCAGAAAACTGATGAAAATGTTCTATTTTCAGCTCCGAAAAGGGCACAACGAGCTAGCTTGCTGCGCCCGTCGTAGAGCTCTCAGAGAGCTTTCCAACGGTATGCTGTGCGCCTCGTAACTCCTTACGGATCAAAAGTTACGGGCACCGGAGCGACGGAGACTTGGTCACAATCCCTACGCCCTCGGTTTGCGGGCCCAGCCTCGACGTGAAGAGAAGTTGTCTTGCCCAAAGTGCCGTAGGATTCGATAATAGAAATGTGGTGGGTAAAGTATCTTGGCAACCCTAACCGGAGCAAAAAAAATTGAAAAGGGGGGTGCAACACGAGGACTTCCCAGGGGGTCACCCATCCTAGTACTACTCTCGTCCAAGTACGCTTAACTTCGGAGTTCTGATGGGATCCGGTGCATTAGTGCTGGTATGATCGCACCCGTCATGTTGAGGGCACAATTCCTTTATGTGTTAACGGTTCACAGTCCCAGCCTAGAGATATGGCCCATTCAAAAGGCCCAATGGGCTTAACGACAACCCATCCGCTTCAACAAGGCAGCATCCTCGTAAGATGTGATATTGACGCATTGTAGGGTCCTCTAATGTGCCGCGAGTAAGGTTGTCGTCCTTTTAACAGCTCACGACGTACGATCCGCAACGAAAAAACATAGGAAAAGAAGAAAAGTGGCCCAAGACTAATGAAAACGTTCGATTTTGAGCTCCGAAAAGGGCACAAGAAGCTAGCTTGCTGCCCTCGTCGTAGAGCTCTCAGTGAGCTTTCCAACGGTATGCTGTGCGCCTCGTAACTCCTTACGGATCAAAAGTTATGGGCACCGGAGCGACGGAGACCTGGTCACAAGCCCTACGCCCTCGGTTTACGGGCCCAGCCTCCACGCGAAGAGAAGTTGTCTTGCCCAAGGTGCCGTGGGATTCGATAATAGAAATGTGGTGGGTAAAGTATCTTGGCAACCCTAACCGGAGCAAAAAAAATTGAAAAGGGGGGTGCAACACGAGGACTTCCCAGGGGGTCACCCATCCTAGTACTACTCTCGCCCAAGCACGCTTAACTTCGGAGTTCTGATGGGATCCGGTGCATTAGTGCTGGTATGATCGCACCCGTCATGTTGAGGGCACAATTCCTTTATGTGTTAACGGTTCACAGTCCCAGCCTAGAGATATGACCCATTCAAAAGCCCAATGGGCTCAACGACAACCCATCCGCTTCAACAACGCAGCATCCTCGCAAGCGTGATATCGACGCATTGTAGGGTCCTTTAATGTGCCGCAAGTAAGGTTGTTGTCCTTTTAACAGCTCACTACGTATGATCTGGGATGGAAAAAACAGAGAAAAAGAAGAAAAGTGGCCCGAAACTGATGAAAATGTTCGGTTTTGAGCTCCGAAAAGGGCACAGCGAGCTAGCTAGTTGCCCCCGTCGTAGAGCTCTCAGAGGGCTTTCCAACGGTATGCTGTGCGCCTCGTAACTCCTTACGGATCAAAAGTTATGGGCACCGGATTGCGGGTCCAGCCTCCACGTGAAGCGAAGTTGTCTTGCCCAAGGTGCCGTGGGATTCGGTAATAGAAATGTGGTGGATAAAGTATCTTGGCAACCCTAACTGGGGCAAAAAAAATTAACAAAGGGGGGTGCAACACTAGGACTTCCCAGGGGCCCACCCATCCTAGTACTACTCTCGCCCAAGTACGCTTAACTTCGGAGTTCTGATGGGATGCAGTGCATTAGTGCTGGTATGATCGCACCCGTCATGTTGAGGGCACAATTCCTTTATGTGTTAACGGTTCACAGTCCTAGCCTAGAGATATTGCCCATTCAAAAGGCCCAATGGGCTTAACGACAACCCATTCACTACAACGACGCAGCATCCTCGCAAGACGTGATATCGACGCATTGTAGGGTCCTCTAATGTGCCGCGAGTAAGGTTGTCGTCCTTTTAACAGCTCACGATGTACGATCCGGGACGGAAAAACATAGCAAAAGAAGAAAAGTGGCCCGAAACTAATGAAAACTTTCAATTTTGAGCTCCGAAAAGGGCATAGCAAGCTTGCTTGCTGCCCCCGTCGTAGAGCTCTCAGAGAGATTTCCAACGGTATGCTGTGCGCCTCGTTACTCCTTACGGATCAAAAGTTATGGGCACCGGAGCGACGGAGACCTGGTCACAAGCCCTACGCCCTCGGTTTGCGGGCCCAGCCTCGACGTGAAGAGAAGTTGTCTTGCCCAAGGTGCCGTGGGATTCGATAATAGAAATGTGGTGGGTAAAGTATCTTGGCAACCCTAACCGGAGCAAAAAAAATTGAAAAGGGGGGTGCAACACGAGGACTTCCCAGAGGGTCAACCATCCTAGTACTACTCTCGCCCAAGCACACTTAACTTCGGAGTTCTGATGGGATCCGATGCGTTAGTGCTGGTATGATCGCACCCGTCATGTTGAGGGCACAAATCCTTTATGTGTTGAGGGTTCACAGTCTTAGCCTAGAGATATGGCCCATTCAAAATGCCCAATGGACTTTACGACAACCCATCCGCTTCAACAACGCAGCATCCTCGCAAGACGTGATATCGACGCATTATAGGGTCCTCTAATGTGCCGCGAGTAAGGTTGTCGTCCTTTTAACAGCTCACGACATATGATCCGAGACGGAAAAACAAAGCAAAAGAAGAAAATTGGCCCGAAACTGATGAAAACGTTCGAATTTGATCTCCGAAAAGGGAAAAGCAAGCTAGCTTGCTGCCCCCGTCATAGAACTCTCAGAGAGCTTTCCAATGGTATGCTGTGCGCCTCGTAACTCCTTACGGATCAAAAGTTATGGGCACCGGGGCGGCGGAGATCTGGTCACAAGCCCTACGCCCTCGGGTTGCGGGCCCCGCCTCGACGTGAAAAGAAATTGTCTTGCCCAAGGTACCGTGGGATTCGATAATAGAAATGTGGTGGGTAAAGTATCTAGGCAACCCTAACCGGAGCCAAAAAAATTGAAAAGGGGGGTGCAACACGAGGACTTCCCAGGGGGTCACCCATCCTAATACTACCCTCGCCCAAGCACGCATAACTTCGGACTTCTGATGGGATCCGGTGCATTAGTGCTGGTATGTTCGCACCCGTCATGTTGAGGGCACAATTCCTTTATGTGTTAACGGTTCCCAGTCCCAGCCTAGAGATATGGCCCATTCAAAAGGCCCAATGGGCTTAACGACAACCCATCCGCTTCAACAACGCAGCATCCTCGCAAGACGTGATATCGACGCATTGTAGGGTCCTCTAATGTGCCACGAGTAAGGTTGTCGTCCTTTTAACAGCTCACGACGTACGATCCGGGACGGAAAAACAGAGCAAAAGAAGAAAAGTGGCCCGAAACTAATGAAAACGTTCGATTTTGAGTTCCGAAAAGGGCACAGCAAGCTAGCTGGTTGCCCCCGTCGTAGAGCTCTCAGAGAGCTTTCCAACGGTATGCTGTGCGCCTCGTAACTCCTTACGGATCAAAAGTTATGGGCACCGGAGCGACGGAGACCTGGTCACAAGCCCTACGCCCTCGGTTTGCGGGCCCAGCCTCCACATGAAGAGAAGTTGTCTTGCCCAAGGTGCCGTGGGATTCGATAATAGAAATGTGGCGGGTAAAGTATCTTGGCAACCCTAACCGGAGCAAAAAAAATTGAAAAGGGGGGTGCAACACGAGGACTTCCCAGGGGGTCACCCATCCTAGTACTACTCTCGCCCAAGCACGCTTAACTTCGGAGTTCTGATGGGATCCGGTGCATTAGTGCTGGTATGATCGCACCCGTCATGTTGAGGGCACAATTCCTTTATGTGTTAACGGTTCACAGTCCCAGCCTAGAGATATGACCCATTCGAAAGCCCCAATGTGGCTTAACGACAACCCATCCGCTTCAACAACGCAACATCCTCGCAAGACGTGATATCGACGCATTGTAGGGTTCTCTAATGTGCTGCGAGTAAGGTTGTCATCCTTTTAATAGCTCACGACGTACGATTCGGGACAGAAAAACAGAGCTAAAGAAGAAAAGTGTCCCGAAACTGATGAAAACGTTCGATTTTGAGCTCCGAAAAGGGTACAGTGAGCTAGCTAGCTACCCCCGTCGTAGAGCTCTCAGAGAGCTTTCCAACGGTATGCTGTGCGCCTCGTAACTCCTTACGAATCAAAAGTTATGGGCTCCGGTTTGCGGGCCCAACCTCCACGTGAAGAGAAGTTGTCTTGCCCAAGGTGCCGTGGGATTCGATAATAGAAATGTGGTGGATAAAGTATCTTGGCAACCCTAACCGGAGCAAAAAAAATTGAAAGGGGGGTACAACACGACCACTTCCCAGGGGGTCACCCATCCTAGTACTACTCTTGCCCAAGCATGCTTAACTTTGGAGTTCTGAAGGGATCCGATGCATTAGTGCTGGTATGATCGCACCCGTCATGTTGAGGGCACAATTCCTTTATGTGTTAACGGTTCACAATCCCAGCCAAGAGATATGGCCCATTCAAAAGGTGCAATGGGGTTAACGACAACCCATCCGCTTCAACAACGCAGCATCCTCGCAAGACGTGATATCGACGCATTGTAGTGTCCTCTAATGTGCCGCGAGTAAGGTTGTCGTCCTTTTAACAGCTCACGACGTACGATCCGGGATGGAAAAACAGTGCAAAAGAAGAAAAGTGGGCCGAAACTGATGAAAACGTTCGATTTTGAGCTCCGAAAAGGGCAAAGCGAGCTAGCTAGCTGCCCCCGTCGTGGAGCTCTCAGAGAGTTTTCCAACGGTATGTTGTGCGCCTCGTAACTCCTTACGGATCAAAAGTTATATGCACCGGTTTGCGGGCCCAGCCTCCACGTGAAGAGAAGTTGTCTTGCCCAAGGTGCCGTGGGATTCGATAATAGAAATGTGGTGGGTAATGTATCTTGGCAACCCTAACCGGAGCAAAAAAAATTGAAAAGGGGGGTGCAACACGAGGACTTCCCAGGGAGTCACCCATCCTAGTACTACTCTCACCCAAGCACGCTTAACTTCGGAGTTTTGATGGGATCCGGTGCATTAGTGCTGGTATGATCACACCTGTCAAGTTGAGGGCACAATTCCTTTATGTGTTAACGGTTCACAATCCCAGCCTAGAGAGATGGACCATTCAAAAGGCCCAATGGGCATAACGATAACCCATCTGCTTCAACAACGCAGCATCCTCGCAAGACATGATATCGACGCATTGTAGGGTCCTCTAATGTGTCGCGAGTAAGGTTGTCGTCCTTTTAACAGCTCACGACGTACGATCCGGGATGGAAAAATAGAGCAAAAGAAGAAAAGTGGCCCGAAATTAATGAAAACATTCGATTTTGAGCTCCGAAAAGGGCATAGCAAGCTAGCTTGCTGCCCCAGTCGTAGAGCTCTCAGAGAGCTTTCCAACGGTATGCTGTGCGCCTCGTAACTCCTTACGGATCAAAAGTTATGGGCACCGGAGCGACGGAGACCTGGTCACAAGCCCTACGCCCTCGGTTTGCGGGCCCAGCCTCCACGTGTAGGGAAGTTGTCTTGCCCAAGGTGCCGTGGGATTCGATAATAGAAATGTGGTGGGTAAAGTATCTTGGCAACCCTAACCGGAGCAAAAAAAATTGAAAAAGGGGCTGCAACACAAGGACTTCCCAGGGGGTCACCCAATCTAGTACTACTCTCGCCCAAGCACGCTTAACTTCGGAGTTCTGATGGGATCCGGTGCATTAGTGCTGGTATGATCGCACCCGTCATGTTGAGGGCACAATTCCTTTATGTGTTAACGGTTCACAGTCCCAGCCTAGAGATATGGCCCATTCAAAAGGCCCAATGGGCTTAACGACAACCCATCCGCTTCAACAACGCAGCATCCTCGCAAGACGTGATATTGACGCATTGTAGGGTCCTCTAATGTGCCGCGAGAAAGGTTGTCGTCCTTTTAACAGCTCACGACGTACGATCCGGGACGGAAAAACATAGCAAAAGAAGAAAAGTGGCCCGAAACTGATGAAAACGTTCGAATTTGAGCTCCGAAAAGGGCACAGCGAGCTAGCTAGCTGCCCACGTCGTGTAGCTCTTAGAGAGCTTTCCGACGGAATGCTGTTCGCCTCGTAACTCCTTACGGATCAAAAGTTATGAGCACCGGTTTGCGGGCCCAGCCTCCACGTGAAGTGTAGTTGTCTGGGCCAAGGTGCCGCGGGATTCGATAATAGAAATGTGGTGGATAAAGTATGTTGGCAACCCTAACCGGAGCAAAAAAAACTGAAAAGTGGGGTGTAACACGAGCACTTCCCAGGGGGTCACCCATCCTAGTACTACTCTCGCCCACGCACGCTTTACTTCGGAGTTCAGATAGGATCCGGTGCATTAGTGCTAGTATGATCGCACCCGTCATGTTGAGGGCACAATTCCTTTATGTGTTAACGGATCACAGTCCGAGCTTAGAGAGATGGCCCATTCAGAAGGCCCAATGGGCTTAACGACTACCCATCCGCTTCAACAACGCAGCATCCTCGCAAGACGTGATATCGACGCATTGTAGGGTCCTCCAATGTGCCGCGAGTAAGGTTGTCGTCCTTTTAACAGCTCATGACGTACGATCCGGGACGGAAAAACAGAGCAAAAGAAGAAAAGTGGCCCGAAACTAATGAAAACGTTCTATTTTGAGCTCCGAAAAGGGCATAGCGAGCTGGCTTGCTGCCCCCGTCGTAGAGCTCTCAGAGAGCTTTCCAACGGTATGCTGTGCGCCTCGTAACTCCTTACAGATCAAAAGTTATGGGCACCGGAGCGAAGGAGACCTGGTCACAAGCCCTACGCCCTCGGTTTGCCGGCCCAGCCTCCACGTGAAGAGAAGTTGTCTTGCCCAAGGTGCCGTGGGATTCGATAATAGAAATGTGGTGGATAAAGTATCTTGGTAACCCTAACCGAAGCAAAAAAAATTGAAAAGGGGGGTGCAACACAAGGACTTCCCACGGGGTCACCCATCCTAATTATACTCTCGCCCAAGCACGCTTAACTTCGGAGTTCTTATGGGATCCGGTGTATTAGTGCTGGTATGATCGCACCCGTCATGTTGAGGGCACAATTCCTTTATGTGTTAACGGTTCACAGTCCCAGCCTAGAGATATGGCCCATTCAAAAGGCCCAATGGGCTTAACGACAACCCATCCGCTTCAACAACGCGGCATCCTCGCAAGACGTGATATCGACGCATTGTAGGGTCCTCTAATGTGCCGCGAGTAAGGTTGTCGTCCTTTTAACAGCTCACGACGTACGATCCTGGACAGAAAAACAAAACAAAAAAAGAAAATTGGCCCGAAACTAGTGAAAACGTTCGATTTTGAGCTCCGAAAAGGGCAAAGCAAGCTCGCTTGCTGCCCCCGTCGTAGAGCTCTTAGAGAGCTTTCCAACGGTATGCTGTGCGCCTCGTAACTCCTTACGGATCAAAAGTTATGGGCACCGGAGCGACGGAGACCTGGTCACAAGCCCTACGCCCTCGGTTTACGGGCCCAGCCTCCACGTGAAGAGAAGTTGTCTTGCCCAAGGTGCCGTGGGATTCGATAATAGAAATGTGGTGGGTAAAGTATCTTGGCAACCCTAACCGGAGCAAAAAAAATTGAAAAGGGGGGTGCAACACGAGGACTTCCCAGGGGGTCACCCATCCTAGTACTACTCTCGCCCAAGCACGCTTAACTTCGGAGTTCTGATGGGATCTGGTGCATTATTGCTGGTATGATCGCACCCGTCATGTTGAGGGCAAAATTCCTTTATGTGTTAACGGTTCACAGTCCCAGCCTAGAGATATGGCCCATTCAAATGGACCAATGGGCTTAACGACAACCCAACCGCTTCAAAAATGCAGCATCCTCGCAAGACGTTATATCGACGCATTGTAGGGTCCTCTAATGTGCCGCGAGTAAGGTTGTCGTTCTTTTAACAGCTCACGACGTACGATCCGGGACGGAAAAACAGAGCAAAAGAAGAAAAGTGCCCCGAAACAGATGAAATCGTTCGATTCTGAGCTACGAAAAGGGCACAGCAAGCTAGCTGGCTGCCCCCGTCGTAGAGCTCTCATAGAGCTTTCCAACGGTATGCTGTGCGCATCGTAACTCCTTACGGATCAAATGTTATGGGCACCGGAGCGACGGAGACCTGGTCACAAGCAATACGCCATCGGTTTGCGGGCCCAGTCTCGACGTGAAGAGAAGTTGTCTTGCCCAAGGTGCCGTGGGATTCGATAATAGAAATGTGGTGGGTAAAGTATCTTGGCAACCCTAACCGGAGCAAAAAAAATTGAAAAGGGGGGTGCAACACGAGGACTTCCCATGGGGTCACCCATCCAAGTACTACTCTCGCCCAAGCACGCTTAACTTCGGAGTTCTGATGGGATCCGGTGCATTAGTGCTGGTATGATCGCACCCGTCATGTTGAGGGCAGAATTCCTTTATGTGTTAACGGTTCACAGTCCCAGCCTAGAGATATGGCCCATTCAAAAGGCCCAATGGGCTTAACGACAACCCATCCGCTTCAACAACGCAGCATCCTCGCAAGACGTGATATCGACGCATTGTAGGGTCCTCTAATATGCCGCGAGTAAGGTTGTCGTCCTTTTAACAGCTCACGACGTATGATCCGGGACGGAAAAACAGTGCAAAGGAAGAAGAGTGGCCCGAAACTGATGAAAACATTCGATTTTGAGCTCCAAAAAAGGGCACAGCGACCTAGCAAGCTGCCCCCGTCGTAGAGCTCTCAGAGAGCTATCCAACGGTATGCTGTGCGCCTCGTAACTCCTTACGGATCAAAAGTTATGGGCACCGGTTTGCGGGCCCAGCCTCCACGTGATGAGAAGTTTTCTTGCCCAAGGTGCCGTGGGATTCGGTAATAGAAATGTGGTGGGTAAAGTATCTTGGCTACCCTAACCGGGGCAAAAAAAATTGAAAAGGGGGGATGCAACACGAGGACTTCCCAGGGGGTCACCCATCCTAGTACTACTCTCGCCCATGCACGCTTAACTTCGGAGTTCTGATGCGATCCGGTGCATTAGAGCTGGTACAATCTTACCCATCATGTTGATGGCACAATTCCTTTGTGTTAATGGTTCACAGTACCAGCCTAGAGATATGGCCCATTCAAAAGGCCCAATGGGCTTAACGACAACGCATCCACTTCAACAACGCAGCATCCTCGCAAGACGTAATAACGACGCATTGTAAGGTCCTCTAATGTGCCGCGAGTAAGGTTGTCGTCCTTTTAACAGCTGACGACGTACGATCCGGGATGGAAAAACAGAGCAAAAGAAGAAAAGTGGCCCGAAACTGATGAAAACGTTCGATTTTGAGCTCCGAAAAAGGCAAAGTGAGCTAGCTTGCTGCCACCGTCGTAGAGCTCTCAGAGAGCTTTCCAACGGTATGCTGTGCGCCTCGTAACTCCTTATGGATCAAAAGTTATGGGCACCGGAGCGACGGAGACTTGGTCACAAGCCCTACGCCCTCAGTTTGCAGGCCCAACTTCCACGTGAAGAGAAGTTGTCTTGCCCAAGGTGCCGTGGGATTTGATAATAGAAATGTGGTGGGTAAAGTATCTTGGCAACCCTAACCGGCGCAAAAAAAAATTGAAAATGGGGGTACAACACGGGGACTTCCCAGGGGATCACCCATCCTAGTACTACTCTCGCCGAAGCACGCTCAACTTCGGAGTTCTGGTGGGATGCGGTGCATTAGTGCCTGTATGGTCGCACCCTTCATGTTGAGGGCAGAAGTGCTTTATGTGTTAACGGTTCAAAGAACCAGCATAGATATATGGCCCATTCAAAAGGGCCAATGGGCTTAACGACAACCCATCCGCTTCAACAACGCAGCATCCTCGCAAGACGTGATATCGACGCATTGTAGGGTCCTCTAATGTGCCGCGAGTAAGGTTGTCGTCCTTTTAACAGCTCACGACGTACGATCCGGGACGGAAAAATAGAGCAAAAGAAGAAAAGTGGCCCAAAACTGATGAAAACGTTCGATTTTGAGCTCCGAAAAGGGCACAGCGAGCTAGCTAGCTGACCCCGTCGTAGAGCTCTCAGAGAGCTTTACAACGGTATGCTGTGCGCCTCGTAACTCCTTACGGATCAAAAGTTATGGGCACCGATTTGCGGGCCCAGCCTCCACGTGAAGAGAAGTTGTCTTGCCCAAGGTGCCGTGGGATTCGATAATAGAAATGTGGTGGGTAAAGTATCTTGGCAACCCTAACCGGAGCAAAAAAAATTGAAAAGGGGGGTGCAACACGAGGACTTCCCAGGGGGTCACCCATCCTACTACTACTCTCGTCCAAGCACGCTTAACATCGGAGTTCTGATGGGATCCGGTGCATTAGTGCTGGGTTGGTCGCACCGGTGATGTTGAGGGCATAATTCCTTTATGTGTTAACGGTTCACAGTCCCAGCCTAGAGATATGGCCCATTCAAAAGGCTCAATGGGATTAACGACAACTCATCCGCTTCAACAACGCAGTATCCTCGCAAGACGTGATATCGACGCATTGCAGGGTCCTCTAATGTCCTGCGCGTAAGGTTGTCATCCTTTGAACAGCTCACGACATATGATCCAGGACGGAAAAACAGAGCAAAAGAAGAAAAGTGGCCCGAACCTGATGAAAATGTTTGATTTTGAGCTCCCAAAAGGGCCCATCGAGCTAGCTAGCTGCCCTCGTCGTAGAGCTCTTAGAGAGCTTTCCAACGGTATGCTGTGCGCCTCGTAACTCCTTACGGATCAAAGTTATGGGCACCGATTTGCGGTCCCAGCCTCCACGTGAAGAGAAGTTGTCTTGCCCAAGGTGTCGTGGGATTCGATAATAGAAATGTGGTGGGTAAAGTATCTTGGCAACCCTAACCGGAGCAAAAAAAATTGAAAATGGGGGTGCAACACGAGGACTTCCCAGGGGGTCACCCATCTTAGTACTACTCTCGTCCAAGCACGCTTAACTTCGGAGTTCTTATGGGATCCGGTGTATTTGTGGTGGTATGATCGCTCCCGTCATGTTGAGGGCACAATTCCTTTATGTGTTAACGGTTCACAGTCCCAGCCTAGAGATATGACCCATTCAAAAGGCCCAATGGGCTTAACGACAACCCATCCGCTTCAACAACGCAGCATCCTCGCAAGACGTGATATCGACGAATTGTAGGGTCCTCTAATGTGCCGCGAGTAAGGTTGTCGTCCTTTTAACAGCTCACGACGTACGATCCGGGACAGAAAAACAGAGCAAAAGAAGAAAAGGGGCCCGAAACTAATTAAAACGTTCGATTTTGAGCTCCGAAAAGGGCAGAGCAAGCTAGCTTGCTGCCTTGGTCGTAGAGCTCTCAGAGAGCTTTCCAACGGTATGCTGTGCGCCCCGTAACTCCTTACGGATCAAAAGTTATGGGCACCGGAGCGACGGAGACCTGGTCACAATACCTACGACCTCGGTTTGCGGGCCCAGCCTCCACGTGAAGAGAAGTTGTCTTGCCCAAGGTGCCATGGGATTCGATAATAGAAATGTGATGGGTAAAGTATCTTGGCAACCCTAACCGGAGCAAAAAAATTTGAAAAGGGGGGTGCAACACAAGGACTTCCAATGGGGTCACCTATCATAGTACTACTCTCGCCCAGGCACGCTTAACTTCGGAGTTTTGATGGGATCCGGTGCATTAGTGCTGGTATGATCGTACCCGTCATGTTGGGGGCACAATTGCTTTATGTGTTAACGGTTCACAGTACCAGTCTAGAGATATGGCCCATTCAAAAGGGCCAATGGGCTTAATGACAACCCCTCCGCTTCAACAACGCAGGATCCTCGCAAGATGTGATATCGACGCATTGTAGGGTCCTCAAATGTGTTGCGAGTAAGGTTGTCGTCCTTTTAACTGCTCACGACGTACGATCCGGGACGAAAAAATAGAGCAAAAGAAGAAAAGTGGCCCGAAACTGATGAAAACGTTTGATTTTAAGCTCCGAAATGGGCATAGCAAGCTAGCTAGCTGCACCCATCGTAGAGCTCTCAGAGAGATTTCCAACGGTATGATGTGCGCCTCGTAACTCCTTACGGATCAAAATTTATGGGCACCGGTTTGCGGGCCCAGCCTCCACGTGAAGAGAAGTTGTCTTGCCCAAGGTGCCGTGGGATTCGATAATAGAAATGGGGTTGGTAAAGTATCTTGGCAACCCTAACCGGAGCAAAAAAAATTGAAAAGGGGGGTGCAACACGAGGACTTCCCAGGGGGTCACCCATCCTAGTACTACTCTCGCCCAAGCACGCTTAACTTCGGAGTTCTGATGGGATCCGGTGCATTAGTGCTGGTATGATCGCACCCGTCATGTTGAGGGCACAATTCCTTTATGTGTTAACGGTTCACAGTCCTAGCCTAGAGATATGGCCCATTCAAATGGCCCAATGGGCTTAACGACAACCCATCCGCTTCAACAACGCAGCATCCTCGCAAGACGTGATATCGACGCATTGTAGGGTCCTCTAATGTGCCGCGAGTAAGGTTGTCGTCCTTTTAACAGCTCACGACGTACGATCCGGGACGGAAAAACCGAGCAAAAGATGAAAAGTGGCCCGAAACTGATGAAAACGTTCGATTTTGAGCTCCGAAAAGGGAACAGCAAGCTAGCTTGCTGCCCCATTCGTAGAACTCTCAGTGAGCTTTCCAATGGTATGCTGTGCGCCTCGTAACTCCTTACAGATCAAAAGTTATGGGCACCGGAGCGACGGAGACCTGGTCACAAGCCCTACGCCCTCGGTTTGCGGGCCCAGCCTCCACGTGAAGAGAAGTTGTCTTGCCCAAGGTGCCGTGGGATTCGATAATAGAAATGTGGTGGGTAAAGTATCTTGGCAACCCTAACCGGAGCAAAAAAAATTGAAAAGGGGGGTGCAACACGAGGACTTCCCAGGGGGTCACCCATCCTAGTACTACTCTCTCCCAAGCACGCTTAACTTCGGAGTTCTGATGGGATCCGGTGCATTAGTGCTGGTATGATCGCACCCGTCATGTTGAGGGCAAAATTCCTTTATGTGTTAACGGTTCACAGTCCCAGCCTAGTGATATGACCCATTCAAAAGGCCCAATGGGCTTAACGACAACCCATCCGCTTCAACAACGCAGCATCCTCGCAAGACGTGATATCGACGCATTGTAGGGTCCTCTAATGTGCCGCGAGTAAGGTTTTCGTCCTTTTAACAACTCACGACGTACGATCCGGGACGGAAAAACAGAGCAAAAGAAGAAAAGTGGCCCGAAACTAATGAAAACGTTCGATATTGAGCTCCAAAAGGGGCATAGCAAGCGAGCTTGCTGCCCCGTCGTAGAGCTCTCAGAGAGCTTTCCAACGGTATGCTGTGCGCCTCGTAACTCCTTACGGATCAAAAGTTATGGGCACCGGAGCGACGGAGACCTAGTCACAAGCCCTACGCCCTCGGTTTGCGGGCCCAGCCTCCCCGTGAAGAGAAGTTGTCTTGCCCAAGGTGCCGTGGAATTCGATAATAGAAATGTGGTGGGTAAAGTATCTTGGCAACCCTAACCGGAGCAAAAAAAATTGAAAAGGGGTGTGCAACACGAGGACTTCCCAGGGGGTCACCCATCCTAGTACTACTCTCGCCCAAACACGCTTAACTTCGGAGTTCTGATGGGATCCGGTGCATTTGTGCTGGTATGATCCCACCCGTCATGTTGAGGGTACAATTCCTTTATGTGTTAACGGTTCACAGTCCCAGCCTAGAGATATGGCCCATTCAAAAGGCCCAATGGGCTTAACGACAACCCATCCGCTTCAACAACGCAGCATCCTCGCAAGACGTGATATCGACGCATTGTAGGGTCCTCTAATGGGCCGCGAGTAAGTTTGTCGTCCTTTGAACAGCTCACGACGTATGATCCGAGACGGAAAAACAGAGCAAAAGAAGAAAAGTGGCCAGAAACTGATGAAAATGTTCGATTTTGAGCTCCGAAAAGGGCACAGCGAGCTAGCTTGCTGCCCCCGTCGTAGAGCTCTCAGAGAGCTTTCCAACAGTATGTTGTGCGCCTCGTAACTCCTTACGGATCAAAAGTTATGGGCACCGGTTTGCGGGCCCAGCCACCACGTGAAGAGAAGTTGTCTTGCCCAAGGTGCCGTGGGATTCGATAATAGAAATGTGGTGGGTAAAGTATCTTGGCAACCATAACTAGGGCAAAAAAAATTGAAAAGGGGTGCAACACGAGGATTTCCCAGGGGGTCACCCATCCTTGTACTACTCTTGCCCAAGCACGCTTAACTTCGGAGTTCTGATGGGATCCGGTGCATTAGTGCTGGTATGATCTCACCCGTCATGTTGAGCGCACAATTCCTATATGTGGTAACGGTTCACTGTGCCAGCCTAGAGAGATGGCCCATTCAAAAGGCCCAATGGGCTCAACGACAACCCATTCGCTTCAACAAGGCAGCATCCTCGCAAGACATGATATTGACACATTGTAGGGTCCTCTAATGTGTCGCGAGTAAGGTTGTCGTCCTTTTAACAGCTCACGACGTACGATCCAGGACGGAAAAACAGAGCAAAAGAAGAAAAGTGGCCCGAAACTGATGAAAACGTTCGATTTTGTGCTCCTATAAGGGCATAGCGAGCTAGCTTGCTGCCCCCGTCGCAGAGCTCTCAGAGAGCTTTCCAACGGTATGCTATGCGCCTTGTAACTCCTTACGGATCAAAAGTTATGGGCACCGGAGCGACGAAGACCTAGTCACAAGCCCAACGAGCTCGGTATGCGGGCCCAGCCTCCACGTGAAGAGAAGTTGTCTTGCCGAAGGTGTCGTGGGATTCGATATTAGAAATGTGGTGGGTAAAGTATCTTGGCAACCCTAACCGGAGCAAAAAAAATTGAAAAGGGGGGTGCAACACGAGGACTTCCCAGGGGGTCACCCATCCTAGTACTACTCTCGCCCAAGCACGCTTAACTTCGGAGTTCTGATGGGATCCGGGGCATTAGTGCTGGTATTATCGCACCCGTCATGTTGAGGGCACAATTCCTTTATGTGTTAACGGTTCACAGTCCCAGCCTAGAGATATGGCCCATTCAAAAGGCCCAATGGGCTTAACGACAACCCATCCGCTTCAACAACGCAGCATCCTCGCAAGACGTGATATCGACGCATTGTAGGGTCCTCTAATGTGCCGCGAGTAAGGTTGTCGTCCTTTTAACAGCTCACGACGTACGATCCGAGACGGAAAAACATAGAAAAAGAAGAAAAGTATCCCGAAACTAATGAAAACGTTCAATTTTGAGCACCAAAAAGGGCACATCGAGCTAGCTTGCTGCCCCCATTGTAGAGCTCTCAGAGAACTTTCCAACGGTATGCTGTGCGCCTCGTAACTCCTTACGGATCAAAAGTTATGGGCACCGGAGCGACGGAGACCTGGTCACAAGCCCTACGCCCTCGGTTTGCGGGCCCAACCTCGACGTGAAGAGAAGTTGTCTTGCCCAAGGTGCCGTGGGATTCGATAATAGAAATGTGGTGGGTAAAGTATCTTGGCAACCCTAACCGGAACAAAAAAAATTGAAAATGGGGGTGCAACACGAGGACTTTCCAGGGGGTCACCCATCCTAGTACTACTCTCGCCCAAGCACGCTTAACTTCGGAGTTCTGATGTGATCCGGTACATTAGTGCTGGTATGATCGCACCTGTCATGTTGAGGGCACAATTCCTTTATGTGTTAACGGTTCACAGTCCTAGCCTAGAGATATGGCCCATTCAAAAGGCCCAATGGGCTTAACGACAACCCATCCGCTTCAACAACGCAGCATCCTCGCAAGACGTGATATCGACGCATTGTAGGGTCCTCTAATGTGCCGCGAGTAAGGTTGTCGTCCTTTTAACAGCTCACGACGTACGATCCGGGACGAAAAAATAGAGCAAAAGATGAAAAGTGGCCCGAAACTAATGAAAATGTTCGATTTTGAGCTCCGAAAAGGGCAAAGCAAGCCAGCTTGCTGCCCCCGTCGTAGAGCTCTCAGAGAGCTTTCCAACGATATGCTGTGCGCCTCGTAACTCCTTACAGATCAAAAGTTATGGGCACCGGAGCGACGGAGACCTGGTCACAAGCCCTACGCCCTCGGTTTGCGGGCCCAGCCTCCACGTGAAGAGAAGTTGTCTTGCCCAAGGTGCCGTGGGATTCGATAATAGAAATGTGGTGGGTAAAGTATCTTGGCAACCCTAACCGGAGCAAAAAAAATTGAAAATGGGGGTGCAACACGAGGACTTCCCAGGGGGTCACCCATCCTAGTACTACTCTCGCCCAAGCACGCTTAACTTCGGAATTCTGATGGGATCCGGTGCATTAGTGCTGGTATGATCGCACCCGTCATGTTGAGGGCACAATTCCTTTATGTGTTAACGGTTCACAGTCCCAGCCTAGAGATATGACCAATTCAAAAGGCCCAATGGGCTTAACGACAACCCATCCGCTTCAACAACGCAGCATCCTCGCAAGACGTGATATCGACGCATTGTAGGGTCCTCTAATGTGCCGCGAGTAAGGTTGTCGTCCTTTTAACAGCTCACGACGTACGATCCGGGACAGAAAAACATATCAAAAGAACAAAACTGGCCCGAAACTGATGAAAACGTTTGATTTTGAGCTTCGAAAAGGGCACAGCGAGCTAGCTAGCTGCCCCCGTAGTAGAACTCTCAGAGAGCTTTGCAACGGTATGCTGTGCGCCACGTAACTCCTTACGGATCAAAAGTTATGGGCACCGGTTTGCGGGCCCAGCCTCCACGTGAAAAGAAGTTGTCTTGCCCAAGGTGCCGTGGGATTCGATAATGGAAATGTGGTGGGTAAAGTATCTTGGCAACCCTAACCGGAGCAAAAAAAATTGAAAAGGGGGGTGCAAAACGAGGACTTCCCAGGGGGTCACCCATCCTAGTACTACTCTCGCCCAAGCACGCTTAACTTCGGAATTCTGATGGGATCCGGTGCATTAGTGCTGGTATGATCGCAACCGTCATGTTGAGGGCACAATTCCTTTATGTGTTAACAGTTCACAGTACCAGCCTAGAGATATGACCCATTCAAAAGGCCCAATGGGCTTAACGACAACCCATCCGCTTCAACAACGCAGCATCCTCGCAAGACGTGATATCGACGCATTGTAGGGTCCTCTAATGTGCCGCGAGTAAGGTTGTCGTCCTTTTAACAGCTCACGACATACGATCCGGAACGGAAAAACAGAGCAAAAGAAGAAAAGTGGCCCGAAACTGATGAAAACGTTCAATTTTGAGCTCCGAAAAGGGCACAGCGAGCTAGCTGGCTGCCCCCGTCGTAGAGCTCTCAGAGAGCTTTCCAACGGTATGCTGTGCGCCTCGTAACTCCTTACGGATCAAAAGTTATGGGCACCGGAGCGACGGAGACCTGGTCACAAGCCCTACGCCCTCGGTTTGCGGGCCCAGCCTCCACGTGAAGAGAAGTTGTCTTGCCCAAGGTGCCGTGGGATTCGATAATAGAAATGTGGTGGGTAAAGTATCTTGGCAACCCTAACCGGAGCAAAAAAAATTGAAAAGGGGGGTGCAACACGATGACTTCCCAGGGGGTCACCCATCCTAGTACTACTCTCGCCCAAGCATGCTTAACTTCGGAGTTCTGATGGGATCCGGTGCATTAGTGCTGGTATGATCGCACCCGTCATGTTGAGGGTACAATTCCTTTATGTGTTAACGGTTCACAGTCCCAGCCTAGAGATATGGCCCATTCAAAAGGCCCAATGGGCTTAACGACAACCCATCCGCTTCAACAACGCAGCATCCTCGCAAGACGTGATATCGACGCATTGTAGGGTCATCTAATGGTCCGCGAGTAAGTTTGTCGTCCTTTTAACAGCTCACGACGTACGATCAGGGACGGAAAAATATAGCAAAAGAAGAAAAGTGGCTCGAAACTGATGAAAACGTTCGTTTTTGAGCTCCGAAAAGGGCAAAGCAAGCTAGCTAGCTGCCCCCGTCGTAGAGCTCTCAGAGAGCTTTCCAACGGTATGTTGTGCGCCTCATAACTCCTTACGGATCAAAAGTTATGGGCACCGGTTTGCGGGCCCAGCCTCCACGTGAAGAGAAGTTGTCTTGCCCAAGGTGCCGTGGGATTCGATAATAGAAATGTGGTGGGTAAAGTATCTTGGCAACCCTAACCGGAGCAAAAAAAATTGAAAAGGGGGGTGCAACACGAGGACTTCCCAGGGGGTCACCCATCCTAGTACTACTCTCGCCCAAGCACGCTTAACTTCGTAGTTCTGATGGGATCCGGTGCATTAGTGCTGGTATGATCTCACCCATCATGTTGTGGGCGCAATTCCTTTATATGTTAACGGTTCACAGTCCCAGCCTAGAGATATGGCCCATTCAAAAGGCCCAATGGGCTTAACGACAACCCATCCGCTTCAACGACACAGCATCCTCGCAAGACATGATATCAACGCATTGCAGGGTCCTCTAATGTGCCGCGAGTAAGGTTGTCGTCCTTTTAACAACTCACGACGTACGATCCGGGATGGAAAATCAGAGCAAAAGAAGAAAAGTGGCCCGAAACTGATGAAAACGTTCGATTTTGAGCTCCTATAAGGGCATAGCTAGCTAGCTTGCTGCCCCCATCATAGAGCTCTCAGAGAGCTTCCCAACGGTATGCTGTGCGCCTCGTAACTCCTTACGGATCAAAAGTTATGGGCACCGGAGCGACGGAGACCTGGTCACAAGCCCTACGCCCTCGGTTTGCGGGCCCAACCTCGACGTGAAGAGAAGTTGTCTTGCCCAAGGTGCCGTGGGATTCGATAATAGAAATGTGGTGGGTAAAGTATCTTGGCAACCCTAACCGGAGCAAAAAAAATTGAAAATGGGGGTGCAACACGAGGACTTTCCAGGGCGTCACCCATCCTAGTACTACTCTCGCCCAAGCACGCTTAACTTCGGAGTTGTGATGGGATACGGTGCATTAGTGGTGGAGTGATGGCACACGTCATGTTGAGGGTCCAATTCCTTTCTGTGTTACCGGTTCCCAGTCCCAGCCTAGAGATATGGACCTTTCAAAAGGCCCAATGGGCTTAACGACAACCCCTCCGCTTCAACAACGCAGCATCCTCGCAAGACGTGATCTCGACGCATTGTAGGGTCCTCTAATGTGCCGCGAGTAAGGTTGTCGTCCTTTTAACAGCTTACGACGTACGATCCGGGACGGAAAAATAGATCAAACGAAGAAAAGTGGCCCAAAATTGATGAAAACATTCGATTTTGGCCTCCAAAAAGGGCAAAGCGAGCAAGCTAGTTACCCCCGTCCTAGAGCTCTCGAAGAGCTTTCCAACGGTATGCTGTACGCCACGTAACTCCATACGGATCAAAACTAATGGGCACCGGAGCGACGGAGACCTGGTCACAAGCCCTACGCCCTCGGTTTACGGGCCCAACCTCCAAGTGAAGCGAAGTTGTCCTCCCCAAGGTGCCGTGGTATTCGATAATAGAATTGTGGTGGATAAAGTATCTTGGCAACCCTAACCGGAGCAAAAAAAATTGAAATGGGGGCTGCAACACGAGGACTTCCCAGGGGGTCACCAATCTTAGTACTACTCTCGCCCAAGCACGCTTAACTTCGGAGTTCTGATGGGATGCGGTGCATTAGTGCTGGTATGATCGCACCGGTCATGTTGAGGGCACAATTCCTTTATTTGTTAACGGTTCACAGTCCCAGCCTAGAGATATGGCCCACTCAAAAGGCCCAATGGGCTTAACGATAACCCATCCGCTTCAACAACGCAGCATCCTCGCAAGACGTGATATCGACGCATTGTAGGGTCCTGTAATATGCTGCGAGTAAGGTTGTCGTCCTTTTAACAGCTCACGACGTACGATCCGGGACGGAAAAACAGAGCAAAGGAAGAAAAGTGGCCCGAAACTGATGAAAACGTTCGATTTTGTGCTCCGAAAAGGGCACAACGAGCTAGCTTGCTGCCCCCGTCGTAGAGCTCTCAGAGAGCTTTCCAACGGTATGCAGTGCGCCTCGTAACTCCTTACGGATCGAAAGTTATGGGCATCGATTTGTGGGCCCAGCCTCCACGTGAAGAGAAGTTGTCTTGCCCAAGGTGCCGTGGGGTTCGATAATAGAAATGTGGTGGGTAAAGTATCTTGGCAACCCTAACCGGAGCAAAAAAAATTGAAAAGGGGGGTGCAACACGAGGACTTCCCAAGGGATCACCCATCCTAGTACTACTCTCGCCCAAGCACGCTTAACTTCGGAGTTCTGATGGGATCCGGTGCATTAGTGCTGGTATGATCGCACCCGTCATGTTGAGGGCACAATTCCTTTATGTGTTAACGGTTCACAGTCCCAGCCTAGAGATATGGCCCATTCAAAAGGCCCAATGGGCTTAACGACAACCCATCCGCTTCAACAACGCAGCATCCTCGTAAGACGTGATATCGACGCATTGTAGGGTCCCCTAATGTCCAGCGAGTAAGGTTGTCTTCCTTTTAACAGCTCACGACGTACGATCCGAGACGGAAAAATAGAGCAAAAGAAGAAAAGTGGCCCGAAACTGATGAAAACATTCGATTTTGAGCTCCGAAAATGGCCTAGCAAGCTAGCCAGCTGCCTACGTCGTAGAGCTCTCAGAGAGCTTTCCAACGGTATGATGTGCGCCTCGTAACTCCTTACGGAACAAAAGTTATCGGCACCGGAGCGACGGAGACCTGGTCACAAGCCCTACGCCCTCGGTTTGAGGGCCCAGCCTCCACGTGAAGAGAAGTTGTCTTGCCCAAGGTGCCGTGGGATTCGATAATAGAAATGTGGTGGGTAAAGTATCTTGGCAACCCTAATCGGAGCAAAAAAAATTGAAAAGGGGGGTGCAACACGAGGACTACCCAGGGGGTCACCCATCCTAGTACTACTCTCGCCCATGCACGCTTAACTTCGGAGTTCTGATGGGATCCGGTGCATTAGTGCTGGTATGATCGCACCCGTCATGTTCAGGGCACAATTCCTTTATGTGTTAACGGTTCACAGTCCCAGCCTTGAGATATGGCCCATTCAAAAGGCCCGATGGGCTTAACGACAACCCATCCGCTTCAACAACGCAGCATCCTCGCAAGACGTGATATCGACGCTTTTAGGGTCCTCTAATGTTCCGCGAGTAAGGTTGTCGTCCTTTTAACAGCTCACGACGTACGATCTGGGACGGAAAAACATAGCAAAAGAAGAAAAGTGGACCGAAACTGATGAAAACATTCGATTTTGAGCTCCGAAAAGGGCACAGTGAGCTAGCTTGCTGTCCTTGTCGTAGAGCTCTCAGAGAGCTTTCCAACGGTATGCTGTGCGCCTCGTAACTCCTTAAGGATCAAAAGTTATGGGCACCGGAGCGACGGAGACCTGGTCACAAGCCTACGCCCTCGGTTTGCGGGCCCAGCCACCACGTGAAGAGAAGTTGTCTTGCCCAAGGTGCCGTGGGATTCGATAATAGAAATGTGGTGGGTAAAGTATGTTGGCAACCCTAACCGGAGCAAAAAAAATTGAAAATGGGGGTGCAACACAAGGACTTCCCAGGCGTTCACCCCTCCTAGCACCACTCTCGCCCAAGCACGCTTAACTTCGGAGTTCTGATGGGATCCGGTGAATTAGTGCTGGTATGATCGCACCCGTCATGTTGAGGGCACAACTCCTTTATTTGTTAACAGTTCAAAGTCCCAGCCTAGAGATATGGCCCATTCAAAAGACCCAATGGGCTTAACGACAACCCATCCGATTCAACAACGCAGCATCCTCGCAAGACGTGATATCGATGCATTGTAGGGTCCTCTAATGTGCCGCGAGTAAGGTTGTCGTCCTTTTAACAACTCACGTCGTACGATCCGGGACGGAAAAACAGAGCAAAAGAAGAAAAGTGGCCCGAAACTAATGAAAACGTTCGATTTTGAGCTCCGAAAAGGGCATAGCAAGCTAGCTTGCTGCCCTTGTCGTAGAACTCTCAGAGGGCTTTCTAACGGTATGCTGTGCGCCTCGTAACTCCTTACGGATCAAAAGTTATGGGCACCGGAGCGACGGAGACCTGGTCACAAGCCCTACGCCCTCGGTTTGCGGGCCCAGCCTCCACGTGAAGAGAAGTTTTCTTGCCCAAGGTGCCGTGGGATTCGATAATAGAAATGTGGTGGGTAAAGTATCTTGGCAACCCTAACCGGAGCGAAAAAAATTGAAAAGTGGGGTGCAACACGAGGACTTCCCAGGGGGTCACCCATCCTAGTACTACTCTAGCCCAAGCACGCTTAACTTCAGAGTTCTGATGCGATCCGGTGCATTAGTGCTGGTATGATCGCACCCGTTATGTTGAGGGCACAATTCCTTTATGTGTTAACGGTTCACAGTCCCAACCTAGAGATATGGCCCATTCAAAAGGCCCAATGGGCTTAACGACAACCCATCTGCTTCAATATCGCAGCATCCTTGCAAGACGTGATATCGACGCATTGTAGGGTCCTCTAATGTGCCGCGAGTAAGGTTGTCGTCCTTTTAACAGCTCACGACGTACGATCCAGGACGGAAAAACAGAGCAAAAGAAGAGAAGTGGCCCGAAACTGATGAAAACATTCGATTTTGAGCTCTGGAAAGGGCACAGCCTGCTAGCTTGCTTCCACCGTCGTAGAGCTCTCAGAGAGCTTTCCAACGGCATGCTGTGCGCCTCGTAACTCCTTACGGATCAAAAGTTATGGGCACCGGAGCGACGGAGACCTGGTCACAAGCCCTACACCCTCGGTTTGTGGACCCATCCTCCACATGAAGGGAAGTTGTCTTGCACAGGGTGCCGCGGGATTGGATAATAGAAATGTGGTGGGTAAAGTATCTTGGCAACCCTAACCGGAGCAAAAAAAATTGAAAAGCGGGGTGCAACACGAGGACTTCCCAAGGGGTCACCCATCCTAGTACTACTCTCGCCCAAGCACGCTTAACTTCGGAGTTCTGATGGGATCCGGTGCCTTAGTGCTGGTATGATCGCACCCGTCATGTTGAGGGCACAATTCCTTTATGTGTTAACGGTTCACAGTCCCAGCCTAGAGATATGGCCCATTCAAAAGGCCCAATGGGCTTAACGACAACCCATCCGCTTCAACAACGTAGCATCCTCGCAAGACGTGAGATCGACGCAGTGTAGGGGCCTCTTATGTGCCGCGAGTAAGGTTGTCATCCTTTTAACAGCTCACGACGTACGATCCGGGACGGAAAAATAGAGCAAACGAAGAAAAGTGGCGCGAAACTCATTAAAATGTTCGATTTTGAGCACCGAAAAGGGCAAAGCAAGCTAGCTTGCTGTCGTCGTCGTAGAGCTCTCAGAGAGCTTTCCAACGGTATGCTGTGCGCCTCGTAACTCCTTACGGATCAAAAGTTATGGGCACCGGAGCGACGGAGACCTGGTCACAAGCCCTACGCCCTCGGTTTGTGGACCCATCCTCCACGTGAAGAGAAGTTGTCTTGCCCAAGGTGCTGTGGGATTCGATAATAGAAATGTGGTGGATAAAGTATTTTGGCAACCCTAACCGGAGCAAAAAGAATTGAAAAGGGGGGTGCAACACGAGGACTTCCCAAGGGGTCACCCATGCTAGTACTACTCTCGCCCAAGCACGCTTAACTTCGGAGTTCTGATGGGATCCGGTGCATTAGTGCTGGTATGATCGCACCCGTCATGTTGAGGGCACAATTCCTTTATGTGTTAACGGTTCACAGTCCCAGCCTTGAGATATGGCCCATTCAAAAGGCCCAATGGGCTTAACGACAACCCATCCGCTTCAACAACGCAGCATCCTCGCAAGACGTGATATCGACGCATTGTAGGGTCCTCTAATGTGCCGCGAGTAAGGTTGTCGTCCTTTTAACAGCTCACGACGTACGATCCGGGACGGAAAAACAGAGGAAAAGAAGAAAAGTGGCCCGAAACTGATGAAAACATTCGATTTTGAGCTCCGAAATGGGCACAGCGAGCAAGCAGGTTACCCCAGTCGTAGAGCTCTCAGAGAGCTTTCCAACGGTATGCTGTGCGCCTCGTAACTCCTTACGGATCAAAAGTTATGGGCACCGGAGCGACGGAGACCTGGTCACAAGCCCTACGCCCTCGGTTTGCGGGCCCATCCTCCACGTGAAGAGAAGTTGTCTTGCCCAAGGTGCTGTGGGGTTCGATAATAGAAATGTGGTGGGTAAAGTATCTTGGCAACCCTAACCGGAGCAAAAAAAATTGAAAAGGGGGGTGCAACACGAGGACTTCCCAAGGGGTCACCCATCCTAGTACTACTTTCGCCCAAGCACGCTTAACTTCGGAGTTCTGATGGGATCCGGTGCATTAGTGCTGGTATGATCGCACCCGTCATGTTGAGGGCACAATTCCTTTATGTGTTAACGGTTCACAGTCCCAGCCTAGAGATATGGCCCATTCAAAAGGCCCAATGGGCTTAACGACAACCCATCCGCTTCAACAACGCAGCATCCTCGTAAGACATGATATCGACGCATTGTAGGGCCCTCTAAGTCCCGCGAGTAAGGTTGTCATCCTTTTAAAAGCTCACGACGTAATATTCGGGACGGAAAAACAGAGCAAAAGAAGAAAAGTGGCCCGAAACTAATAAAAAAGTTCAATTTTGGGCTCCAAAAATGGGCACAGCAAGCGAGCTTGCTGTCCCCGTCGTAGAGCTCTCAGAGAGATTTCCAACGGTATGCTGCGCGCCTCGTAACTCCTTACAGATCAAAAGTTATGGGCACCGGAGCGACGGAGACCTGGTCACAAGCCCTACGCCCTCGGTTTGTAGGCCCAGCCCCCACGTGAAGAGAAGTTGTCTTGCCCAAGGTGCCATGGGATTTGATAATATAAATGTGGTGGGTGAAGTATCTTGGCAACCCTAACCGGAGCAAAAAAAATTGAAAAGGGGGGTGCAACACGAGGATTTCCCAGGGGGTCACCCATCCTAGTACTACTCTCACCCGAGCACGCTTAACTTCGGAGTTCTGATGGGATCCGGCGCGTTAGTGCTGGTATGATCGCACCCGTCATGTTAAGGGCGCAATTCCTTTATGTGTTAACGGTTCACAGTCCCAGCCTAGAGATATGGCCCATTAAAATGGCCCAATGGGCTTAACGACAACCCATCCGCTTCAACAACGCAGCATCCTCGTTAGACGTGATATCGACGCATTGTAGGGTCCTCTAATGTGCCACGAGTAAGGTTGTCGTCCTTTTAACAGCTCACGACGTACGATCCGGGACGGAAAAACAGAGCAAAACAAGAAAAGTGGATCGAAACTGATGAAAACGTTTGATTTTGAGCTCCGAAAAGGGCCCAGCAAGCTAGCTTGCTGCCCACGTCGTAGAGTTCTCAGAGAGCTTTCCAACGGTATGCTGTGCGCCTCGTAACTCCATACGGATCAAAAGCTATGGGCACCGGAGTGACGGAGACCTGGTCACAAGCCCTACGCCCTCGGTTTGAGGGCCCATCCTCCACGTGAAGAGAAGTTGACTTGCCCAAGGTGCCGTGGGATTCGTTAATAGAAATGTGGTGGGTAAAGTATCTTGGCAACCCTAATCGGAGCAAAAAAAATTGAAAAGGGGGGTGCAACACGAGGACTATCCAGGGGGTCACCCATCCTAGAACTACTCTCGCCCAAGCACGCTTAACTTCGGAGTTCTGATGGGATCCGGTGCATTAGTGCGGGTATGATCGCACCCGTCATGTTCAGGGCACAATTCCTTTATGTGTTAACGGTTCACAGTCCCAGCCTTCAGAGATGGCCCATTCAAAAGGCCCAATGGGCTTAACGACAACCCATCCGCTTCAACAGCGCAGCATCCTCGCAAGACGTGATATCGACGCTTTTAGGGTCCTCTAATGTGCCGCGAGTAATGTTGTCGTCCTTTTAACAGCTCACGACGTACAATCCGGGACGGAAAAACAGAGCAAAAGAAGAAAAGTGGCCCGAAACTAATGAAAACATTCAATTTTGAGCTCCGAAAAGGGCACAGCCAGCTAGCTAGCTGCCCTAATCGTAGAGCTCTCAGAGAGCTTTCCAACAGTATGCTGTGCGCCTCGTAACTCCTTACGGATCAAAAGTTATGGGCACCGGAGCGACGGAGACCTGGTCACAAGCCCTACGCCCTCGGTTTGTTGGCCCAGCCACCACGTGAAGTGACGTTGTCATGCCCAAGGTACCATGGGATTCGATAATAGAAATTTGGTGGATAAAGTATCTTGGCAACCCTAACCGGAGCCAAAAAAATTGAAAATGGGGGTACAACACGAGGACTTCCCAGGGGGTCACCCATCCTAGTGCTACTCTCGCCCAAGCACGCTTAACTTCGGAGTTCTGATGGGATCCGGTGCATTAGTGCTGGTATGATCGCACCCATCATGTTGAGGGCACAATTCCTTTATGTGTTAACGGTTCAGAGTCCCAGCCTAGAGATATGGCCCATTCAAAAGGCCCAATGGGCTTAACGACAACCCATCCGCTTCTACAACGCAACATCCTCGCAAGACGTGATATCGACGCATTGTACGGTCCTCTAATGTGCCGCGAGTAAGGTTGTCGTCCTTTTAACAGCTCACGACGTACGATCCGGGACGGAAAAACAGAGCAAAAGAAGAAAAGTGGCCCGAAACTGATGAAAACGATTGATTTTGAGCTCCGAAAAGGGCAGAGCAAGCTAGCTAGCTGCCCCTGTTGTAGAGCTCTCAGAGAGCTTCCCAATGGTATGCTGTGCGCCTCGTAACTCTATACGGATCAAAAGTTATGGGCACCGGAGCGACGGAGACCTGGTCACAAGCCCTATGCCCTCGGTTTGCGGGCCCAGCCTCCACGTGAAGAGAAGGTTGTCTTGCCCAAGGTGCCGTGGGATTCGATAATAGAAATGTGGTGGGTAAAGTATCTTGGCAACCCTAACCGGAGCAAAAAAAATTGAAAAGGAGGGTGCAACACGAGGACTTCCCAGGGGGTCAACCATTCTAGTACTACTCTCGCCCAAGCACGCTTAACTTCGGAGTTCTGATGGGATCAGGTGCATTAGTGCTGGTATGATCGCACCCGTCATGTTGAGGGCACAATTCCTTTATGTGTTAACAGTTCACAGTCCCAGCCTAGAGATATGGCCCATTCAAAAAGTCCAATGGGCTTAACGACAACCCATCAGCTTCAACAACGCAGCATCCTCGCAAGACGTGAGATCGACGCATTGTAGGGTCCTCTAATGTGCCGCAATTAAGGTTGTCGTCCTTTTAACAGCTCACGACGTACGATCCGGGACGGAAAAACTTAGCAAAAAAAGAAATGTGGCCCGAAACTGATTAAAATGTTCGATTTTGAGCTCTGAAAAGGGCACAGCAAGCTAGCTTGCTGCCCCTGTCGTAGAGCTCTCAGAGAGCTTTCCAACGGTATGCTGTGCGCCTCGTAACTCCTTACGGATCAAAAGTTATGGGCACCGGAGCGACGGAGACCTGGTCACAAGCCCTACGCCCTCGGTTTGCGGGCCCAGCCTCGACGTGAAGAGAAGTTGTCTTGCCCAAGGTGCCATGGGATTCGATAATAGAAATGTGGTGGGTAAAGTATCTTGGCAACCCTAACCGGAGCAAAAAAAATTGAAAAGGGGGGTGCAACACGAGGACTTCCCAAGGGGTCACCCATCCTAGTACTACTCTCGCCCAAGCACGCTTAACTTTGGAGTTCTGATGGGATCCGGTGCATTAGTGCTGGTATTATCGTACCCGTCATGTTTAGGGCATAATTCCTTTATGTGTTAACGGTTCACAGTCCCAGCCTAGAGATATGGCCCATTCAAAAGTCCCAATGGGCTTAACGACAACCCATCCGCTTCAACAACGCAGCATCCTCGCAAGACGTGATATCGACGCATTGTAGGGCCCTCTAATGTCCCGCGAGTAAGGTTGTCATCCATTTAAAAGCTCACGACGTACGATCCGGGACAGAAAAACATAGCAAAAATAGAAAAATGGCCCGAAACTGATGAAAATATTTGATTTTGGGCTCCAAAAAGGGCACAGCGAGCGAGCTAGCTGCCCCTGTCGTAGAGTTCTCAGAGAGCTTTACAACGGTATGTTGTGCGCCGCGTAACGCCTTACGGATCAAAAGTTATGGCCACCGGAGCGAAGGATACCAGGTCACAAGCCCTACGCCCTCAGTTTACTGGCCCAGCCTCCACGTGAAGCGAAGTTGTCTTGCCCACGGTGCCGTGGGATTCGATAATAGAAATGTGGTGGGTAAAGTATCTTGGCAACCCTAACCGGAGCAAAAAAAATTGAAAAGTGGGGTGCAACACGAGGACTTCCCAGGGGGTCACCCATCCTAGTACTACTCTCGCCCAGGCACGCTTAACTTCGGAGTTCTGATGGGATCCGGTGCATTAGTGCTGGTATGATCGCACCCGTCATGTTGAGGGCACAATTCCTTTATGTGTTAACGGTTCACAGTCCCAGCCTAGAGATATGGCCCATTCAAACGGCCGAATGGGCTTAACGACAACCCATCCGCTTCAACAACGCAGCATCCTCGCAAGACGTGATATCGACGCATTGTAGGGTCCTCTAATGTGCCGCGAGTAAGGTTGTCGTCCTTTTAACAGCTCACGACGTACGATCCGGGACGGAAAAACAGAGCAAAAGAAGAAAAGTGGCACGAAACTGATGAAAACGTTCGATTTTGAGCTCCGAAAAGGGCACAGCAAGCTAGCTTGCTTCCCTCGTCGTAGAGCTCTTAGAGAGCTTTCCAACGGTATGCCGTGCGCCTCGTAACTCCTTACGGATCAAAAGTTATGGGCACCGGTTTGCGGGCCCAGCCTCCACGTGAAGAGAAGTTGTCTTGCCCAAGGTGCCGTGGGATTCGATAATAGAAATGTGGTGGGTAAAGTATCTTGGCAACCCTAACCGGAGCAAAAAAAATTGAAAAGGGGGGTGCAACACGAGGACTTCCCAGGGGGTCACCCATCCTAGTACTACTCTCGCCCAAGCACGCTTAACTTCGGAGTTCTGATGGGATCCGGTGCATTAGTGCTGGTATGATCGCACCCGTCATGTTGAGGGCACAATTCCTTTATGTGTTAACGGTTCACAGTCCCAGCCTAGAGAAATGGCCCATTCAAAAGGCCCAATGGGCATAACGACAACCCATCCGCTTCAACAACGCAGCATCCTCGCAAGACGTAATATCGACGCATTGTAGGGTCCTCTAATGTGCCGCGAGTAAGGTTGTCGTTCTTTTAACAGCTCACGACGTACGATCAGGGACGGAAAAACAGAGCAAAAGAAGAAAAGTGGCCCGAATCTGATGAAAACGTTCGATTTCGAGCTCCCAAAAGGGCACAGCGAGCTAGCTTGCTGCCATCGTCGTAGATCTCTCAGAGAGCTTTCCAACGGTATGCTGTGCGCCTCGTAACTCCATACGGATCAAAAGTTATGGGCACCGGAGCGACGGAGACCTGGTCACAAGCCCTACGCCCTCGGTTTGCGGGCCCAGCCTCCACGTGAAGAGAAGTTGTCTTGCCCAAGGTGCCGTGGGATTCGATAATAGAAATGTGGTGGCTAAAGTATCTTGGCAACCCTAACCGGAGCAAAAAAAATTGAAAAGGGGGGTGCAACACGAGGACTTCCCAAGGGGTCACCCATCCTAGTACTACTCTCGCCCAAGCACGCTTAACTTCGGAGTTCTGATGGGATCCGGTGCATTAGTGCTGGTATGATCGCACCCGTCATGTTGAGGGCACAATTCCTTTATGTGTTAACGGTTCACAGTCCCAGCCTAGAGATATGGCCCATTCAAAAGGCCCAATGGGCTTAACGACAACCCATCCGCTTCAACAACGCAGTATCCTCGCAAGACGTGATATCGACGCATTGTAGGGTCCTCTAATGTGCCGCGAGTAAGGTTGTCGTCCTTTTAACAGCTCACGACGTACGATTCGGGACGGAAAAATAGAGCAAAAATAGAAAAGTGGCGCGAAACTGATGAAAACGTTCGATTTTGAGCTCTGAAAAGGGCACAGTGAACTAGCTTGCTGCCCCCGTCGTAGAGCTGTCAGAGAGCTTTCCAACGGTATGCTGTGCACCACGTAACTCCTTACGGATCAAAAGTTATGGGCACCGGAGCGACGGAGACCTGGTCACAAGCCCTACGCCCTCGGTTTGCGGGCCCAACCTCCACGTGAAGAGAAGTTGTCTTGCCCAAGGTACCGTGGGATTCGATAATAGAAATGTGGTGGGTAAAGTATCTTGGCAACCCTAACCGGAGCAAAAAAAATTGAAAAGGGGGGTGCAACACGAGGACTTCCCAGGGGGTCACCCATCCTAGTACTACTCTCGCCCAAGCACGCTTAACTTCAGAGTTCTGATGGGACCCGGTGGATTAGTGCTGGTATGATCGCACCCGTCATGTTGAGGGCACAATTCCTTTATGTGTTAACGGTTCACTGTCCCAGCCAGAGATATGGCCCATTCAGAAGGCCTAATGGGCTTAAGGACAACCCATCCGCTTCAACAATGCAGCATTCTTGCAAGACGTAATATATTGACGCATTGTAGGGTCCTCTAATGTGCCGCGAGTAAGGTTGTCGTCCTTTTAACAGCTCACGACGTACGATCCGGGACGGAAAAACAGAGCAAAGGGAGAAAAGTGGCCCGAAACTGATGAAAACGTTCGATTTTGAGCTCTGAAAAGGGCATAGCGAGCGAGCTAGCTGCCCCCGTCGTTGAGCTCTCAGAGAGCTTTCCAACGGTATGCTGCGCGCCTCGTAACTCCTTACGGATCAAAAGTTATGGGCACCGGAGCGATGGAGACCTGGTCACAAGCCCTACGCCCTCGGTTTGCGGGCCCAGCCTCCACGTGAAGAGAAGTTGTCTTGCCCAGGGTGCCGTGGGATTCGATAATAGAAATGTGGTGGGTAAAGTATCTTGGCAACCCTAACCGGAGCAAAAAAAATTTAAAAGGGTGGTGCAACACGAGGACATCCCAGGGGGTCACCCATCCTAGTACTACTATCGACCAAGCACGCTTAACTTCGGAGCTCTGCTGGGATCCGGTGCATTGGTGCTGGTATGGTCGCACCTGGCATGTTGATGGCACAATTCCATTATGTGTTAACGGTTCACAGTCCCAGCCTAAAGATATGGGCCATTCAAAAGGCCCAATGGGCTTAACGACAACCCATCCGCTTCAACAACGCAGCATCCTCGCAAGACGTGATATCGACGCATTGTAGGGTCCTCTAATGTGCCGCGAGTATGGTTCTCGTCCTTTTAACAGCTCACAACGTACTATCCGGGATGAAAAAACAGAGCAAAAGAAGAAAAGTGGCCCGAAATTGATGAAAATGTTCGATTTTGAGCTCTGAAAAGGGCACAGCGAGCTAGCTAGCTGCTCCAGTCGTAGAGCTCTCAGATAGCTTTCCAACGGTATGATGTGTGCCTCGTAACTCCTTACGGATCAAAAGTTATGGGTACCGGTTTGCACGCCCAGCATCCACGTGAAGAGAAGTTGTCTTGCCCAAGGTGCCGTGGGATTCGATAATAGAAATGTGGTCGGTAAAGTATCTTGGCAACCCTAACCGGAGCAAAAATAATTGAAAAGGGGGGTGCAACACAAGGATTTCCCAGGGGGTCACCCATCCTAGTACTACTCTCGCCCAAGCACGCTTAACTTCGGAGTTCTGATGGGATCCGGTGCATTAGTGCTGGTATGATCGCAACCGTCATGTTGAGGGCACAATTCCTTTATGTGTTAACCGTTCACAGTTATAGCCTAGAGATATGGCCCATTCAAAAAGTCCAATGGGCTAAACGGCAACCCATCCTCTTCAACAACACAGCCTCCTCGCAAGAAGTGATATCGACGCATTGTAGGGTCCTCTAATGTGCAGCGAGTAAGGTTGTCGTCCTTTTAACAGCTCACGACGTACGATCCGGGACGGAAAAACAGAGCAAAAGAAGAAAAGTGGCCTGAAACTGATGAAAACGTTCGATTTTGAGCTCCGAAAGAGGCAAAGCGGGCTAGGTAGCTACCCCCCTCGGAGAGCTCTCAGGGAGCTTTCCAACGGTATGCTGTACGCCACGTAACACCTTACTGATCAAAAGTTATGGGCACCGGAGCGACGGAGACCTGGTCACAAGCACTACGCCCTCGGTTTGCGGGCCCAGCCTCCACGTGAAGAGAAGTTGTCTTGCCCAAGGTGCCGTGGGATTTGATAATAGAAATGTGGTGGGTAAAGTATCTTGGCAACCCTAACCGGAGCAAAAAAAATTGAAAAGGGGGGTGCAACACGAGGACTTCCCAGGGGGTCACCCATCCTAGTACTACTCTCGCCCAAGCACGCTTAACTTCAGAGTTCTGATGGGATCCGGTGCATTAGTGCTGGCATGATCGCACCCGTCATGTTGAGGGCACAATTCCTTTATGTGTTAACGGTTCACAGTCCCAGCCTAGAGATATGGCCCATTCAAAAGGCCCAATGGGCTTAACGACAACCCATCCGCTTCAACAACGCAGCATCCTCGCAAGACGTGAGATCGACGCATTGTAGGATCCTCTAATGTGCCGCAATTAAGGTTGTCGTCCTTTTAACAGCTCACGACGTACGATCCGGGACGGAAAAACATAGCAAAAAAAGAAATGTGGCCCGAAACTGATTAAAATGTTCGATTTTGAGCTCTGAAAAGGGCACACCGAGCCAGCTTGCTGCCCCCGTCGTAGAGCTCTCAGAGTGCTTTCCAACGGTATGCTGTGCGCCTCGTAACTCCATACGGATCAAAAGTTATGGGCACCGGAGCGACGGAGACCTGGTCACAAGCCCTACGCCCTCGGTTTGCGGGCCCAGCCTCCACGTGAAGAGAAGTTGTCTTGCCCAAGGTGCCATGGGATTCGATAATAGAAATGTGCTGGGTAAAGTATCTTGGCAACCCTGACCGGAGCAAAAAAAATTGAAAAAGGGGGTGCAAACGAGGATTTCCGAGGGGGTCACCCATCCTTGTACTAGTCTCGTCCAAGCACGCTTAACTTCGGAATTCTGATGGGATCCGGTGCATTAGTGCTGGTATGATCGCACCTGTCATGTTGAGGGCACAATTCCTTTATGTGTTAACGGTTCACAGTCCTAGCCTAGAGATATAGCCCATTCAAAAGGCCCAATGGGCTTAACGACAACCCATCCGCTTCAACAACGCAGCATCCTCGCAAGACGTGATATCGACGCATTTTAGGGTCCTCTAATGTGCCGCGAGTAAGGTTGTCATCCTTTTAACAGCTCACGACGTACGATTCGGGACGAAAAAACAGAGCAAAAGAAGAAAAGTGGCCCGAAACTAATTAAAACGTTCGATTTTGAGCTCCGAAAAGGGCACAGCAAGCTAGCTTGCTGCCCCCGTCGTAGAGCTCTCAGAGAGCTTTCCAACGGTATGTTGTGCGCCTCGTAACTCCTTACGGATCAAAAGTTATGGGCACCGGATCGACGGAGACCTGCTCACAAGCCCTACGCCCTCGGTTTGCGGTCCCGGCCTCCACGTGAAGAGAAGTTGTCTTGCCCAAGGTGCCGTGGGATTCGATAATAGAAATGTGGTGGATAAAGTATCTTGGCAACCCTAACCGGAGCAAAAAAAATTGAAAAGGGGGGTGCAACACGAGGACTTCCCAGGGGGTCACCCATCCTAGTACTACTCTCGCCCAAGCACGCTTAACTTCGGAGTTCTGATGGGATCCGGTGCATTAGTGCTGGTATGATCGCACCCGTCATGTTGAGGGCACACTTCCTTTATGTGTTAACGGTTCACAGTCCCAGCCTAGAGATATGGCCCATTCAAAAGGCCCAATGGGCTTAACGACAACCCATCCGCTTCAACAACGCAGCATCCTCGCAAGACGTGATATCAACGCATTGTAGGGTCCTCTAATGTGCCGCGAGTAAGGTTGTCGTCCTTTTAACAGCTCACGACGTACGATTCGGGACGGAAAAACAGAGCAAAAGAAGAAAACTATCCCGAAACTGATGAAAACGTTCGATTTTGAGCTCCGAAAAGGGCACAGCAGGCTAGCTAGCTACCCCCATCGTAGAGCTCTCAGAGAGCTTTCCAACGGTATGCTATGCGCCTCGTAACTCCTTACGGATCAAAAGTTATGGGCACCGGAGCGACGGAGACCTGGTCACAAGCCCTACGCCCTCGGTTTGCGGGCCCAGCCTCTAAGTGAAGAGAAGTTGTCTTGCCCAAGGTGCCGTGGGATTCGGTAATAGAAATGTGGTGGATAATGTATCTTGGCAACCCTAACCGGAGCAAAAAAAATTGAAAAGCAAGGGTGCAACACGAGGACTTCCAAGGGGGTCACCCATCCTAGTACTACTCTTGCCCATGCACGCTTAACTTCGGAGTTCTGATGGGATCCGGTGCATTAGTGCTGGTATGATCACACCTGTCATGTTGAGGGCACAATTCCTTTATGTGTTAACGGTTCACAGTCCCAACCTAGAGATATGGCCCATTCAAAAGGCCCAATGGACTTAACGACAACCCATCCACTTCAACAACGCAGCATCCTCGCAAGATGTGATATCGACGTATTGTAGGGTCCTCTAATGTGCCGCGAGTAAGGTTGTCGTCCTTTTAACAGCTCACGACGTACGATCCAGGACGGAAAAATAGAGCAAAAGAAGAAAAGTGGCCCAAAACTGATGAAAATGTTCGATTTTGTGCTCGAAAAAGGGCACAACGAGCTAGCTAGCTGCCCCCGTCGTAGAGCTCTCAGAGAGCCTTCCAACAGTATGCTGTGCGCCTCGTAACTCCTTACGGATCAAAAGTTATGGGCACCGGAACGACGGAGACCTGGTCACAAGCCCTACGCCCTCGGTTTACGGGCCCAGCCTCCACGTGAAGAGAAGTTGTCTTGCCCAAGGTGCCGTGGGATTCGATAATAGAAATGTGGTGGGTAAAGTATCTTGGCAACCCTAACCGGAGCAAAAAAAATTGAAAAGGGGGGTGCAACACGAGGACTTCCCAGGGGGTCACCCATCCTAGTACTACTCTCGCCCAAGCACGCTTAACTTCGGAGTTCTGATGGGATCCGGTGCATTAGTGCTGGTATGATCGCACCCGTCATGTTGAGGGCACAATTCCTTTATGTGTTAACGGTTCACAGTCCTAGCCTAGAGATATGGCCCATTCAAAAGGCCCAATGGGCTTAACGACAACCCATCCGCGTCAACAACGCAGCATCCTCGCAAGACGTGATATCGACGCATTGTAGGGTCCTCTAATGTGCCGCGAGTAAGGTTGTCGTCCTTTTAATAGCTCACGACGTACGATCCGGGACGGAAAAACAGAGCAAAAAAAGAAAAGTGGCCCAAAACTGATTAAAACGTTCGATTTTGAGCTTCAAAAAGGGCACCGCGAGCTAGCTCGTTGCCCCCATCGTAGAGCTCTCAGAGTGCTTTCCAACGGTATGCTGTGCGCCTCGTAACTCCTTACCGATCAAAAGTTATGGGCACCGGAGCGACGGAGACCTGGTCACTAACTCTACGCCCTCGGTTTGCGGGCCCAGCCCCCACGTGAAGAGAAGTTGTCTTGCCCAAGGTGCCGTGGGATTGGATAATAGAAATGTGGTGTATAAAGTATCTTGGCAACCCTAACCGGAGCAAAAAAAATTGAAAAGGGGGGTGCAACACGAGGACTTCCCAGGGGGTCACCCATCCTAGTACTACTCTTGCCCAAGCACGCTTATCTTTGGAGTTCTGATGGGATCCGATGCATTAGTGCTGGTATGATCGCACCCGTCATGTTGAGGGCACAATTCCTTTATGTGTTAACGGTTCACAGTCCCAGCCTAGAGATATGGCCCATTCAAAAGGCCCAATGGGCTTAACGACAACCCATCCGCTTCAACAACGCAGCATCCTCGCAAGACGTGATATCGACGCATTGTAGGGTCCTCTAATGTGCCGCAAGTAAGGTTGTCGTCCTTTTAACAGCTCACGACGTACGATCCGGGACGGAAAAACAGAGCAAAAGATGAAAACTCTCTTGAAACTGATGAAAACGTTCGATTTTGAGCTCCGAAAATGGCACACCGAGCTAGCTAGCTGTCCTTGTCGTAGAGCTCTCAGAGAGCTTTCCAACGGTATGCTGTGCGCCTCGTAACTCCTTACGGATCAAAAGTTATGGGCACCGGAGCGACAGAGACCTGGTCACAAGCCCTACGCCCTCAGTTTGCGGGCCCAGCCTCCACGTGAAGAGAAGTTGTCTTGCCCAAGGTGCCGTGGGATTCGATAATAGAAATGTGGTGGGTAAAGTATCTTGGCAACCCTAACCGGAGCAAAAAAAATTGAAAAGGGGGGTGCAACACGAGGACTTCCCAGGGGGTCACCCATCCTAGTACTACTCTCGCCCAAGCACACTTAACTCCGGAGTTCTGATGTGATCCAGTGCATTAGTGCTGGTATGATCGCACCCATCATGTTGAGGGCACAGTTCCTCTGTGTGTTAACGGTTCACTGTCCCAGCCTAGAGATATGGCCCATTCAAAAGGCCCAATAGGCTTAACGACAACCCATCCGCTTCAAAAACGCAGCATCCTCACAAGACGTGATATCGACGCATTGTAGGACCCTCTAATGTGCCGCGAGTAAGGTTGTCGTCCCTTTAACAGCTCATGACGTACGATCCGGGACAGAAAAATATAGCAAAAGAAGAAAAGTGGCCCGAAACTGATGAAAACATTCGATTTTGAGCTCCAAAAAGGGCACAGCGTGCTAGCTTGCTGCCCCCGTCATAGAGCTCTCAGAGAGCTTTCCAACGGTATGCTGTGCACCTCGTAACTCCTTACGGATCAAAAGTTATGGGCACCGGAGCGACGGAGACCTGGTCACAAGCCCTACGCCCTCGGTTTGCGGGCCCAGCCTCCACGTGAAGAGAAGTTGTCTTTCCCAAGGTGCCGTGGGATTCGATAATAGAAATGTGGTGGGTAAAGTATCTTGGCAACCCTAACCGGAGCAAAAAAAATTGAAAAGCGGGGTGCAACACGAGGACTTCCCAGGGGGTCACCCATCCTAGTACTACTCTCGCCCAAGCACGCTTAACTTCGGAGTTCTGATGGGATCCGGTGCATTAGTGCTGGTATGATCGCACCCGTCATGTTGAGGGCACAATTCCTTTATGTGTTAACGGTTCACAGTCCCAGCCTAGAGATATGGCCCATTCAAAAGGCCCAATGGGCTTAACGACAACCCATCCGCTTCAACAACGCAGCATCCTCGCAATACGTGATATCGACGCATTGTAAAGTCCTCTAATGTGCCATGAGTAAGGAAGTCGTCCTTTTAACAGCTCACGACGTACGATTCGGGACGGAAAAACAGAGCAAAAGAAGAAAAGTGGCCCGAAACTGATGAAAACGTTCGATTTTGAGCCCCAAAAAGGGCACAGTGAGCTAGCTAGCTTCCCCCGTCGTAGAGCTCTCAGAGAGCTTTCCAACGATATGCTGTGCGCCTCGTAACTCCTTACGGATCAAAAGTTATGGGCACCGAAGCGACGGAGACCTGGTCACAAGCCCTACGCCCTCGGTTTGCGGGCCCGGCCTCCACGTGAAGCGAAGTTGTCTTGCCCAAGGTGCCGTGGGATTCGATAATAGAAATGTGGTGGATAAAGTATCTTGGCAACCCAAACCGAAGCAAAAATAAAAATAAAAAGGGGGGGTGCAACACGAGGACATCCCAGGGGGTCACCCATCCTAGTACTACTTTCGCTCAAGCACGCTTAACTTCGGAGTTCTGTTGGGATCCGGTGCATTAGTGCTGGTATGATCGCACCCGTCATGTTGAGGGCACAATTCCTTGATTTGTTAACGGTTCACAGTCCCATCCTAGAGAGATGGCCCATTCAAAAGGCCCAATGGGCTTAACGACAACCCATCCGCTTCAACAATGCTGCATCCTCGCAAGACGTGATATCGACGCATTGTAGGGTCCTCTAATGTGCCGCGAGTAAGGTTGTCGTCCTTTTAACAGCTCACAACATACGATCCGGGACGGAAAAACAGAGCAAAAGAAGAAAAGTGGCCCGAAACTGATGAAAACGTTCGATTTTGAGCTCCGAAAAGGGCACAGCGAGCTAGCTTGCTGCCCCGTCGTAGAGCTCTCGGAGAGCTTTCCAACGGTATGCTGTGTGTCACGCCCCAACCCGGCCTATAAAGGTTAGACTAGGGTGTGATCTAAACAATCAATTCCTTTCACATTCTTAATCATTCTAGGAGGTTTAACACTTAACGTTTTATTCTAGACTCCAAAACTTTCCGGAAATTCGGCAGCATGACGGCTGTAATTGAGCTCTTTGTTTTGACCTAAATTTTCTAACAGCCTCAAAATTTACCATTTCAAATTCAATTCCAGCTAAGATTACTATTATTCCATCAATTGAGTTGCCTATTGGTTAATTCGACGTCCCGTTTGATTTATAACCTAACATGATACTATGTCTCGTTTGTTCATTTATCCTCATTTCAAAATATACCTGTTGATCTTAGCTTATAAGCGAGTACCTGCTGAGATTGGATAAGTTCATTAACCTATTTCTTAACTAAGCATCATAACCTGTGACAGATACTAGCGGTAGTGAAAGCAAAACTATCATAGTAGTGTCATGTCTGGTATCAGTCTACTTAAAATAAGTACAACCCAAAATTAGACCCCAAATTACAGCGGGGGTCTTTTACATCACAAGCAACAACAACATAAGGGAAATAGTCTTTAAGTAACAAAAGTTCACAAGAAGTCACGTTCAAGCAAAACAACGATAACAAGCAATCATTCCAGAGGTTCATCATTAGGTACATTGAGCTCGGGTTCCTGTGCCTGTTCTTCTTCACCTGAAATGATGAAAGAGGGTGAGTCCTTATGAACTCAGCGAGGGGGAACGAGAAATAAGTTTGAAACTCATTTTCTGGTTAAACTTATGAAAATCCCTTTTTCAAACATGAATACAACAGAAGTACAAGTACAGAAATACAAATACAGAAACAGGAATACCAGTCTTTCCTCCCCGAGGTTCTCTAGGATCCAAGCGGGAGTACTTACACATATAATAAAAAGGATACGGTGAGCTTTTGCTCTCAGATCAGATCCAGGATCAACTGTTGCGGCCGACTTCAAATCATCCCCCAAACACACCAAGTGGGTGTACTCCGGATGTACCCCAAAATCCTACGACCCAACTCTCCGAGGAAGTCTAGCCCCCAAGCGAGAGAGGGAATGGGACCATGGTGGTCACGGTATCACCGGCAAGCCCGATGCCGCCCGGCGTACGTGATCGCTACCATGCCGACAGGAAAGGTTGCAACCTTGTATGCAATGCACATTTATGACAGGTAATATATATCACAGAAGGAGGACAACAAAGTAGGTCGCCTCCGGAGAGTCATAAGATTGCACATTGACAGATAAACAAGCAGGACACGATAAGACAGGAATTTTCACTTGAAAGGCATATAGAGTTATATGGAAATTAAACGGGCAGCCATGTAACACATGTAAAACAGGCCATATAACTCATTAAATAGTCCACGCAATCAAGTGATAAGATTACTCAACATGCAATGATATCAACATGGGTTCAAATGCAAGAAAAGCTTATTTGTCAACATGCAGTGGTCAAGATCACTTTTAAAGTTATAAAACAGTTACGGGCAGCCCGCGCAACGTACAGTTTCCTCACAATATCCAATGGTTAACACTTAGCAAGAATACTTAGTCATTAGGGTTTCTATTTCATGCATAATCGTGCGATCAAAACCCTAAGTCAACTTAACATCATTCCCAAGTCATGCATCAATCAATTCATACAACCTCAAGTGCTCAAAACAGTCCACATAATGTTCCAACACCACATTTCCAAGCAATTAGTGCCACAAAAGAGGTTACAATAGTTTTCCAAGCACATAGCTAAGTGGAACTCTCACTGCAATAGGCTGTTTTCTCACAATCAATCGAATAATCAAACAATCTCCAAATTCAGTAAATAAGATTTCAAATTAAATCTTAAGAAGTTAACTAAAATCAGAAACAAGCCTTGCATCAATTGGAGTTCAGAATCATTAGTTATAACCGAAACAGTGAGGTAACACAAAACTGTCCAGATTTGGACACTTTTCAGAAAATGACGTTTTTGAGGTCCTTAGAGTCATTTTTAGCTTTGGTCTATTTCTGACAAAGTTGTCCAGAACTGAGAAATCTAGCACCAAACCAAGTTTCATGCATTTTGGATAACATTTACTAAGTAAAATATGGTTCGTGCCACAAGGTCAGTGCATCTGCCAAAACCTGATTCATTTTTCCAGATTTCCAGATTTGGTCACATTTTAATGATTTGCCATTTTGAGGACCTTAGAGTCAAAATTTGCTTCGACCTATTTCTGGGAAAAATGTTCAAAACTGTCCAAACTAGTCACCCACCAATTTTCAAGCATTTCCAACATCATTTTCTTAGCTAAACTTACCTCGAACAGACTGGTCAGAGAGCTGTCACATAAATTCGACTTCACCTAGCATCATTTTCAAGCCAAGTTCTTGCCATGCATGGTTGTTTAAGCTCATGGACGACCACATAACTCAAGTACAGAAGAAAATATACTCATTTGTGAACATGCATGTGAAATTTCAAAGAGTTTTCAAAAGCTTTTAACCCTCACCTTTGCAATCAACCAAACTATGTTCAAAAACCCGGTTGAAGCTCAAATCTGTTCTTCTCCTTGCTTGGCTGAGATTTCAACTTGGTTTTCTCTATTTTTCCTAGCCTAGTGATCAACCTCTTAGTGCATGCATGTAGTCAAAACATGAAGAAAATAAATGGATGCTTAGTAACTCACCTAGGCCGAAATGGAGCTTCAAATGCGCATGCAAGAGAAATTTTCGAACTCTAGCTTGTTTGCTTGGTTTTCTTGATGGTTTGCTTGCCTTGTTCGACCAAGGTGTGATGAGGATGAACAAGGATGATGAGAGTTCAGCCAAGGACCGAAATGGAGAGAGAAGAATGAGAGGAGAGAGAGTTTGTGAGAGGAAATGTGAGAAATGACAAAGAAATGATGGTCTTGGCAATTTTTGAGGTGTATGTCGGCATTGGGCAGCCCATTTTCACCCTTTGTCTTCAAAATTCTTTAATTTGAAATGTTAAGCATGGGCAAAATGCTATGGCCAAGAATGGTGAAGAAATTGGGTGCAATTTGAGCAATTTTTTAATGCATCATGCTAAGTGTTTGACTAAGACTATGAATAAAATATGCAATTGTTAGACCAATGCTCTTAGTGGTCGGCCAAAGCTAATGAATTGGCTGAATTTTTGTCATCTTAAGCAATATTCTAATTGTATCTTAAAGGTGCAAAAAGAATAATGGATAAATAATAAGGAATGTTTTCTTTTTGGTCCATTTTTGTCTTCTAGTGAATGGAATTTTGATTATTATATTGTTAGTGGATTTTGTAGAATTGTTTAATAGTCTAGTGTTTCGTGAAAGATGCTTTCTTGATTAGTGTGTAGGCACGCTTTTCTGGGGTTGGGGGACACACTTCGAGGTAGGACACGAACTACAAGACGAACGCACGTTTTTCAAGCAAACGCACGTAACTCTATATGAATGCACGAAATTCAATGCAAGGCACACAAAACTAAATACAATTCTCAAACCTAGGTCATGGAACGCAAATCTAGGTTAGGGCACACGAAGTTAGGTTTCGCACGAAAATCGAGGTCGGGCCTCACACTGTGCGCCTCGTAACTACTTACGGATCAAAAGTTATGGGCAACGGAACGACGGAGACCTGGTCACAAGCCCTATGCCCTCGCTTTGCGGGCCCAGCCTCCACGTGAAGAGAAGTTGTCTTTCCCAAGGTGCCGTGGGATTCGATAATAGAAATGTGGTGGGTAAAGTATCTTGGCAACCCTAACCGGAGCAAAAAAAATTGAAAAGGGGGGTGCAACACGAGGACTTCCCAGGGGGTCACCCATCCTAGTACTACTCTCGCCCAAGCACGCTTAACTTCGGAGTTCTGATGGGATCCGGCACATTAGTGCTGGTATGAGCGCACCCCTCATGTTGGGGGCACAATTCCTTTATGTGTTAACGGTTCACAGTCCCAGCCTAGAGATATGGCCCATTCAAAAGGCCCAATGGGCTTAACGACAACCCATCCGCTTCAACAATGCAGCATCCTCGCAAGACGTGATATCGATGCATTGTAGGGTCCTCTAATGTGCCGCGAGTAAGGTTTTCGTCCTTTTAACAGCTCACGCAGTACGATCCGTGATGGAAAAACAGAGCAAAAGAAGAAAAGTGGCCCCAAACTGATGAAAACGTTCGATTTTGAGCTCCGAAAAGGGAACAGCGAGCTAGCTTGCTGTCCCCGTCGTAGAGCTCTCGGAGACCTTTCCAACGGGATGTCGTGCGCCTCGTAACTCCTTACGGCCCAAAAGTTATAGGCACCGAAGCGACGCAGACCTGGTTACAAGCCCTATGCCCTTGGTTTGCGGGCCCAGCCTCCACGTGAAGAGAAGTTGTCTTGCCCAACGTGCCGTGGGATTCGATAATAGAAATGTGGTGGGTAAAGTCTTGGCAACCCTAACCGGAGCAAAAAAAATTGAAAAAGGGGGGTGCAACACGAGGACTTCCCAGGGGGTCACCCATCCTAGTACTACTCTCGCCCAAGCACGCTTAACTTCAGAGTTCTGATGGGATCCGGTGCATTAGTGCTGGTATGATCGCACCCGTCATGGTGAGGGCACAATTCCTTTATGTGTTAACGGTTCACAGTCCCAGCCTAGAGATATGGCCCATTCAAAAGGCCCCATGGGCTTAACGACAACCCATCCGCTTCAACAACGCAGCATTCTGATAAGACGTGATATCGACGCATTGTAGGGTCCTCTAATGTGCCGCGAGTAAGGTTGTCGTCCTTTTAAAAGCTCACGACGTACGATCCGGGACGAAAAAACAGAGCAAATGAGGAAAAGTGTCCCGAAACTAATGAAAACGTTCGATTTTGAGCTCCGAAAAGGGCACAGCGAGAAAGCTCGCTGCCCCCATCGTAGAGCTCTCAGAGAGCTTTCCAACGGTATACTGTGCGCCTCTTAACTCCTTACGGATCAAAACTTATGGGCACCGGAGCGACGGAGACCTGGTCACAAGCCCTACGCCCTCGGTTTGCGGGCCCAGCCTCCACGTGAAGAGAAGTTGTCTTGCCCAAGGTGCCGTGGGATTCGATAATAGAAACGTGGTGGGTAAAGTATCTTGGCAACCCTAACCGGAGCAAAAAAAATTGAAAAGGGGGGTGCAACACGAGGACTTCCCAGGGGGTCACCCATCCTAGTACTACTCTCGCCCAAGCACGCTTAACTTCGGAGTTCTGATGGGATCCGGTGCATTAGTGCTGGTATGATCGCACCCGTCATGTTGAGGGCACAATTCCTTTATGTGTTAACGGTTCACAGTCCCAGCCTAGAGATATGGCCCATTCAAAAGGCCCAATGGGCTTAACGACAACCCATCCGCTTCAACAACGCAGCATCCTCGCAAGACGTGATATCGACACATTGTAGGGTCCTCTAATGAGCCTCGAGTAAGGTTGTCGTCCTTTTAACAGCTCACGACGTACGATCCGGGACGGAAAAACAGAGGAAATGAAGAAAAGTGGCCCGAGACTGATGAAAACGTTCGATTTTAAGCTCCGAAAAGGGCACAGCAAGCTTGTTGTAGAGCTCTCAGAGAGCTTTCCAACGGTATGCTGTGCGCCTCGTAACTCCTTACGGATCAAAAGTTATGGGCACCGAAGCGACGGAGACCTGGTCACAAGCCCTACGCCCTCAGTTTGCGGGCCCAGCCTCCACGTGAAGAGAAGTTGTCTTGCCCAAGGTGCCGTGGGATTCGATAATAGAAATGTGGTGGGTAAAGTATTTTGGCAACCCTAACAGGAGCAAAAAAAATTGAAAATGGGGGGTGCAACACGAGGACTTCCCAGGGGGTCACCCATCCGAGTACTACTCTCGCCCAAGCACGCTCAACTTCGAAGTTCTGATGGGATCCGGTGCATTAGTGCTGGTATGATCACACCCGTCATGTTGAGGGCACAATTCCTTTATGTGTTAACGGTTCACAGTCCCAGCCTAGAGATATGGCCCATTCAAAAGGCCCAATGGGCTTAACGACAACCCATCCACTTCAACAACGCAGCATCCTCGCAAGACGTGATATCGACGCATTGTAGGGTCCTCTAATGTGCCGCGAGTAAGGTTGTCATCATTTTGACAGCTCACGACGTACAATTCGGGACGAAAAAACAGAGCAAAAGAGGAAAAGTGGCCCGAAACTGATGAAAACGTTCGATTTTGAGCTCCGAAAAGGGCACAGCGAGCGAGCTCGCTGCCCCCGTCGTAGAGGTCTCAGAGAGCTTTCCAACGGTATACTGTGCGCCTCTTAACTCCTTACGGATCAAAACTTATGGGCACCGGAGCGACGGAGACCTGGTCACAAGCCCTACGCCCTCGGTTTGCGGGCCCAGCCTCCACGTGAAGAGAAGTTGTCTTGCCCAAGGTGCCGTGGGATTCGATAATAGAAACGTGGTGGGTAAAGTATCTTGGCAACCCTAACCGGAGCAAAAAAAATTGAAAAGGGGGGTGCAACACGAGGACTTCCCAGGGGGTCACCCATCCTAGTACTACTCTCGCCCAAGCACGCTTAACTTCGTAGTTCTGATGGGATCCGGTGCATTAGTGCTGGTATGATCGCACCCGTCATGTTGAGGGCACAATTCCTTTATGTGTTAACGGTTCACAGTCCCAGCCTAGAGATATGGCCCATTCAAAAGGCCCAATGGGCTTAACGACAACCCATCCGCTTCAACAACGCAGCATCCTCGCAAGATGTGATATCGACGCATTGTAGGGTCCTCTAATGTGCCGCGAGTAAGGTTGTCGTCCTTTTAACAGCTCACGACGTACGATCCGGGACGGAAAAACAGAGCAAAAGAAGAAAAGTGGCCCGAAACTAATGAAAACGTTCGATTTTGAGCTCCGAAAAGGGCATAGCAAGCTAGCTTGCTGCCCCTGTTGTAGAGTTCTCAGAGAGCTTTCCAACGGTATGCTGTGCGCCTCGTAACTCCTTACGGATCAAAAGTTATGGGCACCGGAGCGACGGAGACCTGGTCACAAGCCCTACGCCCTCGGTTTGCGGGCCTAGTCTCCGCGTGAAGAGAAGTTGTCTTGCCCAAGGTGCCTTGGGATTCGATAATAGAAATGTGGTGGGTAAAGTATCTAGGCAACGCTAACCGGAGCAAAAAAAATTGAAAATGGGGGGTGCAACACGAGGACTTCCCAGGGGGTCACCTATCCTAGTACTACTCTCGCCCAAGCACGCTTAACTTCGGATTTCTGATGGGATCCGATGCATTAGTGCTGGTATGATCGCACCCGTTATGTTGAGGGCACAATTCCTTTCTGTGTTAACGGTTCACAGTCCCAGCCTAGAAATATGGCCCATTCAAAAGGCCCAATGGGCTTAACGACAACCCATCCGCTTCAACAACGCAGCATCCTCGTATGACGTGATATCGACGCATTGTAGGCTCCTCTAATGTGCCGCGAGTAAGGTTGTCGTCCTTTTAACAGCTCACGACGTACGATCCGGGACGGAAAAACAGAGCAAAAAAAGAAAAGTGTCCCGAAACTGATGAAAACGTTCGATTTTGAGCTCTGAAAAGGGCACAGTAAGCTAGCTTGCTGCCCCCGTTCTAGATCTCTGAGAGAGCTTTCCAACGGTATGCTGTGCGCCTCGTAACTCCTTACGGATTAAAAGTTATGGGCACCGGAGCGACGGAGACGTGGTCACAAGCCCCACGCCCTCGGTTTGCGGGCCCAGTCTCTACGTGAAGCGAAGTTGTCTTGCCTAAGGTACCGTGGGATTCGGTAATAGAAATGTGGTGGATAAAGTATCGTGGCAACCCTAACCAGGGCAAAAAAAATTGAAAATGGGGGGTGCAACACGAGGACTTCCCAGGGGGTCACCCATCCTAGTACTACTCTCGCCCAAGCACGCTTAACTTCGGAGTTCTGATGGGATCCGGTGCATTAGTGCTCGTATGATCGCACCCGTCAAGTTGAGGGCACAATTCCTTTATATGTTAACGGTTCACAGTCCCAGCCTAGTGATATGGCCCATTCAAAAGGCCCAATAGGCTTAACGACAACCCATCCGCTTCAACAACGCAGCATCCTCACAAGACAGGATATCGACGCATTGTAGGGTCATCTAATGTGCTGCGAGTAAGATTGTCGTCCTTTTAACAGCTCACGACGTACGATCCGGGACGGAAAAACAGAGCAAATGAAGAAAAGTGGCCCGAAACTGATGAAAACGTTCGATTTTGAGCTCCGAAAAGGGCACAGCGAGCTAGCTAGCTGCCCCCGTCGTAGAGCTCTCAGAGAGCTTTCCAACGGTATGCTGTGTGCCTCGTAACTCCTTACGGATCAAAAGTTATGGGCACCGGAGCGACGGAGACCTGGTCACAAGCCCTACGCCCTCGGTTTGCGGGCCCAGCCTCCACGTGAAGAGAAGTTGTCTTGCCCAAGGTGCCGTGGGATTCGATAATAGAAATGTGGTGGGTAAAGTATCTTGGCAACCCTAACCAGAGCAAAAAAAATTGAAAAGGGGGGTGCAACACTAGGACTTCCCAGGGCGTCACCCATCCTAGTACTACTCTCGCCCAAGCATGCTTAACTTCGGAATTCTGATGGGATCCGGTGCATTAGTGCTGGTATGATCGCACCCGTCATGTTGAGGACACAATTGCTTTATGTGTTAACGGTTCACAGTCCCAGCCTAGAGATATGGCCCATTCAAAAGGCCCAATGGGCTTAACGACAACCCATCCGCTTCAACAACGCAGCATCCTCGCAAGACGTGATATCGACGAATTGTAGGGTCCTCTAATATGCCGCGAGTAAGGTTGTCGTCCTTTTGACAGCTCACGACGTACGATCCGGGACGAAAAAACAGAGCAAAGGAGGAAAAGTGGCCCGAAACAAATGAAAACGTTCGATTTTGAGCTCCAAAAATGGCACAGCGAGCTAGCAAGCTGCCCCCATCGTAGAGCTCTCAGAGAGCTTTCTAACGGTATGCTGTGCGCCTCGTAACTCCATACGGATCAAAAGTTATGGGCACCGGAGCGACGGAGACCTGGTCACAAGCCCTACGCCCTCGGTTTGCGGGCCCAGCCTCCACGTGAAGAGAAGTTATCCTGCCCAAGGTGCCGTGGGATTCAATAATAAAAATATGGTGGATAAGTATCTTGGCAACCCTAACCGGAGCAAAAGAAATTGAAAAGGGGGGGTGCAACACGAGGACTTCCTAGGGGGTCACCCATCCTAGTACTACTTTCACCCAAGGACGCTTAACTTCAGAGTTTTGATGGGATCCGGTGCATTAGTGCTGGTATGATCGCACCCGTCATATTGAGGGCACAATTCCTTTATGTGTTAACGGTTCACAGTCCCAGCCTAGAGATATGGCCCATTCAAAAGGCCCAATGGGCATAACGACAACCCATCCGCTTCAACAACTCAGCATCCTCACAAGACGTGAGATCTACGCATTGTAGGTTGCTCCAATTTGCCGCGAGTAAGGTTGTCGTCCTTTTAACAGCTCACGACGTACGATCCGGGACGAAAAAACAGAACAAAAGAAGATAAGTGGCCCGAAACTGATGAAAACGTTCGATTTTGAGCTCCGAAAAGGGCACAACAAGCTAGTAAGCTTCCCCCGTCGTAGAGCTCTCAGAGAGTTTTCCAACCGTATGCTGTGCGCCTCGAAACTCCTTACGGATCAAAACTTATGGGCACCGGAGCGACAGACACCTGGTAACAAGCCCTACGCCCTCGGTTTGCGGGCCTAGCGTCTACGTGAAGCAAAGTTGTCTAGCCCAAGGTGCCATGGGATTCGGTAATAGAAATGTGGTGGATAAAGTATCTTGGCAACCCTAACCGGGGTAAAAAAAATTGAAAAGGTGGTGTGCAACACGAGGACTTCGCAGGGGGTCACCCATCCTAGTACTACTCTCGCCCAAGCACGCTTAACTTTGGAGTTCTGATGGGATCCGGTGCATTAGTGCGGGTATGATCACATCCGTCATGTTGAGGGCACAATTCCTTTATGTGTTAACGGTGGCCTATTCAAAAGGCCCAATGGGCTTAACGACAACCCATCCGCTTCAACAACGCAGCATCCTCGTAAGACGTGATATCGACGCATTGTAGGGTCCTCTAATGTGCCGCGAGTAATGTTGTCGTCCTTTTAACAGCTCACGACGTACGATCCAGGACGGAAAAACAGAGCAAAAGAAGAAAAGTGGCCCGAAACTGATGAAAACGTTCGATTTTGAGCTCCGATAAGGGCACAGCTAGCAAGCTAGCTGCCACCATCGTAGAGCTCTCAGAGAGCTTTCCAACGGTATGCTGTGCGCCTCGTAAATCCCTACGGATCAAAAGTTATGGGCACCGGTTTGCAGGCCCAACCACCACATGAAGCGAAGTTGTCTTGCCCAATGTGCCGTGGGATTCGATAATAGAAATGTGATGGATAAAGTATCTTGGCAACCCTAACCGGAGCAAAATAAATTGAAAAGTGGGGTGCAACACGAGCACTTCCCAGGGGGTCACCTATCCTACTACTACTCTCGCCCAAGCACGCTTAACTTCGGAGTTCTGATGGGATCCGGTGCATTAGTGCTGGTATGATCGCACCCGTCATGTTGAGGGCACAATTCCTTTATGTGTTAACGGTTCACAGTCCCAGCCTAGAAAGATGGCCAATTGAAAAGACCCAGTGGCCTTAACGACAACCCATCCGCTTCAAAAATGCAGCATCCTCACTAGACGTGATATCGACGCATTGTAGGGTCCTCTAATGTGCCGCGAGTAATGTTTTCATCCTTTTAACAGCTCACGACGTACGATCCGCGACGGAAAAACAGAGCAAAAAAAGAAAAGTGGCCCGAAACTGATGAAAACGTTCGATTTTGAGCTTCGAAAAGGGCAGAGCGAGCTAGCTAGCTGCCCCCGTCATAGAGCTCTCAGAGAGCTTTCCAACGGTATGCTGTGCGCCTCGTAACTCCTTACCGATCAAAAGTTATGGGCACTGGAGAGACGGAGGCCTGGTCACAAGCCCTACGCCCTCGGTTTGCGGGCCCAGCCTCCACGTGAAGAGAAGTTGTCTTGCCCAAGGTGCCGTGGGATTCGATAATAGAAATGTGGTGGGTAAAGTATCTTGGCAACCCTAACTGGAGCAAAAATAATTGAAAAGGGGGGTGCAACACGAGGACTACCCAGGGGGTCACCCATCCTAGTACTACTCTCGCCCAATCACGCTTAACTTCGGAAATATGATGGGATCTGGTGCATTAGTGCTGGTATGATCGCACCCGTCATGTTGAGGGCACAATTCCTTTATGTGTTAACGGTTCACAATCCCAGCCAAGAGAGATGGCCCATTCAAAAGGCCCAATGGGCTTAACGACAACCCATCTGCTTCAACAACGCAGCATCCTCGCAAGACGTGATATCGACGCATTGTAGGGTCCTCTAATGTGCCGTGAGTAATGTTGTCGTCCTTTTAATAGCCCACGACGTACGATCCGGGAAGGAAAAACAGAGCAAAAGAAGAAAAGTGGCTCGAAACTGATGAAAACGTACGATTTTGAGCTCCAAAAAAGGCACAGCGATCTAGCTAGCTGCCCCTGTCGTAGAGCTCTCAGAGAGCTTTCCAACGGTATGCTGTGCGCCTCTTAATTCCTTACGGATCAAAAGTTATGGGCACCGATTTGCGGGCCCAGCCTCCACGTGAAGCGAAGTTGTCTTGCCCAAGGTGTCATGGGATTCGATAATAGAAATGTGGTGGATAAAGTATCTTGGAAACCCAAACCAGAGCAAAAAAAATTGAAAAGGGGGGTGCAACACGAGGACGTTCCAGGGGTCACCCATTCTAGTACTACTCTTGCCCAAGCACGCTTAACTTCGGAGTTCTGATGGGATCCAGTGCATTAGTGCTGGTATGATCGCACCCATCATGTTAAGGGCACAATTCCTTTTTTTGTTAACGGTTCACAGTCCCAGCCTAGAGAGATGGCCAATTCAAAAGGCCTAATGGGCTTAACGATAACCCATCAGCATCAACAACGCAGCATCCTAGCAGGACGTTATATCGACGCATTGTAGGGCCCCCTAATGTCCCGTGAGTAAGGTTGTCGTCCTTTTAACAACTCACGAAGTACGATATGGGAGGAAAAAACAGAGCAAAAGAAGAAAAGTGGCCAGAAATTGATGAAAACGTTTGATTTTAAGCTCCGAAAATGGCACGGCGTGCTAGCTAGCTGCCCCCGTCATAGAGCTCTCAGAGAGCTTTCCAACAGTATGATGTGCGCCTTGTAACTCCTTACGGATCAATAGTTATGGGCACCGGTTTGCGGGCCCACCCTCCACGTGAAGAGAAGTTGTCCTGCCTAAGGTGCCGTGGGATTCGATAATAGAAATGTGGTGGGTAAAGTATCTTGGCAACCCTAACCGGAGCAAAAAAAATTGAAAAGGGGGGTGCAACACGAGGACTTCCCAAGGGGTCACCCATCCTAGTACTACTCTCACCCAAGCACGCTTAGCTTTGGAGTTCTGATGGGATCCGGTGCATTAGTGCTGGTATGATCGCACCCGTCATGTTGAGGGCACAATTCCTTTATGTGTTCACGGTTCACAGTCCCAGCCTAGAGATATGGCCCATTCAAAAGGCCCACTGGGCTTAACGACAACCCATCCGCTTATACAACACTGCATCCTCGCAAGACGTGATATCGACGCATTGTAGGGTCCTCTAATGTGCCGCGAGTAAGGTTGTCGTCCTTTTAACAGCTCACGACGTACGATCCGGGATGAAAAATCATAGCAAAAGAAAAAATTGGCCCGAAACTAATGAAAACGTTCGATTTTGAGCTCCGAAAAGGGCATAGCTAGCTAGCTTGCTGCCACCGTCGTAGAGCTCTCAGAGAGCTTTCCAATGGTATGTTGTGCGCCTCGTAACTCCTTACGGATCAAAAGTTATGGGCACCGGAGCGACGGAGACCTGGTCACAAGCCCTACGCCCTCGGTTTGCGGGCCCAGCCTCCACGTGAAGAGAAGTTGTCTTGCCCAAGGTGCCGTGGGATTCGATAATTGAAATGTGGTGAGTAAAGTATCTTGGCAACCATAACCGGAGCAAAAAAAATTGAAAAGGGGGGTGCAACACGAAGACTTCCCAGGGGGTCACCCATCCTAGTACTACTTTTTCTCAAGCACGCTTAACTTTGGAGTTCTGATGGGATATGATGCATTAGTTCTGGAATGATCGCACCTGTCATGTTGAAGGCACAATTCCTTTATGTGTTAACGGTTCACCGTCCCAACCTAGAGATATGGCCCATTCAAAAGGGCCAATGGGCTTAACGACAACCCATCCGCTTCAACAACGCAGCATCCTCGCAAGACGTGATATCGACGCATTGTAGGGTCCTCTAATATGCCGCGAGTAAGGTTGTCGTCCTTTTAACAGCTCAAGACGTACGATCCGGGACGGAAAAACATAGTTAAAGAAGAAAAGTGGCCCTAAACTGATGAAAACGTTCAATTTTGAGCTCCGAAAAGGGTATAGCGAGCTAGCTAGCAACCCTCGTCGTAGAGCTCTCAGAGAGATTTCGAACGGTATGTTGTGCGCCACGTAACTCTTTACGGATCAAAAATTAAGGGCACCGGCGCGACGGAGACCTGGTCACAAGCCCTACGCCCCCGGTTTGCGGGCCCAGCCTCCACGTGAAGCGAAGTTGTCTTGCCCAAGGTGCCGTGGGATTCGATAATAGAAATGGGGTGGATAACGTATCTTGGCGACCCTAACCGGAGGAAAAAAAATTGAAAAGCGGGGTGCAGCACGAGGACTTCCCAGAGGGTCACCTATCCTAGTACTACTCTCGCCCAAGCACGCTTAACTTCGGAGTTCTGATGGGATCCGGTGCATTACTGCTGGTATGATCGTACCCGTCATGTTGAGGGCACAATTCCTTTATGTGTTAACGGTTCACAGTCCCAGCCTAGAGATATGGCCCATTCAAAAGGCCCAATAGTCTTAACGACAACCCATCCGCTTCAACAATGCAGCATCCTCGGAAGACGTGATATCGACGCATTGTAGGGCCCTCTAATGTGTTGCAAGTAAGGTTGTCTTCCTTTTAACAGCTCACGACGTACGATCCGGGACGAAAAAACAGAGCAAAAGAAGAGAAGTGGCCCGAAACTGATGAAAACGTTCGACTTTGAGCTCCGAAAAGGGCACAGCGAGCTAGCTAGCTGCCCCCGTAATAGAGCTCTCAGAGAGGTTTCCAACGGTATGCTGTGCGCCTCGTAACTCCTGACGGATCAAAAGTTATGGGCACCGGAGCGACGGAGACCTGGTCACAAGCCCTACGCCCTCGGTTTACGGGCCCAGCCTCCATGTGAAAAGAAGTTGCCTTGCCCAAGGTGCCGTGGGATTCGATAATAGAAATGTGGTGGGTAAAGTATCTTGGCAACCCTAACCGGAGCAAAAAAAATTGAAAATGGGGGTGCAACACGAGCACTTCCCAGGGGGTCACCCATCCTAGTACTTTTGTCGCCCAAGCACGCTTAACTTCGGAGTTCTGATGGGATCCGGTGCTTTAGTGCTGGTATGATCGCACCCGTCATGTTGAGGGCACAATTCCTTTATGTGTTAACGGTTCACAGTCCCAGCCTAGAGATATGGCCCATTCAAAAGGCCCAATGGGCTTAACGACAACCCATCCGCTTCAACAACGCAGCATCCTCGCAAGACATGATATCGACGCATTGTAGGGTCCTCTAATGTGCCGTGAGTAAGGTTGTCGTCCTTTTAACAGCTCACGACGTACGATCCGGGACGGAAAAACAGAGCAAAAGAAGAAAAGTGGCCCGAAACTGATGAAAACGTTCGATTTTGAGCTCCGAAAAGGGCACAGCAAGCTAGCTAGCTGCCCCCGCCGTAGGGCTCTCAGAGGGCTTTCCAACGGTATGCTGTGCGCCTCGTAACTCCTTACGGATCAAAAGTTATGGGCACCGGTTTGCGGGCCCAGCCTCCACGTGAAGAGAAGTTGTCTTGCCCAAGGTGCCGTGGGATTCGATAATAGAAATGTGGTGGGTAAAGTATCTTGGCAACCCTAACCAGAGCAAAAATAATTGAAAATGGTGGTACAACACGAGGACTCCCCAGGGGGTCACCCATCCTACTACTACTCTCGCCCAAGCACCCTTAACTTCGGAGTTCTGATGGGATCCGGTGCATTAGTGCTGGTATGATTGCACCCGTCATGTTGAGGGCACAATTCCTTTATGTGTTAACGGTTCACAGTCCCAGCCTAGAGATATGGCCCATTCAAAAGGCCCAATGGGCTTAACGACAACCCATCCGCTTCAACAACACAGCATCCTCGCAAGACGTGATATCAACGCATTGTAGCGTCCTCTAATGTGCCACGAGTAAGGTTGTCGTCCTTTTAACAGCTCACGACGTACGATCCGGGACGGAAAATCATAGCAAAAGAAGAAAAGTGGCCCGAAACTAATGAAAACGTTCGATTTTGAGCTCCGAAAAGGGCACAGCGAGCTAGCTGGCTGCCCTAGTCGTAGAGCTCTCAGAGAGCTTTCCAACGGTATGCTGTGTGCCTCGTAACTCCTTACGGATCAAATGTTATGGGCACTGGAGCGACGGAGACCTGGTCACAAGCCCTACGCCCTCGGTTTGCGGGCCCAGCCTCCACGTGAAGAGAAGTTGTCTTGCCCAAGGTGCCGTGGGATTCGATAATAGAAATGTGGTGGGTAAAGTATCTTGGCAACCCTAACCGGAGCAAAAAAAATTGAAAAGGGGGGTGCAACACGAGGACTTCCCAGGGGGTCACCCATCCTAGTACTACTCTCGCCCAAAAACGCTTAAGTTCGGAGTTCTGATGGGATCCGTTGCATTACTGCTGGTATGATTGCACCCGTCATGTTGAGGGCACAATTCCTTTATGTGTTAACGGTTCACAGTCCCAGCCTAGAGATATGGCCCATTCAAAAGGCCCAATGGGCTTAACGACAACCCATCCGCTTCAACAACGCAGCATCCTCGCAAGACGTGATATCGACGCATTGTAGGGTCCCAGAATGTGCCGCAAGTAAGGTTGTCGTCCTTTTAACAGCTCACGACGTACGATCCGGGACGGAAAAACAGAGCAAAAGAAGAAAAGTAACTCAAAACTGATGAAATCGTTCGATTTTGAGCTCCGAAAAGGGCACAGCGAGCTCGCTCGCTGTACCCGTCGTAGAGCACTCAGAGAGCCTTCCAACGGTATGCTGTGTGCCTCGTAACTCCTTACGGATCAAAAGATATGGGCATTGGAGCGACGGAGACCTGGTCACAAGCCCTACGCCCTCGGTTTGCGGGCCCAGCCTCCAAGTGAAGAGAAGTTGTCTTGCCCAAGGTGCCGTGGGATTCGATAATAGAAATGTGGTGGGTAAAGTATCTTGGCAACCCTAATCGGAGCAAAAAAAATTGAAAAGTGGGGTGCAACACGAGGAGTTCCCAAGGGGTCACCTATCCTAGTACTACTCTCACCCAAGCACGCTTAATTTCGGAATTCTGATGGGATCCGGTGCATTAGTGCTGGTATGATCGCACCCGTCATGTTGAGGGTACAATTCCGTTATGTGTTAATGGTTCACAGTCCCAGCCTAGAGAGATGGCCCATTCAAAAGGTCCAATGGGCCTAACGACAACCCATCCGCTTCAACAACGCAGCATCCTCGCAAGACGTGATATCGACGCATTGTAGGGTCCTCTAATGTGCCGCGAGTAAGGTTGTCGTCCTTTTAACAGCTCACGACGTACGATCCGGGACTGAAAAACAGAGCAAAAGAAGAAAAGTGGCCCGAAACTGATGAAACGTTCGATTTTGAGCTCCAAAAAGGGCACAGCGAGCTAGCCAGCTGCCCACGTCGTAGAGCTCTCAGAGAGCTTTCCAACGGTATGCTGTGCGCCTCGTAACTCCTTACAGATCAAAAGTTATAGGCACCGGTTTGCAGGCCCAGCCTCCACGTGAAGAGAAGTTGTCTTTCCCAACGTGCCGTGGGATTCGATAATAGAAATGTGGTGGGTAAAGTATCTTGGCAACCCTAACCAGAGCAAAAAAAATTAAAAAGGGGGTTGCTACACGAGGACATCCTAAGGGGTCACCCCTCCTAGTACCACTCGCACCCAAGCACGCTTAACTTCGGAGTTCTGATGGGATCCGGTGCATTAGTGCTGGTATGATCGCACCCGTCATGTTGAGGGCACAATTCCTTTACGTGTTAACGGTTCACAGTCCCAGCCTAGAGATATGGCCCATTCAAAAGGCCCAATGGGCTCAACGACAACCCATCCGCTTAAAAAACGCAGCATCCTCGCAAGACGTGATATCGACGCATTGTAGGGTCCTCTAATGCGCCGCAAGTAAGGTTGTCATCCTTTTAACAGCTCACGACGTACGATCCGGGATGGAAAAACATAGCAAAAGAAGAAAAGTGGCCCGAAACTGATGAAAAGGTTCGATTTTGAGCTCCAAGAAGGGCAAAGCGAGCTAGCTTGCTGCCCCCATCGTAGAGATCTCAGAGAGCTTTCCAACGGTATACTGTGCGCCTCGTAACTCCTTACGGATCAAAAGTTATGGGCACCGGAGTGACGGAGACCTTGTCACAAGCCCTACGCCCTCGGTTTACGGGCCCAGCCTCCACGTGAAGAGAAGTTGTCTTGCCCAAGGTGCCGTGGGATTCGATAATAGAAATGTGGTGGGTAAAGTATCTTGGCAACCCTAACCGGAGGAAAAAAAATTGAAAAGGGGGGTACAACACGAGGACTTCCCAGGGGGTCACCCATCCTAGTACTACTCTCGCCCAAGAACGGTTAAGTTCGGAGTTCTGATGGGATCCAGTGCATTAGTGCTGGTATGATCGCAGCCGTCATGTTGTGGCACAATTACTTTATGTGTTAACGGTTCACAGTCCCAGCCTAGAGATATGACCCACTTAAAAGGCCCAATGGGCATAACGGCAACCCAACCGCTTCAACAACACGGCATGCTCGCAAGACGTGATATCGACGAATTGTAGGGTCCTCTAATGTGCCGCGAGTAAGGTTGTCGCACTTTTAACAGCTCACGACGTACGATCCGGGACGAAAAAACAGAGCAAAAGAAGAAAAATGGCACGAAACTGAAGAAAATGTTCGATTTTAAGATCCGAAAAGGGTACAGCGAGCTAGCTAGCTGTCCCAGCCGTAGAGCTCTCAGAGAGCTTTCCAACGGTATGCTGTGCGCCTCGTAACTCCTTACGGATCAAAAGTTATGGGCACCGGAGCGACGGAGACCTGGTCACAAGCCCTACGCCCTCGGTTTGCGGGCCCAGCCTCCACGTGAAGAGAAGTTGTCTTGCCCAAGGTGCCGTGGGATTCGATAATAGAAATGTGGTGGGTAAAGTATCTTGGCAACCCTAACCGGAGCAAAAAAAATTGAAAAAAGGGGTGCAACACGAGGACTTCCCAGGGGGTCACCCATCCTAGTACTACTCTCGCCCAAGCACGCTTAACTTCGGAGTTCTGATGGGATCCGGTGCATTAGTACTGGTATGATCGCACCCGACATGTTGAGGGCACAATTCCTTTATGTGTTAACGGTTCACAGTCCCAGCCTAGAGATATGGCCCATTCAAAAGGCCCAATGGGCTTAACGACAACCCATCTGCTTCAACAACGCAGCATCCTCGCAAGACGTGATATCGACGCATTGTAGGGTCCTCTAATGTGCCGCGAGTTAGGTTGTCATCCTTTTAACAGCACACGACGTACGATCCGGTACAGAAAAACAGAGCAAAAGAAGAAAAGTGGCCCAAAACTGATGAAAACGTTCGATTTTGAGCTCCGAAAAGGGCACAGCGAGCTAGCTAGCTGCACCCGTCGTAGAGCTCTCAGAGAGCTTTCCAACGGTATGCTGTGCGCCTCGTAACTCCTTACGGATCAAAAGTTATGGGCACCGGAGCGACGGAGACCTGGTCACAAGCCCTACGCCCTCGGTTTGCGGGCCCAGCCCCCACGTGAAGAGAAGTTGTCTTGCCCAAGGTGCCGTGGGATTCGATAATAGAAATATGGTGGGTAAAGTATCTTGGCAACCCTAACCGGAGCAAAAAAAATTGAAAAGGGGGGTGCAACACGAGGACTTCCCAGGGGATCACCCATCCTAGTACTACTCTCGCCCAACCACGCTTAACTTCGGAGTTCTGATAGGATCCAGTGCATTAGTGCTGGTATGATCTCACCCGTCATGTTGACGGCACAATTCCTTTATGTGTTAATGGTTCACAGTCCTAGCCTAGAGAGATGGCCCATTAAGAAGGCCCAATGGGCTTAACGACAACCCATCCGCTTCAACAACCCAGCATCCTTGCAAGACGTGATCTCGACGCATTGTCGGGTCCTCTATTGTGCCGCGAGTAAGGTTGTCGTCCTTTTAACACCTCACGACGTACGATCCGGGACGGAAAAACATAGCAAAAGAAGAAAAGTGGCCCGAAACTGATGAAAACATTCGATTTTGAGCTCCGAAAAGGGCAAAGAGAGCTAGCTAGCTGCTCCCATCGTAGAGCTCTCAGGGAGCTTTCCAACGGTATGCTGTTCGCCATGTAACACCTTACGGATTAAAAGTTATGGGCACCGGAGCGACGGAGACCTAGTCACAAGCCCTACGCCCACGGTTTGCGGGCCCAGCCTCCACGTGAAGAGAAGTTGTCTTGCCCAAGGTGCCGTGGGATTCGATAATAGAAATGTGGTGGGTAAAGTATCTTGGCAACCCTAACCGGAGCAAAAAAAATTGAAAAGGGGGGGTGCAACACGAGGACTTCCCAGGGGGTCACCCATCCTAGTACTACTCTCGCCCAAGCACGCTTAACTTCGGAGTTCTGATGGGATCCGGTGCATTAGTGCTGGTATGATCGCACCCGTCATGTTGAGGGCACAATTCCTTTATGTGTTAACGGTTCAAAGTCCCAGCCTAGAGAAATGGCCCATTCAAAAGGCCCAATGGGCTTAACGACTACCCATCCGCTTCAACAACGCAGCATCCTCGCAACACGTGATATCGCCGCATTGTAGGGTCCTCTAATGTGCCGCGAGTAGGTTTGTCGTCCTTTTAACAGCTCCCGACGTACGATTCGGGACGGAAAAACAGAGCAAAAGAAGAAAAGTGGCCCGAAACTGGTGAAAACGTTCGATTTTGAGCTCCGAAAAGGGCACAGCGAGCTAGCTAGCTGCCCCCGTCATAGAGCTCTCAGAGCGCTTTCCAACGGTATGCTGTGCGCCGCGTAACTCCTTACGGATCAAAAGGTATGGGCACCGGTGCGACGGAGGCCCGGTCACACGCCCTACGCCCTCGGTTTACGGGCCCAGCCTCCACGTGAAGAGAAGTTGCCTTGCCCAAGGTGCCGTGGGATTCGATATTAGAAATTTGGTGGATAAAGTATCTTGACAACCCTAACCAGGGCAAAAAAAATTGAAAATGGGGGGTGCAACACAAGGACTTCCCAGGGGATCCTAGTACTACTGTCGCCCAAGCACGTTTAACTTCGGAGTTCTGATGGGATCCGGTGCATTAGTGCTGGTATGATCGCACTCGTCTAGTTGAGGGCACAATTCCTTTATGTGTGAACGGGTCACAGTCCCAGCCTAGAGAGATGGCTTATTCAAAAGGCCCAATGGGCTTAACGACAACACATCTGCTTCAACAACACAGCTTCCTCGCAAGACATGATATCGACGAATTGTAGGGTCCTCTAATGTGCCGCGAGTAAGGTTGTCGTCCTTTTAACAGCTCACGACGTACGATCCGGGACGGAAAAACAGAGCAAAAGAAGAAAATAGACCCGAAACTGATGAAAATGTTCGATTTTGAGCTCCGAAAAGGGCACAGCCAGCAAGCTTGCTGCCCCCGTCGTAGAGCTCTCAGAGAGCTTTCCAACGGTATGCTGTGCGCCTCGTAACTCCTTACGGATCAATAGTTATGGGCACCGGTTAGCGGGCCCAGCCTCCACATGAAGAGAAGTTGTCTCGCCCAAGGTGGCATGGGATTCGATAAAAGAAATGTGGTGGGTAAAGTATCTTGGCAACCCTAACCGGAGCAAAAGAAATTGAAAAGGGGGGTGCAACACGAGGACTTCCCAGGGGGTCACACATCCTAATACTACTCTCGCCCAAGCACGTTTAACTTCGGAGCTCTGATGGGATCCGGTGCATTAGTGCTGGTATGATCGTACACGTCATGTTGAGGGCACAATTCCTTTATGTGTTAACTGTTCACAGTCCCAGCCTAGAGATATGGCCCATTCAAAAGGCCCAATGGGCTTAACGACAACCCATCCGTTTCAACAACGCAGCATACTCGCAAGACGTGATATCAACGCATTGTAGGGTTCTCTAATGTGCCGCGAGTAAAGTTGTCGTCCTTTTAACGGCTCACGACGTACGATGCGGGACGAAAAAACAGAGCAAAAGATGAAAAGTGGCCCGAAACTAATAAAATCGTTCAATTTTGAGCTCCGAAAAGGGTACCGTGAGCTAGCTTGCTGCACCCGTCGTAGAGCTCTCGAAGAGCTTTGCAACGGTATGCTGTGTGCCACTTAACTCTTTACAGATCAAAAGTTATGGGCATCGAAGCGACGGAGACTTGGTCACAAGCCCTACGCCCTCGGTTTGCGGGGCCAGCCTCCACGTGAAGCGAAGTTGCCATGCCCAAGGTGTCATGGGATTCGATAATAGAAATGTGGTGGATAAAGTATCTTGGCAACCATAACCAGAGCGAAAAAAATTGAAAAGGGGGGTGCAACACAAGGACTTCCTAGGGGGTCACCCATCCTAGTACTACTCTCGCCCAAGCACGCTTAACTTCGGAGTTCTGATGGGATCCGGTACATTAGTGCTGGTTTAATCTCACCCGTCATGTTGAGGGCACAATTTCTTAATGTGTTAACGGTTCACAGTCCCAGCCTAGAGATATGACCCATTCAAAAGGCCCAATGGGCTTAACGATAACCCATCCGCTTCAACAACGCCGAATCCTTGCAAGACGTGATATCGACGTATTGTAGGGTCCTCTAATGTGCCGCGAGTAAGGTTGTTGTCCTTTTAACAGCTCACGACGTATGATCCGGGACGGAAAAATAGAGCAAAAGAAGAAAAGTGGCCCGAAACTAATGAAAACATTCGATTGTGAGCTCCGAAAAGGGCAAAGCAAGCTCGCTTGCTGCCCCCGTCGTAGAGCTCTCAGAGAGCTTTCCAACGGTATGCTGTGCGCCTCGTAACTCCTTACGAATCAAAAGTTATGGGCACCGGAGCGACGGAGACCTGGTCACAAGCCCTACGCCCTCAGTTTGCGGGCCCAGCCTTCACGTGAAGAGAAGTTGTCTTGCCCAAGGTGCCGTGGGATTCGATAATAGAAATGTGGTGGGTAAAGTATCTTGGCAACCCTAACCGGAGCAAAAAAAATTGAAAAGGGGGTGCAACACGAGAACTTCCCAGGGGGTCACCCATCCTAGTACTACTCTCGCCCAAGCACGCTTAACTTCGGAGTTCTGATGGGATCCGGTGCATTAGTGCTGGCATGATCGCACCCGTCATGTTGAGGGCACAATTTCTTAATGTGTTAACGGTTCACAGTCCCAGCCTAGAGATATGACCCACTCAAAAGGCCCAATGGGCTTAACGACAACCCATCCACTTCAACAACGCAGCATCCTCGCAAGACGTGATATCGACGCATTGTAGGGTCTTCTAATGTGCCGCGAGTAAAGTTGTCGTCCTTTTAACAGCTCACGACGTACGATCCGGGATGGAAAAACAGAGCAAAAGAAGAAAAGTGGCCCGAAACCAGTGAAAACATTTGATTTTTAGCTCCGAAAAGGGCACAGCAGGCTAGCTTGATGCACCCGACGTAGAGCTCTCAGAGAGCTTTCCAAGGGTATGCTGCGGCCCTCGTAACTCCTTAGGGATCAAAAGTTCTGGGCACCGGCGCGACGGAGACCTGGTCACTAGCCCTACGCCCTCGGTTTCTGGGCCCAGCCTCCACGTGAAGAGAAGTTGTCTTGCCCAAGGTGCCGTGGGATTCGATAATAGAAATGTGGTGGGTAAAGTATCTTGGCAACCCTAACCGGAGCAAAAAAAATTGAAAAGGGGGGTGCAACACGAGGACTTCCCAGGGGGTCACCCATCCTAGTACTACTCTCGCCCAAGCACGCTTAACTTCGGAGTTCTGATGGGATCCGGTGCATTAGTGCTGGTATGATCGCACCCGTCATGATGAGGGCACAATTCCTTTATGTGTTAACGGTTCACAGTCCCAGCCTAGAGATATGACCCATTCAAAAGGCCCAATGGGCTTAACGACAACCCATCCGCTTCAACAACGCAGCATCCTCGTAAGACGTGATATCGACGCATTGTAGGGTCCTCTAATGTGCCGCGAGTAAGGTTGTCGTCCTTTTAACAGCTCACGACGTACGATCCGGGACGGAAAAATAGAGCAAAAGAAGAAAAGTGGCCCGAAACTAATGAAAACGTTCGATTTTGAGCTCCAAAAAGGGCACAGCGAGCTAGCTTGCTGCCCCCGTCGTAGAGCTCTCAGAGAGCTTTCCAACGGTATGCTGTGCGCCTCGTAACTCCTTACGGATCAAAAGTTATGGGCACCGGAGCGACGGAGACCTGGTCACAAGCCCTACGCCCTCAGTTTGCGGGCCCAGCCTTCACGTGAAGAGAAGTTGTCTTGCCCAAGGTGCCGTGGGATTCGATAATAGAAATGCGGTGGATAAAGTATTTTGGCAACCCTAACCGGAGCAAAAAAAATTGAGAAGGAGGTGCAACCCGAGGACTTCCCAAGGGGTCACACTTCCTAGCACTACTCTTGCCCAAGCACGCTTAACTTCAAAGTTCTAATGGGATCCGGTGCATTAGTGATGGTACGATTACACCAGTCATGTTGAGGGCACTATTCCTTTATGTGTTAACGGTTCACAGTCCAAGCCTAGAGAAATGGCCCTTTCAGAATGGCCAATGGGCTTAACGACAACCCATCCGCTTTTACAACCTAGCATCCTCGCAAGACGAGATATCGATGCGTTGTAGGGACCTCTAATGTCCCGCGAGTAATGTTGTCGTCCTTTTTACCGCTCACGACGTACGATCCGGGATCGAAAAACAGAGCTAAATTAGAAAAGTGGCCCGAAACTAATGAAAACGTTCGATTTTGAGCTCCGAAAAGGACACAGCAAGCTAGCTGGCGGCCCATGTCGTAGAGCTCTCAGAGAGCTTTCCAACGGTATACTGTGCGCCACGTAACTCCTTACGGATTTAAAGTTATGGGCACCGGAGCGACGGAGTCCTGGTCACAAGCGCTACGCCCTCGGTTTGCGGCCCCAGCCTCCACGTGAAGAGAAGTTGTCTTGCCCAAGGTGCCGTGGTATTCGATAATAGAAATGTGGTGGATAAAGTATCTTGGCAACCCTAACCAGAGCAAAAAAAATTGAAAATGGGGGTGCAACACGAGGACTTCACAGGGGGTCACCCATCCTAGTACTACTCTCACCCAAGCACCCTTAAGTTCGGAGTTCTGATTAGATCCGCTGCATTAGTGCTGGTATGGTCGCACCCGTCATGTTGAGGGCACAATTCCTTTATGTGGTAACGGATCACAGACACAGCCTAGAGAGATGGCCCATTCAGAAGGCCCAATGGGCTTAACGACAACCCATCCACTTCAACAACCCAGCATCCTCGCAAGACTTGATATCGACGCATTGTAGGATCCTCTAATGTGCCGCGAGTATGGTTGTCGTCCTTTTACCAGCTCACGCTGAACGATCCGGGACGGAAAAACAGAGCAAAAGAAGAAAAGTGGCCCGAAACTGATGAAATCGTTTGATTTTGAACTCTGAAAAGGGCACAGCGAGCTAGCTTGCTGCCCCCGTCGTAGAGCTCTCAGAGAGCTTTCCAACGGTATGCTATGCGCCTCGTAACTCCTTACGGATCAAAAGTTATGAGCTCCGATTTGCGGGCCCAACCTCCACGTGAAGAGAAGTTGTCTTGCCCAAGGTGCCGTGGGATTCGATAATAGAAATGTGGTGGGTAAAGTATCTTGGCAACCCTAACTGGGGCAGAAAAAATTTAAAATGGGGGATGTAACACGAGGACTACCCAAGGGGTCACCCGTCCTAGTACTACTCTCGCCCAAGCACGCTTAACTTCGGAGTTCTGATGGGATCCGGTGCATTGGTGCTAGTATGATCGCACTCGTCATGTTGAGGGCACAATTCCTTTATGTGTTAACGGTTCACAGTCCCAGCCTAGAGATATGGCCCATTCAAAAGGCCCAATGGGCTTAACGACAACCCATCCGCTTCAACAATGCTGCATCCTCGCAAGACGTGATATCGACGCATTGTAGGGTCCTCTAATGTGCCGCGAGTAAGGTTGTCGTCCTTTTAACTGCTCACGATGTATGATCCGGGACGGAAAAACAGAGCAAAAGAAGAAAAGTGGCCCAAAACTGATGAAAACGTTCGATTTTGAGCTCCGAAAAGGGCACAGCGAGCTAGCTAGCTGCCCCCGTCGTAGAGCTCTCAGAGAGCTTTCCAATGGTATGCTGTGCGCCTCGTAACTCCTTACGGATCAAAAGTTATGGGCACCGGTTTGCGGGCCCAGCCTCCACGTGAAGAGAAGTTGTCTTGCCCAAGGTTCCGTGGGATTCGATAATAGAAATGTGGTGGGTAAAGTATCTTGGCAACCCTAACCGGAGCAAAAAAAATTGAAAAGGGGGGTGCAACACGAGGACTTCCCAGGGGGTCACCCATCCTAGTACTACTCTCGCCCAAGCACGCTTAACTTCGGAGTTCTGATGGGATCCGGTGCATTAGTGCTGGTATGATCGCACCCGTCATGTTGAGGGCACAATTCCTTTCTGTGTTAATGGTTCATAGTCCCAGCCTAGAAATATGGCCCATTCAAAAGGCCCAATGGGCTTAACGACAACCCATCCGCTTCAACAACTCTGCATCCTCGCAAGACGTGATATCGACGTATTGTAGGGTCCTCTAATGTGCCGCGAGTAAGGTTGTCGTCCTTTTAACCGCTCACGACGTACGATTCGGGATTGAAAAATAGTGCAAAAGAAGAAAAGTGGCTTGAAACTAATGAAAACGTTCGATTTTGAGCTCCGAAAAGGGCAGAGCAAGCTAGCTTGCTGCCTTCGTTGTAGAGCTCTCAGAGAGCTTTCCGACGGTATGCTGTACGACACATAACTCCTTACGGATCCAAAGTTATGGGCAATGGAGCGACGGAGACCTGGTCACAAGCCCCGTGCCCTTGGTTTGCGGGCCCAGCCTCTACGCGAAGTGAAGTTGTCTTGCCCAAGATGCCGTGGAATTCGATAAAAAAAATGTGGTGGGTAAAGTATGTTGGCAACCCTAACAGGAGAAAAAAAAATTGAAAATGGGGTGCAACACGAGGACTTCACATGGGGTCACTCATCCTAGTACTATTCTCACCCATGCACGCTTAACTTCGGAATTCTGATGGGATCCGGTGCATTAGTGCTGGTATGATTGCACCCGTCATGTTAAGGGCACAATTCCTTTATTTGTTAACGGTTTACAGTCCCAGCCTAGAGAGATGGCCCATTCAAAAGGCCCAATGGGCTTAATGACAACCCATCCACTTCAACAACGCAGCATCCTCGCAAGACGTGATATCAACGCGTTATAAGGTCCTCTAATGTCCCGCGAGTGAGGTTGTCGTCCTTTTAACAGCTCACGACGTACGATCCGGGATGGAAAAACAGAGCAAAAGAAGAAAAGTGGCTTGAAACTGATGAAAATATTCGAGTTTGAGCTCCAAAATGGGTACAGCGAGCTAGCTAGCAGCCCCTGTCGTAGAGCTCTCAGAGAGCTTTCCAACGGTATGCTGTGCGCCTCGTAACTCCTTACGGATCAAAATTTATGGGCACCGGTTTGCGGGCCCATCCTCCACGTGACGACAAGTTGTCGTGCCCAAGGTGCCGGGGGATTCGATAATAGAAATGTGGTGGGTAAAGTCCCATGGCAACCCTAACCGGAGCAAAAAAAATTGAAAAGGGGGGTGCAACCCGAGGACTTCGCAGGGGGTCACCCATCCTTGTACTACGCTCGCCCAAGCATGCTTAACTTCGGAGTTCTGATGGGATCCGGTTCATTAGTGATGGTATGATCGCACCCGTCATGTTGAGGACACAATTCCTTTATGTGTTAACGGTTCCCAGTCCCAGCCTAGAGATATGGCCTATTCAAAAGGACCAATGGGCTTAACGACAACCCATCCGCTTCAACAACACAGCATCCTCGCAAGACGTGATATCAACGCATTGTAGGGTCCTCTAATGTGCCGCGAGTAAGGTTGTCGTCCTTTTAACAGCTCACGACGTACGATCCGGGACGGAAAAACAGAGCAAAAGAAGAAAAGTGGCCCGAAACTGATGAAAACGTTCGATTTTGAGCTCCGAAAATGGCACAGCGAGCTAGCTAGCTGCCCCCGTCGTAGAGCTCTCAGAGAACTTTCCAACGGTATGCTGTGCTCCTCGTAACTCCTTACGGATCAAAAGTTATGGGCACCAGTTTGCGGGCCCGGCCTCCACGTGAAGAGAAGTTGTCTTGCCCAAGGTGCCGTGGGATTCGATAATAGAAATGTGGTGGGTAAAGTATCTTGGCAACCCTAACCGGAGCAAAAAAAATTGAAAATGGGGGTGCAACACGCGGACTTCCCAGGGGGTCACCCATCCTAGTACTACTCTCGCCCAAGCACGCTTAACTTCGGAGTTCTGATGGGATCCGGTGCATTAGTGCTGGTATGATCGCACCCGTCATGTTGAGGGCACAATTCCTTTATGTGTTAACGGTTCACAGTCCCAGCCTAGAGATATGACCCATTCAAAAGGCCCAATGGGCTTGACGACAACCCATCCGCTTCAACAACGTCACATCCTTGCAGGACATGATATCGAGGCATTGTAGGGTCCTCTAATGTGCCGCGAGTTAGGTTGTCGTCCTTTTAACAGCTCATGACGTACGATCCGGGACGCAAAAACAGAGCAAAAGAAGAAAAGTGGCCCGAAACTGATGATAACGTTCGATTTTGAGCTTCGAAAAGGGCATAGCGAGCTATCTCGCTGCCCCTGTCGTAGAGCTCTCAGAGAGCTTTCCAACGGTATGCTGTGCGCCTCGTAACACCTTACGGATCAAAAGTTATAGGCACCGGAGCGACGGAGACCTGGTCACAAGCACTACGCCCTCGGTTTGCGGGCCCAGCCTCCACGTGAAGAGAAGGTGTCTTGCCCAAGGTGCCGTGGGACTCGATAATAGAAATGTGGTGGGTAAAATATCTTGGCAACCCTAACCGGAGCAAAAAAAATTAAAAGGGTGGTGCAACATGAGCACTTCCTAGGGGGTCACCCATCCTAGTACTACTCTCGTCCAAGCACGCTTAACTTCGGAGTTCTGATGGGATCCGGTGCATTAGTGCTGGTATGATCGTACCCGTCATGTTGAGGGCACAATTCCTTTATGTGTTAACGGTTCACAGTACCAGTCTAGAGATATGGCCCATTCAAAAGGCCCAATGGGCTTAATGACAACCCATCCGCTTCAACAACGCAGCATCCTCGCAAGACGTGTTATCAACGCATTGTAGGGTCCTCTAATGTGCGGCGAGTAAGGTTGTCATCCTTTTAACCGCTCACGACGTACGATTCGGGATTGAAAAATAGTGCAAAAGAAGTAAAGTGGCCTGAAACTAATGAAAACGTTCGATTTTGAGCTCCGAAAAGGGCAGAGCAAGCTCGCTTGCTGCCCTCGTCGTAGAGCTCTCGCAGAGCTTTCCAATGGTATGCTGTGCACCGCGTAACTCCTTACGGATCAAAAGTTATGGGCACCGGAACGACAGAGACCTGGTCACAAGCCCTACGCCCTCAGTTTGCGGGCTCGGCCTACACATGAAGAGAAGGTGACTTGGCCAAGGGGCCGTGGGATTCGATAATAGAAATGTGGTGGATAGAGTATCTTGGTAGCCCTAACCGGAGCAAAAAAAATTGAAAAGGGGGGTGCAACACGAGGACTTCCCAAGGGGTCACCCATCCTAGTACTACTCTCGCCCAAGCACGCTTAACTTCGGAGTTCTGATGGGATCCGGTGCATTAGTGCTGGTATCATCGCACCCGTCATGTTGAGGGCACAATTCCTTTATGTGTTAACGGTTCACAGTCCCAGCCTAGAGATATGGCCCATTCAAAAGGCCCAATGGGCTTAACGACAACCCATCCGCTTCAACAACGCAGCATCCTCGCAAGACGTGATATCAACGCATTGTAGGGTCCTCTAATGTGCCGCGAGTAAGGTTGTCGTCCTTTTAACAGCTCACGACGTACGATCCGGGACGGAAAAACAGAGCAAAAGAAGAAAAGTGGCCCGAAACTGATGAAAACGTTCGATTTGAAGCTCCAAAAAGGGTAAAGCGAGCTCGCTAGCTGCCCCCGTCGTAGAGCTCTCAGAGAGCTTTCCAACGGTATGATGTGCGCCTCGTAACTCCTTACGGATCAAAAGTTATGGGCACCGGTTTGCGGGCCCAGCCTCTACTCGAAGCGAAGTTATCTTGCCCAAGGTGTCGTGGGATTCGGTAATAAAAATGTGGTGGATAAAGAATCTTGGCAACCCTAACCGGGGCAAAAAAAATTGAACAGGGGGGTGCAACACGAGGACTTCGCAGGGGGTCACCCATGCTAGTACTACTCTCGCCCAAGCATGCTTAACTTCGGAGTTCTGATGGGATCCGGAGCATTAGTGCTGGTATGATCGCACCCGTCATGTTGAGGGCACAAATTCATTATATGTTGACGGTTCACAGTCCCAGCCCAGAGAGATTGCCTATTCAAAAGGCCCAATGGGCTTAACGACAACCCATCCGCTTCAACAACGCAGCATCCTCGTAAGACATGATATCAACGCATTTTAGGGCCCTATAATATCCTATGAGTTTGGTTGTCGTCCTTTTAACAGCCCACGACGTACGATCCGGGATCGAAAAACATAGCAAAAGAAGAAAAGTGGCACGAAATTGATGAAAACGTTCGATTTTGAGCTGCGAAAAGGGCACAGCAAGCTAGCTAGCTGCCCCCGTCGTAGAGCTCTCAGAGAGCTTTCCAACGGTATGCTGTGCGCCTCGTAACTCCTTACGGATCAAAAGTTATGGGCACCGGTTTGCGGGCCCAGCCTCCACGTGAAGAGAAGTTGTCTTGCCCAAGGTGCCATGGGATTCGATAATAGAAATGTGGTGGGTAAAGTATCTTGGCAACCCTAACCGGAGCAAAAAAAATTTAAAAGGGGGGTACAACACGAGGACTTCCCAGAGGGTCACCCATCGTAGTACTACTCTCGCCCAAGCAAGCTTAACTTTGGAGTTCTGATGGGATCCGTTGCATTAGTGCTGGCATGATCGCACCTGTCATGTTGAGGGCACAATTCCTTTATGTGTTAACAGTTCACAGTCCCAGCCTAGAGAGATGGCCATTCAAAAGGCCCAGTGGGCTTAACGACCACCCATCCGCTTCAACAACGATGCATCCTCGCAAGACGTGATTTCGACGCATTGGAGTGTTCTCTAATGTGCCGCGAGTAGGGTTGTCATCCTTTTAACAGCTCACGACGTACGATCCGGGACGGTAAAACAGAGTAAAAGAAGAAAAGTGGCCCGAAACTAATGAAAACGTTCGATTTTGAGCTCTGAAAAGGGCATAGCGAGCTAGCTAGCTGCCCCCGTCGTAGAGCTCTCATAGAGCTTTCCAACGGTATGCTGTGCGCCTCGTAACTCCTTACGGATCAAAAGTTATGGACACCGGAGCGACGGAGACCAGGTCACAAGCCCTACGCCCTCGGTTTACGGGCCCAGCCTCCACGTGAAGAGAAGTTGTCTTGCCCAAGGTGTAGTGGGATTCGATAATAGAATTGTGGTGGGTAAAGTATCTTGGCAACCCTAACGGGAGCAAAAAAAATTGAAAAGGGGGGTGCAACACGAGGACTTCCCAGGGGGTCACCCATCCTAGTACTACTCTCGCCCAAGCACGCTTAACTTCGGAGTTCTGATGGGATCCGGTGCATTAGTGCTGGTATGATCGCACCCGTCATGTTGAGGGCACAATTCCTTTATGTGTTAACGGTTCACAGTCCCAACCTAGAGATATGGCCCATTCAAAAGGCCCAATGGGCTTAACGACAACCCATCCACTTCAACAACGCAGTATCCTCGCAAGACGTGATATCGACGCATTATAGGGTCCTCTAATGTGCCGCGAGTAAGGTTGTCGTCCTTTTAACAGCTCACGACGTACAATCCGGGACAGAAAAATAGAGCTAAAGAAGAAAAGTGGCCCGAAACTAATGAAAACGTTGGATTTTGAGCTCCAAATAGGGCACAGCAAGCTAGCTAGCTGCCCTCGACGTAGAGCTCTCAGAGAGCTTTCCAACGTTTTGCTGTGCGCCTCGTAACTCCTTACGGATCAAAAGTTATGGGCACCGGAGCGACGGAGACCTAGTCACAAGCCCTACGCCCTCGGTTTGCGGGCCCAGCCTCCACGTGAAGAGTAGTTGTCTTGCCCAAGGTGCCGTGGGATTCGATAATAGAAATGTGGTGGGTAAAGTATCTTGGCAACCCTAACCGGAGCAAAAAAAATTGAAAAGGGGGGTGCAACACGAGGACTTCCCAGGGGGTCACCCATCCTAGTACTACTCTCGCCCAAGCACGCTTAATTTCGGAGTTCTAATGGGATCCGGTGCATTAGTACTGGTATGATCGCACCCGTCATGTTGAGGGCACAATTCCTTTATTTGTTAACGGTTCACAGTCCCAGCCTAGAGATATGGCCCATTCAAAAGGCCCAATGGGCTTAACGACAACCCATCCACTTCAACAACGCAGTATCCTCGCAAGACGTGATATCGACGCATTGTAGGGTACTCTAATGTGCTGCGAGTAAGGTTGTCGTCCTTTTAACAGCTCACGACGTACAATCCGGGACGGAAAAATAGAGCTAAAGAAGAAAAGTGGCCCGAAACTAATGAAAACGTTTGATTTTGAGCTCCGAAAAGGGCAAAGGGACCTAGCTGGCTGCCCCCGTCGTAGACCTCTCAGAGAGCTTTCCAACGGAATGCTGTGCCCCTCGTAACTCCTTACGGATCAAAAGTTATGGGCACCGGAGCGACGGAGACCTTGTCACAAGCCCTACGCCCTTGGTTTGCGAGCCCAACCTCCACGTGATGAGTAGTTGTCTTGCCCAAGGTGCCGTGGGATTCGATAATAGAAATGTGGTGGATAAAGTATCATGGCAACCCAAACCAGAGCAAAAAGAATTGAAAAGGGGGGTGCAACACGAGGACTTCCCAGGGGGTCACCCATCCTAGTACTACTGTCGCCCAAGAACGCTTAACTTCGGAGTTCCAATGGGATCCAGTGCATTAGTGCTGGTATGATCGCACCCATCATGTTGAGGGCACAATTCCTTTATTTGTTAACGGTTCACAGTCCCATCCTAGAGAGATGGCCCATTCAAAAGCCTCAATGGGCTTAACGACAACCTATCTGCTTCAACAATGCACCATTCTTGCAAAACGTGATATCGACGCATTTTAGGGGCCACTAATGTCCCGCGAGTAAGGTTGTCATCCTTTTAACAACTCACGACGTACGATCCGGGATGAAAAAACAGAGCAAAAGAAGAAAACTGGCCCGAAACTAATGAAAACGTTTGATTTTGAGCTCCGAAAAGGGCAAAGGGAACTAGCTGGCTGCCGGCGTCGTAGAGCACTCAGAGAGCTTTCCAACGGTATGCTGTGTGCCTCGTAACTCCTTACGGATCAAAAGTTATGGGCACCAGAGCGACGAAGACCTGGTCACAAGCCCTACGCCCTCGGTTTGCGGGCCCAGCATCCACGTGAAGAGTAGTTGTCTTGCCCAAGGTGCCGTGGGATTCGATTATAGAAATGTGGTGGATAAAGTATCTTGGCAACCCTAACCGGAGGAAAAAAAATTGAAAAGGGGGGTGCAACACGGGGACTTCCCAGGGGGTCACCCATCCTAATACTACTCTCGCCTCAGCACGCTTAACTTCGGAGTTCTGATGGGATTCAGTGCATTAGTGCTGGTATGATCGCACCCGTCATGTTGAGGGCACAATTCCTTTATGTGTTAACGGTTCACAGTCCCAGTCTAGAGAGATGGCCAATTCAAAAGGCCCAATGGGCTTAATGATAAACCATCCGCTTCAACAATGCAGCATCCTAGCAAGACGTGATATCGAAGTATTGTAGGGCCGCCTAATGTCCCGCGAGTATGGTTGTCGTAACTTTAACAACTCACGACGTACGGTCCAGGACCGAAAAACAGAGCAAAAGAAGAAAAGTGGCCTGAAACTGATGAAAATGTTCAATTTTGGGCTCCAAAAAAGGCAGAGCAAGCTAGCTAGCTGCCTACGTCGTAGAGCTCTCAGAGAGCTTTGAAACGATATGCTGTGCGCCGCGTAACTCCCTGCGGGTCAAAAGTTATGGGCTCCGGAGCGACGGAAACCTGCTCACAAGCCCTACGCCCTCGGTTTGCGGGCCCAGCCTCCACGTGAAGCGAAGTCGTCTTGCCCAAGGTGCCGTGGGATACGATAATAGAACTCTGGTGGATAAAGTATCTTGCCAACCCTAACCGGAACAAAAAAAATTGAAAATGGGGGGTGCAACAAGAGGACTTCCCAGGGGGTCACCTATCCTAGTACTACTCTCGCCCAAGCACGCTTAACTTCGGAGTTCTGATGGGATCCGGTGCATTAGTGCTGGTATGATCACACCCGTCATGTTGAGGGCACAATTCTTTTATGTGTTAACGGTTCACAGTCCCAGCCTAGAGATACGGCCCATTCAAAAGGCCCAATGGGCTTAATGACAACCCATCCGCTTCAACAACGCAGCATCCTCGCAAGACGTGATATCGACGCATTGTAGGGTCCACTAATGTGCCGCGAGTAAGGTTGTCGTCCTTTTAACATCTCACGACGCACGATCCGGGACGGAAAAACAAGGCAAAAGAATAAAAGTGGCCTGAAACTAATGAAAATGTTCGATTTTGAGCTCCGAAAAGGGCACAGTGAGCAAGCTGGCTGCCCCCGTCGTAGAGCTCTCAGAGAGCTTTCCAACGGTATGGTGTGCTCCTCGTAACTCCTTACGGATCAAATGTTATGGGCACCGGAGCGACGGAGACCTGGTCACAAGCCCTACGCCCTCGGTTTGCGGGCCCAGCCTCCACGTGAAGCGAAGTTGTCTTGCCCAAGGTGCCGTGGGATTCGATAATAGAAATGGGGTGGATAAAGTATCTTGGCAACCCTAACCGGAGGAAAAAAAATTGAAAAGGGAGGTGCAACACGAGGACTTCCCAGGGAGTCACCCATCCTAGTACTACTCTCACCCAAGCACGCTTAACTTCGGAGTTATGATGGGATCCGGTGCATTAGAGCGGGTATGATCGAACCCGTCATGTTGAGGGCACAATTCCTTTATGTGTTAATGGTTCACAGTCCCAGCCTAGAGAGATGGCGCATTCGGAAGGCCCAATGGGCTTAACGACAACCCATCCGCTTCAACAACGCAGCATCCTCGCAAGACGTGATATCGACGCATTGTAGGGTCCTCTAATGTGCCGCAAGTAAGGTTGTCGTCCTTTTAACAGGTCACGACGTACGATCTGGGACGGAAAAACAGAGCATAAGAAGAAAAGTGGCCCAAAACTGATGAAAACATTCGATTTTGAGCTCCGAAAAGGGCATAGCGAGCTAGCTAGCTGCCCCCGTCGTAGAGCTTTCAGAGAGCTTTCCAATGGTATGCTGTGCGCCTCGTAACTCCTTACGGATCAAAAGTTATGGGCACCGGTTTGCGAGCCCTGCCTCCACATGAAGAGAAGTTGTCTTGCCCAAGGTGCCGTGGGATTCGATAATAGAAATGTGGTGGGTAAACTATCTTGGAAACCCTAACCGGAGCAAAAAAATTGAAAAGGGGGGTGCAACTCGAGGACTTCCCAGAGGGTCACCCATCCTAGTACTACTCTCACCCAAACACGCTTAACTTCGGAGTTCTGATGGATCCGGTGCATTAGTGCTGGTATGATCGCACCTGTCATATTGAGGGCACAATTCCTTTATGTGTTAACGGTGCACAGTCCGAGCCTTGAGATATGGCCTATTCAAAAGGACCAATGGGCTTAACAACAACCCATCCGCTTCAACAACGCAGCATCCTCGCAAGACGTGATATCGACGCATTGTAGGGTCCTCTAATGTGCCGCGAGTAAGGTTGTCGTCCTTTTAACAGCTCACGACGTACGATCCGGGATGGAAAAATAGAGCAAAAGAAGAAAAGTGGCCCGAAACTGATGAAAACGTTCGATTTTGAGCTCCGAGAAGGGTATAGCGTGCTAGCTTGCTGCCCCCGTCGTAGAGCTCTCAGAGAGCTTTCCAACGGTATGCTGTGCGCCTCGTAACTCCTTACGGATCAAAAGTTATGGGCACCGGTTTGCGGCCCCAGCCTCCACGTGAAGAGAAGTTGTCTTGCCCAAGGTACCGTGGGATTCGATAATAGAAATGTGGTTGGTAGAGTATCTTGGCAACCCTAACCGGAGCAAAAAAAATTGAAAACGGGGTACAAAACGAGGACTTCCCACGGGGTCACCCATCCTAGTATTACTCTCGCCCAAGCATGCTTGACTTCGGAGTTCTGATGGGATCCGGTGCATTAGTGCTGGTATGATCGGACCCGTCATGTTGAGGGCACAATTCCTTTATGTGTTAACGGTTCACAGTCCCAGCCTAGAGATTTGGCCCGTTCAAAAGGCCCAATGGGCTTAACGACAACCCATCCGCTTCAACAACGTAGCATCCTCCCAAGACGTGATATCGACGCATTGTAGGGTCCTCTAATGTGGCGCGAGTAAGGTTGGCGTCCTTTTAACAGCTCACGACGTACGATCCGGGATGGAAAAACAGTGCAAAAGAAGAAAAGGGGCCCGAAACTGAGGGAAACGTTCGATTTTGAGCTCCGAAAAGTGCATAGCGTACTAGATAGCTGCCCCCGTTGTAGAGCTCTCAGAGAGCTTTCCAACGGTATGCTGTGCGCCTCGTAACTCCTTACAGATCAAAAGTTATGGGCACCGGTTTGCAGCCCCCGCCTCCACATGAAAAGAAGTTGTCTTTTCCAAGGTGCCGTGGGATTCGATAATAGAAATGTGGTGGGTAAAGTATCTTGGCAACCCTAACCGGAGCAAAAAAAATTGAAAACGGGGGTGCAACACGAGGACTTCCCATGGGGTCACCCATCCTGGTACTACTCTAGCCCAAGCACTCTTGACTTCGGAGTTCTGATGGGATCCGGTGCATTAGTGCTGGTATGATCGCACCCATCATGTTGAGGGCACAATTCCTTTATGTGTTAACGGTTCACAGTCCCAGCCTATAGATATGGCCCATTCAAAAGGCCCAATGGGCTTAACGACAACCTATCCGCTTCAACAACGCAGCATCCTTGCAAGACGTGATATCGACGCATTTTAGGGTCCTCTAATGTGCCGCGAGTAAGGTTGTCGTCCTTTTAACAGCTCACGACGAACGATCCGGGACGGAAAAACAGAGATAGAGAAGAAAAGTGGCCCGAAACTGATGAAAACGTTCGATTTTGAGCTCCGAAAAGGGCACAGCAAGCTAGGTTGCTGCCCCCGTCGTAGAGCTCTCAGAGGGCTTTCCAACGTTATGTTGTGCGCCTCGTAACTTTTTACGGATCAATAGTTATGGGCACCGGAGCGACGGAGACCTGCTCACAAGCCCTACGCCCTCGGTTTACGGGCCCAGCCTCCACGTGAAACGAAGTTGTCTTGCCCAAGGTGCTGTGGGATTCGACAATAGAAATGTGGTAGATAAAGTATCTTGGCAACCCTAACCGGAGCAAAAAAAATTGAAAAGGTAGGTGCAACACGAGGACTTCTCAGGGGGTCACCCATCCTAGTACTACTCTCGCCCAAGCACGCTTAACTTCGGAGTTCTGATGGGATCCGGTGCATTAGTGCTGGTATGATCGCACCCGTTATGTTGAGGGCACAATTCCTTTATTTGTTAACGGTTCACAGTCCCAGCCTAGAGAGATGGCCCATTCAAAAGGCCCAATGGGCTTAACGACAACCCATCCGCTTCAACAACGCAGCATCCTCGCAAGACGGGATATTGACGCATTATAGGGTCCTCTAATGTGCCGCGAATAAGGTTGCCGTCCTTTTAACAGCTCACGACGTACGATCCGGGATGGAAAAACAGAGCAAAAGAAGAAAAGTGGACCGAAACTGATGAAAACGTTCGATTTTGAGCTCCAAAAAGCGCACAGCAAGCTAGCTTGCTACCCCCGTCGTAGAGCTCTCAAAGAGCTTTCCAACGGTATGCTGTGCGCCTCGTAATTCCTTACGGATCAAAAGTTATGGGCACCGGAGCGACGGAGACCTGGTCACAAGCCCTACGCCCTCGGTTTGCGGGCCCAGCCTCCACGTGAAGAGAAGTTGTCATGCCCAAGGTGCCGTGGGATTCGATAATAGAAATGTGGTGGGTAAAGTATCTTGGCAACCCTAACCGGAGCAAAAAAAATTGAAAAGGGGGGTGCAATACGAGGACTTCCCAGGGGGTCACCCATTCTAGTACTACTCTCGCCCATGCACGCTTAACTTCGGAGTTCTGATGGGCTCCGGTGCATTAGTGCTGGTTTGATTGCACCCGTCATGTTGAGGGCACAAATCCCTTATGTGTTGATGGTTCACAGTCCCAGCCCAGAGATTTGACCCATTCAAAAGGCCCAATGGGCTTAACAAAAACCGATCCGCTTCGACAACGCAGCATCCTCACAATACGTGATATCGACGCGTTGTAGGGCCCTCTAATGTGCCGCGAGTAAGGTTGTCTTCCTTTTAACAGCTCACGACGTACGATCCGGGAAGGAAAAACAGAGCAAAAGAAGAAAAGTGGCCCGAAACTAATGAAAACGTTTGATTTTGAGCTCCGACAAGGGCACAGCAAGCTAGCTTGCAGCCCCCATCGTAGAGCTCTCAAAGAGCTTTCCAACGGTATGCTGTGTGCCTCGTAACTCCTTACGGGCCAAAAGTTATGGGCACCAGAGCGAAGGAGACGTAGTCAAAAGCCTTACGCCCTCGGTTTGCGGGCCCAGCCTCCACGTGAAGCGAAGTTGTCTTGCCCAAGGTGCCGTGGGATTCAATAATAGAAATGTGGTGGATGAAGTATCTTGGCAACCCTAACCGAAGGAAAAAAAATTGAAAAGGGGGGTGCAACCGGAGGACTTCCCAGGGGGTCAACCATCCTAGTACTGCTCTCGCCCAACCACGCTTAACTTCGGAGTTCTGATGGGATCCGGTGCATTAGTGTTGGTATGATCGCACCCGTCATGTTGAGGGCACAATTCCTTTATGTGTTAACGGTTCACAGTCCCAGCCTAGACATAAGGCCCATTCAAAAGGCCCAATGGGCTTAACGTCATCCCATCCGCTTCAACAACGCAGCATCCTCTCAAGACGTGAGATCGACGTATTGTAGGGTCCTCTAATGTGCCGCGAGTAAGGTTGTCGTCCTTTTAACAGCTCACGTCGTACGATCCGGGACGGAAAAACAGAGCAAAAGAAGAAAAGTGGCGCGAAACTAATGAGATCGTTCGATTTTGAGCTCCGAAAAGGGCAAAGCAAGCTAGCTGACTGCCCCCGTCGTAGAGCTCTCACAGAGCTTTCCAACGGTATGCTGTGCGCCTCGTAACTCCTTACGGGCCAAAAGTTATGGGCATCGGAGCGACGGAGACCTGGTCACAAGCCTTACGCCCTCGGTCTGCGGGCCCAGCCTCCACGTGAAGAGAAGTTGTCTTGCCCAAGGTCCAATGGGATTCGATAATAGAAATGTGGTGGGAAAAGTATCTTGGCAACGCTAACCGGAGCAAAAAAAATTGAAAAAGGGGGTGCCACACAAGGACTTCTCTGGGGGTTACCCAGCCTAGTACTACTCTCGCCCAAGCACGCTTAACTTCGGAGTTCTGATGGGATCCGGTGCATTAGTGCTGGTATGATCGCACCCGTCATGTTGAGGGCACAATTCCTTTATGTGTTAACGGTTCACAGTCCCAGCCTAGAGATATGGCCCATTCAAAAGGCCCAATGGGCTTAACGACAACCCATCTGCTACAACAACGCAGCATCCTCGCAAGACGTGATATCGACGCATTATAGGGTCCTCTAATGTGCCGTGAGTAAGGTTGTCGTCCTTTTAACAGCTCACGACGTACGATCCGGGATGAAAAACAGAGCTAAAGAAGAAAAGTTGCCGAAACTGATGAAAACGTTCGATTTTGAGCTCCGAAAAGGGCACAGAGAGCTAGGTAGCTACCCCCGTCGTAGTGCTCTCAGAGAGCTTTCCAACGGTATGCTGTGCGCCTCGTAACTCCTTACGGATCAAAAGTTATGGGCACCGGAGCGACGGAGACCTGGTCACAAGCCCAACGCCCTCGGTTTGCGGGCCCGGCCCCCACATGAAGAGAAGTTGTTTTGCCCAAGGTACCGTGGGATTCGATAATAGAAATGTGATGGGTAAAGTATCTTGGCAACCCTAATCGGAGCAAAAAAAATTGAAAAGGGGGGTGCAACACGAGGACTTCCCAGGGGGTCAACCATCCTAGTACTACTCTCGCCCAAGCACGCTTAACTTCGGAGTTCTGATGGGATCCGGTGCATTAGTATTGATATGGTCGCACCCGTCATGTTGAGGGCACAATTCCTTTATGTGTTAATGGTTCACAGTCCCAGCCTAGAGATATGGCCCATTCAAAAGGCCCAATGGGCTTAACGACAACCCATCCGCTTCAACAACGCAGCATCCTCGCAAGACGTGATATCGACGCATTGTAGGGTCCTCTAATGTGCCGCGAGTAAGGTTGGCGTCCTTTTAACAGCTAACGACGTACGATCCGGGATGGAAAAACAGAGCAAAAGAAGAAAAGTGGCCCGAAACTGATGAAAACGTTCGATTTTGAGCTCCGAAAAGGGCATAGCGAGCTAGCTAGCTGCCCCCGTCGTAGAGCTCTCAGAGAGCTTTCCAACGGTATGCTGTGCGCCTCGTAACTCCTTACGGATCAAAAGTTATGGGCACCGGTTTGCGGCCCCAGCCTCCACATGAAGAGAAGTTGTCTTGCCCAAGGTACCGTGGGATTCGATAATAGAAATGTGGTTGGTAGAGTATCTTGGCAACCCTAACCGGAGCAAAAAAAATTGAAAACGGGGTACAAAACGAGGACTTCCCACGGGGTCACCCATCCTAGTATTACTCTCGCCCAAGCATGCTTGACTTCGGAGTTCTGATGGGATCCATTGCATTAGTGCTGGTATGATCGAACCCGTCATGTTGAGGGCACAATTCCTTTATGTGTTAACGGTTCACAGTCCCAGCCTAGAGATTTGGCCCGTTCAAAAGGCCCAATGGGCTTAACGACAACCCATCCGCTTCAACAACGTAGCATCCTCCCAAGACGTGATATCGACGCATTGTAGGGTCCTCTAATGTGGCGCGAGTAAGGTTGGCGTCCTTTTAACAGCTCACGACGTACGATCCGGGATGGAAAAACAGAGCAAAAGAAGAAAAGTGGCCCGAAACTGATGAAAACGTTCGATTTTGACCTCCGAAAAGGGCATAGCTTACTAGATAGCTGCCCCCGTTGTAGAGCTCTCAGAGAGCTTTCCAACGGTATGCTGTGCGCCTCGTAACTCCTTACAGATCAAAAGTTATGGGCACCGGTTTGCAGCCCCCGCCTCCACATGAAAAGAAGTTGTCTTTTCCAAGGTGCCGTGGGATTCGATAATAGAAATGTGGTGGGTAAAGTATCTTGGCAACCCTAACCGGAGCAAAAAAAATTGAAAACGGGGGTGCAACACGAGGACTTCCCATGGGGTCACCCATCCTAGTACTACTCTAGCCCAAGCACTCTTGACTTCGGAGTTCTGATGGGATCCGGTGCATTAGTGCTGGTATGATCGCACCCGTCATGTTGAGGGCACAATTCCTTTATGTGTTAACGGTTCACAGTCCCAGCCTATAGATATGGCCCATTCAAAAGGCCCAATGGGCTTAACGACAACCTATCCGCTTCAACAACGCAGCATCCTTGCAAGACGTGATATCGACGCATTTTAGGGTCCTCTAATGTGCCGCGAGTAAGGTTGTCGTCCTTTTAACAGCTCACGACGAACGATCCGGGACGGAAAAACAGAGATAGAGAAGAAAAGTGGCCCGAAACTGATGAAAACGTTCGATTTTGAGCTCCGAAAAGGGCAGAGCAAGCTAGCTAGCTGCCCCCGTCGTATAGCTCTCAGAGAGCTTTCCAACGGTATGCTGTGCGCCTCGTAACTCTTTACGGATCAAAAGTTATGGGCACCGGAGCGACGGAGACCTGGTCACAAACCCTACGCCCTCGGTTTGCTGGCCCAGCCTCCACGTGAAGAGAAGTTGTCTTGCCCAAGGTCCTGTGGGATTCGATAATAGAAATGTGGTGGGTAAAGTATCTTGGCAACCCTAATCGGAGCAAAAAAAATTGAAAATGGGGGTGCAACACGAGGACTTCCCAGGGGGTAACCCATCCTAGTACTACTCTCGCCCAAGCACGCTTAACTTCGGAGTTCTGATGGGATCCGGTGCATTAGTGCTGGTATGATCGCACCCGTCATGTTGAGGGCACAATTCCTTTATGTGTTAACGGTTCACAGTCCCAGCCTAGAGATATGACCCATTCAAAAGGCCCAATGGGCTTAACGACAACCCATCCGCTTCGACAACGCAGCATCATCGCAAGACGTGATATTGACGCATTATAGGGTCCTCTAATGTGCCGCGAGTAAGGTTGCCGTCCTTTTAACAGCTCACGACGTACGATCCAGGACGGAAAAATAGAGCAAAAGAAGAAAAGTAGCCCGAAATTAATGAAAACGTTCGATTTTGAGCTCCAAAAAGGGCACAGCAAGCTAGCTTGCAGCCCCCGTCGTAGAGCTCTCGGAGAGCTTTCCAACAGTATGCTGTGCGCCTCGTAACTCCTTACGGATCAAAAGTTTTGGGCACCGGAGCGACAGAGACCTGCTCACAAGCCCTACGCCCTCGGTTTGCGGGCCCGCCCTCCACGTGAAGCGAAGTTGTCTTCCCAAGGTACCGTGGGATTCAATAATAGAAATGTGGTGGATAAAGTATCTTGGCAACGCTAACCAGAGCAAAAAAAAATTAAAAACGGGGGTGCAACCCGAGGACTTCCCAGGGGGTCACCCATCCTAGTACTACTCTCGCCCATGTATGCTTAACTTCGGAGTTCTAATGGGATTCGGTGCATTAGTGCTGGTATGATCGCACCCGACATGTTGAGAGCACAATTCCTTTATGTGTTAACGGTTCACAAACCCAGCCTAGAGAGATGGCCAATTCAGAAGGCCCAATGGGCTTAACGACAATCCATCCACTTCAACAACCCAGCATCCTCGAAAGACGTGATATCGACGTATTGTAGGGTCCTCTAATGTGCCGCGAGTAAGGTTGTCTTCCTTTTAACAGCTCACGACGTACGATCCGGGACGGAAAAAACAGAGCAAAAGAAGAAAAGTGGCCCGAAACTAATGAAAACGTTTGATTTTGAGCTCCGACAAGGGCACAGCAAGCTAGCTTGCAGCCCCCATCGTAGAGCTCTCGGAGAGCTTTCCAACGGTATGCTGTGTGCCCTGTAACTCCTTACGAATCAAAAGTTATGGGTATCGGAGCGACGGAGACCTGGTCACAAGCCTTACGCCCTCGGTTTGCGGGCCCAGCCTCTACGTGAAGCGAAGTTGTCATGCCCAAGGTGTCGTGGGATGCGATAATAGAAATGTGGTGGGTAAAGTATCTTGGCAACCCTATCTGGAGCAAAAAAAATTGAAAAAGCGGGTGCAACAGGAGGACTTCCCAGGGGGTCAACCATCCTAGTACTACTCTCACCCAAGCACGCTTAACTTCGGAGTTCTGATGGGACCCGATGCATTAGTGCTGGTATGATCGCACCCGTCATGTTGAGGGCACAATTCCTTTATGTGTTAACGGTTCACAGTCCCAGCCTAGAGATATGGCCCATTCAAAAGGCCCAATGCGCTTAACGACAACCCATCCGCTTCAACAACGCAGCATCCTCGCAAGACGTGATATCGACGTATTGTAGGGTCCTCTAATGTGCCGCGAGTAAGGTTGTCGTCCTTTTAACAGCTCACGACGTACGATCCGGGACGGAAAAACAGAGCAAGAGAAGAAAAGTGGCTCGAAACAAATGAAAACGTTCGATTTTGAGCTCCGAAAAGGGCATAGCAAGCTAGCTTGCAGCCCCCATCATAGAGCTCTCGAAGAGCTTTCCAACGGTATACTGTGCGCTGCGTAACTCCTTACGGAACAAAAGTTATGGGCATCGGAGCGACGGAGACCTGGTCACAAGCCTTACGCCCTCGGTTTGCGGGCCCAGCCTCCAAGTGAAGCGAAGTTGTCTTGCCCATGGTGCCATGGGATTCGATAATACAAATGTGGTGGGAAAAGTAGCTTGGCAACCCTAACCGCAGCACAAAAAATTAAAAAAGGGGGTGCCACACAAGGACTTCTCTGGGGGTCACCCAGCCTAGTACTACTCTCGCCCAAGCACGCTTAACTTCGGAGTTCTGATGGGATCCGGTGCATTAGTGCTGGTTTGATCGCACCCGTCATGTTGATGGCACAATTCCTTTATGTGTTAACTGTTCACAGTCCCAGCCTAGAGATATGGCCCATTCAAAAGGCCCAATGGGCTTAACGACAACCCATCTGCTTCAACAACGCAGCATCCTCGCAAGACGTGATATCGACGCATTATAGGGTCCTCTAATGTGCCGTGAGTAAGGTTGTCGTCCTTTTAACAGCTCACGACGTACGATCCGGGATGGAAAACAGAGCTAAAGAAGAAAAGTTGCCGAAACTGATGAAAACGTTCGATTTTGAGCTCCGAAAAGGGCACAGAGAGCTAGGTAGCTACCCCCGTCGTAGTGCTCTTAGAGAGCTTTCCAACGGTATGCTGTGCGCCTCGTAACTCCTTACGGATCAAAAGTTATGGGCACCGGAGCGACGGAGACCTGGTCACAAGCCCAACGCCCTCGGTTTGCGGGCCCGGCCCCCACATGAAGAGAAGTTGTTTTGCCTAAGGTGCCGTGGGATTCGATAATAGAAATGGGATGGATAAAGTATCTTGGCAACCCTAATCGGAGCAAAAAAAATTGAAAAGGGGGGTGCAACACGAGGACTTCCCAGGGGGTCAACCATCCTAGTACTACTCTCGCCCAAGCACGCTTAACTTCGGAGTTCGGATGGGATCCGGTGCATTAGTATTGATATGGTCGCACCCGTAATGTTGAGGGCACAATTCCTTTATGTGTTAATGGTTCACAGTCCCAGCCTAGAGATATGGCCCATTCAAAAGGCCCAATGGGCTTAACGACAACACATCCGCTTCAACAACGCAGCATCCTCGCAAGACGTTATATCGACGCATTGTAGGGTCCTCAAATGTCCCGCGAGTAAGGTTGTCATCCTTTTAACAGCTCACGACGTACGATCCGGGACGGAAAAACAGAGCAAAAGAAGAAAAGTGGCCCGAAACTAATGACAACGTTCGATTTTGAGCTCTGAAAAAGGCACAGCGAGCTAGCTGGCTGCCCCCGTCGTAGAGCTCTCAGAGGGCTTTCCAACGGTATGATGTGCGCCTCGTAACTCCTTACGGATCAAAAGTTATGGGCACCGGAGCGACGGAGACCTAGTCACAAGCTCTACGCCCTCGGTTTGCGGGCCCAGCCTCCCCGTGAAGAGAAGTTGTCTTGCCCCAGGTGCCGTGGGATTCGATAACAGAAATGTGGTGGGTAAAGTATCTTGGCAACCCTAACCGGAGCAAAAAAAATTGAAAAGAGGGGTGCAACACGAGGACTTCCCAGGGGGTCACCCATCCTAGTACTACTCTCGCCCAAGCACGCTTAACTTTGGAGTTCTGATGGGATCCGGTGCATTAGTGCTGGTATGATCGCACACGTCATGTTGAGGGCACAATTCCTTTATGTGTTAATGGTTCACAGTCCCAGCCTAGAGATATGGCCCATTCAAAAGGCCTAATGGGCTTAACGACAACCCATCCGCTTCAACAACGCAGCATCCTCGCAAGACGTGATATCGATGCATTGTAGGGTCCTCTAATGTGCCGCGAGTAAGGTTGTCGTCCTTTTAACAGCTCATGACGTACGATCCGGGACCAAAAAACTGAGCAAAAGATGAATAGTGGCCCAAAACTAATGAAAACGTTCGATTTTGAGCTCCGAAAAGGGCATAGCAAGCTAGCTTGCTGCCCTGGTCGTAGAGCTCTCAGAGAGCTTTCCAACGGTATGCTGTGCGCCTCGTAACTCCTTACGGATCAAAAGTTTTCGGCACCGGAGCGAAGGAGACCTGGTCACAAGCCCTACGCCCTCGGTTTACGGGCCCAGCCTCCACGTGAAGAGAAGTTGTCTTGCCCGAGGTGCCGTGGGATTCGATAATAGAAATGTGGTGGGTAAAGTATCTTGGCAACCCTAACCGGAGCAAAAAAAATTGAAAAGCGGGGTGCAACACGAGGACTTACCAGGGGGTCACCCATCCTAGTTCTACTCTCCCAAGCACGCTTAACTTCGTAGTTCTGATGGGATCCGGTGCATTAGTGCTGGTATGATCGCACCCGTCATGTTGAGGGCACAATTCCTTTATGTGTTAACGATTCACAGTCGCAGCCTAAAGATATGACCCATTCAAAAGGCCCAATGGGCTTAACGATAACCCATCCGCTTCAACAACGCAGCATCCTCGCAAGACGTGATATCGACGCATTGTAGGGTCCTCTAATGTGCCGCGAGTAAGGTTGTCGTCCTTTTAACAGCTCACGACGTACGATCCGGGACGGAAAAACAGAGCAAAAGAAGAAAAGTGGCCCGAAACTTATGAAAACGTTTGATTTTGAGCTCCGAAAACGGCACAGCAAGCTTGCTTGCTTTCCCCGTCGTAGAGCTCTCAGAGAGCTTTTCAACGGTATGCTGTGCTCCTCGTAACTCCTTACGGATCAAAAGTTATGGGCACTGGAGCGACGGGCACCTGATCACAAGCCCAATGCCCTTGATTTGCGGGCCCAGCCTCCACGTGAAGCGAAGTTGTCTCGCCCAAGGTGCCGTGGGATTCGATAATAGAAATGTGGTGGATAAAGTATCTTGGCAACCTTACCCGGAGCAAAAAAAATGAAAAGGGGTTGCAACACGTGGACCTCCCAGAGGGTCACCCATCCTAGTACTACTCTCGCCCAAGGACGCTTATCTTCGGAGTTCTGATGGGATCCGATGCATTAGTGCTGGTATGATCGCACCCGTCATGTTGAGGGAACAATTTCTTTATGTGTTAACGGTTCACAGTCCCAGCCTAGAGATATGGCCCATTCAAAAGGCCCAATGGGCTTAACGACAACCCATCCGCTTCAACAACGCAGCATCCTCGCAAGACGTGATATCGACGCATTGTAGGGTCCTCTAATGTGCCGCGAGTTAGGTTGTCATCCTTTTAATAGCTCACAACGTACGATCCGAGACGGAAAAACAGAGCAAAAGAAGAAAAGTGGCCCGAAATTGATGAAAATGTTCGATTTTGAGCTCCGAAAAGGGAACAGCGAGATAGCTAGCTGCCTCCGTCGTAGAGCTCTCAGAGAGCTTTCCAACGGTATGCCGTGCGCCTCGTAACTCCTTACGGATCAAAAGTTATGGGCACCGGTTTGCGGGCCCAGCCTCCCCGTGAAGAGAAGTTGTCTTGCCCAAGGTGCCTTGGGATTCGATAATAGAAATGTGGTGGGTAAAGTATCTTGGCAACCCTAACCGGAGCAAAAAAAATTGAAAAGGGGGGTGCAACACGAGGACTTCCCAAGGGGTCACCCATCCTAGTACTACTCTCACCCAAGCACGCTTAACTTCGGAGTTCTGATGGGATCCGGTGCATTAGTGCTGGTATGATCGCACCCGTCATGTTGAGGGCACAATTCCTTTATGTGTTAACGGTTCACAGTCCCAGCCTAGAGATATGGCCCATTCAAAAGGCCCAATGGGCTTAACGACAACCCATCTGCTTCAAAAAAAAAACATCCTCGCAAGACGTGATATCGACGCATTGTAGGGTCCTCTAATGTGCCGCGAGTAAGGTTGTCGTCCTTTTAACAGCTCACGACGTACGATCCGGGACGAAAAAAAAGAGCAAAAGAAGAAAAGTGGCCCGAAAATAATGTAAAAGTTCGATTTTGAGCTCCGTAAAGGGCAAAGCGAGCTAGCTGGCTGCCCCTGTCGTAGAGCTCTCAGAGAGCTTTCCAACGGTATGCTGTGCGCCTCGTAACTCCTTACGGATCAAAAGTTATGGGCACCGGTTTGCGGGCCCAGCCTCCATGTGAAGAGAAGTTGTCTTGCCCAAGGTGCCGTGGGATTCGATAATAGAAATGTGGTGGGTAAAGTATCTTGGCAACCCTAACCGGAGCAAAAAAAATTGAAAAGTGGGCTGCAACACGATGACTTCCCAAGGGGTCACCCATCCTAGTACTACTCTCTCCCAAGCACGCTTAACTTCGGAGTTCTGATGGGATCCGGTGCATTAGTATTGATATGATCGCACCCGTCATGTTGAGGGCACAATTCCTTTATGTGTTAACGGTTCAAAGACCCAGCCTAGAGATATGGCCAATTCAAAAGGCCCAATGGGCTTAACGACAACCCATCCGCTTCAACAACACAGCATCCTCGCAAGACGTGATATCGACGCATTGTAGGGTCCTCTAATGTGCCGCGAGTAAGGTTGTCGTCCTTTTAACAGCGCAGGACGTACGATCCGGGACAGAAAAACAGAGCAAAAGAAGAAAAGTGGCCCGAAACTAATGAAAACGTTCGATTTTGAGCTCTGAAAAAGGCACAGCGTGCTAGCTGGCTGCCCCCGTCGTAGAGCTCTCAGAGAGCTTTCCAACGGTATGCTGTGCGCCTCGTAACTCATTACGGATCAAAAGTTATGGGCTCCGGAGCGAGGGAGACCTAGTCACAAGCCCTACGCCCTCGGTTTGCGGGCCCAGCCTCCACGTGAAGAGAAGTTGTCTTGCCCAAGGTGCCGTGGGATTCGATAATAGAAATGTGGTGGGTAAAGTATCTTGGCAACCCTAACCGGAGCAAAAAAAATTGAAAATGGGGGTGCAACACGAGGACTTCCCAGGGGGTCACCCATCCTAGTACTACTCTCGCCCAAGCACGCTTAACTTCGGAGTTCTGATGGGATTCGGTGCATTGGTGCTGGTATGATCGGACCCGTCATGTTGAAGGCACACTTCCTTTATGTGTTAATGGTCCACAGTCCCAGCCTAGAGATATGACCCATTCAAAAGGCCTCATGGGCTTAACGACCACCCATCCGCTTCAACAACGCAGCATCCTCGCAAGACGTGATATCGATGCATTGTAGGGTCCTCTAATGTGCCGCGAGTAAGGTTGTCGTCCTTTTAACAGCTCACGACGTACGATCCGGGACCAAAAAACTGAGCAAAAGATGAATAGTGGCCCAAAACTAATGAAAACGTTCGATTTTGAGCTCCGAAAAGGGCATAGCAAGCTAGCTTGCTGCCCTGGTCGTAGAGCTCTCAGAGAGCTTTCCAACGGTATGCTGTGCGCCTCGTAACTCCTTACGGATCAAAAGTTTTCGGCACCGGAGCGAAGGAGACCTGGTCACAAGCCCTACGCCCTCGGTTTACGGGCCCAGCCTCCACGTGAAGAGAAGTTGTCTTGCCCAAGGTGCCGTGGGATTCGATAATAGAAATGTGGTGGGTAAAGTCTCTTGGCAACCCTAACCGGAGCAAAAAATATTGAAAAGCGGGGTGCAACACGAGGACTTACCAGGGGGTCACCCATCCTAGTTCTACTCTCCCAAGCACGCTTAACTTCGGAGTTCTGATGGGATCCTGTGCATTAGTGCTGTTATGATCGCACCCGTGATGTTGAGAGCACAATTCCTTTATGTGTTAACGATTCACCATCGCAGCCTAAAGATATGACCCATTCAAAAGGCCCAATGGGCTTAACGACAACCCATCCGCTTCAAAAACGCAGCATCCTCGCAAGACGTGATATCGACGCATTGTAGGGTCCTCTAATGTGCCGCGAGTAAGGTTGTCGTCCTTTTAACAGCTCACGACGTACGATCCGGGACGGAAAAACAGAGCAAAAGAAGAAAAGTGGCCCGAAACTGATGAAAACGTTCGATTTTGAGCTCCGAAAAGGGCAGAGCAAGCTAGCTTGCTGCCCCCGTCGTAGAGCTCTCAGAGAGCTTTCCAACGGTATGCTGTGCGCCTCGTAACTCCTTACGGATCAAAAGTTATGGGCACCGGAGCGACGGAGACCTGGTCACAAGCCCTATGCCCTCGGTTTGCGGGCCCAGCCTACACGTGAAGAGACGTTGTCTTGGCCAAGGTGCCGTGGGATTCGATAATAGAAATGAGGTGGGTAATGTCTCTTGGCAACCTTAACCGGAGCAAAAAAAATTGAAAAGGGGGGTGCAACACGAGGACTTCCCAGGGGGTCACTCATCCTAGTACTACTCTCGCCCAAGCACGCTTAACTTCGGAGTTCTGATGGGATCCGGAGCATTAGTGCTGGTATGATCGCACCCGTCATGTTGAGGGCACAATTCCTTTATGTGTTAACGGTTCACTGTCCCAGCCTAGAGATATGACCCATCCAAAAGGCCCAATGGGCTTAACGACAACCCATCTGCTTCAACAACGCAGCATCCTCGCAAGACGTGATATCGACGCATTGTAGGGTCCTCTAATGTGCCGCGAGTAAGGTTGTCGTCCTTTTAACAGCTCACGACGTACGATCCGGGATCGAAAAATAGAGCAAAAGAAGAAAAGTGGCCCGAAACAGATGAAAACGTTTGATTTTGAGCTCCGAAATGGGCACGGCAAGCTAGCTAGCTGCCCCCGTCGTAGAGCTCTCAGAGAGCTTTCCAATGGTATACTGTGCGCCTCGTAACTCCTTACGGATCAAAAGTTATGGACACCGGTTTGCGGGCCCAGCCTCCACGTGAAGAGAAGTTGTCTTGCCCAATGTGCCATGGGATTCGATAATAGAAATGTGGTGGGTAAAGTATCTTGGCAACCCTAACCGGAGCAAAAAAAATTGAAAAGGGGGGTGCAACACGAGGACTTCCCCGGGGGTCACCCATCCTAGTACTACTCTCACCCAAGCACGCTTAACTTCGGAGTTCTGATGGGATCCGGTGCATTAGTGCTGGTATATTCGCACCCGTCATGTTGAGGGCACAATTCCTTTATGTGTTAACGGTTCATAGTCCCAGCCTAGAGATATGGCCCATTCAAAAGGCCAAATGGGCTTAACGACAACCCATCCGCTTCAAAAAAAAAACATCCTCGCAAGACGTGATATCGACGCATTTTAGGGTCCTCTAATGTTCCGCGAGTAAGGTTGTCGTCCTTTTAACAGCTCACGACATACGATCCGGGATGGAAAAACAGAGCAAAAGAAGAAAAGTGGCCCGAAACTGATGAAAACGTTCGATTTTGAGCTCCAAAAAGGGCATAGGGAGCTAGCTTGCTGCCCCTGTCGTAGAGCTCTCAGAGAGCTTTCCAACGGTATGCTGTGCGCCTCGTAACTCCTTACGGATCAAAAGTTATGGGCACCGGTTTGCGGGCCCAGCCTCCACGTGAAGAGAAGTTGTCTTGCCCAAGGTGCCGTGGGATTCGATAATAGAAATGTGGTGGGTAAAGTATTTTGGCAACCCTAACCGGAGCAAAAAAAATTGAAAAGGGGGGTGCAACACGAGGACTTCCCAGGGGGTCACCCATCCTAGTACTACTCTCGCCCAAGCACGCTTAACTTCGGAGTTCTGATGGGATCCAGAGCATTAGTGCTGGTATGATCGCACCCGTCATGTTGAGGGCACAATTCCTTTATGTGTTAATGGTTCACAGTCCCAGCCTAGAGATATGGCCCATTCAAAAGGCCCAATGGGCTTAACGACAACCCATCCGCTTCAACAACGCAGCATCCTCGCAAGTCGTGTTCTCGACGCATTGTAAGGTCCTCTAATGTGTCGCGAGTAAGGTTGTCGTCCTTTTAACAGCTCACGACGTACGATCCGAGACAGAAAAACAGAGCAAAAGAAGAAAAGTGGCCCGAAACTAATGAAAACGTTCGATTTTGTGCTCCGAAAAGGGCATAGTTGGCTAGCTGGCTACCCCCGTCGTAGAGCTCTCAAAGAGCTTTCCAATGGTATATTGTGCGCCTCGTAACTCCATACGGATCAAAAGTTTTGGGCACCGGAGCGACGGATACCTGGTCACAAACCCTATGCCCTCGGTTTGGGGGCCCAGCCTCCACGTGAAGTGAAGTTGTCTTGCCCAAGGTGTCGTGGGATTCGATAATAGAAATGTGGTGGATAAAGTATTTTGGCAACCCTAACCGGAGCAAAAAAAATTGAAAAGGGGGTGCAACACGAGGACTTCCCAGGGGGTCACCCATACTAGTACAACTCTCGCCCAAGCACGCTTAACTTCGTAGTTCTGATGGGATCCGGTGCATTAGTGCTGGTATGATCGCACCCGTCATGTTGAGGGCACAATTACTTTATGTGTTAACGGTTCACAGTCCCAGCCTAGAGATATGGCCCATTCAAAAGGCCCAATGGGCTTAACGACAACCCATCCGCTTCAACAACGCTGCATCCTCGCAAGACGTGATATCGACGCATTGTAGGGTCCTCTAATGTGCCGCGAGTAAGGTTGTCGTCCTTTTAACAGCTCACGTCGAGGCTGGGCCCGCATACCAATGCCCATAACTTTTGATCCATAAGGAGTTACGAGGCGCACAGCATACCGTTGGAAAGCTCTCGGAGAGCTCTATGACGGGGGCAGCTAGCTAGCTCGCTGTGCCCTTTTCGGAGCTCAAAATCGAACTTTTTCATCAGTTTCGGGCCACTTTTCTTCTTTTGCTATGTTTTTCCGTCCCGGATCGTACGTCGTGAGTTGTTAAAAGGACGACAACCTTACTCGCGGCACATTAGAGGACCCTACAATGCGTCGATATCACGTCTTGCGAGGATGCTGCGTTGTTGAAGCGGATGGGTTGTCGTTAAGCCCATTGGACGTTTTGAATGGGCCATATCTCTAGGCTGGGACTGTGAACCGTTAACACATAAAGGAATTGTGCCCTCAACATGACGGGTGCGATCATACCAGCACTAATGCACCGGATCCCATCAGACCTCCGAAGTTAAGCGTGCTTGGGCGAGAGTAGTACTAGGATGGGTGACCCCCTGGGAAGTCCTCGTGTTGCACCCCCCTTTTCAATTTTTTTTGCTCCGGTTAGGGTTGCCAAGATACTTTACCCACCACATTTCTATTATCGAATCCCACGGCACCTTGGGCAAGACAACTTCTCTTCACGTGGAGGCTGGGCCCGCAAACCGGGGGCGTAGGGCTTGTGACCAGCTCTCCGTCGCTCCGGTGCCCATAACTTTTGATCCGTAAGGAGTTACGAGGCGCACAGCATACCGTTCGAAAGCTCTCTGAGAGCTCTACGACGGGGGCAGCTACCTAGCTCGCCGTGCCCTTTTCGGAGCTCAAAATCGAACGTTTTTTATTAGTTTCGGGCCACTTTTCTTCTTTTGCTCTGTTTTTCCGTCCCGGATCGTACGTCGTGAGCTGTTAAAAGGACGACAACCTTACTCGCGGCACATTAGAGGACCCTACAATGCGTCGATATCACGTCTTGCGAGGATGCTGCGTTGTTGAAGCGGATGGGTTGTCGTTAAGCCCATTGGGCCTTTTGAATGGGCCATATCTCTAGGCTGGGACTGTGAACCGTTAACACATAAAGGTATTGTGCCCTCAACATGACGGGTGCGATCATACCAGCACTAATGCACCGGATCCCATCAGAACTCCGAAGTTAAGCGTGCTTGGGCGAGAGTAGTACTAGGATGGGTGACCCCCTGGGAAGTCCTCGTGTTGCACCCCCCTTTTCAATTTTTTTTGCTCCGGTTAGGGTTGCCAAGATACTTTACCCACCACATTTCTATTATCGAATCCCACGGCACCTTGGGCAAGACAACTTCTCTTCACGTGGAGGCTGGGCCCGCAAACCGAGGGCGTAGGGCTTGTGACCAGGTCTCCGTCGCTCCGGTGCCCATAACTTTTGATCCGTAAGGAGTTACGAGGCGCACAACATACCGTTGGAATGCTCTCTGAGAGCTCTACGACAGGGATAGCAAGCTAGCTTGCTGTGCCCTTTTCGGAGCTCAAAATCGAACGTTTTCATTAGTTTCGGGCCACTTTTCTTCCTTTGCTCTGTTTTTCCGTCCCGGATCGTACGTCGTGAGCTGTTAAAAGGACGACAACCTTACTCACGGCACATTAGAGGACCCTACAATGCGTCGATATCACGTCTTGCGGGGATACTGCTTTGTTGAAGCGGATGGGTTGTCGTTAAGCCCATTGGGCCTTTTGAATGGGCCATATCTCTAGGCTGGGACTGTGAACCGTTAACACATAAAGGAATTGTGCCCTCAACATGACGGGTGCGATCATACCAGCACTAATGCACCGGATCCCATCAGAACTCCGAAGTTAAGCGTGCTTGGGCGACAGTAGTACAAGGATGGGTGACCCCATGGGAAGTCCTCGTGTTGCACCCCATTTTCAATTTTTTTTGCTCCGGTTAGGGTTGCCAAGATACTTTACCCACCACATTTCTATTATCGAATCCCACGGCACCTTGGGCAAGACAACTTCTCTTCACGTGGAGGCTGGGCCCGCAAACCGATGCCCATAACTTTTGATCCGTAAGGAGTTACGAGGCGCACGGCATACCGTTGGAAAGCTCTCTGAGAGCTCTATGACGGGGGCAGCAAGCTAGCTCGCTGTGCCCTTTTCGGAGCCCAAAACTGAACGTTTTCCTCTGTTTTGGGCCACTTTCCTTCTTTTGCTCTGTTTTTCCGTCCCGGATCGTACGTCGTGAGCTGTTAAAAGGATGACAACCTTACTCGCAGGATATTAGAGGGCCCTACAACGCGTCGATATCACGTCTTGCGAGGATACAGCATTGTTGAAGCGGATGGGTTGTCGTTAAGCCCATTGGGTGTTTTGAATGGGCCATCTCTCTAGGCTGGGACTGTGAACCGTTAACACATAAAGGAATTGTGCCCTCAACATGACGGGTGCGATCATACCTGCACTAATGCACCGGATCCCATTAGACCTCCGAAGTTAAGCGTGCTTGGGCGAGAGTAGTACTAGGATGGGTGACCCCCTGGGAAGTCCTCGTGTTGCACCCCCCTTTTCAATTTTTTTTGCTCCGGTTAGGGTTGCCAAGATACTTTACCCACCACATTTCTATTATCGAATCCCACGGCACCTTGGGCAAGACAACTTCTCTTCACGTGGAGGCTGGGCCCGCAAACCGAGGGCGTAGGGCTTGTGACCAGGTCTCTGTCGCTCCAGTGCCCATAACTTTTGATCCGTAAGGAGTTACGAGGCGCACAGCATACCGTTGGAAAGCTCTCTGAGAGCTCTACAACACGGGTAGCAAGCTAGCTTGCTGTGCCCTTTTCGGAGCTCAAAATCGAACGTTTTCATTAGTTTCGGGCCACTTTTCTTCTTTTGCTCTGTTTTTCCGTCCCGGATCGTACGTCGTGAGCTGTTAAAAGGACGACAACCTTACTCGCGGCACATTAGAGGACCCTACAATGCGTCGATATCACGTCTTGCGAGGATGCTGCGTTGTTGAAGCGGATGGGTTGTCGTTAAGCCCATTGGGCCTTTTGAATGGGCCATATCTCTAGGCTGGGACTGTGAACCGTTAACACATAAAGGAATTGTGCCCTCAACATGACGGGTGCGATCATACCAGCAATAATGCGCCGGATCCCATCAGAACTCCGAAGTTAAGCGTGCTTGGGCGAGAGTAGTACTAGGATGGGTGACCCCCTGGGAAGTCCTCGTGTTGCACCCCCCTTTTCAATTTTTTTTGCTCCGGTTAGGGTTTCCAAGATACTTTACCCACCACATTTCTATTATCGAATCCCACGGTACCTTGGGCAAGACAACTTCTCTTCACGTGGAGGCTGGGCCCGCAAACCGATGCCCATAACTTTTTATCCGTAAGGAGTTACGAGGCGCACAGCATACCGTTGGAAAGCTCTTTGAGAGCTCTATGACGGGGGCAGCTAGCTAGCTCGCTGTGCCCTTTTCGGAGCTCAAAATTGAACGTTTTCATCAGTTTCGGGCCACTTTTCTTCTTTTGCTATATTTTTCCGTTCCGGATCGTACGTCGTGAGCTGTTAAAAGGACGACAACCTTACTCGCGGCACATTAGAGGACCCTACAATGCGTCGATATCACGTCTTGCGAGGATGCAGCGTTGTCGAAACGGATGGGTTGTCGTTTAGCCCATTGGGCGTTTTGAATGGGCCATCCCTCTAGGCTGGGACTGTGAACCGTTAACACATAAATGAATTGTGTCATCAACATGACGGGTGTGATCATACCAGCAATAATGCGCCGGATCCCATCAGAACTCCAAAGTTAAGCGTGCTTGGGCGAGAGTAGTACTAGGATGGGTGACCCCCTGGGAAGTCCTCGTGTTGCACCCCCCTTTTCAATTTTTTTTGCTCCGGTTAGTGTTGCCAAGATATTTTACCCACCACATTTCTTTTAACTGATCCCACCGCACCTTGGGCAAGACAACTTCCCTTCACGTGGAGGCTGGGCCAGCAAACCGGTGCCCATAACTTTTGATCCGTAAGGTGTTACGAGGCGCACAGCATACCATTGGAAAGCTCTCTGAGAGCTCTACGACGGGGGCAGCTAGCTCGCTTTCCCCTTTTCGGAGCTCAAAATCGAACGTTTTCATCAATTTCGGGCCACTTTTCGTCTTTTGCTCTGTTTTTCCGTCCCGGATCGTACGTCGTGAGCTGTTAAAAGGACGACAACCTTACTCGCGGGACATTAGAGGACCCTACAATACGTCGATATCACGTCTTGCGAGGATGCTGCGTTGTTGAAGCGGATGGGTTGTCGTTAAGCCTATTGGGCCTTTTGAATGGGCCATATCTCTAGGCTGGGACTGTGAACCGTTAACACATAAAGGAATTGTGCCCTCAACATGACGGGTGCGATCATACCAGCACTAATGCACCGGATCCCATCAGAACTCCGAAGTTAAACGTGCTTGGGCGAGAGTAGTACTAGGATGGGTTACCCCCTGGGAAGTCCTCGTGTTGCACCCCCCTTTTCAATTTTTTTTGCTCCGGTTAGGGTTGCCAAGATACTTTACCCACCACATTTCTATTATCGAATCCCACGGCACCTTGGGCAAGACAACTTCTCTTCACGTGGAGGCTGGGCCCGCAAACCGAGGGCGTAGGGCTTGTGACCAGGTCTCCGTCGCTCCGGTGCCCATAACTTTTGATCCGTAAGGAGTTACGAGGCGCACAACATACCGTTGGAAAGCTCTCTGAAAGCTCTACGATAGGGGTAGCAAGCTAGCTTGCTGTGCCCTTTTCGGAGCTCAAAATCGAAAGTTTTCATTATTTTCGGGCCTCTTTTCTTCCTTTGCTCTGTTTTTCTGTCAAAGATCGTACGTCGTGAGCTGTTAAAAGGACGACAACCTTACTCGCGGCACATTAGAGGACCCTACAATGCGTCGATATCACATCTTGCGAGGATACTGCGTTGTTGAAGCGGATGGGTTGTCGTTAAGCCCATTGGGCCTTTTGAATAGGCCATATCTCTAGGCTGGGACTGTGAACCGTCAACACATAAGGGATTTGTGCCCTCAACATGACGAGTGTAATCATACCAGCACTAATGCACCGGATCCCATAAGAACTCCGAAGTTAAGGGTGCTTGGGAGAAAGTAGTACAAGGATGGGTGACCCCCTGGGAAGTCCTTTTGTTGCACCCCCCTTTTCAATTTTTTTTTCCCCGATTAGGGTTGCCAAGATACTTTACCAACCACATTTCTATTATCGAATCCCACGGCACCTTGGGCAAGACAACTTCTTTTCACGTGGAGGCTGGGCCCGCAAGCCGATGCCCATAACTTTTGATTCGTAAGGAGTTACGAGGCGCACAACATACCGTTGGAAAGCTCTCTGAGAGCTCTATGACGGGGGCATCTAGCTTGCTCGCTGTGCCCTTTTTGGAGCCAAAAATCGAATGTTTTCATCTATTTCGGGCCACTTTTCTTCTTTTGCTATGTTTTTCCGTCCCGGATCGTACGTCGTGAGCTGTTAAAAGGACGACAACCTTGCTCGCGGTACATTAGAGGACCCTACAATGCGTCGATATCACGTCTTGCTAGGATGCTACGTTGTTGAAGCGGATGGGTTGCCGCTAAGCCCATTGGGCGTTTTGAATGGGCCATATCTCTAGGCTGGGACTGTGAACCGTTAACACATAAAGGAATTGTGCCCTCAACATGACGTGTGCGATCATACCAGCATTAATGCACCGGATCCCATCAGACCTCAGAAGTTAAGCGTGCTTGGGCGATAGTAGTACTAGGATGGGTGACCCCCTGGGAAGTCCTCGTGTTGCACCCCCCTTTTCAATTTTTTTTGCTCCGGTTAGGGTTGCCAAGATACTTTACCCACCACATTTCTATTATCGAATCGCACGGCACCTTGGGCAAGACAACTTCTCTTCACGTGGAGGGTGGGCCCGCAAACCGAGGGCGTAGGGCTTGTGACCAGGTCTCCGTCGCTACGGTGCCCATAACTTTTGATCCGTAAGGAATTACGAGGCGTACAACATACCATTGGAAAGCTCTCTAAGAGCTCTACGACATGGGTAGGAAGCTAGCATGCTTTGCCCTTTTCGGAGCTCAAAATCGAAAGTTTTCATTAGTTTCGGGCCACTTTTCTTCCTTTGCTATGTTTTTCCGTCCCGGATCGTACGTCGTGAGTTGTTAAAAGGACGACAACCTTACTCGCGGCACATTAGAGGACCCTACAATGCGTCGTTATCACGTCTTGCGAGGATGCTACGTTGTTGAAGCGTATGTGTTGTCGTTAAGCCCATTGGGCCTTTTGAATGGGCCTTATCTCTAGGCTGTGACTGTGAACCATTAACACATAAAGGAATTGTGCCCTCAACATGACGGGTGCGATCATACCAGCACTAATGCACCGGATCCCATCAGAACTCCGAAGTTAAGCGTGCTTGGGCGACAGTAGAACAAGGATGGGTGACCCCCTGGGAAGTCCTCGTGTTGCACCCCCCTTTTCAATTTTTTTTGCTCCGGTTAGGGTTGCCAAGATACTTTACCCACCACATTTCTATTATCGAATCCCACGGCACCTTGGGCAAGACAACTTCTCTTCACGTGGAGGCTGGGCCCGCAAACCGGTGCCCATAACTTTTGATCCGTAAGGAGTTACGAGGCGCACAGCATACCGTTGGAAAGCTCTCTGAGAGCTCGACGAGGGGGGCAGCTTGCTAGCTAGCTGTGCTCTTTTCGGAGCTCAAAATCGCACGTTTTCATCTGTTTCGGGCCACTTTTCTTCTTTTGCTCTGTTTTTCCGTCCCGGATCGTACGTCGTGAGCTGTTAAAAGGACGACAACCTTACTCGCGGCACATTAGAGGACCCTACAATGCGTCGATATCACGTCTTGCGAGGATGCTGCGTTATTGAAGCGGATGGGTTGCCGCTAAGCCCATTGGGTGTTTTGAATGGGCCATATCTCTAGGCTGGGACTGCGAACCGTTAACACATAAAGGAATTGTGCCCTCAACATGACGGGTGCGATCATACCAGCATTAATGCACCGGATCCCATCAGAACTCAGAAGTTAAGCGTGCTTGGGCGAGAGTAGTACTAGGATGGGTGACCCCTTGGGAAGTCCTAGTGTTGCACCCCCCTTTTCAATTTTTTTTGCTCCGGTTAGGGTTGCCAAGATACTTTACCCACCACATTTCTATTATCGAATGCCACGGCACCTTGGGCAAGACAACTTCTCTTCACGTGGAGGCTGGGCCCGCAAACCGAGGGCGTAGGGCTTGTGACCAGGTCTCCGTCGCTCCGGTGCCCATAACTTTTGATCCGTAAGGAGTTACGAGGCGCACAGCATACCGTTGGAAAGCTCTCTGAGAGCTCTACGACAGGGGCAGCTAGCTAGCTCGCTTTGCCCTTTTCGGAGCTCAAAATGGAACGTTTTCATCAGTTTCGGGCCACTTTTCTTCTTTTGCTCTGTTTTTCCGTCCCGGATCGTACGTCGTGAGTTGTTAAAAGGATGACAACCTTACTCGCGGCACATTAGGGGACCCTACAATGCGTCGATATCACGTCTTGCGAGGATGCTACGTTGTTGAAGCGGATGGGTTCTCGTTAAGCCCATTGGGCCTTTTGAATGGGCCATCTCTCTAGGCTGGGACTGTCAACCGTTAACACATAAAGGAATTGTGCCCTCAACATGATGGGTGTGATCATACCAGTACTAATGCACCAGATCCCATCAGAACTACGAAGTTAAACGTGCTTGGGCGAGAGTAGTACTAGGATGGGTGACCCCCTAGGAAGTCCTCGTGTTGCACCCCCCTTTTCAATTTTTTTTGCTTCGGTTAGGGTTGCCAAGATACTTTACCAACTACATTTCTATTATCGAATCCCACGGCACGTTGGGCAACACACCTTCTCTTCACGTGGAGGCTGGGCCCGCAAACAGAGGGCGTAGGGCTTGTGACAAGGTCTCCGTCGCTCCGGTGCCCATAACTTTTGATCCGTAAGGAGTTACGAGGTGCACAGCATACCGTTGTAAAGCTCTCTGAGAGCTCTATGACGGGGGTAGCTAGCTAGCTCGCTGTGCCCCTTTCGGAGGTTAAAATCGAACATTTTCATCACTTTCGGGCCAATTTTCTTCTTTTGCTCTATTTTTCCATCCCGGATCGTACGTCGTGAGCTGTTAAAAGGACGACAACCTTACTCGCGGCACATTAGAGGACCCTACAATGCGTCGATATCACGTCTTGCGAGGATGCTGCGTTGTTGAAGCGGATGGGTTGTCGTTAAGCCCATTGGGCCTTTTGAATGGGCCATATCTCTAGGCTGGGACTGTGAACCGTTAACACATAAAGGAATTGTGCCCTCAACATGACGTGTACGATCATACCAGCACTAATGCACCGGATCCCATCAGAACTCCGAAGTTAAGCGTGCTTGGGCGAGAGTAGTACTAGGATGGGTGACCCCCTGGGAAGTCCTCGTGTTGCACCCCCCTTTTCAATTTTTTTTGCTCCGGTTAGGGTTGCCAAGATACTTTACCCACCACATTTCTATTATCGAATCCCACGGCACCTTGGGCAAGACAACTTCTCTTCACGTGGAGGCTGGGCCTGCAAACCGAGGGCGTAGGGCTTGTGACCAGGTCTCCGTCGCTCCGGTGCCCATAACTTTTGATCCGTAAGGAGTTACGAGGCGCACAGCATACCGTTGGAAAGCTCTCTGAGAGCTCTACGACGGTGGCAGCAAGCAAGCTAGCTGTGCCCTTTTCGGAGCTCAAAATCGAACGTTTTCATCAGTTTCGGGCCACTTTTCTTCTTTTGCTCTGTTTTTCCGTCCTGGATCGTACGTCGTGAGCTGTTAAAAGGACGACAACCTTACTCGCGGCACATTAGAGGACCCTACAATACGTCGATATCACGTCTTGCGAGGATGCTGCATTGTTGAAGCGGATGGGTTGTCGTTAAGCCCATTGGGCCTTTTGAATGGGCCATATCTCTAGGCTGGGACTGTGAACCGTTAACACATAAAGGAATTGTGCCCTCAACATGACGGGTACGATCATACCAGAACTAATGCACCGGATCCCATCAGAACTCCGAAGTTAAGCGTGCTTGGGCGAGAGTAGTACTAGGATGGGTGACCCCCTGGGAAGTCCTCGTGTTACACCCCCCTTTTCAATTTTTTTTGCTCCGGTTAGGGTTGCCAAGATACTTTACCCACCACATTTCTATTATCGAATCCCACGGCACCTTGGGCAAGACAACTTCTCTTCCCCTGGTGGCTGGGGCCCCAAACTGGTGCCCATAACTTTTGATCCGTAAGGAGTTACGAGGCGCAAAGCATACCATTGGAAAGCTCTCTGAGAGATCTACGACGGGGGCAGCTAACTAGCTCGCTTTGCCCTTTTCGGAGCTCAAAATCGAACGTTTTCATCATTTTCGGGCCACTTTTCTTCTTTTGCTCTGTTTTTCCGTCCCGGATCGTACGTCGTGAGTTGTTAAAAGGACGACAACCTTACTCGCGGCACATTAGAGGACCCTACAATGCGTCGATTTCATGTCTTGCGAGGATGCTACGTTGTTGAAGTGGATGGGTTGTCGTTAAGCCCATTGGGCCTATTGAATGGGCCGTCTCTCTAGGCTGGGACTGTGAACCGTTAACACATATAGGAATTGTGCCCTCAACATGACAGGTGCGATCATACCAGCACTAATGCACTGGATCCCATCAGAACTACGAAGTTAAATGTGCTTGGGCAAGAGTTGTACTAGGATGGTGACCCCCTGGGAAGTCCTCGTGTTGCACCCCCCTTTTCAATTTTTTTTGCTCCGGTTAGGGTTGCCAAGATACTTTACCCACCACATTTCTATTATCGAATCCCACGGCACCTTGGGCAAGACAACTTCTCTTCACGTGGAGGCTGGGCCTGCAAACCGAGGGCGTAGGGCTTGTGACTAGGTCTCCGTCGCTCCGGTGCCCATAACTTTTGATCCGTAAGGAGTTACGAGGCGCACAGCATACCGTTGGAAAGCTCTCTGAGAGCTCTACGACGGGGGCAGCCAGCAAGCTTGTTGTGCCCTTTTCGGAGCTCAAAATCGAAAGTTTTCATTAGTTTCGGGCCACATTTCTTCTTTTGCTCTGTTTTTTCGTCCCGGATCGTACGTCGTGAGCTGTTAAAAGGATGACAACCTTACTCACGGCACATTAGAGGACCCTACAATGCGTCGATATCACGTCTTGCGAGGATGCTGCGTTGTTGAAGCGGATGTTGTCGTTAAGCCCATTGGGCCTTTTGAATGGCCATATCTCTAGGCTGCGACTGTGAACCATTAACACATAAAGGAATTGTGCCCTCAACATGACAGGTGCGATCATACCAGCACTAATGCACCGGATCCCATCAGAACTCCGAAGTTAAGCGTGCTTGGGCGAGAGTAGTACTAGGATGGGTGACCCCCTGGGAAGTCCTCCTGTTACACCCCCCTTTTCAATTTTTTTTGCTCCGGTTAGGGTTGCCAAGATACTTTACCCACCACATTTCTATTATCGAATCCCACGGCACCTTGGGCAAGACAACTTCTCTTCACGTGGAGGCTGGGCCCGCAAACCGATGCCCATAACTTTTGATCGTTAAGGAGTTACGAGGCGCACAACATACCATTGGAAAGCTCTCTAAGAGCTCTACGACGGGGGCAGCTACCTAGCTCGCTTTGCCCTTTTCGGAGCTCAAAATTGAACGTTTTCATCATTTTCGGGCCACTTTTCTTCTTTTTCTCTGTTTTTCCGTCCCGGATCGTATGTCGTGAGTTGTTAAAAGGACGACAACCTTACTCGCGGCACATTAGAGGACCCTACAATGTGTCGATATCACGTCTTGCGATGATGCTGCGTTGTTGAAGCGGATGGGTTGTCGTTAAGCCCATTAGGCCTTTTGAATGGGCCATATCTCTAGGCAGGGACTGCGAACCGTTAACACATAAAGGAATTGTGCCCTCAACATGACGGGTGCGATCATACCAGCACTAATGTACCGGATCCTATCAGAACTCTGAAGTTAAGCGTCCTTGGGCGAGAGTAGTACTTGGATGGGTGACCCCCTGGGAAGTCCTCGTGTTGCACCCCCCTTTTCAATTTTTTTTGGTCCGGTTAGGGTTGCCAAGATACTTTACCCACCACATTTCTATTATCGAATCCCACGGCACCTTGGGCAAGACAACTTCTCTTCACGTGGAGGCTGGGCCCGTAAACCGGTGCCCATAACTTTTGATCCGTAAAGAGTTACGAGGTGCACAGCATACTGTTCGAAAGCTCTCCGAGAGCTCTACGACGTGGGTAGCTAGCTTGCTCGCTTTGCCCTTTTTGGGGCCCAAAATCGAACGTTTTCATAAGTTTCGGTCCACTTTTCTAATTTTGCTCTGTTTTTCCGTCCCGGATCATACGTCGTGAGCTGTTAAAAGGACGCCAACCTTTCTCGCGCCACATTAGAGGACCCTACAATGCATCGATATCACGTCTTGCGAGGATGCTGCGTTGTTGAAGCGGCTGGGTTGTCGTTAAGCCCATTGGGCCTTTTGAATGGGCCATATCTCTCGGCTGGGACTGTGAACAGTTAACACATAAAGGAATTATGCCCTCAACATTACGGGTGCGATCATACCAGCACTAATGCAACGGATCCCATCAGAACTCCGAAGTTAAGCGTGCTTGGGAGAGAGTAGTACTAGGATGGGTAACCCCCTGGGAAGTCCTCGTGTTTCACCCCCCTTTTCAATTTTTTTTGCTCCGGTTAGGGTTGCCAAGATACTTTATACACCACATTTCTATTATCGAATCCCACGGTGCCTTTGGGCAAGACAACTTCTCTTCACGTGGTAGCTGGGCCCGCAAACCGGTGCCCATAACTTTTGATCCGTAAGGAGTTACGAGACGCACAGCATACCGTTGGAAAGCTCTCTGAGAGCTCTACGACGGGAGCATCTAACTTGCTCACTGTTCCCTTTTCGGAGCTCAAAATCGAACGTTTTCATCATTTTTGGGCCACTTTTCTTATTTTGTTCTGTTTTTCCCTCCTGGATCGTATGTCGTGAGCTGTTAAAATGATAACAACCTTACTCGCGGAACATTAGAGGGCCCTACAATACGTCGATATCACGTCTTGCGAGAATGCTGCGTTGTTGAATCGGATGGGTTGTCGTTAAGCTTATTGGGCCTTTTGAATGGGCCATATCTCTAGGCTGGGACTGTGAACCGTTAACACATAAAGGAATTGTGCCCTCAACATGACAGGTGCGATCATACCAGCACTAATGCACCGGATCCCATCAGAACTCTGAAGTTAAGCGCGCTTGGGCTTCAGTAGTACTACGATGGGTGACCCCCTGGGAAGTCCTCGTGTTACACCCCCCTATTCAATTTTTTTTGCTCCTGTTAGGGTTGCCAAGATACTTTACCCACCACATTTCTATTATCGAATCCCACGGCACCTTGGGCAAGACAACTTCTCTTCACGTGGAGGCTGGGCCCGCAAACCGGTGCCCATAACTTTTGATCCGTAAGGAGTTACGAGGCGCACAGCATACCGTTGGAAAGCTCTCTGAGAGCTCTACGACGGGGGCAGCTAGCTAGCTTGCTTTGCCCTTTTCGGAGCTCAAAATCGAACGTTTTCATCAATTTCGGGCCACTTTTCTTCTTTTGCTCTGTTTTTCCGTCCCGGATCGTACGTCGTGAGTTGTTGAAAGGACGACAACCTTAGCGGCACATTAGAGGACCCTACAATGCGTCGATATCACGTCTTGCGAGGATGCTACGTTGTTGAAGCGGATGGGTTGTCGTTAAGCCCATTTGGCCAATTCAATGGGCCATATCTCTAGGCTGGGACTGTGAACCGTTAACACATAAAGGAATTGTGCGCTCAACATGACGGGTGCGATCATACCAGCACTAATGCACCGGATCCCATCAGAACTCTGAAGTTAAGCGTGCTTGGGCGAGAGTAGTACTAGGATGGGTGACCCCCTGGGAATTGCTTGTGTTGCACCCCCCTTTTCAATTTTTTTTGCTACGGTTAGGGTTGCCAAGATACTTTACCCACCACATTTCTATTATCGAATCCCACGGCACCTTGGGCAAGACAACTTTTCTTCACGTGGAGGCTGGGCCTGCAAACCGAGGGCGTAGGGCTTGTGACTAGGTCTCCGTCGCTCCGGTGCCCATAACTTTTGATCAGTAAGGAGTTACGAGGCGCACAGCATACCGTTGGAAAGCTCTCTGAGAGCTCTGCGACGGCAACAGCAAGCAAGCTTGCTGTGCCCTTTTCGGAGCTCAAAATCAAACGTTTTCATTAGTTTCGGGCCACATTTCTTCTTTTGCTCTGTTTTTCCGTCCTGGATCGTACGTCGTGAGCTGTTAAAAGGATGACAACCTTACTCGCCGCACATTAGAGGACCCTACAATACGTCGATATCACGTCTTGCGAGGATGCTGCGTTGTTGAAGCGGATGTTGTCGTTAAGCCCATTGGGCCTTTTGAATGGGCCATATCTCTAGGCTGGGACTGTGAACCGTTAACACATAAAGGAATTGTGCCCTCAACATGACGGGTGCGATCATACCAGAACTAATGCACCGGATCCCATCAGAACTCCGAAGTTAAGCGTGCTTGGGCAAGAGTAGTACTAGGATGGGTGACCCCTTGGGAAGTCCTCGTGTTGCACCCCCCTTTTCAATTATTTTTGCTCCGGTTAGGGTTGCCAAGATACTTTACCCACCACATTTCTATTATCGAATCCCACGGCACCTTGGGCAAGACAACTTCACTTCACATGGAGGCTGGGCCCGCAAACCGGTGCCCATAACTTTTGATCTGTAAGGAGTTACGAGGCGCACAACATACCGTTGGAAAGCTCTCTGAGAGCTCTACGACGGGGGCAGCTAACTAGTTCGTTGTGCCCTTTTCGGAGCTCAAAATCGAACGTTTTCATCAGTTTCGGGCCACTTTTCTTCTTTTGCTCTTTTTTTCCGTCCCAGATCGTACGTCGTGAGGTGTTAAAAGGACGACAACCTTACCCCCGGCACATTAGAGTACCCTACAATGCGTTGATATAACGTCTTCCGAGGATGCTGCGTTGTTGAAGCGGATGGGTTGTCGTTAAGCCCATTGGGCCTTTTGAATGGGTCATATCTCTAGGCTGGGACTGTGAACCGTTAACACATAAAGGAATTGTGCCCTCAACATGAAGGGTGCGATCAAACCAGAACTGATGCACCGGATCCCATCAGAACTCCGAAGTTAAGCGTACTTGGGCGAGAGTAGTACTAAGATGGTTGACCCCCTGGGAAGTCCTCGTGTTGCACCCCCCTTTTCAATTTTTTTTGCTCCGGTTAGGGTTGCCAAGATACTTTACCCACCACATTTCTATTATCGAATCCCACGGCACCTTGGGCAAGACAACTTCTCTTCCCGTGGAGGCTGGGCCCGCAAACCGAGGGCGTAGGGCTTGTGACCAAGTCTCCGTCGCTCCGGTGCCCATAACTTTTGATCCGTAAGAAGTTACGAGGCGCACAACATACCGTTGGAAAGCTCTCTGAGAGCTCTACGACGGGGGCAGCTAGCTAGCTTGCTGTGCCCTTTTTGGAGCTCAAAATCGAACGTTTTCATCAGTTTTGGGCCACTTTTCTTCTTTTGCTCTGTTTTTCCGTCCCGGATCGTACGTCGTGAGCTGTTAAAAGGACGACAACCTTACTCGCGGCACATTAGAGGACCCTACAATGCGTCGATATCACGTCTTGCGAGGATGCTGCGTTGTTGAAGCGGATGGGTTGTCGTTAAGCCCATTGGGCCTTTTGAATGGGCCATATCTCTAGGCTGGGACTGTGAACCGTTAACACATAAAGGAATTGTGCCCTCAACATGACGGGTGCGATCATACCAGCACTAATGCTCCGGATCCCATCAGAACTCCGAAGTTAAGCGTGCTTGGGCGAGTGTAGTACTAGGATGGGCGACCCCTTGGGAAGTCCTCGTGTTGCACCCCCCTTTTCAATTTTTTTTGCTCCGGTTTGGGTTGCCAAGATACTTTACCCACCACATTTCTATTATCGAATCCCACGGCACTTTGAACACGTTGCAGGGCCCTCTGATGTCCCGCGAGTCAGGTTGTCGTCCTTTTAACTGTTCACGACGTACGATCCAGGACGGAAAAATACAGCAAAAGAAGAAAAGTGGCCTGAAACTGATGAAAACGTTCGATTTTGCGCTGCAAAAACTGGCACAGCGACCAAGCTGGGTACCCCCATCGTAGAGCTCTCAGAGTGCTTTGCATCGGTATGCTGTGCGCTGCGTAACTCTTTACGGATGAAAAGTTATGGGCACCGGAGTGACGGAGACCTGGTCACTAACCCTACGCCCTCGGTTTGAGGGCCCAGCCTCTACGTGAAGCGAAGTTGTCTTTCCCAATGTTCCGTTGGATTCAGTAATAGAGATTTGGTGGATAAAGTATCTTGGCAACCCTAACCAGGGCAAAAAAAATTGAAAAGGGGGTGCAACACAAGAACAGTTAACTTCGGAGTTCTGATGGGATGTGGTGCATTAGTGCTAGTATGATCGCACCCGTCATGGTGAGGGCACAATTCCTATATGTGTTAATGGTTCACAGAGCCAGCCTAGAGACATGGCCCATTCAAAAGGCCCAATGGGCTTAAGGGCAACCCATCCGCTTCAACAACGCAGCAGCCTCGTAAGTCTTGATATCGACACGTTGGAGGGTCCTATGGAGTCCTGCGAGTCAGGTTGTCATCCTTTTAACAGTTCACGACATACGATCTGGGACGGAAAAATAGAGCAAAAGAAGAAAAATGGCCTGAAACCGATGAAAACGTTCGATTTTGGGCTCCAAAAATGGGTACAGTAGCAAGCTGGCTGCCCCCGTTGTAGAGCTCTCAGAGAACTTTGCAACGGCATGTTGTGCACCGCGTAACTACTTACTGATCAAAAGTTAAGGGCATTGGAGCGATAGAGACTAGGTCACAAACCCAACGACCTCGGTTTGCTGGCCCGGCCTTTACGTGAAGCGAAGTTGTCTTGCCCAATGTTCCGTGGGATTCAGTAATAGAGATTTGGTGGATAAAGTATCTTGGCAACCCTAACCATGGCAAAAAAAATTGAAAAGGGGGTGCAACACGAGGACTTCCCAGGGGGTCACCCATCCTAGTACTACTATTCTCGCCCAAGCAGGCTTAACTTCGGAGTTCTGATGGGATCCAGTGCATTAGTGCTGGTATGATCGCACACATCATGTTGACGGCACAATTTCTATATGTGTTCACGGTTCACAATCCCAACCTAGAGAGATGGCCCATTCAAAAGGCCCAATGGGCTTAACGAAAACCCATCCGCTTCAACAGCACAACATCCTCACAAGACGAGATATCGACACGTTGTAGGGCCCTCTGATATCCCGCGAGTCAGGTTGTCGCCCTTTTAACTGTTCACAACGTACGATCCGGGATGAAAAAACAGAGCAAAAGATGAAAAGTGGCCTGAAACTGATGAAAACTTTTGATTTTGGGCTCCAAAAAGGGGCAAAGCAACCATGCTGGCTGCCCCCGTCATAGAGCTCTCAGAGAGGTTTGCAACGGTATGTTGTACGTTGCGTAACTCCTTACGGATCAAAAGTTATGGGCACCAAATCGACGGAGACCTGGTCACAAACCGTACGCCCTCGGTTTGTGGGTCCAGCCTCTACATGAAACGAAGTTGTCTTGCCCTATGTCCAGTGGGATTCAATAATAGAGATTTGGTGGATAAAGTATCTTGACAACCCTAACTAGGGCAAAAAAAATTGAAAAGGGGGTGCAACACGAGGACTTCACAAGGGTCACCCATCCTAGTACTACTCTTGCCCAAGCACGCTTAACTTCGTAGTTCTAATGGGATCCGGTGCATTAGCGCTGGTATGATCGCACCCATCATGTTGAGGGCACAATTCCTATATGTTTTAACGGTTCACAGTCGAAGCCTAGAGAGATGGTCCATTCAAAAGGCCCAATGGGCTTAACGACAACCCACCCGCTTCAACTATGCAGCATCCTCGCAAGACGTTATATCGACACATTGTATGGCCCTCTAATGTCCCGTGAGTAAGGTTGTCGTCCTTTTAACAACTCACGACGTACGATCCAGGATGAAAAAACAGAGCAAAAGAAGAAAAGTGGCCTGAAACTGATGAAAACCTTCGATTTTGGGCTCCAAAAAGGGCACATCGAGCAAGCTCACTACCCCCATCGTAGAGCTGTCGGAGAGCTTTGCAATGGTATGTTGTGCGCTGCTTAACTCCTTACAGATCAAATGTTTTGGGCACCGGAGCGACGGAGACCTGATCAAAAATCCTACGCCCTCGGTTTGCGGGCCCAGCCTCTACATGAAGCGAAGTTGTCTTGCCCAATGTTCTGTGGGTTTCAGTAATAGAGATTTGGTGGATAAAGTATCTTGGCAACCCTAACCAGGGCAAAAAAATTTGAAAGGGGGGTGAAACACGAGGACTTCCCAGGGGGTCACCCATCCTAGTACTACTCTCGTCCAAGCACGCTTAACTTCGGAGTTCTGATGGGATCCGGTGCATTAGTGCTGGTATGATCGCACCCGTCATGTTGAGGGCATAATTCCTTTATGTGTTAACTGTTCACAGTCCCAGCCTAGAGAGATGGCCCATTCAAAAGGCTTAATGGGCTTAACGACAACCCATCCGCTTCAACAACGCAACATACTTGCAGGATGTGATATCAACACGTTGTAGGGCCCTCTGATGTCTAGCAAGTCAGGTTCTCGTCCTTTTAACAGTTCACGACGTACGATCCGGGACGGAAAAATAGAGCAAAAGAAGAAAAGTGGCCTGAAACTGATGAAAACGTTCGATTTTGGGCTCCAAAAACAGGCACAGCAAGAAAGCTGGGTGCCCCGTCGTAGAACTCTCAGAGAGTTTTGCAACGGTATGCTGTGTGCCGCGTAACTCCATACGGATAAAAAATTATGGGCACCGGAGCGACGGAGGCTTGGTCACAAACCATACGCCCTCGGTTTACGAGCCCAGCCTCTACGTGAAGAGAAGTTGTCTTGCCCAATGTTTCGTGGGATTCAGTAATAGAGATTTGGTGGATAAAGTATCTTGACGACCCTAACTAGGGCAAAAAAAAATTGAAAAGGGGGTGCAACACGAGGACTTCCAAGGGGGTCACCCATGCTAGTACTACTCTCATTCAAGCACGCTTAACTTCAGAGTTTTGATGGGATCCGGTGCATTAGTGCTGGTATGATCGCACCCGTCATGTTGAGGGCAGAATTCCTTTATGTGTTAATTGTTCACAGTCCTAGCCTAGAGAGATGGCCCATTCAAAAGGCCCAATGGGCATAACAACAACCCGTCCGCTTCAACAACGCAGCATGCTTGTAAGACGTGATATCGACACATTGTAGGGCCCTCCGATCTCCGGCGAGTCAGGTTGCCGTACTTTTAACAGTTCACGATGTACGATCCGGGATGGAAAAACAGAGCAAAAGAAGAAAATTGGCCAGAAACTGATGAAAACGTTCGATTTTGGGCTCCAAAAATGGGCACAACGAGTATGCTGGCTGCCCCCGTCGTAGAGCTATGAGAGAGCTTTGCAACGGTATGCTTTCCGCCGCGTAACTCCTTCCGGATCAAATGTTGTGGGCACCGGAGCGACGAAGACTTGGTCACAAACCCTACGCCCTCGGTTTGCGGGCCCAACCTCTACGTGAAGCGAAGTTGTCTTGCTCAATGTTCCGTGGGATTCAGTAATAGAGATTTGGTGGATAAAGTATCTTGGCAACCCTAATCCGGGCAAAAAAAATTGAAAATGGGGTGCAACACGGGGACTTCCTAGAGGGTCAGCCATCCTAGTACTACTCTCGCCCAAGCACAATTAACTTCGGAGTTCTGATGGGATCTGGTGCATTAGTGCAGGTATGATCGCACCCGTCATGTTGAGGGCACAATTCCTTTATGTGTCAACAGTCCACATTCCCAGCCCAGAGAGATGGCCCATTCAAAAGGCCCAATGGGCTTAACGTCAACCCATCCACTTCAACAACGCAGCATCCTCACAAGACGTTATATCGACACATTGTAGGACCCTCTGATGTCCCACGAGTCCGGTTGTCGTCCTTTTAACTGTTCACAACGTACGATCCAGGATGAAAAAATAGTGGAAAAGAAGAAAAGTTACCTAAAACTGATGAAAACGTTCAATTTTGGGCTCCAAAAATTGGCACAGCGACTAAGCTGGGTGCCCCCGTGGAGAGCTCTCAGAGTGCTTTGCATCGGTATGCTGTGCGTTGCGTAACTTTTTACGGATGAAAAGTTATGGGCACCGGAGCGACGGAGACCTGGTCACTAACCATACGCCCTCGGTTTGTGGGCCCAGCCTCTACATGAAGCAAAGTTGTCTTGCCCAATGTTCCGTGTGATTCAGTAATAGAGATTTGGTGGATAAAGTATGTTGGCAACCCTAACCAGGACAAAAAAATTTGAAAAGCAGGTGCAACACAAGGACTTCCCAGGGGGCCACCCTTCCTAGTACTACTCTCGCCCAAGCACGCTTAACTTCGGAGTTTTGATGGGATCCTGTGCGTTAGTGCTGGTATGATCGCAACCGTCATGTTGAGGGCACAATTCCTTTATGTGTTAACTGTTCACAGTCCCAGCCTAGAGAGATGGCCCATTCAAAAGGCCCAATGGGCTTAACGACAACCCATCCGCTTCAACAACGCAGCATGCTTGCAAGATGTGATATCGACAGGTTGTAGGGCCCTCTGATGTCCCGCAATCCAGGTTGTCGTCCTTTTAACAGTTCACGATGCACGATCCGGAACGGAAAAATAGAGCAAAAGAAGAAACGTGGCCTGAAATTGTTGAAAACGTTCGATTTTGGGCTCCAAAAATGGGCACAGCAAGCAAGCTGGCTTCCCCCGTCTTAGAGCTATGAGAGAGCTTTGCAGCGGTATGCTGTGCACCGCGTAACTCCTTACGAATCAAAAGTTATGGGCACCGGAGCGATGAAGACCTGGTCACAAACCCTACGCCCTCGGTTTGCAGGCCCAGCCTCTACGCGAAGCGAAGTTGTCATGCCCAATGTTCCGTGGGATTCAGTAATAGAGATTTGGTGGATAAAGTATATTGGCAACGCTAACTAGGGCAAAAAAAATTGAAATAAGGGTGCAACACGAGGACTTCCCAGGGGGTAACCCATCCTAGTACTACTCTCACCCAAGCACAATAACTTCAGAGTTCTGATGGGATATGGTGCATTTGTGCTGGTATGATCGCACCCGTTATGTTGAGGGCACAATTCCTTTATGTGTTAACAGTTCACACTCCCAGCCTAGAGAGATGGCCCATTCAAAAGGCCCAATGGGATTAACGACAACGCATCTGCTTCAACAACGCAGCATCCTCACAAGACATTATATCGACACGTTGTAGGGCCCTCTGATGTCCCGCGACTCAGGTTGTCGTCCTTTTAACAGTTCACGACGTACGATCCTGGACGAAAAAACAGAGCAAAAGAAGGAAAGTGTTCTGAAACTAATGAAAACATTCGATTTTAGGCTCCAAAATCGGGCAAAGTGAGCAAGCTGGCTGCGCCCGTCGTAGAGCTCTCAGAGAGCTTTGCAACGGTATGCTGTGCGCCACGTAACTCCTTACGGATCAAAAGTTATGGGCACCGGAGCGATGGAGACCTGGTCACAAACCCTACGCCCTTGGTTTGCGGGCCCAGCCTCTACGTGAAACGAAGTTGTCTTGCCCACTGTTCCGTGGGATTCAGTAATAGAGATTTCGTGGATAAAGTATCTTGGCAACCCTAAGTAGGGAAAAAAAAAATTTTAAGGAGGTGCAACACGAGGACTTCCCAAGGGGTCACCCATCCTAGTACTACCCTCGCCCCAGCATGCTTAACTCCGGAGTCCTGATGGGATCCGGTGCCTTAGTGCTTGCATGATCGCACCCGTTATGTTGAGGGCACAATTCCTATATGTGTTATCGGTTCACAGTCACAGCCTAAAGAGATAGCCCATTCAAAAGCCCCAATGGGCTTAACGACAACCCATCCGCTTCAACAACGCAGCATCCTCGCAAGACGTGATATCGACATGTTGTAGGGCCCTCTGATGTCCCGCGAGTCAGGTTATCGTCCTTTTAACAGTACTCGACGTACGATCTGGGATGAAAAAATAGGGCAAAAGAAGAAAAGTCGCCTGAAACTGATGAAAACGTTCGATTTTGGGCTCCAAAGACTGGCACAGCGACCAAGCTAGGTGCCTTCGTCATAGAGCTCTCAGAGTGCTTTGCATCGGTATGCTGTGCGCCGCGTAACTCCTTACGGATCAAAAGTTATGGGCACCGGAGCGACGGAGACCTGGTCACAAACCCTACGCCCTCGGTTTGCGGGCCCAGCCTCTACGTGAATCGAAGTTGTCTTGCCCAATATTCTATGGGATTCAGTAATAGAGATTTGGTGGATAAAGTATCTTGGCAACCCAAACCATGGCAAAAAAAATTGAAAAGGAGGTGCAACACGCGGACTTCCCATGGGGTCACCCATCCTAGTACTACTCTCGTCCAAGCACGCTTAACTTCGGAGTTCTGATGGGATACGGTGCATTAGTACTGGTATGATCGCACCCGTCATATTGAGGGCACAATTCCTATATGTGTTAACAGTTCACAGTGCCAGCCTAGAGAGATGGCCCATTCAAAAGGCCCAATGGGCTTAACGACAACCCATCCGCTTCAACAACGCTGCATGCTTGCAAGAAGTGATATCGACACATTGTAGGGCCCTCTGATGTCCCGCGAGTCAGGTTGTCGTCCTTTTAACAGTTCACGACGTATGATCTGGGACGAAAAAATAGAGCAAAAGAAGAAAAGTGGCCTGAAACTGATGAAAATTATCGATTTTGGGGTCCAAAGACGGGAGCAACGAGCAAGCTGGCTGCCCCCGTCGTAGAGCTCTTAGAGAGTTTTGCAACGGTATGCTGTGCGCCGCGTAACTCCTTACAGATCAAAAGTTATGGGCACCGGAGCGACGGAGACCTGGTCACAAACCCTACACCCTCGGTTTGCGGGCCCAGCCTCTACGTGAAGCGAAGTTGTCTTGACCAATGTTCAGTAATATAGATTTGGTGGATAAAGTATCTTGGCAACCCTAACCAGGGCAAAAATAATTGAAAAGGGGGTGCAACACAAGTACTTCCCAGGGGGTCACCCATCGTAGTACTACTCTCGCCCAAGCACGCTTAACTTCAGAGTTCTGATGGGATCTGGTGCATTAGTGCTGGTATGATCGCACCCGTTATGTTGAGGGCACAATTCCTTTATGTGTTAACGGTTCACAGTCCCAGCCTAGAGAAATGGCCCATTCAAAAGGCCCAATGGGCTTAACGACAACCCATCCGCTTCAACAACGCAGCATGCTTGCAAGACGTGATATCATCACGTTTTAGGGCCCTCTGATGTCCCGCGAGTTAGGTTGTCATCCTTTTAACAGTCACAACGTACGATCCGGGATGGAAAAACATAGCAAAAGAAGAAAAGTGGCCTGAAACTGATTAAAACGTTCGATTTTGGGCTCCAAAAATGGGCATAGCGAGCAAACTGGCTGCCCCTATCGTAGAGCCCTCAGAGAGCTTTTCAACGGTATGCTGTGTGCCGCATAACGCCTTACAGATAAAAAGTTATGGGCACCAGAACGATTGAGACCTTGTCACAAACCCTATGCCCTCGGATTGCGGGCCCAGCCTCTACGTGAAGTGAAGTTGTCTTGCGCAATGTTCCATGAGATTCAGTAATAGAGATTTGGTGGATAAAGTATCTTGGCAACCCTAACCAGGGAAAAAAATTGAAATTGCGGTGCAACACGAGGACTTCCCAAGGGGTCACCCATCCTAGTACTACTCTCGCCAAGCATGCTTAACTTCGGAGTTCTGATAGGATCCGGTGCAATAGTACTGGTAGGATCGCACCCGTCATGTTGGGGGCACAATTCTTATATGTGTTAACGGTTCACAGTCCCAACCTAGAGAGATGGCCCATTCAAAAGGCCCAATGGGCTTAACGACAACCCATCTATTTTAACAACGCAGCAACCTCGCAAGACGTTATATCGACACGTTGTAGGGCCCTCTGATGTCCCGGGAGTCAGGTTGTCGTCCTTTTAACTGTTCACGACGTACGATCCGGGATGGAAAAACAGAGCAAACGAGGAAAAGTGGCCTGAAACTGATGACAATGTTCGATTTTAATGGGCACTGCGAGCAAGCTGGCTGCCCCCGTTGTAGAGCTCTTAGAGAGCCTTGTAACGAGATGATGTGCGCAGCGTAACTCCTTACAGATCAAAAGTTATGGGCACCAGAGCGACGGAGACCTGGTCACAAACCCTACGCCCTTGGTTTGCGGGCCCAGCCTCTACGTGAAGCGAAGTTGTCGTGCCCAATGTTCCGTGAGATTCAATAATAGAGATTTGGGGATAAAATATCTTGGCAACCCTAACCAGGGCAAAAAAAATTGAAAAGGGGGTGCAACACGAGGACTTCCCACGGGGTCATCCATCCAAGTACTACTCTCGCCCATGCATGCTTAACTTTGGAATGTTGATGGGATCCGGTGCATTAGTGCTGGTATGATCGCACCCGTCATGTTGAGGGCACAATTCCTTTCTGTGTTAACTGTTCACAGTCCCAACCTAGAGTGATGGCCCATTCAAAAGGCCAAATGGGCTTAACGACAACCCATCTGCTTCAACAACGCAGCATACTCGCAAGACGTGATATCGACATGTGTTAAGGCCCTCTGATGTCCAGCGAGTCAGGTTGTTGTCCTTTTAACAGTTCACGACGTACGATCCGGGAAAAAAACAGGGGAAAAGAAGAAAAGTGGCATGACACTGATGAAAACGTTCAATTTTGGGCTCCAAAGACTGGCACAGCGACCAAGCTAGGTGCCTTCGTCATAGAGCTCTCAGAGTGCTTTGCATCGATATGCTGTGCGCCGCGTAACTCTTTACGGATCAAAAGTTATGGGCACCGGAGCGACGGAGACCTGGTCACTAACCCTCCGCCCTCGGTTTGCGGGCCCAGCCTCTACGTGACGCGAAGTTGTCTTGCCCAATGTTCCGTGGGATTCAGTAATAGAGATTTGGTGGATAAAGTATCTTGGCAACCCAAACCATGGCAAAAAAAATTGAAAAGGAGGTGCAACACGCGGACTTCCCATGGGGTCACCCATCCTAGTACTACTCTCGTCCAAGCACGCTTAACTTCGGAGTTCTGATGGGATACGGTGCATTAGTACTGGTATGATCGCACCCGTCATATTGAGGGCACAATTCCTATATGTGTTAACAGTTCACAGTGCCAGCCTAGAGACATGGCCCATTCAAAAGGCCCAATGGGCTTAACGACAACCCATCCGCTTCAACAACGCTGCATGCTTTCAAGACGTGATATCGACACGTTTTAGGGCCCTCTGATGTCCCGCGAGTCAGGTTGTCATCCTTTTAACAGTTCACGACGTATGATCTGGGACGAAAATATAGTGCAAAAGAAGAAAAGTGGCCTGAAACTGATGAAAACGTTCGATTTTGGGCTCCAAAGACTGGCACAGCGACCAAGCTAGGTGCCTTTGTCATAGAGCTCTCAGAGAGCTTTGCAACGGTATGCTGTGCGCCGCGTAACTCCTTACGGATCAAAAGTTATGGGCACAGGAGCGACGGAGACCTGGTCACAAACCTTACGCCCTCGGTTAGCGGGCCCAGCCTCTATGTGAAGCGAAGTTGTCTTGCCCAATGTTCCGTGGGATTCAGTAATAGAGATTTGGTGGATAATGTATCTTGGCAACCCTAATCAGGGCAAAAAAAAAAATGAAAAGGAGGTGCAACACAAGGACTTCCCAGGGGGTCACCCATCCTAGTACTACTCTAGCTCAAGCACGCTTAAACTCGGAGTTCTGATGGGATCCGGTGCATTAGTACTGGTATGATCGCACCCGTCTTGTTGAGGGAACAATTCCTATATGTGTTAACGGTTCACAGTCCCAGCCTAGAGAGATAGCCCATTCAAAAGGCCCAATGGGCTTAACGACAACCCATCCGCTTCAACAACACTGCATGCTTACAAGACGTGATATCGACACGTTGTAGGGCCCTCTGATGTCCCGCGAGTCAGGTTGTCGTCCTTTTAACAGTTCACGACGTATGATCTGGGACGAAAAAATTGTGCAAAAGAAGAAAAGTGGCCTGAAACTCATGAAAATGATCGATTTTGGGGTCCAAAGACGGGAGCAACGAGCAAGCTATGTGCCCCCATCGTAGAGCACTCAGAGAGCTTTGTAACTGTTTGCTGTGCGCCGCGTAACTCCTTACGGATCAAAAGTTATGGGCACCGGAGCGACGGTGACCTGGTCACAAACCCTACGTCCTCGGTTTGCTAGCCCAGCCTCTACGTGAAGCGAAGTTGTCTTGCCCAATGTTCCGTGGGATTCAGTAATAGAGATTTGGTGGATAAAGTATCTTGGCAACCCTAACCATGGCAAAAAAAATTGAAAAGGGGGTGCAACACTAGGAATTCCCAAGGGGTCACCCATCCTAGTACTACTCTCGCCCAAGCACGCTTAACTTCGGGGTTCTGATGGGATCCGGTGCATTAGTGCTGGTATGATCGCACCTGTCATGTTGAGGGCACAATTCCTATATGTGTTAACAGTTCACAGTGCCAGCCTAGAGACATGGCCCATTCAAAAGGCCCAATGGGCTTAACGACAACCCATCCGCTTCAACAACGCTGCATGCTTTCAAGACGTGATATCGACACGTTTTAGGGCCCTCTGATGTCCCGCGAGTCAGGTTGTCATCCTTTTAACAGTTCACGACGTATGATCTGGGACGAAAATATAGTGCAAAAGAAGAAAAGTGGCCTGAAACTGATGAAAACGTTCGATTTTGGGCTCCAAAGACTGGCACAGCGACCAAGCTAGGTGCCTTTGTCATAGAGCTCTCAGAGTGCTTTGCATCGGTATGCTGTGCGCCGCGTAACTCTTTACGGATCAAAAGTTATGGGCACCGGAGCGACGGAGACCTGGTCACTAACCCTCCGCCCTCGGTTTGCGGGCCCAGCCTCTACGTGACGCGAAGTTGTCTTGCCCAATGTTCCGTGGGACTCAGTAATAGAGATTTGGTGGATAAAGTATCTTGGCAACCCTAACCTGGGCAAAAAAATTGAAAAGGAGGTACCACACGAGGACTTCCCAAGGGGTCACCCATCCTAGTACTACTCTCGCCCAAGCACGCCTAACTTCAGAGTTTTGATGGGATCCGGTGCATTAGTACTGGTATGATCACACCTGTCATGTTGAGGGTGCAATTCCTATATGTGTTAACAGTTCGCAGTGCCAGCCCAGAGAGATGGCCCATTCAAAAGGCCCAATAGGCTTAACGACATCCCATCTGCTTCAACAACACTGCATCCTCACAAGACGTGATATCGGCATGTTGTAGGGCCCTCTAATGTCCCGCGAGTCAGGTTGTCGTCCTTTTAACAGTTCACGACGTATGATCTGGGACAAAAAAATTGTGCAAAAGAAGAAAAGTGGCCTGAAACTCATGAAAATGATCGATTTTGGGGTCCAAAGACGGGAGCAACGAGCAAGCTATGTGCCCCCATCGTAGAGCACTCAGAGAGCTTTGCATCCGTATGCTGTGCGCCGCGTAACTTCTTGCGGATCAAATGTTATGGGCACCGGAGCGACGGAGACCTGGTCACAAAACCTACGCCCTCGGTTTGCGGGCCCAACCTCTACGTGAAGCGAAGTTGTCTTGCCCAATGTTCCGTGGGATTCGATAATAGAAATGTGGTGGATAAAGTATCTTGGCAACCCAAACCGGGGCAAAAAAAATTGAAAAGGGGGTACAACATGAGGACTTCGCATGGGGTCACCCATCCTAGTACTACTCTCGTCCAAGCATGCTCAACTTCGGAGTTTTGATGGGATCTGGTGCATAAGTGCTGGTATGATCGCACCCGTCATGTTAAGGGCACAATTCCTTTATTTGTTAACTGTTCACAGTCCCAGCCTAGAGTGATGGCCCATTCAAAAGGCCCAATGGGCTTAACGACAACGCATCCGCATCAACAACGCAGCATCCTCGCAAGACGTGATATCGACGCATTGTAGGGCCCTCTAATGTCCCACGAGTAAGGTTGTCGTCCTTTTAACTGCTCACGACGTAAGATCCGGGATGAAAAAATAGAGCAAAAGATGAAAAGTGGCCTGAAACTGATGAAAATGTTCGATTTTGGGTTCCAAAAATGGGCACAGTGAGCAAGCTGGTTGCCCCCATCGTAGAGCTCTCAGAGAGCTTTGCAACGGTATGCTGTGCACCGTGTAACTCCTTACAGATCAAAAGTTATGGGCACCGGAGCGACGGAGACCTGGTCACAAGCCCTACGCCCTCGGTTTGCGGGCCCATCCTCTACGTGAAGTGAAGTTGTCTTGCGCAATGTTCCGTGAGATTCAGTAATAGAGATTTGGTGGATAAAGTATCTTGGCAACCCTAACCAGGGAAAAAAATTGAAATTGGGGTGCAACACGAGGAATTCCCAAGGGGTCATCCATCCTAGTACTACTCTCGCCAAGCATGCTTAACTTCGGAGTTCTGATAGGATCCGGTGCAATAGTACTGGTAGGATCGCACCCGTCATGTTGACGGCACAATTCTTATATGTGTTAACGGTTCACAGTCCCAACCTAGAGAGATGGCCCATTCAAAAAGGCCCAATGGGCTTAACGACAACCCATCTATTTTAACAACGCAGCAACCTCGCAAGACGTTATATCGACACGTTGTAGGGCCCTCTGATGTCCCGGGAGTCAGGTTGTCGTCCTTTTAACTGTTCACGACGTACGATTCGGGACGGAAAAATAGAGCAAACGAAGAAAAGTTGCCTGAAACTGATGACAATGTTCAATTTTAATGGGCACAGCGAGCAAGCTAGCTGCCCCCGTCGTAAAGCACTCAGAGAGCTTTGCAACGGTATGCTGTGCACCGTGTAACTTCTTACGGATCAAAAGTTATGGGCACTGGATCGACAGAGACCTGGTCACAAATCCTACGCCCTCGGTTTGCTGGCCCAGCCTCTACGTGAAGCGAAGTTGTCTTGCCCCATATTTCGTGGGATTCAATAATAGAGATTTGGAGATAAAGTATCTTGGCAACCCTAATCAGGGCAAAAAATATTGAAAAGGGGGTGCAACACGAGGATTTCCAACGGGGTCACCCATCCAAGTACTACTCTCGCCCAAGCACGCTTAACTTCGGAGTTCTGATGGGATCTGATGCATTAGTGCTGGTATGATCGCACCCGTCATGTTGAGGGCACAATTCCTTTATGTGTTAACTGTTCACAGTCCCAACCTAGAGTGATGGCCCATTCAAAAGGCCCAATAGGCATAACGATAACCCTTCTGCTTCAACAACGCAGCATCCTCGCAAGACGTGATATCGACACGTTGTAAGGCCCTCTGATGTCCAGCGAGTCAAGTTGTCGTCCTTTTAACAATTCACGATGTACGATCCGTTACGGAAAAACATAGCAAAAGATGAAATATGGCCTGAAATCGATGAAAATGTTTGATTTTGGGCTCCAAAAATGGGCATAGCGAGCAAGCTGCCTGCCCCCATCGTAGAGCTCTCAGAGAGCTTTGCAACGGTATGCTGTGCGTCGCGTAACTCCTTACGGATCAAAAGTTATGGGCACCGGAGCGACAGAGACCTGGTCACAAACCCTATGCCCTCGGTTTGCCGGCCCAGCCTCTACGTGAAACGAAGTTGCCTTGCCCAATGTTCTGTGGGATTCTGTAATAGAGATTTGGTGGATAAAGTATCTTGGCAACCCTAACCAGTGCAAAAAAAATTGAAAAGGAGGTGCAATACGAGGACTTCAAAAGGGGTCACCCATCCTAGTACTACTCTCGCCCATGCACGCGTAACTTCAGAGTTCTGATGGGATCTGGTGCATTAGTGCTGGTATGATCGCACCCGTCATGTTGAGGGCACAATTCCTTTATGTGTTAACTGTTCACAGTCCAGCCTAGAGAGATGGCCCATTCAAAAGGCCCAATGGGCTTAATGACAACCCATCTGCTTCAACAACGCAGCATCCTCGCAAGACGTGATATCGACACATTGTAGGGCCCTCTGATGTCGTCCTTTTAACAATTCACGACATACAATCCGGGACGGAAAAATAGCGCAAAAGAAGAAAAGTGGCCGGAAACTAATGAAAACGTTCAATTTTGGGCTCCGAAAACGGGCAAAGCGAGCAAGCTAGCTGCCCCCGTCGTAGAGCTCTCAGAGAGCTTTGCAACGGTATGTTGTACGCCGCGTAACAATTACGGATCAAAAGTTATGGGCATCGGAGCGACGAAGACCTGGTCACAAACCCTACGCCCTCGGTTTGCAGGCCCAGCCTCTACGTGAAGCGATGTTGTCTTGCCTAATATTCCGTGGGATTCAGTAATATAGATTTGGTGGATAAAGTATCTTGGCAACCCAAACAAGGGCAAAAAAAATTGAAAAGGGGGTGCAACACGAGGACTTCCCAGGGGGTCACCTATCCTAGTACTACTCTCGCCCAAGCACGCTTAACTTCAGAGTTCTGATGGGATCCGGTGCATTAGTGCTGGTATGATCGCTCCCGTCATGTTGAGGCACAATTCCTTTATGTGTTAATTGTTCACTGTCCCAGCCTAGAGAGATGGCCCATTCAAAAGGCCCAATGGGCTTAACGATAACCCATCCGCTTCAACAACGCAGCATCCCCGCAAGAAGTGATATCGACAAGTTGTAGGGCCCTCTGATGTCCCGTGAGTCAGGTTGTCGTCCTTTTAACAATTCACGACGTACGATCCGGGACGGAATTATAGAGGAATAGAAGAAAAATGGCTTGAAACTGAGGAAAACGTTCGATTTTGGGCACAAAAAAGGGGCACAGCGAGTAAGGTGGCTGCCCCCGTCGTAGAGCCCTTAGAGAGCTTTGTAACGGTATGCTATTCAACGCGTAACTCCATACGGATCAAAAGTTATGGGCACCGGAACGACGGAGACCTGGTCACAAACCCTACGCCCTCGGTTTGCAGGCCCAGCCTCTACGTGAAGCGAAGTTGTCTTGCCCAATGTTCCATGGGATTTAGTAAAAGAGATTTTGTAGATAAAGTATCTTGGCAACCCTAACCAGGGCAAAAAAAATTGAAACGGGGGTTCAACACGAGGTCTTCCCAAGGGGGCACCCATCCTAGTACTACTCTCGCCCAAGGACGCTTAACTTCGGGGTTCTGATAGGATCCGGTGCATTAGTGCTGGTATGATCGCACCCGTCATGTTGAGGGTATAATTCTTATATGTGTTAACGGTTCACAATCCCAGCCTAGAGAGATGACCCGTTCAAAAGGTCCAATGGGCTTAACGAAAACCCATCTGCTTCAACAATGTAGCATCCTCACTAGACGTGATATCGACACGTTGTAGGGCCCTCTGATGTCCCGCGAGTCAGGTTGTCGTCCTTTTAACAATTCACGAAGTACGATCCGGGACGGAATAATAGAGCAAAAGAAGAAAAGTGGCCTGAAAATGGGCACAACGAGCAAGCTGGCTGCCCCCGTCGTAAAGCTCTCAGAGAGCTTTGCAACGGTATGCTTAGCGCCGCATAACAATTACAGATGAAAATTTATCGGCACTGGAGCGACAGAGACCTGGTCACAAACCCTATGCCCTCGGTTTGTGGGCCCAGCCTCTATGTGAAGCGAAGTTGTCTTGCCTAATGTTCCGTGGGATTCAGTAATAGAGATTTGGTGGATAAAGTATCTTGGCAACCCTAACCAGGGCAAAAAAAATTGAAAAAAGGGGGTGCAACACGAGAACTTCCTAAGGGTTCACTGATCCTAGTACTACTTCGCCCAAGCATGTTTAACTTTGGAGTTCTGATGTGATCTGTCACGCCCCGACCCAACCCCGCAAAAGGCCAAGCCCGGACCCGACACACGGACGGAGTCTCCTCTGTACCGCGGACAATCCGAAAACCCTAAAAACAATATAACACTTGCGAAAGCTATAAAATAATCAAAACAAGCCAACTTTCTATAAAACATACATTTCTTATTATCCAACTTTCCAAACCAAAAATGATATGCATACTACACAAGTACTTATGCCACTAAACCATTAGCCATTAGCATGCAATCTTCACTAGTCATCCGAGTATAAGTTTACAACTTACAAACTTTAATCCATTTCAACATAAAACTAATAAAGATCTCAACTAGAAAATATATATACAAGGCTACAAGCCTCAAAATTAAGCTTCCTTCACGCAATATACATAACATCAAGGTTTGCACAAAACTGGTAACCAACCACCAGCAAAGCAGGTAAGTGCTATCACGGAAACACCTCCACCTGCTCCTCCTCCTCAATTACCTCGAGAGGGTCTGCCTCAACTACTCCTGTAAAAACATAGTATAGAGAGGAATGAGCAAAAACTATTGCTCAGCGAGGGCAATTGGTCTCAAGGACGGAGATGAGAGGAGTATGCAATGCAATTAGTCAAGCAATACATACAAAACATATAAAGATACAACCAAAGCCAACAATAAAGCAAGGCAAGTATTTAAAGCTGCGAACACTCAATCAAAGGATACGATACTCTTTTCACGAACCACTTTCAAACACGAATTCGATGACGACGCGCCGGCCCAAAACAACCTTATAACACCAGTTTGGAATACCCCGGAAGTATCCATCAATCCTACGACCCAAATCTCCCTGGGAGGCAACCCAAGCGAGAAAGGGAATAGCAACGGAGCTAGAGCAACCAACACTGGCAACCCAAGGCTACCCAGAGAGGCCCATCACTCACGTGCGAGACACTATGCCATGCAAGACTCGATACAAGACAATAAACAAGCAATAAACAAGCGATAAACCACACGTGGGAGAATAACAAAGTAGGTTACTCTCGCACGCAATAGCACCAATTTGATAAGCAATTCAATCCAAAACAACTCAAACAAACAATTCAAGTAATTCTAAGCATTCTATAAGCATAAAGACAAGTAAACACACAAAAACACAAATCGGCCCCAACTGTCAAAATGCTACCATTTCCAAACGAGCCACGAGTTCTGGAAACCGACTTCGCCAACCCTCCTAGGTCACCATAAGGCACGTCTAAAGACCCCGAAACCTTACTTCACCCTAGAACTCGCGCAAAGCCCCGATTTCCCCCTTTCTCGTTTGAACTACAACTACAACAACCAAACACCCAACCAACGCCATATTCGCACCAAAAGTGCTTCCATGGCTTCCCGAAGCAATGCCAACACGCAAAACGAGAAAACGCAAAAGTCGACCTAAACGACCCCGACTTTCCCAAAGGCTTAATTCTCGTTTTTTCCACTACGCAACCCAAACAAACCACACATTTTAGCATTCTAGCATACCTAGCACGTTTCTACATCAACGGAAAGCATAACGGCGCAATTTCAACGTTTCAAGGTTTTACTATTCACAAAGTACTATTCATATCACAATTCAAGTTGCAATCACAACATTTAACCGCAGAAAATGTTACAAAGCCATAAATACATGTTCTACCAATGCTAAGGAACATTCTAGAAGCATCAAATCGCTTTAAATAACGATCTACGGATAAATCTAAAAACTGATAAAGTTAACTAACACAACGTATAAATGCGCAAATAACATGCTTCCCTCACCTTAGGTACTCCTAGTCGCTAGGAAAACAACGTTGGTTGCCTCGGTAATCACCCCGCACGAGCACACGCGAAGATTGATCGTAGAGAAGTTGAAAGGTGTTTTTTTTTTCCTCTCTAAAGCTCTCGGCCTGCTGCTGCTGTTTGCTTCTATTTTTTTGTTTTTTTTTGCTTAATAAATTGCTTAATTAAAGGTCAAAAGGTCAAAGGGTCAAAGGCTAAGGTCAAACCACTTAAAACTTGGTCAAAGGGCCCTATTTCGCGCGTTTTAAAGCCGTTTCAGCTATGGTAAGTTCAAATAAAGCTAGCAATATTTAAAATATAAAATTTAAGTCATCTAAATACTAGTTTCACTATTTGCTGAGGACTGGAAATCGTTATCTAGCTATCGCTCCTTAAATGCAATGCACGTTGCGTCGGCGAGAATGTAACAATTAATTCACAAAGATTTTAAGGAAATATAATTTTCAAAATAATAAACAAAGAAAATTCATATTCCGGGCTCGGGTATTACACCCTCTCCCCCTTAAAACAATTGCGCCCACGCAATTCTTACCTGGTCAACAAACAACTCCGGATACTGATCCCGAACTTGGTCCTCTCTTTCCCATGTCGCTTCCTCAAACCCATGATGATTCCACAGAACCTTCACTAACGGAATACTCTTTCTGCGAAGCTCTTGAATCTTCCGATCCACAATTCTAATCGGTTTCTCTTCGTAGGACAACTTCTCTTCAATCTGCAAAGGCTCTGGTTCAAGTACATGCGAAGGGTCTGGATGATACTTCTTCAACATAGACACGTGAAACACATCATGCAGTCGCGACAAGCTCGGAGGCAAAGCTAATCGATAAGCCAAAGGACCTACCTTTTCGGTGATCTCATACGGACCCACATACCTGGGACTAAGCTTCCCGCTCTTACCGTGCCGAATCAATCCCTTCCGTGGAGAAATCTTAAGAAACACCCAATCTCCCAAATCAAACTTAAGATCCCGACGGTGCTTATCCGCATAACTCTTCTGACGACTCTGAGCTGTAAGCATACGCTGGCGAATAAGGTGAACATTATCTACCATCTTAATCATCTCAGGTAACACAGTCGGATCAACTGTTCTCATCTCTCCAACCTCTTCCCAATATAATGGGGATCTGCATTTTCGACCATACAACGCCTCGTAGGGAGCCATACCTATAGTAGATTGATAACTATTGTTGTAGGCGAACTCCGCTAAAGGCAAAAACTTCTCCCAATTCTTCCCAAAGTCAAGCACACATGCCCGAAGCATGTCTTCCAAGATCCTGATGGTTCTCTCAGACTGGCCATCAGTTTGCGGATGATATGCAGTACTAAAGCTCAACTTAGTTCCCATGGCCTCTTGCAACTTCTGCCAAAAACGAGATCTGAATCTGGGATCCCTATCTGACACTATACTCTGTGGTACTCCATGCAATCTCACAATATTAGCAACATACAATTCAGCTAGCTTATCAAGGCTATCCTGTTTGTTCACGGGAATAAAATGTGTAACTTTAGTCAAGCGGTCCACAACAACCCAAACAGAATCACATCATCTCGGAGATCTAGGAAGATCGGTCACAAGGTCCATTGTAATATGTACCCACTTCCATTGCGGAATCGATAACGGCTGTAGAAGTCCGGCTGGCCTCTGATGCTCAACTTTAACCCTCTGACAAGTCAAACATCTGGATACATACCCAGCAATCTCCCTCTTCATATTGTTCCACCAGAAGTGTTGCTTCAAATCTCTATACATCTTAGTACTCCCCGGGTGAATCGTGTACCTCGAATTATGTGCCTCGTACAGGATCTCATTCTTCAAAGTCGGATCACTAGGAACACATACTCTGTCCCTGAATCTGAAGATGCCATCTGCATGTAATTTAAACTCCGACTCTCCCTCTTTAGCTTTCTCTTGGATCTTCAAGATGTGAGGATCAGTCTTCTGAGCCTCTCTGATCTGTGCTAGCAGCCCTGACTGAATCTGTAAACTAGCAAACCGAATCCCTACCTCAGTAGCTTCTGGTTTCCATGAACAAATTTCTTCCAAAGTCTCCCAGTCCTTGATAATCAAGCTTGCAACAGTAGCCTTTCGGCTCAAAGCATCAGCAACAACATTTGCCTTACCTGGCACATAGTTAATAGAACAGTTATAACCACCCAATAGCTCTAGCCATCTCCGCTGCCTCATATTTAGATCCTTCTGTGAAAACAAATACTTGAGACTCTTGTGGTCAGTAAATATTTCAAATCTGCAACCCCACAAGTAATGACGCCACTTCTTCAATGCAAACACAACTGCAGCTAACTCAAGATCATGTGTAGGGTAATTGACTTCATAAGGTTTCAATTTCCTAGAAGCATAGGCAATCACCTTACCATTCTGCATTAAAACACAGCCCAATCCTTCTTTAGATGCATCACTGTAGACAACGAAGTTCTCTGTTCCCTCAGGTAAAGCTAGTATAGGAGCTGTAGTTAGTCTCTTCTTCAATTCCTGGAAACTGGATTCACACTTGGCATCCCAATTGTAAGCAACTTTCTTCCGAGTTAACTGGCTCAAAGGTCCAGAAATTTTAGAAAAGTCTTTAACAAATCTCCGGTAGTAACCTGCCAATCCAAGAAAACTCCGAATCTCTGGCACCGTCTCAGGTCTCTTCCAAGCTGAAACAACTTCAATCTTAGCTGGGTCCACTGAAATTCCTCGGTCTGAAATGATATGGCCTAGAAAAGATATCTGATTCAACCAGAACTCACACTTGCTGAATTTAGCAAAAAGCTTGTTTTCCTGCAAGGTCTGAAGCACAATCCTCAAGTGTTGCTCATGTTCAGCCTCGTTCTTTGAATACACTAAAATGTCGTCAATGAAGATCACGACAAACTGATCAAGGTAAGGCCGAAAAACCCTCTGCATCAAGTCCATGAATGCGGCTGGTGCATTCGTCAATCCAAACGGCAAAACAACAAATTCATAGTGGCCATATCTAGTCCTGAATGCCGTCTTTGGTATATCGTCACTCCGAATTCTAAGTTGATAGTAACCCTGCCTCAAGTCAAATTTGGAGTAAACACTCGCACCCTGCAACTGGTCAAACAATTCTTCAATCAACGGCAAGGGGTATTTATTCTTAATCGTGACTTGATTAAGTCCCCTGTAATCAATGCATAACCGTAGCGTGCCATCTTTCTTTCTCACAAACAACACAGGTGCGCCCCACGGTGAAGAACTAGGTTGTATAAACCCTTTCTCAAGCAAGTTCTGAAGCTGAATTTTTAACTCCTGAAGTTCAGCCGATGCCATCCTGTAAGGACTCCTAGAAATAGGCGTAGTGCCTGGCACAAGGTCAATCACGAACTCGATCTCCCTATCCGGTGGTAAACCCGGTAATTCCTCGGGAAATACACCAGGGAAGTCTCTAACAATCGGAACTTCATTCAAACTCAACTTATCAGCAGGCTGATTGATCAAATAGGCTAAGTAGGCTTCACAACCCCTATTCAACAACTTAGAAGTCTTGATCGCTGATAAAAGTGGAATGCGGGCAGCCCTGCAGTTCCCAATAATCTCTAGTACCGGTAGGTCAGGAACTTTAAGATAAACGATCTTTGTTCTACAATCCAACTGAGCATAATACTTTCCCAACCAGTCCATTCCCAAAATGATTTCAAAGTCACGGAATGGTAATATAATTAAATCAGCAGGAAGTTTACGGTTCTCTATACATATATCACAAGATTTGCAAATAGATTCAGCAACAAATTTTGCACCCAAAGGAGTACTAACTTCAACTTCATGAGGCAAATTATCAATGCAAACATTCACAGATCGTGCACATGCAGGAGTTATAAACGAATGTGTAGCTCCAGGATCAATCAAAACTTTAACTGGCTGAGTATTGAGAAGAAAGGTACCTTCCACTATAGCTGTATTATCGGGCAGCTCCTCTGCATCCAGTGCAAAGACTCTAGCCTGTACTCTCTGTACTGGTCGTGCACCTGCAGCCCTATTCTGAACACCTCGGCCTCCACCACGGCCCTGAACATTATTAAATTTAGGGCAATCCTTCACCCTATGCTCATCACTGCCACAACCCGTACATTTTCCACTCTTCCTCCAGCAGTTAGCCTCAATATGCCCTGGTCGATTACAATAATCACACTGCTGATTTTGCCTAACCGCAGTGTTTCCTGTAGGTGCTGGGGCTCTGGCAGGGGTAGGAACTGTACCTCCCTGCTGAGGTCTAGTCACAGCTGGTCTAGCCTGAATCTGCTGCTGTGGCTGATACGAACGCTGCTGAGGACCCTGTGCAGAAGCCTGATACTGCCTCGGCTGACTCTGGCTGCTCTGGCCCAAAAACTGCTTCTTACTCGGCTGACTGCTCTCGGCTAACATCTCAGCCTTCCGTTTCTCAAACTTCGAGGCTGCCTGAAATGCCTCGGGAAAAGTAGTGTAGGTCTGTCCAGTCAAATGCAACTGTATGTCCATTCTCAACCCACGGACAAACCTATGTATCATCCTCCTAGCTGGCCGTACCAACTCGGGCATATACCTCGACAGGCTAACAAATCTAGCCTCATATTGTGCAACAGTCATATTTCCCTGCTTTAGGGCCACAAACTCATCTTCCCGTCTCTCCATTGCCATCTCGGGAATATATTTGTCCCGGAACTCACTTACGAAATCATCCCATAAATGTGGAACATCCTCACAATCCCACCTCAGCCTAACAGTATTCCACCACTGCTCTGCATCACCCTCAAATAAAAATGATGCATAGTCTATTCTTGCCTCATCAGTATACCTCAAAGCAGTGAAAATTTTCTCCACTCGATTAATCCATCTCTCGGCCGCCTCATCATCCGGCTCCCCGAAGAACTTTCCCGGCTCGTGCCTCAGAAATTTCTCAAGCTGGTTATTCTCAACTCTGTACCCCTGTCCACCAGGATTAGCTTGATTACCCTGGGGATTAATCCGGTCCTGCCTCTGCTCATGTAGTACCTGTGTGATCCGGTCTACTGCAGTAGTCATGGTAGCCATAAACTGCTCAGGCAACGGCTGCTGACCCTGTTCTGCTGCCTCTTCATCTGATCCTATACCTTGAGTACCACGACGTGGCGGCATAGTAGCAACTCACAATAGCTGGCAACATTTAAAAGCAGTTTATAGACAGAAATATAACACATAAGATTAGATAACACTCAAGTCAATAACAATCCAATATTCTATCACACAATTCACATAAGACAAGTTTAACTTGCCAAACTATTTCACTTAAACACATAAACATTCCAAGTTCACAAAATCATGCTAGAACATTTTCTTTTCACTTAGCAATCATTCATAAACACTTTAACATTTCAGACCTTTACCCCACAGACCAAGAATCATATCCCAGCTCATGCAAGACTATCATGCTCTGATACCACCTAAAGATGTCACGCCCCGACCCAACCCCGCAAAAGGCCAAGCCCGGACCCGACACACGGACGGAGTCTCCTCTGTACCGCGGACAATCCGAAAACCCTAAAAACAATATAACACTTGCGAAAGCTATAAAATAATCAAAACAAGCCAACTTTCTATAAAACATACATTTCTTATTATCCAACTTTCCAAACCAAAAATGATATGCATACTACACAAGTACTTATGCCACTAAACCATTAGCCATTAGCATGCAATCTTCACTAGTCATCCGAGTATAAGTTTACAACTTACAAACTTTAATCCATTTCAACATAAAACTAATAAAGATCTCAACTAGAAAATATATATACAAGGCTACAAGCCTCAAAATTAAGCTTCCTTCACGCAATATACATAACATCAAGGTTTGCACAAAACTGGTAACCAACCACCAGCAAAGCAGGTAAGTGCTATCACGGAAACACCTCCACCTGCTCCTCCTCCTCAATTACCTCGAGAGGGTCTGCCTCAACTACTCCTGTAAAAACATAGTATAGAGAGGAATGAGCAAAAACTATTGCTCAGCGAGGGCAATTGGTCTCAAGGACGGAGATGAGAGGAGTATGCAATGCAATTAGTCAAGCAATACATATAAAACATATAAAGATACAACCAAAGCCAACAATAAAGCAAGGCAAGTATTTAAAGCTGCGAACACTCAATCAAAGGATACGATCCTCTTTTCACGAGCCACTTTCACACACGGATTCGATGCCGACGCGCCGGCCCGAAACAACCTTATAACACCAGTTTGGAATACCCCGGAAGTATCCCTCAATCCTACGACCCAAATCTCCCTGGGAGGCAACCCAAGCGAGAAAGGGAATAGCAACGGAGCTAGAGCAACCAACACTGGCAACCCAAGGCTACCCAGAGAGGCCCATCACTTACGTGCGAGACACTATGCCATGCAAGACTCGATACAAGACAATAAACAAGCAATAAACAAGCGAAAAACCACACGAGGGAGAAGAACAAAGTAAGATACTCTCGCACGCAGTAGCAACAAATTGGTAAGCAATTCAATCCAAAACAACTCAAACAAACAATTCAAGTAATTCTAAGCATTCTATAAGCATAAAGACAAGTAAACACACAAAAACACAAATCGGCCCCAACTGTCAAAATGCTACCATTTCCAAACGAGCCACGAGTTCTGGAAACCGACTTCGCCAACCCTCCTAGGTCACCATAAGGCACGTCTAAAGACCCCGAAACCTTACTTCACCCTAGAACTCGCGCAAAGCCCCGATTTCCCCCTTTCTCGTTTGAACTACAACTACAACAACCAAACACCCAACCAACGCCATATTCGCACCAAAAGTGCTTCCATGGCTTCCCGAAGCAATGCCAACACGCAAAACGAGAAAACGCAAAAGTCGACCTAAACGACCCCGACTTTCCCAAAGGCTTAATTCTCGTTTTTTCCACTACGCAACCCAAACAAACCACACATTTTAGCATTCTAGCATACCTAGCACGTTTCTACATCAACGGAAAGCATAACGGCGCAATTTCAACGTTTCAAGGTTTTACTATTCACAAAGTACTATTCATATCACAATTCAAGTTGCAATCACAACATTTAACCGCAGAAAATGTTACAAAGCCATAAATACATGTTCTACCAATGCTAAGGAACATTCTAGAAGCATCAAATCGCTTTAAATAACGATCTACGGATAAATCTAAAAACTGATAAAGTTAACTAACACAACGTATAAATGCGCAAATAACATGCTTCCCTCACCTTAGGTACTCCTAGTCGCTAGGAAAACAACGTTGGTTGCCTCGGTAATCACCCCGCACGAGCACACGCGAAGATTGATCGTAGAGAAGTTGAAAGGTTTTTTTTTTTCCTCTCTAAAGCTCTCGGCCTGCTGCTGCTATTTGCTTCTGTTTTTTTTTTTTTTTTTTGCTTAATAAATTGCTTAATTAAAGGTCAAAAGGTCAAAGGGTCAAAGGCTAAGGTCAAACTACTTAAAACTTGGTCAAAGGGCCCTATTTCGCGCGTTTTAAAGCCGTTTCAGCTATGGTAAGTTCAATTAAAGCTAGCAATATTTAAAATATAAAATTTAAGTCATCTAAATACTAGTTTCACTATTTGCTGAGGACTGGAAATCGTTATCTAGCTATCGCTCCTTAAATGCAATGCACGTTGCGTCGGCGAGAATGTAACAATTAATTCACAAAGATTTTAAGGAAATATAATTTTCAAAATAATAAACAAAGAAAATTCATATTCCGGGCTCGGGTATTACAGGATCCGGTGCATTAGTACTGGTATGATCGCACCCGTCATGTTGAGGTCACAATTCCTATATGTGTTAACGGTTCACAGTCCCAGCCTAGAGAGATAGCCCATTCAAAAGGCCCAATTGGCATAACGACAACCCATCCGCTTCAACAACGCAGCATCCTCGCAAGACGTGATATGGACACGTTATAGATCCCCTGATGTCCCGCGAGTCAGGTTGTCGTCCTTTTAACAGCTCACGACGTACGATTAGGGACGAAAAAATAGAGCAAAAGAACAAAAGTGGCCTGAAACTGATGAAGATGTTCGATTTTGGTCTCCAAAAACTAGAACAGCAACCAAGATGGTTGCCCCTGTCGTAGAGCTCTCAGAGTGCTTTGCATCGGTATGCTGTGCGCCTGGTACCTCTTTCGGGATCAAAACTTATAGGCACCGGACCGACGGAGCGCTGGTCACTAACCCTACGCCCTCGGGTTGCGGGCCCAGCCTCTACGTGAAGAGAAGTTGTCTTACCCAATGTTCGGTGGGATTCAGTAATAGAGATTTGGTGGATAAAGTATCTTGGCAACCCTAACCAGGGCAAAGGAAATTGAAAAGGGGGTGCAACACAAGGACTTCCCAAGGGGTCACCTATCTTAGTACTACTCTCACCCAAACACGCTTAACTTTGGAGTTCTGATGGGATCCAGTGCATTAGTGCTGGTATGATCGCACCCATCATGTTGAGGGCACAATTCCTTTATGTGTTAACTGTTCACAGTCCCAGCCAAGAGAGATGGCCTATTCAAAAGGCCCAATGGGCTTAATGACAACCCATCCGCTTCAACAATGCAGCATGCTTGCAAGACATGATATCGACACGTTGTAGGGCCCTCTTATATCCCATGAGTCAGGTTGTCGTCCTTTTAACAGCTCACGACGTACGATTCGGGACGGAAAAACATAGCAAAAGAAGAAAAGTGGCCTGAAACTGATGAAAACGGATGATTTTGTGCTCCAAAAATGGGAATAGCATGCAAGCTGGCTACCCCCGTCGTAGAGGTCTCAGAGAGCTTTGCAACGGTATGCTGTACGCCGCGTAACTTCTTACGGATCAAAAGTTATGGGCACCGGAGCGACGAAGACTTGGTCACAAACCCTACGCCCTCGGTTTGCATGCCCGGCCTCTACGTGAAGCGAAGTTCTCTTCCCCAATATTCCGTGGGATTCAGTAATAGAGATTTGGTGGATAAAGTATCTTGGCAACTGTGAGGCCCGACCCCAATTTGCGTGCGAAACCTAGGTTCGTTTGCCCTAACCTAGATTTGCTTGCCGTGACCTAGGTTTGAGAATTGTGTTCAGCTTGTGTGCCTTGCATTGAATTACGTGTTTTCATATAGTGTTGCGTGCGTTTACTTGAAAAACGTGCGTTCGTCTCGTAGTTCGTGTCCTATCTCGTAGTACGTGTGAAACCCCACTTTTCTGCTTTAACTCGATTTATGTGTTTTATCTTGTTTTGTGTGCATTTGACCTGTTTATGTGCTATATGACCTAGAATGTTATAATTTTGATGTCAATACTCCTAATACATGTTAAATGCGCATTCATGAAATTTTCATCAAAAACGGGATCAGAAATTTTATCTCATACTTTTAGTGAATAGTGTTTTTGAAACACGTCGGCTAAGATTTTGAAACTGGTCTTTTTTACCCTTCTAGACCTAGTCCATATACTTTAATAGACCTATGTTTGATTAAAACAGATTTCAAATCGGCTTAGGAATTTATTAGGGTTTTTACACCGCTTTTTGCGAAAAATGAGTTTTAAGCCGACTCGGGTAGAATTGTTTGATTGTAAAACTTCTTGTCACCTAAAAATAATCTACTTGAACTATCTTGAGTGTTGAATAATTGTTTTGAACTTTGGTGATCAAGAAAATGCATTTAAAGTCAAGAAAACACAAAAAAATGCTAAGTTTCAACTTTGACTATCATTTAAATGGTTGACCAACAAGCTTATATCACCAACACACACTCACAAAGCACAAAAACACCCCAAAAACACACACAAAACCGTGGCTCCTTGGAGGAGAAAGATGAAGGCATTTTCAAAGTATTTTCCTCATATATTTTGCATTTCAAAGCCGAATTGAGTGATTCAAAGCTTGATTTCACTTGTTTGGCATCCATTCTACATATTTCTTGCATCAAAACACATCAAAGGTGAGAGAAAAATTCTAGATCTCAAAACTCATATTTTGTGTTTATGCGTATAAATAATTATTGAACCGTTAAAATTTTAATCTGATGTTAGATTATTGCTCCATGCATGCTAAGGATCATTTATATGTAATCCTACGAGATTTGAACGGTTGTAGCATAATTTTTATTTTTTGGGTATTTAAATTTGATTAATTTGTTCAATGTTGATTAAATTGAGTTGTGTTGGTCGAAATCGATTGCCGTCGATTTCTAAAAACTTGATAATTACATGGTAGCGTTGTTGTAATGCCGAATTTTCGATTGCATTGTCCGTGTGAAAATCCAGAAAATTCAGCCTTGACACCTTAGGGTTTTAGAGTTATCGGGCATGATTTGGAGGTGTTATGGTGGTTTTCCGAGGGGGCAAATGTAGTTGGTTGAATGGGTGAGTGATAGAAACTGATTTGAAGTTGTTTGGATTAGTAGAATGTAAGATATGATTAATTGAAGTTTAGGTTGTCTTTCTTTAAAATGTTAGATCGAGCCTTAGTTGATTGGGTGTGGGTTGAGTGATTGAATTGTGAGTTGTTGACGGGTAAATTAGAGTTTGATTGTGTGTTTAATGCATGTTCGGTTAGATGGCCTACTTTGTCATCTAACTTAGTTGTTTGTTGTTTAATTAAATATTGATGTTATATTGATTATTGATATGATTATTGATGATGATAATATGATGATTGATGATTATTGATTGATTATTGAGTACGGGAATCGGGCACTTTCGTTGCTGATCTCTCGGAATATTGATGATTGATGTTTATATTTATTGCTGAGTCTTTGGTATGTGTGTGCCACCTCTCGGGCAGCATCGGGCTGTCGGGTTGAAAACGGCAGGACTACCAGAGACTGCCTCCAGCTCGCATGACGGAGGTGTCATGGAGGGAGAGGTTATTGAGGGTACCTTGAGTGCGTGAGTAATGGGGAGTTACAAGAAGAATGGTTGAGATCGTGATGGCGTTTGGAGCTACACCAACTAGAGAGAGTATCCTTTATTGAATGGTCATATAGTTATGTGATGATAGTATTATTGATGTTATTGTGTGTTTACTGACTCAAAGGATTATTCCAAGGAGTTTAGTAGACCTTGCTCGAGATCTATCGGATCCTCACTGGGCTTATTTTATATAAGCTCACTCTCTATTATTGCATGCATACGGGTGTACTTTTGCAGGATTACAGGTACGTGCCTCCTAAAGAGGAGAATGTGGAAAACGTGCCTTACATGGATGAGTCCTATATTCCAGAGTCTTATCCATGATGTCGTACATGTTTTATTATCTTGTAAATTAACTTAGTAGACTTTTATCTGCTTTGTAGTTTATAATGTATAAGATGTTGATAAGTTAATGAATTAGTTGATGTTGTCTTAGTAGCTTTTCTTTTGTTTATGATTAGGTTGCTAGATTGGCTCAACATGTTTTGTATTGTATATTAAGGGTTCATGTATTGTGTTGGAACGAATGCATGTAACGAGGAATGTTTATTGTATAATATGGTTATGATGTATGTTGTTATTTTATTGAGGAGTTGTTTGTTGTATGGTTTGTGAAGTTGATGTATGATGTTCTATTGAGGTTGGTTTAGAGCCTCGGTATACTATTTACTGTCGTTATACTGCCGAAATTCCATTGCGTCTTGACTGATTGTAGGAGGGGTCGAGTTGGGGCGTGACAGTGCGTGCCCTAGACCTAGGAAAGCGTGCCTTCACACTAACCAAGAAAGCATCTTACACGGAGCACTAAACTATAAAATAATCCTAAAACAATCCTACAAAATCCACTAACAATATAATAATTCAAATTTCATTCACTAGAAGACAAAAAATGCACCAAACACTAGACATTCCTTATTCTTTATTCTTTGTTCTTTTTGCATTTTCAACACACAACAATTAACACCCAAAAGATGACAAGAATTCAGAATTTTGCACATGTCATAGCTGGCCATACCATGTTTTGAGCAAGAAAATTTGAACAACACAATTAAATATGCATGCTAGACAAACTATGACACCAAAATGCATTAAAAAAATGATCAAAAACCCTACCACTTGCACATTATTTTCGGCCATATCATCCATGCCCATCCTAGGAATTTCAAAATAGCTCATTGAAGACACAAAATGCTGAATTTGGAAGCCCAAGGCCGACATTCTCCTTGGTCTTGCAAAAGGCTTCATTGTTTGTCATCTTCTTCATTTCTTTTTCGTTCATTTCTCTCCTCATCTCACTTTCTCTCTCATTCTCGGCCTTGGCTGAATTCTCCATCTTCTCAAATTCCCTTCTTCACACCATAGCTAAGTATAGCAAGCTACAAGTAAAGAACTACAACCGAGCAAGCTAGAGTTCGAAATCACTCATGCATGTGCATTGAAGCTTCATTTTCGGCCTAGGTGAGTTACTAAGCATCCATTTCTTTTCTTCAAGTTATAACTACATGCATGCACTAAGAGATTGATCATTGAGCTAGGAAAAAATAGAGAAAAGCTAGTAGGATTTCGGCTAGGCAAAGGAAAGGAGAAGATTTGAGCTTCAACAAGGTTGTTGTGCATTTTTTTGATTGATTGCAAAGTTGAGGGTTAAAACCTTTTGAAAACTCTTTAAAATTTCACATGCATGCTCATAAATGTGTGTATTTGCTTCTGTACTTGAGTTATATGGTCGGTCATGAGCTTAAGCAACCATGCATGGCAAGATCTTGGCTTGAAAATGATGCTAGGTGAAGTCGAATTTATGTGACAGCTCTCTGACCCGTCTGTTCGAGGTAAGTTTAGCTAGGCAAATGATGTTGAAAATGCTTTAAAGTTGGTAGGTGACTAGTTTGGACAGTTTTGAACATTGTTTCCAGAAATAGGCCGAAGCTAATTTTGACTCTAAGGTCCTCAAAATAGCAGATCTTTGAAATGTGACAAAATCTGGAAATCTGGAGAAATGAATCAGGTTTTGGCAGATGCACTGACCTTGTGGAACGTACCATATTTAACCTAGTAAATGTTGTCCAAAATACATGAAAATTGGTGTACTGCTAGATGCTTCAGTTCTGGACAATTTTTTCAGAAATAGACCAAAGCTAAAACTGACTCTAAGGACCTCAAAAACGTCATTTTCTGGAGAGTGTGCAAATCTGGACAGTTTTGTGTTACCTCACTGTTTCGGCTATAACTAATGATTCTGAACTCCAATTGATTCAAGGTTTGTTTCTGAGTTTAGTTAACTTCTTAAGATTTAATTTGACATCTTATTCTCTGAATTTGGAGATTGTTTGCTTACCCGATTGATTGTGAGAAAACAGCCTATTGCAGTGAGTGTTTCACTTAGCTATATGCATGGAAAACTATTGTAACCTCTCTTGTGGTACTAATTGCTTGGAATTGTGATGTTGGAATATTGCGTGGATTGTTTTGAGTATTTGAGGATGTTTGAATTGAATGATGTATGACTTGGGAATGATGTTGAGTTGACTTAGGGTTTGAACACACGATTATGCATGAAATGGAAACCCTAACGGCTAAGTAGTCTTATTAAGTGTTAATCATTAGATATTGTGTGGAAACTGTACGTTGCGTGGGCTGCCCGTAAATGTCTTATAACTTCAATTATGGTTTTGACCGTTGCATGTTGAATAATTCGTATCACTTGATTATATGAGCTTCTTAATGAGTTATATGGCCTGTTTTACATGTGTTACATGGCTGCCCGTTTGATGTTCATATGACTCTATATGCCTTTCAAGTGAAATTACTTGTCTTATCGTGCCTTGTTTGACTACTTGACAACGTGCGATCTTATAACTGTTTGGAGGCAACCTACTTTGTTGTCCTCCTAATGTGATATGTTAAATGTTATAAATGTGTATTGCATACAAGGTTGCAACCTTTTGTGTGGCATGGTAGCGTTTCACGTCCGCCGGGCGGCATCGGGCTTGCCGGTGCTACCGTGACTACCATGATCCAATTCCCTCTCTCGCTTGGTATTCACCCTTGGAGAGTTGGGTCGTAGGTTTCGGGGTACATCCGGAGTACACCCAAGTGGGAGTGATAAGTGGATTATTGAAGTCGGCCGCAACAATTGATTCGAAATTGAAATTGAGAGCAAATGCTCACCGTATCCTTGAAATGATTGGTAATTGTATCCATTTCTCGATTTGTTTCTTATAATTGCTTACCATATTATTTGTAATATGTGACATGTTTTAAAAAGGGGTTTTCATAAATTGAACCAGAAAATGAGTTTCAAATCGTATTTCTCGTTTTCCCCTCGCTGAGTTCATAAGGACTCACCCTCTTTTATCATCTCAGGTGAAGAAGAACAGGTACAGGAACCCGAGGATAATGTACCTAATGATGAAGCCCTGGAGTGATTGCCTGTTATTGTTGTTTTGCTTGAACGTGACTACTTGTGTACCTTTTCCTGCTTGAAGACTATTTTCTTTGTGTTATTTGTTGCTTGTGATGTAAAGACCCCCGTTGTAATTTGGGGTCTAATTTTGGTTTATACTTATTTTAAGTAGACTGATACTAGACATGACACTACTATGATCATTTTGCTTTTACTACCGCTAGTATCTATCACAGGTTATGATGCTTAGTTAAGGAATAGGTAAATGAACTTATCCAATCTCAACAGGTACTCGCTAATAAGCTAAGATCAACAGGTATATTTTGAAACGAGGATAAATGGACAAACGAGACATAGTATCATGCTAGGTTATAAATCAAACGGGACGTCGAATTAACCAATAGGCAATTCAATTGACGGAATAATAGTAATCTTAGCTAGAATTGAATTTGAGATGGTAAATTTTGAGGCTGTTAGAAAATTTAGGTCAAAACAAAGAACCCAATTACAGCCGTTATGCTGCCGGATTTCCGAAAAAATTTTGAAGTCTAGAATAAAACGTTAAGTGTTAAACCTCCTAGAATGATTAAGAATGTGAAAGGACTTGAATGTTTAGATCACACCCTAGTCTAACCTTTATAGGCCGGGTTGGGGCGTGACAGCAACCCTGACCAGGGCAAAAAAAATTGGAAAGGGGGTGCAACACGAGGAATTCCAAGGGGGTCACCCATCCTAGTACTACTCTCGCCCAAGCACGCTTAACTTCGGAGTTCTAATGGGATCCGGTGCATTAGTGCTGGTATGATCACACCCGTCATGTTGAGGGCACAATTCCTATATGTGTTAACGGTTCACAGTCCTAGAATAGAGAGATGGCCCATTCAAAAGGCCCAATGGGCTTAACGACAACCCATCCGCTTCAACAACGCAGCATCTTTACAAGACGTGATATCAACACGTTGTAGGGCCCTCTGATGTCCCGCGAGTCAGGTTGTCGCCCTTTTAACAGTTCACGACGTACGATTCGGGACGTAAAAACAGAGCAAAAGAAGAAAAGTGGCCCGAAACTGATTAAGACATTCAATTTCGGGCTCCAAAAAGGGGCACAGTGAGCAAGCTTGCTGCCCCCGTCGTAGAGCTCTCAGAGAACTTTGCAACGGTATGCTGTGTGCCGCCTAACTCCTTACGGATCAAAAGTTATGGGCACCGGAGCGACTAAGACCTGGTCACAAACCCTACGCCCTAGGTTTGCGGGCCCAGCCTCTACGTGAAGCGAAGTTGTCTTGCCCAATGTTCCGTGGGATTCAGTAATAGATATTTGGTGGATAAAGTATCTTGGCAGCCCTAACCAGGGCAAAAAAAATTGAAAAGGAGGTGCAACACGAGGACTTCCCTGGGGGTCAACCATCCTAGTACTACTATCGCCCAAGCACGCTTAACTTCGGAGTTCTGATGGGATACGGTGCATTAGTGCTGGTATGATCGTACCCATCAGGTTGAGGGCACAATTCCAATATGTGTTAACGGTTCACAATCCCAGCCTAGAGAGATGGCCCATTCAAAAGACCCAATGGGTTAACGACAACCCATCCGCTTCAACAACGCAGCATCCTCATAAGACGTGATATCGACAGGTTGCAGGGCCCTCTGATATCCAGCGAGTCAAGTTGTCGTCCTTTAAACAATTCACGACGTACGATCCGGGATGAAAAAATAGAGCAAAAGAAGTAAAGTGCCTAAAACTGATGAAAACATTTGATTTTGGGCTCCAAAAACTGGCATAGCGAGCAACCTGGGTACCCCCGTCGTAGAGCTCTTAGAGAGCTTTGCATCGGTATGCTGTGCGCCGCGTAACTCCTTACGGATCAAAAGTTATGGGCACCGGAGCGACGGAGACCTGGTCACAAACCCTACCCCCTCGGTTTGCGGGCCCAGCCTCTACGCGAAGTGAAGTTGTCTTGCCCAATGTTCCGTGGGATGCCATAATAGAGATTTGGTGGATAAAGTATCTTGGCAACCCTAACCGGGGCAAAAAGAAATTGAAAAGGGGGTGCAACACGAGGACTTCCAAGGGGGTCACCCATCCTAGTACTACTCTCGCCCAAACAGGCTTAACTTCGGAGTTCTGATGGGATTTGGTGCATTAGTGCTGGTATGATCACACTTGTCATGTTGAGGGCACAATTCTTTTATGTGTTAACTGTTCACAGTCCCATCATAGAGAGATAGCCTATTCAAAAGGCCCAATATGCTTAACGACAACCCATCCGCTACAACAACGCAGTATCCTCGCAAGATGTGATATCGACCCGTTGTAGGGCCCTCTAATGTCCCGCGAGTTAGGTTGTGGTCCTTTTCCCAGTTCACGACGTACGATCCGAGCCCGAAAAACATAGCAAAAAAACAAAAGTGGCCTAAAACTGATGAAAACGTTCGATTTTGGGATCAAAAAATAGGCACAATGAGCAAGCTGGCTGCCCCCGTTGTAGAGCTCTTAGAGTGCTATGCAACGGTATGCTGTGCGCCACGTAACTTCTTACGAATCAAAAGTTATAGGCACCGGAGCGAAGGAGACCTGGTCACAAACCCTCCGCCCTTGGTTTGCTGGCGCAGCCTCTACGTAAAGCGAAGTTGTCATGCCCAATGTTCCGTGGGATTCAGTAATAGAGATTTGGTGGATAAAGTATCTTGGCAACCCTAACCATGGCAAAAAAAATTGAAAAAGGGGGTACAACAAGAGGACTTCCCAAGGGGATACCCATCCTAGTACTACTCTCGCCCAAACACGCTTAACTTCGGAGTTTTGATGGTATCCGGTGCATTAGTCCTGGTATGATCGCACCCGTCATGTTGAGGGCACAATTCCTTTATGTGTTAACTGTTCACAGTCCCAGCCTAGAGAGATGGCCAATTCAAAAGGGCCAATGAGCCTCACGACAACCCAACCGCTTCAACAACGCAGCATCCCCGCAAGGTGTGATATGGATACGTTGTAGGGCCCTCTGATATCCCGCGAGTAAGGTTGTCATCCTTTTAACAGTTCACGACGTACGATCCGCGACCGAAAAACAGAGCAAAAGAAAAAAAGTTTCCTGAAACTAATTAAAACGTACGAGTTTGGGCTCCAAAAATGGGTAAAGTGAGCAAGCTAGCTACACCCGTCGTAAAGCTCTCAGAGAGCTTTGCAACGGTATGTTGTGCGCCGCGTAACTCCATACGGATCAAAAGTTATGGGCACCGGAGCGACGGAGACCTAGTCACAAACCCTACGCCCTCGGTTTATCGGGTCAAGCCTCTACGTGAAGCGAAGTTGTCTTGCCTAATGTTCCGTGGGATTCAGTAATAGAGATTTGGTGGATAAAGTATCTTGGCAACCCTAACCAGGGCAAAAAAAAATGAAAAGAGGGTGCAACACGAGGACTTCGCAGGGGTCACCCATCCTAGTACTACTCTCGTCCAAGAACGCTTAACTTCGGAGTTCTGATGGGATCCAGTGCATTAGTGCTGGTATGATCGCACCCGTCATGTTGTCGGCACAATTCCTTTATGTGTTAACTGTTCACAGTCCCAGCCTTGAGAGATGGCCCATTCAAAAGGCCCAATGGGCTTAATGATAACCCATCCACTTCAACAACGCAGCATCCTCGCAAGACTTTATATCGACACGTTGTAGGGCCCTCTGATGTCCCGCGAGTCAGGTTGTCGTCCTTTTAACAGTTCACGACCTATGATCCGGGACGGAAAAACTAATCAAAAGAAGAAAAGTGGCCTGAAACTGATGAAAATGTTTGATTTTGGGCTCCGAAAAGGGCAAAGCAAGCAAGCCTTCTGCCCGCGTCGTAGAGCTCTCAGAGAGCTTTTTAACAGTATGTTGTGCGCCGCATAACTCCTTACGGATCAAAAGTTATGGGCACCGGAGCGACGGAGAACTGGTCACAAACCCTTCGCCCTCGGTTTGCGGGCCCATCCTCTACGTGAAGTGAAGTTGTCTTGCCCAAAGTACCGTGGGATTCAGTAATAGAGATTTGGTGGATGAAGTATCTTGGCAACCCTAACTAGCGCAAAAAAAATTGAAAAGCGGGTGCAATCATGTTGAGGGCACAATTCATATATGTGTTAACGGTTCACAGTCCCAACCTAGAGAGATGGGCCATTCAAAAGGCACAATGGCTTAACGACAACGTATCGGCTCCAACAACGTAGCATCATCGCAAGATGTGATATCTACACGATGTATGGCCCTCTGATATCCCGCGAGTCACGATGTCGTCCTTTTAACAGCTCACGACGTACGATCTGGGACGAAAAAATAGAGCAAAAGAAGAAAAGTGGCCGAAAACTGATGAAAACGTTCGATTTTGGGCTCCAAAAACTGGCACAGCAAGCACGCTGTCTGCCCTCGTCATAGAGCTCTCAGAGAGCTTTGCAACGGTATGGTGTACGGTGCGTAACAATTACGGATCAAAAGTTATGGGCATCGGAGCGACGAAGACCTGGTCGCAAACCCTACGCCCTCGGTTTGCGGGCCCAGCCTCTACGTGAAGCGAAGTTCTCTTGCCCAATGTACCGTGGGATTCAGTAATAGAAAATTGGTGGATAAAGTATCTTGCCAACCTTAACCAGGGCAAAAAAAATTGAAAATGGGGTGCAACACGAGGACTTCCCAAGGGGTCACCCATCCTAGTACTACTCTCGCCCAAGCACGCGTAACTTCAGAGTTCTGATGCGATCCGGTGCATTAGTGCTGGTATGATCGCACCCGTCATGTTTAGGGCACAATTCCTTTATGAGTTAACTGTTCACTGTCCCAGCCTTGAGAGATGGCCCATTCAAAAGGCCCAATGGGCTTTACGACAACCCATCTGCTTCAACAACCCTGCATCCTCACAAAACGTGATATCGACACGTTGTAGGGCCCTCTGATGTCCCGCGAGTCAGGTTGTCGTCCTCTTAACAATTCACGACGTATGATCCGAGAAGGAATAATAGAGCAAAAGAAGAAAAGTGGCCTGAAACTGTTGAAAACGCTCGATTTTGGGCTCCTAAAATGGGCACAACGAGCAAGCTGACTGCCCCCGTCGTAGAGCTCTCAGAGTGCGTTCATACGGTATGCTGTGCACCGCATAACTCCTTACGAATGAAAAGTTATGGGCACCGGAGCGACGAAGACATGGTCCCAAGCCCCACGCCCTTAGTTTGCGGGCCCAACCTCTACGTGAAGCGAAGTTTTCTTGCCCAATGTTCCGTGGGATTTAGTAATAGAGATTTGGTGGATAAAGTATCTTGGCAACCCTAACCAGGGCAAAAAAAATTGAAAATGGGGTGCAACACGAGGACTTCCCAAGGGGTCACCCATCCTAGTATTACTCTCGCCCAAGCACGCGTAACTTCAGAGTTCTGATGGGATCCGGTGCATTAGTGCTGGTATGATTGCTCCCGTCATGTTGAGGCACAATTCCTTTATGAGTTAACTGTTCACTGTCCCAGCCTTGAGAGATGGCCCATTCAAAAGGCCCAATGGGCTTTACGATAACCCATCTGCTTCAACAACCCTGCATCCTCACAAAACGTGATATCGACACGTTGTAGGGCCCTCTGATGTCCCGCGAGTCAGGTTGTCGTCCTCTTAACAATTCACGACGTATGATCCGAGAAGGAATAATAGAGCAAAAGAAGAAAAGTGGCCTGAAACTGTTGAAAACGCTCGATTTTGGGCTCCTAAAATGGGCACAACGAGCAAGCTGACTGCCCCCGTCGTAGAGCTCTCAGAGTGCTTTGCAACGGTATGCTGTGCACCGCATAACTCCTTACGAATCAAAAGTTATGGGCACCGGAGCAACGGATACCTGGTCACAAACCCTACGCCCTCGGTTTGCGGGCCCAACCTCCACGTGAAGCGAAGTTGTCTTGCCCAATGTTCCGTGGGATTTAGTAATAGAGATTTGGTGGATAAAGTATCTTGGCAACCCTAACCAAGGCAAAAAAAATTGAAAAGTAGGTACAACACGAGGACTTCCCGGGGAGTCACCCATCCTAGTACTACTCTCGCCCAAGCACGCTTAATTTCGGAGTTCTGATGGGATCCCGTGCATTAGTGCTGGTATGATCACACCCGTCATATTGAGGGCACAATTCCTATATGTGTTAACGGTTCACAGTCCCAACCTAGAGAGATGGCCCATTCAAAAGGCCCAATGGGCTTAACGACAACCCATCCACTTCAACAATGTAGTATCCTTACAAGATGTGATATCGACACGTTGGAGGGCCCTATAATGTCCCACAAGTTAGGTTGTCGTCCAGTTAACAGTTCACGACGTATGTTCCGAGACGGAAAAGCAGAGCAAAAGAAGAAAAGTGGCCTGAAACTGATAAAATGTTCAATTTTGGGCACTAAAAATGGGAACAACGACCAAGCTGGGTGCCTCTGTCGTAGTGCTCTCAGAGAGCTTTACAACGGTATGCTGTGTGCCGCGTAACTCGTTGCGGATCAAAAGTTATGGGCATTGGAGCAACAGAGACCTGGTCACAAACCCTACACCCTCGGTTAGTGGGCCCAGCCTCTACGTGACGCGAAGTTGTGTTGCCCAATGTTCCGTGGGATTTAGTAATAGAGATTTGATGGACAAAGTATCTTGACAACCCTAACCAGGGCAAAAAAAATTGAAACTGGGGTGCAACATGAGGACTTCCAAGGGGGCCACCTATCCTTGTACTACTCTCACCCAAGCACGCTTAACTTCGAAGTTCTGATGGGATCCGGTGCATTAGTGTTGGTATGATCGTACCCGTCATGTTGAGGGCACAATTCCTTTATGTTTTAACTGTTCACAGTCCCAGGCTAGAGAGATGGCCCATTCAAAAGGCCCAATGGGCTTAACGACAACCCATCCGCTTCAACAACGTAGCATCCTAGCAAGACATGATAGCAACGTGTTGTAGGGCCCTCACATGTCCTGCGAGTTAGGTTTTTGTCTTTTTATAGTTCACGAAGTACGATCAGGGACGGAAAAACCGTGCAAAAGTAGAAAAGTGGCCTGAAACTAATGAAAACGTTCGATTTTAGGCTCCAAAAATGGGCACAGCGAGCAAACTGGCTGCCCCCGTCGTAGAGCTCTCAGAGAGCTTTGCAACAGTATGTTGTGCGCCGCTTAACAATTACGGATGAAAAGTTATGGACACCGGAGCGACGGAGACCTGGTCACAAACCCTACGCCCTAGGTTTGCTGGCCCAGCCTCTACGTGAAGTGAAGTAGTCTTGCCCAATGTTCCGTGGGATTCAGTAATAGAGATTTGGTGGATAAAGTATCTTGGCAACCTTAACCAGGGCAAAAAAAATTGAAAAGGGGGTGCAACAAGAGGACTTCCCAGGGAGTAACCCATCCTAGTACTACTCTCGCCCAAGCACGCTTAACTTGGGAGTTCTGATGGGATCCTGTGCATTAGTGCTGGTATGATCGCACCCGTCATGTTTAGGGCACAATCCCTTTATGTGTTAACGGTTCACAGTCCCAGCCGAGAGAGATGGCCCATTCAAAAGGCCCAATGGGCTTAACGACAAACCATTCGCTTCAACAACGCAGCATCCTCGCAAGATTTGATATCAACGCGTTGTAGGGCCCTCTAATGTCCCGCGAGTAAGGTTGTCGTCCTTTTAAGAGCTCACGACGTACGATCTGTGATGGAAAAACAGTGCAAAAGAAGAAAAGTGGACAAAACTAATGAAAACGTTCAATTTTGAGCTCCAAAAACGGGCACAACGAGCAAGCTGGCTGCCCCCGTCGTAGAGCTCTCGGAGAGCTTTGTAACGGTATGTTGTGCGCTGCGTAACTCCATACAGATCAAAAGTTATGGTTACCGGAGCGACGGAGACCTTGTCACAAACCCTACGCCCTCGGTATGCAGGGCCAGCCTCTACGTGAAGCGAAGTTGTCTTGCCCAATGTTCCGTGGGATTCAGTAATAGAGGTTTGGTGGATGAAGTATTTTGGCAACCCTAACCAGGGCAAAAAAAATTGAAAAGGGGGTGCAACACGAGGATTTCCCAAGGGGTCACCCATCCAAGTACTACTCTCACCCAAGCACGCTTAACTTCAGGGTTATGATGGGATCCATTGCATTAGTGCTGGTATGATCGCACCCGTCATCTTGAGGGCATAATTACTTTATGTGTTAACTGTTCACTGTCCCATCCTAGAGAGATGGCCCATTCAAAAGGCCTAATGGGCTTAACGACATCCATCCGCTTTAACAACGCAGCATTCTTGCAAGACATGATATCGACAAGTTGTAGGGCCCTCTAATGTCCCGTGAATCAGGTTGTCGTCCTTTTAAAAATTCACGACGTATGATCCGGGACGGAAAAACAGAGCAAAAGAAGAAAAGTGGCCTGAAACCGATAAAAACATTCGATTTTGGGCTTCAAAAATGGGCACAGCGACCATGCTAGCTGCCCCCGTCGTAGAGCTCTCAGAGAGCTTCGCAACAGTATACTGTGCGCCGTGTAACTCTTTACGGATCAAAAGTTATGGGCACCAGAGCGACGGAGACCTAGTCACAAAATCTACGCCCTAGGTTTGCGGGGCCAGCCTCTACGTGAAGCGAAGTTGTCTTGCCCAATGTTCCGTGGGATTCAGTAACAGAGATTTGGTGGATAAAGTATCTTGGCAACCCTAACCAGGGCAAAAAAAATTGAAAAGGGGGTGCAACACGAGGACTTCCCTGGGGGTCACCCATCCTACTACTACTCTCGTCCAAACACGCTTAACTTCGGAGTTCTGAGGGGATCTGTTGCATTAGTGCTGGTATGATCGCAGCCGTCATGTTGAGGGCACAATTCCATTATGTGTTAACTGTTCACAGTCCCAGCCAAGAGAGATGGCCCATTCAAAAGGCCCAATGGGCTTAATGACAACCCATCCGCTTCAACAACGCAGCATGCTTGCAAGACGTGATATCGACACGTTGTAGGGCCCTTTAATGTCCCACGAGTCAGGTTGTCATCCTTTTAACAGTTCACGACGTACGATCTGGGATAGAAAAAAAGAGCAAAAGAAGAAAAGTGGCCTGAAACTGATAAAATTGTTCGATTTTGGGCTCCAAAATGGGCAGAGCGAGTAAGCTGGCTGCCTCCGCCGTAGAGTTCTCAGAGAGCTTTGCAACGGTATGTTGTGCGCCGCGTAACTCCTTACGGATCCAAAGTTATGGGAACCGGAGCGGTGGAGACCTGGTCAAAAATCCTACGCCCTCGGTTTGCTGGCCCAGCATCTACGTGAACCGAAGTTGTCTTGCCCAACGTTCCGTGGGATTTAGTGATAGAGATTTGGTGGATAAAGTATCTTGGCAACCCTAACCGGGGCAAAAAATATTGAAAAAGGGGGTGCAAGATGAGGACTTCCTAGGGGGTCACCCATCCTTGTACTACTCTCGTCCAAGCATGCTTAACTTCGGAGTTCTAATGGGATCCGGTGCATTAGTGCTGGTATGATTGCACCCGTCATGTTGAGGGCACAATTCCTATATGTGTTAACTGTTCACAGTCCCAGCCTAGAGAGATTGCCCATTCAAAAGGCCCAATGGGCTTAACGACAACCCATCTGCTTCAACAACGCAGCATCCTAGCAAGACGTGATATCGACACGTTGTAGGCCGCTCTGATGTCCCGCGAGTCAGGTTGTCGTCCTTGTAACAGTTCACGACGTGCGATCCGGGACGGAAAAACTGAGCAAAAGAAGAAAAGTGGACTGAAATGAATGAAAACGTTCAATTTTGGGCTCCAAAAATGGGCACAGCCAGCATGCTGGCTACCCCCGCCGTAGAGCACTCAGAGAGCTTTACAACGGTATGCTGTGCGCCGCGTAATTCCTTACGGATCAAAAGTTAAGGGCAACGGAGGGACGGTGACCTGGTCACAAACCCTACGCCCTCGGTTTGCAGGCCCAGCATCTACGTGAAGCGAAGTTGTTTTGCCCAATGTTCTGTGGCATTCAGTAATAGAGATTTGGTGGATAAAGTATCTTGGCAACCCTAACCAGCGCAAAAAAAATTTAAAAGGGGATGCAACACGAGGACTTCCTTGGGGGTCATTCATCGTAGTACTACTCTCTCTTAAGCACGCTTAACCTCAGACATTTGATGGGATCCGGTGCATTACTACTGGTATGATCGCACTTGTCATGTTGAGGCCACAATTCCTTTATGTGTTAACTGTTCACAGTCCCAGCCTAGAGAGATGGCCCATTCAAAAGGCCCAATGGGCTTAACGACAACCCATCTGCTTCAAGAACGTAACATCCTCGCAAGACGTGATATCGACATGTTGTGGGGCCCTCTGATGTCCAGCGAGTCAGGTTGTCATCCTTTTAACCGTTCACGACATACGATCAGGGATGAAAAAACAGAGCAAAAGAAGAAAAGTAGCCTGAAACTCATGAAAACGTTCGATTTTGGGCTTCAAAAAGGGCACGACGAGCAAACTGGCTGCCTCCGTCGTAGAGCTCTCAGAGAGCTTTCCAACGGTATGATGTACGCTGCCTAACTCATTACGGATCAAAAGTTATGGGCATTGGAGCGACAGAGACCTGGACACAAACCCTACGCCCTCGGTTTGCGGGCCCAGCCTCTACGTGCAGCGAAGTTGTCTTGCCCAATGTTCTGTGAAATTCAGTAATAGAGATTTGGTGGATAAAGTATCTTGGCAAGCCAAACCAGAGAAAAAAAATTGAAAAGGGTGATGCAACACGAGGACTTCCCAAGGGGTTACCCATCCTTATACTACTCTCACCCAAGCACGCTTAACATCGGAGTTCTGATGGGATCTGGTGCATTAGTACTGGTATGATCGCACCCGTCATGTTGAGGGCACAATTCCTATATGTGGTAACGGTTCACAATCCCAGCCTAGAGATATGGCCCATTCAAAAGGCCCAATGGGCTTCACGACGACCCATCCACTTCAACAACGCAGCATCCTCGCAAGATGTGATATCGACTCGTTGTAGGGGCCTCTGATGTCCCGTGAGTCTGGTTGTCGTCCTTTTAACAATTCACGACGTATGATCCGGGACGGAAAAACAGAGCAAAAGAAGAAAAGTGGCCTGAAACTGATGAAAACGTTCGATTTTGGGCTCCAAAAATGGGTAATGCTAGCATGCTCGCTGCCCCCGTCGTAGAGCTCTCAGAGAGCTTTGTAACGGTATGCTGTGCGCCGCATAACTCCTTACAGATCAAAAGTTATGCGAACCAGAGCGACGGAGACCTGGTCACAAACCCTACGCCCTCGGTTTACGGCCCCAGCCTCTACGTGAAGCGAAGTTGTCTTGCCCAATGTTCTGTGAGATTCAATAATAGAGATTTGGTGGATAAAGTATCTTGAAAACCCTAACTAGGGCAAAAAAATTGCAAAAGAGGTGCAACTCGAGGACTTCCTAGGGGTCACCCATCCTAGTACTACTCTCGCCCAAGCACGCTTAACTTTGAAGTTCTGATGGGATCCGGTGCATTAGTACTGGTATGATCGCACCCGTCATGTTGAGGGCACAATTCCTTTATGTGTTAACTGTTCACAGTCCCAGCCTAGAGAGACGGCCCATTCAAAATGCCCAATGGGCTTAACGACAACCCATTCACTTCGACAACGCAGCATCCTAGTAAGACGTGATATCGACACGTTGTAGGGCCCTCTGATGTCCCGCGAGTCAGGTTGTCGTTCTTTTAACAGTTCACGACGTACGATCCGGGACGGAAAAACAGAGCAAATGTAGAAAAGTGTCCTGAAAGTGATGAAAACGTTCGATTTTAGGCTCCAAAACCTGGCACAGTGAGCAAGCTGGCTGCCCCCGTCGTAGAGCTCTCAGAGAGCTTTGCAACAGTATGCTGTTTGCCGCGTAACAATTACGGATCAAAAGTTATGGGCATCGGAGCGACGGAAACCTGGTCACAAACCCTACGCCCTCTGTTTGCGAGCGCAGCCTCTAAGTGAAGCGAAGTTGTCTTGCCCAATGTTCCGTGGGATTCAGTAATAGAGATTGGGTGGATAAAGTATCTTGGCAACCCTAACCAGGGCAAAAAAAATTGAAAAGGGGGTGCAACAGGAGGACTTCCTAGGGGGTCACCCATCCTAGTACTACTCTCACCCAAACACGCTTAACTTCGGAGTTTATTATGGGATCCGATGCATTAGTGCTGGTATGATCGCACCTGTCATGTTGAGGGCACAATTCCTTTATGTGTTAACTCGTCACAGTCCCAGCCTAGAGAGATGGCCCATTCAAAAGGCCCAATAGGCTTAACGACAACCCATCCGCTTCAACAACGCAGCATGCTTGGAAGATGTGATATCGACACGTTGTAGGGCCCTCTGATGTCCCGCGAGTCAGGTTGTCATCCTTTTAACAATTCACGACGTACAATCTGGGACGGAAAAACATAGCAAAAGATGAAATTGGCCAAAAACTAATGAAAACGTTAGATTTTGGGCTACAAAAATGGGCATAGCGTGCAAGCTGGCTGCCCCCAACGTAGAGCTCTCAGAGAGCTTTGCAACGGTATACTGTGCGCTGCTTAACTTCTTATGGATCAAAAGTTATGGGCACCGGAGCGACGGAGACCTGGTCACAAACCCTACGACCCCGGTTTGTAGGCCCAGCCTCTACGTGAATCGAAGTTGTCTTGCCCAATGTTCCGTGGGATTCGGTAATAGAGATTTGGTGGATAAAGTATCTTGGCAACCCTAACCAGGGCAAAAACAATTGAAAAGGGGGTGCAACACGAGGACTTCCCAAGGGGTCACCCATCCTAGTACTACTATCGCCCAAGCACGCTTAACTTCAGAGTTCTGATGGGATCCGGTGCATTAGTGCTGGTATGATCGCACCCGTCATGTTGAGGGCACAATTCCTATATGTGTTAACGGTTCACAGTCCCAGCCTAGAGAGATGGCCCATTCAAAAGGCCCAATGGGCTTAACGACAACCCATCCGCTTCAACAACGTAGCATGCTTGCAAGACGTGATATCGACACGTTGTAAAGCCCTCTGATGTCCCGTGAGTCAGGTTGTCGTCCTTTTAACAGTTCACGACGTACGATCCAGGACGGAAAAACAGACCAAACGAAGAAAAAAGGCCTGAAACTGATGAAAATATTCGATTTTGGGCTCCAAAAATGGGAACAGCAAGAAAGCTGGCTGCCCCCGTTGTAGAGCTCTTAGAGAGCTTTGCAACGGTATGCTGTGCGCCACGTAACTCCTTACGGATCAAGAGTTATTGGCACCGGAGCGACGGAGACCTGGTCACAAACCCTACGCCCTTGGTTTGCAGGCCCAGCCTCAACGTGAAGCAAAGTTGTCTTGCCCAATGTTCCGTGGGATTCAGTAATAGAGATTTGGTGGATAAAGTATCTTGGCAACCCTAACCAGGGCAAAAAAAATTGAAAAGGGGGTGCAACACGAGAACTTCCCAGGGGGTCACCCATCCTAGTACTACTCTCGCCAAGCACGCTTAACTTCGGAGTTCTGATGGGATCCGGTGCATTAGTACTAGTATGATCGCACCCGTCATGTTGAGGGCACAATTCCTATATGTGTTAACGGTTCACAGTCCCAACCTAGAGAGATGGCCCATTCAAAAGGCCCAATGGGCTTAACGACAAACCATCCGTTTTAACAACGCATCATCCTCGCAAGACGTTATATCGACACGTTGTAGGGCCCTCTGATGTCCTGCGAGTCAGGTTGTCGTCCGTTTAACTGTTCACGACGTATGGTCCGAGATGGAAAGACAGAGCAAAAGAAGAAAAGTGGCCTGAAACTGATGAAAACGTTCGATTTTGGGCTCCCAAAATGGGCACTGTGAGCAAGCTGGCTGCCCCCGTTGTAGAGCTCTCAGAGAGCTTTGTATCGGTAGGCTGTGCGCCGCGTAACTCGTTACGGATCCAAAGTTATGGGCACCGGAGCGACGGAGACCTGGTCACTAACCCTACGCCCTCGGTTTGCGGGCCCAGCCTCTACGTGAAACGAAGTTGTCTTGCCCAATGTTCCGTGGGATTCAGTAATAGAGATTTGGGGATAAAGTATCTCGAAAACCCTAACCAGGGCAAAAAAAATTGAAAAGAGGGTACAACACGAGGACTTCCCATGGGGTCACCCATCCTAGTACTACTCTCGCCCAAGCACGCTTAACTTCGAAGTTCTTATGGGATCCGGTGCATTAGTACTGGTATAATCGCACCCGTCATGTTGAGGGCACAATTCCTTTATGTGTTAACTGTTCACAGTCCCAACCTAGAGAGATGGCCCATTCAAAACGCCCAATGGGCTTGACAACAACCCTTTCGCTTCAACAACGCAGCATCCTAGCAAGACTTGATATCGACACGTTGTAGGGCCCTCTGATGTCCCGCGAGTCAGGTTGTCGTCCTTTTAACAGTTCACGACGCACGATCCGGAACGGAAAAACAGAGCAAAAGTAGAAAAGTGGCCAGAAATTGATGAAAACGTTCGATTTTGGGATCCAAAAATGGGCACAGAGAGCAACCTGGCTGCCCCCGTCGTAGAGCTCTCAGAGAGTTTTGCAACGGTATGTTGTGTGGTAACCCGAACCCGGCATGCATTGAATGACATTTAATTGCATTTGATTAGGTGTTATCTTAAATGTTAGCATTGAATTATGTGTTTACTTTTAGTTGAACATTTATTTGTAGCTCTATTTACATATTTCTTTTGGAAGTAATTAGAATAATACTTGAGTTAATTATTTTAACGAAACATCACCTACATCTCATATTGATGTCAATCGGTTTTATTTTTCTTGCACTTAAAGGCTCGGTTTTCAATTAAATGAAAAGTAGCTCCGAGCCGGAGTAAATTTTAAACTATAATGCTTTTCAAAATGATATATTTCTTAGATTCTTTGAGATTTAATTGTTATTCTTTTATTGTCGCAACGTGCATTGCATATCGAGAGCGTTAGCTAGGAAACGGATTCCAGTCCTTAGCAAATAATGAAACTAGTATTTAGATGACTTAAATTTTATATTTTAATTGTTACTAGCTAGAATTAATTTTGGTGTTAGTTATTTAGCTTAAAAATGCACAAAAGTAAGCCATTTTGACTAGTTTTAAGTTGTTTGACCAACCTTGACCAAAGCTTTGACCCTTTTGACCTTTGTCATCTTTTAATAGCCTAATTTAGCACAAAATAAAGAAAAAACAGAACTGAACAGCAGCTTAGCAGGGCCGAAAATATGAGGAAAGAAAAAAAAAAGATTTCAAGCCAAAATCTTCATTTCTTCGCGGGAGCTTGCACCGGGTGGTTTCTGAGGCATCCTACGAGGTCTTCCTAGCATCTAGGAGTGTCTAAGGTAAGGGTTTCATCGTTATTTGTGCATTTGAAATATTTGTATCTAAACTTTGATTTTTAGAATTTATCCGTAGATTGTTGTTTAAAGCGTTTTGATGCTTCTAGAATGTTCCTTGGCAATTGTAGAACGTGTATTTAAATCTTTTTAACATTTTATGCGGTTGAATGTTGAGATTGCAATTTAAATTGATTAATGAATAGTAATTAGTGAATAGTAAACCCTTGAAACGATAAAGTTGCTCTGTTATGATGTCCGTTGATGTAGAAATGTGCTAGATATGCTAGAATTCCTAAATGTATGGTTTAATTGGAATGTGTAATGGAAAAATGGAGAAAAACGGCTTAGTGAAAGTTGGGGTCGTTTAGGTCAAGTTTGGCATTTTATCGTTTTGTGTGATGGCATTGTCTTGGGAGGTCATGGAAGCACTTTTGGTGCTGTTGTGACATTGGTTGGGTAATCGGTTGAGGTAGTTGTAGTTCAAATGAGCAAAGAGGGAAATCAGGGCTTTGCACGAATTCTAGGGTTAAGTAGGGTTTCGGAGTCTCTAGACATGCCTTATAGTGACATAGGAGGATTGGTGAAGTCGGTTTCCAAGACTCGTGGCTCGTTTGAAAGTAGTGGCGTTTTGAAAGTTGGGGCATTTTTGGTGATTTTGTGTGTTTCATGATTATATTGCTAATAGAATGCTTGATAATGCTTATTATTGCTTGTTATGCTTGCTAATGCTTATTCCGCTTGTTGGAGTTGGTTGTTGATTTAAATGTTTATCCATTGTTGAGAATGCTTGATATCTTGTTTATTGCTCGTTTATCGCCTTGTATCGAGTCTTGCATTGCATAGTGTCTCGCGCGTGAGTGATGAGCCTCTCCGGGTAGCCTCAGGTTGCCAGTGTTGGTTGCTCTAGCTCCGCTGCTATTCCCTCTTCTCGCTTGGGTTGCTCCCAGGGAGTTTTGGGTCGTAGAATTGATGGATACTTTCGGGGTATTCCAAACTGGTGTTATAAGGTGGTTTGGGCCGGCGCGTCATCGTTAATGTCATCGGAATCGTGATCGGTACATTACTCGCTCGAGTGAACCATAGCCTTCAAAGTGTGGTATAGCTTTGATTGGTTGTGTTAATGCTTTTCTTAATTGTTTATTGTATTGTTATATATATTGAATGCCTTTTTATTGATTGTATTGCTTAACTGTACCTATTTGTATTGCACGATCTTCTTTCTCTCCAACTCGATATATGTCTCGCCCTCACTGAGTATACGTGTTGTGTATACTCACTCCTCACCACCACATTTCAGGAAATGCCATGATAGCTGGAAAGTTCGTGATTTTGTGAAAGTTCGTTGCTTGAAGGGTTGTCTTGCGTGCCTATGTGGCTTGAGTGTCGAAGTTGCTAAGATATGTGCTTTCATATGTTGTATGTAATTTTTGTTAAATGAAATGTAATTTAATCTAGCTAAGTAGTTGAGATAGATTGATAAGCTAGTTATGTATTCAGTAGTATAGTTAACCTCGATGCATGTTTGTAATTGTCTAAAAGAAAATAGTGAGAATGGTATGATAGTATATTTTATGCAGTAGATTAGAATGGATTAAATGTCAAGTTTGAATGTTCTTGTAAAAGATGTAAAGAGATAGGTTAGTTTTTAAACTGGAAATGTATGTATACTTGCTGAGTTTAATTGTTGAGAACCGAGGCTCAGATGGCATTGAGGTAGTTTGTATGGTTGGACACGGTGTTGGTCCACTTATATGCTGTCGCAGGTTTTACATTTCGCCTAGAAACAGGGGAGACTCCGTCCGTTTTCCCTGAAAGTTTTGCTAGGGTTTGCTTTGGGTTGTGATTAGATCGATTGATAGAACCTCCGGTCTCGAGAGGGATCGGGGTGTTACAAGTGGTATCAGAACTTGTCTAGCTCATAAGCCGGGACAGGGTCCTCGGTCTAGTGGGTAGTGATCCTTGAATGTGTGCTTGTTAAGTGTGTTTTGAAAGTGTATGCTTGTATGTGAGATTGTGTGTCTTGACCTGAATGTGTGCTCCTATTTGATATAGTTATGTGTTATGTGTTAATTGTGTGCTAAGTGAAGTAAAGTGTCTAGTTGTGCATTGAATTGACCTATTGAATTGGTATTGTGAATTGAATCGACCTCGTGAATTGTTATTTGCTTGTAGTATTGCTTGTAATGTGTGTATTGGAATGTCTTGAATTGGTTGTGTCGTGATTTGAATTGATTATGTTGTGCTTGACTTGATTGTCTTGATTGAGTGACTTTGTTGAATAAACTGTTTTGTAAACTTGCTTGCGTAATAGTTTAAGGCATGTGTATAACTGTGATATCCTGGCATTCATACATGTCCTATTGAAATGGTAAGAAAGACTTCTTCTGACCCCTGAAGAGAAGTGGTTAGTAGCAAGCCCAAGTTATTTGGATTGACGGAAACGAGCAGTGCTTGACTAGGCCTTTATTTGGGAGTTGACATTTATAGCTGGAGTTTGTTTATTGGGGTTCCTTGAAGGTTATCTTCTATGCTTTGTATAAATGATTTCCTTTGGAGTTCTACATGATTATTCTTTGGAGTATTTTCTGGATGTCTTCTTGATTGGGCATTCACCAGGTATTTCTATATTGGTATTTCGTGTGATTCTTGGTTGGGATTTTAATCAACCTTTGGTGTTCTTTCTGTATTCTTATGGGGAACTTTGATTTGAGTCTACTACAATGATCAGCTTTGCGTGAGGTGTATTATTTTGGTATTCTTTGTGGACATTTCTCAGTGGATTTGGCAATCGGAGTTCTTATTGGACTTGCTGCATAATATTGTCTACAATATCTTTGTTCTGGACTTTCTTGATATTTTATTGGCAATCGTGATTGGAAATCTTCAATAGTATATGGTGTACCTGCATGGCATTTCCTTTGGTACTCTACCCAATATTCGATAGCAATATTATTTTGGGAATCTACTTGGTTATTCAGCTTGGTATTCATTCATGGACTTTTGATAAGTATATATATGTTGGCGTACATTTTGGATTTCCTATTCAGATGCTTCTTGAGCTATATATTGAAAGACTTCCTTGAAACTTCTGTAATATGATTGACTGGATTTCTTGTTTGGAATCTTCCTGAGTAGTACTTGGGATTCTTGTTTAGACTCTGCTTCAGATTGTTTATTGAGCATTGTTCGGTGGGCATTCTACTGGTATTTTCCTTGTTGGCACTATTGGAAGTCTTACACTTGTGATCTTGTTCAGAATTATTATATTATATTGCTTACGGTATGCTGTGGAATACTTTAGGCATCCTTGATGGTAAGTTGTATAAAGGTTGCACTCGGCAAATGGCGAAGAGGTCTTGGAGCTTGGTCTTATATGTGCTGCATCTATTTTGGCCATCCTTTGACTTCCTTATTTGATACTTGTTGGATTTTTATAGAGGATTCGTATATTGGTAATATCTATAATATCTTTGCTTTAGTCTTTATTGGCATCTTCTCGGCACTCTTAGCGGGGAAATCTCTTATGATATTCTTGACCAGCGGAATTCTTATTTGGATTTCAAGATGTTATTTTCAATTAAACCTTTATTTCGCCTTATTGTTTTCGAGTTTCCAGTCAGTACTATTTGGGCTTCTTAGTAAGGTGTTCTTTGAGCGTTCTTATTCGGTGTCTTGTTCAGCAACCAATGAAGAGTGGTCAGAGTTGGATTTCAGATGATGCAGAGTTCTATTGGAAGAAGAATTGCGAGGACGCAATTGTTTTAAGGGGGGAAGGATGTGGTAACCCGAACCCGCCATGCATTTAATGACATTTAATTGCATTTGATTAAGTGTTATCTTAAATGTTAGCATTGAATTATGTGTTTACTTTTAGTTGAACATTTATTTGTAGCTCTATTTACATATTTCTTTTGGAAGTAATTAAAATAATACTTGAGTTAATTATTTTAACGAAACATCACCTACATCTCATATTGATGTCAATCGGTTTTATTTTTCTTGCACTTAAAGGCTCGATTTTCAATTAAATGAAAAGTAGCTCCGAGCCAGAGTAAATTTTAAACTATAATGCTTTTCAAAATGATATATTTCTTAGATTCTTCGAGATTTAATTATTATTCTTTTATTGTCGCAACATGCATTGCATATCGAGAGCGTTAGCTAGGAAACGGATTCCAGTCCTCAGCAATTAGTGAAACTAGTATTTAGATTACTTAAATTTTATATTTTAATTGTTACTAGCTAGAATTAATTTTGGTGTTAGTTATTTAGCTTAAAAATACACAAAAATAAGCCATTTTGACTAGTTTTAAGTTGTTTGACCAACCTTGACCAAAGCTTTGACCCTTTTGACCTTTGTCATCTTTTAATAGCCTAATTTAGCACAAAATAAAGAAAAATACAGAACTGAACAGCAGCTTAGCAGGGCCAAAAATATGAGGAAAGAAAAAAACAAGATTTCAAGCCAAAATCTTCATTTCTTCGCGGGAGCTTGCACGGGGTGGTTTCCGAGGCATCCTACAAGGTCTTCCTAGCGTCTAGGAGCATCTAAGGTGAGGGTTTCATGTTTATTTGCGCATTTGAAATATTTGTATCTAAACTTTGATTTTTAGAATCTATCCGTAGATTGTTGTTTAAAGAGTTTTGATGCTTCTAGAATGTTCCTTGGCAATTGTAGAACGTGTATTTAAAGCTTTTTAACATTTTATGCGGTTGAATGTTGAGATTGCAATTTAAATTGATTAATGAATAGTAATTAATGAATAGTAACCATTGAAACGATAAACTTGCTCCATTATGTTGTCCGTTGATGTAGGAAGGTGCTAGATATGCTAGAATGCCTAAATGTACGGTTTAATTGGAATGTGTAATGGAAAAACGGAGAAAAATGGCTTAGTGAAAGTTGGGATCCTTTAGGTCAAGTTTGGCATTTTATCATTTTGCATGATGGCATTGTCTCAGAAGGTCATGGAAGCACTTTTGGTGCAGTTGTGACATTGGTTGGGTAATTGGTTGAGGTAGTTGTAGTTCAAACAAGCAAAGGGGGAAATCAGGGCTTTGCAGGAATTCTAGGGTTAAGTAGGGTTTCGGAGTCTCTAGACATGCCTTATAGTGACCTAGGAGGATTGGTGAAGTCGGTTTCCATGACTCGTGGCTCGTTTGAAAGTAGTGGCGTTTTGAAAGTTGGGGCATTTTTGGTGATTTTGTGTGTTTCATGATTATATTGCTAATAGAATGCTTGTTAATGCTTATTATTGCTTGTTATGCTTGCTAATGCTTATTCCGCTTGTTAGAGTTGGTTGCTGATTGAAATGTTTATCCATTGTTAAGAATGCTTGATATCTTGTTTATCGCTCATTTATCGCCTTGTATCGAGTCTTGCATTGCATAGTATCTCGCGCGTGAGTGATTGGCCTCTCTGGGTAGCCTCGGGTTGCCAGTGTTGGTTGCTCTAGCTCCTCTGCTATTCCCTCTTCTAGCTTGGGTTGCCTCCCAAGGAGATTTGGGTCGTAGATTGATGGATACTTCCGGGGTATTCCAAACTGGTGTTATAAGGTGGTTTGGGCCGGCGCGTCATCGTTAAAGTCATCGGAATCGTGATCGGTACATTACTCGCTCGAGTGAACCATAGCCTTCAAAGTGTGGTATAGCTTTGATTGGTTGTGTTAATGCTTTTCTTAATTGTTTATTGTATTGTTAAATATATTGAATGCCTTTTTATTGATTGTATTGCTTAACTGTACCTATTTGCATTGCACGATCTTCTTTCTCTCCAACTCGATATCTGTCTCGCCCTCACTGAGTATACGTGTTGTGTATACTCACTCCTCACCACCACATTTCAGGAAATGCCATGATAGCTAGAAAGTTCGTGATTTTGTGAAAGTTCGTTGCCTGAAGGGTTGTCTTGCGTGCCTATGTGGCTTGAGTGTCGAAGTTGCTAAGATATGTGCTTTCATATCTTGTATGTAATTTTTGTTAAAAGAAATGTAATTTAATCTAGCTAAGTAGTTGAGATAGATTGATAAGCTAGTTATGTATTCAGTAGTATAGTTAACCTCGATGCATGTTTGTAATTGTCTAAAAGAAAATAGTGAGAATGGTATGATAGTATATTTTATGCAGTAGATTAGAATGGATTAAATGTCAAGTTTGAATGTTCTTGTAAAAGATGTAAAGAGATAGGTTAGTTTTTAAACTGGAAATGTATATTTATATGCTATGTTTAGTTGTTGAAAACCAAGGCTCGGATGGCCTTGAGGTAGTTTGTATGGTTGGACACGGTGTTGGTCCACTTATATGCTGTCGCAGGTTTTACATTTCGCCTAGAAACAGGGGAGACTCCGTCCGTTTTCCCTGAAAATTATGCCGGGGTTTGGTTTGGATTGTGATTAGATCGATTGATAGAATCTCCGGTCTCGAGAGGGATCGGGGTGTTACATGTTGTGCGCCGCGTAACTCCTTACGGATCAAAAGTTATGGGCACCGGAGCGACGGAGACCTGGTCACAAACCCTACGCCCTCGGTTTGCAGGCCCAGCCTCTACGTGAAGCGAAGTTGTCTTGCCTAATGTTCCTTGGGATTCAGTAATAGAGATTTTTGGGATAAAGTATCTTGGCAACCCTAACCAGGGCAAACAAAATTGAAAAGGGGGTGCAAAACGAGGACTTCGCAAGGGGTCACCTATCCTAGTACTACTCTCGCCCAAGCACGCTTAACTTCGGAGTTCTGATGGGATTTAGTGCATTAGTGCTGGTACAATTCCTTTATGTGTTAACTGTTCACAGTCCCAGCCTAGAGAGATGGCCCATTCAAAAGGCCCAATGGGCTTAACGACAACCCATCCACTTCAAGAACGCAGCATCCTCGCAAGACGTGATATCGACACGTTGTAGGACCCTCTGATATCCTGCGAGTCAGGATGTCGTCCTTTTAACAATTCACGACGTACGATCCGGGATGGAAAAATAGAGCAAAAGAAGAAAAGTGGACGGAAACTGATGAAAATGTTCGATTTTCGGCTCCAAAAACGGGCACAGCGAGCAAGCTAGCTGCCCCCGTCGTAGAGCTCTCAGAGAGCTTTGCATCGGCATGCTGTATGGCGCGTAACAATTACGGATCAAAAGTTATGGGCATCGGAGCGACGAAGACCTGGTCACAAACCCTACGCCCTCGGTTTGCGGGCCAAGCCTTTACGTGAAGCGAAGTTGTCTTGCCCAATGTTCCGTGGGATTCAGTAATAAAGATTTGGGGGATAAAGTATCTTGGCAACCCAAACCAGGGCAAAAAAAATTGAAAATGGGGTGCAACACGAGGACTTCCCAGGGGGTCACCCATCGTAGTACTACTCTCGCCCAAGCACGCGTAACTTCGGTGTTCTGATGGGATCTGGTGCATTAGTGCTGATATGATCGCTCCCGTCATGTTGAGGCACAATTCCTTTATGTGTTAACTATTCACTGTCCCAGCCTTGAGAGATGGCCCATTCAAAAAGTCCAATGGGCTTAAGGACAACCCATCCGCTTCAACAACCCAGCATCCTCGCAAGACGTGATATCGACACGTTGTAGGGCCCTCTGATGTCCCGCGAGTAAGGTTGTCGTCCTTTTAACAATTCACGACGTATGATCCGGGAAGGAATAATAGAGCAAAAGAAGAAAAGTGGCCTGAAACTGTCGAAAACCTTCGATTTTGGGCTCCAAAAATGGGCACAACGAGCTAGCTGACTGCCCCTCGTCGTAGAGCTCTCAGAGAGCTTTGCAACGGTATGCTGTGCGCCGCGTAACTCCTTACGGATCAAAATGTATGGGCACTGGAGCAACGGAGACCTGGTCACAAACCCTATGCCCTCGGTTTGCGGACCCAGCCTCTACGTGAAGCGAAGTTGTCTTGCCCAATGTTCCGTGGGATTCAGAAATAGAGATTTGGGGGATCAAATATTTTCGCAACCCTAACCAGGGCAAAAAAAATTAAAAAGGGGGTGAAACACGAGGACTTCTCAGGAGGTCACCCATCCTAGTACTACTCTCGCCCAAGCACGCTTAACTTCGTAGTTCTGATGGGATCCGGTGCATTAGTGCTGGTATGATCGCACCAGTCCTGTTCAGGGCACAATTCCTATATGTGTTAACGGTTCACAGTCCCAACCTAGAGAGATGGCCCATTCAAAAGGCCCAATGGGCTTAATGACAACCCATCCGCTTCAACAACGTAGCATCCTCGTAAGACGTCATATCGACACGTTGTAATGCCCTCTGATGTCCCGCGAGTCCGGTTGTCGTCCTTTTAACAGTTCACGACGTATGATCTGGGACGAAAAAATAGAGCAAAAGAAGAAAAGTGGCCTGAAATTGGTGAAAATGATTGATTTTGGGCACCAAAAAGGGCACTGTGAGCTAGTGGCCTCCCCCGTCGTAGAGCTCTCAGAGAGCTTTGCAGCGGTATGTTGTGCGCCGTGTAAATCCTAACAGATCGAAAGTTATGGCCACCAGAGTGACGGAGACCTGGTCACAAACCCTACGCCCTCGGTTTGCGGGCCTAGCCTCTACGTGAAGCGAAGTTGTCTTGCCCAATGTTCCGTGGGATTCAGTAATAGAGATTTGGTGGATAAAGTATCTTCGCAACCCTAACTAGGGCAAAAAAAATTGAAAATGGGGTGCAACACGAGGACTTCCCAGGGGGTCACTCATCCTAGTACTACTCTCGCCCAAGCACACTTAACTTCGGAGTTCTGATGGGATCCGGTGCATTAGTGCTTGTATGATCACACCCGTCATGTTGAGTGTACAATTCCTATATGTGTTAATTGTTCACAGTCCTAGCCTAGAGAGATGGCCCATTCAAAAGGCCTAATGGGCTTAACGAAAACCCTTCCGCTTCAACAACGTAGCATCCTCGCAAGACGTGATATCGACAAGTTGTAGGGCCCTCTGATGTCCCGCGAGTCAGGTTGTCATCCTTTTAACAATTCACGACGTATGATCCGGGATGGAAAAGCAGAGCAAAAGAAGAAAAGTGGACTGAAACTTATGAAAACGTTCGATTTTGGTCACAAAAAATGGGCACAGCGAGCAAGCTGGCTGCCCCCGTCGTAGAGCTCTCAGAGAGCTTTGCAACGGTATGCTGTTCGCCGCGTAACTCGTTACGGATCAACAGTTATGGGCACTGGAGCAACAGAGACCTAGTCACAAACCCTACGCCCTCGGTTTGTGGGCCAAGCCTCTACGTGAAGCGAAGTTGTCTTGCCCAATGTTCCGTGGGATTCAGTAATAGAGATTTGGTGGATAAAGTATCTTAACAACCCTAACCACGGCAAAAAAAATTGAAACAGGGGTCAACACGAGGACTTCCCAAGGGGTCACCAGTCCAAGTACTACTCTCACCCAAGCATGCTTAACTTCGAAGTTCTGATGGGATCTGGTGCATTAGTGCTGGTATGATCGTACCCCTCATGTTGAGGGCACAATTCCTTTATGTGTTAACTGTTCACTGTCCCAGCCTAGAGAGATGGCCCATTCAAAATGTCCAATCGGCTTAACGACAACCTATCCGCTTCAACAACGTAGCATCCTAGCAAGACGTGATATCGACACGTTGTTGGGCCCTCTGATGTCCAGCGAGTCAGGTTGTCGTCCTTTTAACAGGTCACGACGTACGATCCGGGACGGAAGAACCGAACAAAGTAGAAAATTGGCCTGAAACTAATGAAAACGTTCGATTTTGGGCTCCAAAAACGGGCAAAGCGAGCAAGCTGGCTGCCCCCGTCGTAGAGCTCTCAGAGAGCTTTGCAAAGGTATGTTGTGCGCCGCGTAACAGTTACGGATCAAAAGTTATGGGCAACAGAGCGACGTTGACCTAGTCACAAACCCTACGACCTTGGCTTGCGGGCCCGGCCACTACGTGAAGCGAAGTTGTCTTGCCCAATGTTCCATGGGACTCAGTAATATAGTTTTGGTGGATAAAGTATCTTGGCAACCCTAACCAGGGCAAAAAAAATTGAAAAGGGGATGCAACGCGAGGACTTCCCGGGGGGTCACCCATCCTAGTACTACTCTCGCCCAAGCACACTTAACTTCGGAGTTCTGATGGGATCCGGTGCATTAGTGCTGGTATGATCGCACCCGTCATGTTGAGAGCACAATTCCTATATGTGTTAACGGTTCACAGTGGCAGCCTAGAGAGATGGCCCATTGAAATGGCCCAATGGGCTCAACGACAACCCATCCGCTTCAACAACGCAGCATCTTCTCAAGATGTGATATCGACTCATTGTAGGGCCCTCTGATATCCCGCGAGTCAGGTTGTTATCCTTTTAACAATTAACGACATATGATCCGGGATGGAAAAATAGAGTAAAAGAAGAAAAGTGGCCTGAAATGAATGAAAACGTTCGATTTTGGGCTCCAAAAATGAGCCTAGCGAGCAAGCTGGCTGCCCCCGTCGTAGAGCTCTCAGAGAGCTTTGCAACTGTATGCTGTGCACCACGTAACTCCTTACAGATAAAAGGTTATGGGAACCGGAGCGACGGAGACCTGGTCACAAACCCTACACCCTCGGTTTACAGTCCCAGCCTCTACGTGAAGCGAAGTTGTCTTGCCCAATGTTCCGTGAGATTCAGTAAAAGAGATTAGGTGGATAAAGTATCTTGACAACCCTCACCAGGGCAAAAAAAATTGAAAAGGGGGTGCAACACGATGACTTCCCAGGGGGTCACCCATCCTAGTACTACTGTCGCCCAAGCACGCTTAACATCGGAGTTCTGATGGGATCCGGGGCATTAGTGCTGGTATGATCACACCCGTCATGTTGAGGGCACAATTCCTGTATGTGTTAACGGTTCATAATCCCAGCCTAGAGATATGGCCCATTCAAAAGGCCCAATGGGCTTCACGACGACCCATCCGCTTTAACAACACAGTATCCTCGCAAGACGTGATATCGACACATTGTAGGGCCCTCTGATGTCCCGCGAGTCAGGTTGTCGTCCTTTTAACAATTCACGACGTATGATCCGGGACGGAAAAACAGAGCAAAAGAAGAAAAGTAGCCTGAAACTGATGAAAACGTTCGATTTTGGGCTCCAAAATTGGGCACAGCAAGCAAGTTGGTTGCCCCCGTCGTAGAGCTCTCAGAGAGCTTTGCAATGGTATGCTGTGCGCTGCGTAACTCCTTACGGATCAGAAGTTATGGCCATCGGAGCGACGGAGACCTGGTGACAAACCCTACGCCCTCGGTTTGCGGGCCCAGCCTCTACGTGAATTGAAGTTGTCTTGCCCAATGTTCCGTGGGATTCATTAATAGAGATTTGGTGGATAAAGTATCTTGGCAACCCTAACGGGGCAAAAAAAATTGAAAAGGGGGTGCAACACGAGGACTTCCATGGGGGTCGCCCATCCTAGTACTACTCTCGCCCAAACACGCTTAACTCCGGAGTTCTGATGGGATCTGTTGCATTTGTGCTGGTATGATCGCACCCATCATGTTGAGGGCACAATTCCTTTATGTGTTAACTGTTCACAGACCCAGCCAAGAGAGATGGCTCATTCAAAAGGCCCAATGCGCTTAATGACAACCCATCCGCTTCAACAACGCAGTATGCTTGCAAGACGTGATATCGACACGTTGTAGGGCCGTCTGATGTCCAACGAGTTAGGTTGTCGTCCTTTTAACAGTTCACGACGTACGATCCGGGACGAAAAAATAGAGCAAATGAAGAAAAGTGGCCTGAAACTGATGAAAACGTTTGATTTTGGGCTCCAAAAATGGCACAACGTGTAAGCTGGTTGCCTCTGCCGTAGAGCTCTCAGAGAGCTTTGCAACGGTATGCTGTACGACGCGTAACTCCTTACGGATCCAAAGTTATGAGCACCGGAGCAAAGGAGACCTGGTCACAAACCCTACGCCCTCGGTTTGCTTGACCAGCATCTACGTGAAGCGAAGTTGTCTTGCCCAACGTTCCGCGGGATTCAGTGATAGAGATTTGGTGGATAAAGTATCTTGGCAACCTTAACCAGGGCAAAAAAAATTGAAAAGGGTGTGCAACACGAGGACTTGCTAGGGGGTCACCCCTGCTAGTACTACTCTCGCCCAAGCACGTTTAAGTTCAGAGTTCTGATGTGACCGGGTGCGTTAGTGCTGGTATGATCGCACCTGTCATGTTGAGGGCATAATTCCTTTATGTGTTAACTGTTCACAGTCCCAGCCTAGAGAGATGGCCCATTCAAAAGGCCCAATGGGCTTAACGACAACCCATCCGCTTCAACAACGCAGCATCCTCGCAATACATGATATCGACACGTTGTAGCGCCCTCTGATATCCTCCGAGTCAGTTTGTGTTCCTTTTAACAGTTCACGGCTTATGATCCGGGACGAAAAAACACAGCAAAAGAAGGAAAGTAGCCTGAAACAGATGAAAACATTCGATTTTGGGCTCCAAAAATGGTACAACGAGCAAGCTGGCTGCCCCCGTCATAGAGCTCTCAAAGAGCTTTGCAACGGTATGCTGTGCGCCGCATAACTCCTTACGGATCAAAAGTTTTGGGCACCGGAGCGACGGAGACCTGGTCACAAACCCTACGCCCTCGGTTTATAGGCCCAGCCTCTACGTGAAGCGAAGTTGTCTTGCCCAATGTTCCGTGAGATTCAGTAACAAAGATTTGGTGGATAAAGTATCTTGGCAACCCTAAGCAGGGCAAAAAAAATTGAAATGGGGGTGCAAGACGAGGACTTTCCAGGGGGTCACCCATCCTAGTACTACTCTCGCCCAAGCATGCTTAACTTCGGAGTTCTGATACGTTCCGGTGCATAAGTGCTGGTATGATCGCACCCGTCATGTTGAGGGCCCAATTCCTATATGTGTTAACGGTTCATAATCCCAACCTAGAGAGATGGGCCATTCAAAAGGCCCAATGGGATTAACGACAACCCATCAGCTTCAACAACGCAGCATCCTCGCAAGACGTTATATCGACACGTTGTAGGGCACAATGTCTCGCGAGTCAGGTTGTCGTCCTTTTAACTGTTCACAACGTATGATCCGGTACGGAAAAACAGAGCAAAAGAAGAAAAGTGGCCTGAACTGATGAAAACGTTCAATTTTGGGCTTCAAAAATGGGTAATGCGAGGATGCTCGCTGCCCCCGGCGTAGAGCTATCAAAAAGCTTTGCAACGGTATGCTGTGCGCCGCGTAACTCCTTATGGATCAAAAGTTATGGGCCCCGGAGCGACGGAGACCTGGTCACAAACCCTACGCCCTCGGTTTACGGTCCCAACCTCTACGTGAAGCGAAGTTGTCTTGCCCAATGTTCCGTGAGATTCAGTAACAAAGATTTGGTGGATAAAGTATCTTGGCAACCCTAAGCAGGGCAAAAAAAATTGAAATGGGGGTGCAAGACGAGGACTTTCCAAGGGGTCACCCATCCTAGTACTACTCTGGCCCAAGCATGCTTAACTTCGGAGTTCTGATGCGTTCCGGTGCATAAGTGCTGGTATGATCGCACCCGTCATGTTGAGGGCCCAATTCCTATATGTGTTAACGGTTCATAATCCCAACCTAGAGAGATGGGCCATTCAAAAGGCCCAATGGGATTAACGACAACCCATCAGCTTCAACAACGCAGCATCCTCGCAAGACGTTATATCGACACGTTGTAGGGCCCAATGTCTCGCGAGTCAGGTTGTCGTCCTTTTAACTGTTCACAACGTATGATCCGGTACGGAAAAACAGAGCAAAAGAAGAAAAGTGGCCTGAACTGATGAAAACGTTCAATTTTGGGCTTCAAAAATGGGTAATGCGAGGATGCTCGCTGCCCCCGGCGTAGAGCTATCAAAAAGCTTTGCAACGGTATGCTGTGCGCCGCGTAACTCCTTATGGATCAAAAGTTATGGGCCCCGGCGCGACGGCGACCTGGTCACAAACGCTACGCCCTCGGTTTACGGTCCCAACCTCTACGTGAAGCGAAGTTGTCTTGCCCAATGTTCCGTGGGATTCAGTAACAGAGATTTTGTGGATAAAGTATCTTGAAAACCCTAACTAGGGCAAAAAAATTGAAAAGGGGGTGCAACACGGGACTTCCCAGGGGGTCAACCATCCTAGTACTACTCTCGCTCAAGCACGCTTAACATCGGTGTTCTGATGGGATCCGGTGCATTAGTGTTGTTATTATCACACCTGTCATGTTGAGGGCACAATTCCTATGTGTGTTAACGGTTCATAGTGCCAGCCTAGAGAGATGGCCCATTCAAAAGGCCCAATGGGCTTAACGACAACCCATACGCTTCAACAACTCAACATCGTCGCAATACATGATATTGACACGTAGTAGGGCCCTCTGATGTCCCGCGAGTTAAGTTGTCTTCCTTTTAACAGCTCACGACGTACGATCCGTGTTGGAAAAACAGAGCAAGAGAAGAAAAGTGGCCTGAAACTGATGAAAACGTTCGATTTTCAGCTCCAAAAATGGGCACAGCAAGCAAGCTGGCTTCCCCCGTCGTAGAGCTCTCAGAGAGCTTTGCAACGGTATGCTATGCGTCGCGTAACAATTACGGATCAAAAGTTATGGGCATCGAAGCGACGGAGACCTGGTCACAAGCCCTACGCCCTCGGTTTGCGGACCTAGCCTCAACGTCAAGCGAAGTTGTCTTGCCCAATATTCCGTGGGATTCAATAATAGAGATTTGGTGGATATGGTATCTTGGCAACCCTAACCAGGGCAAAAAAAATTGAAAAGGGGGTGCAACTCGAGGACTTCCCAGGGGGTCACCCATCCTAGTACTACTCTCGCCCAAGCACGCTTAACTTCAGAGTTCTGATGGGATCCGGTGCATTAATGCTGGTATGATCGCACCCGTCATGTTGAGGGCACAATTCCTTTAAGTATTAACTGTTCACAGTCCCAGCCTAGAGAGATGGCCCATTCAAAAGGCCCAATGGGCTTAACGACAACCCATCCGCTTCAACAAAGCAACATCCTTGCAAGACGTGATATCGACACGTTGTAGGGCCCTCTGATGTCCTGCGAGTCAGGTTGTTGTCCTTTTAACAGTTCATGACGTACGATCTGGGACGAAAAAACAGAGCAAAAGAAGAAAAGTGGCCTGAAACTGATGAAAACGTTCCATTTTGGGCTAAAAAAAGGGCACATTGAGCAAGCTGGCTGCCCCCGTCGTAGAGCTCTCAGAGAGCTTTGCAACGGTATGCTGTGCACCGCATAACTCCTACGCCCTCGGTTTGCGGGCCCAGCCTCTACGTGAAGCGAAGTTATCTTGTCCAATGTTCCGTGGGATTCAGTAATAGAGATTTGGTAGATAAAGTATCCTGGCAACCCTAACCAGGGCAAAAAAAATTGAAAAGGGGGTGTAAAATGAGGACTTCCCAGGGGGTCACCCATCCTAGTTCTACACTCGCCCAATGACGCTTAACTTCGGAGTTCTGATGTGATCCAGTGTATTAGTGCTGGTATGATCGCACCCGTCATGTTGAGGGCACAATTCCTTTATGTGTTAATGGTTCACAGTCCCAGCCTAGAGAGATGGCCCATTCAAAAGGCCCAATGGGCTTAACGACAACCCATCCGCTTCAACAACGCAGCATCCTCCCCAGACATGATATCGACACATTGTAGAGCCCTCTGATGTCCCGTGAGTCAGGTTGTCATCCTTTTAACAGTTCACGACGTAAGATCTAGGACGGAAAAACAGAACAAAAGAAGAAAAGTGTCCTGAAACTGATGAAAACGTACGATTTTGGGTTCAAAAAATGGGCACAGCGAGCAAGCTTGCTGCCCACATCGTAGAGCTCTCAGAGAGCTTTGCAACGGTATGCTGTGCGCCACGTAACTCCTTACACATCAAAATTTATGGGCACCGGAGCGACGGAGACCTTGTCACAAACCCTACGCTCTCGGTTTCCGGGCCCAGCCTCCACGCGAAGCGAAGTTGTCTTGCCCAATGTTCCGTGGGATTCTGTAATAGGGATTTGGTGGATAAAGTATCTTGGCAACCCTAACTAGGGCAAAAAAAATTTAAAAAGGGGTGCAACACGAGGACTTCCCAGACGGTCACCCATCCTAGTACTTCTCTCGCCCAAGCACACTTAACTTCGGAGTTCTGATGGGATCCGGTGCATTAGTGCTAGTATGATCGCACCCGTCATGTTGAGGGCACAATTCCTTTATGTGTTAACGGTTCACAGTCCCAACCTAGAGAGATGGCCCATTCAAAAGGCCCAATGGGCTTAACGACAACCCTTCCGCTTCAACAACGCAGCATCCTCGCAAGATGTTATATCGACACGTTGTAGGGCCCAATGTCCCGCGAGTCAGGTTGTCGTCCTGTTAACTGTTCACAAGGTATGACCCGGGACGAAAAAACAGAGCAAAAGAAGAAAAGTGGCCTGAAACTGATGAAAACGTTCAATTTTGGGCTTCAAAAATGGGTGATGCGAGGATGCTCGCTGCCCACAGCGTAGAGCTATCAGAAAGCTTTGCAACGGTATGTTGTGCGCCGCGTAACTCCGTACGGATCAAAAGTTATGGGCCCCGTAGCGACGGAGACCTGGTCACAAACCCTACGCCCTCGGTTTACGGTCCCAACCTCTACGTGAAGCGAAGTTGTCTTGCCCAATGTTTCGTGGGATTCAGTAATAGAGATTTGGTGGATAAAGTATCTTGAAAACCCTAACTAGGGCAAAAAAATTGAAAATGGGGGTGCAGCACGGGACTTCCCAGGGGGTCAACCATCCTAGTACTACTCTCGCGCAAGCACACTTAACTTCAAAGTTCTGATGGGATCCGGTGCATTAGTACTGGTATGATCGCACCCGTTATGTTGACGGCACAATTCCTTTATGTGTTAACTGTTCACAGTCCCAGCCCATAGAGATGGCCTACTCAAAATGCCCAATGGGCTTAACGACAACCCATCCTCTTCAACAACGCAGCATCCGCAAGACATGATATCGACACATTGTAGGGCCCTCTAAAGTCCCGCGAGCTAGGTTGTCATCCTTTTAACAACTCACGACGTACGATCCGGGACAGAAAAACAGAGCCAAAGTAGAAAAGTGGCTTGATACTGATGAAAACATTCGATTTTACGCTCCAAAACGGGCACAATGAGCAAGCTGGCTGCCCCCGTCGTAGAGCTCTCAGAGAGCTTTGCAACGGTATGCTGTGCGCCACGTAACTCCTTGCGGATCAAAAGTTATAGGCACCGGAGCGACGGAGACCTGGTCACAAGCCCTACGCCCTCGGTTTGCGGGCCTAGCCTCTTCGTGAAGCGAAGTTGTCTTGCCCAATGTTCTGTGGGATTCAGTAATAGAAATTTGGTGGATAAAGTATCTTGGCAACCTTAACCAGGGCAAAAAAAATTGAAAAGGGGGTGCAACACGAGGACTTCCCAATGGGTCACCCATCCTAGTACTACTCTCGCCCAAGCACGCTTAACTTCGGAGTTCTGATGGGATCCGGTGCATTAGTGCTGGTATGATCGCACCCGTCATGTTGAGGGCACAATTCCTATATGTGTTAACGGTTCACAGTCCCAGCCTATAGAGATGGCCCATTCAAAAGGCCCAATGGGCTTAACGACAACCCATCTGCTTCAACAACGCAGCATCCTCGCAAGACGTGATATCAACAAATTGTAGGGCCCTCTGCTCTCCCGCGAGTCAGGTTGTCATCCTTTTAACAGTTCATGACGTATGATCCGGGACGGAAAAACAGAGCAAAAGAAGAAAGTGGCCTGAAACTGATGAAAACGTTCGATTTTGGGTTCCAAAAACGAGCACAGCAAGCAAGCTGGCTGCCCCCGTCTTAGAGCTCTCAGAGTGCTTTGCAACAGTATTCTGTGTGCCGCGTAACAATTACGGATCAAAATTTATGAGCACCGAAGCGACGGAGACCTGGTCACAAACCCTACGCCCTCGGTTTGCGGGCCCAGCCTCTACGTGAAGCGAAGTTGTCTTGCCCAATGTTCTGTGGGATTCGGTAATAGAGATTTGGTGGATAAAGTATCTTGGCAACCCTAACTAAGGCAAAAAAAATTGAAAAGGGGGGTGCAGCACGGGACTTCCCAGGGGGTCACCCATCCTAATATTACTTTCGCCCAAGCACGCTTAACTTCGGAGTTCTGATGGGATCCAGTGCATTAGTGCTAGTATGATCACACCCGTTATGTTGACGGCACAATTCCTTTATGTGTTAAGGGTTCACAGTCCCAGCCTAGAGAGATGGCCCATTCAAAAGGTCCAATGGGCTTAACGACAACCCATCCGCTTCAACAACACAACATCCTCGTAAGACGTGATATCGACACGTTGGAGTGCCCTCTGATGTCCCGCGAGTCAGGTTGTCATCCTTTTAACAGTTCACGACGTACGATTTGGGACGAAAAAACAGAGCAAAAGAAGAAAAGTGGCCTGACACTAATGAAAACGTTCGATTTTGGGCTCCTAAAATGGGCATCGGGAGCAAGCTGGCTTCCCCCGTCATAAAGCTCTCAGAGAGCTTTGCAACGGTATGCTGGCACCGCGTACCTCCTTACGGATCAAAAGTTATGGGCACCGGAGCGACGGAGACCTAGTCATAAACCCTACACCCTCGGTTTGCGGGCCCAGCCTCTACGTGAAGCGAAGTTGTCTTGCCCAATGTTCCGTGGGATTCAGTAATAGTGATTTGGTGGATAAAGTATCTTGGCAACCCTAACCAGGGCAAAAAAAAATGAAAAGGGGGTGTAACACGAGGACTTCCCAAGGGGTCGCCCATCCTAGTACTACTCTCGCACAAGCACGCTTAACTTCGGAGTTCTGATGGGATTCGGTGCATTAGTGCTTATATGATCGCACACATCATGTTGAGGGCATAATTCCTTTATGTGTTAGCTGTTCACAGTCCCAGCCTAGAGAGATGGCCCATTCAAAAGGCCCATTGGGCTTAACGACAACCCATCCACTTCAACAACGCAGCATCCTCACCAGACGTGATATCGACACGTTGTAGGGCCCTCTGATGTCCCGCGAGTCAGGTTGTCATCCTTTTAACAGTTCACGACGTACGATCCGGGACGAAAAAACAGAGCAAAAGAAGAAAAGTAGCAAGAAACTGATGAAAACGTTCGATTTTAGGCTCCAAAGACTGGCACAGAGAGCAAGCTAGCTGCCCCCGTCGTAGAGCTCTCAGGGAGCTTTGCAACGGTATACTGTGCACCGCGTAAATCCTTGCGGATCAAAAGTTATGGGCACCGGAGCGACGGAAACCTAGTCACAAACCCTACGCCTTGTGTTTGAGTGCCCGGCCACTACGTGAAGCGAAGTTGTCTTGCCCAATGTTCCGTGGGATTCGGTAATAGAGATTTGGTCGTTAAAGTATCTTGGCAACATTAACTAGGGCAAAAAAAATTGAAAAGGGCATGCAACACACGGACTTCCCAAGGGGTCACCCATCCTAGTACTACTCTCGCCCAAGCACACTTAACTTCAGAGTTCTGATTGGATCTGGTGCATTAGTGCTGGTATGATCACACCTGTTATGTTGAGGGCACAAATCCCTTATGTGTTGACGGTTCACAGTCCCAGCCCAGAGTGATGGCCCATTCAAAAAGCCCAATGGGCTTAACGACAACCCATCTGCTTCAACAATACAATATCCTCGCAAGACATGATATCGACACATTGTAGGGAACTCTAATGTCCCGCGCGTTAGGTTGTCGTCCTTTTAACAGCTCACGACGTACGATCCGGGACCAAAAAATAGCGCAAAAGAAGAAAAGTGGCTCGAAACTGATGAAAACGTTCGATTTTGGGCTCCAAAAATGGGCACAACGAGCAATCTGGCTGCCCTCATTGTAGAGCTCTCGGAGAGCTTTGCAACGGTATGCTGTAAGCCACGTAACTCCATACGGATCAAAAGTTACAGGCACCGGAGCGACGGAGACCTAGTCACAAACCCTACGCCCTCGGTTTGCTGGCCCAGCCTCTACATGAAGCGAAGTTGTCTTGCCCAATGTTCTGTGGGATTCAGTAATAGAGATTGATGGATAAATTATCTTGGCAACCCTAACCAAGGCAAAAAAAATTGAAAAGGGGGTGCAACACGAGGACTTCCCAGGGGGTCACCCATCCTAGTACTACTCTCGCCCAAGCACGCTTAACTTCGGAGTTCTGATGGGATATGGTGTATTAGGGCTGGTATGATCGCACCCGTCATGTTGAGGGCACGATTCCTTTATGTGTTAACGGTTCACAATCCCAGCCCAGAGATATGGCCCATTCAAAAGGCCCAATGGGCTTCACGATGACCCATCCGCTTCAACAACACAGCATCCTCGCAAGATGTGATATCGACACGTTGTAGGGCCTTCTGATGTCCCGCGAGTCAGGTTGTTGTCCATTTAACAGTTCACGACGTACGATCCAGGGTGGAAAAACAGAGCAAAAGAAGAAAAGTGGCATGAAACTGATCAAAACGTTTGATTTTGGGCTCCAAAAATGGACACAGCGAGCATGCTGGCTGCCCCGGTCGTAGAACTCTCAGAGAGCTTTGCAACGGTATGCTGTGCACCGCGTAACTCCTTACGGATCAAAAGTTATGGGCATCGGAGCCACGGAGACCTGGTCACAAACCCTACGCCCTCGGTTTGCAGGCCCAGCCTCTACGTGAAACGAAGTTGTCTTGCCTAATGTTCCGTGGGATTCAGTAATAGAGATTTGGTGGATAAAGTATCTTGACAACCCTAACCAAGGCAAAAAAAATTGAAAAGAGGGGTGCAACACGAGGACTTCCCAAGGGGTCACGCATCCTAGTACTACTCTCGCCCAAGCACGCTTAACTTCGGCATTCTGATGGGATCTGGTGCATTAGTGCTGGTATGATCGCACCCGTCATGTTGACGGCACAATTCCTTTATGTGTTAACTGTTCACAGTCCCAGCCTAGAGAGATGGCCCATTCAAAAGGCCCAATGGGCTTAACGACAACCCATCCGCTTCAACAACGTAGCATCCTCACCAGACGTGATATCGACACATTGTAGGGCCCTCTGATATCCCGTGAGTCAGGTTATCGTCCATTAAACAGTTTACGACGCACGATCCCGGATGGAAAAATAGAGTAAAAGAAGAAAAGTAGACTGAGACTGTTGAAAACGTTTGATTTTGGGCACCAAAAATGGGCAAAGCGAGCAAGCTGGCTGCCCCCGTTGTAGAGCTCTCAGAGATCCTTCTAATGGTATATTGTTCGCCTCGTAGCTCCTTGCGGATCAAAAGTTATGGGCATCAGAGTGACGGAGAACTGGTCACATGCCCTACGCCATCGGTTTGCGGGCCCAACCACTGCGTGAAGCGAAGCTGTCATGCCCAACGTTCCGTGGGATTCAGTAATAGAGATTTGGTGGATAAAGTATCTTGGCAACCCAAACCAGGGAAAAAAAAATTGAAATGGGGGTGCAACACGAGGACTTCCCACGGGGCCACCCATACTATTACTACTCTCGCCCAAGCATGCTTCACTTTGGAGTTCTGATGGGATCCGGTGCATTAGTGCTGGTATGATCGCACCCGTCATGTTGAGGGTACAATTCCTTTATGTGTTAATTCTTCACAGTCCCAGCCTAGAGAGACGGCCCATTCAAAAGGCCCAATGGGCTTAACGACAACCTATCCGCTTCAACAACGCAGCATGCTTGCAAGACATGATATCGACAGGTTGTAGGGCCCTCTGATGTCCCGCGAGCCAGGTTGTCGTCCTCTTAAAAGTTCAGCAGGTACGATCCGGGATGAAAAAACATAGCAAAGGAAGAAAAGTGACCTGAAATTGATCAAAATGTTCCATTTTGGGCTCCAAAAATGGGCACAGTGAGCAAGCTTGCTACCCACGTCGTAGGGCACTCAAAGAGCTTTGCAACGGTATGTTGTGCGCCACGTAACTCCTTACGGATTAAAAGTTATGGGCACCGGAGCGACGGAGACCTAGTCACAAACACTACGCCCGCGGTTTGTGGGCCCAGCCTCTACATTAAGCGAAGTTGTCTTGCCCAATGTTCTGTGGGATTCGGTAATAGAGATTTGGTCGATAAAGTATCTTGGCAACCCTAACCAGGGCAAAAAAAATTAAAAAGGGGGTGCAACACGAGGACTTCCCATGGGGTCACCCATCCTATTACTACTCTCGCCCAAGCACGCTTAACTTTGGAGTTCTGATGGGATCCGGTTCATTACTGCTGGTATGATCGCACCTGTGATGTTGAGTGCCCAATTCCTATATGTGTTAACGGTTCACAGTCCCAACCTAGAGAGATGGCCCATTCAAAAAGCCCAATGGGCTTAACGACAACCAATCCACTTCAACAACGCAGTATCCTCACCAGACGTGATATCGACAAGTTGTAGGGCCCTCTGATGTCCGACGAGTCAGGTTGTCGTCCTTTTAACAGTTCACGACTTATGTTCCGGGACGGAAAAACAGAGCTAAAGAAGAAAAGTGGACCGAAACAGATGAGAACATTCAATTTCGGGCTCCAAAAATGGGCATAGCGAGCAAGCTGGGTGCCCCCGTCGAGAGCTCTCGGAGAGCTTTGCAACGGTATGTTGTGTGCCGCGTAACTCCTTGCGGATCAAAACTTAAGGGCACCGGAGCGACGGAGACCTGGTCACAAGCCCTATGCCCTCGGTTTACTGGCCCAGCCTCCACGTGAAGCGAAGTTGTCTTGGCCAAGGTGCCGTGGGATTTAGTAATAGAGATTTGGTAGATAAAGCATCTTGGCAACCCTAACCAGGGCAAAAAAAATTGAAAATGGCGTGCAACACGAGGACTTCCCAAGGGGTCACCCATCCTAGTACTACTCTCGCCCAAGCACGCTTAACTTCGGAGTTCTGATTGGATCCGGTGCATTATTGCTGGTATGATCGCACCCGTCATGTTGAGGCACAATTTCGTTATGTGTTAACGGTTCACAGTCCCAGCCTTGAGAGAAGGCCCAATGGGCTTAACGACAACCCATCCGCTTCAACAAGGAAGCATCCTCTCCAGAAGTGATATTGACACGTTGTAGGGCCCTCTGATGTCCGGCGAGTCAGGTTGTCGTCCTTTTAACAGTTCACGACGTACGATCCGGGACAGAATAATAGAGCAAAAGAAGAAAAGTGTTCTAAAACTAATGAAAACATTCGATTTTGGGCTCCAAAATTGGTCACGGCGAGCAAGCTAGCTGCCCCCGTCGTAGAGCCCTCTGAGAGCTTTGCAACGGTATGTTGTAAGCCGCGTAACTCCTTACAGATCAAAAGTTACGGGCACCGGAGCGACGGAGACCTAGTCACAAACCCTACGCCCTCGGTTTACGGGCCCAGCCTCTACATGAAGCGAAGTTGTCTTGCTCGATGTTCTGTGGGATTCAGTAATAGAGATTGGTGGATAAAGTATCTTGGCAACCCTAACCGGAGCAAAAAAAATTGAAAAGGGGGTGCAACACGAGGACTTCCCAGGGGGTCACCCATCCTAGTACTACTCTCGTCCAAACACGCTTAACTTTGGAGTTCTGATGGGATCCGATGCATTAGTGCTGGTATGATCGCACCCGTCTTGTTGAGGGCACAATTCCGTTATGTGTTAACGGTTCACAGACCCAGCCTAGATAGATGGCCCCTTCAGAAGTCTCAATGGGCTTAACGACAACCAATCCGGTTCAACAACGCACCATCCTCACCAGACGTGATATCGACACGTTGTAGGGCCCTCTGATGTCCCGCGAGTCAGGTTGTCGTCCTTATAATAGTTCACGACGTACGATCCGGGACAAAAAAATAGAGAAAAAGAAGAAAAGTGGCCTGAAACTGATGAAAACGTTCGATTTTGGGCTCCAAAAAGGGGCACAACAAGCAAGCTAGCTGCCCCCGTCGTAGAGATCTCAAAGAGCTTTGCAACGTTATGCTGTGTGCCGCATAACTCCTTACGGATCAAAAGTTATGAGCACCGGAGCGACGGAGACCAAGTCACAAACCCTACGCCCTCGGTTTACGGGCCCGGCCTCTACGTGAAACGAAGTTGTCTTGCTCGATGTTCTGTGGGATTCAGTAATAGAGATTGGTGGATAAATTATCTTGGCAACCCTAACCGGAGCAAAAAAAATTGAAAAGGGGGGTGCAACACGAGGACTTCCCACGGGGTCACCCATCCTAGTACTACTCTCGCCCAAGCACGCTTAACTTCGGAGTTCTGATGGGATCCGATGCATTAGTGCTGGTATGATCGCACCCATCTTGTTGACGGCACAATTCCTTTATGTGTTAACTGTTCACAGTCCCAGCCTAGAGAGATAGCTCATTCAGAAGGCCCAATGGGCTTAACGACAACCCATCCGCTTCAACAACGCAGCATCCTTGCAAGACGTGATATCGACACGTTGTAGGGCCCTCTGATGTCCTACGAGTTAGGTTGTCATCCTTTTAACAGTTCACAACGTATGATCCGGGATGGAAAAATAGAGCAAAAGTAGAAAAGTGGCCTGAAACTGATGAAAACGTTCGAATTTGGGCTCAAAAAACGGGCACAGCTAGCTAGCTGGCTGTCTCCGTCGTAGAGCTCTCAGAGAGCTTTGCAACGGTATGCTGTGTGCCGCATAACTCCTTACGAATCAAAATGTATGGGCACTAGAGCGACGGAGACCTGGTCACAAACCCTACGCCCTCGGTTTGTGGACCCAGCCTCTACGTGAAGCGAAGTTGTCTTGCCCAATGTTCAGTGGGATTCAATAATATAGATTTGGTGGATAAAGTGTCTTGGCAACCTTAACCAGGGCAAAAACAATTGAAAAGGGGGTGCAACACGAGGACTTCCCAGGGGGTCACCCATCCTAGTACTACTCTCGCCTAAGCACGATTAACTTCGGAGTTCTGATGGGATCCGGTGCATTAGTGCTGGTATGATCGCACCCGTATTGTTGAGCGCAAAATTCCTTTATGTGTGGACTGTTCACAATCCCAGCATAGAGAGATGGCCCATTCAAAAGGCCCAATGGGCTTAACAACAACCCATCCACTTCACAACACAGCATCCTCACCAGACGAGATATTGACTCATTGTAGGGCCCTCTAATGTCCCGTGAGTTAGGTTGTCGTCCTTTTAACAGCTCTCGACGTATGATCCGGGATGAAAAAATAGCGCAAAAGAAGAAAAGTGGCCCGAAACTGATGAAAACATTCGATTTTGGGCTCCAAAAATGGGCACAGCGAGAAAGCTAGCTGCCCCCGTTATAGAGCTCTCTGAGAGCTTTGCAACGGTATGCTGTGCGCCACGTAACAATTACGGATAAAAAGTTATGGGCATCGGAGCTACGGAAACCTGGTCACAAACCCTACGCCCTTGGTTTGGGGGCCCAGCCTCTACGTGAAGCGAAGTTGTCTTGCCCAATTTTTCGTGGGATTCAGTAATAGAGATTTGGTGGATAATTTATCTTGGCAACCCTAACCAGGACAAAAAAAATTGAAAAGGGGGTGCAACACAAGGACTTCCTATGGGGTCACCCATCCTAGTACTACTCCCGCCCAAGCACGCTTAACTTCGGAATTCTGATGGGATCCGGTGCATTAGTGCTGGTATGATCGCACCCGTCATGTTGAGGGCACAATTCCTTTATGTGTTAACGGTTCACAGTCCCAGCCTAGAGAGATGGCCCATTCAAAAGGCCCAATGGGCTTAACGACAACCCATCCGCTTTAACAACGCAACATCCTCGCAACACGTGATATCGACACATTGTAGGGCCCTCTGATATCCCGCGAGTCAGGCTGTCGTCCTTTTAACTGTTCTCGACGTACGATCCAGGACGGAAAAACAGAGCAAAAGTAGAAAAGTAGCCTGAAACTGATGAAAAACGTTCCATTTTGGGCACCAAAAATAGGCACAGTGAGCGAGCTGGATGCCCTCGTCGTAGAGCTCTCAGATAGCTTTGGAACGGTATGCTGTGCGCCGCGTAACTCCTGACGGATCAAAAGCTATGGGCACCGGACCGAGGGAGATGTAGTCACAAACCCTACGCCGTCGGGTTGCGGGCCCAGCCCCGATGTGAAGCGAAGTTGTCTTGCCCAATGTTCCGTGGGATTCAGTAATAGAGATTTGGTGGATAAAGTGTCTTAGCAACCCTAACCAGGGCAAAAAAAATTGAAAAGGGGGTGCAACACGAGGACTTTCCAAGGGGTCACCCATCCTCGTACTACTCTCGCCTAAGCACGATTAACTTCGGAGTTCTGATGGGATCCGGTACATTAGCGCTGGTATCATCGCACCCGTCATGTTGAGCGCACAATTCCTTTATGTGTTATCTGTTCACAGTCCCAGCCTAGAGAGATGGCCCATTCAAAAGGCCCAGTGGGACTAACGACAACCTATCCGCTTCAACAATGCAGCTTCCTCACCAGACGTGATATCGACACAATGTAGGGCCCTCTGATATCCTGCGAGTCAGGTTGTCGTCCTTTTAAGAGTTCACGACGTACGATCCAGGACGGAAAAACAGAGCAAAAGAAGAAAAGTACCCTGAAACTGATGAAAAAAGTTCGATTTTGGACATCAAAAATACACACAGTGAGCGAGCTGGCTGCCCCCGTCGTAGAGCTCTCAGAGATCTTTACAATGGTATGCTGTGCGCCGCGTAACTCCTTGCGGATCAAAAGTTATGGGCACCGAAGTGACGGAGACCTAGTCACAAACCCGACGCCCTCGGTTTGCGGGCCCAGCCTCTACGTGAAGCGAAGTTGTCTTGCCCAACGTTCCGTGGGATTCAGTATTAGAGATTTGGTGGATAAAGCATCTTGGCAACCCTAACCAGGGCAAAAAAAATTGAAAAGGGGGTGCAACACGAGGACTTCCCACGGGGTCACCCATCCTAGTACTACTCTCGCCCAAGCACGCTTAACTTCGGAGTTCTAATGGGATCCGGTGCATTAGTGTTGGTATGATCGCAGCCGTCATGTTGAGGGCACAATTCCTTTATGTGCTAATTGTTCACAGTCCCAGCCTAGAGAGATGGCCCATTCAAAAGGCCCAATGGGCTTAGCGACAACCCATCCGCTTCAAAAACGCAACATGCTTGCAAGACGTGATATCGACACGTTGTAGGTCCCTCTGATGTCCCATGAGTCAGGTTGTTGTCCTTTTAACAGTTCAGGACGTACGATCCGGGATGGAAAAACATAGCAAAGGAAGAAAAGTGGCCTGAAATTGATAAAAACTATCGATTTTGGGCTCCAAAAATGGGCATAGCGAGCAAGCTGGCTGCCCCCGTCGTAGAGCTCTCAGAGATCTTTGCAACGGTATGCTATGCACCGCGTAACTCCTTGCGGATCAAAAGTTATGGGCACCGGAGCAACGGAGACCAAGTCACAAACCCTACGCCCTCGGTTTGCGTGGGCCCAGCCTCTACGTGAAGCAAAGTTGTCTTGCCCAATGTTCCGTGGGATTCAGTAATAGAGATTTGGTCGATAAAGTATCTTGGTAACCCTAATCGGACCAAAAAAAATTGAAAAGGGGGTGCAACACGAGGAATTCCTAGGGGGTCACCCATCCTAGTACTACTCTCGCCCGAGCACGCTTAGCTTCGGAGTTCTGATGGGATCCGGTGCATTAGTGCTGGTATGATCGCAACCGTCATGTTGAGGGCACAATTCCTTTATGTGTTAACGGTTCAAAAACCCAGCCTAGGGAAATGGCCCATTCAAAAGGCCCAATGGGCTTAACGGCAACCCATCCGCTTCAACAACGCAACATCTTCACCAGACGTGATATCGACACGTTGTAGGGCCCTCTGATGTCCCGCGAGTCAGGTTGTCATCCTTTTAACAATTCACGACGTACGATCCGGAACGAAAAAACAGAGCAAAAGAAGAAAAGTAGCCTGAAACTGATGAAAACGTTCGATTTTGGGCTCCAAAAATGGGCCTAGGGAAAGATGGCCCAATCAAAAGGCCCAATGGGCTTAACGACAACCCATCAGCTTCAACAACGCAGCATCCTCGGAAGACGTGATATCGACACGCTGTAGGGCCCTCTGATGTCCCGCGAGTCAGGTTGTTGTCCATTCAACAGTTCACGACGTACGATCCGGGACGGAAAAACAGAGCAAAAGAAGAAAAATTGCCTGAAACTGATGAAAACATTCAATTTTGGGCACCAAAAATGAGCACAGCGAGCAAGCTGGCTACCCCCATCGTAGAGCTCTCAGAGAGCTTTGCAACGGTATAATGTGCGCCGTGTAACTCCTTACGGATCCAAAGTTACGGGCACCGGCGCGACGGAGACCTAGTCACAAACCCTATGCCCTCGGTTTGCTGGCCCAGCCTCTACGTGAAGCGAAGTTGTCTTGCCCAATGTTTCGTGGGATTCAGTAATAGAGATTTGGTGGATAAAGTATCTTGGCAACCCTAACCAGGGCAAGAAAAATTGAAAACGGGGTGCAACACGAGGACTTCCCAGGGGGTCACCCATCCAAGTACTACTCTTGCCTAAGCACGCTTAACATCGGAGTTCTGATTGGATCCGGTGCATTAGTGCTCGTATGATCGCACCCGTCATGTTGAGGGCACAATTCCTTTATGTGTTAACGGTTCACAGTGCCAGCCTAGAGAGATGGCCTATTCAAAAGGCCCAATGTGCTTAACGACAACCCATCCGCTTTAACAACGCAGCATCCTCGCAAGACGTGATATCGACACGTTGTAGAGCCTTCTGATGTCCCGCGAGTCAGGTTGTCGTCCTTTTAACTGTTCACAACGTATGATCCGAGACCGAAAAACAGAGCAAAAGAAGAAAACTAGCCTGAAACTGATGAGAACGTTCGATTTTGGGCTCCAAAAATGGGCACAACGAGTAAGCTGGGTGCCCCCGTCGTAGAGCTCTCAGATAGCTTTGCAACGGTATACTGTGCGCTGCGTAACTCCTTACGGATCAAAAGTTATGGGCACCGGAGCAACAGAGACCTAGTCACAAACCCTACGCCCTAGGTTTGCGGGCCCAGCCTCTACGTAAAGCGAAGTTGTCTTGCCCAATGTTCTGTGGGATTCAGTAATAGAGATTTGGTGGATAAAGTATCTTGGCAACCCTAACCAGGGCAAAAAAAATTGGAAAGGGCGTGCAACATGAGGACTACCCAAGGGGTCACCCATCCTAGTACTACTCTCGCCCAAGCACGCTTAACTTCGGAGTTCTGATGGGATCTGGTGCATTAGTGCTAGTATGATCACACCCGTCATGTTGAGACACAATTCCTTTATGTGTTAACTGTTCACAGTCCCAGCCTAGAGAGATGGCCCATTCAAAAGGCCCAATGGGCTTAACGACAACCCATCCGCATTAACAACGCAGCATACTTGCAATACGTGATATCGACACGCTGTAGGGCCCTCTGATGTCCCGCGAGTCAGGTTGTCGTCCTTTTAACAGTTCACGACGAATTATCCGGGACGGAAAAACATAGTAAAATTAGAAAAGTGGCCTGAAACTGATAAAAACGTTCGATTTTGGGCTCCAAAAATGGGCACAGCGAGCAAGCTGGCTTCCCCTGTCGTAGAGCTCTCTGAGAGATTTGCAACGGTATGCTGTGCGCCGCGTAACAATTACGGATAAAAAGTTATGGGCATCGGAGCGACGGAGACCTGGTCACAAACCCTACGCCCTCGGATTGCGGGCCCAGCCTCTACGTGAAGCGAAGTTGTCGTGCCCAATTTTTCATGGGATTCGGTAATAGAGATTTGGTCGATAAAGTAACTTCGCAACCCTAGCCAGGGCAAAAAAAATTGAAAAGGGGGTGCAACACGAGGACTTCCCAGGGGGTCACCCATCCTAGTACTACTCTCGCCCAAGCACACTTAACTTCGGAGTTCTGATGGGATCCGGTGCATTAGTGCTAGTATGATGGCATCCGTCATGTTGAGGGCACAATTCCTATATGTATTAACGGTTCATAGTCCCAGCCTAGAGAGATGGCCCATTCAAAAGGCCCAATGGGCTTAACGACAACCCATCTGCTTTAACAACGTCGCATCCTTGCAAGACATGATATCGACATGTTGTAGGGCCCTCTGATGTCCCGCGAGTCTGGTTGTCGTCCTTTTAATTGTTCACGATGTATGATCCGGGACAGAAAAACAGAGCAAAAGAAGAAAAGTGGCCTGAAACTGATGAAAATATTCGATTTTGGGCTCCAAAAATGAGCACAACGAGCGTGCTCGCTGCCCCCGTCGTACAGCTCTCATAAAGCTTTTCAACGGTATGTTGTGCGCCGCGTAACTCCTTACAAATCAAAAGTTATGGGCACCGGAGCGATGGAGACCTGGTCACAAACCCTACGCCCTCGGTTTGCTGGCCCAGCCTCTACGTGAAACGATGTTGTCTTGCCCAATGTTCCATGGGATTCAGTAACGGTGATTGGGTGGATAAAGTATCTTGGCAACCCAAACCAGGGCAAAAAAAATTGAGAAGGGGGTGCAACACGAGGACTTCCCAGGGGGTCACCCATCCTAGTACTACTATTGCCCAAGCACGCTTAACTTCAGAGTTCTGTGGGATCCGGTGCATTAGTGCTGGTATGATCACCCCCGTCATGTTGAGGGCACAATTCCTATATGTGTTAACGGTTCACAGTCCCAGCCTAAAGATATGGCCCATTCAAAAGGCCCAATGGGCTTAACGACAACCATCCGCTTCAACAACGCAGCATCCTTGCGAGACGTGATATCGACACGTTGTAGGGCCCTCTAATGTCCCACGAGTCAGGTTGTCGTCCTTTTAACAGTTCACGACGTATGATCCGGGACGGAAAAATAGAGAAAAACAAGAAAAGATTCCCAAAACTGATGAAAACGTTCGATTCTAGGCTCCAAAAAGAGCACAACGAACAAGCTAGCTGCCCCCGTCGTAGAGCTCTCTGAGAGCTTTGAAACGGTATGCTGCGCGGAGCGTAACTCCTTACAGATCAAAAGTTATGGGCACCGGAGCGACGGAGACCTGGTCACAAGCCCTGCGCCCTAGGTTTGCGGGCCCAGCCTCTACTTGAAACGAAGTTGTCTTGCCCAATTTTTCGTGGGATTCAGTAATAGAGATTTGGTGGATAAAGTATCTTGGCAACCCTAACCAGGGCAAAAAAAATTGAAAAGGGGGTGCAACACGAGGACTTCCCAGGGGGTCACCCACACTAGTAATTCTCTTGCCCACGCACGCCTAACTTCGGAGCTCTAATGTGATCCGGTGGATTAGTGCTGGTATGATCGCACCCGTCATGTTGCGCGCACAATTCCTTTATGTGTGAACTGTTCACAGTCCCAACCTAGAGAGATGGCCCATTCAAGAGGCCCATTGTGCTTAACGACAACCCATCCGCTTCAACAACGCAGCATGCTTGCACGATGTGATATTAACACGTTGTAGGGCCCTCTGATATCTCGCGAGTCAGGTTGTCATCTTTTTAATAGTTCACAATGTATGATCCGGGACAGAAAAACAGAGCAAACGAAGTAAAGTGGCTTGAAACTGATGAAAACGTTCGATTTTGGGCTCCAAAAAGGGGTACAGCAAGCATGCTCGCTACCTACTTCGTAGAGCTGTCAGAGAGCTTTGCAACGGTATGTTGTGCGCTGCGTAACTCCTTACAGATGAAAAGTTATGGGCATCGGAGCGACGGAGACCTAGTCACAAACCCTACGCCATCGGTTTGCTGGCCCAGCCTCTACGTGAAACGAAGTTGTCTTGCCCAATGTTCTGTGGGATTCAGTAATAGAGATTTGCTGGATAAAGTATCTTGGCAACCCTAACCAGGGCAAAAAAAATTGTAAAGGGGGTGCAACACGAGGACTTCCCTTGGGGTCACCCATCCTAGTACTACTCTCGCCCAAGCACGCTTAACTTCAGAGTTCTGATGGGATCTGGTGCATTAGTGCTGGTATGATCGCACCCGTAATGTTGAGGGGACAATTCCTATATGTGTTAACGGTTCACAGTCGTAGCCTAGAGAGATGGCCCATTAAAAAGGCCCAATGGGCTTAACGACAACCCATCCGCTTCAACAACGCAGCATCCTCGCAAGACGTGATATCGACACGTTGTAGGGCCCTCTGATGTCCCGCAAGTTTGGTTGTCGTCCTTTTAACAGTTCACGACGTATGATCTGGGACGGAAAAACATAGCAAAAGAAGGAAAGTGGCCTGAAACTGATGAAAACGTTCGATTTTGGGCTCCAAAAACAGGCACAGCGAACAAGCTGGCTACCCCCGTCGCAGAGCTCTCAGAGAGATTTGCAACGGTATGCTGTACGCCGCGTAACTCCTTACGGATCAAAAGTTATGGGCACCGGAGTGACGGAGACCTAGTCACAAACCCTACGCCATCGGTTTGCAGGCCAGCGTCTACGTGAAGTGAAGTTGTCTGCCCAATGTTCGATGGGATTCAGTAATAAAGATTTGGTGGATAAAGTATCTTGGCAACCCTAACCAGGGCAAAAAAATTTGAAAATGGGGTATAACACAAGGACTTCCCAGGGGGTCACCCATCCTAGTACTACTCTCGCCCAAGCACGCTAAACTTCGGAGTTCTGATGAGATCCGGTGCATTAGTGCTGTTATGATCGCACCCGTCATGTTGAGGGCACAATTCCTTTATGTGTTAACTGTTTAGAGTCCCAGCTTAAAGAGATGGCCCATTCAAAAGGCCCAATGGGCTTAATGACAACCCATCCGCTTCAACAATGCAGCATCCTCACCAGACGTGAGATCGACACGTTGTAGGGCCCTCTGATGTCCCGCAAGTCAGGTTTTTCATCATTTTAATAGTTCACGACGTACGATCCTAGACGAAAAAACAGAGCAAAAGAAGAAAAGTAGCCTGAAACTAATGAAAATGTTTCATTTTGGGCTCCAAAAATGGGCACAGCGAGCAAGCTGGCTGCCCCCGTCGTGGAGCTATCAGAGAGCTTTGTAACGGTATGCTGTGCGCCGCGTAACTCCTTATGGATCAAAAGTTATGGGCACCGGAGCGACGGAGACCTAGTCACAAACCCTACGCCCTCGGTTTGCGTGGCCAGCCTCTACGTGAAGCGAAGTTGTCTTGCCCAATTTTTCGTGGGATTCAGTAATAGAGATTTGGTGGATAAAGTATCATGGAAACCCTAACCAGGGCAAAAAAAATTGAAAAGGGGGTGCAACTCGAAGACATCCCAGGGGGTCACCCATCCTAGTTCTACTCTCGCCCAAGCACGCTTAACTTCGGAGTTCTGATGGGATCCGGTGCATTAGTGCTGGTATGAACGCACCCGTCATGTTGAGGGCACAATTCCTTTAAGTGTTAACTGTTCACTGTCCCAGCCTAGAGAGATGGCCCATTCAAAAGGCCCAATGGGCTTAACGACAACCCATCCGCTTCAGCAACTCGGCATGGATGCACGATGTGATATTGACACGTTGTAGGGCACTCTGGTGTCCCACTAGTCAGGTTGTCGTCCTTTTAACAATTCATGACGTACGATCCGGGACGGAAAAACAGAGCAAAATAAGAAAAGAGGCCGGAAATTGATAAAAACGTTCGATTTTGGGCTCCAAAAACGGGCACATCGAGCTAGCTGGCTACCCTCGTCGTGGAGCTCTCAGAGATCTTTGCAACGGTATGTTGTGCGCCGCGTAACTCCTTACAGATCAAAAGTTATAGGCATCGGAGCGACCGAGACCTGGTCACTAACCCTAAGCCCTCGGTTTGCGGGCCCAGCCTCTACGTGAAGCGAAGTTGTCTTGCCCAATGTTCCGTGGGATTCAGTAATAGAGATTTGGTGGATAAAGTATCTTCGCAACCCTAACCAGCGCAAAAAAAAATTGAAAATGGGGTACAACACGAGGACTTCCAAGGGGCTCCCATCCTAGTACTACTCTCGCCCAAGCACGCTTATATTCGGAGTTCTGATGGGATCCGGTGCATTCGTGCTGCTATGATCGCACCTGTCATGTTGAGGGCACAATTCCTTTATGTGTTAACTGTTCACAGTCCCAGCCAAGAGAGATGGCCCATTCAAATGGCCCAATGGGCTTAACGACAGCCCATCCGCTTCAACAACGCAGCATGTTTGCATGATGTGATATCGACACGTTGTAGGGCCCTCTGATGTCACGCGAGTCAAGTTGTCATCCTTTTAACAGTTCACGACGTACGATCCGGGACAAAAAAATAGAGCAAAAGAAGAAAAGTGGCCTGAAACTGATGAAAATGTTCAATTTTGGGCTCCAAAAATGGGCACAGCGAGCATGCTGGCTGCCCCAATCGTAGAGCTCTCAGAGAGCTTTGCAACGGTATGCTGTGCACTGCGTAACTCATTACGGATCAAAAGTTATGGCCATCGGAGCGACGAAGACCTGGTCACAAACCCTACGCCCTCAGTTTGCGGGCCCAGCCTCTACGAGAAGCGAAGTTGTCTTCCCCAATGTTTCGTGGCATTCATTAATAGAGATTTGGTGGATAAAGTATTTTGGCAACTCTAACCAGGTCAAAAAAAATTGAAAAGGGTGTGCAACACGAGGACTTCCCAGGGGGTCACCCATCCCAGTACTACTCTCGCCCTAGCACGCTTAACTTCAGAGTTCTGATGGGATCCGGTACATTAGTGCTGGTATGATCGCACCCGTCATGTTGAGGGCACAATTCCTTTATGTGTTAACTGCTCACAGTCCCATCCTAGAGAGATGGCCCATTCAAAAGGCCCAATGGGCTTAACGACAACCCATCCGCTTCAACAACGCAGCATGTTTGCACGACGTGATATTGACACATTATAGGGCCCTCTGATGTCCCGCGAGTCAGGTTGTCGTCCTTTTAACAATTCACGACGTACGATCCGGGACGGAAAAACAGAGCAAAAGAAGAAAAGTGGCCTGAAATTAATAAAAACGTTCGATTTTGGGCTCTAAAAAGGGCACAACGAGAAAGCTGGCTGCCTCCGTCGTAGAGCTCTCAGAGATCTTTGCAATGGTATGTTGTGCGCCGCGTAACTCCTTACAGATCAAAAGTTTTGGGCACCGGAGCGACGGAGACCTTGTCATAAATCCTACGCCCTCGGTTTACGGGCCCAGCCTCTACGTGAAGCGAAGTTGTCTTGCCCAATGTTCCGTGGGATTCAGTAATAGAGATTTGGTGAATAAAGTATCTTGGCAACCCTAACCAGGGCAAAAAAAATTGAAAAGTGTGTGCAACACGAGGACTTCCCATGGGGTCACCCATCCTAGTACTTCTCTCGCCCAAGCACGCTTAACTTCGGAGTTCTGATGTGACCCAGTGAATTAGTGCTGGTATGATCGCACCCGTCATGTTGAGGCACAATTCCTTTATGTGTGAACTGTTCACAGTCCCAGCATAGAGAGATGGCCCATTCAAGAGGCCCAATGGGCTTAACGACAACCCATCCGCTTCAACAACACAGCATGCTTGCACGATGTGATATTGACACGTTGTAGGGCCCTCTGATGTCCCACGAGTCAGGTTGTCATCCTTTTAACAGTTCACGACGTACGATCCAGGACCCAAAAACAGAGCAAAACAAGAAAAGTTGCCTGAAATTGATAAAATCGTTCAATTTTGGGCTCCAAAAACGGGCACATCGAGCAAGCTGGCTACCCCCGTCGTAGAGCTCTCAGGGAGCTGTGCAACGGTATGTTGTGTGCCGCGTAACTCTTTACGGACCAAAAGTATGGGCATCGGAGCGACGGAGACCTGGTCACAATCCCTACGCCCTCGGTTTGCTGGCCCAGCCTCTACGTGAAGTGAAGTTGTCATGCCCAATGTTCCGTGGGATTTAGTAATAGAAATTTGGTGGATAAAGTATCTTGGCAACCCTAACCAAGGCAAAAAAAATTAAAAAGGTGGGTGCAACACGAGGACTTCCCAGGGGGTCACCCATCCTAGTACTACTCTCGCCCAAGCACGCTTAACTTCGGAGTTCTGGTGGGATCCAGGGCATTAGTGCTGGGGTGATCGCACCCGTCATGTTGAGGGCACAATTCCTTTAAGTCTTAACTGTTCACAGTCCCAGCCTAGTGAGATGGCCCATTCAAAAGGCCCAATGGGCTTAACGACAACCCATTCACTTCAACAACGTAGCATGATTGCACGATGTGATATCGACACATTGTAGGGCCCTCTGATGTCCCACGAGTCAGGTTGTCGTCTTTTTAATAGTTCACGACGTACGATCCGGGATGGAAAAATAGAGCAAAATAAGAAAAGTGGCATGAAACTGATGAAAACGTTCGATTTTGGCCTCCAAAAATTGGGCACATCAAGCAATATAGGTTCCCCCATCGTTGAGCTCTCAGAGTGCTTTGCAACGGTATGTTGTGCGCCGCGTAACTCCTTACGGATCAAAAGTTATGGGCACCGGAGCGACGGAGACCTGGTCACAAACCTTACGCCCTCGGTTTATCGAGCCCAGCCTCTACGTGAAGCGAAGTTGTCTTGCCCAATGTTCCGTGGGATTCAGTAATTGAGATATGGTAGATAAAGTATCTTGGCAACCCTAACCAGGGCAAAAAATATTAATAAAGGGGGTGCACCACGAGGACTTCCCAGGGGGTCATCCATCCTAGTACTACTCTCGCCCAAGCACGCTTAACTTCGGAGTTCTGATGGGATCCGGTGCATTAGTGTTTGTATGATCGCACCCGTCATGATGAGGGCACAATTCCTATATGTGTTAACGGTTCACAGTCCCAGCCTAGAGAGATGGCCCATTCAAAAGGCCCAATGGACATAACGATTACCCATCCTCTTCAACAACGCAGCATGCTTGCAAGACGTGATATCAACACGTTGTAGGGCCCTCTGTTGTTACGCGAGTCAGGTTGTGGTCCTTTTAACAGTTCACGACGTACGATCCGGGATGGAAAAAGAGAGCAAAAGCAGAAAAGTGGCCTGAAACTGAAGAAAACGTTCGATTTTAGGCTCCAAAACCTGGCACAGTGAGCAAGCTGGCTGCCCCCGTCGTAGGGCTCTCAGAGAGCTTTGCAACGGTATGCTGTGCCCCGCGGAACAATTACGGATCAAAAGTTATGGGCATCGGAGCGACGAAGACCTGGTCACAAACCCTACGCCCTCGGTTTGCGGGCCCAGCCTCTACGAGAAGCGAAGTTGTCTTGCCCAATGTTTCGTGGCATTCAGTAATAGAGATTTGGTGGATAAAGTATTTTGGCAACTCTGACCATGTCAAAAAAAATTGAAAAGGGGGTGCAACACAAGGACTTCCCAGGGGGTCACCCATCCCAGTACTACTCTCGCCCAAGCACGCTTAACTTCGGAGTTTGGATGGGATTCGGTGCATTAGTTCTGGTATGATCGCACCCGTCCTGTTGAGGGCACAATTCCTTTATGTGTTAACTGTTCACAGTCCCAGCCTAGAGAGATGGCCCATTCAAAAGGCCCAATGGGCTTAACGACAACCCATCTGCTTCAACAACGCTACATGTTTCCACGACGTGATATTGACACGTTATAGGGCCCTCTGATATCCGGCGAGTCAGGTTGTCGTCCTTTTAAAAGTTCACGACGTACGATCCGAGACGAAAAGACAGAGCAAAAGAAGAAATGTGGCCTGAAATTGATAAAAACGTTCGATTTTGGGCTCCAAAAAGGGCACTGCGAGCATGCTGGCTACCCCCGTCGTAGCGCTCTCAGAGATCTTTGCAACGGTATGTTGTGCGCCATGTAACTCCTTACGGATCAAAAGTTTTGGGCACCGGAGCGACGGAGACCTTGTCACAAATCCAACGCCCTAGGTTTGCGGGCCCAGCCGCTACGTGAAGCGAAGTTCTCTTGCCCAATGTTCCGTGGGATTCAGTAATAGAGATTTGGTGGATAAAGTATCTTGGCAACCCTAACCAGGGAAAAAAAAATTGAAAAGGGGGTGCAACACGAGGACTTCCCAGGGGGTCACCCATTCTAGTACTACTCTCGCCCAAGCAAGCTTAACTTCGGAGTTATGATGCGATCCGGTGCATTAGTGCTGGTATGATCGCACCCATCATGTTGAGGCACAATTCCTTTATGTGTGAACTATTCACAGTCCCAGCCTAGAGAGATGGCCTATTCAAATGGCCCAATGGGCTTAACGATAACCCATCCTCTTCAACAACGCAGCACCCTTGCAATACGTAATATCGAGGCAATGTAGGGCCCTCTAATGTCCCGCGAGTTAGGTTGATGTCCTTTTAACAGCTCAGGACGTACAATCCGGGACAAAAAAACATCGCAGAAGTAGAAAAGTGACCTGAAACTGATGAAAATGTTCTATTTTGGGCTCCAAAAATGGGCACAGGGAGCAAGCTGGCTGCCCCCGTCGTAGGGCTCTCAGAGAGCTTTGCAACGGTATGTTGTGCACCGCGTAACAATTATGGATCAAAAGTTATGGCCATCGGAGCGACGAAGACCTGGTCACAAACCCTACGCCTTCAGTTTGCGGGCCCAGCCTCTACGAGAAGCGAAGTTGTCTTGCCCAATGTTTCGTGGCATTCAGTAATAGAGATTTGGTGGATAAAGTATTTTGGCAACTCTAACCTGGTCAAAAAAAATTGAAAAGGGTGTGCAACACGAGGACTTCCCAGGGGGTCACCCATCCCAGCACTACTCTCGCCCTAGCATGCTTATCTTCGGAGTACTGATGGGCTCCGGTGCATTAGTGCTGGTCTGTTCGCTTCCGTCATGTTGAGGGCACAATTCCTTTACGTGTTAACTGTTCACAGTCCCAGCCTAGAGAGGTGGCCAATTCAAATGGCCCAATGGCCATAATGACAACCCATCCGCTTCCACAACGCAGCATGTTTGCACGACGTGATATTGACACATTATAGGGCCCTCTGATGTCCCGCGAGTCAGGTTGTCGTCCTTTTAACAATTCACGACGTACGATCCGGGACGGAAAAACAGAGCGAAATAAGAAAAGTGGCCTGAAATTGATAAAAACGTTCGATTTTGGGCTCTAAAAAGGGCACAACGAGAAAGCTGGCTGCCTCCGTCGTAGAGCTCTCAGAGACCTTTGCAATGGTATGTTGTGCGCCGCGTAACTCCTTACAGATCAAAAGTTTTGGGCACCGGAGCGACGGAGACCTTGTCACAAATCCTATGCCCTCGGTTTACGGGCCTAGCCTCTACTTGAAGCGAAGTTGTCTTGCCCAATGTTCCGTGGGATTCAGTAATAGAGATTTGGTGCATAAAGTATCTTGGCAACCCTAACCAGGGCAAAAAAAATTGAAAAGTGTGTGCAACACGAGGACTTCCCATGGGGTCACCCATACTAGTACTTCTCTCGCCCAAGCACGCTTAACTTCGGAGTTCTGATGTGACCCAGTGAATTAGTGCTGGTATGATCGCACCCGTCATGTTGAGGCACAATTCCTTTATGTGTGAACTGTTCACAGTCCCAGCATAGAGAGATGGCCCATTCAAGAGGCCCAATGGGCTTAACGACAACCCATCCGCTTCAACAACACAGCATGCTTGCACGATGTGATATTGACACGTTGTAGGGCCCTCTGATGTCCCACGAGTCAGGTTGTCATCCTTTTAACAGTTCACGACGTACGATCCGGGACCCAAAAACAGAGCAAAACAAGAAAAGTGGCCTGAAATTGATAAAATCATTCGATTTTGGGCTCCAAAAACGGGCACATCGAGCAAGCTGGCTGCCCCCGTCGTGGAGCTCTCAGAGATCTTTGCAACGGTATGTTGTGTGCCGCGTAACTCGTTACGGATCAAAAGTATGGGCATCGGAGCGACGGAGACCTAGTCACAATCCCTAAGCCCCCGGTTTGCTGGCCCAGCCTCTACGTGAAGCGAAGTTGTCCTGCCCAATGTTCCGTGGGATTTAGTAATATAGATTTGGTGGATAAAGTATCTTGGCAACCCTAACCAGGGCAAAAAAAATTGAAAAGGGGTGTGCAACACGAGGACTTCCCAGGGGGTCACCCATCCTAGTACTACTCTTGCCCAAGCACGCTTAACTTCGGAGTTCTGATGAGATCCGGTGCTTTAGTGCTGGTATGAACGCACCCGTCATGTTGAGGGCACAATTCCCTTATGTGTTAACGGTTCATAGACCCAGCATAGAGAGATGGCCCATTCAAAAGGCCCAATGGGCTTAACGATAACCCATCCACTTCAACAACGTAGCATGATTGCACGATGTGATATCAACACGTTGTAGGGCCTTCTGATGTCCCGCGAGTCAGGTTGTCGTCCTTTTAACAGTTCACGACGTACGATCCGGGATGGAAAAACAGAGCAAAAGAAGAAAAGTAGCCTGAAATTGATAAAAACGTTCGATTTTGGGCTCCAAAAATGGGCAAAACGAGCAAGCCGGCTACCCCAATCTTGGAGCTCTCAGAGATCTTTGAAACGGTATGTTGTGTGCCGCGTAACTCCTTACGGATAAAAAGTATGGGCACCGGAGCAACGGAGACCTGGTCATAACCCCTACGCCCTCGGTTTGCAGGCCCAGCCTCTACGTGAAGCGAAGTTGTCTTGCCCAATGTTCTGTGGGATTCAGTAATAGAGATTTTGTAGAAAAAGTATCTTGGCAACCCTAACCAGGGAAAAAAAATTGAAAAGGGGGTGCAACACGAGGACTTCCCAGGGGGGCACCCATCCTAGTACTACTCTCGCCCAAGCACGGTTAACTTTGGAGTTCTGATGTGATCCAGTGCATTAGTGCTGGTATGATCGCACCCATCATGTTGAGGCACAATTCCTTTATGTGTGAACTGTTCACAGTCCCAGCCTAGAGAGATGGCCTATTCAAATGGCCCAATGGGCTTAACGATTACCCATCCTCTTCAACAACGCAGCATGCTTGCAAGACGTGATATCAACACGTTGTAGGGCCCTCTGTTGTTACGCGAGTCAGGTTGTGGTCCTTTTAACAGTTCACGACGTACGATGCGGGACGGAAAAACAAAGCAAAAGTAGAAAAGTGGCCTGAAACTGAAGAAAACGTTCGATTTTGGGCTCCAAAAATGGGCACAGGGAGCATGCTGGCTGCCCCCGTCGTAGGGCTCTCAGAGAGCTTTGCAACGGTATGCTCTGCGCCTCGTAACAATTACGGATCAAAAATTATGGCCATCGGAGCGAGGAAGACCTGGTCACAAACCCTGCGCCCTCGGTTTGCGGGCCCAGCCTCTACGAGAAGCGAAGTTGTCTTGCCCAATGTTTCGTGGCATTCAGTAATAGAGATTTGGTGGATAAAGTATTTTGGCAACTCTGACCATGTCAAAAAAAATTGAAAAGGGGGTGCAACACAAGGACTTCCCAGGGGGTCACCCATCCCAGTTCTACTCTCGCCCAAGCACGCTTAACTTCGGAGTTTGGATGGGATTCGGTGCATTAGTGCTGGTATGATCGCACCCGTCCTGTTGAGGGCACAATTCCTTTATGTGTTAACTGTTCACAGTCCCAGCCTAGAGAGATGGCCCATTCAAAAGGCCCAATGGGCTTAACGACAACCCATCCTCTTCAACAACGCAGCATCCTAGCAAGACGTGATATCGACACGTTGTAGGGCCTTCTTATATCCCGCGAGTCAGGTTGTCATCATTTTAAAACTTCACGACGTACGATCTGGGATGGAAAAACATAGCAAAAGAAGAAAAGTGGCCTGAAACTGATGAAAACGTTCAATTTTGGGCTCCAAAAATGAGCACAGCGAGCGAGCTGGCTGCCCCAGTCGTAGAGCTCTCAGAGATCTTTGCAATGGTATGTTGTGCGCCACATAACTCCTTACGGATCAAAAGTTTTGGGCACCTGAGCGACGGAGACCATGTCACAAATCCAATGCCCTCGGTTTGCGGGCCCAACCTCTACGTGAAGCGAAGTTATCTTGCCCAATGTTCCATGGGATTCACTAATAGAGATTTGGCGGTTAAAGTATCTTGGCAACCCTAACCAGGGCCAAAAAAATTGAAAATAGGGTGCAACACGAGGACTTCCAATGGAGTCACCCATCCTAGTACTTCTCTCGCCCAAGCACGCTTAACTTCGGAGTTCTGATGTGATCCGGTGCATTAGTGCTGGTAGGATCGCACCCGTCATGTTGAGGCACAATTCCTTTATGTGTGAACTGTTCACAGTCCCAGCCTAGAGAGATGGCCCATTCAAGAGGCCCAATGGGCTTAACGACAACCCATCCGCTTCAACAATGCAGCATGCTTACAAGACGTGATATCGACACGTTGAAGGACCCTCTGTTGCCCCGCGAGTCAGTTTGTCGTCCTTTTAACAGTTCATGACGTACGATGCGGGACGAAAAAACAAAGCAAAAGTAGAAAACTGGCCTGAAACTGATGAAAACGTTCAATTTTGGAATCCAAAAATGGGCATTGCGAGCAAGCTGGCTGCCCCCGTCGTAGAGCTCTCAGAGAGCTTTGCAACAGTATGCTGTATACCACGTAACAATTACGGATCAAAAGTTATAGGCATCAGAGCGACGAAGACCTGGTCACAAACCCTACGCGCTCGGTTTACGGGCCCAGCCTCTACGTGAAGCGAAGTTGTCTTGCCTAATGTTCCGGGGGAATCAGTCATAGAGATTTGGTGGATAAAGTATCTTGGCAACTTTAACCAGGGCAAAAAAAATTGTAAAGGGGTGCAACACGAGAACTTCCCAGGTTGTCACCCATCCTAGTACTACTCTCGCCCAAGCACGCTTAACTTCGGAGTTCTGATGGGATCCGGTGCATTAGTGCTGGTATGATCACACCCGTCATGTTGAGGGCACAATTCCTATTTGTGTTAACGGTTCACAGTCCCAGCCTATAGAGATGGCCCATTCAAAATGCCCAATGGGCGTAACGACAACCCATCCGCTTCAACAACGAAGCATCCACACCAGACGTTATATCGACACGTTGTAGGGCCCTCTGATGTCCCGCGAGTCAGGTTGTCATCCTTTTAACAGTTCACGACGTATGATCCGAGACGGAAAAACAGAGCAAAAGAAGAAAAGTGGCCTGTAACTCATGAAAACGTTCAATTTTGGGCTCCAAAAAATGGGCACAACGAGCAAGCTACCCGCCCCCGTCGTAGTGCTTTCAGAGAGCTATGCAACGGTATGCTGTGCGCCGCGTAACTCCTTACGGATCAAAAGTTATGGGCACCGGAGCGACGGAGACCTGGTCACAACCCCTACGCCCTCGGTTTGCGGGCCCAGCCTCTACGTGTAGTGAAGTTGGCTTGCCCAATGTTCCGTGGGATTCAGTAATAGATATTTGGTGGATAAAGTATCTTGGCAACCCTAACCAGGGCAAAAAAAATTTAAAAGGTCGTCCAACACGATGACTTCCCAGGGGGTCACCTATCCTAGTATTACTCTCGCCCAGGCACGGTTAACTTCGGAGTTCTGATGGGATCCAATGCATTAGTGCTGGTATGGTTGCACCCGTCATGTTGAGGGCACAATTACTTTATGTGTTAACTGTTCACAGTCCCAGCCTAGAGAGATGGCCCATTCAAAAGGCCCAATGGGCTTGCAAGACGTGATATCGACACGTTGTAGGTCCCTCTGATGTCTCGCAAGTCAGGTTGTCATCCTTTTAACAGTTCACGACGTACGATCTAGGATGAAAAAACAAAGCAAAACAAGAAAAGTGGCCTGAAACTGAAGAAAACGTTCGATTTTGGGCACCAAAAATGGGAACAACGAGCATGCTAGCTGCCCCCGTCGTAGAGCTCTCAGAGAGCTTTGCAGCGCTATGCTGTGCGCCGCGTAACTCCATACGGAGCAAAAGTTATGGGCACCCGAGTGACGGAGACCTGGTCACAAACCCTACGCCCTCGGTTTGCGGCCCCAGCCTCTACGTGAAGCGATGTTGTCTTGCCCAATGTTCCGTGGGATTCAGTAATAAAGATTTGGTGGATAAAGTATCTTGGAAACCCTAACCAGGGCAAAAAAAATTGAAAAAGGCGTGCAACACGAGGACTTCCCAGGGGTCACCCATCCTAGTACTACTCTCGCCCAAGCACGCTTAACTTCGGAGTTCTGATGGGATTCGGTGCATTAGTACTGGTATGATCGCACCCGGCATGTTGAGGGGACAAGTCCTATATGTGTTAACGGTTCACAATCGCAGCCGAGAGAGATGGCCCATTCAAAAGGCCCAATGGGCTTAACGACAACCCAACCGTTTCAACAACGTAGCATCCCCGCAAAACGTGATATTGACACGTTGTAGGGCCGTCTGATGTCCCGCGAGTTAGGTTGTCGTCTTTTTAACAACTCACGACGTACGATCCGGGACAGAAAAATAGTGCAAAAGAAGAAAAGTGGCCTGAAACTGATGAAAACGTTCAATTTTGTGCTCCAAAAATGGGCAAAGCGAGCATGGAAGCTGCCCCCGTCGTAGAGCTCTCAGAGAGCTTTGCAACGGTATGCTGTGCACCGCGTAACTCCATACGGATCAAAAGTTATGGGCACCGGGGCGACGGAGACCTGGTCATAAACCCTACTCCCTCGGTTTGCGGGCCCAGCCTCTACTTGAAACGAAGTTGTCATGCCCAAAGTTCCGTGGGATTCAGTAATAGAGATTTGGTGGATAAAGTATCTTGGCAACCCTAACCAGGGCAAAAAAAATTGAAAAGGTGGTGCAACACGAGAACTTCGCATGGGGTCACCCATCCTAGTACTACTCTCGCCCAAGCACGCTTAACTTCGGAGTTCTCATGTGATCCGGTGAATTAGTGCTGGTATGATCGCACCCGTCATGTTGAGGCACAATTCTTTTATGTGTGAACTGTTCACAGTCCCAGCCTAGAGAGATGGCCCATTCAAGAGGCCTAATGGGCTTAACGACAACCCATACGCTTCAACAACGCACTATGCTTGCGCGATGTGATATTGACACGTTGTAGGGCCCTCTGATGTCCCACGAGTCTGGTTGTCATCCTTTAAACAGTTCACGACGTACGATCCAGGATGAAAAAATAGAGCAAAATAAGAAAAGTGGCCTGAAATTGATAAAAACTTTCGATTTTGGGCTCCAAAATCGTGCACATCGAGCTTCCTGGATACCCCCATCGTGGAGCTCTCAGAGATCTTTGCAACGGTATGTTGTGTGCCGCGTAACTCCTTACGGATCAAAAGTATGGGCACCGGAGCGACGGAGACCTGGTCACAATCCCTACGCCCTCGGTTTGCGGGCCCAGCCTCTACGTGAAACGAAGTTGTCTTGCCAAATCTTCCGTGGGATTTAGTAATAGAGATTTGGTGGATAAAGTATCTTGGCAAACCTAACCAGGGCAAAAAAAATTGAAAATGGGGTGCAACACGAGGACTTCCCAGGGGGTCACCCATCCTAGTACTACTCTCGCCCAAGCACGCTTAACTTTGGAGTTCTGATGTGATCCGGTGCATTACTGCTGGTATGATCGCACCCATCATGTTGAGGCATAATTCCTTTATGTGTGAACTGTTCACAGTCCCAGCCTAGAGAGATGGCCCATTCAAATGGCCCAACGGGCTTAACGATTACCCATCCTCTTCAACAACGCAGCATGCTTGCAAGACTTGATATCGACACGTTGTAGGGCCCTCTGATGTTACGCGAGTCAGGTTGTCGTCCTTTTAACAGTTCACGACGTACGATGCGGGATGGAAAAACAAAGCTAAAGTAGAAAAGTGGCCTGAAACTGATGAAAACGTTCAATTTTGGGCTCCATTAATGGGCACAGGGAGCAAGCTGGCTGCCCCCGTCGTAGGGCTATCAGAGAGCTTTAAAACGGTATGTTGTGCGCCGTGTAACAATTACGGATCAAAAGTTATGGCCATCGGTGCGACGAAGACCTGGTCACAAACCCTACGCCCTCGATTTGCGGGCCCAGCCTCTACGAGAAGCAAAGTTGTCCAGCCCAATGTTTCGTGGCATTCAGTAATAGAGATTTGGTGGATAAAGTATTTTGGCAACTCTAACCATGTCAAAAAAATTTGAAAAGGGGGTGCAACACGAAGACTTCCCAGGGGGTCACCCATCCCAGTACTACTCTCGCTCGAGCACGCTTAACTTCAGAGTTCTGATCGGATCCAGTGCATTACTGCTGGTATGATCGCACCCCTCATGTTGAGGGCACAATTCCTTTATGTGTTAATTGTTCACAGTCCCAGCCTAGAGAGATGGCCCATTCAAAAGGCCCAATGGGCTTTACGACAACCCATCTGCTTCAACAACGCTGCATGTTTGCACGACGTGATATTGACACGTTATAGGGTCCTCTGATGTCCCGCGAGTCAGGTTGTCGTCCTTTTAACAGTTCACGACGTACGATCCGGGACGAAAAGACAGAGCAAAAGAAGAAAATTGGCCTGAAATTGATAAAAACGTTCGATTTTGGGCTCCAAAAAGGGCACTGCGAGCAAGCTGGCTGCCCCCGTCGTAGAGCTCTCAGAGAGCTTTGCAGCGCTATGCTGTGCGCTGCGTAACTCCATACGGATCAAAAGTTATGGGCACCCGAGTGACGGAGACCTGGTCACAAACCCTACGCCCTCGGTTTGCGGCCCCAGCCTCTACATGAAGCAATGTTGTCTTGTCCAATGTTCCGTGGGATTCAGTAATAAAGATTTGGTGGATAAAGTATCTTGGAAACCCTAACCAGGGCAAAAAAAATTGAAAAGGGGGTGCAACTCGAGGACTTCCCTAGGGGTCACACATCCTAGTACTACTCTCGCCCAAGCACGCTTAACTTTGGGCTTCTGATGGGATTCGCTGCATTAGTACTGGTATAATCGTACCCGTCATGTTGAGGGCACAAGTCCTATATGTGTTAACGATTCACAGTCGCAGCCTAGAGAGATGGCACATTCAAAAGGCCCAATGGGCTTAACGACAACCCAACCGTTTCAACAATGTAGCATCCCCTCAAAACGTGATATTGACACGTTGTAGGTCCGTCTGATGTCCCGCGAGTCAGGTTTTCGTCCTTTTAACAGTTCACGACGTACGATCCGGGACGGAAAAACAAAGGAAAAGAAGAAAAGTGGCCTGAAACTGATGAAAATGTTCAATTTTGTGCTCCGAAAATGTTCAATTTTGTGCTCCAAAAATGGGCAAAGCGAGCATGGAAGCTGCCCCCGTCGTAGAGCTCTCAGAGAGCTTTGCAACGGTATGCTGTGCACCGCGTAACTCCATACGGATCAAAAGTTATGGGCACCCGAGCGACGGAGACCTAGTCACAAACCCTACTCCCTCGGTTTGCAGGCCCAGCCTCAACGTGAAGCGAAGTTGTCATGCAGAGTATTCCGAGGGATTCAGTAATAGAGGTTTGGGGGGTAAAGTATCTTGGTAACCTTAACCGGGGGAAGAAAAATTGAGAAGGGGATGCAACACAAGGACTTCCCATGGGGTCACCCATCCTAGTACTTCTCTCGCCCAAGCACGCTTAACTTCGGAGTTCTGATGTGATCCGATGAATTAGTGCTGGTATGATCGCACCCGTCATGTTGAGGTACAATTCCTTTATGTGTGAACTGTTCACAGTCCCAGCCTAGAGAGATGGCCCATTCAAGAGGCCCAATGGGCTTAACGACAACCCATACGCTTCAACAACGCAGCATGCTTGCATGATGTGATATTGACACGTTGTAGGGCCCTCTGATGTCCCACGAGTCTGGTTGTCATCCTTTAAACAGTTCAAGACGTACGATCCGGGATGAAAAAATAGAGCAAAATAAGAAAAGTGGCCTGAAATTGATAAAAACGTTCGATTTTGAGCTCCAAAAATGGGCACATCGAGCAAGTTGGCTGCCCCCGTCGTGGAGCTCTCAGAGATCTTTGCAACGGTATGTTGTGCGCCGCGTAACTCCTTACGGATCAAAAGTATGGGCACCGGAGCGACGAAGACCTGGTCACAATCCCTACGCCCTCGGTTTACGGGCCCAGCCTTTGCGTGAAGCGAAGTTGTCTTGCCCAATGTTCCGTGGGATTCAGTAATAGAGATTTGGTGGATAAATTATCTTGGCAACCCTAACCAGGGCAAAAAGAATTGAAAAAGGGGGTGCAACACGAGGACTTCCCAAGGGGTCACCCATCCTTGTACTACTCTCGCCCAAGCACGCTTAACTTCGGAGTTCTGATGGGATCCGGTGCATTAGTGCTGGTATGAACGCACCCATCATGTTGAGGCACAATTCCTTTATGTGTGAACTGTTCACAGTCCCACCTAGAGAGATGGCCCATTCAAATGGCCCAATGGGCTTAACGACTACCCATCCTCTTCAACAACGCAGCATGCTTGCAAGACGTGATATCAACACGTTGTAGGGCCCTCTGATGTTACACGAGTCAGGTTGTCGTCCTTTTAACAGTTCACGACGTACGATGCGGGACGGAAAAACAAAGCTAAAGTAGAAAAGTGGCCTGAAACTGATGAAAACGTTCGATTTTGGGCTCCATTAATGGGCACATGGAGCAAGCTGGCTGCCCCCGTTGTAGGGCTCTCAGAGAGCTTTAAAACGGTATGCTGTGCGCCGTGTAACAATTACGGATCAAAAGTTATGGCCATCGGAGCGACGAAGACCTGGTCACAAACCCTACGCCATCGGTCTGCTGGCCCAGCCTCTACGAGAAGCGAAGTTGTCTTGCCCAATGTTTCGTGGCATTCAGTAATAGAGATTTGGTGGATAAAGTATTTTGGCAACTCTAACCATGTCAAAAAAATTTGAAAAGGGGGTGCAACACAAGGCCTTCCCACGGGGTCACCCATCCAAGTACTACTCTCACCCAAGCACGCTTAACTTCGGAGTTTTGCTGGGATCCGATGCAGTAGTGCTGGTATGATTGCACCCCTCATGTTGAGGGCACAATTCCTTTATGTGTTAACTGTTCACAGTCCCAGCCTAGAAAGATGGCCCATTCAAAAAGCCCAATGGGCTTAACGACAACCCATCAGCTTCAACAACGCTGCATGTTTGCACGACGTGATATTGACACGTTATAGGGCCCTCTGATGTCCCGCGAGTCAGGTTGTCGTCCTTTTAACGGTTCACGACGTACGATCCGGGACGGAAAGACAGAGCAAAAGAAGAAAAGTGGCCTGAAATTGATAAAAACGTTCGATTTTCGGCTCCAAAAAGGGCACTGCGAGCAAGCTGGCTGCCCCCGTCGTAGAGCTCTCAGAGATCTTTGCAACGGTATGTTGTGCGCCACGTAACTCCTTACGGATCAAAAGTTTTGGGCACCGGAGCGACGGAGACCTTGTCACAAATCCAATGCCCTCGGTTTGCGGGCCCAGCCTCTACGTGAAGCGAAGTTGTCTTGCCCAATGTTCCGTGGGATTCAGTAATAGAGATTTGGTGGATAAAGTATCTTGGCAACCTTAACCAGGGCTAAAAAAATTGAAAAGGGGGTGCAACACGAGGACTTCCCATGGTGTCACCCATCCTAGTACTTCTCTCGTCCAAGCTCGCTTAACATCGGAGTTCTGATGTGATCCGGTGCATTAGTGCTGGTAGGATCGCACCCGTGATGTTGAGGCACAATTCCTTTATGTGTGAACTGTTCACAGTCCCAGCCTAGAGAGATGGCCCATTCAAGAGGCCCAATGGGCTTAACGACAACCCATCCGCTTCAACAACGTAGCATGCTTGCAAGACGTGATATCGACACGTTGAAGGGCCCTCTGATGTCCCGTGAGTCAGGTTGTCGTCCTTTTAACAGTTCACGACGTACGATGCAGGACGAAAAAACAAAGCAAAAGTAGAAAAGTGGGCTGAAACTGATGAAAACGTTCAATTTTGGAATCCAAAAATGGGCACTGCGAGCAAGCTGTCTGCCCCCCGTCGTAGAGCTCTCAGAGAGCTTTGCAACAGTATGTTGTACACCGCGTAACAATTAAGGATCAAAAGTTATAGGCATCAGAGCGACGAAGACTTGGTCACAAACCCTACGCCCTCGGTTTACGGGCCCAGCCTCTACGTGAAGCAAAGTTGTCTTGCCTAATGTTCCGTGGGATTCAGTCATAGAGATTTGGTGGATAAAGTATCTTGGCAACCTTAACAAGGGCAAAAAAAATTGTAAAGGGGTGCAACACGAGAACTTCCCAGGTTGTCACCCATCCTAGTACTACTCTCGCCCAAGCACGCTTAACTTCGGAGTTCTGATGGGATCCGGTACATTAGTGCTGGTATGATCGCACCCGTCATGTTGAGGGCACAATTCCTATTTGTCTTAACGGTTCACAGTCCCAGCCTAGAGAGATGGCCCATTCAAAAGGCCCAATGGGCTTAACGACAACCCATCCGCTTCAACAACGAAGCATCCACACTAGATGTTATATCGACACGTTGTAGGGCCCCCCGATGTCCCGCAAGTCAGGTTGTCTTCCATTTAACAGCTCACGACGTACGATCCGGGACAGAAAAATAGAGCAAAAGAATAAAAGTGGCCTGAAACAGATGAAAACGTTCAAATTTGGACTCCAAAAAGGGCACAAAGAGGAAGCAAGCTGGCCCCGTCGTTGAGCTCTCAGATTGCTTTGCAACGGTATGTTGTGCACCGCGTAACTCCTTATGTATCAAAAGTTATGGGCACCGGAGCGACGGAGACCTGGTCACAAACCCTATGCCCTCGGTTTATCGGGCCCAGCCTCTACGTGAAGCGAAGTTGTCTTGCCCAATGTTCCATGGGATTCAGTAAAAGAGATTTGGTGGATAAAGTATCTTGGCAACCCTAACCAGGGCAAAAAAAATTGAAAAGGTCGTCCAACACGATGACTTCCCAGGGGGTCACCCATCCTAGTACTACTCTCGCCCAAGCACGCTTAACTTCGAAGTTCTGATGGGATCCAATGAATTAGTGCTGGTATGATAGCACCCGTCATGTTGAGGGCACAATTCCTTTATGTGTTAACTGTTCACAGTCCCAGCCTAGAGAGATGGCCTATTCAAAAGGCCCAATGGGCTTAACGACAACCCATCTTCTTCAACAACGCAACATGCTTGCAAGACGTGATATCGACATGTTGTAGGGCCCTCTGTTGTCCCGCGAGTCAAGTTGTCGTCCTTTTAACAGTTCACGACGTACGATCTAGGATGAAAAAACAGAGCAAAACAAGAAAAGTGGCCTGAAACTGATGAAAATGTTCGATTTTGGGCTCCAAAAATGGGAACAACGAGCATGCTAGCTGCCCCCGGCGTAGAGCTCTCAGAGAGCTTTGTAACGCTATGTTGTGTGCCGTGTAACTCCATACGGATTAAAAGTTATTGGCACCCGAGTGACGGAGACTTGGTCACAAACCCTATGCCCTCGGTTTGCGGGCCAAGCCTCTACGTGAAGCGATGTTGTCTTGCCCAATGTTCCATGGGATTCGGTAATAAAGATTTGGTGGATCAAGTATCTTGGCAACCCTAACCAGGGCAAAAAAAATTGAAAAGGGCGTACAACACGAGGACTTCCCAGGGGTCACCCATCAAAGTACTACTCTCGCCTTAGCACGCTTAACTTCGGAGTTCTGATGGGATCCGGTGCATTAGTGCTGGTATGATCGCACCCGTCAAGTTGAGGGCACAAGTCCTATATGTGTTAACGGTTCACAATCGCAGGCTAGAGAGATGGCCCATTCAAAAGGCCCAATGGGCTTAACGACAACCCAACCGTTTCAACAAACGTAGCATCCCCGCAAAACTTGATATTGACATGTTGTAGGGCCCTCCGATGTACCGCGAGTCAGGTTGTCGTCCTTTTAACAATTCACGACGTACGATCCGGGACGGAAAAACATAGCAAAAGAAGAAAAGTGGCCTGAAACGGATGTAAACGTTCAATTTTGTGCTCCAAAAATGGGCACAGCGAGCATGGTAGCTGCCCACGTCGTAGAGCTCTCAGAGAGCTTTGCAACGGTATGCTGTGCACCGCGTAACTCCATACGGATCAAAAGTTATGGGCACCCGAGCGACGGAGACCTGGTCACAAACCCTACTCCCTCGGGTTGCGGGCCCAGCCTCTACGTGAAGCGAAGTTGTCATGCCCAATGTTCCGTGGGATTCAGTAATTGAGATTTGGTGGATAAAGTATCTTGGCAACCCTAACCAGGGCAAAAAAAATTGAAAAGGGCGTGCAACACGAGGACTTCCTAGGGGGTCATCGATCCTAGTACAACTCTAGCCCAAGCACGCTAAACTTCAGAGTTCTGATGGGATCCGGTGCAATAGTGCTGGTATGATCGTACCCGTCATGTTGAGGGCACAATTTCTTTACGTGTTAACTATTCACTGTCCCAACCTAGAGAGATGGCACATTCAAAAGGCCCACTGGGCTTAACGCCAACCCATCAGCTTCAACAACGCAGCATGCTTGCAAGACGTGATATTGACACGTTGTAGGGCTCTCTGATGTCCCGCGAGTCAGGTTGTCGTCCTTTTAACAGTTCACGAAACGATCCGAGACGAAAAAACAGAGCAAAAGAAGAAAAGTGGCCTGAAACTGATGAAAACGTTCGATTTTAGCCTCCAAAAATGGGCACAACGAGCATGCTGTCTGCCCCCGTCGTAGAGCTCTCAGAGAGCTTTGCAACGGTATAATGTGCGCCGCGTAACTCCTTACGGATCAAAACTTATGGGCACCGGAGCTAAGGAAACCTGGTCACAAACCCTATGCCCTCAGTTTGCGGGCCCAGCCTCTACATGAAATGAAGTTGTCTTGTCCAATGTTCCGTAGGATTCAGTAATAGAGATTTGGTGGATAAAGTATCTTGGCAACCCTAACCAGGGAAAAAAAAATTGAAAAGGGGGTGCAACACGAGGACTTCCCAGGGAGTCACCCATCCTAGTACTACCTTCGCCCAAGCACGCTTAACTTCGGAGTTCTGATGGGATCCGGTGCATTAGTGCTGGTATGATCGTAAACGTCATGTTGATGGCACAATTCTTTTATGTGTTAACGGTTCACAGTCCCAACCTAGAGAGATAGCCCATTCAAAAGGCCCAGTGGGCTTAGCGACAACCAATCTGCTTCAACAACGCAGCATGCTTGCAAGACGTGATATCAACACGTTGTAGGGCCCTGTGATGTCCCGCAAGTCCGGTTGTCGTCCTTTTAACAGTTCACGACGTATGATCCGAGACGAAAAAACAGAGCAATAGAAGAAAAGTGGCCTGAAACTGATGAAAATGTTCAATTTTGGGCTCCAAAAAAGGGCACAGCGAGCATGCTGGCTGCCCCCGTCGTAGAGCTCTCAGAGAGCTTTGCAATGGTATGCTGTGCAGCGCGTAAGTCCTTACGGATCAATAGGTATGGGAACCCGAGCGACGGAGACCTGGTCACAAACCCTACGCCCTCGGTTTGCAGGCCCAGCCTCTACGTGAAGCGAAGTTGTCTTGCCTAATGTTCTGTGGGATTCAGTAATAGAGATTTGGTGGATAATGCATCTTGGAAACCCTAACCAGGGCAAAAAAAATTGAAAATGGGGTGCAATACGACGACTTCCCAAGGGGTCACCCATCCTAATACTACTCTGGCCCAAGCACGCTTAACTTCGAAGTTCTGATGGGATCCGTTGAATTGGTGCTGGTATGATCGCACCAGTCATGTTGAGGGCACAATTCTATATGTGTTAACGGTTCACAGTTCCAGCCTAGAGAGATAGCATATTCAAAAGGCCCAATGGGCTTAACGACAACCCATCCGCTTCAACAACGCAGCATGCTTGCAAGACCTGATAACGACACATTGTAGGGCCTCTGATGTCCCGCGAGTCAGGTTGTCATCCTTTTAACTGTTCACGACGTACGATCCGGGACGGAAAAACATAGCAAAAGAAGAAAAGTGCCCTAAAACTGATGAAAACGTTCGATTTTGGGCTCCAAAAATAGGCACAGCGAGGATGCTTGCTACCCCCGTCATAGAGCTCTCAGAGAGCTTTGCAACGGTATGATATTCGCCCCGTAACTCCTTACGGATCAAAAGTAATGGGCACCGGAGCGATGGAGACCTGGTCATAAACCCTACGCCCTCGGTTTGCGGGCCCTGCCTCTACGTGAAATGAACTTGTCTTGCCCAATGTTCCGTGGGATTCAGTAATAGAGATTTGGTGGATAAAGTATCTTGGCAACCCTAACCAGGGCAAAAAAAATTGAAAAGGGAGTGCAACACGAGGACTTCCTAGGGGGTCACCCATCCTAGTACTATTCTTGCCCTAGCACGCTGAACTTTGGAGTTCTAATGGGATCCGGTGCATTAGTGCTGGTATGATCACACCCGTCATGTTGAGGGCACAATTTCTTTACGTGTTAACTGTTCACATTCCCAGCCTAGAGAGATGGCCCATTCAAAAGGCCCAATGGGCTTAACGACAACCCATCCGCTTCAACAACGCAGCATGCTTGCAAGACGTGATATCAACACGTTGTAGGGCCCTCTGATGTCCAGCAAGTCAGGTTGTCATCCTTTTAACAGTTCACGACTTACGATCCGAGACGAAAAAACAGAGCAAAAGTAGAAAAGTGGCCTGAAACTGATGAAACCGTTTGATTTTGGGCTCCAAAAATGGGCACAGCGACCAAGCTGGCTGCCCCCGTCGTAGAGCTCTCAAAGAGCTTTGCAACGGTATGTTGTGCGCCGTTTAACTCCTTACGGACCAAAAGTTATGGGCACCGGAGCGACGTAGACCTGTTCACAAACCCTACGCCCTCGGTTTGCAGGCCCAGCCTCTACGTGAAGCGAAGTTGTCTGGCCCAATGTTCCATGGGTTTCAGTAATAGAGATTTGGTGGATAAAGTATCTTGGCAACCCTAACCAGGGCAAAAAAAATTGAAAAGGGGGTGTGACACGAGGACTTCCCAAGGGGTCACCCATCCTAGTACTACTCTCGCCCAAGCATGCTTAACTTTGGGGTTCTGATAGGATCTCGGGCATTAGTGCTGGTATGATCGCACCCGTCATGGTGAGGGCACAATTCCTATATGTGTTAACGGTTCATAGTCCCAGCCAAGAGAGATAGCCCATTCAAAAGGCGCAATGGGCTTAACGATAACCCATCCGCTTCAACAACGCAGCATCCTCGCAAGACGTGATATCGACACGTTGTAGGGCCCTCTGATGTCCCGCGAGTCAGATTGTCGTCCTTTTAACAGTTCCCGACATACCATCCGGGATGAAAAAATATAGCAAAAGAAGAAAAGTGGCCTGAGATTGATGAAAACGTTCGATTTTGGGCTCCAAAAACGGGCACAGCGAGCATGCTGGCTGCCCCCATCGTAGTGCGCTCAGAGAGCTTTGCAACGGTATTCTGTGCGCCGTGTAACTCCTTACGGATCAAAAGTTATGGGCAACGGAGCGACGGAGACCTGGTAACAGACCCTGCGCCCTCAGTTTACGGGCCCAGCCTCTACGTGAAGCGAAGTTGTCTTGCCCAATGTTCCGTGGGCTTCAGTAATAAAGATTTGGTGGATAAAGTATCTTGGCAACCCTAACCAGGGAAAAAAAAATTGAAAAGGTGGTGCAGCACGAGGACTTCTCAGGGGGTCACCCTTCCTAGTACTACTCTCGCCGAAGCACGCTTAACTTCAGAGTTCTGATAGGATCCAGTAAATTAGTGCTGATATGATCGCACCCGTCATGTTGAGGGCACAATTGCTTTATTTGTTAACGGTTCACAGTCCCAGCCGAGAGAGATGGCCCATTCAAAAGGCCCAATGGGCTTAACGACAAGCCATCCGCTTCAACAATGCAACATCCTCAACAAACGTGATATCGGCACATTGTAGGGCCCTCTGATGACCCACGAGTCAGGTTGTCGTCCTTTTAACAGTTCACGGCGTACGATCCGGGATGGAAAAATAGAGCAAAAGAAGAAAAGTGGCCTGAAACTGATGAAAACGTTTGATTTTGGGCTGCAAAAACTGGCACACCAAGCAAGACGGCTGCCCCCGTCGTAGAGCTCTCAGAGAACTTTGCAACGATATGCTGTGCACCGCTTAACTCCTCACGGATCAAAAGTTATGGGCATCGGAGCGACGGAGACCTGGTTACAAACCCTACGCCCTCGATTTGCGGGCCCAGCCTCTACGTGAAGCGAAATTATCTTGCCCAATGTTCCGTTGGATTCAGTAATAGAGATTTGGTGCATAAAGTATCTTGGCAACCCTAACCAGGGCAAAAAAAATTGAAAAGGGGGTGTAACACGAGGACTTCATAGGGGGTCACCCATCCTAGTACTACTTTCGCCCAAGCACGCTTAATTTCGGAGTTCTGATGGGATCCGGTGCATTAGTGCTGGTACGATCGCACCCGTCATGTTGATGGCACAATTCCTTTATGTGATAACGGTTCACAGTCCTAGCCTAGAGAGATGGCCCATTCAAAAGGGCCAATGGGCTTAACGACAACCCATCCGCTTCAACAACGCGGCATGCTTGTAAGATGTGATATCGACACGTTGTAGGGACCTCTGATGTCCCGCGAGTCAGGTTGTCGATGTTTTAACAGTTCACGACGTACGATCCGGGACGGAAAAATAGAGCAAAAGAAGAAAAGTGGCCTGAAACGGATGAAAACATTCGATTTTGGGCCCCAAAAATGGGCAAAGCCAGCATGTTGGCTGCCCCCGTCGTAGAGCTCTCAGAGTGCTTTGCAATGGTATGCTGTTAGCCGTGTAACTCCTTACGGATCAAAAGTTATGGGCACCAGAGCGACGGAGACCTGGTCACAAACCCTACGCCCTCGGTTTCCGGGCCCAGCCTCTACATGAAGCGAAGTTTTCTTGCCCAATGTTCCATGGGATTCAGTAATAGAGATTTGGTGGATAAAGTATCTTGGCAACCCTAACCCAGGCAAAAAAATTTGAAAAGGGGGTGCAACACGAGGACTTCCCAAGGGGTCACCTATCCTAGTACTACTCTCGCCCAAGCACGCTTATCTTCGGAGTTCTGATGAGATCCGCTGCATTAGTGCTGGTATTATCACACCCGTCATGTTGAGGGCACAATTCCTTTATGTGTTAACAGTTCACAGTCCCAGCCTAGGGAGATGGCCCATTCAAAAGGCCCAATGGGTTAACGACAACCCGTACGCTTCAACAACGCATCATGCTTGCAAGACGTGATATCGACAGGTTGTAGGGCCCTCTAATGTCTAGCGAGTTAGGTTGTCGTCCTTTTAACAGTTTACGACGTGCGATCCGACATGGAAAAAGAGCGCAAAAGAAGTAAAGTGGCGTGAAACTGATGAAAACGGTGGATTTTTGGCTCTAAAAATGGGCACAACGAGCAAGCTGGCTGCCCACGTCGTAGAGCTCTCAGAGAGCTTTCCAACTGTATGCTATGCGCCACGTAACTCCTTACGAATCAAAGGTTATGGGCACCGGAGCGACGGAAACCTGGTCACAAACCCTACGCCCTCGGTTTACGGGCCCAGCTTCTACGTGAAGCGAAGTTGTGTTGCCCAATGTTCCGTGGGATTCAGTAATAGAGATTTGGTGGATAAAGTATCTTGGCAACCCTAACCAGGGCAAAAAATATTGAAAAGGGGGTGCAACACGAGGACTTCCCAGGGGGTCACCCATCCTAGTACTACTCTCGCCAAGCACGCTTAATTTCGGAGTTCTGAATGGATCCGGTGCATTAGTGCTGGTATCATTGCACACGTCATGTTGAGGGCACAATTCCTATATGTGTTAACGGTTCACAGTCCCAACTTAGAGAGATGGCCTATTCAAAAAGCCCAATGGGCTTAACGACAACCCAATTGCTTCAACAAAGCAGCATCCATTCAAGAGGTGATATCGACACGTTGTAGGGCCCTCTGATCGGAACTGGTGCATTAGTGTTGGTATGATAGCACCCATCATGTTGAGGGCACAATTCCTTTATGTGTTAATAGTTCACAGTCCCAGCCTAGAGAGATGGCCCATTCAAAAGGCCCAATGGGCTTAACGACAACCCATCCTCTTCAACAACGCAGCATCATCGGAAGACGTGATATCGACGCATTGTAGGGCACTCTGATTTTCCTCGAGTCAGGTTGTCGACCATTTAACAGTTCACGATGTACGATCCGGGACGGAAAAATAGAGCAAAAGAAGAAAAGTGGCCTGAAACTGATGAAAATGTTCAATTTTGGGTTGCAAAAATGGGCACAACGAGCACACTGGCTGCCCCCGTCGTAGAGCACTCAGAGAACTTTGCAACGGTATGTTGTACGCCGTGTAACTCCTTACGGATCAAAACTTATGTGCACCGGAGCGACGGAGACCTGGTCACAAACCCTAGGCCCTCGGTTTGCGGGTCCAGCCTCTACGTGAAGCGAAGTTGTCTTGCCCAATGTTCCGTGGGATTCGGTAATAGAGATCTGGTGGATAAAGTATCTTGGCAACCCTAACCAGGGCAAAAAAATTGAAAGGGGGGTGCAATAAGAGGACTTCCCAAGGGGTCACCCATCTTAGTACTACTCTCGCCCAAGCACGCTTAACATCGGAGTTCTGATTGGATCTGGTGCATTCGTGCTGGTATGATCGCATCCGTCATGTTGAGGGCACAATTCCTATATGTGTTAACGGTTCACAGTCCCAGCCTAGAGGGATGGCCCATTCAAAAGGCCCAATGGGCTTAACGACAACCCATCTGCTTCAACAACGCGGCATGCTTGCAATACGTGATATCGACACGTTGTAGGGCCCTCTGATGTCCCGCGAGTCAGGTTGTCGTACTTTTAACAGTTCACGACGTACGATCCGGGACTGAAAAATAGAGCAAAAGAAGAAAAGTGGCCTAAAACTAATAAAAATGCTCGATTTTGGGCTCCAAAAATGGGCACAACGAGCATGCTGGCTACCCCCGTCGTAGAGCTCTCAGAGAGCTTTGTAACGGTATGCTGTGCGCCGCGTAACTCCTAACGGATCAAAAGTTATGGGTACCGGAGCGACGGAGACCTGGTGACAAAACCTACGGCCTCAGTTTGTGGGCCCAGCCTCTACGTGAAGCGAAGTTGACTTGCCCAATGTTCTGTGGGATTCAGTAATAGAGATTTGGTGGATAAAATATCTTGGCAACCCTAACCAGGGTAAAAAAAATAAAAACGGAGTGCAACACGAGGACTTCCAAGGGGGTCACCCATCCAAGTACTACTCCCGCCCAAGCACGCTTAACTTCAGAGTTCTGATGGGATCCGATGCATTTATGCTGATATGATTGCACCCATAATGTTGAGGGCACAATTCCTTTATGTGTTAACGGTTCAAAGTCCCAACCTAGAGAGATGGCCCATTCAAAAGGCCCAATGGGTTTAACGACAACCCATCCGCTTCAACAACGCGGCATGCTTGTAAGATGTGATATCGACACGTTGTAGGGCCCTCTGATGTCCCGCGAGTCAGGTTGTCAAAGTTTTAACAGTTCACGACGTACGATCCGGGACGAAAAAATAGAGCAAAAGAAGAAAAGTGGCCTGAAACGGATGAAAACATTCGATTTTGGGCTCCAAAAATGGGCAAAGCCAGCATACTGGCTGCCCCCGTCGTAGAGCTCTCAGAGAGCTTTGCAACGGTATGTTGTTCGCCGTGTAACTCCTTACGGATCAAAAGTTATGGGCACCAAAGCGACAGAGACCTGGTCACAAACCCTACGCCCTCGGTTTCCGGGCCCAGCATCTACGTGAAGCGAAGTTGTCTTGCCCAATGTTCCATGGGATTCAGTAAAAGAGATTTGGTGGATAAAGTATCTTGGCAACCCTAACCAAGGCAAAAAAATTTGAAAATGGGGTGCAACACGAGGACTTCCCAAGGGGTCACCCATCCTAGTACTACTCTCGCCCAAGCACGCTTATCTTCGGAGTTCTAATGAGATCCGGTGCATTAGTGCTGGTGTGATCGCACCCATCATGTTGAGGGCACAATTCCTTTATGTGTTAACGGTTCACAGTCCCAGCCTTGGGAGATGGCCCATTCAAAAGGCCCAATGGGTTAACGAGAACCCATACGCTTCAACAACGCATCATGCTTGCAAGACGTGATATCGACAGGTTGTAGGGCCCTCTGATGTCTAGCGAGTTAGGTTGTCATCCTTTTAATAGTTTACGACGTACAATCCGGGACGGCAAAAGAGAGCAAAAGAAGAAAAATGGCTTGAAACTGATGAAAACGTTCGATTTTGCGCCCAAAAATGGGCACAGCGAGCAAGCTGGTCGCCCCCGTCGTAGAGCTCTCAGAGAGCTTTGCAACTGTATGCTGTGCGCCATGTAACTCCTTACGGATCAAAGGTTATAGGCACCGGAGCCACGGAGACCTAGTCACAAACCCTACGCCCTCGGTTTGCAGGCCCAGCCTCTACGTGAAGCGAAGTTGTCTTGCCCAATGTTCCGTGGGATTCAGTATTGAGATTTGGTGGATAAAGTATCTTGGCAACCCTAACCCGGGCAAAAAAAAATTGAAAAGGGGGTGCAACACGAGGACTTCCCAAGAGGTCTCCCATCCTAGTACTACTCTCGCCCAAGCATGCTTAACTTCGGAGTTCTGATGGGATCAGTTGCATTTGTGCTGGTATTATTGCACCAGTCATGTTGAGGGCACAATTCATTTATGTGTTGACGGTTCGTAGTCACAGCATAAAGAGATGGCCCATTCAGAAGGCCCAATGGGTTAACGACAACCCATCCGCTTCAACAACGCATCATGATTGCAAGACATGATATCGACACGTTGTAGGGCCCTCTGATGTCCCGCGAGTCAGGTTGTCGTCCTTTTAACAGTTCACGACGTACGATTCGGTACCCAAAAACAGGGCAAAAGTAGAAAAGTGGCCTGAAACTGATGAAAACGTTTGATTTTGGACTCCAAAAATGTGCACGGCTTGTAAGTTGGCTGCCCCCGTCGTAGAGCTCTCAGAGAACTTTGGAACGGTTTGCTGTGCGCCGTGTAACTCCTTACGGATCAAAAGTTATGGGCATCGGAGCGACGGAGACTTGGTCACAAACCCTACGCCCTCGGTTTGTGGGCCCAGCCTTTACGTGAAACGAAGTTCTCTTGCCCAATTTTCCGTGGGATTCAGTAATAGAGATTTAGTGGATAAAGTATGTTGGCAACCCTAACCAGGGCAAAAAAAATTGAAAAGGGGGTGCAACACGAGGACTTCCCAAGGGGTCACCCATCCTAGTACAACTCTCGCCCAAGCACGCTTAACTTCGGAGTGCTGATTGGATCCGGTGCATTAGTGCTGGTATTGTCGCACCCGTCATGTTGATGGCACAATTCCTATATGTGTTAACGGTTCACAGTCCCAGCCTAGAGATATGGCCCATTCAAAAGGCCCAATGGGCTTAACGGCAACCCATCCGTTTCAACAACGCAGCACTCTCGCAAGTTGTGATATCGACACGTTGTAGGGCCCTCTGACGTCTCGCGAGTCAGGTTGTTGTCCTTTTAACAGTTCACGGCGTACGATTCGGGATTGAAAAACAGAGCAAAAGAAGAAAAGTGGCCTGAAACAGATGAAAACATTCAATTTTGGGCTCCAAAAATGGGCACAAAGAGAATGGTGGCTAGCCCCGTCGTAGAGCTTTCAGAGAGCTTTGCAAAGGTATGTTGTGCGCCGCGTAACTCCTTACGGATCAAAAGTTATGGGCACCGGAGTGATGGAGACCTGGTCACAAACCCTACGCCCTCGGTTTATGCCCCCAGCCTCTACGTGAATCGAAGTTGTCTTGCCCAATGTTCCGTGGGATTCAGTAATAGAGATTTGGTGGATAAAGTATCTTGACAACCCTAACCAGGGCAAAAAAAAGTGAAAAGAGGGTGCAACACGAGGACTTCCCAGGGGGTCACCCATCCTAGTACTAGTCTCGCCCAAGCACGCTTAACTTCAGAGTTCTGATGGGATACGGTGCATTCGTGCTGGTATGATCGCCCCCGTCATGTTGAGGGCACAATTCCTATATGTGTTAACGGTTCACAGTCCCAGCCTAGAGATATGGCTCATTCAAAAGGCCCAATGGGCTTAACGACAACCCATCCGCTTCAACAACGCTGCATCATCGCAGGACGTGATATCGACACGTTGTAGGGCCCTCTAATGTCCCGCGAGTCAGGTTGTCGTCCTTTAAACAGTTCACGACGTACAATCCGGGATGAAAAACAGAGCAAAAGAAGAAAAGTGGCCTAAAACTGATGAAAATGTTTGATTTTTTTCTCCAAAAAGGGCAAAGCGAGCAAGCTGGCTGCCCCCGTCGTAGAGCTCTCAGAGAGCTTTGCAACGGTATGCTGTGCGCCGCGTAACTCCTTACGGATCAAAAGTTATCGGCACCGGAGCGTCGGAGACCTAGTCACAAACCCTACGCCCTCGGTTTACGGGCCCGGCCTCTACGTGAAGCGAAGTTGTCTTGCCCAATGTTCCGTGGGATTCTGTAATAGAGATTTGGTGGTTAAAGTATCTTGGCAACCCTAACCAGGGCAAGAAAAATTGAAAAGCGGGTGCAACACGAGGACTTCCCAAGGGGTCACACATCCTAGTACTACTCTCGCCCAAGTACGCTTAACTTCGGAGTTCTGATGGGATCCGGTGCATTAGTTCTAGTATGATCGCACCCGTCATGTTGAGGGCACGATTCCTTTATTTGTTAACTGTTCACTGTCCCAGCCTAGAGAGATGTCCCATTCAAAAGGCCCAATGGGCTTAACGACAACCCATCCGCTTCAACAACGCAGCATCCTCACCAGACGTGATATCAACACGCTGTAGGTCCCTCTGATGTCCCGCAATTCAGGTTGTCGTCCTTTTAACTGTTCACAACGTACGATACGGGACGGAAAAACAGAGCAAAAGAAGAAAAGTGGCCTGAAATTGATGAAAACGTTCAATTTTGGTCTCCAAAAACGGGCACAGCGACAAGCAGGCTACCCAAATCGTAGAGCTCTCAAAGAGCTTTGCAATGGTATGCTGTGCGCCGCATAACTCCTTACGCATCAAAAGTTATGGGCACCGGAGCGACGGAGACCTGGTCACAAACCCTAGGCCCTTGGTTTGACGGCCCATCCTCTATGTGAATCGCAGTTGTTTCGCCCAATGTTCCGTGCGATTCAGTAATAGAGATTTGGTGGATAAAGTGTCTTGGCAACCCTAACCAGGGCAAAAAAAATTGAAAAGGGGGTGCAACACGAGGACTTCCCAGGGGGTCACCCATCATAGTACTACTCTCGCCCAAGGACGCTTAACTTCGGAGTTCTGATGGGATCTGGTGTATTAGTGCTGGTATCATCGAACCCGTCACGTTGAGGGCACAATTCCTTTATGTGTTAACTGTTCACAGTCCCAGCCTAGAGAGATGGACCACTCAAAAGGCCCAATGGGCTTAACGACAACCCATCCACTTCAACAACGCAGCATGCTTGCAAGACGTGATATCGACACGTTGTAAGGCCCTCTGATGTCCCGCGAGTCAGGTTGTCGTCCTTTTAATAGTTCACGACGTACAATCCGGGATGGAAAAACTGGGCAAAAGAAGAAAAGTGGCCTGAAACTGATGAAAACATTCGATTTTGGGATCCAAAAATGGGCACAACGAGCAAGTTGGCTGCCCCCGTCGTAGAGCTCCCAGAGAGCTTTGCAACGGTGTGCTGTGCACTTCGTAACTCTTTACGGATCAAAAGTTATGGGCACCGGAGCAACGGAGACCTGGTCACAAACCCTACGCCCTCGGTTTACGGTCCTAGCCTCTACGTGGAGCGTAGTTTTCTTGCCCAATGTTCCGTGGGATTCAGTAATAGAGATTTGGTGGATAATGTATCTTGACAACCCTAACCTGGGCAAAAAAAATTGAAAAGGGCGTGCAACACGAGGACTTCCCAAGGGGTACCCCATCCTAGTACTACTCTCACCCAAAAACGCTTAACTTCGAAGTTCTGATGGGATTCGGTGCATTAGTGCTGGAATGATCGAACCCGTCATGTTGAGGGCACAATTCCTTTATGTGTTAACTGTTCACAGTCCCAGCCAAGAGAGATGTCCTATTCAAAAGGCCCAATGGGCTTAACGACAACCCATCCACTTCAACAACGCAGCATCCTCGCAAGACGTGATATCGACACGTTGTAGGGCCCTCTAATGTCCCGCGAGTCAGGTTTTCATCCTTTTAACAGTTCTCGACGTACGATCCGGGATGGAAAAATAGAGGAAAAGAAGAAAAGTGTCCTGAAACTGATGAAAATGATCGATTTTGGGCTCCAAGAATAGGCACAGCGAGCAAGTTGGTTGCCCCCGTCTTAGAGCTCTCAGAGAGCTTTGCAACGGTATGCTGTGCGCCGCGCAACTCCTTACAGATCAAAAGTTATGGGCACCGGAGCGTCGGAGACCTGGTCAAAAACCCTATGACCTCGGTTTGCAGGCCCGGCCTCTACGTGAAGCGAAGTTGTCTTGCCCGATGTTCCGTGGGATTCTGTAATAGAGATTTAGTGGATAAAGTATCTTGGCAACCCTAACCAGGGCAAAAGAAATTGAAAAGGGGGTGCAACATGAGGACTTCCCTAGGGGTCTCCCATCCTAGTCCTACTCTCGCCCAAGCACGCTTAACTTCAGAGTTCTGATGGGATCCGGTGCATTAGTTCTGGTATGATCACACTCGTCATGTTGAGGGCGCAATTCCTTTATGTGTTAACTGTTCACAGTCCCAGCCTAGAGAGATGGCCCATTCGAAAGGCCCAATGGCCTTAACGACAAGCCATCCGCTTCAACAACGCAGCAACCTCGCAAGATGTAATATCGACACGTTGTAGGGCCCTCTGATGTCCCGCGAGTCAGGTTGTCATCCTTTTAACAGTTCACGACGTACGATCCGGGACGGAAAAGCAGAGCAAAAGAAGAAAAGTGGCCTAAAACTGATGAAAACTTTCAATTTTGGAATCCAAAAAGGGTACAACGAGCAAGCTGGCTACCCCCGTCGTAGAGCTCTAAGAGAGCTTTGCAACGGTATGCTGTGTGCCGCGTAACTCTTTACGGATCAAAAGTTATGGGCTCCATAGCGACAGAGACCTGGTCACAAACCCTATGGCCTCGGTTTGCCGACCCAGCCTCTACGTGAAGCAAAGTTGTCTTGCCCAATGTTCCGTGGAATTCAGTAATAGAGATTTGGTGGATAAAGTATCTTGGCAACCCGAACCAGGGAAAAAAAAATTGAGATGGGTGTGCAACACGAGGACTTCACAAGGGGTCACACATCCTAGTACTACTCTCGCCCAACCACGCTTAACTTCGGAGTTCTGATGGGATCCGGTGCATTAGTTCTGGTATGATCGCACCCATCATGTTGAGGGCACAATTCCTTTATTTGTTAACTGTTCACAGTCCCAGCCTAGAGAGATGTCCCATTCAAAAGGCCCAATGGCCTTAACAACAACCCATCCGCTTCAACAACGCAGCATCCTCACCAGACGTGATATCGACACGGTGTAGGTCCCTCTGATGTCCCGCGAGTCAGGTTGTCATCCTTTTAACAGTTCACAACGTACGATCCGGGACGGAAAAACAGAGCAAAAGGAGAAAAGTGGCCAGAAACTGATGAAAACGGTCGATTTTCGGCTCCAGAAACGGGCACAGCGACAAGCTGGCTGCCCCCATCATAGAGCTCTCAAAGAGCTTTGCAACGCTATGTTGTGCGCCGCATAACTCCTTACGCATCAAAAGTTATGGGCCCAGCCTCTACGTGAATCGAAGTTGTCTTGCCCAATGTTCCGTGGGATTCAGTAATAGAGATTTGGTGGAAAAAGTATCCTGGCAACCCTAACCAGGGCAAAAAAAATTGAAAAAGGGGTGCAACACGAGGACTTCCTAGGGGGTCACCCATCCTAGTACTACTCTCGCCCAAGCACGCTTAACTTCGGAGTTCTGATGCGATACGGTACATTCGTGCTGGTATGATCGCCCCCGTCATGTTGAGGGAACAATTCCTATATGTGTTAACGGTTCACAGTCCCAGCCTAGAGATATGGCCCATTCAAAAGGCCCAATGGGCTTAACGACAACCCATCCACTTCAACAACGCTGCATCCTCGTAAAACATGATATCGACACGTTGTAGGGCCCTCTGATGTCCCGCGAGTCAGGTTGTCGTCCTTTTAACATTTCACGACGTACGATCCGGGATGAAAAACAGAGCAAAAGAATAAAAGTGGCCTAAAACTGATGAAAATGTTCGATTTTGGGCTCCAAACACGGGCAAAGCGAGCAAACTGGCTGCCCACGTCGTAGAGCTCTCAGAGACCTTTGCAACGGTATGCTGTTTGCCGCGTAACTCCTTACGGATCAAAAGTTATGGGCACCGGAGCATCGGAGACCTGGTCAAAAAGCCTACGCCTCGGTTTGCAGGCCCGGCCTCTACGTGAAGCGAAGTTGTCTTGCCCAATGTTCCGTGGGATTCGGTAATAGAGATTTGGTGGATAAAGTATCTTGGCAACACTAACCAGGGCAAAAAAAATTGAAAAGGGGGTGCAACACGAGGACTTCCCACGGGGTCAACCATCCTAGTACTACTCTCGCCCAAGCACGCTTAACTTCAGAGTTCTGATGGGATCCGGTGCATTAGTGGTGGTATTATCACACCCGTCATGTTGAGGGCACAATTCCTTTATGTGTTAACTGTTCACAGTCCCAGCCAAGAGAGATGGCCCATTCAAAAGGACCAATAGGCTTAACGACAACCCATCCGCTTCAACAATGCAGCATGCTTGCAAGTCGTGATATTGACACATTTTAGGGCCCTCTGATGTCCAGCGAGTAAGGTTTTCGTCCTTTTCAGAGCTCACGTCATTCGATCCGGGACGAAAAAATAGGGCAAATGAAGAAAAGTGGCTAGAAACTGATGAAAACGTTCAATTTTGGGCTCCAAAAATGGGCACAGCAAGCATGCTGGCTGCCCCTGTCGTAGAGCTCTCAGATAGCTTTGCAACGGTATGCTGTGCGCCGCGTAACTCCTTACGGATCAAAAGTTATGGGCACAGGAGCGATGAAGACCTAGTCACAAGCCTTATGCCCTCGGATTGCAGACCCAGCCTCTACGTGAAACGAAGTTGTCTTGCCCAATGTTTTGTGGGATTCAGTAATAGAGATTTTGTGGATAAATTATCTTGGCAACCCTAACCAGGGCAAATAAAATTGAAAAGGGGGTGCAACACGAGGACTTTCCATGGGGTCACCCATCCTAGTACTACTCTCGCCCAAGCACGCTTAACTTCGGAGTTCTGATGGGATCCAGTGCATTAATGCTGGTATGATTGCACCCGTCATGTTGAGGGCACAATTCCTATATGTGTTAACGGTTCATAGTCCCAGCCTAAAGAGATGGCCCATTCAAAAGGCCCAATGGGCTTAACGACAGCCCATCCGCTTCAACAACCCAGCATGCTTGCAAGACGTGATATCGACATGTTGTAGGGCCCTCTTATGTCCTGCGAGTCAGGTTGTCGTCCTTTTAATAGTTCACGACGTACGATCCAGGACGGAAAAACAAAGGAAAAGAAGAAAAGTGGCCTGAAACTAATGAAAACGTTCGATTTTGGGCTCCAAAAAGGGCACAGAGAGCAAGCCTGCTGCCCCCGTCGTAGAGCTCTCAGAGAGCTTTGCAACGGTATGCTGTGCGCCGCGTAACTCCTTACGGATCAAAAGCTATGGGCAACAGAGCGACCGAGACCTGGTCACAAACCTTACGCCCTCGGTTTACAGGCCCAGCCTCTACGTGAAGCGAAGTTGTCTTGCCCAATGTTCCGTGGGATTCAGTAATAGAGATTTGCTGGATAAAGTATCCTGGCAACCCTAACCAGGGCAAAAAAAATTGAAAAGGGGGTGCAACACGATGACTTCCAAGGGGGTCACCCATCCTAGAACAACTCTCGGCCAAGCACGTTTAAAATCGGAGTTCTGATGGGATCCGGTGCATTAGTGCTGGTATGATCGCAACCGTCATGTTGAGGGCACAATTCATATATGTGTTAACGGTTCACAGTCCTAGCCTAGAGAGATAGCCCATTCAAAAGGACCAATGTGCTTAACGACAACCCATCTGCTTCAACAACGCAGCATCTTCGTAAGACGTGATATTGACACGTTGTAGGCCCTCTGATGTCCCAGGACTCTAGTTGTCGTCCTTTTAACAGTTCACGACTTACGATACGGGATGGAAAAACAGAGCAAAAGAAGAAAAGTGCCTTGAAACTGATGAAAATGTTCGATTTGGGCTCCAAAAAGGGCACATCGAGCAAGTTGGTTGCCCCCGTCGTAGAGCTCTCAAAGAGCTTTGCAACGGTATGCAGTACGCCGCGTAACTCCCTACGGATCAAAAGTTATGGGCACCGGAGCGACGGAGACCAGGTCACAAACCCTACGCCCTCGGTCTGCGGGCCCAGCCTCTACGTGAAACGAAATTGCCTTGCCAACTGTTCTGTGGGATTCAGAAATAGAGATTGGGTGGATAAAGTATCTTGGCAACCCTAACTAGGGGAAAAAAAACTGAAAAGGGGGTGGAACACGAGGACTTCCAAGGGGTTCACCCATCCTAGTACTAATCTTGCCCAAGCACGCTTAACTTCGGAGTTCTTATGGGATCCGGTGCATTTGTGCATGTATGATTGTACCCGTCATGTTGATGGCACAATTCCTTTATATGTTAACGGTTCACCGTCCCAGCCCAGAGAGATAGCCCATTCAAAAGGGCCAATGGGCTTAACGACAACCCATCTACTTCAACAACGCAGCATCCTTGCAAGACGTGATATCGACGTGTTGTAGGGCCCTCTGATGTCCCGCGAGTCAAATTTTCGTCCTTTTAACAGTTCACGACGTACGATCCGGGACGGAAAAACAGAGCAAAAGAAGAAAAGTAGCCTGAAACTGATGAAAACGTTCGATTTTGGGCTCCAAAAATGGGCAAAGCGAGCAAGCTGGCGGCCCCCGTCGTAGAGCTCTCAGAGAGCTTTGCAACGGTATGCTGTGCGCCACGTAACTCTTTACAGATCAAAAGTTAATGGCACCGTAGCGAAGGTGACCTGGTCACAAACCCTACGGTCACAAACCCTACGCCCTCGGTTTGCGGGCCCAGCTTCTACGTGAAACGAAGTTGTCTTGCCCAATGTTCCGTGGGATTTGGTAATAGAAATTTGGTTGATAAAGTATCTTGGCAACCCTAACCAGGGCAAAAAAATTTGAAAAGGGGGTGCAACACGAGGTCTTCTCAGGGGGTCACCCATCCTAGTACTACTCTCGTCCAAGCACGCTTAATTTTGGAATTCTGATGGGATACGGTGCATTAATGCTTGTATGATCGTACCCATCAAGTTGAGGGCACAATTCCTTTATTTATTAACGGTTCACAGTCCCAGCCTAGAAAGATGGCCCATTCAAAAGGCCCAATGGGCTTAACGATAACCCATCCGCTTCAACAACGCATCATCCTCGCAAGACGTGATATCTACACATTGTAGGGCCCTCTGATGTACCGCAAGTCAGGTTGTCGTCCTTTTAACAGTTCACGACGTACGATCCGGGATGGAAAAACGGAGCAAAACAACAAAAGTGGACTGAAACTGATGAAAATGTTCAATTTTGGGCTCCAAAAACTGGAACAGAGAGCAAGCTGGCTGCCCCCGTCGCAGAGCTCTCAGAGAGCTTTGCAACGGTTTGCAATGCGCTGCGTAACTCCTTACGGATCCAAAGTTATGGGCCCCTGAGCGACGGAGCCCTGGTCACAAACCCTCCGCCCTCGGTTTACGGGCCCAGCCTCTGCGTGAAGCGAAGTTGTCTTGCCCTATGTTACGTGGGATTCAGTAATAGAGATTTGGTGGATAAAGTATCTTCGCAACGCTAACCAGGGCAAACAAAATTGAAAAGGGGTTGCAACACGAGGACTTCCGAGGGGGGCACCCATCCTAGTACTACTCTCGCCCAAGCACGCTTAACTTCGGAGTTCTAATGGGATCCGGTGCATTAGTGCTGGTATGATCGCACCCGTCATGTTGAGGGCACAATTCTTTTATGTGTTAACGGTTCACAGTCCTAGCCTAGAGAGATGGCCTATTCAAAAGGCCTAATAGGCTTTACGACAACCCATCTGCTTCAACAACGCATCATCCTCGCAAGGCGTGATATCGACACGTTGTAAGGCCCTCTGATGTCCCGCGAGTCAGGTTGTCGTCCTTTTAACAGTTCACGATGTACAATCCGGGACGAAAAAACAAAGCAAAAGAAGAAAAGAGGCCTGAAACTGATGAAAACGTTCAATTTTGAACTCCAAAAATGGGCCCAGCGAGCAAGCTGGCTGCCCCATCGTAGAGCTCTTTGAGAGCTTTGCAACGGTATGTTGTGCACCGCGTAACTCCTTACGGATCAAAAGTTATGGGCACCGGAGCGACGGAGACCTGGTCACAAACCCTACGCCCTCGGTTTGTGGGCCCAGCCTCTACGTGAAGAGAAGTTGTCTTGACCTATGTTCCGTGGGATTCAGTAATAGAGATTTGGTGGATAAAGTATCTTGGCAACCCAAACCAGGCCAAAAAAAATTGAAAAGGGGGTGCAACACGAGGACTTCCCAAGGGGTCACCCATCCTAGTACCACTCTCGCCCAGGCACGCTTAACTTCGGAGTTCTGATGGGATCCAGTGCATTAGTGGTGCCATGATCGCACTCGTCATGTTGAGGGCACAATTCCTTTATGTGTTAACTAATCACAGTCCCAGCCTCGAGAGATGGCCCATTCAAAAGGCCAAATGGGCTTAACGACAACCCATCCGCTTCAACAATGTGGCATGCTTGCAAGACGTTATATTGACACGTTGTAGGGCCCTCTGATGTCCAGCGAGTCAGGTTGTCGTCCTTTTAACAGTCCATGACGTATGATCCAGGACGGAAAAACAGAGCCAAAGAAGAAAAGTGGCCCAAAACTGATGAAAGCGCTCGATTTTGGGCTCCAAAAATGGGCACAGCGACCATGCTGGCTGCCCCCGTCATAGAGCTCCCAGAGAGGTTTGCAACGGTATGTTGTGCGCCACGTAACTACTTACGGATCAAAAGTTATGGGCACCGGAGTGATAGAGACCTGGTCACAAACCCTACGCCCTTGGTTTGCGGGCCCAGCCTCTACGTGAAATGAAGTTGTCTTGCCCAATGTTTCGGGGATTAAGTAATAGAGATATAGTGGATAAAGTATCTTGGCAACCCTAACCAGGGCAAAAAAAATTGTAAAGGAGGTGCAACACGAGGACTTCTCAGGGGGTCACCCATCCTAGTACAACTCTCGCCCAAGCACACTTAACTTCGGAGTTCTGATGGGATTCGGTGCATTAGTGCTGGTATGATCGCATCCATCATGTTGGGAGCACAATTCCTATATGTGTTAATGGTTCACAGTTCCAGCCTAGAGAGATGACCCATTCAAAAGGCCCAATGGGCTTAACGATAACCCATCCGCTTCAACAACGCAGCATCCTCACAAGACGTGATATCGACACGTTGTATGGCCCTCTGATGTCCCATGAGTCAGGTTGTTGTCCTTTTACCAGTTCATGACGAACGATCCGGGACCGAAAAAATGGAGCAAAAGAAGAAAAGTGGCCTGAAACCGATGAAAACATTCGATTTTGGGCTCCAAAAAGGGCACTGCGAGCAAGCTGGATGCCCCCGTCGTAGAGCTCTCAGAGAGCTTTGCAACGGTCTACTGTGGGTCGCGTAACTCCTTACGGATCAAAAGTTATGGGCACCGGAGCGACGGAGACCTGGTCACAAACCTTACGCCCTCGGTTTGTGGGCACAACCTCTACGTGAAGTGAAGTTGTCTTGCCCAATGTTCCGTGGGATTCAGTAATAGAGATTCGGTGGATAAAGTATCTTGGCAACCCTAACCAGGGCAAAAAAAATTGAAAAGGGGGTGCAACACGAGGACTCCCCAGTGGGTCACCCATCCTAGTACTACTCTCACCCAAACACGCTTAACTTCGGAGTTCTGATTGGATCCGGTGCATTAGTGCTGGTATGATCGCACCCATCATGTTGAGGGTACAATTCCTTTATGTGTTAACTGTTCACAGTCCCAGCCTATAGAGATGGCCCATTCAAACGGCCTAATGGGCTTAACGACAACCCATCCGCTTCAACAACCCAGCATGCTTGCAAGACGTGATATTGACACGCTGTAGGGCCATCTGATGTTCCTCGATTCAGGTTGTCGTCCTTTTAACAGTTCACGACGTACGATCCGGGATGGAAAAACATACCAAAAGAAGAAAGTGGTCTGAAACTGATGAAAACATTCGATTTTAGGCTCCAAAAATGGGCGCAGCGAGCAAGCTGGCTGTCCCCATCGTAAAGCTCTTAGAGAGCTTTGCAACGGTATGCTGTGCGCCGCGTAACACCTTGCAGATCAAAAGTTATGGGCACCGGAGCGACGGAGACACGGTCACAAACCCTACGCCCTCGGTTTGTGGGTCCAGCCTCTACGTGAAGCGAAGTTGTCTTGCCCAATGTTTCGTGGGATTCAATAATAGAGATTTGGAGGATAAAGTATCTTGGCAACCCTAACCAGGGTAAAAAAAATTGAAAAGGGGGTGTAACACGAGGACTTCGCAAAGGGTCACCGATCCTAGTACTTCTCTCGCCCAAGCACGGTTAACTTCGGAGTTCTAATGGGATCTGGTGCATTAGTGCTGGTATGATTGCACGCATCATGTTGAGGGTACAATTCCTTTATGTGTTAACTGTCACAGTCCTATCCTAGAGAGATGGCCTATTCAAAAGGCCCAATGGGCTTAACGACAACCCATCCGCCTCAACAACACAGCATGCTTGCAAGACGTGATATAGACATGTTGTAGGGCCCTCTGATGTCCCGCGAGTCAGGTTGTCGTCCTTTTAACAGTTGACGACGTACGATCCGGGATGGAAAAAAATTGCAAAAGTAGAAAAGTGGCCTGAAACTAATGAAAACATTCGGTTTTGGGCTCCAAAAAGGGGCACAGCAAGCAAGCTGGCTGCCCCAGTCGTAGATCTCTCAGAGAGCTTTGCAACGGTATGTTGTGCGCCGCGTAACTCCTTACGGATCAAAAGTTATGGGTGCCGGAGCGATGGAGACCTGGTCACAAACCCTACCCCCTCGATTTGCAGGCCCAGCCTCTACGTGAAGTGAAGTTGTCTTGCCCAGTGTTCCGTGGGATTCGGTAATAGAGATTTGGAGGATAAAGTATCTTGGCAATCCTAATCAGGGCAAAAGAAATTGAAAATGGGGTGCAACACGAGGACTTCCCAGGGGGTTACCCATCCTAGTACTCATCTCGCCCAAACACGCTTAACTTTAGAGTTCTGATGGGATCTGGTGCATTAGTGCTGGTATGATCGCACCCATCATTTGAGGGTACAATTCCTTTATGTGTTAACTGTCACAGTCCCATCCTAGAGAGATGGCCCATTCAAAAGGCCCAATGGGCTTAACGACAACCCATCCACTTCAACAACGTAGCATGCTTGCAAGACGTGATATCGACACATTGTAGGGCCCTCAAATGGCCAGCGAGTCAGGTTGTCATCCTTTTAACAGTTCACGATGTATGATCCGGGACGAAAAAACAGAGCAAAAGTAGAAAAGTGGCCTGACACTGATGAAAACGTTCAATTTTGGGCTCCAAAACGGGCATAGCAAGCAAGCTTGCTACCCCCGTCGTAGAGCTCTCAGAGAGCTTTCCAGCGTTATGCTGTGCACCGCGTAACTCATTACGGATCAAACGTTATGGGCACCAAAGCGACAGAGATCTGGTCACAAGCCCTATGCCCTCGGTTTGCGGGCCCAGCCTCTACGTGAAGTGAAGTTGTCTTGCCCAATGTTCCGTGGGATTCAGTAATAGAGATTTGGTGGATAAAGTATCTTGGCAACCCTAACCAGCGCAAAAAAAATTGAAAAGGGGGTGCAACACGAGGACTTCCCAGGGGATCACCCATCCTAGTACTCCTCTTACCCAAGCACGCTTAACTTTGGAGTTCTGATTGGATCCGGTGCATTAGTGCTGGTATGATCGCACCCATCATGGTGAGGGTACAATTCCTTTATGTGTTAACTGTTCACAGTCCCAGCCTAAAGAGATGGCCCATTCAAACGGCCTAATGGGCTTAACGACAACCCATCCGCTTCAACAACGCAGCATGCTTGCAAGACGTGATATCGACACGTTGTAGGGCCATCTGATGTCCCTCGATTCAGGTTGTCGTCCTTTTAACAGTTCACGACGTACGATCCGGGACGGAAAAACATAGCAAAAGTAGAAAAGTGGACTGAAACTGATGAAAACATTTGATTTTAGGCTCCAAAAACGGGCGCAGCGAGCAAGCTGGCTGCCCCCGTCGTAGAGCACTTAGAGAGCTTTGCAACGGTATGCGGTGCGCCGCGTAACTCCTTACGGATCAAAAGCTATGGGTACCGGAGCGACAGAGACCTGGTCACAAACCCTACGCCCTCGGTTTTGTGGGCCCAGCCTCTATGTGAAGCGAAGTTGTCTTGCCCAATCTTCCGTGGGATTCTGTAATAGAGATTAGGTGGATAAAGTATCTTGGCAACCCGAGCCAGGGCAAAGAAAACTGAAAAGGGGGTGCAACACGAGGACTTCCCAAGGGGTCACCCATCCTAGTACTCATCTCGCCCAAGCACGCTTAACTTCGGAGTTCTGATGGGATCCGGTGCATTAGTGCTGGTATGATCGCACCCGTCATGTTGAGGGTACAATTCCTTTATGTGTTAACTGTCACAGTCCTATCCTAGAGAGATGGCCCATTCAAAAGGTCCAATGGGCTTAACGATAACCCATCCGCTTCAACAACACAGCATGCTTGCAAGACGTGATATCGACATGTTATAGGGCCCTCTGATGTCCCGCGAGTCATGTTGTCGTCCTTTTAACAGTTCACGATGTACGATCCGGGAGGGAAAAATAGACCAAAAGTAGAAAAGTGGCCTGAAACTAATGAAAACATTTAATTTTGGGCTCCAAAAATGGGCACAGCGAGCAAGATGGCTACCCCCGTCGTAGAGCTCTCAAAGAGCTTTGCAACGGTATGTGCTGCGCCGCATAACTCCTTATGGATCAAAAGTTATGGGTACCGGAGCGACGGAGACCTGGTCACAAAATCTTCACCCTCGGTTTGCGGGCCCAGCCTCTACGTGAAGCGAAGTTGTCTTGCCCAATGTTCCGTGGGATTCGGTAATAGAGATTTGGTCGATAAAGTATCTTGGCAACCCTAACCAGGGCAAAAGAAATTGAAAATGGGGTGCAACACGAGGACTTCCCAAGGGGTCACCCGTCCTAGTACTCATCTCGCCCAAGCACGCTTAACTTCAGAGTTCTGATGGGATCCGGTACATTAGTGCTGGTATGATCGCATCCGTCATGTTGGGAGCACAATTCCTATATGTGTTAACGGTTTACATCCCAGCCTAGAGAGATGACCCATTCAAAAGGCCCAATGGGCTTAACGACAACCCATCCGCTTCAACAACGCAGCATCCTCGCAAGACGTGATATCGACACGTTGTATGGCCCTCTGATGTCCCTCGAGTCCGGTTGTTGTCCTTTTAACAGTTGATGACGAACGATCCGGGACTGAAAAAACGGAGCAAAAGCAAAAAAGTGCCCTGAAACTGATGAAAACATTCGATTTTGGGCTCCAAAAAGGGCATAGCAAGCAACCTGGATGCTCCTGTCGTAGAGCTCTCAGAGAGCTTTGGAACGGTATGCTGTGCGCGGCGTACCTCCTTACGGACCAAAAGTTATGGGCACCGGAGCGACGGAGACCCGGTCCCAAGCCCCACGCCCTCGGTTTGCGGGCCCAACCTCTACATGAAGTGAAGTTGTCTTGCCCAATGTACCGTGGGATTCAGTAATAGAGATTTGGTGGATAAAGTATCTTGGCAACCCTAACCAGCGCAAAAAAAAATTGAAAAGAGGGTGCAACACGAGGACTTCCCAGGGGGTCACCCATCCTAGTACTCCTCTCACCCAAACACGCTTAACTTCAGAGTTCTGATTGGATCTGGTGCATTAGTGCTGGTATGATCGCACCCATCATGTTGAGGGTACAATTCCTTTATGTGTTAACTATTCACAGTCCCAGCCTAGAGAGATGGCCCATTCAAACGGCCTAATGGGCTTAACGACAACCCATCCGCTTCAACAACGCAGCATGCTTGCAAGACGTGATATCGACACGTTGTAGGGCCATCTGATGTCCCTCGATTCAGATTGTCGTCCTTTTAACAGTTCACGACGTACGATCTGGGAAGGAAAAACATAGGAAAATTAGAAAAGTGGACTGAAACTGATGAAAACATTCACTTTTAGGCTCCAAAAACGGGCGCAGCGAGCAAGCTGGCTGCCCCCGCCGTAGAACTCTTAGAGAGCTTTGCAACAGTATGCTGTGCGCCGCGTAACTCCTTACGAATCAAAAGCTATGGGTACCGGAGCGACGGAGACCTGGTCACAAACCCTACGCCCTCGGTTTTGTGGGCCCAGCCTCGACGTGAAGCGAAGTTGTCTTGCCCAATGTTCCGTGGGATTCAGGAATAGAGATTGGGGGGATAACGTATCTTGGCAACCCTAAACGGGCCAAAAAAAATTGAAAAGGGGGTTTGCAACAAGAGGACTTCCCAAGGGGTCACCCATCCTAGTACTGCTCGCGCCCAAGCACGCTTAACTTTGGAGTTCAGATAGGATCCGGTGCATTAGTGCTGGTATGATCGCACCCGTCATGTTGAGGGCACAAATCCTTTACGTGTTGACGGTTCACAGTCCCAGCCCAGAGAGATGGCCCTTTCAAAAGGCGCAATGGGCTTAACGACAACCCATTCGCTTCAACAACACAACATGCTTGCAAGCCGTGATATCGACACGTTGTAGGGCCCTTTGATGTCCCGCGAGTCAGGTTGTCGTCCTTTTAACAGTTCACAATGTACGATCCGGGACGGAAAAACAGAGCAAAAGAACAAAAGTAATCTAAAACTGATGAAAACGTTCAATTTTGGGCTCCAAAAAAGGGCACAGCAAGCAAGCTGGCTGCCCCAGTCGTAGAGCTCTCAGAGAGCTTTGCAACGGTATGCTGTGCACCGCGTAACTCCTTACGGATCAAAAGTTATGGGCACTGGAACGACGGAGACTTGGTCACAAACCCTACGCCCTCGGTTTGCGGGCCCAGCCTCTATGTGAAGCGAAGTTGTCTTGCCCAATATTTTGTGGGATTCAGTAATAGAGATTAGGTCCATAAAGAATCTTGGCAACCCTAACCAGGGCAAAAGAAATTGAAAAGGGGGTGCAACACGAGGACTTCCCAGGGGGTCACCCATCCTAGTACTCATTTCGCCCAAGCACGCTTAACCTCAGAGTTCTGATGGGATCCGGTGCATTAGTGCTAGTATGATCGCACCCGTCATGTTGAGGGTACAATTCCTTTATGTGTTAACTGTCACAGTCCCATCCTAGAGAGATGGCCCATTCAAAAGGCCCAATAGGCTTAACGACAACCCATCCACTTCAACAACGCAGCATGCTTGCAAGAAGTGATATCGACACGTTGTAAGGCCCCCAAATGTCCCGCGAGTCAGGTTGTCGTCCTTTTAACAGTTCACGATGTACGATCCGGGACGGAAAAACATAGCTAAAGTTGAAAAGTGGCCTGAAACTGAAGAAAACATTCAATTTTGGGCTCCAGAAAGGGGCACAGCAATCAAGCTGGCTGCCCCCGTCGTAGAGCTCTCAAAGAGCTTTGCAACGGTATGCTGTGTGCCGCGTAACTCTTTACGGATCAAAAGTTATGGGCACCGGAGCGACGGAGACCTGGTAACAAACCCTACACCCTCGGTTTGCGGGCCCAACCTCTACGTGAAGCGAAGTTGTCTTGCCCAATGTTCCGTGGGATTCAGTAATAGAGATTTGGTGGATAAAGTACCTTGGCAACCCTAACCAGGGCAAAAAAAATTGAAAAGGGGGTACAACACGAGGTCTTCCGAGGGGGTCAGCCATCTTTGTACTACACTCGCAGAAGCACGCTTAACTTCGTAGTTCTGATGGAATCCGGAGCATTAGTGCTGGTATGATCGCGCCCGTCCTGTTGGGGGCACAATTCCTATATGTGTTAACGGTTCACAGTCCCAACCTAGAGAGATGGGCCATTCAAAAGGCCCAATGGGCTTAACGACAACCCATCTGCTTCAACAATACAGCATCCTCGCAAGACGTGATATCGACATGTTGTTGGGCCCTCTGATGTCCCGTGAGTTAGGTTGTCGTCCTTTTAACAGTTCACGACGTACGATCCGGGACGGAAAAACAGAGCAAATGAAGAAAAGTGGCCTGAAATTGATGAAATCGATCGATTTTGGGCTCCAAATACAGGCACAGCGAGCAAACTGGATACCTCCGTCGTAGAGCTCTCAGAGAGCTTTGCAACGGTATGATGTGCGCCGCGTAACTCCTTACCGAACAAAAGGTATGGGCACTAGAGCGACGGAAAGCTGGTCACAAACCCTACGCCCTCGGTTTGCGGGCTCAGCCTCTACGTGAAGCGAAGTTGTCTTGTCCAATGTTCCGTGGGATTCAGTAATAGAGATTTGGTGGATAAAGTATCTTGGCAACCCTAACCAGGGCAAAAAAAATTGAAAAGGGGGTGCAACACGAGGACTTCCCAGGGCTTCACCCGTCCTAGTACTACTCTCGCCCAAGCACATGCTTAACTTCGGAGTTCTGATGGGATCCGGTGCATTAGTGCTGGTATGATCGCACCCGTCATGTTGAGGGCACAACTCCTTTATTTGTTAACGGTTCACAGTCCTAGCCTAGAAAGATGGCCCATTCAAAAGGCCCAATGGGCTTAACAACAACCCATCCGCTTCAACAAAGCAGCATCCTCGCAAGAAGTGATATCGACGCGTTGTAAGGCCGTCTGATGTCCCGCAAGTCAGGTTGTTGTGAGGCCTGACCCCGAATAACGTGCCGTACCTCGATTTGCATGCCTTAGACCCCAAACTGTATGACCGACCTTGGATTATATGCCCTGTCTTGGTTTTCGTGCATGCCTCGTCTTACGTGCCTTGACTTCGATTTAAGTGCGATACCTAGATATACGTGCGCTAACCTTGAACTGCGTACCTTAATCTAGATATAGAGTCATGCCTTAATTTGCGTGTATTGCATTGAATTACGTGCCTTGCATTGGTTTACGTGCATTCACCTAGGATTACGTGCATTAGTCTTGAAGTTCATGTCTCACCTCGTAGTTCGTGTCTACCTCGTAATTCGTGCCCTAGACCTAGGAATCCGTGCCACCACGATAATCAAGAAAGAATCCTACACAAAGCACAAGACAATAAAATAATCCTACACAATCCACTAACCAATATTATATTCCTAATTCAAATTCTCTACAAACTCCACTAACAATAAAATAATACTAAACTATTCCTTCATTTTCCACTATCTATTATTCTATTCATAATTCAACTCATCAACAAACATTTCTATATTTTATTCTACCTAGATTCCCTAATTTCCCAACATTCCTATGACAATTCTAATGACACAAATGCATAAAAAAATTAGTCCTAGACAAACTATGACAAATACTTAGCACAATACATAAAAAAATGCTCAAAACCACCTAAATCCTCTACCTTGCTCAACCAAACCACCTTTGCCCATGCTAAACATTTTAAAATCACACATTGAAGACACAAAAATCAGATTTTAATGGCCCAAGGCCGACCACATGCTTGATGATTGCAAAGGCTTTCATTTTTTTTTGTCATTTCTTCTTTCTTCCTCAACCTTCTCTCTCTCCCTCTCATTATCTCTCTCCATCTCGGTTTTGGGCTGAGTTTCTTCATCCCTTAGCTCATCTTCATCATCCTATGGTGCATCAAGATAAACAACAAGCAAAGAAACTCACCCAAGCAAGCTAGGATGCAAGAAACACACATGTAAGCATTTTGAGTCACCATTTTCGGCCTTGGTGAGTTTTTAAGCTTCCATTTCTTTTCTTCTTGTTCTAACCTCATGCATGTACTAAGAGCTTGGTCACTAAGCTGGGAAAATAGAGAAAACCAAGTTGGAATCTCGGCTAAGAAGAAGAAGAAGAAGTTTTGAGCTTCAACAAGTTTTTGTGCATCTTTTGGGTTGATTGCTAAGGTGAGGGCTAAAACCTTTTGAAAACTCTTCAAAAATCCACATGCATGCTCATAAATGTGTGTATTTGCTTCTGTACTTGAGTTATATGTTCGTTCATAAGCTTAAACAACCATGCATGGCAAGATTTTGGCTTGAAAGTGATGATAGGTGAAGTCGGATTGTTGACAGCTCTCTGACCAGTTTGTTTCGAGGTAAGTTTACCTAGACAAATGATGTTGAAAATGCTTGAAAATTGGTAGGTGACTAGTTTGGACAGTTTTGAACAGTTTTTCGAGAAATAGGGTAAATAATTTTGACTCTATGGTCCTAAAAATGGCAAATCTTTAAAATGTGTCCAAATCTGGAAATCTGGAAAAATGAAGCAGGTTTTGGCAGATGCACTGACCTTGTGGAACGAACCATATTTGACTTAGTAAATGATGTCCAAAATGCATGAAATTTGGTTTTCTGCTATATTTTTCAGTTCTGGACAATTTTGTCAGAAATAGACTAAGGCTAAAACTGACCCTAAGGACCTCAAAAACGTCAATTACTGAAAAGTGAGCAAATCTGGACAGTTTTGTGCTATTCCACTGTTTCGGCTATATCTAATGATCCTGAACTCCAATTGATGCAAGGTTTGTTTCTGATTTTATTTAACTTCTTAAGATTTAATTTGAAATCTTATTCACTAGATTTGGAGATTGTTTAATTATCCTATTGATTGTGAGAAAACAGCCTATTGCAGTAAAGGTTTCACTTAGTTATATGCTTGGAAAATTATTGTAACCTCTCTTGTGGTGTTAATTGCTTGGAATTGTGGTGTTGAGATGTTGTGTGGACCGTTTTGAGTACTTGAGGATGTTGAATTATATGATGCATGGCTTGAGATTGACTTTGAGTTGGTTTGAGGCTCAAATTGCACGAATATGCACAAAATGGAAACCCTAACGACTAGGTAGTTTTGCTAAGTGTTGATCATTCGGATATTGTGTGGAATTATATGTTTAGTAGGCTGCCCGTAGTTGCCCTTATAAGCTTAAATGTAATTTTGATCATTGCATGTTGACAAATAGGCTTTTCTTGCATCCGAACCCACGTAGATGTTGTTGCAGGTTGAATAATCGTATCACTTGATTACGTGGACTTCGAAATGAGTTATATGTCTTGACTTGCATGTGTTACATGGCTGCCCGTTTAATGTTCATATGGCTCTATATGCCTTTCAAGTGAAATTACTTGTCTTATCGTGCCTCGTTTGATTACTTGACAACGTGCGATCTTATAACTGCTCGGAGGCGACATACTTTGTTGTCCTCCTAATGTGATATGTTAAATGTTATAAATGTGCATTGCATACGAGGTTGCAACCTTTCAGTGTGGCATGGTAGTGTTTTACGCACGCCGGGCGGCATCGGGCTTGACAGTGTTACCGTGACTACCATGGTCCAATTCCCTCTCTCGCTTGGCATTTTACCCTCAGAGAGTTGGGTCGTAGGTTTTGGGGTACATCCGGAGTACACCCAATTGGGAGCGATACGTGGATTATTGAAGTCGGCCGCAACAATTGTATCGAATTTGAAATTGAGAGCAACTGCTCACCGTATCCTTGAAATGATTGGTAAATGTATCTGTTACTTGATTTGCTTCATATATTTGCGTACCTTATTATTTGTAATACGTGACATGTTTTCAAAAAGAGTTTTCAAAAATTGAACCAAAAAATGAGTTTCAAAACGTATTTCTCGTTCCCCCTCGCTGATTCATAAGGACTCACCCTCTTTTATCATCTCAGGTGAAGAAGATCAAGAACAGGTACCCGAGGACGATGTGCCTAACGATGATTCCTTGGAGTGATTGCCTGTCCTTACGTGCTTTTGTGCATTGCCTGAAAGTGGTTGCTATATGGATGTTGTGTTTGATTGCAAACTATTCATTTTATTGATGTAAATGACCCTGTTGTAATTTGGGTCTAATTCTGGGATTGTACTACCTATAACCGGCCGAACTTTTATTTGGCTGTTTTCTTTCGTTTTCTTAATTAGTAGTTATCGTAGGCATTCAAACCACTAGATGAACAATCAACTAAGTTAATTCTCTCTAATTTCAGTTAGGTGCTCATTTGCAAACTAAACGATAATAGGTACTTGCATGATAGGAAAATGAAAAATAAACGAGAGATAGTTATCATGTTAGGCTTATTAACCAAACGAGATATTCAAGATAAACTAGTAGGCAAATCGGTTGGTGACAAATAAGAGTCCTTAATGGAATTGGATTAATGATCGGAATAATTGAGGCATTTAGAGAATTAGGTCAAACCAAAGAGCCCAATTACAGTCGTTATAGTCCCAGCCTAGAGAGATGGCCCATTCAAAAGGCCAAATGGGCTTAACGACAACCCATCCGCTTCAACAATACAGTATCCTCGCAAGACGTGATATCAACACGTTGTAGGGCCCTCTGATGTCCCGTGAGTCAGGTTGTCGTCCTTTTAACAGTTCACGACGTACGATCTGGGACGAAAAAACATAGCAAAAGTAGAAAAGTGGCCTGAAACTGATGAAAACATTCGATTTTAGTCTCCAAAAATGGGCACAGCGCGCAAGCTAGCAGGCCCTGTCGTAGAGCTCTCAGAGAGCTTTGCAACGGTATGCTGTGCACCGCGGAACTCCTTATGGATCAAAAGTTATGGGCACCAGAGCAACAGAGATCTGGTCACAAACCCTACGCCCTCGGTTTGCGGGCCCAACCTCTACGTGAAGCGAAGTTGTCTTGCTCAATGTTCCGTGGGATTCAGTAATAGAGATTTGGTGGATAAAGTATCTTGGCAACCCTAACTAGGGCAAAAAAAATTGAAAAGGGGGTGCAACACGAGGACTTCCCAAGGGGTCACCCATCCTAGTACTACTCTCGCCTATGCACGCTTAACTTCGGAACTCTGATGGGATCCGTTCCATTAGTGCTGGTATGATTGCATCCATCATATTGAGGGCGCAATTCCTATATGTGTTTACGGTTCACAGTCCCAGCCTAGAGAGATGGCCCATTCAAAAAGCCCAATGGGCTCAACGACAACCCATTTGCTTCAACAACGTAGCATCCTTGCAAGACGTGATATCGACACGTTGTAGGGCCCTCTGATGTCCCGCGAGTCAGGTTGTCGTAATTTTAACAGTTCACGACGTACGATCCGGGATGGGAAAACAGAGCAAAAGAAGAAAAGTGGCGTGAAACGGATGAAAACGTTCAATTTTGGGCTCCAAAAATGGACACAGCGAGCATGCTAGATTCCCCCGTCGTACAGCTCTCAGAGAACTTCGTAACGGTATGCTGTGCGCCGTGTAACTCCTTACGGATCAAAGGTTATGGGCACCGGAGCGACAGAGACCTGGTCACAAACCCTACGCCCTCGGTTTGCAGGCCCAACCTTTACGTGAAGCGAAGTTGTCTTGCCCAATGTTCCATGGGATTCAGTAATAGAAATTTGGTGGATAATGTATCTTGACAACCCTAACCAGGGAAAAAAAAATTGAAAAGGGGGTACAACACGAGGACTTCCCAGGGGTTCACGCATCCTAGTACTACTCTCGCCCAAGCACGCTTAACTTCGAAGTTCTGATGGGATTCGGTGCATTAGTGCTGGTATGATCGCACCCGTCATGTTGAGGGCACAATTCCTATATCTGTTAACGGTTCACAGTCCAAACCTAGAGAGATGGCCCATTCAAAAGGCCCAATGGGCTCAACGACAACCCATCCGCTTCAACAACGCAGCATCCTCGCAAGACGTGATATCGACACGTTGTAGGGCCTTCTGATGTCCTGCGAGTCAGGTTGTCGTCCTTTTAACAGTTCACGACGTACGATCCAGAACGAAAAAACATAGCAAAAGTAGAAAAGTGGCCTGAAACTGATGAAAATATTCAATTTTGGACTCCAAAAAGGGCACAGCGAGCAAGCTGGCTGCCCCCGTCGTAGAGCTCTCAGAGTGCTTTGCAACGGTATGATGTGCGCCGCGTAACAATTACGGATCAAAAGTTATGGGCACCGGAGCAACGGAGACCTGGTCACAAACCCTACGCCCTCGGTTTACGAGCCCAGCCTCTACGTGAAGCAAAGTTGTCTTGCCCAATGTTCTGTGGGATTCAGTAATAGAGATTTGGTGGATAAAGTATCTTGGCAACCCTAACCAGGGCAAAAAAAATTGAAAAAGGGGTGCAACACGAGGACTTCCCAGGGGATCACCAATCCTAGTACTACTCTCTCCCAAACATGCTTAACTTCGAAGTTCTGATGGGATCCGGTGCATTAGTGCTGGTATGATCGCACCCGTCATGTTGAGGGCACAATTCCTATTTGTGTTAACGGTTCACAGTCCCAGCCTAGAGAGTTGGCCCATTCAAAAGGCCCAATGGGCTTAACGACAACCCATCCGCTTCAACAACGCACCATCCTCGCAAGACGTTATATCGACACGTTGTTGGGCCCTCTGATGTCCCGCGAGTCAGGTTGTCGTCCTTTTAACGGCTCACAACGTATGATCCGGGACGGAAAAACAGAGCAAAAGAAGTAAAGTGGCCTGAAACTGATGAAATCGTTCCATTTTGGGCTCCAAAGATGGGCACAGCGAGCAAGCTAGCTGCCCCCATAGTAGAGATCTCAGAGAGCTTTGAAACGGTATACTATGCACAGCGTAACTCCTTACGGATCAAAAGTTATGGGCACCGGAGCGACGAAGACCTCGTCACAAACCCTACGCTCTCGGTTTGCAGGCCCAACCTCTACGTGAAGTGAAGTTGTCTTGCCCAATGTTCCATGGGATTCAGTAATAGAGATTCAGTGGATAAAGTATCTTGACCACCCTAACCAGGGCAAAAAAAATTGAAAAGGGGGTGCAACACGAGGACTTCCCAGGGGATCACGCATCCTAGTACTACTCTTGCCCAAGCACGCTTAACTTCAAAATTCTGATGGGATCCGGTGCATTAGTGCTGGTATGATCGCACCCGTCATGTTGAGGGCACAATTCCTATATGTATTAACGGTTCACAGTCCCAGCCTAGGGAGATGGCCCATTCAAAAGGCCCAATGGGCTTAACGACGACCCATCCGCTTCAACAACGCAGCATCCTCGTAAGACGTTATATCGACACGTTGTAGGGCCCTCTGATGTCCCGCGAGTCAGGTTGTCGTCATTTTAACATTCACAATGTATGATCCGGGACGGAAAAACAAAAGAAAAGAAGAAAAGTGGCTTGAAACTGATGAAAACGTTCGATTTTGGGCTCCAAAAATAGGCATAGCGAGCAAGCTGGCTGTCGCCGTAGTAGAGCTCTCAGAGAGTTTTGCAACAGTATGCTGTGGGCCGCGTAATTACGGATCAAAAGTTAAGGGCACCGGAGCGACGGAGACCTGGTCACAAACCCTGCGCCCTCGGTTTGCAGGCCCAACCTCTACGTGAAGCGAAGTTGTCTTGCCCAATGTTCCATGGCATTCAGTAATAGAGATTTGGTGGATAAAGTATCTTGACAACCCTAACTAGGGCAAAAAAATTTGAAAAGGGGGTGCAACACAAGGACTTCCCAGGGGGTCACGCATCCTAGTACTACTCTCGCCCAAGCACGCTTAACTTCGAAATTCTGATGGGATCCGGTGCATTAGTGCTAGTATGATCACACCCGTCTTGTTGAGGGTACAATTCTTTTATGTCTTAACTGTTCACAGTCCCAGCCTAGAGAGATGGCTCATTCAACAGGCCCAATGGGCTTAACGACAACCCATCCGCTTCAACAACGCATCATCCTAGCACGTCGTGATACCGACACGTTGTAGGGCCCTCTGATGTCCCGTGAGTCACGTTGTCGTCCTTTTAACAGTTCACGACGTACGATCCGGGATGGAAAAACATAGCGAAAGTAGAAAAGTGGCCTGAAACTGATGAAAACGTTCGATTTTTGTGCTCCAAAAATAGGCATAACGAGCAAGCTAGCTACCCCCATCGTAGAGCTCTCAGAGAGCTTTGCAACAGTATGCTGTGCGCCGCGTAACTCCTTATGGATCAAAAGTTATGGGCACCGGAGAGACGGAGACCTGGTCACAAACCCTGCGCACTCGGTTTGCGGCCCCACCCACTACGTGAAGCGAAGTTGTCTTGCCCAATGTTCCGTGGGATTCAGTAATAGAGATTTGGTGGATAAAGTATCTTGGCAACCCTAACCCGGGCAAAAAAAATTGAAAAGGGGGTGCAACACGAGGACTTCCAGGGGGTCACCCATCCTAGTACTACTCTCGCCCAAACACGCTTAACTTCGAAGTTCTGATATGATCCGGTGCATTAGTGCTGGTATGATCGCACCCGTCATGTTGAGGGCACAATTCCTTTATGTGTTAACTGGTCACAGTCCCAGCCTAGAGAGATGGCTCATTCAAAAGGCCCAATGGGCTTAACGACAACCCATCTGCTTCAACAACGCAGCATCCTTGCAAGACGTTATATCGACACGTTGTACGGCCCTCTGATGTCCCGCGAGTCAGGTTGTCGTCCTTTTAATATTTCACGACGTATGATCTGAGACGGAAAAACAGAGCAAAATAAGAAAAGTGGTCTGAAACTGATGAAAACGCTTGATTTTGGGATCCAAAAAGGGGCACAGTGAGCAAGCTGGCTGTGCCCGTCGTAGAGCTCTCAGAGATCTATGCAACGGTATGTTGTGCGCCGCGTAACTCCTTACGAATCAAAAGTTATGGGCACCGGAGCGACGGAGACCTGGTCACAAACCCTACGCCCTGTGCTTGCGAGCCCAACCTCTACGTGAAGCGAAGTTCTCTTTCCCAATGTTCCGTGGGATTCAGTAATAGAGATTTGGCGGTTAAAGTATCTTGGAAACCCTAACCAGGGCAAAAAAAATTGAAAAGGGGGTGCAACACGAGGACTTCCCAGGGGGTCACCCATCCTAGCACTACTCTCGCCCAAGCACACTTAACTTCGGAGTTCTTATGTTATCTGGTGCATTAGTGCAAGTATGATCGCAACCATCATGTTGAGGGCACAATTCTTTTATGTGTTAATCGTTCACAGTCCAAGCGTGGAGAGATGGCCTATTCAAAAGGCCCAATGGGCTTAACGACAACCCATCCGCTTCAAAAACGCAACATCCTTGCAAGACATGATATCGACGCGTTGTACGGCCCTCTAATGTACCGCGAGTAAGGATGTCGTCCTTTTAACAGCTCACGACGTACGATCCAGGATGAAAAAACCGAGCAAAAGTAGAAAAGTGGCCTAAAACTGATGAAAACGTTCGATTTGGGGCACCAAAAATGGCACAGCGAGCAAGCTAGCTGCCCCCGTCGTAGAGCTCTCAGAGAGCTTTGCAACGTATGTTGTGCGCCGTGTAACTCCATACGGATCAAAAGTTATGGGCACTGGAGCGACGGAGACTTGGTCACAAACCCTACGCCCTCGGTTTGCGGTCCCAGCCTTTACGTGAAGCGAAGTTGTCTTGCCCAATGTTTCGTGGGATTCAGTAATAAAGATTTGCTAGATAAAGTATCTTGGCAACCCTAACCAGGGCAAAAAATATTAAAAAATGGGGTACAACACGAGGACTTCTCAGGGGGTCACCAATCCTAGTACTACTTTCGCCCAAGCACGCTTAACTTCGGAGTTCTGATAGGATCCGATGCATTAGTGCTGGTATGATCGCACCCATAATGTTGGGGGCCCAATTCCTTTATGTGTTAACGGTTCACAGTCCCAACCTAGAGAGATGGCCCATTCAAAAGGCCTAATGGGCTTAACGACAACCTATCTGCATCAACAACGCAGCATCCTCGCGAGACGTGATATCGACGTGTTGTAGGGCCATCTAATGTCCCGCGAGTAAGGTTGTAGTCCTTTTAACAGCTCACAACGTATGTTCCGGGACGAAAAAACAGAGCAAAAGAAGAAAAGTGGCCTGAAACTGATGAAAACGTTCGATTTTGGGCTCCAAAAAGAGGCATAGCGAGCAAGCTGACTGCCCCCATCGTAGAGCTCTCAGAGAGCTTTGTAACGGTCTGCTGTGTGCCGCGTAACTCCTTACGGATCAAAATTTATGGGCACCGGAGGGACGGAGACTTGGTCACAAACCCTACGCCCTCGGTTTGCGGGCCTAGCCTGTGAAGCCTGACCCTGAATAACGTGTCCTACCTCGATTTGCACGCCTTAGACCTAAAATTATATGAGCGACCTTAGATTTCGTGTCCTGTCTTGATTTTCGTGCATACCTCGTCATACGTGTCTTGACCTAGAATAGTGTGCCCTAATCCTCGACTCACGTGCGGTACCTAGAAATATGTGCCCTGACCTCGATGTAAGTGCGTTATCTCATTTCGTGTGCCCTAACCTTGAACTACGTACGTTAACCTAGATATAGAGTCATGCCTTGATTTGCGTGCATTCATCTTGAAGTACGTGCATTAGTCTTGAAGTTCGTGTCTTACCTCGTAGTTCGTGTCTACCTCGTAATTCGTGCCCTAGACCTAAGAATTCGTGCCACCACGTTGATCAAGAAAGAATTCTACACAAAGCACTAGACACTAAAATAATCCTACACAATCCACTAACCAATATTATTTTTCTAATTCAAATTCTCTACAAACTCCACTAACAATAAAATAATACTAAACTATTCCTACATTTCCCACTAACTATTATTCTATTCATAATTCAACTCATCAACACACATTCCTATATTTTATTTTACCTATATTCCCTAATTCTTCAACATTCCTATTACAATTCTAATGACACAAATGCATAAAGAATTATTCCTAGACAAACTATGACAAACACTTAGCACAATGCATAAAAAAATGCTCAAAACCACCTAAATCCTCTACCTTGCTCAACCAACCCACCTTTGCCCATGCTAAACATTTTAAAATCACACATTGAAGACACAAAAATCAGAATTTAATGGCCCAAGGCCGACCAAGTGCTTGAATAATGCAAAAGCCCTCATTTTTTTGTCATTTCTCCTCTCCTCTCACATTTTCTTCCTCTCCTTCTCATTCTCTCTCTCCATTTCGGTTTTGGCTGAGTTATCTCCACCTCTTAGCTCATCTTCATCATCCTATGGTGCATCAAGACAAACCACAAGCAAAGAAACTCACCCAAGCAAGCTAGGATGCAAGAAACACACATGCAAGCATTTTGAGTCACCATTTTTGGCCTAGGTAAGTTTTCTTGGCTTCCATTTCTTTTCTTCTTTTTCTAACCTCATTCATGTGCTAAGAGATTGATCACTAGGCTAGGAAAAATAGAGAAACCAAGTTGGAATCTCGGCTAAGCAAGAAGAAGAATATATTTGAAGCTTCAACAAGTTTTTGTGCATCTTTGTGGTTGATTGCTAAGGTGAGGGTTAAAACCTTTTGAAAACTCTTCAAAAATTCACATGCATGCTCATAAATGTGTGTATTTTCTTCTGTACTTGAGCTATATGGTCGTTCATAAGCTTAAACAACCATGCATGGCAAGATCTTGGCTTGAAAATGATGCTAGGAGAAGTCGAAATTCTTCACAGCTCTCTGACCAGTCTGTTCGAGGTTAGTTTAGCTAGACAAATGATGTTTAAAATGTTTCAAAATTGGTAGGTGACTAGTTTGGACAGTGTTGAACATTTTTCCCAGATATAGGCCGAAGCTAATTTTGATTCTAAGGTCCTCAAAATGGCGAATATTTAGAATGTGACCAAATCTGGAAATCTGGAAAAATGAAGCAGGTTTTGGCAGATGCACTGACCTTGTGGAACGAATCATATTTGACTTAGTAAATAATGTCCAAAATGTATGAAATTTGGTTTTCTGCTATATTTTTCAGTTCTAGACAATTTTGTCAGAAATGGACCAAGGCTAAATCTGACCCTAAGGACCTCAAAAACGTCAATTATGGAAATGTGTGCAAATCTGGACAGTTTTGTGCTATCTCATTGTTTCGGCTATATCTAATGATCCCGAACTCCAATTGATTCAAGGCTTGTTTCTGATTTTAGTTAACGTCTTAATCTTTAATTTGAAATCTTATTCACTGAATTTGGAGATTTTTTTATTATCCTATTGATTGTGGGAAAACAGCCTATTGCAGAAAAGGTTTCACTTAGCTACATGCTTGGAAAATTGTTGTAACCTCTCTTGTGGTACTAATTGTGTGGAAATGTGATGTTGGGATGTTGTGTGGACTGTTTTGAGTACTTGAGGATGTTTGAATTGAATGATGCATGACTTGAGAATGACTTTGAGTTGACTTAGGGTTTTAATCACACGATTAAGCATGAAATGGAAACCCTATTGACTAGGTAGTCTTGCTAAGTGTTAATCATTTGGATATTGTGTGGAAACTATACGTTTAGTGGGCTTCCCGTAAATGTCTTATAACTTCAAATGTGATTTTGACCATTGCATGTTGACAAATAAGCTTTTCTTGCATCCGAACCCATGTTGATATCATTGCATGTTGAATAATCTTATCACTTGACCACGTGGGCTTCGTAATGAGTTATATGGCCTGTTTTACATGTGTTACATGGCTGCCTGTTCAATTTTCATATAACTCTATATGCCTTTCAAGTGAAATTTCCTGTCTTATCGTGCCCTGCTTGTTTACCTGTCCATGTGCAATCTTATGACTGTTCGGAGGCAACCTACTTTGTTGTCCTCCTACTGTGATATATTACCTGTCAAGAATGTGCATTGCATACAAGGTTGCAACCTTTCCTGTTGGCATGGTAGCGATCACGCACACCGGGCGGCATCAGGCTTGCCGGTGCACCCGTGACTTCCATGGTCCCATTCCTTCTCTCGCTTAGGGGCTAGACTTCCTCGAAGAGTTGTGTCGTAGGATTTCGGGGTACATCCGGAGTACACCCACCTGGTGTGTTTTGGGATTATTTGAAGTCGGCCGCAACATCTGATTGTGAAACTGATCTGAGAGCTAAAGCTCACCGTATCCTTTTACTATGTGTATAAGTACTCTCGCTTGGTTCCTAGAGAACCTCGTGGAGGAAAGACTGGTATTCCTGTTCCTGTATCTTATATTATTGTTATATTCATGCTTGTAAAAGGATTTTCATAAGTTGAACCGGAAAATGAGTTTCAAAACCTATTTGTCGTTCCCCCTCGCTGAGTTCATAAGGACTCACCCTCTTTTATCATCTCAGGTGAAGAAGATCAAGAACAGGTACCCAAGGACGATGTGCCTAACAATGGTTCCTTCGAGTGATTGCCTGTACCTACGTGCTTTTGTGCTTTGCCTGAAAGTGGTTGCTATATGGATGTTTTGTTTGATTGCAAACTATTCATTTTATTGATGTAAATGACCCCATTGTAATTTGGGTCTAATTCTGGGATTGTACTATCTATAACCGGACGAACTTTTATTTGGTTGTTTGCTTTCGTTTTCTTAATTGGAAGTTATCGTAGGCATTCAAACCTATAGATGAACAATCAACTAAGTTAATTCTATCTAATTTCACTTAGGTGCTCATTTGCAATCTAAAAGATAATAGGTACTTGCATGATAGGAAATTGATAAATAAACGGGACATAGTATCATGTTAGGCTTATTAACCAAACGAGACTTTCAAAATAAACTAGTAGGCAAATCGGTTGGTGACAAATAGGCGTGCTTAATGGAATTGGATCAATGATTGGAATAATTGAGGCGTTTAGAGAATTATGTCAAACCAAAGAGCCCAATAACAGCCGTTATGCTGCCGGTTTACCAAAAATTTTTGGAGTTTAGGTCAAAACGTTAAGTGTTAAATCTTCATGAACGGTTAAGTACGAGACGTGACTTGAATGTTTAGATCACACCCTAGTCTAACCATTATAGGCCGGGTTGAGGTGTAACACAGCCTCTACGTGAAGCGAAGTTGTCTTGCCCAATGTTCCATGGGATTCAGTAATAGAGATTTGGTGGATAAAGTATCTTGGCAACCCTAACCAGGGCAAAAAAAATTGAAAATGGGGTGCAACACTAGGACTTCCCAGGGGGTCACCCATCCTAGTACTACTTTCCACCAAACACGCTTAACTTCGGAGTTCTGATATGATCCGTTGCATTAGTGCTGGTATGATCGCACCCATCATGTTGTGGGCACAATTCCTTTATGTGTTAACTGTTCACAGTCCCAGCCTAGAGATATGGCCCATTCAAAAGGCCCAATGGGCTTAACAACAACCCATCCGCTTCAACAACGCAGCATCCTTGCAAGACGTGATATCGACATGTTGTTGGGCCCTCTGATGTCCCGCAAGTCAGGTTGTCGTCCTTTTAACCGTTCACGACCTATGATACGGGATGAAAAAACAGAGCAAAAGAAGAAAAATGGCCTGTAACTGATGAAAACGTTCAATTTTGGGGTCCAAAAATAAGCAAAGCGAGCATGCTAGCAGCCCCCGTCGTAGAGCTCTCAGAGAGCTTAGCAACGGTATGCTGTTCACCTCGTAACTCGTTACAGATCAAAAGTTATCGGTACCAAAGCGACAGAGAACTAGTCATAAACCCTACGCCCTCGGTTTACGGGCCCAGCCTCCACGTGGAACGAAGTTGTCTTCCCCAATGTTCCGTGGGATTCAGTAATAGAGATTTGGTGGATAAAGTATCTTGGCAACCCTAACCAGGGCAAAAAAATTTGAAAAGGTGGTGCAACACAAGGACTTCCCAGGGGGTCACCCATCCTAGTAATACTCTCGCCCAAGCACGCTTAACTTCGGAGTTATGATGGGATCCGGTGCATTAGTGCTGGTATGATCGCACCCGTCATGTTGAGGGCACAATTCCTATATGTGTTAATGGTTCAAAGTCCTAGCCTAGAGGGATGGCCCATTCAAAAGGTCCAATGGGCTTAACGACAACCTATCCGCTACAACAACACAGCATGCTCGCAAGACGTGATATCGACACGTTGTAGGGCCCTCTGATGTCCCGCGAGTCAGGTTGTCGTCCTTTTTACAGTGAATGACGTACGATCCGGGATAAAAAACAGACCAAAAGAAGCAAAGTGGCCTAAAACTGATGAAAACATTCGATTTTGTACTCCAAAAATGGGCACAGCGTGCAAGCTGGCTGCCCCTGTCGTAGAGCTCTCAGAGAGCTTTGCAACGGTATGATGTGCGCCACGTAACTCCTTACGGAACAAAAGTTATGGGCACCGGAGTGACGGAGACCTGGTCATAAACCCTATGCCCTCTGTTTGCGGGCCCAGCCTCTACGTGAAGCGAAGTTGTCTTGCCCAATATTCCTTGGGATTTAGTAATAGAGATTTGGTGGATAAAGTATCTTGACAACCCTAACCAGGGAAAAAAAAATTGCAAAAGGTGGTGCAACACGAGGACTTCCCAGGGGGTCACCCATCCTAGTACAACTCTCATCCAAGGGCGCTTAACTTCGAAGTTCTGATGGGATCTGGTGCATTAGTACTGGTATGATCGCACCCGTCCTGTTGAATGCACAATTCCTTTATGTGTTAATTGTTCACAGTCCCAGCGTAGAGAGATGGCCCATTCAAAAGGCCCAATGGGCTTAACGACAACCCATCCGCTTCAACAACGCACCATCCTCGCAAGACGTGATATTGACACGTTGTAGAGCCCTCTGATGTCCCACGACCCAGGCTGTTGTCCTATTAACAGTTCACGACGTACGATCTGGGACAGAAAAAGAGAGCAAAAGTAGAAAAGTGGCTTGAAACTGATGAAAACGTTCGATTTTGGGCTCCAAAAATGGGCAAAGGGACCAAGCTGGCTGCCCCCGTCGTAGAGCTCTCAGAGAGCTTTGCAACGGAATGTTGTGCGCCGCATAACTCCCTACGGATCAAAAGTTATGGGCACCGGAGCGACGGAGACCTGGTCACAAATCCTACACCCTCGGTTTGCGGGCCCAGCCTCTACGTGAAGCGAAGTTGTCTTGCCCAATGTTCCATGGGATTCAGTAATAGAGATTTGGTGGATAAAGTATCTTGGCAACCCTAACCTGGGCAAAAAAAATTGAAAAGGGGGTGCAACACGAGGACTTCCCAAGGGGTCACCCATCCTCGTACAACTCTCGCCCAAGCACGCTTAACTTCGGAGTTCTGATGGGATCCGGTGCATTAGTGCTGGTATGATCGCACCCGTCATGTTGATGGCACAATTCGTATATGTGTTAATGGTTCACAGTCCCAGCCTAGAGAGATGGCCCATTCAAAAGGCCCAATGGGCTTAACGACAACCCATCTGCTTTTACAATGCAACATCCTCGCAAGACGTGATATCGACACGTTGTGGGGCCATCTGATGTCCCACGAGTCAGGTTGTCGTCCTTTTAACTATTCACGACGTGTGATCCGGGATGAAAAAACAGAGCAAAAGGAGAAAAGTGGCCAGAAACTGATGAAAACGTTCGATTTTAGACTCCAAAAATTGCACAACGAGCAAGCTAGCTGCCCCCGTCGTAGAGCTCTCAGAGAGCTATGCAACGGTATGTTGTGCACCGCGTAACTCCTCACGGATCAAAAGTTATGGGCACCAAAGCGACGGAGACCTGGTCACAAACCCTATGCCCTCTGTTTGCGGGCTCAGCCTCTACGTGAAGCGAAGTTGTCTTGCCCAATGTTCCATGGGATTCAGTAATAGAGATTTGGTGGATAAAGTATCTTGGCAACCCTAACCAGGGCAAAAAAAATTGAAAAGGGGGTGCAACACGAGGACTTCCCAGGGGGTCACCCATCATAGTACTACTCTCGGCCAAACACGCTTAACTTCGAAGTTCTGACATGATCCGGTGCATTAGTGCTGGTATGATCGTACCCGTCATGTTGAGGGCACAATTCCTTTATGTGTTAGCGGTTCACAGTCCCAGCCTTGGGAGATGGCCCATTCAAATGGCCCAATGGGCTTAACGACAACCCATCCGCTTCAACAACGCAGCATCCACGCAAGACGTGATATCGACACGTTGTAGGGCCCTCTGATGTCCCGCGAGTCTGGTTGTCGTCCTTTTAACAGTTCACGACGTATGATCTCGGAAGGAAAAACAGAGCAAAAGAAGAAAAGTGGCCTGAAAGTGATGAAAACATTCGATTTTGGGTGCCAAAAACGGGCACAGCGAGCAAGCTTGCTACCCCTGTCGTAGAGCTCTCAGAGAGCTGTGCAACGGTATGTTGTGCGCCACGTAACTCCTTACAGATCAAAAGTTATGGGCACCGGAGCGACGAAGACCTGGTCATAAACCCTACGCCCTCTGTTTGCGGGCCTAACCTCTACGTGAAGCGAAGTTGTCTTGCCCAATGTTTCGTGGGATTCAGTAATAGAGATTTGGTGGATAAAGTATCTTGACAACCCTAACCAGGGCAAAAAAAATTGAAAAGGTGGTGTAACACGAGGACTTCCCAGGGGGTCACCCATCCAAGTACTACTCTCGCCCAAGCACGCTTAACTTCGAAGTTCTGATGGGATCTGGTGCATTAGTGCTGGTATGATCGCACCTGTAATTTTGAGGGCACAATTCCTTTATGTGTTAACTGTTCACAGTCCCAGCGTAGGGAGATGGCCCATTCAAAAGGCCCAATGGGCTTAACGACAACCCATCCGCTTTAACAACGCAGCATCCCGGAAAGACGTGATATCGACACGTTGTAGGGCCCTCTGATGTACCGTGGTTCAGGTTGTTGTCCTTTTAGCAGTTCACGACATATGATCCGGGATGGAAAAACAGAGCAAAAGTAGAAAAGTGGCGTGAAACTGATGAAAACGTTTGATTTTGGGCTCCAAAAATGGGCACAACGACCAAGCTGGCTGCCCCCGTCGTAGAGCTCTCAGAGAGCTTTGCAACGGTATGCTGTGCGCCGCGTAACCCCCTACGGATCAAAAGATATGGGCACCGAAGCGACAGAGACCTGGTCACAAATCCTACGCCCTCGGTTTGCGGGCCCAGCGTCTACGTGAAGTGAAGTTGTTTTGCCCAATGTTCCATGGGATTCAGTAATAGAGATTTGGTGGACAAAGTATCTTGGCAACCCTAACGAGGGCAAAAAAATTTGAAAAGGGGGTGCAACACGAGGACTTCCCAGGGGGTCACCCATCCTAGTACAACTCTCGCCCAAGCACGCTTAACTTCTGAGTTCTGATGGGATCTGGTACATTAGTGCTGGTATTATCGCACCCGTCATGTTGAGGGCACAATTCCTATATGTGTTAATGGTTCACTGTCCCAGACTGGAGAGATGGCCCATTCAAAAGGCCCAATGGGCTTAACGACAACCCATCCGCTTCAATAACGCAGCATCCTCGAAAGACGTGATATCAACACATTGTAGGGCCCTCTGATGTCCCGCGAGTTAGGTTGTCGTCCTTTTAACTGTTCACGACGTATGATACGGGACGGAAAAACAGAGCTAAAGAAGAAAAGTGGCCTGAAACTGATGAAAGCGTTCGATTTTGGCCTCCAAAAATGGGCACAACGAGCAAGCTGGCGGCCCCCATTGTAGAGCTCTCAGAGAGCTTTGCAACGGTATGTTGTGCGCCGCGTAACTCCTTACGGATCAAAAGTTATGGGCACCGGAGCGACGGAGACCTGGTCACAAATCCTACGCCCTCGGTTTGCGGGCGCAGCCCCTACGTGAAGCGAAGTTGTTTTGCCCAATGTTCCATGGGATTCAATAATAGAGATTTGGTGGATAAAGTGTCTTGGCAACCCTAACCAGGGAAAAAAAATTTGAAAAGGGGGTGCAACACGAGGACTTCCCAGGGGGTCACCCATCCTAGTACTACTCTCGCCCAAGCACGCTTAACTTCGGAATTCTGATGTGATCCGGTGCATTAGTGCTGGTATGGTCGCACCTATCATGTTGAGCGCACAATTTCTATATGTGTTAACGGTTCACAGTCCCAGCCTAGAGAGATGGCCCATTCAAAAGGCCCAATGGGTTAACGACAACCCATCTGCTTCAACAGCGCAGCATCCTCGCAAGACGTGATATCGACACGTTGTTGGGCCCTCTGATGTCCCGCGAGTCAGGTTGTCGTCCTTTTAACAGTTCTCGACGTAAGATCCGGGACGGAAAAACATAGCAAAAGAAGAAAAGTGGCCTGAAACTGATGAAAACGTTCGATCTTGGCCTCCAAAAATGGGCACAACGAGCAAACTGGCTGCCCCTATAGTAGAGCTCTTAGAGAGCTTTGCAACGGTATGCTGTGCGTCGCGTAACTCCTTACGAATCAAAAGTTATGGGCACCGTAGCGACGCAGACCTGGTCACAAATCATACGCCCTCGGTTTGCGGGCCCAGCCTCTACGTGAAGCGAATTTGTCATGCCCAATGTTCCGTGGGATTCAGTAATAGAGATTTGGTGGATAAAGTATCTTGGCAACCTTAACCAGGGCAAAAAAAATTGAAAAGGGGGTGCAACACGAGGACTTCTCAGGGGGTCACCCATCCTAGTACTACTCTCGCCCAAACACGCTTAACTTCGAAGTTCTGATATGATCCGGTGCATTAGTGCTGGTATGATCGCACCCATCATGTTAAGGGCACAATTCCTTTATGTGTTAACTGTTCACAGTCCTAGCCTAGAGAGATGGCCCATTCAAAAGGCCCAATGGGCTTAACGACAACCCATCCGCTTCAACAACGCAGCATCCTCGCAAGACGTGATATCGACACGTTGTAGGGCCCTCTGATGTCCCGCGAGTCAGGTTGTCGTCCTTTTAACAGTTCACGACGTATGATCCGGGAGGAAAAAACATAACAAAAGAAGAAAAGTGGCCTGAAACTGATGAAAACATTCGATTTTGGGCTCCAAAAACGAGTACAGAGAGCAAGCTAGCTTCCCCCTTCGTAGAGCTATCAGAGAGGTGTGCAACGGTATGTTTTGCGCCGCGTAACTCCTTACAGATCAAAAGTTATGAGCACCAGAGCGACGAAGACCTGGTAACAAGCCCTACGCCCTCGGTTTGCGAGCCCAGCCTCCACGTGAAGCGAAGTCATCTTGCCTAATGTTCCGTGGGATTCAGTAATAGAGATTTGGTGGATAAAGTATATTGACAACCCAAACCAGGGCAAAAAAAATTGAAAAGGGGGTGCAACACGATGACTTCCCAAGGGGTCACCCATCCTAGTACTACTCTCGTCATAGCACACTTAACCTCGAAGTTTTGATGGGATCTGGTGAATTAGTGCTGGTATGATCGCACCCGTCATGTTGAGCGCACAATTCCTTTATGTGTTAACTGTTTACAGTCCCAGTGTAGAGAGATGGCCCATTCAAAAGGCCCAATGGGCTTAACGACAACCCATCCGCTTCAACAACGCAGCATCCTGGCAAGAAGTGATATCGAGACACTGTTGGGCCCTCTGATGTCCGGCGATTCAGGTTGTTGTCCTTTTAACAGCTCACGACGTACGATCCGGGAAGGAAAAACATAGCAAAAGTGGAAAAGTGGCCTGAAACTGATGAAAATGTTTGATTTTGGGAACCAAAAATGGGCACAGCGACCAAGCTGGCTGCCCCCGTCGTAGAGCTCTCAGAGAGCTTTGCAACGATATGCTGTGCACCGCGTAATTCCCTACAGATCAAAAGTTATGGGCACCGGAGCGACGGAGGCCTGGTCACAGACCCTACGCCCTCGGTTTGCGGGCCCGGCCTTTACGTGACGCGAGGTTGCCTTGCCCATTGTCCCGTGGGATTCAATAATAGAAATTTGGTGGATAAAGTATCTTGGAAACCCAAACCAGGGCAAAAAAATTGAAAAGAGGGGGGGGGTGCAACACTAGGACTTCTCAAGGGGTCACCCATCCTAGTACTACTCTCGCCCAAGAACCCTAAACTTCGGAGTTTTGATGGGATCCGGTGCATTAGTGCTGGTATGATCGCACCCGTCATTTGAGGGTACAATTCCTTTATTTGTTAACGGTTCACAGTCCCAGCCTAGAGAGATGGCCCATTCAAAAGGCCCAATGGGCTTTAAGACAATCCATCTGCTTCAACAACGCAGCATCCTCGCAAGACGTGATATCGACACGTTTTAGGGCACTTTGATGTCCCGCGAGTCAGGTTGTCATCCTTTTAACTGTTCATGACGTATGATCCGGGATAAAAAAACAGAGCAAAAGTAGAAAAGTGGCCTGAAACTGATAAAAACGTTCGATTTTGGGCTCCAAAAACGGGCATAGCGAGCAAGATGACTGCCCGCAACGTAGAGCTCTCGGAGAGCTTTCCAACGGTATGATGTGTGACGCGTAACTCTTTACGGATCAAAAGTTATGGGCACCGGAGCGATAGAGACTTGGTCCCAAGCCCCACGCCCTCGGTTTGCGGGCCCAGCCTGTGAGGCCCGACCCCGAATAACGTGTCCTACCTCGATTTGCACACCTTAGACCTAAAATTATATAACCGACCTTGGATTTCGTGTCCTGTCTTGGTTTTCGTGCATACCTCGTTATGCGTGCCTTGACTTAGAATAGTGTGCCCTAATCCCAGACTCATGTGCGGTACCTAGAAATACGTGCCCTAACCTCGATGTACGTGTATTATCTCATTTCGTGTGCCCTAACCTTAAACTGCGTACCTTAACCTAGATATGGTGTCATGCCTTGATTTGTGTGCATTTGTATTAGAATTCGTGCATTCATCTTGAAGTACATGCATTAGTCTTGAAGTTCGTGTCTTACCTCGTAGTTCGTGTCTACCTCGTAATTCGTGCCCTAGACCTAGGAATCTGTGCCACCACGTTGATCAAGAAAGAATCCTACACAAAGCACTAGGCACTAAAATAATCCTACACAATCCACTAACCAATATTATTTTCCTAATTCAAATTATCTACAAACTCCACTAACAATAAAATAATACTAAACTATTCCTACATTTCCCACTAACTATTATTCTATTCATAATTCAACTCATCAACAAACATTCCAATATTTTATTCTATCTAGATTCCCTAATTCTCCAACATTCCTATGACAATTCTAATGACACAAATGCATAAAGAATTATTCCTAGACAGACTATGACAAACACTTAGCACAATGCATAAAAAAATGCTCAAAACCACCTAAATCCTCTACCCTACTCAACCAAACCACCTTTGCGCATGCTAAACATTTTAAAATCACACATTGAAGACACAAAAATCAGAATTTAATGGCCCAAGGCCGACCAAGTGCTTGAATAATGCAAAAGCCTTCATTTTTTGTCATTTCTTCTTTCCTCTCACATTTTCTCTCTCTCCCTCTCATTCTCTCTCTCCATTTCGGTTTTGGCTGAGTTCTCTCCACCTCTTAGCTCATCTTCATCATCCTATGATACATCAAGACAAACCACAAGCAAAGAAACTCACCCAAGCAAGCTAGGATGCAAGAAACACACATGCAAGCATTTTGAGTCACCATTTTCGGCCTAGGTAAGTTTTCTCGGCTTCCATTTCTTTTCTTCTTGTTCTAACCTCATGAATGTGCTAAGAGATTGATCACTAGGCTAGGAAAAATAGAGAAACCAAGTTGGAATCTCGGCTAAGCAAGAAGAAGAATAGATTTGAAGCTTCAACAAGTTTTTGTGCATCATTGTGGTTGATTGCTAAGGTGAGGGTTAAAACCTTATGAAAACTCTTCAAAAATTCACATGCATGCTCATAAATGTGTGTATTTGCTTCTGTACTTGTGCTATATGGTCGTTCATAAGCTTAAACAACCATGCATGGCAAGATCTTGGCTTGAAAATGATGCTAGGTGAAGTCGAAATTGTTGACAGCTCTCTGACCAGTCTGTTCGAGGTTAGTTTAGCTAGAAAAATGATGTTGAAAATGCTTGAAACTTAGTAGGTGACTAGTTTGGACAGTTTTGAACATTTTTCCCAGAAATAGGCCGAAGCTAAGTTGGACTCTAAGGTCCTCAAAATGGCAAATATTTAGAATGTGACCAAATCTGGAAATCTGGAAAAATGAAGCAGGTTTTGGCAGATGCACTGACCTTGTGGAACGAACCATATTTGACTTAGTAAATCTGGAAAAATGAAGCAGGTTTTTCAGTTCTGGACAATTTTGTCAGAAATGGACCAAGGCTAAATATGACCCTAAGGACCTCAAAAACGTCAATTATGGAAATGTGTGCAAATCTGGACAGTTTTGTGCTATCTCACTGTTTCGGCTATATCTAATGATCCCGAACTCCAATTGATGCAAGGTTTGTTTCTGATTTTAGGTAACTTCTTAAGCTTTAGTTTTGACATCTTATTCACTGAATTTGGAGATTGTTTGATTATCCCATTGATTGTGGGAAAACAGCCTATTGCAGAAAAGGTTTCACTTAGCTACATGCTTGGAAAATTGTTGTAACCTCTCTTGTGGTACTAATTGTGTGGAAATGTGATGTTGGGATGTTGTGTGGACTGTTTTGAGTACTTGAGGATGTTTGAATTGAATGATGCATGACTTGAGAATGATTTTGAGTTGACTTAGGGTTTTAATCACACGATTAAGCATGAAATGGAAACCCTATTGACTAGGTAGTCTTGCTATGTGTTAATCATTTGGATATTGTGTGGAAACTATACGTTTAGTGGGCTGCCCGTAAATGTCTTATAACTTCAAATGTGATTTTGACCATTGCATGTTGACAAATAAGCTTTTCTTGCATCCGAACCCATGTTGATATCATTGCATGTTGAATAATCTTATCACTTGATCACGTGGGCTTCGTAATGAGTTATATGGCCTGTTTTACATGTGTTACATGGCTGCCTGTTCAATTTTCATATAACTCTATATGCCTTTCAAGTGAAATTTCCTGTCTTATCGTGCCCTGCTTGTTTACCTGTCCATGTGCAATCTTATGACTGTCTGGAGCCAACCTACTTTGTAGTCCTCCTACTGTGATATATTACCTGTCAAAAATGTGCATTGCATACAAGGTTGCAACCTTTCCTGTTGGCATGGTAGCGATCACACACACCGGGCGGCATCGGGCTTGCCAGTGCACCCGTTGTAACGCCCCGATCCCTCACGAGACCGGAGGCTCTAATGACCATGCTATTCTCAACCCAATACCAAACCCGGTCACAAAATTTTAGGAGAAAAACGGACAGAGTTTCCCCTGTACTATGGACATTCTGAAAACCTGTAAATTCTCAAATAAGGTAACTACAAGGTAAATAAACTTTTCATGGCTAAATATTTAAAGATTCACGGCCATCCGAGCCTTGAAGCAAACAACAGTTCCAAAACCACACAATCATGCAAGTAACTTGTTTATAATATAGTCTAATAACCATGCCATTCTAGGATAACATTAAAACATACTTAGAGATAAAACATTCTACACTAAGCCATTCACTCCCAAGCATGCAAAACAACTAGAAATAGAAATATAAGTTATTACAATCCATAGAATTACCACAGCTACTACATTAACAGACTTCCAGCTTACATATTACTCAAATACATACATGAGCTTTAAGGCCCCAAAATAGATTATACATAGGACAACAAATTCTTCACATAGCAACCAAAAAGCACATCCACCTCAGACAAATATCACACAGCAGCTAAGGCAACTCCACCAACTGTGCCACCTGAAACATGTTAGCGAGGTATGAGCAACCACTGTTGCCCAGTGAGGGATATAGTCCCGGGGCGTGCAATGCAACAGATAATACAGTTATACAACAATATCACTTAGACAATTTAAGAAGCAATGATAACATAAGTAACCACACATTTAAAAGGATACATTTCACACAATCCCCTATACACCAATCTTCACTGGTCTTCATTCACGATCCACGAACCACGAGCACGATCACGATAAGCCGGCATAACCCCAAACACTCCAGTGGGTGTACTCCGGATGTACCCCGAATCCTACGACCCAACATCCCCTGGCAATCTCCGGACCAGGCGAATGAGGGACTAGGGTACGGAGTTTGAATATCCACCGGCAAGCCCTCTGCTGCCCAGCCGATATTCAACACATCCGCCCCGACACTATGGTTGCGCAACCACTATGCAATGCACTCAACGATGGCAAGTTAATAACAATAATATAAGCATTAACACATATAAGGATCAACAAAGTAGGTTGACCTCGTTGCAATTAGGATAGAAGCAAAGATAGAAGCTAATAAGCAGTTTACAAATGAACTTATACCAAATAAGCATAGAATCATTCCAAAAGCTCCAAATCAATTTAAAATCACATATAAACACTCAAGAAGTCCTGACATGGGTTTAGAAGTGTGAGACAACTTAAATTGCACCTAAACCCCTTTGTTTTTCGAACTATTTCTCTTCTAAACCAAAGTTAATGATTTCATTTTCAAAGGAAACTCTCCCAACCTTCTAACTAACCCCCAAGGTACCCTCTCAACCCTCGAACTCAATCAAATGCCCGCGTTTACCCCGAAAGCCCCAATTTCCCTCTTTTGGCTTTAAACCACACCTACATTGTCCGGGCTTCAAACAAGGGATATCAAGGCATCTATAGCACCTAGGTAGCCTAAGGATACTAGAATCGAAGCCCGAATCCACCCGGATTCGCATTAACCCCGAAAGCCCCAACTTAAAGTCGGCTATTTTACGTTTTATGCGATTTTAAAGCAATTCAAGTGCACGGGGCTATTAGGCTATCTTCATTAGCACCTAAGGCATCTATTAGAAGCATTGAATCAAGTTAAAACGCGCAATTACACAAAACCCTAGAATTCCCGTCACTATTCACCCCTACGAATTAACTATCGATTTCTACCGTTTAAAATGCGAACTAATAGCTCAAATGTGTTCTCTAGCACTTATATACAAGGTATAATAGCATAGATAAGCTTTGCAATAGCATTTGATAACATTTTCAACAAATCAAGAAAAATGTAACATTTTAGATATGCATAAAAAGTCATGAAAACCCTCACCAATTGCGCGTAGGAACTCTCGGGAGGCTAGCAAACACCCTAAACTACTTGCTCCTAGCTTGGCTTGGCTTGGCTTGAAGATTTGATGAGCAAAATCCTCTCATTCTCCTCCTACACTATTCTCGGATTTGCTACAGTAAAATTCAGCACTTTTTTGTTTTGATTTTTGCTAGTTATGATATAAGGTGAGTTGTTTGAGGGGTATATAAGCTTAGGTGAGTTGTTTTAATTTAAGTGTATGGTCAAAATGTGAGTCAAGCTAGTTAGAAACAAGTCCTAAGCGTAATTTTAATGTTAGCTAATTAAACTCCAAGTTGGTTACGTAACACTATTCATTCAACTACAAAAATCATTTTCTAAACGAGCCCTCCTAACGCTTCTAGCTCAAATGCACATTTTTCTCATTACTTTGACAATTAATGTGATTTAATAAAAATGCTAATTTACTAATATAATGCAGTTTAAAAATAAAATGAATAGTGACCAAGAAAGACAACAGGTAAAGCACATAATTTAATGCACAATTAATGGATGCAACATTTAAAAATGTGTACGGTAGAATCTCGGGCGTCACATCCTCTCCCCCTTAAACAAATTGCGTCCACGCAATTCTTCTTCACAAGGAAACTCCACAACAACTGAAAACCAACTCTGATTACTCGTCATCAATTGCTAAGTAAAAATACCATATACGAACTCTCATAGGAGCTCATTAAGAAATCCCAGTAGTATTGCCTGCGAACCTCACGTAATAAGGCCAAATAAAGGCTCCAATAGAGATGCTACTTCGAAATCCAAATAAGAATCCCGCTGGCACGAATACCATAGAAGAATAGAATCCCAACTAACAGTGGCGAGAAAATACCAATAAGAATTTAGAGTACAAATACCGAAGATAATTCCATATAATAAGGCTGATTAGAATCCCAAACTAAGTCTTCCGAGTAATACCAGCAAGAAAATACTAGAAGAATACTCAATAAGAAAACCGAGAGAACGGTCATATAGAAATCCCAAAGGAAGCCATTCATTTCTGACTACTGAGCGTATAAGAATGCCTTGGAAGAAATCTCAATAACTGAGCTCCGCTTACAACATTCTCATTCCCGCTAATCCACACAACTTGGAGGGCTTGTTGCTAATCACTTCTCTTCAGGGGGAGGAAGAAGTCTTTCTTACCATTTCAACGGGACATGTATGAATGCCAAGATATCACATTTACACATATATGTTTTAAACTATTATGCAAACATGTTTATATAAGAGTTTATGAAACAGTGTAATCATCAAAGTCATTCAAGCACGACAATCAAGTCCATTATAACACAACTCAATCAAAGACTTTCAAATACACATATTACAAGCAACAGTTCAAGCAATTAACAATTCACGAGGTCAATTTGATGCATAACCAGCCACTTTACTTCACTTAGCACACATTTAGCACGTAACACATAATTATATCACATAGGTGCACACATTCAATACAAGACACACAATCACACATGCAGGCATACACTTTCAAGACACACTCTTAACAAGTACACACGCAAGGGTTACTACCCGACAGGCCGAGGACCCTGTCCCGGCTTAGAGCTAACTAAGCTCTGATACCACCTGTAACGCCCCGATCCCTCACGAGACCGGAGGCTCTAATGACCATGCTATTCTCAACCCAATACCAAACCCGGTCACAAAATTTTAGGAGAAAAACGGACAGAGTTTCCCCTGTACTATGGACATTCTGAAAACCTGTAAATTCTCAAATAAGGTAACTACAAGGTAAATAAACTTTTCATGGCTAAATATTTAAAGATTCACGGCCATCCGAGCCTTGAAGCAAACAACAGTTCCAAAACCACACAATCATGCAAGTAACTTGTTTATAATATAGTCTAATAACCATGCCATTCTAGGATAACATTAAAACATACTTAGAGATAAAACATTCTACACTAAGCCATTCACTCCTAAGCATGCAAAGCAACTAGAAATAGAAATATAAGTTATTACAAGCCATAGAATTACCACTGCTACTACATTATCAGACTTCCAGCTTACATATTACTCAAATACATACATGAGCTTTAAGGCCCCAAAATAGATTATACATAGGACAACAAATTCTTCACATAGCAACCAAAAAGCACATCCACCTCAGACAAATATCACACAGCAGCTAAGGCAACTCCACCAACTGTGCCACCTGAAACATGTTAGCGAGGTATGAGCAACCACTGTTGCCCAGTGAGGGATATAGTCCCGGGGCGTGCAATGCAACAGATAATACAGTTATACAACAATATCACTTAGACAATTTAAGAAGCAATGATAACATAAGTAACCACACATTTAAAAGGATACATTTCACACAATCCCCTATACACCAATCTTCACTGGTCTTCATTCACGATCCACGAACCACGAGCACGATCACGATAAGCCGGCATAACCCCAAACACTCCAGTGGGTGTACTCCGGATGTACCCCGAATCCTACGACCCAACATCCCCTGGCAATCTCCGGACCAGGCGAATGAGGGACTAGGGTACGGAGTTTGAATATCCACCGGCAAGCCCTCTGCTGCCCAGCCGATATTCAACACATCCGCCCCGACACTATGGTTGCGCAACCACTATGCAATGCACTCAACGATGGCAAGTTAATAACAATAATATAAGCATTAACACATATAAGGATCAACAAAGTAGGTTGACCTCGTTGCAATTAGGATAGAAGCAAAGATAGAAGCTAATAAGCAGTTTACAAATGAACTTATACCAAATAAGCATAGAATCATTCCAAAAGCTCCAAATCAATTTAAAATCACATATAAACACTCAAGAAGTCCTGACATGGGTTTAGAAGTGTGAGACAACTTAAATTGCACCTAAACCCCTTTGTTTTTCGAACTATTTCTCTTCTAAACCAAAGTTAATGATTTCATTTTCAAAGGAAACTCTCCCAACCTTCTAACTAACCCCCAAGGTACCCTCTCAACCCTCGAACTCAATCAAATGCCCGCGTTTACCCCGAAAGCCCCAATTTCCCTCTTTTGGCTTTAAACCACACCTACATTGTCCGGGCTTCAAACAAGGGATATCAAGGCATCTATAGCACCTAGGTAGCCTAAGGATACTAGAATCGAAGCCCGAATCCACCCGGATTCGCATTAACCCCGAAAGCCCCAACTTAAAGTCGGCTATTTTACGTTTTATGCGATTTTAAAGCAATTCAAGTGCACGGGGCTATTAGGCTATCTTCATTAGCACCTAAGGCATCTATTAGAAGCATTGAATCAAGTTAAAACGCGCAATTACACAAAACCCTAGAATTCCCGTCACTATTCACCCCTACGAATTAACTATCGATTTCTACCGTTTAAAATGCGAACTAATAGCTCAAATGTGTTCTCTAGCACTTATATACAAGGTATAATAGCATAGATAAGCTTTGCAATAGCATTTGATAACATTTTCAACAAATCAAGAAAAATGTAACATTTTAGATATGCATAAAAAGTCATGAAAACCCTCACCAATTGCGCGTAGGAACTCTCGGGAGGCTAGCAAACACCCTAAACTACTTGCTCCTAGCTTGGCTTGGCTTGGCTTGAAGATTTGATGAGCAAAATCCTCTCATTCTCCTCCTACACTATTCTCGGATTTGCTACAGTAAAATTCAGCACTTTTTTGTTTTGATTTTTGCTAGTTATGATATAAGGTGAGTTGTTTGAGGGGTATATAAGCTTAGGTGAGTTGTTTTAATTTAAGTGTATGGTCAAAATGTGAGTCAAGCTAGTTAGAAACAAGTCCTAAGCGTAATTTTAATGTTAGCTAATTAAACTCCAAGTTGGTTACGTAACACTATTCATTCAACTACAAAAATCATTTTCTAAACGAGCCCTCCTAACGCTTCTAGCTCAAATGCACATTTTTCTCATTACTTTGACAATTAATGTGATTTAATAAAAATGCTAATTTACTAATATAATGCAGTTTAAAAATAAAATGAATAGTGACCAAGAAAGACAACAGGTAAAGCACATAATTTAATGCACAATTAATGGATGCAACATTTAAAAATGTGTACGGTAGAATCTCGGGCGTCACACCCGTGACTACCATGGTCCCATTCCCTCTCTCGCTTGGGGGCCAGACTTCTTCGGAGAGTTAGGTCGTAGGATTTTGGGGTACATCCGGAGTACACCCACCTGGCGTGTTTTGGTGTTATTTGAAGTCGGCCGTAACATCTGATTCTGAAACTGATCTGAGAGCTAAAGCTCACCGTATCCTTTTACTATGTGTATAAGTACTCTCGCTTGGTTCCTAGAGAACCTCGGGGAGGAAAGACTGGTATTCATGATCCTGTATCTTATATTATTGTTATATTCATGCTTGTAAAAGGATTTTCATAAGTTGAACCGGAAAATGAGTTTCAAAACCTATTTCTCGTTCCCCCTCACTGAGTTCATAAGGACTCACCCTCTTTTATCATCTCAGGTGAAGAAGATCAAGAACAGGTACCCGAGGATGATGTGCCTAACAATGGTTCCTTGGAGTGATTGCCTGTACCTACGTGCTTTTGTGCTTTGCCTGAAAGTGGTTGCTATATGGATGTTGTGTTTGATTGCAAACTATTCATTTTATTGATGTAAATGACCACGTTGTAATTTGGGTCTAATTCTGGGATGGTACTATCTATAACCGGACGAACTTTTATTTGGTTGTTTGCTTTCGTTTTCTTAATTGGTAGTTATCGTAGGCATTCAAACCTACAGATGAACAATCAACTAAGTTAATTCTATCTAATTTCACTTAGGTGCTCATTTGCAATCTAAAAGATAATAGGTACTTGCATGACAGTCCCAGCCTAGAGAGATGGCCCATTCAAAAGGCCCAATGGGCTTAACGACAACCCATCCGTTTCAACAACGCAGCAACCTCGCAAGAAGTGATATTGACACGTTGTAGGGCCCTCTGATGTCCCACGAATCAGGTTGTTGTCCTTTTAAGAGCTCACGACGTACGATCCGGTACGGAAAAATAGAGCAAAAGAAGAAAAATGGCCTGAAACTGATGAAAACGTTCGATTTTGGGCTCCAAAAATGGTCATAGCGAGTAAGCTGGCTGCCCATGTCGTAGAGCTCTCAAAGAGCTTTGCAACGGTATGTTTTGCGCCGCGTAACTCCTTACGGATCAAAAGTTATGGGCACCGGAGCGACGGAGACCTGGTCACAAACCCTACGCCCTCGGTTTGTGGGCCCAGCCTCTACGTGAAGCGAAGTTGTCTTGCCCAAAGTTTCGTGGGATTTAGTAATAGAGATATGGTGGAAAAAGTATATTGACAACCCTAACCAGGGCAAAAAAAATTGAAAAGGGGGTGCAACACGCGGACTTCCCAGGGGGTCACCCATCCTAGTACTATTCTCGCCCAAGCACGCTTAACTTCGAAGTTCTGATGGGATCTGGTGCATTAGTGCTGGTATGATCGCACCCGTCATGTTGGAGGCACAATTCCTTTATGTATTAACGGTTCTCAGTCTCAGCCTAGGGAGATGGCCCATTCAAAAAGCCCAATGGGCTTAACGACAACCCATCCGCTTCAACAACGCAGCATGCTTGCAAGATGTGATATCGACACGTCGTAGGGCCCTCTGATGTCCCGCGAGTCAGGTTGTCGTCCTTTTAACAGTTCACGACTCACGATCTGGGATGGAAAAACAAAGCAAAAGTAGAAAAGTGGCCTGAAACGGATGAAAACGTTCGATTTTGGGCTCCAAAAATGGGTGCAGTGAGCATGCTGGCTGCCCCCGTTGTCGAGCTCTCAGAGAGCTTTGCAACGGTATGCTGTGCGCAGCGTAACTCCCTACAGATCAAAAGTTATGGGCACCGGAGCGACGGAGATCTGGTCACAAACCCGACGCCATCGGTTTGCGGGCCCAGCCTCTACGTGAAGCGAAGTTGTCTTGCCCAATGTTCCGTGGGATTCAGTAATAGAGATTTGGTGTATAAATTATCTTGGCAACCCTAACCTGGGCAAAAAAAATTGAAAAGGGGGTGCAACACGAGGACTTCATAGGGGGTCACCCATCCTAGTACTACTCTCGCCCAAGCACGCTTAACTTCGGAGTTCTGATGGGATCCAGAGCATTAGTGCTGGTATGTTGGCACCCGTCATGTTGAGGTCGCAATTCCTATATGTGTTAATGGTTCACAGTCCCAGCCTAGAGAGATGGCCCATTGAAAAAGCCCAATGGGCTTAACGACAACCTATCCGTTTCAACAACGCAGCATCCTCGCAAGACGTGATATCGACACGTTGTAGGGCCCTCTGATGTCCCGCGAGTTAGGTTGTCGTCCTTTTAACTGCTCACGACGTACGATCTGGGATGGAAAAACATAGCAAAAGACGAAAAGTGGCCCGAAACTGATGAAAAAGTTCAATTCTAGGCTCCAAAAATGGGCACAGCGAGCAAGATGGCTGCCCCCGTCGTAGAGCTCTCAGAGAGCTTTACAACGGTATGTTTTGCTCCGCGTAACTCCTTACGGATCAAAAGTTATGGGCACCGGAGCGACGGAGACCTGGTCACAAACCCTACGCCCTCGGTTTGTGGGCCCAGCCTCTACGTGAAGCGAAGTTGTCTTGCCCAATGTTCTGTGGGATTTGGTAAAAGAGATTTGGTGGAAAAATCATCTTGACAACCCTAACCAGGGCAAAAAAAATTGAAAAGGGGGTGCAACATGAGGACTTCCCAGGGGACCACCCAACCTAGTACTACTCTCGCCTAAGCACGCTTAACCTCGAAGTTCTAATGGGATCCGGTGCATTAGTGCTGGTATGATCGCACCCGTCATGTATAATGCACAATTCCTTTATGAGTTAATTGTACACAGTCCCAGCCTAGAGAGATAGCCCATTCAAAAGGCACAATGGGCTTAACGACGACACATCCACTTTAACAACGCAGCATCCTTGCAAGACGTGATATTGACACGTTGTCCGGCCCTCTGATTTCCCACAAGTCAGGTTGTCGTCCTTTTAACAGTTCAGAACGAACGATCCAGGACCGAAAAACAGAGCAAAAGAAGAAAAGTGGCCTGAAACGGATGAAAACGTTCGATTTTGAGCTCCAAAAATGGGCATTGCGAGCACGCTGGCTACCCCCGTCGTAGAGCTCTCTGGGAGCTTTTCAACGGTATACTGTGCGCCGCGTAACTCCATACAGATCAAAAGTTATGGGCACCGGTGTGACGGAGACCTGGTCACAAACCCTACGCCATTGGTTTGCGGGCCCAGCCTCAACGTAAAGCGAAGTTGTCTTGCCCAATGTTCCGTGGGATTTACTAATAGAGATTTGGTGGAAAAAGTATCTTGGCAACCCTAACCAAGGCAAACAAATTTGAAAAGGGGGTGCAACACGAGGACTTCCCAGGGGGTCACCCATCCTAGTACTACTATCGTCCAAGCACGCTTAAATTCGGAGTTCTGATAGGATCTGGTGCATTAGTGTTGGTATGATCGCACCCGTCATGTTGGGGGCACAATTCCTATATGTGTTAAAGGCTCACATTCCCAGCCTAGAGAGATGGCCCATTCGAAAGGCCCAATAGGCTTAACGACAACCCATCCACTTCAACAGCGCAGCATCCTCGCAAGACGTTATATCGACACATTGTAGGGCCCTCTGATGTACCGCGAGTCAGGTTGTCGTCCTTTTAACAGTTCACAACGTATGATCCGGGGCGGAAAAATAGAGCAAAAGAAGAAAAGTGGCCTGAAAGTGATGAAAACGTTCGATTTTGCTCTCCAAAAAGGGCACGGCGAGCAAGCTGGCTGCTCCCATCGTAGATTTCTTAGAGAGCTTTGTAACGGTCTACTGTGTGCCGCGTACCTCTTTCCGAATCAAAAGTTATGGGCACCGGAGGGACGGAGACCTGGTCACAAACCCTACGCCCTCGGTTTACCGGCCCAGCCTCTACGTGAAGCGAAGTTCTCTTGCGCAATGTTCCGTGGGATTCAGTAATAGAGATTTGGTGGATAAAGTATCTTGGCAACCCTAACAAGGGCAAAAAAAATTGAAAAGGGGGTGCAATAGGAGGACTTCTCAGGGGGTCACCCATCCTAGTACTACTCTCGCCCAAACATGCTTAACTTCAGAGTTCTGATATGATCCGGTGCATTAGTGCTGGTATGTTCGTACACGTCATGTTGAGGGCACAATTCCTTTATGTGTTAACTGTTCACAGTCCCAGCCTAGAGGGATGGCCCATTCAAAAGGCCCAATGGGCTTAACGATAACCCATCTGCTTCAACATCGCAGCATCCTTGCAAAACGTGATATTGACATGTTGTAGGGCGCCCTGATGTCCTGCGAGTAGGTTGTCGTCCTTTTAACAGTTCACGACGTACGATTCGGGACGGAAAAACATAGCAAAAGAAGAAAAGTGGACTGAAACTGATGAAAACGTTTGATTTTGGGCTCCAAAAATGAGCACAGCGAGCATGCTGGCTGCCCCCGTCATAGAGCTCTCAGAGAGCTTTGCAACGGTATGCTGTGCACCGCGTAACTCCTTCCCGATCAAAATTTATGAGCACTTGAGCGATGGAGACCTGGTCACAAACCCTACGCCCTCGGTTTGCGGGCCCAGCCTCTACGTGAAATGAAGTTGTCTTGCCCAATGTTTTGTGGGATTCAGTAATAGAGATTTGGTGGATAAAGTATCTTGGCAACCCTAACCAAGGCAAAAAAAATTAAAAAGGGGGTTCAACACGAGAACTTCCCAAGGGGTCACCCATCCTAGTACTACTTTCGCCCAAGCGCGCTTAACTTTCGAGCTCTGATGGGATCCGGTGCATTAGTGTTGGTATGATCGCACCCGTCATGTTGAGGGCACAATTCCTATATGTGTTAACGGTTCACAGTTCCAGCCTAGAGAGATGGCCCATTCAAAAGGCCCAATGGGCTTAACGACAACCCATCCGCTTCAACAACGCAACATCCTCATAAGACGTGATATGGGCACGTTGTAGGGCCCCCTAATGTCCCGCGAGTAAGGTTGTCGTCCTTTTAACAGCTGTCAATGTACGATCCGGGATGAAAAAGTAGAGCAAAAGAAGAAAAGTGGCCTGAAACTGATGAAAACGTTCGATTTTGGGCTCCAAAAAGGGGCACAGCGAGCAAACTGGCTGCCCCCATCGTAGAGCTCTCAGAGAGCTTTCCAACGGTATGCTGTACGCCGCGTAACTCCTTACGGATCAAAATTTATGGGCACCGGAGCGACGGAGACCTGGTCACAAACCCTACGCTCTCGGTTTGCGGGCCCAGCCTCTACGTGAAGCGAAGTTGTCTTGCCAATGTTCCGTGGGATTCAGTAATAGAGATTTGGTGGATAAAGTATCTTGGCAACCCAAACCAGGGCAAAAAAAATTGAAAAGGGAGGGTGCAACACGAGGACTTCCCAGGGGGTCACCCATCCTAGTATTACTCTCGCCCAAGTGCGCTTAACTTCAGAGTTCTAATGGGATCCGGTGCATTACTGCTGGTATGATCGCACTTGTCATGTTGAGGACATAATTCCTATATGTGTTAACTGTTCACAGTCCCAGCCTAGAGAGATGACCCATTCAAAAGGCCCAATGGGCTTAACGACAACCCATCCGCTTCAACAACGCAGCATGCTTGCCAGACGTGAAATCGACACGTTGTAGGGCCCTCTGATGTCCAGCGAGTTAGGTTTTCGTCCTTTTAACAATTCACGATGTACATGCCGGGACAAAAAAACAGAGCAAAAGAGGAAAAGTGGAATGAAACTGATGAAAACGTTCGATTTTGGTCTCCATAAATGGGCACATCGAGCATGCTGGCTGCCCCCGTCGTAGAGCTCCGAGAGAGCCTAGCAGCGGTATGATGTGCGCTGCGTAACACCTTACGGATCAAAAGTTATGGGCACCGGAGCGACGGAGACCTGGTCACAAACCCTACGCCCTTGGTTTGTGGGCCCAGTATCTACGTGAAACGAAGTTGTCTTGCCCGATGTTCCGTGGGATTCAGTAACAGAGATTTGGTGGATAAAGTATCTTGGCAACCCTAACCAAGGAAAAAAAAATTGAAAAAGGGGTACAACACGAGGACTTCGCAGGGGGTCACCCATCCTAGTACTACTCTAGCCCAAGCACGCTTAACTTCGGAGTTCTGATGGGATCCGGTGCATTAGTGCTGGTATGATCGTACCCATCATGTTGAGGGCACAATTCCTATATGTGTTGACGGTTCGCAGTCCCAACCAAGAGAGATGGCCCATTCAAAATGCCCAATGGGCTTAACGACAACCCATCCGTTTCAACAAAGCAGCATCCTTTCAAGACGTGATATCTACACATTGTAGGGCCCTCTGATGTCCCGCAAGTCAGGTTGTCGTCCTTTTAACAGTTCACGACGTACGATCCGGGACGAAAAAAAAGAGCAAAATAAGAAAAGTGGCCTAAAACTGATGAAAACGTTCGATTTTGGGCTCCAAACACAGGCACAGCAAGCAAGCTAGCTGCCCCCATTGTAGAGCTCTCAAAGAGCTTTGCAATGGTATCCTATGCGCCGCGTAACTCCTGACGGATCAAAAGTTATGGGCACCGGAGCAATGGAGACCTAGTCACAAACCCTACGCCCTCGGTTTGTGGGCCCAGCCTCTATGTGAAACGAAGTTGTCTGGCCCAATGTTCCGTGGGATTCAGTAACAGAGATTTGGTGGATAAAGTATCTTGGCAACCCTAACCAAGGAAAAAAAATTTGAAAAGGGGATACAACACGAGGACTTCGCAGGGGGTCACCCATCCTAGCACTACTCTCGCCAAAGCACGCTTAACTTCGGAGTTCTGATGGGATCCGGTGCATTAGTGCTGGTATGATCGCACCCGTCATGTTGAGGGCACAATTCCTATATGTGTTAACGGTTCACAGTCCTAGCATAGAGAGATGGCCCATTCAAAAGGCCCAATGGGATTAACGACAACACATCTGCTTCAACAACGCAACATGCTTGCAAGACGTGATATCAACACGGTGTAGGGTCCAATGATGTCCCGCGAGTCAGGTTGTCGTCCTTTTAACAGTTCACGACTTACGATCCGGGACGAAAAAATAGAGCAAAAGAAGAAAAGTGGCCTGAAACTGATGAAAACGTTCGATTTTGGGCTCCAAAAATGGGCACAGCGAGCATACTGGCTGCCCCCGTCGTAAAGCTCTCAAAGAGCTTTGCAACGGTATGCTGTGCGCCGCGTAACTCCTTACGGATCAAAAGTTATGGGCACTGGAGCGATGGAAACCTCGTCACAGACCCTACAACCTCGATTTGCCAGCCCAACTTCTACGTGAAGCGAAGTTGTCTTGCCCAATGTTCTGTGGGATTCAGTAATAGAGATTTGGTGGATAAAGTATCTTGCCAACCCTAACCAGGGCAAAAAAAATTGAAAAGAGGGTGCAACACGAGGACTTCCCAGGGAGTCATCCATCGTAGTACTACTCTCGCCCAAGCACGCTTAACTTCGGAGTTCTGATGGGATCCGGTGCATTAGTGTTGGTATGATCGCACACGTCATGTTGAGGGCACAATTCCTATATGTGTTAACGGTTGACAGTCCCAGCCTAGAGAGATGGCCTATTCAAAAAGCCCAATGGGCTTAACGAAAACCCATTCGCTTCAACAACGCAGCATCCTTGCAAGATGTTAAATCGGCACGTTGTAGGGCCCTCTGATGTCCCGTGAGTCAGGTTGTCGTCCTTTTAACAGCTCACGACGTATGATCCGGGATGGAAAAACTGAGCAAAATAAGAAAAGTGGCCTGAAACTGATGAAAACGTTCAATTTTAGGCTAAAAAACAGGCATAGTGTGAGGCCCGACCCCGATTCGCGTGCAAAACCTCGCTTCGTGTGCCCTAACCTAGATTTGCGTGCCATGACAGATGTTTAAGAATTTTGTTCATTTTATGTGCCATACATTGAATTATGTGCATTCAATTAGGGTTGCGTGCATTTACTTGGAAAACGTGCGTTCATCTCGTAGTTCGTGTCCCACCTCGTAGTGCGTGCCCTAGACTTAGGAAAGCGTGCCTTCACGCTAATCAAGAAAGCATCTTTCACAGAGCACTAGACTATTAAACGATCCTACAAAATCCACTATCAATATAATAATCCTAATTCAACTCACTAGATGACAAAAAATGCACCAAACACTAAACATTCTTCATTCTTTATTCCTTTTCTTTTGCACTTCCAAACACATGCAATAAAATAAGCTCAACCAAGACAAAATTTCAGAATTTTCCACATGCTTGGCCGACCACTAGGGGGCATTTGTGCATGCTTCTTCAATATAATTTAATTCCTTGACACATTTAGACAAACTATGACACAAATGCATAAAAAAATGACCAAAACCACCTCAAATCTCTCTCTTGCTCGACCAAAAACTCATAGCCCATGCTAGCATTTCAAATTTCCACCTTGAAGACACAAAAAAATTCAGATTTGGAAGCCCAAGGCCGACATGCACCTCAAATTTGCAAAAGTCTTCTTTGTTTGTCTTTTTCTTCATTTCTCTTTCATTCTTTTCTCTCTTCATCTCCCTTTCCTCTCTCATTCTCGCCCTTGGCTGAGTTATTCATCTCCATATCTCTCTTCTTCACACCATAGCTAAGCAAAGCAAGCTACAAGCAAAGAACCTCAACCGAGCTAGCTAGGAGGTGAAAGTTACACTTGCATGTGCATTGAAGACTCCATTCGGCCTAGGTAAGCTTCTTGGCATCCATTTCTTTTCTTCATGTTGTGACCTCATGCATGTGCTAAGAGATTGATCACTAAGCTAAGAAAAATAGAGAAAAGCTAGTAGGGATTTCGGCTAAGCAAGGAGAGGAAGAAAGTTGAGCTTCAACATGGTTTTTGAGCATCTTTTGGTTGATTGCTAAGGTGAGGGTTAAAACCTTTTGAAAACTCTTCAAAAATTCACATGCATGCTCTTAAATGTGTGTATTTGCTTCTGTACTTGAGCTATATTGTCGTTCATAAGCTTAAACAACCATGCATGGCAAGATCTTGGCTTGAAAATGATGCTAGGTGAAGTCGAAATTGTTGACAGCTCTCTGACCAGTCTGTTCGAGGTAAGTTTAGGTAGGAAAATGATGTTGAAAATGCTTGAAAATTAGTAGGTGACTAGTTCGGACAGTTTTGAACATTTTTCCCAGAAATAGGCCGAAGCTAATTTGGACTCTAAGGTACTCAAAATGGCAAATCGTTAAAATGTGACCAAATCTGGAAATCTAGAGGAATGAAGCAGGTTTTGGCAGATGCACTGACCTTGGGGAACGAACCATATTTGACTTAGTAAACGTTCTCCAAATTGCATGAAATTTTCTTTGCTGCTAGATTTTTCAGTTCTGGACAATTTTGTCAGAAATGGACCAAAGCTAAAACTGGCCCTAAGGCCCTCAAAAACGTCAATTTCTGAAAAGTGTGCAAATCTGGACAGTTTTGTGCTACCTCACTGTTTCGGCTATAACTAATGATTCTGAACTCCAATTGATGCAAGGTTTGTTTCTGATTTTAGTTACCTTCTTCAGATTTAATTTGACATCTTATTAACTGTATTAGGAGATTGGTTGATTATCCTACTAATAGTGAGAAAACAGCCTATTGCAGTAGGGGTTTCACTTAGTATTATGCTTAGAAAAATTGTTGTGGCTTCGCTTGTTGAATTAAATGCTTGGGATTGTAGTTTCGGGATGTTGTGTGGACTGTTTTGAATGTTGAAGATGTTGAATTAAATGATGCATGGTTTGAGGTTGACTTTGAGTTGGGTTGGGGCTCAAATTGCATGAATATATACGAAATGGGAACCCTAATGACTAGGTAGTTTTGCTAAGTGTTGATCTTTTGGTTATTGTGTGGAAATTATATGCTTAGTGGGCTGCCCGTAAATGTTTTATAACTTCAAATGCGAATTTGACCATGGCATGTTGTCAAATAAGCTTTTCTTGCCACCGAACCCACGTAGATGTTGTTGCATGTTGAATAATCGTATCACTTCATTACATGGACTTCTTAATGAGTTATATGGCCTGTTTTACATGTGCTACATGGCTGCCTGTTTAATTTTAATATAACTCTATATGCCTTTCAAGCAAAATTTCCTGTCTTATCGTGCCCTACTTGTTTATCTGTCAATGTGCAATCTTATGACTGTCCGGAGGCAACCTACTTTGTTGTCCTCCTACTGTGATATATAACCTGTCATGAATGTGCATTGCATACAAGGTTGCAACCTTTCATGTTGGCATGGTAGCGATCACGCACACCCGGCGGCATCGGGCTTGTCGGTGCACCCGTGACTACCATGGTCCCATTCCCTCTCTCACTTGGGGGCTAGACTTCCTCGGAGAGTTGGGTCGTAGGATTTCAGGGTACATCCGGAGTACACCCACCTGGCGTGTTTGGGGAATGATTAAAGTCGGTCGCAACAACTGATTCTGGAACTGATCTGAGAGCTAAAGCTCACCGTATCCTTTTACAGTGTGTGTAAGTACTCTCGCTTGGTTCCTAGAGAACCTCGAGGAGGAAAGACTAGTATTTCTGTTCCTTTAGTTGGTTTTACTGTTATATTCATGTTTGAAAAGGGGATTTTCATAAGTCTAACCGGAAAAATGAGTTTCAAAACTTATTTCTCGTTCCCCCTCGCTGAGTTCATAAGGACTCACCCTCTTTTATCATCTCAGGTTAAGAAGAACAGGTACAGGAACCCGAGGACAATGTGCCTAATGATGAACCCCTGGAGTGATTGTCTGTCATTGTTGTTTTGCTTGAACGTGACTACTTGTGAACTTTATGTTATTTGAAGACCATTTCCTTTTGTGTTACTCGATGTCATGATGTAAAAGACCCCCGTTGTAATTTGGTGTCTAATTTTAGTTTGTACTTATATTAAGTAGACTGATACTAGACATTACTATGATCGTTATGCTTTTATTTCCGCTAGTATTATCATAGGTTATGATGCTTTAGTAAGAACTAAGTAAATGAATTTATCCAATCTTAAACAAGTATATTTTGAAACGAGGTCAAACAAACAAACGAGACATAGTATCATGCTAGGTTATAAATCAAACGGGACGTAGAAATAACCAATAGGCAATTCAATTGATGGTAAAATAGTAATCTTAATTGGAAATGAATTTGAGATGGTAAATTTTGAGGCGTTTAGAGAATTAGGTTAAACGAAAAGGGCCAATTACAGCCGTTATGCTGCCGGTTTTCTGGAAAAATTTGGAGTTTAGACTAAATCATTAGATGTTAATCTTCATAAACAGCTAAGTACGTGATATTACTTGAATGTTAGTTCACACCCTAGTCTAACCTTATGGGCCGGGTTGGGGCGTGACACCTTAGAAGAAATGGTATCAGTGCTTAGATTGCTTAAGCCGGGTTTAACTCTCGGACTGTGGGTAGAGCCCTAAGATAATTAGGATGACTTGTTTATGTGTTATTCTGTGATAAATGTGCCTTCTATGTTCTATGTGCTTATGTGACTTACATGCCTTAAATGTTTTTAGAATTGTACCTATATTATGTTGCATATCATATGCGTTAGATTCTTAATTGTCATATTTCAATAAATTGTGCATTGTAATTTGTGCCTATAGATGGCTGGCCTTAATACCCGTACTAATAATAGGAGCGGTGAACCTCAAGAGACCGGAGATGCCTATCAGACTAATCCCGGTATAGCTATGTTTAATATGATGGCAAATGCCATGGATCGTGTATCACGTGTGATGGAGCGTCAGGATGCTCGTGAAGCCAACAACAACAACATCAACAACAAGAATGAGGGTAATCATGGGAGACATAGCAGAATGAGGGAATTCCTTGACTTCCGCCCGTCTAAATTCTACGGGGAAGCTGATGATGAGAAAGTAGAGGCTTGGCTGTCCGAGATTGAGAAGATTTTCGGGCCACTTGATTATACAGAAGAAGAGAAGGTGGAGTTTGCTGTATTTCTGTTGCACGGGGATGCCGAGCATTGGTGGCACACTATAGAGGCACTGTGGGAGACTGATCAGACATCTCACTTGTGGGGTAATTTCGTTAAGGTATTTAAGGAGAAATATGTACCTGCAGTTTCCAGGCAGAGGCGGATCGAGGAGTTCATGCACTTGACCCAGGGTAATATGACGGTAGCCTAGTACGAGGCACGTTTTGATCGACTGTCCCGTTATGCTCAATATATGGTTTGTACTCCGAAGGCAAAAATGTGGAAATTTACTGTTGGATTGAGGCCAGAGATTCAGGACCAGTTAGCTTCTCATGACTTCGATACTTACTCTACTCTCTTTGCTGCTGCCTCTCGAGTTGAGAAGAGGAAACTAGATGGGGCCGGTTCGAGTCAGCCAAACAAGAAACCATTTCAGCCTCCAGGTCAGTAGAGGAAATTCCAGAGTCAGGGTCGTAATCCGGGCCAGAGCCAGAACAGACCAGGGAATAACCGTGACCCGACGAAAGTGCCATCAGCCTCTTCCGCCCGCGGATCCACAGGTAGTTCACCTGCTACTCAGTCTGTTAACTGTTCTTATTGTGACAAGAAGGGGTATACCGAGGCCCAGTGTTAGAGAAAGTCGGGATGGTGTATCAGGTGCGGCAGTGATCAACATCAGATCAAGGATTGCCCTAAACGTCAGGCAGGGCAGAATCAGGGTAAACCAGCCGGTAGAGGCAAGACTCCAGTTCCTAGGGTCCAGGCTCGAGCCTATGCTATTGAGTGCGAGGAGATTCCGGATGAGACTGCTGTTGTTGAAGGTACATTCTTCATACTGAATCAACCTGTTAAGGTGTTAATTGATCCGGGTGCTACTCATTCATTTATTACTCCCTTATGTGTAGAACGTGTGAAATTGAAAGTTGTATGTTTGCCATACGAAGTAGAAGTTGGTACTCCAATGGATTCTAAACTTGTAACTAGTTCAGCCTGTAAAGCATGTAAAATCCAAATTAAGGATAGGGAATTCTCAGTCAATCTTATTGTAGTACCTTTTCGAGATTATGAGGTCATTTTAGGGATTGACTGGCTGGCAAACCATCATGTCCAACTGGATTGCCGGGCGAAGATTATAACATTCCGGGTACCTGATCAACCAATACTGGAGATTGTGGGTCGAAGAGATTTCATCGGGAGTTCCATCATTTCATCTACAAAAGCAGTGAAGTCCTTGAGGAAAGGGTGCAGCGGATACTTGGCTTACCTTATCAACAAGCCGTTGGATAAAGATAAATTGGAGGAGATGCCTGTGATCAAAGACTATGCAGATGTGTTCCCTGAAGAATTACCCGGTTTAACCCCAAATCGGGAAATCGAGTTTGTTATAGAGTTGCTGCCTGGTGCCCAACCGATATTAAAAGCTCCCTATCGTATGGCACCGGCCGAGCTACAAGAATTGAAGGACCAATTGCAAGGATTGCTGAAGAAGGGGTTTGTTCAACCGAGTTCTTCACCGTGGGGTGCACCAGTTCTATTTGTAAAGAAGAAGGACGGAACGTTGAGGCTATGCATTGACTACCGAAGTTTGAACCAAGTGACTGTCAAGAATAAATACCCACTTCCCCTGATTGACGAGTTATTTGATCAACTGCAAGGAGCCAAAGTGTATCCGAAACTCGACTTGAGGCAAGGGTATTATCAATTACGGATCAAGAAGGAAGATGTGCCTAAAACGGCTTTCAGGACGAGATATGGGCATTATGAATATGTGGTGATGCCTTTTGTATTAATTAATGCCCCTGCGACTTTTATGGATTTGATGCATAGGGTGTTTCAACCCTACTTGCACCAATTTGTAGTGATCTTCATTGATGATATTTTGGTATACTCGAAATCGGAGGCGGAGCATGAGTAACATCTGCGGTTGGTACTGCAGACACTTCGAGATCACCAATTGTATGCAAAGTTTAGCAAGTGTGAATTTTGGCTGCAGCAGATTGCATTTTTGGGGCATATCATATCCCAAGAGGGAATAGTGGTGGATCCAATAAAGATTGATGCAGTGATGTCATGGAAAAAGCCGGAAAATGTTACGGAGCTTCAGAGTTTTCTTGGTCTAGCCGGCTATTATCGGAGGTTCATGAAGGATTTCTCTAAAATTGCAGGACCACTTACAAAGCTCACTCAAAAGAAAACCAAGTTCGTGTGGGATGATAAGTGTGAGAACAGCTTCCAAGAGTTGAAGAAAAGATTGACTACCGCACCAGTTCTTGCATTGCCTGAAGGGAGTCAAGGTTTTGTAGTCTATAGCGATGCTTCGAAAGAAGGACTGGGATGTGTATTGATGCAAAATGGAAGAGTTATTGCATATGCTTCTAGGAAACCAAAGCCATATCAGATGAATTGCCCGGCGCATGATTTGGAGTTAGTCGCCTTTGTGTTTGCACTCAAGAAATGGTGTCATTATCTGTGGGGTAACAAGTTTGAGGTATTTACTGATCATAAGAGCTTGAAATACTTGTTATCGCAAGAAGAGTTGAACATGAGGCAAAGGCGGTGGATGGAGCTTTTGGATGATTATAACTGCTCAATCAATTATATGTCCGGTAAAGCGAATGTAGTTGCAGATGCCTTAAGCAAAAAGGCAAGCGTGGCAAAACTAGAGGTCAAGGTGCAGGAGTTGTTGGACGAAGCATTTCTGTGGAAACCCCAATTGACTCAGAAAGGGTTACTTTTTGCCACTACCCAAATTCAATCAACTTTGTTGTCTGAATTACGAGAGGCTCAATAGAAGGACCAATAATTTCAGAAGATTAAGGAAAGCAACGCAGATTTCAAGTTTCATGATGATGGTGTTTGGAGGTTTAGGAACCGGATTTGTGTTCCGAACGAGCTGAAGTTAAAAAAGAAGATTCTTGAGGAAGCCCATAATTCAAGATATACTATTCACCCAGGCGGAACAAAGATGTATCGGGATTTGAAGCAACACTATGGGAGGAATAACATGAAAAGAGAAATTGCGGAGTTTGTAGCACGGTGTTTGACTTGCCAGAGGGTCAAAGCAGAACATCAACGACCTGCAAGTTTACTTCAGCCGTTGGAGATTCCTCAATGGAAATGGGAACATATAACTATGGATTTCGTTATGGACCTGCCCAGATCACAAAAGGGTCGTGACGCCGTTTGGGTTATAGTGGATAGATTGACTAAGTCGGCGCACTTCTTACCAATGAACAAGGAGGATAGTCCTGAGGAATTGGGAGATATGTATGTAGCGGAGATTGTGAGATTGCACGGGATGCCTGCGAGTATTGTATCAGATAGGGATCCTCGTTTTACTTCCCGGTTTTGGAAGAGATTGCAAGAAGCTTTGGGAACGAAATTGAGTTTTAGCACGGCTTATCACCCTCAGACGGATGGTCAATCGGAGAGAACTATTCAGATTCTGGAGGATATGCGGAGGGCATGTGTGTTAGATTTCGGGAAAGGTTGGGAGAAATATCTATCTCTAGCGGAGTTCGCCTACAACAATAGTTATCAGGCCACTATCGGGATGGCCCCATTTGAGGCGCTGTATGGACGTAAGTGTCGATCCCCAATTTACTGGGATGAAGTAGGTGAGACTAAGTGTCACGCCCCGACCCAACCCCCAAGCTAAAGGTTAAGTCCGGACCCGACACACGGACAGAGTCTCCCCTGTACCGTGGACATTCTGAAAACCTGTAAACACTTAAACAAGGTCCCAACAATGCAATACAGCTTTTCTCAATTAAACAACAAAGCTATAAGGCCATCCGAGCCTTATAGTGCACAATAATTCCAAAACACACAAGCATGCGAGAACTAGTTGACAGCATAGTCTTATAATCATAACATTCTAGGAAATCAATAAAGCAACTTAAGGGATAAGGCATTCTACATCAACTATCCACTCCCAAGCATGCAAGGAAATAAGACAAGAATAAAAGTTATTACAGTTCGTAGACTTTCAAAGCTACAACCCATCCATCTAATCTTCAACTTATACAACAAGCATATACAAAGCCCTTGGGCTACAAAATAGTACATAAAGTAATCAGATGAGTCTTCCACAAAGCAACAAAATCATTAACCACCTCAAGTTATCAGACACAGCAACTAAGGTAAAGGCTCGATCTGAACTTCTTCTTCCTCAACTAAATCAACAAGCTGGGGATCACCCTCAGCGTCTCCTGAAACAGATATCGAGGTATGAGCAACCACTGTTGCCCAGTGAGGGATATAGTCCCGGGGCGTGCAATGCAACAGATAATGCAATTACACAACAATAACACTTTATCAATTTAAGAATCAATGAAAACTTAAATAACCACACAATTAAAAGGATACATTTCAAGAATCCCCTATACACCAATCTTCACTGGTCTTCAATCACAATCCACGATCCACGAGCACGATCACGATAAGCCGGCATAACCCCAATCACTCCAGTGGGTGTACTCCGGATGTACCCCGAAACCTACGACCCAACATCCCCTGGCAATCTCCGGACCAGGCGAATGAGGGAATAGGGTACGGAGTTTGAATATCCACCGGCAAGCCCTCTGCCGCCCAGCCGATATTCAACACATCCGCCCCGACACTATGGTTGCGCAACCACTATGCAATGCACTCAACGATGGCAAGTTAACAACAATAATATAAGCATTAACACATATGAGGATCAACAAAGTAGGTTGACCTCGATACAATTAGGATAGAAGCAAAGATAGAAGCTAATAAGCAGTTTACAAATGAACTTATACCATATAAGCATAGAATCATTCCAAAAGCTCCAAATCAATTTAAAATCATATATAAACACTTAAGAAGCCCTGACATGGGTTTAGAAGTGTGAGACAACTTAAATTGCACCTAAACCCCTTTGTTTTTCGATCTATTTCTCTTCTAAACCAAAGTTAATGATTTTATTTTCAAAAGAAACTCTCCCAACCTTCTAACTAACCCCCAAGGTACCCTTTCAACCCTCGAACTCAATCAAATGCCCGCGTTTACCCCGAAAGCCCCAATTTCCCTCTTTTGGCTTTAAACCACACCTACATTGTCCGGGCTTCAAACAAGGGATACCAAGGCATCTATAGCACCTAGGTAGCCTAAGGAAACTAGAATTGAAGCCCGAATCCACCCGGAATCGCATTAACCCCGAAAGCCCCAACTTAAAGTCGGCTATTTTTCATTTTTAGGCGATTTAAGGGCAATGCAAGTGTACGGGGTTATTTAATTATCTTCACTAGCACTTAAGGCATCAATTAGAAGCATTAATTCAAGCCAATTCGAGCAATTACACAAAACCCTAGAAAAAACGTCACTATTCACCCTAAAAATCAAACTAACGATTCTAACCGTTTAAATTGCGAAACGACGGTTCAAAAGTGTTCTCTAGCATTCATATAGATAGCATATTAGCATAGATAACATTTACAATGGCATTTAATGATATTTCCAACGATGCAAGAAATGAGCAAGTATTTAAAAATGCAAAAACAAGCCAGCGAATCCCTCACCACTACGCGTGGGAGCACCTAGGAACCTTGCAAACACCCTACACTAGTTGCTCGAGGCTTGGCATGGCTTGATTTGATGATTTGAAGAAGCAAAAATCCTCAAAAGGCAAGAGAAGGCTGTCGGGTTTGCTACAGTGCCATTCAGCTTTTTTTTTTTTTTTGTTGTGTGATATATGAGCTAAAGTGTGATATAATAAGGGGTTGAGTTGAGGTGGGGTCCTTTGGGCGCTTGAGTGGTCTAATATAATACGCGTAGTAAGCTTTAAAAGCGAGTCTAAGGGGTGACACATTGGTTAACTAATTAAATCTATAAAGTTATTACGTAACACTATTCACTTGACTTCTAAAATTATTTTCTAAACGAGCCTTCCTAACGCCTTAAGCTCAAAAGCACATTTTTCCCACTACTTTTACAATTAATATGATTTAATAAAAATGCTAGTTAACTAATAGAAAGCATTTTAAAAACGGAGTGAATAGTAGTCACAAGTCAGTTAATAAGGCATAGAAGTAAATGCGCAAATAAGGGATGCAACAGTGATTAAATGCATGGCAAAAGTTCGGGCGTCACATCCTCTCCCCCTTAAACTAATTGCGCCCACGCAATTCTTACGTGATTCGGCGAATAACTCCGGATACCGATCCCGCATCTGATCCTCTCTTTCCCATGTCGCATCCTCTACTCCATGATGATCCCACAGAACTTTAACCATCGGAATGCTTTTAGTCCTCAGCTCCTGAACTTTCTGATCAACAATTCGAAGAGGTTTCTCTGTGTAGGTCAAAGTTTCACTGATCTCTAGCGGTTCCGGTTCAAGTATGTGAGAGGGATCTGGCTGATACTTCCGAAGCATGGAAACATGAAATACGTCATGAATTCGGCTCAGACTGGAAGGTAAAGCTAGACGGTAGGCCAAATCACCAACAGTTTCAGTTATCTCAAATGGTCCCACATATCGAGGACTGAGTTTACCTCCTTTACCATGCCGAATCAAACCCTTGCGAGGAGAAATTTTCAGAAATACTCGATCCCCTACAGTAAATTTCAGATCACGACGTCGTCTATCTGCATAACTCTTTTGCCGACTCTGTGCTGTAAGCATTCTTTTTCTGATAAGCTGTACCTGATCAATCATCTTGTTCATTTCAGGTAAAAGAGTAGGGTCGATAGTCTTCATCTCACCAACATCATCCCAGTAGAGAGGAGACCGACATTTACGCCCATACAGTGCCTCATAAGGTGCCATACCAATAGTAGCTTGATAACTATTGTTGTAGGCGAACTCTGCTAGTGGCAAATACTTCTCCCAACTCTTACCGAAGTCCAGAATACAAGCCCGCAACATATCCTCAAGGATCAAGATAGTTCTCTCGGATTGACCATCGGTCTGAGGATGATAAGCTGTACTGAAATTCAAATTCGTGCCCAAAGCTTTCTGACTCTTCTGCCAGAACTGAGATGTGAATCTGGGATCTCTATCCGACACAATACTCTTTGGAATTCCGTGAAGTCGGACCACGTTCTCAATATACAATTCCACCAGTTTATCAAGAGAATCAGACTTCTTTTTAGCAATAAAATGAGAAGTCTTGGTCAATCTATCCACAATAACCCAGACTGAGTCGTTACCCCTCGAAGACCTCGGCAAATCGGATACGAAGTCCATAGTAATATGATCCCATTTCCAAACAGGAATAGCCAAAGGCTGCAACAACCCTGCAGGTCTCTGATGTTCTGCTTTAACTTTCTGACAAGTAAGACATCGGGCAACATAGTCAGCAATTTCTCTCTTCATATTATTCCACCAGAAGTTCTGCTTCAAATCTTTATACATTTTCGTACTGCCTGGATGGATAGTATATCTGGAACTGTGTGCCTCAGCAAGAATATCCTTCTTCAGAGTTGGATCATTCGGAATACAGATTCTACCTTTGAATTTGAGAATACCATCGTCGTGCAGTTTGAAATCCGACTCTCCCCCTTTAGAATTCTCTAAGACTTTCAACAATTGAAGATCAGCCTGTTGAGCTTCTCGAATCCTGGATAACAACAGAGATTGAATCTGCAAACTTGCAAATTGAATACCAGAATTTGAAGTACTAGGCTTCCATAAGCACAATTCTTCCATGAATTCCCAATTCTTGATAATCAAGCTGGCAACAGTAGCCTTTCGGCTCAAAGCATCAGCAACAATATTGGCCTTACCTGGAAGATAGTTAATAGTGCAGTTATAGTCCTCAAGTAATTCCAGCCATCGCCTCTGCCTCATGTTCAACTCTTTCTGTGAAAACAGATATTTCAAGCTCTTATGATCTGTAAAGATTTCAAACTTGTTGCCCCAGAGATAATGGCGCCATTTCTTTAACGCAAGAATGATAGCTGCAAGCTCAAGATCATGAGTCGGATAGTTGAGTTCATAAGGCTTCAGTTTCCTGGAAGCATAAGCAATAACCTTGCCATTCTGCATCAATACACAACCCAGACCTTCCTTCGAAGCATCACTGTAGATCACCAGATTATCATAACCCTCAGGTAAAGCAAGAATAGGAGCTGTAGTCAATCTCTTCTTCAATTCCTGGAAGCTGGCCTCACATTTATCATTCCAGTCAAATACTGTTTTCTTCTGAGTAAGCTGAGTTAAAGGCCCTGCAATCTTAGAGAAATCCTTAAAAAACCTCCGATAATACCCAGCTAAACCAAGGAAGCTACGAATTTCCGTAACAGTTCCAGGTCGTTTCCAAGATAACACAACTTCGATCTTCGCTGGATCAACAGAAATACCATCCTGCGAGATAATATGGCCAAGAAAAGCAACTTGCTTAAGCCAGAATTCACACTTGCTAAACTTTGCAAATAACCGATGCTCCTGAAGAGTTTGCAACACAATTCTGAGATGTTGTTCATGTTCCGCCTCAGATTTAGAATAGACAAGGATATCATCAATAAATATGACTACAAATTGATCCAGATAAGGACGGAATACCCTCTGCATTAAATCCATGAATGCGGCGGGAGCATTAGTAAGACCAAACGGCAAGACAACAAACTCATAATGGCCATATCGAGTTCTGAAGGCAGTTTTAGGAACATCATCTTTCTTAATCCTCAGTTGATAATAGCCCTGCCTTAGATCAAATTTAGAGAATACCCTGGCGCCTTGCAACTGATCAAACAACTCTTCGATTAAAGGCAAAGGATATTTATTTTTGATGGTTACCTGATTAAGACCCCGATAATCGATGCATAGGCGAAGAGATCCGTCTTTCTTTTTAACGAAGAGAACTGGTGCACCCCACGGTGAAGAACTCGGCTGAATGAATCCCTTCTCAAGCAAGCCCTGCAATTGAACTTTCAATTCCTGCAACTCAGGTGGAGCCATTCTGTACGGAGTCCTAGAGATAGGTGAAGTCCCCGGCAATAAATCAATCATGAACTCTATCTCTCTATCAGGCGGTAACCCAGGTAATTCCTCAGGAAAGACCCCCGGAAACTCTCTCACAATAGGTACATCATTCAATTTCAATTGATCCCCAGGTTGATTAATCAAATATGCAAGATAAGCCTCACAACCCTTGCTCAATAATTTAGATGCCCTAATAGAAGAAATAATAGGAGTTCCCGTAGATTTTCTACTACCAACTATTTTAAGTACAGGCTGGTCAGGCATCTCTAGATACACAATCTTCTTTCTACAATCAAGCTGGGCATAATATTTACTTAACCAGTCCATCCCCAATATAATCTCAAAGTCATTGAAGGGTAGGATAATCAAATCAGCAGGAAAAACACGACCTTCAATAAATATGCTACATGCTCTGCAAATAGATCTAGTAACAAACTTCGGACCCATAGGAGTATAAACCACAATCTCATGCAACAGTTTATCATGTTTCAATTTAGCATTTTGTGCACAAGTAGGAGTAATAAAAGAATGCGAAGCCCCGGAATCAATTAAAACCTTAACTGATTGATCATTAAGGAGAAAAATACCTTCTACCACGGCGGTAGTGTCCAGAAGCTCCTCGGCATCCAAAGCAAATACTCGGGCCTGGCCTCGTGGTGGTGGTGCTGCAGCTGGGGCCCTGGTCTGAGAGTTCTGAGCTGATGTCTGACCCCTAGGGTTCTTAAATTTCTGACAGTCTTTAACCCTGTGCTGATCACTGCCGCAACCTGTACACTTGTTATGTTTCTTCCAACAAACATCCTCAGTGTGACCCTGACGCTGACAGAAGCTGCACTGCTGGTGACGTCTTGCAACAGTGCCTCCTGAAGGAGCTCTGTAAGTAGAGGTAGCTGAACTACCCTGCTGCGAATGGGAAACTGCTGGACGGAACTGACTCTGAGTCTGACTCTGAACTGGTCGTGCCTGAGTCTGAGTAGGCCCTGTGTAACTCTGAGTCTGTCTCGGCTGCGAACTCTGCCCAACTGATACAGCCTGCCCCTGGTACCCTTGACTCTGAGACTGAAACCGTTTACTCGATTGACTGGTCTCGGCTAATACATCGGCTTTCCGTTTCTCATATCTCGAGGCAGCTCGGACTACTGCAGCATAGTTAGGAAAATCATTTGAAGACAAGTTCAGCATAATATCTCTCCTCAAACCCATGATGAACCTCTGAATCTTCATGTCCTCCGGCTGAATTAAAGCTGGTGCATAACGGGAAAGCCGGGTAAAAGTAGCCTCGTATTGATCTACCGTCATACCTCCCTGCCTCAAGTTTATGAACTCAGTCTGTCGCCTCTCGCGGGCAACTACCGATATATACTTGTCTCGAAATTCTCGGACAAAGTCGGCCCACGAATGATGACCTCCCTCAGCTACCCATTTCTCACTGATGGTGTTCCACCAATCTTCAGCATCACCCTCGAGAAGGAAAGTAGCATAAGTAATCTTCCTGTCATCATGGCACTCCAATATCGCTGCCACTCTCTCGAACTTTCTTAGCCACATCTCAGCTTTCATATCGTCCGGCTCCCCAAAGAAAGTATAAGCCCCATGATGTATAAACCGATCATACAGATTCCCTCCGGTAGGACCACTACCTCCGGCTCTCGCAGCCTGATTACCTGCAACGACCCCTGGCTGACCCTGTTGTGTAACAAACTGGGCAATAGTGTTCATAGCTGTGGCCATCATGGCCAAGATCTGTGCAGTGCTCGGCTCTTGAACCTGCGGTGCATTTTCGGCCACCTCAGCTTCTTGCCCACGGACCCCCTCGGGTTCTCCACCAACATTCGGATTATCAGCACGACGGCGAGGCCCCATCTCGAATAGCTAGAATGCAAAGTATTATGACAGGTATATATATGTATATATGCAATTTATAAGTAAACACATAAAGAAAAGTCCAATTAGATTCACATAAAGTCAAATGCATAGAAGGTCAAATAAATATTCCACATTCTTGAAGTAAACATGATTCACTAGATCATACTTGACATTCTAAACTCTTGATATTCTATTTCCATGCTAGCATGTTCATTCCTTATTCAAATTTCACTTAGGTCAATCAAAATCAAGGACTCATGTATTCACAAAGTCACATAACAAATCTCTACCCACAGACCGAGAAATTTAACCCGGCTTCATGCAATCTATAGCTCTGATACCACTTAAATGTCACGCCCCGACCCAACCCCCAAGCTAAAGGTTAAGTCCGGACCCGACACACGGACAGAGTCTCCCCTGTACCGTGGACATTCTGAAAACCTGTAAACACTTAAACAAGGTCCCAACAATGCAATACAGCTTTTCTCAATTAAACAACAAAGCTATAAGGCCATCCGAGCCTTATAGTGCACAATAATTCCAAAACACACAAGCATGCGAGAACTAGTTGACAGCATAATCTTATAATCATAATATTCTAGGAAATCAATAAAGCAACTTATGGGATAAGCATTCTACATCAACTATCCACTCCCAAGCATGCAAGGAAATAAGACAAGAATAAAAGTTATTACAGTTCGAAGACTTTCAAAGCTACAACCCATCCATCTAATCTTCAACTTATACAACAAGCATATACAAAGCCCTTGGGCTACAAAATAGTACATAAAGTAATCAGATGAGTCTTCCACAAAGCAACAAAATCATTAACCACCTCAAGTTATCAGACACAGCAACTAAGGTAAAGGCTCGATCTGAACTTCTTCTTCCTCAACTAAATCAACAAGCTGGGGATCACCCTCAGCGTCTCCTGAAACAGATATCAAGGTATGTACAACCACTGTTGCCCAGTGAGGGATATAGTCCCGGGGCGTGCAATGCAACAGATAATGCAATTACACAACAATAACACTTTATCAATTTAAGAATCATTGAAAACTTAAATAACCACACAATTAAAAGGATACATTTCAACAATCCCCTATACACCAATCTTCACTGGTCTTCAATCACGATCCACGAGCACGATCACGATAAGCCGGCATAACCCCAATCACTCCAGTGGGTGTACTCCGGATGTACCCCGAAACCTACGACCCAACATCCCCTGGCAATCTCCGGACCAGGCGAATGAGGGAATAGGGTACGGAGTTTGAATATCCACCGGCAAGCCCTCTGCCGCCCAGCCGATATTCAACACATCCGCCCCGACACTATGGTTGCGCAACCACTATGCAATGCACTCAACGATGGAAAGTTAACAACAATAATATAAGCATTAACACATATGAGGATCAACAAAGTAGGTTGACCTCGATACAATTAGGATAGAAGCAAAGATAGAAGCTAATAAGCAGTTTACAAATGAACTTATACCATATAAGCATAGAATCATTCCAAAAGCTCCAAATCAATTTAAAATCATATATAAACACTTAAGAAGCCCTGACATGGGTTTAGAAGTGTGAGACAACTTAAATTGCACCTAAACCCCTTTGTTTTTCGATCTATTTCTCTTCTAAACCAAAGTTAATGATTTCATTTTCAAAAGAAACTCTCCCAACCTTCTAACTAACCCCCAAGGTACCCTTTCAACCCTCGAACTCAACCAAATGCCCGCGTTTACCCCGAAAGCCCCAATTTCCCTCTTTTGGCTTTAAACCACACCTACATTGTCCGGGCTTCAAACAAGGGATATCAAGGCATCTATAGCACCTAGGTAGCCTAAGGAAACTAGAATTGAAGCCCGAATCCACCCGGAATCGCATTAACCCCGAAAGCCCCAACTTAAAGTCGGCTATTTTCCATTTTTAGGCGATTTAAGGGCAATGCAAGTGTACGGGGTTATTTAATTATCTTCACTAGCACCTAAGGCATCAATTAGAAGCATTAATTCAAGCCAATTCGAGCAATTACACCAAACCCTAGAAAAAACGTCACTATTCACCCTAGAAATCAAACTAACGATTCTAACCGTTTAAATTGCGAAACGACACTTCAAAAGTGTTCTCTAGCAGTCATATAGATAGTACATTAGCATAGATAAGATTTACAATGGCATTTAATCATATTTCCAACGATTCAAGAAATGAGCAATTATTTAAAAATGCAAAAACAAGCCATGAAATCCCTCACCACTATGCGTAGGAGCACCTAGGAACCTTGCAAACACCCTACACTAGTTGCTCGAGGCTTGGCTTGGCTTGATTTGATGATTTGAAGAAGCAAAAATCCTCAAAAGGCAAGAGAAGGCTGTCGGGTTTGCTACAGTGCCATTCAGCTTTTTTTTTTTTTTTTTTTTGTGATATATGAGCTAAAGTGTGATATAATAAGGGTTGAGTTGAGGTGGGGTCCTTTGGGCGCTTGAGTGGTCTAATATAATACGCGTAGTAAGCTTTAAAAGCGAGTCTAAGGGGTGACACATTGGTTAACTAATTAAATCTATAAAGTTATTACGTAACACTATTCACTTGACTTCTAAAATTATTTTCTAAACGAGCCTTCCTAACGCCTTAAGCTCAAAAGCACATTTTTTCCACTACTTTTACAATTAATATGATTTAATAAAAATGCTAGTTAACTAATAGAAAGCATTTTAAAAACGGAGTGAATAGTAGTCACAAGTCAGTTAATAAGGCATAGAAGTAAATGCGCAAATAAGGGATGCAACAGTGATTAAATGCATGGCAAATTCTCGGGCGTCACACGAAGACTTTTGACCTGACCCTTTTACCTGAACTGATGAAGACTGTTGATAATATCCACCTCATCCGGAAACAGATGCTTACCACCCAGAGCAGGCAGAAGAGTTATGCAGATCGACAGAGACGGAGTCTCGAGTTTGAGGTTGGCGACAAGGTGTTCTTGAAGATATCACCCTAGAGGGGACTGATTAAGCATGGCAAGGGTGAAAAGTTGAGCCCGAGATTTATAGGACCATTTGAGATAGTTGAGAAGGTTGGCAAGTTGGCGTATCGCCTACCACTACCCCAGAACCTCTCCAATGTTCACGACGTCTTTCATGTTTCGATGCTGCGGAAGTATCATCCTGATCCGTCACATATCTTGGAACCAGAGCCGTTGCAGCTGCGGGAGAACTTGTCTTACGAGGAGAAGCCCATTCAGATCCTAGACCAGCAGGATCGGGAGTTGCGCAACAGAACTATACCTATGGTGAGGTGCTGTGGGATCATCATGGAGTTGAAGAAGCAATGTGGGAAAGGCGAGACCAGATGGAGCAGCAATATCTAGCTCTATTTCAAGGTAATATTGAATTTCGGGATGAAATTCTTTTAAGGAGGGGAGGATGTGAGGCCCGACCTCGATTTGCGTGTGAAACCTCGCTTCGTGTGCCCTAACCTAGATTTACGTGCCATGACCTAGGTTTAAGAATTGTGTTCATTTTATGTGCCATACATTGAATTACGTGCATTCAATTAGGGTTGCGTGCATTTACTTGGAAAACGTGTGTTCGTCTCGTAGTTCGTGTCCTACCTCGTAGTGTGTGCCCTAGACCGAGGAAAGCGTGCCTTCACGCTAATCAAGAAAGCATCTTTCACGGAGCACTAGACTATTAAACAATCCTACAAAATCCACTATCAATATAATAATCCTAATTCAACTCACTAGAAGACAAAAAATGCACCAAACACTAAACATTTTTCATTCTTTATTCCTTTTCTTTTGCACTTCCAAACACATGCAATAAAATAATCTCAACCAAGACAAAATTTCAGAATTTTCCACATGCTTGGCCGACCACTAGGTGGCATTTGTGCATGCTTATTCAATATAATTTAATTCCTAGACACATTTAGACAAACTATGACACAAATGCATAAAAAAATGACCAAAACCACCTCAAATCTCTCTCTTGCTCGACCAAAAACTCATAGCCCATGCTAGCATTTCAAATTTCCACCTTGAAGACACAAAAAATTCAGATTTGGAAGCCCAAGGCCGACATGCTCCTCAAATTTGCAAAAGGCTTCATTGTTTGTCATTTTCTTCATTTCTCTTTCATTCTTTTCTCTCTTCATCTCATTTTCCTCTCTCATTCTCGGCCTTGGCTGAGTTCTTCATCTCCATAGCTCTCTTCTTCACACTATAGCTAAGCAAAGCAAGCTACAAGCAAAGAACCTCAACGGAGCTAGCTAGGAGGTGAAAATTACACTTGCATGTGCATTGAAGACTCCATTCGGCCTAGGTAAGCTTCTTGGCATCCATTTCTTTTCTTCATGTTGTGACCTCATGCATGTGCTAAGAGATTGATCACTAAGCTAAGAAAAATAGAGAAAAGCTAGTTGGGATTTCGGCTAAGCAAGGAGAGGAAGAAAGTTGAGCTTCAACAAGGTTTTTGAGCATCTTTTGGTTGATTGCTAAGGTGAGGGTTAAAACCTTTTGAAAACTCTTCAAAAATTCACATGCATGCTCATAAATGTGTGTATTTTCTTCTGTACTTGAGCTATATGGTCGTTCATAAGCTTAAACAATCATGCATGGCAAGATCTTGGCTTGAAAATGATGCTAGGAGAAGTCGAAATTGTTGACAGCTCTCTGACCAGTCTGTTCGAGGTAAGTTTAGGTAGGAAAATGATGTTGAAAATGCTTGAAAATTGGTAAGTTAGTAGTTTGGATAGTTTTGAACATTTTTCCCAGACATAGGCCGAAGCTAATTTTAATTCTAAGGTCCTCAAAATAGCAAATCGTTAAAATGTGACCAAATCTGGAAATCTGGAGGAATGAAGCAGGTTTTGGCAGATGCACTGACCTTGTGGAACGAACCATATTTGACTTAGTAAACGTTGTCCAAATTGCTTGAAATTTGGTTTGCTGCTATATTTTTCGGTTCTGGACAATTTTGTCAGAAATGGACCAAAGCTAAAACTGACCCTAAGGACCTCAAAAACGTCAATTGCGGAAAAGTGTGCAAATCTGGACAGTTTTGTGCTACCTCACTGTTTCGGCTATAACTAATGATTCTGAACTCAAATTGATGCAAGGTTTGTTTCTGATTTTAGTTAACTTCTTAAGATTTAATTTGACATCTTATTCACTGGATTTGGAGATTTTTTGATTATCCTACTAATTGTGAGAAAACAGCCTATTGCAGTAAGGGTTTCACTTAGTATTATGCTTAGAAAAATTGTTGTGGCTTCTCTTGTTGAATTAAATGCTTGGGATTATAGCTTCGGGATGTTGTATGAACTGTTTTGAATGTTGAAGATGTTGAATTAAATGATGCATGGTTTGAGGTTGACTTTGAGTTGGGTTGAGGCTCAAATTGCATGAATATATACGAAATGGAAGCCCTAATGACTAGGTAGTTTTGCTAAGTGTTGATCTTTTGGTTATTGTGTGGAAATTATATGCTTAGTGGGCTGCCTGTAAATGTTTTATAACTTCAAATGTGAATTTGACCATGGCATGTTGTCAAATAAGCTTTTCTTGCTACCGAACCCACATAGATGTTGTTGCATGTTGAATAATGGTATCACTTGATTATATGGACTTCTTAATGAGTTATATGGCCTGTTTTACATGTGTTACATGGCTGCCCGTTTAATTTTCATATAACTCTATATGCTTTTCAAGCGAAATTTCCTGTCTTATCGTGCCCTGCTTGTTTACCTGTCAATGTGCAATCTTATGACTGTCCGGAGGCAACCTACTTTGTTGTCCTCCTACTGTGACATATTACCTGTCATGAATGTACATTGCATACAAGGTTGCAACATTTCCTGTTGGCATGGTAGCGATCACGCACACCGGGCGGCATTGGGCGTGTCGGTGCACCCATGACTACCATGGTCCCATTCCCTCTCTCGCTTGGGGGCTAGACTTCCTCGGAGAGTTGGGTCGTAGGATTTCGGGGTACATCCGGAGTACACCCACCTGGCGTGTTTGGGGAATGATTAAAGTCGGCCGCAACAACTGATTCTGGAACTGATCTGAGAGCTAAAGCTCACCGTATCCTTTTACTGTGTGTATAAGTACTCTCGCTTGGTTCCTAGAGAACCTTGGGGAGGAAAGACTGGTATTTTTGTTCCTTTACTTGGTTTTACTGTTATATTCATGTTTGAAAAAGGGATTTTCATAAGTCTAACCGGAAAAATGAGTTTCAAAACTTATTTCTCGTTCCCCCTCGCTGAGTTCATAAGGACTCACCATCTTTTATCATCTCAGGTGAAGAAGAACAGGTACAGGAACCCGAGGATAATGTGCCTAATGATGAACCCCTGGAGTGATTTCCTGTCATTGTTGTTTCGCTTGAACGTGACAACTTGTGAACTTTATATTACTTGAAGACTATTTCCTTTTGTGTTACTCGATGTCATGATGTAAGAGACCCCTATTGTAATTTGGGGTCTAATTTTGGTTTGTACTTATATTAAGTAGACTGATACTAGACATTACTATGATCTTTATGCTTTTATTACCGCTAGTATTATCATAGGTTATGATGCTTTAGTAAGGACTAAGTAAATGAATTTATCCAATCTTAAACAGGTATATTTTGAAACGAGGTCAAACAAACAAACGAGACATAGTATCATGCTAGGTTATAAATCAAACGGGACGTAGAAATAACCAATAGACAATTCAATTGATGGTAAAATAGTAATCTTAGTTGGAAATGAATTTGAGATGGTAAATTTTGAGGCGTTTAGAGAATTAGGATTAACCAAAGGGCCAATTACAGCCGTTATGCTGCCGGTTTTCCAAAAATATTTTGGAGTTTAGACTAAATCATTTGATGTTAATCTTCATAAACAGCTAAGTACGTGATATTACTTGAATGTTAGTTCACACCCTAGTTTTACCTTATGGGTCGGGTTGGGGCGTGACACACAGCGAGCAAGCAGGCTGCCCCCGTCGTAGAGCTCTCAGAGATCTTTGCAACGGTATGATGTGCACCGCGTAAGTCCTTACGGATCAAAAGTCATAGGCACCGGAGCGACGGAGAACTGGTCACAAACCCTACTTCCTCGGTTTGCGGGCCCAGCCTATACAAGAAGCGAAGTTGTCTTGCCCAATGTTCCGTGGGATTCAGTAATAGAGATTGTGTGGATAAAGTATCTTGGGAACCCTAACCAGGGCAAAAAAAATTGAAAAAGGGGTGTAACACGAGGACTTCCCAAGGGGTCACCCATCCTAGCACTCCTCTCGCCCAAGCACCCTTAACTTCGGAGTTCTGATGGGATTCGGTGCATTAGTGCTGGTATGATCGCACCCGTCATGTTGAGGGTACAATTCCTTTATGTGTTAACTGTTCAGAGTCCCAGCTTAGAGAGATGGCCCATTCAAAAGGCCCAATGGGCTTAATGACAACCCATCCGCTTCAACAACGCAGCATGCTTGCAAGACGTGATATCGACATGTTGTAGGGCCCTCTGATGTCCCGCGAGTCAGGTAGTCGTCCTTTAAACAACTCATGACGTACGATACGGGATGAAAAAATAGAGCAAAAGAAGAAAAGTGGCCCGAAACTGATGAAAACGTTCAATTTTGGGCTCCAAAAAGGGCACTGCAAGCATGCCTGCTGCCCCCATCGTAGAGCTCTCGGAAAGCTTTCCAACGGTATGCTGTCCGCTGCGTAATTCCTTACGGATCAAAAGTTATGGGCACCGGAGTGACGGAGATGTGGTCACAAACCTTACGCCCTCGGTTTGCGGGCCCAGCCTCTACGTGAAACGAAGTTCTCTTACCCAATGTTCCTTGGGATTCAGTAATAGAGATTTGGTGGATAAAGTATCTTGGCAACCCTAACCAGGGCAAAAAAAATTGAAAAGGGGTTGCAACACGAGGACTTCCCAGGGGGTCACCCATCCTAGTACTACTCTCACCCAAGCACGCTTAACTTCGGAGTTCTGATGGGATCCAGTGCATTAGTGCTGGTATGATCGCACCCGTCATGTTGAGGGCACAATTCCTATGTGTTAACGGTTCACAGTCCCAGCCTAGAGAGATGGCCCATTCAAAAGGCCCAATGGGCTAAACGACAATCCATCCACTTCAACAACGCAGCATCCTAGCAAGACGTGATATCGACACGTTGTGGGGCCTTCTGATGTCCCGCGAGTCAGGTTGTCGTCCTTTTAACAATTCACGACGTATGATCCGGGACAGAAAAACAGAGCAAAAGTAGAAAAGTGGTCTGAAACTGATGAAAACGTTCGATTTTGGTCTCCAAATACGGCACAGTGAGCAAGCGGGCTGCCCCCTTCGTAGAGCTCTCAGAGAGCTTTGCAACGGTATGTTGTGTGCCGCGTAACTCCTTACGGATCGAAAGTTATGGGCACCGGAGCGACGGAGACCTGATCAAAAACCCTACGCCCTCGGTTTGCGGGCCCAGCCTCTACGTGAAGCGAAGTTGTCTTGCGCAATGTTTCGTGGGATTCAGTAATAGAGATTTGGTGGATAAAGTATCTTGGCAACCCTAACCAGGGCAAAAAAAAATTGAAAAGGGGGTGCAACACGAGGACTTCCCAAGCGGTCACCCATCCTAGTACTACTCTTTCCCAACCACGCTTAACTTCGGAGTTCTGATGGGATCCAGTGCATTAGTGCTGGTATGATCGCACGCATCAAGTTGAGGGCACAATTCCTTTATGTGTTAACGGTTCACAGTTCCAGCCTAGAGAGATGGCCAATTCAAAAGGCGCAATGGGCTTAACGACAACCCATCTGCTTTAACAACGCAGCATCCTCGCAAGACGTGATATCGACACGTTGTAGGGCCCTCTGATGTCCTGGGAGTCAGGTTGTCGTCCTTTTAACAGTTCACGACGTACGATCCAGGACAGAAAAACAGAGCAAAAGAAGAAAAGTGGTCTGAAACTAATGAAAACATTTGATTTTAGGCCCCAAAAGCGGGCATAGCGAGCAAACTAGCTGCCCCCATCGTAGAGCGCTCAGAGAGCTTTGCAACGGTATGTTGTGCGCCGCGTAACTCCTTACGGATCAAAAGTTATGGGCACCGGAGCGACGGAGACCTAGTCACAAACCCTACGCCCTCGGTTTGCGGACCCAGCCTCTATGTGAAGCGAAGTTGTCTTGCCCAAAGTTCCGTGGGATTCAATAATAGAGATTAGGTGGGTAAAGTATCTTGGCAACCCTAACCAGGGCAAAAAAATTTGAAAAGGGGGTGCAACACGAGGACTTCCCAAGGGGTCACCCATCCTAGTACTACTCTCGCCCAACGACGCTTAACTTCGGAGTTCTGATGGGATCCGGTGCATTAGTTCTGGTATGATCGCACCCGTCATGTTGAGAGCACAATTCCTATATGTTTTAACGGTTCACAGTCCCAGCCTAGAGAGATGGCCTATTCGAAAGGCCCAATGGGCTTAACGACAACCCATTCACTTCAACAATGCAGCATCCTCGCAAGACGTTATATCGACACGTTGTAGGGCCCTCTGATGTCCCGCGAGTCAGGTTGTCGTCCTTTAAACAGTTCACAACGTATGATCCGAGGCGAAAAAACAGAGCAAAAGAAGAAAAGTGGCCTGAAACTGATGAAAACGTTCGATTTTGGGCTTCAAAATCAGGCATAGCAAGCAAGCTGGCTGGCCCCGTTGTAGAGCTCTCAGAGAGCTTTGCAACGGTATGTTGTGCGCCGCGTAAATCCTTACGGATCAAAAGTTATGGGCACCGGAGCGACGGAGACCTGGTCACAAACCCTACGCCCTCGGTTTGTGGGCCAACCTCTACGTGAAGTGAAGTTGTCTGGCCCAATGTTCCGTGGGATTCAGTAATAGAGATTTGGTGGATAAAGTATCTTGGCAACCCTAACCAGGGCAAAAAAAATTGGAAAGGGGGTGCAACACGAGGACTTCCCAGGGGGTCACCCATCCTAATACTACTCTCGCCCAACCACGCTTAACTTCGGAGTTCTGATGGAATCCGGTGCATTAGTACAGGTATGATCGCACCCGTAATGTTGAGGGCACAATTTCTATATGTGTAAACGGTTCACAGTCGCAGCCTAGAGAAATGGCCCCTTCAAAAGGCCCAATGGGTATAACGACAACCCATCCGCTTCAACAACGCAGCATCCTCGCAGCACGGGAAATCCGCACATTGTAGGGCCCTCTAATATCCCGTGAGTTAGGTTGTCATCCTTTTAACAGCTCACAAAGTATGATCCGGGATGAAAAAACAGAGCAAAAGAAGAAAAGTGGCCAGAAACTGATGAAAATGTTAGATTTTGGGCTCCAAAACCGGGCACAACTGAGCAGGCTTGCTGCCCCCGTCGTTGAGCTCTTGGAGAGGCTTGCAACGGCATGCTGTGCGCCGCGTAACTTCTTATGGATCAAAAGTTATGGGCACCGGAGCGACGGAGACCTGGTCACAAATAATACGCCCTCGGTTTGCGGGCCCAGCCTCTACGTGAAGCGAAGTTGTCTTGCCCAATGTTCTGTGGGATTAAGTAATAGAGATTTTGTGGATAAAGTATCTTGGCAACCCTAACCAGGGCAAAAAAAATTGAAAATGGGGTGCAACAAGAGGACTTCCCAGGGGGTCACCCATCCTAGTACTACTCTCGCCAAAGCATGCTTAACTTCAGAGTTCTGATGGGATCCGGTGCATTAGTGCTGGTCTGATCGCACCCGTCATGTTGAGAGCACAATTCCTATATGTGTTAACTGTTCACAGTCCCAGCCTAGAGAGATGGCCTATTCAAAAGGCCCATGGGGCTTTACGACAACCCATCCGCTTCAACAACGCAGCATGCTTGCAAGATGTGATATCAACACGTTATAGGCCCCTCTGATGTCCCACGAGTCAGGTTGTCACCCTTTTAACAGTTCACGACGTACGATCCGGGACGGAAAAACAGAGCAAAAGAAGAAAAGTGGCCTGAAACTGATGAAAACGTTCGATTTTGGGCTCCAAAAAGGGCACAGTGAGCAAGCTGGTTGCCCCCGTCGCAGAGCTCTCAGAGAGCTTTGCAACGGTATGTTGTGCGCCGCGTAACTACTTACGGATCAAAAGTTATGGGCACCGAAGCGACGGAGACCTGGTCACAAACCCTACGCCCTCGGTTTGCGGGCTCGGCCTCTACGTGAAACGAAGTTGTCTTGTCCAATGTTCCTTGGGATTTAGTAATAGAGATTTGGTGGATAAAGTATCTTGGCAACCCAAACAAGGGCAAAAAAATTTGAAAAGGGGGTGCAACACGAGGACTTTCCAGGGGGCCACCCATCCTAGTACTATTCTCGCCCAAGCACTCTTAACTTCGGAGTTCTGATGGGATCCGGTGCATTAGTGCTGGTATGATCGCACCCGTCATGTTGAGGGCACAATTCCTATATGTGTTAACGGTTCACAGTCCCAGCCTAGAGAGATGGTCTATTCAAAAGGCCCAATGGGCTTAACGACAACCCATCTGCTTCAACAACGCAGCATCCTCGCAAGACGTTATATCGACACGTTGTAGGGCCCTCTGATGTCCCGCGAGTCAGGTTGTCGTCCTTTTAACAGTTCACAACGTATGATCCGGGACGGAAAAACAGAGCAAAAGAAGAAAAGTGGCCTGAAACTGATGAAAACGTTCGATTTTAGGCTCTAAAAAGGGGCACAGCTGTCACACCCCAACCCGGCCTATAAGGTTAGACTAGGGTGTGAACTAAACATTCAGGTAATATCACATGCTTAACTGTTTATGAAGATTTAACACTTAACGTTTTGGCCTAAACTCCAAAATTTTCCGGAAAACCAATAGCATAATGGTTGTAATTGGCCTCTTTGGTTTGACCTAATTCTCTAAACGCCTCAATTATTCAAATCATTAACCCAATTCCATTAAGGTCTCTTATTTGTCAACAATCGATTTGCCTACTAGTTTATCTTGAAGGTTTTGTTTGGTTAATAAGCCTAACATGATAACTATGTCCCGTTTATTTGTCAATTTCCTATCTTGCAAGTACCTATTATCCTTTAGTTTGCAAGTGAGCACCTAAGTGAAATTAGATAGAATTAACTTAGTTGATTGTTCATCTAGTGGTTTGAATGCCTACGATAACTACCAATTAAGAAAACGAAAGCAAACCACCAAATAAAAGTTCGTCCGCCTATAGGTAGTATAATCCCAGAATTAGACCCAAATTACAATGGGGTCATTTACATCAATAAAATGAATAGTTTGCAATCAAACTCAACATCCATATAGCAACCACTTTCAGGCAAAGCACAAAAGCACGTAGGGACAGACAATCACTCCAAGGAATCATCGATAGGCACGTTGTCCCTGGGTACCTGTACTTGTTCTTCTTCACCTGTGATAAAAAAGACGGTGAGTCCTTATGAACTCAGCGAGGGGGAACGAGAAATACGTTTTGAAACTCATTTTCCGGTTCAATTTATGAAAATCCCTTTTTCAAACATGAATATAACAGTAAAATCAAGTAAAGGAACAGAAATACCAGTCTTTCCTCCCCGAGGTTCTCTAGGAACCAAGCGAGAGTACTTATACACACAGTAAAAGGATACGGTGAGCTTTAGCTCTCAGATCAGTTGTTGCGGCCGACTTTAATCAATCCTCAAACACGCCAGGTGGGTGTACTCCGGATGTACCCCGAAATCCTACGACCCAACTCTTCGAGGAAGTCTAGCCCCCAAGCGAGAGAGGGAATGGGACCATGGTAGTCACGGGTGGACCGGCAAGCCCGATGCCGCCCGGTGTGCGTGATCACTACCATGCCGACAGGAAAGGTTGCAACCTTGGATGCAATGCACATTTATGACATGTAATATATCACATTAGGAGGACAACAAAGTAGATTGCCTCCGGACAGTCATAAGATTGCACACGACGGGGGCAGCCAGCTTGCTCGCTGCGCCCGTTTTTGGACCCTAAAATCTAACATTTTCATCAGTTTTGGGCCACTTTTCTTCTTTTGCTCTATTTTTCCATCCCGAATTGTACGTTGTGAGCTGTTAAAAGGACGACAACCTTACTTGCCGGACATTAGAGGGCCCTACAATGAGTCGATATCACGACTTGCGAGGATGCAGCATTGTTGAAGCGGATGCATTGTCATTAAGCCCATTGGGCCTTTTGAATCGGCCATCTCACTAGGCTGGGACTATGAACCGTTAACACATAAAGGAATTGTGCCCTCAACATGATGGGTGCGATCATACCAGTACTAATGCACCGGATCCCATCAGAACACCGAAGTTAAGCGTGCTTGGGTGAGAGTAGTACTAGGATGAGTGACCCCGTGGGAAGTCCTCGTGTTGCACCCCCATTTTCAAATTTTTTTTGCTCTGATTAAGGTTGCCAAGATACTTTATCCACCACATTTCTATTATCGAATTCCACGGCACCGTGGGCAAGACAACTTGGCTTCACGTGGAGGCTGCGCCCGCAAACCGGGGGTGTAGGGCTGGTGACCTGGTCTCTGTCGCTCCGGTGCCTTTAACTTTTGATCCGTAAGGTGTTTCGCGGCGCACTGCATACCGTTACAAAGCTATCCGAGAGCTCTACAACGGGGGCAACTTGCTTGCTTTCTTTGCCCGATTTTGGGAGCCGAAAATCGAACATTTTCATCAGTTTCAGGCCACTTTTCTTCTTTTCCTCTGTTTTTCCCTCTCGAATCGTATGTCGTGAGCTGTTAAAAGGACGACAACCTTACTTGCGGGACATTAGAGGGCCCGACAATGCGTCGATATCACGTCTTGCGAGGATGCTGCGTTGTTGTAGCGGATGGGTTGTCATTAAGCCCATTGGGCCTTTTGAATGGGCCATATCTCTAGGCTGCGACTGTGAACCGTTAACACAAAAATGAATTCTACCCCCAACATGACGGGTGCGATCATTCCAGCACTAATGCTCCGGATCAAATCAGAACTCCGAAGTTAAGCGTGCTTGGGAGAGAGTAGTACTAGGATGGGGGACCCCTTGGGAAGTCCCAGTGTTGCACCCTCCTTTTTAATTTTTTTTTGCTCCGGTTAGGGTTGCCAATATACTTTATCCACCACATTTTGATTATCGAATCCCACGGCACCTTGGGCAAGGCAACTTAGCTTCACGTGGAGGCTGGGCCTGCAAACCGAGGGCGTAGGGCTTGTGACCAGGTCTCCGTCGCTCCGGTGCCCATAACTTTTGATCCGTAAGGAGATACGCGGCACACAACATACCATTGCAACGTTCTCCGAGAGCTCTACGACGGGGGCAGCCAACTTTCTCGTTATGCCCATTTTTGGAGCCCAAAATTGAACATTTTCATCAGTTTCGGGCCACTTTTCTTCGTTTACTCTGTCTTGCCCAATGTTCCGTGGGATTCAGTAATAGACATTTGGTGGATAAACTATCTTGGCAACCCTAACCAGGGCAAAAAAAATTGAAAAGGGGGTGCAACACGAAGACTTCCCAGGGGGTCACCCATACTAGTACTACTCTCGCCCAAGCACGCTTAACTTCGGAGATCTGATGGGATCCGGTGCATTAGTGCTGGTATGAACGCACCCGTCATGTTGAGGGCACAATTCCTCTATGTGTTAACGGTTCACAGTCCCAGCATAGATAGATGGCCCATTCAAAAGGCCCAATGGGCTTAACGACAACCCATCTGCTTCAACAACGCAGCATCCTCGTAAGACATGATGTCAAAATGATGTAGGGCCCTCTGATGTCCCGCGAGTCAAGTTGTCGTCCATTAAACAGTTCACGACGTACTATCCGGGACGGAAAAATAGAGCAAAAGAAGGAAAGTGGTCTGAAACTGATGAAAACGTTTGATTTTGGGCTCCAAAAATGAGCACAACGAACAAGCTGGCAGCCCTCGTCGTAGAGCTCTCAGAGAGCTTTGCAACATTAGGCTGTGTGCTGCGTAACTCCTTACGGATCAAAAATTATGGGCACCGGAGCAACGGAGACCTGGTCACAAACCCTACGCTCTCGGTTTGCGGGCCCAGCCTCTACGTGAAGCGAAGTTGTCTTGCCCAATGTTCCGTGGATTTCAGTAATAGAGATTTGGTGGGTAAAGTATCTTGGCAAACCTAACCAGGGCAAAAAAAATTGAAAATGGGGTGCAACACGAGGACTTCCCAGGGGGTCACCCATCCTAGTACTACTCTCGCCCAAGCATGCTTAACTTCAGAGTTCTGATGGGATCCGGTGCATTAGGGCTGGTATGGTCACACCCGTCATGTTGAGGGCACAATTCCTTTATGTGTTAACGGTTCACAGTCCCAGCCTAGAGAGATGGCCCATTCAAAAAGCCCAATGGGCTTAACGACAACCCATCTGCTTCAACAACGCAGCATCCTTGCACGACGTGATATCGACACGTTGTAGGGCCCTCTGATGTCCCGCGAGTTAGGTTGTCATCCTTTTAACAGTTCACGACATACGATCTGGGACGGAAAAATAGAGCAAAAGAAGAAAAGTGGCCTGAAACTAATGAAAACGTTCAATTTTAGCCTCCAAAAATGGGCCCAGCGTGCAAGTTACTGCCCCCGTCGTAGAGCTCTCAGAGAGCTTTGCAACGGTATGCTGTGCGCAGCGTAACTCCTTACGGATCAAAAGTTATAGGCACTGGAGCGACGGAGACCTGGTCATAAACCCTACGCCCTCGGTTTGCAGGCTCAGCCTTTACGTGAAGCGAAGTTGTCTTGCCCAATGTTCCGTGGGATTCAGTAATAGAGATTTGGTGGATAAAGTATCTTGGCAACCCTAACTAGGGCAAAGAAAATTGAAAAGGGGGTGCAACAGGAGGACTTCCCAGGGGGTCACCCATCGTAGTACTACTCTCGCCCAAGCAAGCTTAACTACGGGGTTCTGATGGGATCTGGTGCATTACTGCTGGTATGATTGCACCCGTCATGTTGAGGGCACAATTCCTTTATGTGTTAACGGTTCACAGTCCCAGCCTAGAGATATGGCCCATTCAAAAGGCCCAATAGGCTTAACGACAACCCATCCGCTTCAACAACTAAGCATGCTTGCAAGACGTGATATCGACACGTTGTAGGGCCCTTTGATGTCCCGCGAGTCATGTTGTTGTCGTTTTAACAGTTTACGACGTACGATCCAGGACGGAAAAACAGAGCAAGAGTAGAAAAGTGGCCTGAAACTGATGAAAACATTCGATTTTGTACTCCAAAAATGGGCCCAGCTAGCGTGCTGGCTGTCCCCATTGTAGAGCTCTCTGAGAGCTTTGCAACGGTATGCTGTGCGCCGCGTAACTCCTTACGGATCAAAAGTTATGGGCACCGGAGCGACGGAGACCTGGTCACAAACCCTACGCCCTCAGTTTGCGAGCCCAGCCTCAACGTAAAACGAAGTTTTCTTGCCCAATGTTCCGTGGGATTCAGTAATAGAGATTTTCTGGAGAAAGTATCTTGGCAACCCTAACCAAGGAAAAAAAAAATTGAAAAGGGGGTGCAACACGAGGACTTCCCAGGGGGTCACCCATCCTAGTACTACTCTCGCCCAAGCACGGTTAACTTCGGAGTTCTGATGGGATCCGGTGCATTAGTGCTGGTATGATCGCACCCGTCATGTTGAGGGCAGAATTCCTTTATGTGTTAACGGTTCACAGTCCCAGCCTAGAGAGATGGCACATTCAAAAGGCCCAATAGGCTTAACGACCACCCATCCACTTCAACAACACAGCATGCTTGCAAGACGTGATATCTACACGTTGTAAGGCCCTCTGATGTCCCTCGAGTCAGTTTGTCGTCCTTTTAACAGTTCACGACGTACGATCCGGGACAAAAAAACAAAGCAAAAGAAGAAAAGTGGCCTGAAACTGATGAAAACGTTCAATTTTGGGAGTCAAAAGGGCACAGTGAGCAAGCTGGCTACCCCTGTCGTAGAGCTCTCAAAGTGCTTTGCAACGGTATGCTGTGCGCCGCGTAACTCCTTACGGATCAAAAATTATGGGCACTGGAGCGACGCATAACTGGTCACAAACCCTACACCGTCGGTTTGCGGGCCCAACCTCTACGTGAAGCGAATTTGACTTGCCCAATGTTCCGTGGGATTCAGTAATAGAGATTTGGTGGATAAAGTATCTTGTCAACCCTAACCAGTTCAAAAAAATTTGAAAAGGGGGTGCCAAACGAGGACTTCCCAGGGGGTCACCCATCCTAGTACTACTCTCGCCCAGGCACGCTTAACTTCGGAGTTCTGATGGGATCCTGTGCATTAGTGCAGGTATGATCGCACCCATCATGTTGAGGGCATAATTCCTTTATGTGTTAACGGTTCATACTCCCAGCCTAGAGAGATGGCCCATTCAAAAGGCCCAATGGGCTTAACGACTACCCATCTGCTTCAACAACGTAGCATCATCGCAAGACGTGATATCGACATGTTGTAAGGCTCTCTAATGTCCCGCGAGTCAGGTTTTCGTCCTTTTAATAGTTCATGACGTACGATCTGCAAAGGTATGCTGTGCACCGCGTAACTCCTTACAAATCAAAAGTTATGGGTACCGGAGCGACGAAGACCTGGTCATAAACCCTACGCCCTCGGTTTGTGGGCCCAGCCTCTACGTGAAGTGAAGTTGTCTTGCCCAATGTTCCGTGAGATTCAATAATAGAGATTTGGTGGATAAAGTATCTTGGCAACCCTAACCAGGGCAAAACAAATTGAAAAGGGGTGCAACATGAGGACTTCTCAGGGGGTCACCCATCCTACTACTACTGTCGCCCAAGCACGCTTAACTTCGGAGATCTGATCGGATCCGGTGCATTAGTACTGGTATGATCGCACCCGTCATGTTGAGGGCACAATTCCTATATGTATTAATGGTTCATAGTCCCAGCCTAGAGAGATCGCCCATTCAAAAGGCCCAATGGGCTTAACGACAACCCATCCGCTTCAACAACGCAGCATCCTCACAAGACGTGATATCGACACGTTGTAGGGCCCTCTGATATCCCCCGAGTCAGGTTGTTTTCCTTTTAACAGTTCACGACGTACGATCCGGGACGGAAAAACAGAGCAAAAGAAGAAAAGTGGCCTGAAACTAATGAAAACATTCAATTTTGGGCCCCAAAAATGGGCCCAGCGAGCAAGCTGGCTACCCCCGTTGTAGAGCTCTCAGAGAGCTTTCCAACGGTATTCTGTGCGCCGCGTAGGTCCTTACGGATCAAAAGTTATGGTCACCGGAGCGACGGAGACCTGGTCACTAACCCTACGCCCTCAGTTTGCTGGCCCAGCCTCTACGTGAAGTGAAGTTGTCTTGCCCAATGTTCTGTGCGATTCAGTAATAGAGATTTGGTGGATAAAGAATCAGGGCAACCCTAACCAGGGCAAAAAAAATTGAAAAGGGGGGGTGCAACACGAGGACTTCCTAGAGGGTCACCGATCCTAGTACTACTCTCGCCCAGGCACGCTTAACTTCGGAGTTCTGATGGGATCCAATGCATTAGTGCTGGTATGATCGCACCCGTCATGTTGAGGGCACAAATCCCTTATGTGTTGACGGTTCACAGTCCCAGCCCAGAGAGATGGCCCATTCAAAAAGCCCAATGGGCTTAACGACAACCCATCTGCTTCAACAACGAAGCATCCTCCCAAGACGTGATATCGACACGGTGTAGGGCCCTCTGATGCCCCGCGAGTCAGGTTGTCGTCCTTTTAGCAGTTCACGCCGTACGGTCCAGGACAGAAAAACATATCAAAAGAAGAAAACTGGCCTGACACTGATGAACACGTTCGATTTTGGGGTCCAAAAATGGGCACCGTAGCGACGGAGACCTGGTCACAAATCTTACGCTCTCGGTTTGCGGGCCCAGCCTCTACATGTAGCGAAGTTGTCTTGCCCAATGTTTCGTGGGATTCAGTAATAGAGATTTGGTGGATAAAATATCTTGGCAACCCTAACCAGGGCAAAAAAAATTGAAAAGGGGGTGCAACACGAGGACTTCCCTAGGGGTCACCCATCCTAGTACTACTCTCGCCCAAGCACGCTTAACTTCGGAGTTTTGATGGCATCCGGTGCATTAGTGCTGGTATGATCGCACCCGTCATGTTGAGGGCACAATTCCTTTATCTGTTAACGGTTCACAGGCCCAGCCTAGAGAGATGGCCCATTCAAAAGGCCTAATGGGCTTAACAACAACCTATTTGCTTCAACAACGCAGCATCCTCACCAGACGTGATATCAACACGTTGTAGGGCCCTCTGATGACCCGCGAGTCAGGTTGTTGTCCTTTTAACAGTTCATGACGTACGATCCGGGACGAACAAATAAAGCAAAAGAAGAAAAGTGTCCTCAAACTGATGAAAACGTTCGATTTTGGGCTCCAAAAAGGGGCATAGTGAGCAAGCTGTCTACCCTCGTTGTAGGGATCTCAGAGAGCATTGCAACGGTATGCTGTGCGCCGCGTAACTCCTTACGGATCAAAAGTTATGGGCACCGGAGCGATGGAGACCTGGTCACAAACCCTACGCCCTCGGTTTACGGGCCCAGCCTCTACGTGAAGCGAAGTTGTCTTGCCCAATGTTCCGTGGGATTCAGTAATAGAGATTTGGTGGATAAAGTATCTTGGCAACCCTAACCAGGGCAAAAAAATTTGAAAAGGGGGTGCAACACGAGGACTTCCCAGGGGGTCTCCCATCCTAGTACTACTCTCGCCCAAGCACGCTTAACTTCGGAATTCTGATGGGATCCGGTGCATTAGTGCTGGTATGATCGCACCCGTCATGTTGAGGGCACAATTCCTTTATGTGTTAACTGTTCACAGTCCCAGCCTAGAGAGATGGCCCATTCAAAAAGGCCAATGGGCTTAACGACAGCCCATCCGCTTCAACAACGCAGCATCCTCGCAAGACGTGATATCGACACGTTGGAGGGCCTTCTGATGTCCCGCAAGTAAGGTTGTCGTCCTTTTAACAGTTCACGATGTACGATCCAGTACGGAAAGACAGAGCAAAAGAAGAAAAGTGGCCTGAAACTGATGAAAATGTTCGATTTTGGGCTCCAAAAAGGGGCCCAGCGAGCAAGCTGCTGCCCCCATCGTAGAGCTCTTAGAGAGCTTTGCAACGGTATGCTGTGTGCCGCGTAACTCCTTACGGATCAAAAGTTATCGGTACCGGAGCGACGGAGACCTAGTCAGAAACCCTACGCCCTCAGTTTGTGGGCCCAGCCTCTACGTGAAGCGAAGTTGTCTTGCCCAATGTTCTATGGGATTCAATAATATAGATTTGGTCGATAAAGTATCTTGGCAACCCTAACCAGGGGAAAAAAAATTGAAAAGGGGGTGCAACACGAGGACTTCCTAGAGGGTCACCCATCCTAGTACTACTCTCGCCCAAACACGCTTAACTTGGAAGTTCTGATGGGATCCGGTGCATTAGTGCTGGTATGATTGCACCCGTCATGTTGAGGGCACAATTCCTATATGTGTTAACGGTTCACAGTCCCAGCCTAGAGAGATAGCCCATTCAAAAGGCCCAATCGGCTTAAAGACAACCCATCCGCTTCAACAACGAAGCTTCCTCCCAAGACGTGATATCGACACGTTGTAGGGCCCTCTGATTTCCTGCGAGTCAGGTTGTCGTCCTTTTAACAGTTACCGACGTACAATTCGGGACGGAAAAATAGAGGAAAAGAAGAAAAGTGGCCTGAAACTGATGAAAACATTCAATTTTGGGCTCCAAAAAGGGCACAGTGAGCAAGCTGGCTGCCCCCGTCGTAGAGCTCTCAGAGAGCTTTGCAACAGTATGCTGTGCGCCGCGTAACTCCTTACGGATCAAAAGTTATTGGCACCGGTGTGACGGAGACCTAGTCACAAACCCTACGCCCTGGGTTTGCGGGCCCAGCCTCTACGTGAAGTGAAGTTGTCTTGCCCAATGTTCCGTGGGATTCAATAATAGAGATTTGGTGGATAAAGTATCTTGGCAACCCTAACCAGGGCAAAAAAAATTGAAAAATGGGTACAACACGAGGACTTCCCAGGGGGTCACCCATCCTAGTACTACTCTCTCCCAAGCACGCTTAACTTTGGAGTTCTGATAGGATCCGGTGCATTAGTGCTGGTATGATTGCACCCGTCATGTTGAGGGCACAATTCCTATATGTGTTAACGGTTCACAGTTCCAGCCTAGAGAGATGGCCCATTCAAAAGCCCCAATGGGCATAACGACAATCTATCCTCTTCACCAACGCACCATCCTCCCAAGACATGATATCGACACGTTGTAGGGCCCTCTAGTGTCCCGCGAGTGAGGTTGTCGTCCTTTTAATAGTTCAGGACGTACAATCCGGGACGGAAAAATAGAGCAAAAGAAGAAAAGTGGCTTGAAACTGATAAAATGTTCGATTTTGGGGTCCAAAAAGGGGCACAACTAGCAAGCTGGCAGCCCCTGTCGTAGAGCTCTCAGAGAGCTTTGCAACGGTATGCTGTGCGCTGCGTAACTCCTTACGGATCAAAAGTTATGGGCACCGGAGCGACGGAGACCTGGCTACAAACCTTACGCCCTCGGTTTGCGGGCCCAGCCTTTACGTGAAGCGAAGTTGTCTTGCCCAATGTTCTGTGGGATTCAATAATAGAGATTTGGTCGATAAAGTATCTTGGCAACCCTAACCCGGGCAAAAAAAATTGAAAAGGGGGTGCAACACGAGGACTTCTCAGGGGGGTCACCCATCCTAGTACTACTCTCGCCCAAGCACGCGTAACTTCGCAGATCTGATAGGATCCAGTGCATTAGTGTTGGTATGATCGCACCCGTCATGTTGAGGGCACAATTCCTATATGTGTTAACTGTTCATAGTCCCAGCCTAGGGAGATGGCCCATTCAAAAGGCCCAATGGGCTTAAAGACAACCCATCCGCTTCAACAACGAAGTTTCCTCCCAAGACGTGATATCGACGCATTGTAGGGCCCTCTAATGTCCCGCGAGTAAGGTTGTCGTCTTTTTAACAGCTCACGACGTACGATTCGGGATGGAAAAACAGAGCAAAAGAAGAAAGGTGGCCTGAAACTGATGAAAACGTTCAATTTTGTGTTCCAAAAATGGGCACAGCATGCAAGCTGGCTACCCCAGTCGCAAAGTTCGCGGAGTGCTTTGCAACAGTATGCTTTGCGCAGCGTAACTCCTTACATATCAAAAGTTATAGGCACCGGAGCGATGGAGACCTGGTCACAAGCCCTACGCCCTCGGTTTGCGGGCCCAGCCTCTACGTGAAGTGAAGTTGTCTTGCCCAATGTTCCGTGGGATTTAGTAATATAGATTTGGTGGATAAAGTATCTTTGCAACCCTAAGTAGGGCAAAAAAAATTGAAAAGGGGGTGCAACACGAGGACTTCCCAGAGGGTCACCTATCCTAGTACTACTCTAGCCCAAGGACACTTAACTTCGGAGTTCTGATGGGATCCAGTACATTAGTGCCGGTATGATCGCACCCGTCATGTTGAGGGCACAGTTCCTATATGTGTTAACTGTTCATAGTCCAAGCCAAGATAGATGGCCCATTCAAAAGGCCCAATGGGCTTAAAGACAACCCATCCGCTTCAACAACGAAGTTTCCTCCCAAGACGTGATATCGACACGTTGAAGGGCCCTCTAATGTTTCGTGAGTGAGGTTGTCGTCCTTTTAACAGTTCACGATGTACGATCCGGGATGAAAAAACAGAGCAAAAGAAGAAAAGTGGCCTGAAACTGTTGAAAACGTTCAATTTTGGGCTCCAAAAAGGGGCACAGCGAGCAAACTGGCTAGCCCCGTCGTAGAGCTCTCAGAGAGCTTTGCAATAGTATGCTGTACGCCGCGTAACTCCTTACGGATCAAAAGTTATGGGTACTGGAGCGACGGAGACCTGGTCACATGCCCTACGCCCTCAGTTTGTGGGCCCAGCCTCCACGTGAAGCGAAGTTGTCTTGCCCAATGTTCCGTGGGATTCAGTAATATAGATTTGGTGGATAAAGTATCTTTGCAACCCTAAGTAGGGCAAAAAAAATTGAAAAGGGGGTGTAACACGAGGACTTCCCAGAGGGTCACCTATCCTAGTACTACTCTAGCCCAAGGACACTTAACTTCGGAGTTCTGATGGGATCCAGTACATTAGTGCCGGTATGATCGCACCCGTCATGTTGAGGGCACAATTCCTTTATGTGTTAACGGTTCACAGTCCCAGCCTAGAGATATGGCCCATTCAAAAGGCCCAATGGGCTTAACGACAACCCATCCGCTTCAACAACGAAGCATCCTCCCAAGACCAGATATCGACACGTTGTAAGGCCCTCTAATGTCCCGCGAGTCAGGTTGTCGACCTTTTAATAGTTCACGACGTACGATCCGGGACTGAAAAACAGAGCAAAAGAAGAAAAGTGGCCTGAAACTGATGAAAGCGTTCAATTTTGGGGTCCAAAAAGGGGCACAACTAACAAGCTGGCAGCCCCCGTCGTAGAGCTCTCAGAGAGCTTTGCAACGGTATTTTGTGCGCCACGTAACTCCTTATATATCAAAAGCTATGGGCACCGGAGCGACGGAGACCTGGTCAAAAACCCTACGCTCTTGGTTTGCGGGCCCAGCCTCTACGTGAAGCGATGTTGACTTGCCTAATGTTCCGTGGGATTCGATAATAGAGATTTGGTGGATAAAGTATCTTGGCAACTGTGGTAACCTGAACCCGGCATGCATTTAATAGCACTTGACTGCATTTGATTAAATGTTTAATTAGTTAAATCAACCAATTTCCACTATTTTAATATTTCTTTTGGAAGCATTTAGTAGTTATATATTGAATAATTAAAAGATTATTACCAATTCCTAATAATTATAGTAATTGAATTTCTTTTCTTGTGATTAATTAAGTGTTATCTTAAATGTTAGTGTTTAATTGTATTTGACTATGTGTTTATATTAACTTTCATTTGTATCTTAATATTAACTTCATAATTCTTTAAAATATTCTAGAAATAGTTAAATTAATTATTTTAAATAAATATTGATTACCTTGATTGTTTTGATTGTTTTAATAATCGGTTTTGGTTGTCTTGCATTAAAATCACTCGGTTTTCAATTAAATGAGAAGTAGCTCCGAGCCGGAGTAAATTTTAAACTATAATGCTTTCCAAAAATGATATATTTCTTATATTCTTTGAGATTTAATTGTTACTTCTTTGTTGTCGCAAAGTGCATAGCATATCGAGAGAGATAGTTAGAAAATGAATTCGAGTCCTCAGCAAATAGTGAAACTAGTATTTTAGTGCCTTAAATTTTATAATTTAATTGTTGTTAGCTAGAATTGATATTTCCTTAGTTGTTTTAGCCTAAAAATGCATGAAATAGGCTAGTTTGACCAAGTTTAAGTTAGTTTGACCAAGCCTTGACCATTTGACCAACTTTGTCATCCTTTATTAAGCAAAATAACAAAGAAAAAGAAATAAAAAGAAGCTGAAAATCAGAAGCATAGGGCCGAAAATATGAAGGAGAGAAAAAAAAAGATTTCAAATTCAAAACTTTGATTCTTCGCGAGGGCTTGCATGGGGTGGTTTCCGAGGCATCCTACGAGGTTTTCCTATCATCTAAGAGTGTCTAAGGTGAGGGTTTCATTGTTATTTGCACATTTGAAAATGTTGAACATAAACTTTAAATTTTGTGATTTAATCGTAGGTTGTTATTTTGTACGTTTCGTTGTTTAAAGAATGTTCCCTAGCAATTGTAGAACGTGTATTTATAGCTTTTTAACATTTTCTGCGGTTGAATATTGAATTTGAAATATAAATTGTGTAATGAATAGTAAATTATGAATAGTAAACCCTTGAAACGATAAAGTTGCGTTGTTATGCTGTCTGTTGATGTGAAAAGGTGCTAGGTATGCTAGAATGCCTAAATGTGTGGTTTAATTGGAATGTGTAATGGAAAAATGGAGAAAAACGGCTTAGTGAAAGTTGGGGACGTTTAGGTCGAGTTTAGCGTTTTCTCGTTTTGCGTGATGGCATTGTTTCAGTAGGCCATGGAAGCACTTTTGGTGCGATTATGGCGTTGGTTGGGTGTTTGGTTAGTATAGTTGTAGTTCAAACAAGCAAAGGGGAAAATCGGGACTTTGCGTGAATTCTAGGGTAAAGTAGGGTTTCGGGGTCTTTAGACGTGCCTTATAGTGACCTAGGAGGATTGGTGAAGTCGGTTTCCAAAACCTGTAGCTCGTTTGAAAGTAGTAGCGTTTGGTAAGTTGGGGTCATTTTTGGAATTTTGTGTGTTTTCATAGTATATTGCTTGTAGAATGTTTATAATGCTTATAGAATGTTTATAACATTTATAGAATGCTTATAATGCCTATAGAATATTTGTTATTGCTTGATAATGTTAGTTGGTGTTCTTCTTGTTACTTGTTTGATTGCAAATGCTTGTTAATGCTTATTACGCTTGTTAGAGTTGTTTGTTGATTGAAATGTTTTTCAATTGTTGATAATGCTTGATATCTTGTTTATCGCTTGTTTATCGCCTTGTATCGAGTCTTGCATTGCATAGTGTCTAGCGCGTGAGTGATGGGCCTCTCTGGGTAGCCTCGGGTTGCCAGTGTTGGTTGCTCTAGCTTCGTGGCTATTCCCTTTTCTCGCTTGGGTTGCCTCCCAGGGAGATTTGGGTCGTAGATTGATGGTTACTCCCGGGGTATTCCAAACTAGTGTTATAAGGTGGATGCGCGCTTATTGTCATCGTTGTCAACATCAAGCTCGAGATTGATGTATCACTCGTGAAATGGTATATTGCTCGTAAGAATGATCCATAACCTTCAGAGTGTGGTATAGCTTTGAATGGTTGTATTAATGCTTTCTTGAATGTTTAATATATTTTCGTTTGTATTGAACGCTTCCTTATTGACTTTATTGCTTAGCTGTGTCTATTTGCATTGCACGACTTTCATTCTCTCCAACTCGATATCTGTCTCGCCCTCACTGAGTATACGTGTTGTGTATACTCACTCCTCACCACCAGATTTCAGGAAATGTCATGTTAGCTGGAAAGTGCGTGATTTCGTGAAAGTTCGTTGCTTGAAGAGTTGTCTTGCGTGCCTATGTGGCTTGAGTGTCGAAGTTGTAAAGATGTATGTTCATATGTTGTATGTATTTATTGTCAAAAGAAATGTAATTTAAATTTAGCTAAGTAGCTGAGGTGAATTGATAAGCTAGTTTATGTAATCAGTTAGCATAGCTTAACTTCAATGCATGTTTGTAATGTCCAAAGGAAAAGAGTTAGAATGGCATGATAGTTTATTCTATGCAGTAACTTAGTATGGTTTTATTGTCCAGTTTGAATGTACTTGTCAAAAATGAAAAGAGATAGGTTAGCTTTTAAATTGAAAATGTATGTATACTTGTTGAGTTTAATTGTTGAGAACCGAGGCTCGGATGGCCTTGAGGAAGTTTTGTATGGTTGGACACGGTGTTGGTCTATTTATATGCTATTACAGGTTTTACAATTTGCCTAGAAACAGGGGAGACTCTGTCCGTCTTTCCCTAAGATTTTGCTAGGGTTTGGATTTGGGTAGTGATTAGATTGATTGATAGAACTCCCGGTCTCGAGAGGGATCGGGGTGTTACAGCAGCCCTAACCAGGGCAAAAAAAATTGAAAAGGGGGTGCAACACGAGGACTTCTCTAGGGGTCACCCATCCTAGTACTATTCTCGCCAAAGCACGCTTAACTTCGGAGTTCTGATGGGATCCGATGCATTAGTGCTGGTATGATCGCACCCGTCATGTTCAGGGCACAATTCCTTTATGTGTTAACGGTTCAGAGTCCCAGCCTAGAGAGATGTCCCATTCAAAAGGCCCAATGGGCTTAACGACAACCCATCCGCTTCAACAACGCAGCATTCTCGCAAGACGTGATATCAACACGTTGTAGGGCCCTCTGATGTCCCGCGAGTCAGGTTGTCGTCCTTTTAACAGGTCATGACGTACGATCCGGGACGGAAAAATTGAGCAAAAGAAGAAAAGTGGCGTGAAACTGATGAAAACGTTCGATTTTGGGCTCCAAAAATTGGCATAGCTAGTAAACTGGCTGCCCTCGTTGTAGAGGTCTCAGAGAGCTTTTTAACGGTATGCTGTGCCCCGCGTAACTCCTTTCGGATCAAAAGTTATGGGCACCGGAGCGACGGAGACCTGGTCACAAACCCTACGCCCTCGGTTTGCGGGCCCAGCCTCTACGTGAAGCGAAGTTGTCTTGCCCAATGTTCCGTGGGATTCAGTAATAGAGATTTGGTGGATAAAGTATCTTGGCAACCCTAACCAGTGCAAAAAAAATTGAAAAGGGGGTGCAACACGAGGACTTCCCAAGGGGTCACCCATCCTAGTACTACTCTCGCCCAAGCACACTTAACTTCGGAGTTCTGATGGGATCCGGTGCAATAGTGCTGGTATGATCGCACCCGTCATGTTGAGGGCACAATTCCTTTATGTGTTAACGGTTGACAGTCCCAGCCTAGAGAGATGGCCCATTCAAAAGGCCCAATGGGCTTAACGACAACCCATCCACTTCAACAATGAAGCATCCTCACCAGACGTGATATCGACACGTTGTAGGGCCCTCTGATGTCCCGCGAGTTAGGTTGTCATCCTTTTAATAGTTCACGACGTATGATCTGGGTCAAAAAAACAGAGTAGAAGAAGAAAATTGGCTTGAAACTGATGAAAATGTTCGATTTTGGGCTCCAAAAACAGGCACAGCGAGCAAGCTGGCTGCCCCTGTCATAGAGCTCTCAGTGAGCTTTGCAACGGTATGCTGTGCGCCGCGTAACTCCTTACGGATGAAATCTTATGGGCACCGGAACGACGGAGACCTGGTCACAAAACCTAAGCCCTCGGTTTGCGGGCTCAGCCTCTACGTGAAGCGAAGTTGTCTTGCCCAATGTTCCGTGGGATTCAGTAATAGAGATTTGGTGGATAAAGTATCTTGGCTACCCTAACCAGGGCATAAAAAATTGAAAAGGTGGTCCAACACGAGGACTTCCCAGAGGGTCACCCATCCTAGTACTACTCTCGCCCAAGCACGCTTAACTTCGGAGTTCTTATGGGATCCGGTGCATTAGTGTTGGTATGATCGCACCCGTCATGTTGAGGGCACAATTCTTATATGTGTTAACGGTTCACAGTGCCAGCCTAGAGAGATGGCCCATTCAAAAGGCCTAGTGGGCGTAACGATAACGCATCTGCTGCAACAACGCAACATCCTTGTAAGACGTGATATCGACACATTGTAGGACCCTTTGATGTCCCGCGAGTCAGGTTGTTGTCCTTTTTACAATTCACGACGTACGATCCGAGACGGAAAAACAATGCAAAAGATGAAAAGTTGCCTGAAACTTATGAAAACGTTTGATTTTAGGTTCCAAAAAGGGGACCAACGAGAAAGCTGGCTGCCCCCGTCGTAGAGCTTTCAGAGAGCTTTGCAACGGTATGCTATGCGCAGCGTAACTCCTTACGGATAAAAAATTATGGGCACCGGAGCGACGGAGACCTAGTCATAAACCCTATGCCCTAGGTTTGCGGGCCCAGCCTCTACGTGAAGCGATGTTGTCTTGCACAATATTCTGTGGGATTCAATAATTGAGATTTGGTGGATAAAGTATCTTGGCAACCCTAACCAGGGCAAAAAAAATTGAAATGGGGGTGCAACACGAGGACTTCCCAGGGGGTCACCTATCCTAGTACTATTCTCACCCAAGCACGCTTAACTTCGGAGATCTAATGGGATCCAGTGCATTAGTGCTGGTATGATCGCACCCGTCATGTTGTGGGCACAATTCCTATATGTGATAACGGTTCATAATCCCAACTTTGAGAGATGGCCCATTCAAAAGGCCCAATGGGCTTAAAGACAACCCATCTGCTTCAACAACGCAGCATCCTCCCAAGACGTGATATCGACACGTTGTAGGGCCTCTGATGTCCCGCAAGTCAGGTTGTCCTCCTTTTAACAACCCACGACGTACGATCCGGGATCAAAAAACAGAGCAAAAGAAGAAAAGTAGCCTAAAACTGATGAAAACATTCGATTTTAGGTTCCAAAAAGAGAACAACGAGCAAGCTGGCTACCCCCGTCGTAGAGCACTCAGAGAGCTTTGCAACGGTATGCTGTGCGCCGCGTAACTCCTTACGGATCAAAAGTTATGGGCACCGGGGCGACAGAGACCTGGTCACAAACCCTACGCCCTTGGTTTGCGGACCCAGCCTCTAAGTGAAGCGAAGTTATCTTGCCCAATGTTCCGTGGGATTCGGTAATAGAGATTTGGTGGATAAAGTATCTTAGCAACCCTAACCAGGGCAAAAAAAATTGAAAAGGGGGTGCAACACGAGGACTTCCCAGGGGGCCACCCATCCTAGTACTACTCTCGCCCAAGCACGCTTAACTTCGGAGTTCTGATGGGATCCTGTGCATTAGAGCTAGTATGATCGGACCCGTCATGTTGAGGGCACATTTCCTTTATGTGTTAACGGTTCATAGTGCCATCCTAAAGAGATGGCCAATACAAAAGGCCGAATGGGCTTAACGATAACCGATCCGCTTCAACAACGCTGCATCCTAGCAAGACATGATATCGATGCGTTGTAGGGCCCCCTAATGTCCCGTGAGTAAGGTTGTCGTCCTTTTAACAGCTCACGACGTATGATCCAGGATGGAAAAATAGAACAAAAGAAGAGAAGTGGACTAAAACTGATGAAAACGTTCAATTTTGGGCTTCAAAAACGGGCACAGCAAGCAAGCTGGCTACCCCTGTCGTAGAGCTCTCAAAGTGCTTTGTAACGGTATGTTGTGCGCCGCGTAACTCCTTACAAATCAAAAGTTAAGGGCACCGGAGCGACGGAGACTTGGTCACAAGCCCTACGCACTCGGTATGCGGGCCCAGCCTCTACGTGAAGTGAAGTTGTCTTGCCCAATGTTCCGTGGGATTCTGTAATAGAGATTTGGTGGATAAAGTATCTTGGCATCCTTAACCAGGGAAAAAAAAATTGAAAAGGGGGTGCAACAGGAGGACTTCCCAAAGGGTCACCCATCCTAGTACTACTCTCGCCCAAGCAGGCTTAACATCGGAGTTCTGATGGGATCCGGTGCATTAGTGCTGGTATGATCGAACCCATCATGTTGAGGGCACAATTCCTTTATGGTTAACAGTTCACAGACCCAGCCTAGAGAGATGGCCCATTCAGAAGGCCCATTGGGCATAACGACAACCCATCCACTTCAACAACCCAGCATCCTCAGCAAACGTGATATCAACACATTTTAGGGCCCTCTGATGTCCCGTGAGTCAGGTTGTTGTCCTTTTAACAGTTCACGACGTACAATCCGTGACGGAAAAAATAGAGCAAAAGAAGAAAAGTGGCCTGAAACAGATGAAAACGTTCGATTTTGGGCTCCAAAAAAGGCACAGCGAGCAAGCTGGCTGCCCCTGTCGTAGAGCTCTCAGAGAGCTTTTCAATGGTATGCTGTGCGCCGTGTAACTCTTTACGGATCAAAATTTATGGGCACCGAAGCGACGGAGACCTGGTCACAAACCCTAAGCCCTCGGTTTGCGGGCTCAGCCTCTATGTGAAGTGAAGTTATCTTGCCCAATGTTCTGTGGGATTCGGTAATAGAGATTTTGTGGATAAAGTATCCTGGCAACCCTAACCAGGGCAAAAAATTTTGAAATGGGGGTGCAGCACAAGGGCTTCCCAGGGGGTCACCCATTCTAGTACTACTCTCGCCCAAGCTCGCTTAAATTCGGAGTTCTGATGGGATCCGGTGCATTAGTGCTGGTATGATCGCACCCGTCATGTTGAGGGCACAATTTCTTTATGTGTTAACGGTTCACAGTCCTAGCCTAGAGAGATGGCCTATTCAAAAGGCCCAATTGGCTTAACGACAACCCATCCGCTTCAACAACGCAGCATCCTCGCAAGACGTGATATCGACACAATGTAGGGCCCTTTGATGTCCCTCGAGTCTGGTTTTCGTCCTTTTAACAGTTCACGACGTACGATCTAAGACGAAAAAACAGAGCAAAAGAAGAAAAGTGGCCTGAAACTGATGAAAACGTTTGATTTTAGGCCCCAAAAATGGGCCCAGCGAGGAATCTGGCTGCCCCCATCGTAGAGCTCTCAGAGAGCTCTGCAACGTATGATTTGCGCCGCGTAACTCCTTACGGATCAAAAATTATGGGCACCGGAGCGACGGAGACCTGGTCACAAACCCTACGCCCTAGGTTTGCGGGCCCAGCCTCTACGTGAAGCGAAGTTGTCTTGCCCAATGTTCCGTCGGATTCTTTAATAGAGATTTGGTGGATAAAGTATCTTGGCAACCCTAACCAGGGCAAAAAAAATTGAAAAGGGGGTGCTACACGAGGACTTCCCACGGGGTCACCCATCCTAGTACTACTCTCGCCCAAGCACGCTTAACTTCGGAGATCTGATGGGACCCGGTGCATTAGTGCTGGTATGATCGCACCTGTCATGTTGAGGGCACAATTTCTATATGTGTTAACGGTTCATAATCCCAACTTTGAGAGATGGCCCATTCAAAAGGCCCAATGGGCTTAAAGACAACCCATCTGCTTCAACAACGCAGGATCCTCCCAAGATGTGATATCGACACGTTGTAGGGCCCTCTGATGTCCCGCAAGTCAGGTTGTCCTCCTTTTAATAGTTCACGATGTACCATCTGGGACGAAAAAATAGAGCAAAAGAAGAAAAGTGGCCTGAAACTTTTGAAAACGTTCAATTTTGGGCTCCAAAAAGGGCACATCGAGCAAGCTAGCTACCCCCGTCGTAGAGCTCTTAGAGAGCTTTGCAACGGTATGTTGTGCACCGCGTAACTCTTTACGGATCAAAAGTTATAGGCACCGGAGCGACGGAGACTTGGTCACAAGCCCTACGCCCTCGGTTTGCGGGCCCAGCCTTTATGTGAAGTGAAATTGTCTTGCCCAATGTTCCGTGGTATTCAGTAATAGAGATTTGGTGGATAAAGTATCTTGGCATCTCTAACCAGGGCAAAAAAAATTGAAAAGGGGGTGCAACATGAGGACTTGCCAGAGGGTCACCCATCCTAATACTACGCTCGCCCAAGCACGCTCAACTTCGGAGTTCTGATGGGATCTGGTGCATTAGTGCTGGTATGATTACACCCGTCATGTTGAGGGCACATTTCTTTTATGTGTTAAAGGTTCACAGTCCCAGCCTAGAGAGATGGCCCATTCAAAAGGCCCAATGGGCTTAACGACAACCCATCCGCTTCAACAACGAAGCATCCTCCCAAGACGCGATATCGACACGTTGTAGGGCCCTCTGATGTCCCGCCAGTTAGGTTGTCTTCCTTTTAACAGTTCACGACGTACATTCCGGGACGGAAAAACAGAGCAAAAGAAGAAAAGTGGCCTGAAACTGATGAAAACGTTCAATTTTGGAGTCCAAAAAGGGGCACAACTATCAAGCTGGCAGCCCCCGTCGTAGAGCTCTCAAAGAGCTTTGCAACGGTATGCGGTACGCCGCATAACTCCTTACGGATCAAAAGTTATGGGCACCGGAGTGACGGAGACCTGGTCACAAACACTACGCCCTCAGTTTTTCTGGCCCAGCCTCTACGTGAAGCGAAGTTGTGTTGCCCAATGGTTCGTGGGATTCAGTAAGGGAGATTCGGTGGATAAAGTATGTTGGAAACCCTAACCAGGGCAAAAAAAATTTAAAAGGGGGCGCAACACGAGGACTTCCCAGAGGGTCATCCATCCTAGTACTACTCTCCCCCAAGCATGCTTAACTTCGGCGTTCTGATGGGATCCGGTGCATTAGGCAGGTATGATCGCACCCGTCATGTTGAGGGCACAATTCCTTTATGTGTTAACGGTTCACAGTCCCACCCTAGAGATATGGTCCATTCAAAAGGCCCAATGAGCTTAACGATAACCCATCCGCTTCAACAACGCAGCATCCTCACCAGACATGATATAAACACGTTGTAGGGCCCTCTGATGTCCCGCGAGTCAGGTTGTCGTCCTTTAAACAGTTCACGACGTACGATCCGGGACGAAAAAATAGAGCAAAGGAAGAAAGATGGCCTGAAAATGATGAAAATGTTTGATTTTAGGCCCCAAAAAGGGGCCCAGCGAGCAAGCTGGCTGCCCCCGTCGTAGAGCTCTCAGAGAGCTTAGCAACGGTATGTTGTGCGCCGCGTAACTCCTTACGGATCAGAAGTTATGGGCACTGGAGCGACGGAGACCTGGTCACAAACCCTACGCCCTCGGTTTGCCGGCCAATACTCTACGTGAAGCGATGTTGTCTTTGCCAATGTTCCGTGGGATTCGGTAATAGAGATTTGGTGGATAAAGTATCTTGGCAACCCTAACCAGGGCAAAAAAAATTGAAAAGGGGGTGCAACATGAAGACTTCCCAAGGGGTCACCCATCCTAGTACTACTCTCACCCAAGCACGCTTAACTTCGGAGTTCCGATGGGATCCAGTGCATTAGTGCGAGTATGATCGCACCCGTCATGTTGGGGGTACAATTCCTTTATGTGTTAACGGTTCATAATCCCAGCCTTGAGAGATGGCCCATTCAAAAGGCCCAATGGGCTTAAAGACAACCCATCTGCTTCAACAACGTAGCATCCTCCCAAGAAGTGATATCGACACGTTGTAGGGCCCTCTGATGTCCCGCGAGTCAGGTTGTCGTCCTTTTAACAGTACACGACGTACGATCCTGGACGGAAAAACAGAGCAAAAGAAGAAAAGTGGCTTGAAACTGATGAAAACGTTCAATTTTGGTCTACAAAAATGGGCACAGCGAGCGAGCTGGCTACCACCATCGTAGAGCTCTCAGAGAGCTTTGCAACTGTATGTTGTGCGCTACGTAACTCCTTACGGATCAAAAGTTATGGGCACTGGAGCGACGGAGACATGGTTACAAACACTGCCCTCGGTATGGGGGCCCAGCCTCTATGTGAAGTGAAGTTGTCTTGCCCAATGTTCCGTGGGATTCAGTAATAAAGATTTGGTGGATAAAGTATCTTGGCATCCCTAACCAAGGAAAAAAAAATTTAAAAGGGGGTCAACAGAAGGACTTCCCAAAGGGTCACCCATCCTAGTACTACTCTCACCCAAGCACGTTTAACTTCGGAGTTCTGATAGGATCCGGTGCATTAGTGCTGGTATGATCGCACCCATGTTGAGGGCACATTTCCTTTATGTGTTAACGGTTCACAGTCCCAACCTAGAGAGATGGCCCATTCAAAAGGCCCAATGAGCTTAACGATAACCCATCTGCTTCAACAACGAAGCATCCTCCCAAGACGTGATATCGACATGTTGTAGGGCCCTCTGATGTCCCGCGAGTCAGATTGTCGTCCTTTTAATAGTTCACGACGTATGATCCGAGGCGGAAAAACAGAGCAGAAGAAGAAAAGTGGCCTGAAACTGATGAAAACGTTCGATTTTGGGCTCCAAAAACAGGCACAGCGAGCAACTTGGCTGCCCCTGTCGTAGAGCTCTCAAATAGCTTAGCAACGGTATGTTGTGCGTCGCGTAACTCCTTACAGATCAAAAGCTATGGGCACCGGAGCGACAGAGACTTGGTCACAAACCCTACGCCCTCGATTTACGGGCCCAGCCTCTACGTGAAGTGAAGTTGTATTGCCCAATGTTCCGTGGGATTTGGTAATAGAGATTTGGTGGATAAAGTATCTTGGCATCTCTAACCAGGGCAAAAAAAATTGAAAAGGGGGTGCAACATGAGGACATCCCAGAGGGTCACCCATCCTAGTACTACTCTCGCCCAACCACACTTAACTTCAGAGTTCTGATGGGATCCGGTGCATTAGTGCTGGTATGATCGCACCCGTCATGTTGAGGGCACATTTCCTTTATGTGTTAACGGTTCACATTCCCAACCTAGAGAGATGGCCCATTCAAAAGGCCCAATGGGTTGGACGACAACCCATCCGCTTCAACAACGAAGCATCCTCCCAAGACGTGATATCGACACGTTGTAGGGCCCTCTGATGTCCCGTGAGTCAGGTTGTCTTCCTTTTAACAGTTCACGACGTACGATACCGGACGGAAAAACAGAGCAAAAGAAGAAAAGTGGCCTGAAACTGATGAAAACATTCGATTTTGGGGTCCAAAAAGGGGCACAGCAAGCAAGCTGGCAGCCCCCGTCGTAGAGCTCTCAGAGAGCTTTGCAACGGTAAGCTGTGCGCCGCGTAACTCCTTACAGATCAAAAGTTATGGGCACCAGAGCGATGAAGACCTGGTCACAAACCCTACGCTCTCGGTTTTCGGGCCCAGCCTCTACGCGAAGCGAAGATGTCTTGCCCAATGTTCCATGCGATTCAGTAATAGAGATTCGGTGGATAAAGTATGTTGGCAACCCTAACCAGGGCAAAAAAAATTGAAAAGGGGGTGCAACACGAGGACTTCCTTAGGGGTCAGCCATCCTAGTACTACTCTCGCCCAAGCACACTTAACTTTGGAGTTATGATAGGATCCGGTGCATTAGTACTGGTATGATCGCACCCGTCATGTTGAGGGCACAATTCCTTTATGTGTTAACGGTTCACAGTCCCAGCCTAGAGAGATGGCCTATTCAAAAGGACCATTGGGCTTAACGGGAACCCATCCGTTTCAACAACACAGCATCCTCACCAGACGTGATATCAACACGTTGTACGTCCCTCTGATGTCCCGCGAGTCAGGTTGTCGTCCTTTTAACAGTTCACGACGTACGATCCGGGACGGAAAAATTGTGCAAAAGAAGAAAAATGTCCCGAAACAGATGAAAATGTTCAATTTTTTGCTCCAAAAAAGGCACATCCAAGTTGGATGGCTGCACCTATCGTAGAGCTCTTGGAAAGCTTTCCAACGGTATACTGTGCGCCGCATAACTTCTTACGAATCAAAAGTCATGGGTACCGGAGCGACGGAGACTGGGTCCCAAGCCCTACGCCCTTGGTTTGCTGGCCCAGCCTCTACGTGAAATGAAGTTGTCTTGCCCAATGTTCCGTGGGATTCAGTAATAGAGATTTGGTGGATAAAGTATCTTGGCATCCCTAACCAGGGCAAAAAACTTTGAAAAGGGGGTGCAACATGAGGACTTCCCAGAGGGTCACCCATCCTAGTACTACTCTCGCCCAAGCACGCTTAGCTTCAGAGTTCTGATGGGATCTGGTGCGTTAGTGCTGGTATGATCGCACCCATGTTGAGGGCACATTTCCTTTATGTGTTGACGGTTCACAGTCCCAACCTAGAAAGATGGCCTATTCAAAAGAACCAATGGGCTTAACGATAACCCATCCGCTTCAACAACGAAGCATCCTCCCAAGACGTGATATCGACACGTTGTAGGGCCCTATGATGTCCCGTGAGTCAGGTTGTCTTCATTTTAACAGTTCATGACGTACGATCCGGGATGGAAAAACCGAGCAAAAGAAGAAAAGTGGCCTGAAACGGATGAAAATGTTCGATATTGGGCTCCAAAAATAGGCACAGCGAGCAAGCTGGCTGCCCCTATCGTAGAGTTCTCAGAGAGCTTTGCAACAGTATACTGTGCGTCGCGTAACTCCTTACGAATCAAAAGTTATGGGCACCGGAGCGACGGAGACCTGGTCACAAACCCTATGCCCTCAGTTTGCGGGCCCAACCTCTACAAGAAGCGAAGTTGTCTTGCCCAATGTAACGTGTGATTTGGTAATAGAGATTTGGTGGATAAAGTATCTTGGCAACCCTAACGAGGGCAAAAAAAATTGAAAAGGGGGTGCAACACGAGGACATCCCAGAGGGTCACCCATCCTAGTACTACTCTCGCCCAACCACACTTAACTTCAGAGTTCTGATGGGATCCGGTACATTGGTGCAGGTATGATCAGACCAGTCATGTTGAGGGCACATTTCCTTTATGTGTTAACGGTTCACATTCCCAACCTAGAGAGATGGCCCATTCAAAAGGCCCAATGGGCTGGACGACAACCCATCCACTTCAACAACGAAGCATCCTCCCAAGACGTGATATCGACACGTTGTAAGGCCCTCCGATGTCCCGTGAGTCAGGTTGTCTTCCTTTTGACAGTTCACGACGTACGATACGGGACAGAAAAATAGAGCAAAAGAAGAAAAGTGTCCTGAAACTGATGAAAACGTTCAATTTTGGGGTCCAAAAAGGGGCATAGCAAGCAAGCTGGCAGCCCCAGTCGTAGAGCTCTCAGAGAGCTTTGCAACGGTATGCTGTGCGCAGCGTAACTCCTTACGGATCAAAAGTTATGGGCACCAGAGCGATGAAGACCTGGTCACAAACCCTACGCTCTCGGTTTTCGGGCCCAGCCTCTACGTGAAGCGAAGATGTCTTGCCCAATGTTCAGTGGGATTCAGTAATAGAAATTTGGTGGATAAATTATCTTGGCAACCCTAACCAGGGCAAAAAAAATTGAAAAGGGGGTGCAACACGAGGACTTCCCTAGGGGTCACCCATCCTAGTAGTACTCTCGCCCAAGCACACTTAACTTCGGAGTTCTGATAGGATCCGGTGCATTAGTGCTGGTATGATCGCACCCGTCATGTAGAGAGAACAATTCTTTTATTTGTTAACGGTTCATAGTCCCAGCCTAGAGAGATGGCCCATTCAAAAGGCCCAATGGGCATAACGACAACCCGTCCACTTCAACAATGCAGCATCCTCACCAGACGTGATATCGACACGTTGTAAGGCCATCTGATGTCCCGCGAGTCAGGTTGTCGTACTTTTAACAGTTCACGACGTACGATCCGCGACGGAAAAATAGAGCAAAAGAAGAAAAGTGGCTTGAAACTGATGAAAACGTTGGATTTTGGGCTCCAAAAATTGGCACAGCGAGCAAGCTGGCTGCCCCTGTCATAGAGCTCTCATAGAGCTTTGCAAGGGTATGCTGTGCGTCGCGTAACTCCTTACGGATCAAAAGTTATGGGCACTGGAGCGACAGAGACCTGGTCACAAAACCTAAGCCCTCGGTTTGCGGGCTCAGCCTCTACGTGAGGCGAAGTTGTCTTGCCCAATGTTTCGTGGGATTCAGTAATAGAGATTTGGTGGATAAAGTATCTTGGCAGCCCTAACCAGGGCAAAAAAAATTGAAAAAGTGGTCCAACACGAGGACTTCCCAGAGGGTCACCTATCCTAGTACTACCCTTGCCCAAGCACGCTTAACTTCGGAGTTCTGATAGGATCCGGTGCATTAGTACTGGTATGATCGCACCCGTCATGTTGAGGGCACAATTCCTGTATGTGTTGACGGTTCACAGTCCCAGCCTAGAGAGATGGGCAATTCAAAAGGCCTAATGGGCTTAACAACAACCCATCTCCTTCAACAACGCAGCATCCTCGTAAGACGTGATATCGACACATTGTAGGACCCTTTGATGTCCCGCAAGTCAGGTTGTCGTCCTTTTAACAGTTCACGACGTACGATCCGAGATGGAAAAACAAAGCTAAAGAAGAAAAGTGGCCTGAAACTGATGAAAACGTTTCATTTTAGGCCCCAAAAATGGGCCCAGCGAGCAAGCTGGCTGCCCCCGTCGTAGAGCTTTCAGAGAGCTTTGCAACGGTATGCTGTGCGCAGCGTAACTCCTTACAGATAAAAAATTATGGGCACCGGAGCGACGGAGACCTAGTCATAAACCCTATGCCCTAGGTTTGCGGGCCCAGCCTCTACGTGAAGCGAATTTGTCTTGCCTAATGTTCTGTGGGATTCAATAATTGAGATTTGGTGGATAAAGATTCTTGGCAACCCTAACTAGGGCAAAAAAAATTGAAAATGGGGGTGCAACATGAGGACTTCCCAGGGGGTCACCTATCCTAGTACTATTCTCACCCAAGCACTCTTAACTTCAGAGTTCTAATAGGATCTAGTGCATTAGTGCAGGTATGATCGCACATGTCATGTTGTGGGCACAATTCCTATATGTGATAACGGTTCATAATCCCAACTTTGAGAGATGGCCCATTCAAAAGGCCCAATGGGCTTAAAGACAACCCATCTGCTTCAACAACGCAGCATCCTCCCAAGACGTGATATCGACACGTTGTAGGGCCTCTGATGTCCCGCAAGTCAGGTTGTCCTCCTTTTAACAGTTCACGATGTACGATCCGGGACGGAAAAACAGAGCAAAAGAAGAAAAGTGGCCTGAAACTTTTGAAAACGTTCAATTATGGGCTCCAAAAACGGGCACAGTGAGGAAGCTGGCTACCCCCGTCGTAGAGCTCTCAGAGAGCTTTGCAACGGTATGTTGTGCGCCGCGTAACTCCTTACGGATCAAAAGTTATGGGCACCGGAGTGACGGAGACCTGGTCACAAACCCTACGCCCTTGGTTTGCGGACCCAGCCTCTAAGTGAAGCGAAGTTATCTTGCCCAATGTTCCGTGGGATTCGGTAATAGAGATTTGGTGGATAAAGTATCTTAGCAACCCTAACCAGGGCAAAAAAAATTGAAAAGGGGTTGCAACATGAGGACTTCCCAGAGGGTCACCCATCCTAGTACTACTCTCGCCCAAGCACACTTAACTTCGGAGTTCTGATGGGATCCGGTGCATTTGTGCTAGTATGATCGCACCCGTCATGTTGAGGGCACATTTCCTTTATGTGTTAACGGTTCACAGTCCCAACCTAGAGAGATGGACCATTCAAAAGGCCCAATGGGCTTAACGACAACCCACCCTCTTCAACAACATAGCATCCTCGTAAGACGTGATATTGACACGTTGTAGGGCCCTCTGATGTCCCGCGAGTCAAGTTGTCTTCCTTTGAATAGTTCACGACGTACGATCGGGGACGGAAAAACAGAGAAAATGAAGAAAAGTGGCCTGAAAGTGATGAAAACGTTCAATTTTGGGCTCCCAAAATGGGCTGAGTAAGCAAACTAGCTACCCCCGTCGTAGAGCACTCGGAGAACTTTGCAACGGTATGTTGTGCGCCGCGTAACTCCTTACGGATCAAAAGTTATGGGCACCGGAGCGAGGGAGACCTGGTCACAAGCCCTACGCCCTCGGTTTGTGGGCCCAGCCTCCACGTGAAGCAAAGTTGTCTTGCCCAATGTTCCGTGGGATTCTGTAATAGAGATTTGGTGGATAAAGTATCTTGGCATCCTTAACCAGGGAAAAAAAAATTGAAAAGGGGGTGCAACAGGAGGACTTCCCAAAGGGTCACCCATCCTAGTACTACTCTCGCCCAAGCACGCTTAACTTCGGAGTTCTGATGGGATCCGGTGCATTAGTGCTGGTATGATCGAACCCATCATGTTGAGGGCACAATTCCTTTATGTGTTAACAGGTCACAGTCCCATCCTAGAGAGATGGCCCATTCAGAAGGCCCAATAGGCTTAACGACAACCCATCTGCTTCAGCAACACAGCATCCTCAGCAAACGTGATATCAACACATTTTAGGGCCCTCTGATGTCCCGTGAGTCAGGTTGTTGTCCTTTTAACAGTTCACGACGTACAATCCGTGACGGAAAAAATAGAGCAAAAGAAGAAAAGTGGCCTGAAACAGATGAAAACGTTCGATTTTGGGCTCCAAAAAAGGCACAGCGAGCAAGCTGGCTGCCCCTGTCGTAGAGCTCTCAGAGAGCTTTTCAATGGTATGCTGTGTGCCGTGTAACTCTTTACGGATCAAAATTTATGGGCACCGGAGCGACGGAGACCTGGTCACAAACCCTAAGCCCTCGGTTTGCGGGCTCAGCCTCTACGTGAAGCGAAGTTGTCTTGCCCAATGTTCCGTGGGATTCAATGATAGAGATTTGGAGGATAAAGTATCTTGGCAACCTTAACCAGGGCAAAAAATTTTGAAATGGGGGTGCAACACAAGGACTTCCCAGGGGGTCACCCATCCTAGTACTACTCTCGCCCAAGCACGCTTAATTTTAGAGTTCTGATGGGATCCGGCGCATTAGTGCTGGTATGATCGCACCTGTCATGTTGAGGACACTATTCCTTAATGTGTTAACGGTTCACAGTCCCAGCCTAGAGAGATGGCCCATTCAAAAGGCCCAATGGGCTTAACGACAACCCATCCGCTTCAACAACGCAGCATCCTCGCAAGACGTGATATCGACACATTGTAGGGCCTTCTGATGTCCCTCGAGTCTGGTTTTCGTCCTTTTAACAGTTCACGACGTACGATCCGGGATGGAAAAATAGAGGAAAAGAAGAAAAGTGGCCTGAAACTGATGAAAACGTTTGATTTTAGGCCCCAAAAATGGGCCCAGCGAGGAATCTGGCTGCCCCCGTCGTATAGCTCTCAGAGAGCTCTGCAACGTATGCTGTGCGCCGCGTAACTCCTTACGGATCAAAAATTATGGGCACCGGAGCGATGGAGACCTGGTCACAAACCCTACGCCCTAGGTTTGCGGGCCCAGCCTCTACGTGAAGCGAAGTTGTCTTGCCCAATGTTCCATGGGATTCAATAATAGAGATTTGGTGGATAAAGTATCTTGGCAACCCTAACCAGGGAAAAAAAAATTGAAAAGGGGGTGCAATCCGCGGATTTCCCAGGGGGTCACCTATCCTGGTACTACTCTCACCCAAGCACGCTTAACTTCGGAGTTCTGATGGGATCCAGTGCATTAGTGCTGGTATGATCGCACCCGTCATGTTGAGGGCACAATTCCTATATGTGTTAACGGTTCATAATCCCAACTTTGAGAGATGGCCCATTCAAAAGGCCCAATGGGCTTAAAGACAACCCATCTGCTTCAACAACGCAGGATCCTCCCAAGATGTGATATCGACGCGTTGTAGGGCCCTCTAATGTCCCGCGAGTAAGGTTGTCGTCCTTCTAACAACTCACGAAGTACGATCCGGGATGGAAAAACAGAGCAAAAATAGAAAAGTGGCCCGAAACTGATGAAAACGTTCGATTTTAGGCCTCAAAAAGGGCACATCGAGCAAGCTAGCTACCCCCGTCGTGGAGCTCTCAGAGGGCTTTGCAACGGCATGCTGTGCGTGGCGTAACTCTTTACGAATCAAAAGTTATAGGCACCGGAGCGACGGAGACCTGGTCACAAGCCCTACGCCCTCGGTTTGCGGGCCCAGCCTTTATGTGAAGTGAAATTGTCTTGCCCAATGTTCCGTGGTATTCAGTAATAGAGATTTGGTGGATAAAGTATCTTGGCATCTCTAACCAGGGCAAAAAAAATTGAAAAGGGGGTGCAACATGAGGACTTGCCAGAGGGTCACCCATCCTAATACTACGCTCGCCCAAGCACGCTCAACTTCGGAGTTCTGATGGGATCCGGTGCATTAGTGCTGGTATGATTACACCCGTCATGTTGAGGGCACATTTCTTTTATGTGTTAAAGGTTCACAGTCCCAGCCTAGAGAGATGGCCCATTCAAAAGGCCCAATGGGCTTAACGACAACCCATCCGCTTCAACAACGAAGCATCCTCCCAAGACGCGATATCGACACGTTGTAGGGCCCTCTGATGTCCCGCCAGTTAGGTTGTCTTCCTTTTAACAGTTCACGACGTACATTCCGGGACGGAAAAACAGAGCAAAAGAAGAAAAGTGGCCTGAAACTGATGAAAACGTTCAATTTTGGAGTCCAAAAAGGGGCACAACTATCAAGCTGGCAGCCCCCGTCGTAGAGCTCTCAAAGAGCTTTGCAACGGTATGCGGTACGCCGCATAACTCCTTACGGATCAAAAGTTATGGGCACCGGAGCGACGGAGACCTGGTCACAAACCCTACGCTCTCGGTTTTCTGGCCCAGCCTCTACGTGAAGCGAAGTTGTCTTGCCCAATGTTTCGTGGGATTCAGTAATAGAGATTTGGTGGATAAAGTATGTTGGAAACCCTAACCAGGGCAAAAAAAATTTAAAAGGGGGCGCAACACGAGGACTTCCCAGAGGGTCATCCATCCTAGTACTACTCTCCCCCAAGCATGCTTAACTTCGGCGTTCTGATGGGATCCGGTGCATTAGTGCTGGTATGATCGCACCCGTCATGTTGAGGGCACAATTCCTATATGTGTTAACGGTTCACAGTCCCAGCCTAGAGAGATGACCCATTCAAAAGGCCCAAAGGGTTCAACGATAACCCATCCGCTTCAACAACGCAGCATCCTCACCAGACATGATATCGACACGTTGTAGGGCCCTCTGATGTCCCGCGAGTCAGGTTGTCGTCCTTTTAACAGTTCACGACGTACGATCCGGGACCGAAAAATAGAGCAAAGGAAGAAAGATGGCCTGAAAATGATGAAAATGTTTGATTTTAGGCCCCAAAAAGGGGCCCAGCGAGCAAGCTGGCTGCCCCCGTCGTAGAGCTCTCAGAGAGCTTAGCAACGGTATGTTGTGCGCCGCGTAACTCCTTACGGATCAGAAGTTATGGGCACTGGAGCGACGGAGACCTGGTCACAAACCCTACGCCCTCGGTTTGCCGGCCAATACTCTACGTGAAGCGATGTTGTCTTTGCCAATGTTCCGTGGGATTCGGTAATAGAGATTTGGTGGATAAAGTATCTTGGCAACCCTAACCAGGGCAAAAAAAATTGGAAAGGGGGTGCAACACGAGGACTTCCCAGGGGGTCACCCATCCTTGTACTACTCTCACCCAAGCACGCTTAACTTCGGAGATCTGAGGGGATCCAGTGCATTAGTCCTGGTATGATCGCACCCGTCATGTTGAGGGCACAATTCCTATATGTGTTAACGGTTCATAATCCCAGCCTTGAGAGATGGCCCATTCAAAAGGCCCAATGGGCTTAAAGACAACCCATCTGCTTCAACAACGCAGCATCCTCAAAATATGTGATATCGACACGTTGTAGGGCCCTCTAATGTCCCCCGAGTTACGTTGTCGTGCTTTTAACAGCTCACGATGTACGATCAGGGACAGAAAAATCGAGCAAAAGAAGAAAAGTGGCTTGAAACTGATGAAAACGTTCAATTTTGGGCTCCAAAAATGGGCACAGCGAGCAAGCTGGCTACCCCCGTCGTAGAGCTCTCAGAGAGCTTTGCAACGGTATGCTGTGCGCCGCGTAACTCCTTACGGATCAAAAGTTATGGGCACCAGAGCGACGGAGACATGGTCACAAACCCTACGCCCTCGGTATGGGGGCCCAGCCTCTATGTGAAGTGAAGTTGTCTTGCCCAATGTTCCGTGGGATTCAGTAATAAAGATTTGGTGGATAAAGTATCTTGGCATCCCTAACCAAGGAAAAAAAAATTTAAAAGGGGGTCAACAGAAGGACTTCCCAAAGGGTCACCCATCCTAGTACTACTCTCGCCCAAGCACGTTTAACTTCGGAGTTCTGATAGGATCCGGTGCATTAGTGCTGGTATGATCGCACCCATGTTGAGGGCACATTTCCTTTATGTGTTAACGGTTCACAGTCCCAACCTAGAGAGATGGCCCATTCAAAAGGCCCAATGAGCTTAACGATAACCCATCTGCTTCAACAACGAAGCATCCTCCCAAGACGTGATATCGACACGTTGTAGGGCCCTATGATGTCCCGCGAGTCAGGTTGTCGTCCTTTTAACAGTTCACGACGTACGATCCGGGACGGAAAAACAGAGCAAAAGAAGAAAAGTGGCCTGAAACTGATGAAAACGTTCGATTTTGGGCTCCAAAAACAGGCACAGCGAGCAAGCTGGCTGCCCCTGTCGTAGAGCTCTCGGAGAGCTTTACAACGGTATGTTGTGTGCCGCGTAACTCCTTACGGATAAAAAGTTATGGGCATCGATGCGACGGAGACCTAAGGTCACAAGCCCCACGCCCTCGTTTTGCGAGCCCAGCCTCTACGTGAAGTGAAGTTGTCTTGCCCAACGTTCCGTGGGATTCAGTAATAGAGATTTGGTGGATAAAGTATCTTGGCATCCCTAACCAGGGCAAAAAAAATTGAAAAGGGGGTGCAACATGAGGACTTCCCAGTGGGTCACCCATCCTAGTACTACTCTCGCCCAACCACACTTAACTTCAGAGTTCTGATGGGATCCGGTGCATTAGTGCTGGTATGATCGGACCCGTCATGTTGAGGGCACATTTCCTTTATGTGTTAACGGTTCACATTCCCAACCTAGAGAGATGGCCCATTCAAAAGGCCCAATGGGTTGGACGACAACCCATCCGCTTCAACAACGAAGCATCCTCCCAAGACGTGATATCGACACGTTGTAGGGCCCTCTGATGTCCCGTGAGTCAGGTTGTCTTCCTTTTAACAGTTCACGACGTACGATACCGGACGGAAAAACAGAGCAAAAGAAGAAAAGTGGCCTGAAACTGATGAAAACATTCGATTTTGGGGTCCAAAAAGGGGCACAGCAAGCAAGCTGGCAGCCCCCGTCGTAGAGCTCTCAGAGAGCTTTGCAACGGTAAGCTGTGCGCCGCGTAACTCCTTACGGATCAAAAGTTATGGGCACCAGAGCGATGAAGACCTGGTCACAAACCCTACGCTCTCGGTTTTCGGGCCCAGCCTCTACGCGAAGCGAAGATGTCTTGCCCAATGTTCCATGCGATTCAGTAATAGAGATTCGGTGGATAAAGTATGTTGGCAACCCTAACCAGGGCAAAAAAAATTGAAAAGGGGGTGCAACACGAGGACTTCCTTAGGGGTCAGCCATCCTAGTACTACTCTCGCCCAAGCACACTTAACTTTGGAGTTATGATAGGATCCGGTGCATTAGTACTGGTATGATCGCACCCGTCATGTTGAGGGCACAATTCCTTTATGTGTTAACGGTTCACAGTCCCAGCCTAGAGAGATGGCCTATTCAAAAGGACCATTGGGCTTAACGGGAACCCATCCGCTTCAACAACACAGCATCCTCACCAGACGTGATATCAACACGTTGTACGTCCCTCTGATGTCCCGCGAGTCAGGTTGTCGTCCTTTTAACAGTTCACGACGTACGATCCGGGACTGAAAAATTGTGCAAAAGAAGAAAAGTGTCCCGAAACAGATGAAAATGTTCAATTTTTTGCTCCAAAAAAGGCACATCCAAGTTGGCTGCCCCTGTCGTAGAGCTCTCAGAGAGCTTTTCAACGGTATGCTGTGCACCGTGTAACTCCTGACAGATCAAAAGTTATGGGCACCGGAGCGACGGAGACCAGGTCATAAACCCTACGCCCTCGGTTTGCGAGCCCAGCCTCCACATGAGATGAAGTTGTCTTGCCCAATGTTCCGTGGGATTCAGTAATAGAGATTTGGTGGATAAAGTATCTTGGCATCCCTAACCAGGGCAAAAAACTTTGAAAAGGGGGTGCAACATGAGGACTTCCCAGAGGGTCACCCATCCTAGTACTACTCTCGCCCAAGCACGCTTAGCTTCAGAGTTCTGATGGGATCTGGTGCGTTAGTGCTGGTATGATCGCACCCATGTTGAGGGCACATTTCCTTTATGTGTTGACGGTTCACAGTCCCAACCTAGAAAGATGGCCTATTCAAAAGAACCAATGGGCTTAACGATAACCCATCCGCTTCAACAACGAAGCATCCTCCCAAGACGTGATATCGACACGTTGTAGGGCCCTATGATGTCCCGTGAGTCAGGTTGTCTTCATTTTAACAGTTCACGACGTACGATATGGGACAGAAAAACAGAGTAAAAGAAGAAAAGTGGCCTGAAATTGATGAAAACGTTCGATTTTGGGCTCCAAAAATAGGCACAGCGAGCAAGCTGGCTGCCCCTATCGTAGACCTCTCAGAGAGCTTTTCAACGGTATGATGTGCGCCGCGTAACTCCTTACGGATCAAAAGTTATGGGCACCGGAGCGACGGAGACCTGGTCACAAACCCTACGCTCTCGTTTGCGGGCCCAGCCTCTACGTGAAGTGAAGTTGTATTGCCCAATGTTCCGTGGGATTCAGTAATAGAGATTTGGTGGATAAAGTATCTTGGCATCCCTAACCAGGGCAAAAAAAATTGAAAAGGGGGTACAACACGAGGACTTCCCAAAGGGTCACCCATCCTAGTACTACTCTCGCGCAAGCACACTTAACTTCAGAGTTCTGATGGGATCCTGGGCATTAGTGCTGGTATGATCAGACCAGTCATGTTGAGGGCACATTTCCTTTATGTGTTAACGGTTCACATTCCCAACCTAGAGAGATGGCCCATTCAAAAGGCCCAATGGGCTGGACGACAACCCATCCACTTCAACAACGAAGCATCCTCCCAAGACGTGATATCGACACGTTGTAAGGCCCTCCGATGTCCCGTGAGTCAGGTTGTCTTCCTTTTGACAGTTCACGACGTACGATACGGGACAGAAAAATAGAGCAAAAGAAGAAAAGTGTCCTGAAACTGATGAAAACGTTCAATTTTGGGGTCCAAAAAGGGGCATAGCAAGCAAGCTGGCAGCCCCAGTCGTAGAGCTCTCAGAGAGCTTTGCAACGGTATGCTGTGCGCAGCGTAACTCCTTACGGATCAAAAGTTATGGGCACCAGAGCGATGAAGACCTGGTCACAAACCCTACGCTCTCGGTTTTCGGGCCCAGCCTCTACGTGAAGCGAAGATGTCTTGCCCAATGTTCAGTGGGATTCAGTAATAGAGATTCGGTGGATAAAGTATGTTGGCAACCCTAACCAGGGCAAAAAAATTGAAAATGGGGTGCAACACGAGGACTTCCCTAGGGGTCACCCATCCTAGAACTACTCTCGCCCAACCACACTTAACTTCAGAGTTCTGATAGGATCCGGTGCATTAGTGCTGGTATGATCGCACCCGTCATGTTGAGGGCACAATTCCTTTATGTGTTAACTGTTCACAGTCCCAGCCTACAAAGATGGCCTATTCAAAAGGACCATTGGGCTTAACGGTAACCCATCCGCTTCAACAACACAGCATCCACACCAGACGTGATATCAACATGTTGTAGGTCCCTCTGATGCCCCGCGAGTCAGGTTGTCGTCCTTTTAACATTTCATGACGTACGATCCGGGACAAAAAAATAGAACAAAAGAAGAAAAGTGGCCTGAAACTGATGAAAACCTTTGATTTTGGGCACCAAAAAAGGCACAGCTAGCTGGCTGGCTGCCCTGTCGTAGAGTTCTCAGAGAGCTTTGCAACGGTATGCTGTGCGCCGCGTAACTCCTTACGGATCAAAAGTTATGGGCACCGGAGCAACGGAGACCTGGTCACAAACCCTACGGCCTTGGTTTGCGTGCTCGGCCTCTACGTGAAGCGAAGTTGTCTTGCCCAATGTTCCATGGGATTCAGTAATAGAGATTTGGTCGATAAAGTATCTTGGCAACCCTAACCAGGGCAAAAAAAATTGAAATGGGGTTGCAACACAAGGACTTCCCAAGGGGTCACCCATCCTAGTACTACTCTCGCCAAAGCACGCTTAACTTCGGAGTTCTGATGGGATCCGGTGCATTAGTACTGGTATGATCGCACCAGTGATGTTGAGGGCACAATTCCTATATGTGTTAACGGTTCACAGTCCTAGCCTAGAGAGATGACCCATTCAAAAGGCCCAATGGGCTTAACGACAACCCATTCGCTTCAACAACACAGTATCCTCGGAAGACGTGATATCGACAGGTTGTAGGGCCCTCTAATGTCCCGTGTGTCAGGTTGTCATCCTTTTAACAGTCCACGACGTACGATCTGGGATGAAAAAACAGAGCAGAAGTATAAAAGTGGCCTGAAACTGATGAAAATGTTCGATTTTGAGCTCTAAAAATGGGCACAGCGAGCAAGCTGGCTGCCCCTGTTGTAGAGCTCTTAGAGAGCTTTGCAACGGTATGCTGTGCGCCACGTAACTTCTTACAGATCAAAAGTTATGGGCACTGGAGCGACGGAGACCTGGTCACAAACCCTACGCCCTCAGTTTACGGGCTCAGCCTCTACGTGAAGCGAAGTTGTCTTGCCCAATGTTCCGTGGGATTCAGTAATAGATATTTGGTGGATAAAGTATCTTGGCTACCCTAACCAGGGCAAAAAAAATTGAAAAGGGGTGCAACACGAGGACTTCCCAGGGGGTTACCCATCATAGTGCTACTCTCGCCCAAGCACCCTTAACTTCGGAGTTCAGATGGGATCCGGTGCATTAGTGCTGGTATGATCGCACCCGTCATGTTGAGGGCACAATTCCTATATATCTTAACGATTCACAGTCCGAGCCTACAGAGATGGCCCATTCAAAAGGCCCAAGGGGCTTAACGACAACCCATCCGCTTCAACAACGCAGCAACCTCGCAAGACGTGATATCGACACGTTGTAGGGACCTCTATTGTCCCGCCAGTCAGGTTGTCATCCTTTGAACAGTTCACGACGTACGATCCGGGACAAAAAAACAGAGCAAAAGAAGAAAAGTGGCCTGAAACTAATGGAAACGGTCGAATTTAGGCTCCAAAAATGGGCAAAGCAAACAATCTGGCTACCCCCGTCGTAGAGCTGTCAGAGAGCTTTGTAACGGTATGCTGTGCACTGCGTAACTCCTTACGGATGTAAAGTCATGGGCTTCGGAGCGACGGAGACCTGGTCACAAACCCTACGCCCTCGGTTTGCGGGCCCAGCCTCTACGTGAAACGAAGTTGTCTTGCCCAATGTTCCGTGGGATTCAATAATAGAGATTTGGTGGATAAAGTATCTTGGCAACCCTAACCAGGGCAAAAAAAATTGAAAAGGGGGTGCAACACGAGGACTTCCCAGGCGGTCACCCATCCTAGTACTACTAGCGCCCAAGCATGCTTAACTTCGAAGATCAGATGGGATTCGGTGCATTAGTGCTGGTATGATCGCACCCGTCATTTTGAGGGCACAATTCCTATATGTGCTAACGGTTCACAGTCCCAGCCTAGAGAGATGGCCCATTCAAAATACCCAATGGGCTTAACGACAACCCATCCGCTTCAACAACGAAGCATCCTCGCAAGACGTGATATCGACACGTTGTAGGGCCCACTGATGTCCCGCGAGTCAGGTTGTCGTCCTTTTAACAGTTCACGACGTACGATCTGGGACAAAAAAAACAGAACAAAAGAAGAAAAGTGGCCTGAAACTGATGAAAACGTTCGATTTTGGGCTCCAAAAATGGGCCTAGCGGGCAAGGTGGCTGCCCCCATCGTAGAGCTCTCAGAGAGCTTTGCAACAGTATGCTGTGCGCCGCGTAACTCCTTACGGATCAAAAGTTATGGGCACCGGAGCGACGAAGACCTGGTCACAAACCCTACGCCGTCGGTTTGCGGGCCTATCCTCTACGTGAAGCGAAGTTGTCTTGCCCAATGTTCCGTGGGATTCAATAATAGAGATTTGGTGGATAAAGTATCTTGGCAACCCTAACCAGGGCAAAAAAAATTGAAAAGGGGGTGCAACACGAGGACTTCCCAGGGGGTCACCCATCCTAGTACTACTCTCGCCCAAGCACGATTAACTTCGGAGATCTGATGGGATCCAATGCATTAGTGCTGTTATGATCGCACCCGTCATGTTGAGGGCACAATTCCATTATGTGTTAACGGTTCACATTCCCAGCCTAGAGAGATGGCCCATTCAAAAGGCCCAATGGTCTTAACGACAACCCATCTGCTTCAACAACGCAGCATCCTCGCAAGACATGATATCGACACATTGTAGGCCCTCTGATGTCCCGCGGTCAGGTTGTCGTCCTTTTAACAGTTCACGACGTACTATCGAGGACGGAAAAATAGAGCAAAAAAAGAATAGTGGCCCAAAACTGATGAAAACGTTCGATTTTGGGCTCCAAAAAAAGGTACAGAGAGTAAGCTGGATGCCCTTGTCTTAGAGCTCTCGGAGAGCTTTGCAACGGAATGCTGTGTGCTGCGTAACTCCTTACGGATCAAAAGTTATGGGCACCGGAGCGGTGGAGACATGGTCACAAACCCTATGCCCTCGGTTTGCGGGCTCGGCCTCTACGTGAAGCGAAGTTGTCTTGCCCAATGTTCCGTGGGATTCAGTAATAGAGATTTGGTGGATAAAGTATCTTGGCAACCCTAACCAGGGCAAAAAAAATTGAAAAGGGGGTGCAACACGAGGATTTCCCAAGGGGTCACCCATCCTAGTACTACTCTCGCCCAAGCACGCTTAACTTCGGAGTTCTGATGGGATCCGGTGCATTAGTGCTGGTATGATCGCACCCGTCATGTTGAGGGCACAATTCCTTTATGTGTTAACGGTTCACAGTCCCAACCTAGAGAGATAGTCCATTCAAAAGGCCCAATCGGCTTAACGACAACCCATCCACTTCAACAACGCAGCATCTTCACCAGACGTGATATTGACACGGTGTAGGGCCCTCTGATGTCCCGCTAGTCAGGTTGTCATCCTTTTAACAGTTCACGACGTACGATCCATGACTAAAAACATAGCAAAAGAAGAAAAGTGGCCAGAAACTGATGAAAACGTTCAATTTTGGGCTCCAAAAACGGGCACTGAGAGCAAGCTGGCTACTCCCATCGAAGAGCTCTCAGAGAGCTTTGCAACAGTATGCTGTGCACCGCGTAACTCCATGCGGATCAAAAGTTATTGGCACCGGAGCGACGGAGACCTGGTCACAAACCCTACGCCCTCGGTTTGCGGGCCCTACCTCTACGTGAAACAAAGTTGTCTTGCCCAATGTTCCGTGGGATTCAGTAATAGAGATTTTGTGGATAAAGTATCTTGCCAACCCTAACTAGGGTAAAAAAAATTGAAAAAAGGTGGTGCAACACGAGGACTTCCTAAAGGGTCACCCATCCTTGTACTACTCTCGCCCAAGCACACTTAACTTCGGAGTTCTGATAGGATCCGGTGCATTAGTACTGGTATGATCGCACCCGTCATGTTGAGGGCACAATTACTTTTTGTGTTAACGGTTCACAGTCCCAGCCTAGAGAAATGGCCTATTCAAAAGGCCCAATGGGCTTAACGACAACCCATCTGCTTCAACAACGCAGCATGCTTGCAAGACGTGATATCGACACGTTGTAGGGCCCTCTGATGTCCAGCGAGTCAGGTTGTCATCCTTTTAATAGTTTACGACGTACGATCCGAGATGGAAAAACAGAGCAAAAGAAGAAAAGTGGCCTAAAACTGATGAAAACGTTCGAATTTGGGCACCAAAAATGGGCCCAGCAAGTAAGCTGGCAGCCCCTGTCGTAGAGCTCTCAGTCAGCTTTGCAACAGTATGCTGTGGACCGCGTAACTACCTACGGATCAAAAGTTATGGGCACCGGAGCGACGGAGACCTCGTCACAAACCTTACGCCCTCGGTTTGCGGGCCCAACTTCTACAAGAAGCGAAGTTGTCTTGCCCAATGTTCATTGGGATTCAGAAATAGAGATTTTGTGGATAAAGTATCTTGGCAACCCTAACCAGGGCAAAAAAAATTGAAAATGGGGTGCAACATGAGGACTTCCAAGGGGGTCACCCATCCTAGTACTATTCTCGCCCAAGCACGGTTAACTTCGGAGTTCTGATGGGATCCGGTGCATTAGTGCTGGTATGATCGCACCAGTTATGTTGAGGGCACAATTCCTATATGTGTTAACGGTTCACTGTCCCAGCCTAGAGAGATGGCCCATTCAAAATACCCAATGGGCTTAACGACAACCCATCCGCTTCAACAACGCAGTAGCCTCGCAAGACGTGATATCAACATGTTATAGGGCGCTCTGATGTCCCGCGAGTCAGGTTGTCGTCCTTTTAACAGTTCACGATTTACGATCCGGGATAGAAAAATAGAGCAAAAGAAGAATAGTGGCCTGAAACTGATGAAAACGTTCCATTTTGGTTCCAAAAAGGGGCACAGAGAGCAAGCTGGCTGCCCCCGTCTTAGAGCTCTCGGAGAGCTTTGCAACGGTATGCTGTGCGCCGCGTAACTCCTTACGGATCAAAAGTTATTGGCACTGGAGCGACGGAGACCTAGTCACAAACCCTACGCCCTCGGTTTGCGGGTCAGCCTCTGCGTGAAGTGAAGTTGTCTTGCCCAATGTTCTGTGGGATTCAGTAATAGAGATTTGGTGGATAAAGGATCTTGGCAACCCTAACCAAGGCAAAAAAAATTGAAAAGGGGGTGCAACACGCGGACTTCCCAAAGGGTCACCCACCCTAGTACTACTCTCGCCCAAGCACGCTTAACTTCGGAGTTCTAATGGGATCCGGTGCATTAGTGCTGGTATGATCGCACCAGTCATGTTGAGAGCACAATTCCTATATGTGTTAATGGTTCACAGTCACAACCTAGAGAGATGGCCCATTCAGAAGGCCCAATGGGCATAACGACAACCCATCCTCTTCAACAACGCATCATCCTCGCAAGACGTGATATTGACACGTTGTAGGGCCCTCTGATATCCTGCGGTCAGGTTGTCGTCCTTTTAACGGCTCACGACGTACGATCCAGGACGGAAAAAGAGAGCAAAAGAAGAAAAGTGGCCTGAAACTACTGAAAACATTCGATTTTGGGCTCCAAAAATGGGCATAGTGAACAAGCTAGCTGCCCCCGTCGTAGAGCTATCAGAGAGCTTTGCAACGGTATGCTGTGCGCCGCGTAACTCCTTACGGATCAAAAGTTATGGGCACCGGAGCGACAAAAACCTGGTCATAAACCCTACGCCCTCGGTTTGCGGGCTCGGCCTCTACGTGAAGCAAAGTTGTCTTGCCCAATGTTCCGTGGGATTCAGTAATAGATATTTGGTGGATAAAGTATGTTGGCAACTCTAACCAAGGCAAAAAAAATTGAAAAGGGGGTGCAACACAAGGACTTCCCAGGGGGTCACCCATCCTAGTACTACTCTCGCCCAAGCACGCTTAACTTCGTATTTGTGATGGGATCCTGTGCATTAGTGCTGGTATGATCGTACACATCATGTTAATGGCACAATTCCTTTATGTGTTAACGGTTCACAGTCCCAGCCTAGAGAGATCGCCCATTCAAAGGACCAATAGGCTTAACGACCACCCATCCGCTTCAACAACGAAGCATCCTCTCAAGACGTGATATCGACACGTTGTAGGGCCCTCTGATGTCCAGCGAGTCAGGTTGTCGTCCCTTTAACAGTTCACGACGTACCATCCGAGACGGAAAAACAGAGCAAAAGAAGAAAAGTGGCCTAAAACTGATGAAAACGTTCGATTTTGGTGTTCAAAAATGGGCAGAGCAAGCAAGCTGGTAGCCCCCGTCGTAGAGCTCTCAGAGAGCTTTGCAACGGTATCATGTGCGTCGCGTAACTCCTTACGGATCAAAAGTTATGGGCACCGGAGCGACGGAGACCTGGTCACAAACCCTACGTTCTCGGTTTGCGGGGCCAGCCTCTACGTGAAGCGAAGTTGTCTTTCCCAATGTTCCATGGGATTCAGTAATAGAGATTTGGTGGATAAAGTATCTTGGCAACCCTAACCAGGGAAAAAAAAATTGAAAAGGGGTGCAACACGAGGACTTCCCAGGGGGTAACCCATCCTAGTACTACTCTCGCCCAAGCACACTTAACTTCGGAGTTCTGATGGGATCCGGTGCATTCGTGCTGGTATGATCGCACCCGTCATGTTGAGGGCACAATTCCTTTTTGTGTTAACTGTTCACAGTTCCAGCCTAGAGAGATGGACCATTCAAAAGGCCCAATGGGCTTAACGACAACCCATCCGCTTCAACAACGCAGCATGCTCGCAAGACGTGGTATCGACACGTTGTACGGCCCTCTGATGTCCCGTGAGTCAGGTTGTCGTCCTTTTAACAATTCATGACGTACGATTCGGGATGGAAAAACAGAGCAAAAGAAGAAAATTGGTCTGAAACTGATGAAAACATTCGATTTTGGGCTCCAAAAAGGGCACAACGATCAAGCTGGCTACCCCTTTCGTAGAGCTCTCAGAGTGCTTTGCAATGGTATGCTGTTCGCTCGTAACTCCTTACGGATCAAAATTTATGGGCAACGGAGCGACTGAGACCTGGACACAAACTCTACGCCCTCGGTTTGCGGGCCCAGCCTCTACGTGAAGCGAAGTTGTCTTGCCTAATGTTCCGTGGGATTTAGTCATAGAGATTTGGTGTATAAAGTATCTTGGCAACGAAACCAGGGCAAAAAAAATAAAAAACGGGGGTGCAACACGAGGACTTCCCAGGGGGTCACCCATTCTAGTACTACTCTCACCAAAGCAGGCTTAACTTCGGAGTTCTGATGGGATCTGGTGCATTAGTGCTGGTAGGATCGTACCCATCATGTTGAGGGCACAATTCGTTTATGTGTTAACTGTTCACAGTCCCAGCCCAGAGAGATGGCCCCTTCAAAAGGCCCAATGGGCTTAACGACAACCCATCCGCTTCAATAACACAGCATGCTTGCAAGACGTGATATCGACACGTTGTAGGGCCCTCTGAAGTCCTGCGAGTCCGGTTGTCGTCCTTTTAATAGTTCACGACGTACGATCCGGGATGGAAAAACAAAGCAAAAGTAGAAAAGTGGACTGAAACTGATGAAAATGTTCGATTTTGGGCTCCAAAAACGGGCACAGCGAGCAAGCTGGCTGCGCCCGTCGTAGAGTTCTTAGAGGGCTTTGCAACGGTATGTTGTGCGCCGCGTAACTCCTTACGGATCAAAAGTTATGGGCACCGGAGCGACGGAGACCTGGTCACAAACACTACGCCCTCGGTTTGCCAGCCCAGCCTTTACGTGAAGCGATGTTGTCTTGCCCAATGTTCCGTTGGATTCAATAATAGAGATTTGGTGGATAAAGTATCTTGGCAACCCTAACCAGGGCAAAAAAATTGGAAAGGGGGCCCGCAAACCGAGGGCGTAGGGTTTGTGACCAGGTCTCCGTCGCTCCGGTGCCCATAACATTTGATCCGTAAGGAGTTACACAGGGCACAGCATACCGTTGCAAAGCTCTCTGAGAGATCTACGATAGCGGCAGCCAGCTTGCTCGGTGTGCCCATTTTTGGTGCCTAAAATCAAACGTTTTCATCAGTTTCTTGCCACTTTTCATCTATTGCTCTGTTTTTTCATCCCGGATCGTACGTCGTGAACTGTTAAAAGGATGACAACCTGACTTGTAGGACATCATAGGGCCCTACAACGTGTCGATATCACGTCTTTCGAGGATGCTACGTTGTTGAGGTGGATGGGTTGTCGTTAAGCCCATTGGCCCATTTGAATGGGCCATCTCTCTAGGCTGGGACTATGAACCGTTAACACATATAGGAATTGTGCCCTCAACATGACGGGTGTGATCATACTAGCACTAATGCACGAGATCCCATTAGAACTCTGAAGTTAAGCGTGCTTGGGCGAGAGTAGTACTAGGATGGGTGACCACCTGGGAAGTCCTCGTGTTGCACCCCTTTTTCAATTTTTTTTACCCTGGTTAGGGTTGCCAAGATACTTTATCCACCAAATCTCTATTACTGAATCCCACGGAACATTGGGCAAGACAACTTCGCTTCACGTTGAGGCTGGGCCCGCAAACCGAGGGCGTAGGGTTTGTGACCAGGTCTCCGTCGCTCCGGTGCCCATAACTTTTGATCCGTAAGGTGTTACGCGGCGCACAACATACAGTTGCAAATCTCTCTGAGAGCTCTATGACGGGCGCAGCCAGCTTGCTCATTGTACCCATTTTTGGAGCCCAAAATCGAACGTTTTCATCAGTTTCATGCCACTTTTCTTCTTTTGCTATGTTTTTCCATCCCGGATCGTACGTCGTGAACTGTTAAAGGGACGAAAAGCTGACTCGCGAGACATCAGAGGGCCCTACAACGTGTTGATATCACGTCTTGCAAGCATGCTGCGTTGTTGAAGTGGATGGGTTGTCGTTAAGTCCATTGGGCATTTTGAATGGGCCATCTCTCTAGGCTAGGACTGTGAACCGTTAACACATATAGGAATTGTGCCCTCAACATGACGGGTGTGATCATACCAGCACTAATGCACCGGATCCCATCAGAACTCTGAAGTTAAGTATGCTTGGGCGAGAGTAGTACTAGGATGGGTGACCCTCTGGGAAGTCCTCGTGTTGCCCCCCCTTTTCAATTTTTTTTGCCCTAGTTAGGGTTGCCAAGATACTTTATCCACCAAATCTCTATTTCTGGATCCCATGGAACATTGGGCAAGACAACTTCGTTTCACGTAGAGGCTGGGCCCGCAAACCGAGGGCGTAGGGTTTGTGACCAGGGCACCGTCGCTCCGGTGCCCATAACTTTTGATCCGTAAGGAGTTACGCGGCGCACAGCATACTGTTGCAAAGATCTCTGAGAGCTCTACGACGGGGGCAGCCTGCATGCTCGCTCTGCCCATTTTTGGAGTTCAAAATAGAACGTTTTCATCAGTTTCAGGCCACTTTTCTACTTTTGCACTGTTTTTTCGTCCCGAATCGTACGTCGTGAACTGTTAAAAGGACGACAACCTGACTCGCGGGACAACAGAGGGCCCTACAACGTGTCGATATCTCGTCCGTTGAGGATGCTGCGTTGTTGAAGCGCATGGGTTGTCGTTAAGACCATTGGGCCTTTTGAATGGGCCATCTCTCTAGGCTGGGACTATGAACCGTTAACACATATAGGAATTATGCCCTCAACATGACGGGTGCGATCATACCAGCACTAATGCACTGAATCCCATCAGAACTTCGATGTTAAGCGTGCTTGGGCGAGAGTAGCACTAGGATGGGTGACCCCCTGGGAAGTCCTCGTGTTGCACCTCCTTTTCAATTTTTTTTGCCCTGGTTAGGGTTGCCAGGATACTTTATCCACCAAATCTCTATTACTGAATCCCACGAAACATTGGGCAAGACAACTTCGCTTCATGTAGAGGCTGGGCCCACAAACCGAGGGCGTAGGTTTTGTGACAAGGTCTCCGTCGCTCCGGTGCCCATAACTTTTGATCCGTAAGGAGTTACGCGGCGCACAACATATCGTTGTAAAGCTCTTTGAGAGCTCTACGACGGGGGCAGCCAGCTTGGTTGCTGTGCCCATTTTTGGAGCCCAAAATTGAACGTTTTCATCAGTTTTAGGCCATTTCTCTTCTATTGCTCTGTTTTTCCGTCCCGGATCGTACGTCGTGAACTGTTAAAAGGATGACAACCTGACTCGCGGGGCATCAGAAGGCCCTACAACGTGTCGATATCACCTCCTGCAAGGATGCTGCGTTGTTGAAGCAGATTGGTTGTCGTTAAGCCAATTGGGCCTTTTGAATGAGCCATCTCTCTAGGCTGGGACTGTGAACAGTTAGCACATAAAGGAATTGTGCCCTCAACATGACGGGTGTGATCAAACTAGCACTAATGCTCTGGATCCCATCAGAACTCCGAAGTTAAGCGTGCTTGGGAGAGAGTAGTACTAGGATGGGTGACCCCTTGGGAAATCCTCGTGTTGTACCCCTTTTCCAATTTTTTTTCCCTGGTTAGGGTTGCCAAGATATTTTATCCGCCAAATCTCTATTCCTGAATCCCACGAAACATTGGGCAAGACAAATTCGCTTCACGTAGAGGCTGGGCCCGTAAACCCAGGGCATAGGGCTTGTGACCAGGTCTTCGTCACTCCGGTGCTCATAACTTTTGATCTGTAAAGAGTTACGCGGCGCACAGCATACCGTTGCAAAGCTCTCTGAGAGCTCTACGACGGGGGCAGCCAGCTTGCTTGCTATGCCCATTTTTGGAGCCCAAAATCGAACGTTTTAATAAGTTTTAGGCCACTTTTCATCTTTTGCTATGTTTTTCCGTCCCAGATCATATGTCGTGAACTGTTAAAATGACGACAACCTGACTCGCGGGGCATCAGAGGGCCCTACAACGTGTCGATATCACGTCTTGCAAGCATACTGCATTGTTGAAGCAGATTGGTTGTCGTTAAGCCAATTGAGCCTTTTGAATGGGCCATCTCTCTAGGCTGGGACTGTGAACAGTTAGCACATAAAGGAATTGTGCCCTCAACATGACGGGTGCGATCAAACCAGCACTAATGCTCCTGATCCCATCAGAACTCCGAAGTTAAGTGTGCTTGGGAGAGAGTAGTACTAGGATGGGTGACCCCCTGGGAAATCCTCGTGTTGTACCCCTTTTCCAATTTTTTTTTTCCTTGGTTAGGGTTGCCAAGATATTTTATCCGCCAAATCTCTATTACTGAATCCCACGAAACATTGGGCAAGACAACTTCGCTTCACGTAGAGGCTGGTCCTGCAAACCGGGGGCGTAGGGTTTGTGACCAGCTCTCCGTCGCTCCGGTGCCCATAACTTTTGATCCGTAAGGAGTTACGCGGCGCACAGCATACGTTGCAAAGCTCTCTGAGAGCACTACGAGGAAGGTAGCCAGCTTGCTCGCTGTGCCCATTTTTGGAACCCAAAATCGAACGTTTTCATCAGTTTCAGGCCACTTTTCTTCTTTTGCTCTGTTTTTCCGTCCCGGATCGTACGTCGTGAACTGTTAAAAGTACGACAACCAGACTCGTGGGACATCAGAGGCCCCTACAATGTGTCGATATCACGTCTTGCGAGGACGCTGCATTGTTGGAGCAGATAGGTTGTTGTTAAGCCCATTGGGCCTTTTGAATGGGCCATCTCTCTAGGCTGGGACTGTGAACCGTTAATACATATAGCAATTGTGCCCTCAACGTGACGGGTGCGATCATACCAGCACTAATGCACCCGATCCCATCAGAACTCCAAAGCTAAGTGTGCTTGGGCGAGAGAAGTACTAGGATGGGTGACCACGTGGGAAATCCTCGTGTTGCACCCCCTTTTCAATTTTTTTTGCCCTGGTTAGGGTTTCCAGGATACTTTATCCACCAAATCTCTATTACTGAATCCCACAGAACATTGGGCAAGACAACTTCGCTTCACGTAGAGGCTGGGCCCGCAAACCGAGGGCGTAGGGTTTATGACCTAGTCTCCGTCGCTCCGGTGCCCATAACTTTTGATCCGTAAGGTGTTACGCAGTGCACAACATACCGTTGCAAAGCTCTCCGAGAGCTCTACGATGGGTTCTGCCAGCTTACTCGCTATGGCCGTTTTTGTAGCCCAAAATCGAACGTTTTCATCAGTCTCAGTACACTTTTCTTCCTTTGCTCTGTTTTTCGGTACGAGATCGTACGTTGTGAATAGTTAAAAGGACGACAACCTGACTCGCGGGACATCAGAGGGCCCTGCAACGTGTCGATGTCACGTCTTGCGAATATGCTGCGTTGTTGAAGCGGATGGGTTGTCGTTAATCCCATTGGGCCTTTTGAATGGGCCATCTCTCTAGGCTGGGACTGTGAACCATTAACACATATAGGAATTGTGCCCTCAACATGATGGGTGCGATCATACCAGCACTAATGCACCGTATCCCATAACAACCCCAAAGTTAAGCGTGCTTGGACGAGAGTAGTACTAGGATGGGTGAACCCCTGGGAAGTCCTCATGTTGCACCCCCTTTTCAATTTTTTTTGCCCTGCTTAGGGTTGCCAAGATATTTTATCCTCCAAATCTCTATTACTGAATCCCACGGAACATTGGGCCAGACAACTTCACTTCATGTAGAGGCTGGGCCCGCAAACCGAGGGCGTAGGGTTTGTGGCCAGGTCTCCGTCGCTCCGGTGCCCATAACGTTTGATCCCTAAGGAGTTACGCTGCGCACATCATACCGTTGCAAAGCTCTATGAGAGCTCTGCGACAGGGGTAGCTAGCTTGCCCGGTGTGCCTGTTTTTGGAGCCCAAAATTGAACGTTTTCATCTGTTTCAGGCCACTTTTCTTCTTTCGCTCAATTATTCCTTCCCGGATCGTACGTCGTGAACTGTTAAAAGGACGAGAACCAGACTCGCGGGACATCAGAGGGCCCTACAACGTGTCGATATCCCGTCTTGCAAGGATGCTACGTTGTTGAAGCTGATGGGTTGTCGTTAAGCCCATTGGGCCTTTTGAATGGGCCATCTCTCTAGGCTGGCACTGTGAACAGTTAATACATATAGGAATTGTGCCCTCAACATGATGGGTGCGATGATACCAGCACTAATGCACCGGATCCCATCAGAACTCCGAAGTTAAGCGTGCTTGGGCGCGAGTATTACTAGGATGGGTGACCCCCTGGGAAGTCCTCGTGTTGCACCCCATTTTCAATTTTTTTTGCCCTGGTTAGGGTTGCCAAGAGACTTTATCCACCAAATCTCTATTACTAAATCCCACGGAACATTGGGCAAGACAACTTCGCTTCACGTAGAGGCTGGGCCCGCAAACCGAGGGCGTAGGGTTTGTGACCAGGTCTCCGTCGCTCCGGTGCCCATAACTTTTGATCCGTAAGGAGTTACGCGGCGCACAGCATACCGTTGCAAAGCTCTCTGAGAGCTCTACGACGAGGGCAGCCAGCTTGCTCGTTGTGCCCCTTTTTGGAGCTCAAAATCGAACGTTTTCATCAGTTTCAGGCTACTTTTCTTCTTTAGCTCCGTTTTTTCGTCCCGAATCGTACGTCATGAGTTGTTAAAAGGACGACAACCTTACTCGGGGGAAATCAGAGGCCCTACAATGTGTCGATATCACGTCTTGCAAGGATGCTGCGTTGTTAAAGCGGATAGGTTGTCGTTAAGCCCATTGGGCCTTTTGAATGGGCCATCTCTATAGGCTGGGACTGTGAATAGTTAACACATAAAGGAATTGTGCCCCCAACATGATGGGTGCGATCATACCAGCACTAATGCACTCGATCCCATCAGAACTCTGAAGTTAAGCGTGCTTGGACAAGTGTCGTACTAGGATGGGTGACCCCCTAGGAAGTCCTCGTGTTGCACCCCCTTTTCAATTTTTTTTGAGCTGGGTAGGGTTTCCAAGATACTTTATCCACCAAATCTCTATTATTGAATCCCACAGAACAATGGGCAAGGCAACTTCGCTGCTTGTAGAGGCTAGGCCAGCAAACCGAGGGCGTTGGGTTTGTGACCAGGTCTCCGTCGCTCTGGTGCCCATAACTTTTGATTCGTAAAGAGTAACGCGGAGCACAACATACCGTTACAAAGCTCTCTAAGAGCTCTACGACGGGGGCAGCCAGCTTGCTCGCTGTGCCCATTTTTGGAGCCCAAAATCGATAGTTTTCATCAATTTCAAGCCACCTTTCTTCTTTTGCTCTGTTTTTCCGTCCCTGATCGCACGTCGTGAACTGTTAAAAGGACGACAAACTGACTCGCAGGACATCAGAGGGCCCTACAACGTGTCGATATCACGTCTTGCGAGGATGCTGTGTTGGTAAAGCGGATAGGTTGTCGTTAAGCCCATTGGGCCTTTTGAATGGGCCATCTCTCTAGGCTGGGACTGTGAACCGTTAAAATATATAGGAATTCTGCCCTCAACATGACGGGTGCGATCATGCCAGCACTAATGCATCTGATCCCATCAGAACTCCGAAGTTAAGCGTGCTTGGGCTAGAGTAGTACTAGGATGGGTGACCCCCTGGGAAGTCCTCGTGTTGCACCCCCTTTTCAATTTTTTTTGCTCTGGTAAGGGTTGCCAGGATACTTTATCCACTAAATCTCTATTACTGAATCCCACGGAACATTGGGCAAGACAACTTCGCTTCACGTAGAGGCTGGGCCCGCAAACCGAGGGCGTATGGTTTGTGACCAGGTCTCCGTCGCTCCGGTGCCCATAACTTTTGATCTGTAAGGAGTTACGCGGCGCACAGCATACCGTTGCAAAACTCTCTAAGAGCTCTACGACGGGGGCAGCCAGCTTGCTCGTTGTGCCAATTTTTGGAGCCCAAAATTGAATGTTTTCATCAGTTTCATGCCACCTTTCTTCTTTTGCTCTGTTTTTCCCTCTCGGATCGTACGTCGTGAACTGTTAAAAGGACGACAACCTGACTCACGGGACATCAAAGGCCCGACAACGTGTTGATATCACGTCTTGCAAGGATGCTGCGTTGTTAAAGCGGATAGGTTGTCGTTAAACCCATTGGGCCTTTTGAATGGGCCATATCTCTAGGCTGGGACTGTGAATAGTTAACACATAGAAGAATTGTGCCCTCAACATGACGGATGCGATCATACCAGCACTAATGCTCCAGATCCCATCAGAACTCCGAAGTTAAGCGTGCTTGGGCAAGAGTAGTACTAGGATGGGTAACCCCCTGGGAAGTCCTTGTGTTGCACCCCCTTTTCAATTTTTTTTGCCCTGGTTAGTGTTGCCAAGATATTTTATCCACCAAATCTCCATTACTGAATCCCAAGGAACATTGGGCAAGACAACTTGGCTTCACGTTGAGGTTGGACCCGCAAACCGAGGGCGTAGGATTTGTGACCAGGTTTCCATCGCCCCGGTGCCCATAACTTTTGATCCGTGAGGAGTTACGCGGCGCACAGCATACCGTTACAAAGATCTCTGAGAGCTCTACGATGGGGGAAGCCTGCTTGCTTGCTGTGCCTATTTTTGAAGCCCAAAATCGAACGTTTTCATCAGTTTCAAGCCACTTTTCTTCTTTTGCTCTGTTTTTCCGTCCCGGATCGTACATCGTGAACTGTTAAAAGGACGACAACCTGACTCGCGGGACATCAGAGGGCCCTACAACATGTCGATATCACGTCTGGTGAGGATGCTGTGATAACCCGAACCTGGCATGCATTTAATAGAACTTGACTGCATTTTATTAAATGTTTAATTAGTTAAATCACTCAATTTGCACTATTTTAATATTTCTCTTGGAATCATTTAGTAGTTGTAAATTGAATAATTAAAAGATTATTATCTATTTCTAATAATTATAGTAATTGAATTTATTCTCTTGTGATTAATTAAGTGTTATTTTAAATGTTAGTGTTTAATTGTATTTGACTATGTGTTTATATTAACTTTCATTTGTAGCTTAATATTAACTTTATAATTCTTCAAATATGCTAGAAATAGGTAAATTAATTAGTTTAATTGAAGATTGATTTCTTTGATTGTTGTGATTATTTTAATAATCGGTTTTGGTTGTGTTGCATTAAAATCAATCGATTTTCAAATAAAAGAGGAAAGTAGCTCCGAGCCGGAGTAAATTTTAAACTATGATGCTTTCAAAAAATGATATATTTCTTAGATTCTTTGAAATTTAATTGTTACTTCTTTGTTGTCGCAACGTGCATTGCATATTGAGAGCGATAGTTAGGAAATAATTTCCAGTCCTCAGCAAATAGTGAAAACTAGTATTTTAGTGCCTTAAATTTTATAATTTAATTGTTGTTAGCTAGAATTGATATTTCCTTAGTTGTTTTAGCCTAAAAAGGCATAAAAGTAAGTCTTTTGACCAACTTAAGCAACTTTTACCAATGCTTGACCATTTGACCAAAAGTTTGTCACCTTAATAGCTTAAAACAAAGCAAAATAAAAAAAAAGCTGAAATCAGAAGCATCAAATTCAAATCATCAAATCTTCGCGTGAGCTTGCACGGGGTGGTTTCCGAGGCGTCCTACGAGGTTTTCCTAGCATCTATGAGAGTCTAAGGTGAGGGTTCCCCCATTTTTTGTGCATTTGAAATATTTGTATCTAAACTTTCATTTTTTGATTTTATGCGTAGATCGTTAGTTTAATCATTTTAATGCTTAAAGAATGTTCCTTATTGATTGTAGAACATTTATTTATAGCTTTTTAACATTTTCTGCGGTTGAATATTGAAATTGAAATATAAATTGTATAATGAATAGTAAATGGTAAATAGTAAACCCCCGTTTTGATAAAGTTGCTCCGTTACGCGTTCTATTGATGTAGGAAGATGCTAGATATGCTAGAATGCCTAAATGTGTGGTTTAATTGGAATGTGTAATGAAAAAACGGCTTAGTAAAAGTCGGGGTCGTTTAGGTCGAGTTTGGCATTTTTTCGTTTTGCGTGTTGGCATTGTTTCGGGAGGCCATGGAAGCACTTTTGGTGCGATTATGGCGTTGGTTGGGTGTTTGGTTGGTATAGTTGTAGTTCAAACGAGCAAAGGGGGAAATCGGGACTTTGTGTGAATTCTAGGGTAAAGTAGGGTTTCGGGGTCTTTAGACGTGCCTTATGGTGACCTAGGAGGATTGGTGAAGTCGGTTTCCAATGCTCGTGGCTCGTTTGAAAGTAATAGCATTTGAAAGTTGGGGTCATTTTTGGAATTTTGTGTGTTTTCATGTTTATATTGCTTATAGAATGTTTATAATGCTTATAGAATGTTTATATTTCTTATATAATGTTTATGTTGCCTATAGAATGCTTATAATGCCTATAGAATACTTGTTATTGCTTGATAATGTGAGTTGGTGTTCTTCTTGTTACTTGTTTGATTGCAAATGCTTGTTAATGCTTATTATGCTTGTTAGGGTTAATTATTGATTGAAATGTTTAACAGTTGTTGAATGATATCTTGTTTATCTCCTGTATCTGTGTTGTTGTGCTATCACTCGTTTATTGCCTTGTATCGAGTCTTGCATTGCATAGTGTCCCGCGCGTGAGTGATGGGCCTCTCTGGGTAGCCTCGGGTTGCCAGTGTTGGTTGCTCTAGCTCCGCTGCTATTCCTTTTTCTCGCTTGGGTTGCCTCCCAGGGAGATTTGGGTCGTAGATTGATGGATACTTCCGGGGTATTCCAAACTAGTGTTATAAGGTGGTTGCGCGCTTATTGTCATCGTTGTCAACATCAAGCTCGAGATTGATGTATCGCTCGTGAAATGGTATATTGCTCGTATGAGTGAACCATAGCCTTCAGAGTGTGGTATAGCTTTGAATGGTTGTGTTAATGCTTTCTTGAATGTTTATTATATTGTCGTTTGTATTGAATGCTTTCTTATTGACTTTATTGCTTAATTGTGTCTATCTGCATTGCACGACTTTCTTTCTCTGTACCTCGATATTTGTCTCGCCCTCACTGAGTATACGTGTTGTGTATACTCACTCCTCACCACCACATTTCAGGAAATGTCATGTTAGCTGGAAAGTTCGTGATTTCGTGAAAGTTCGTTGCCTGAAGAGTTGTCTTGCGTGCCTATGTGGCTTGAGTGTCGAAGTTTGTAAAGATGTATGTTCATATGTTGTTTGTATTTATTGTCAAAAGAAATGTAATTTAAATTTAGCTAAGTAGCTGAGATGAATTGATAAGCTAGTTTATGTAATTAGTTAACATAGCTTAACTTCAATGCATGTTTGTAATGTCCAAAGGAAAAGGGTTAGAATGGCATGATAGTTTATTTTATGCAGTAGCTTAGTATGGTTTAATTGTCTAGTTTGAATGTACTTGCCAAAAATGAAAAGAGAAATGTTAGCTTTTAAATTGGAAATGTATGTATACTTGCTGAGTTTAAATGTTGAGAACCGAGGCTCGGATGGCCTTGAGGAAGTTTTGTATGTTTGGACATGGTATTGGTCCACTTATATGCTGTCGCAGGTTTGCTTTTTGCCTAGAAACAGGGCAGACTCCGTCCGTTTTTCCTGAAAATTTTGCCTGGGTTTGGATTTGGGTTGTGATTAGATCGATTGATAGAACTCCCGGTCTCGTGAGGGATCGGGGTGTTACAGGTGGTATCAGAGCTTGTCTAGCTCATAAGTCGGGACAGGGTCCTCGGTCTGGTGGGTAGTGGTCCTTGAATGTGTGCATGTTTAGTGTGTCTTGAAAGTGTATGCTTGTATGTGAGATTGTGTGTCTTGACATGAATGTGTGCTCCTATGTGATATGGTTATGTGTTATGTGTTAATTGTGTGCTAAGTGAAGTAACGTGTCTAGTTGTGCATTGAATTGACCTATCGAATTGGCATTGTGAATCGAATCGACCTCGTGAATTGTTATTTGCTTGGAGTATTGCTTGTAATGTGTGTATTGGAATGTCTTGAATTGGTTATACTGTGATTTGAATTGATTATGTTGTGCTTGATTTGATTGTCATGATTGAGTGACTTTGTTGAATAAACTCTTTTGTAAACTTGCTTGCATAATAGTTTAAGGCATGTGTATAAATGTGATATCTTGGAATTCATACATGTCCCGATGAAATGGTAAGAAAGACTTCTCCCTTCCCTGAAGAAAGTGGCTCACAACTAGCCTCTCAAGGTGTATGGGTTGGCAGGAAATGAATGGCATTTGACTAGCCTTTATTTGGGAATTGGTGTTTGCTTTTGGAGCTCGGTTATTGGCAAATCTCTATTGTCCTTCTCTGTGCTTAACAGTTGTGAAAGAGTAGCTTTCTCTTGGGGTTTTATTTTGTTATTCTTTGGAGCATTGTTTCGGATATCTTCTTTAGTGTTCCTCAGTGGGTTTGGTATTTGGAGTTCCTATCAAACTTATTGTATAATACTACTTATGGTATTCTTTGAAATTCTTATTGGGCGTTCTATTGGTATTTTCCTTATTGGCAAGGTTGTATGAAGTTCTCACTTGGCAAACAGTGGAGAGGCCTCAGAGTTTGGTTTTGGTATATTGTTCACCAATTCGGTGTTTATCCTTGAAGTTTTCATCCATCTGGGAAACTATGTTTGTTATTCAACTTGGTTGTCTTATTGGGCACATTATATCTTCTCTGCTATTTCCTTTGACATACCTCTCAGCATTTGATAGCAATACTCGGAATCTAATTGGTTGTTTCATGGGGTGATCATTTGGAAGGCTTCTTTGGAACTTTGGAAGTATATTTGATTGGGTTCTCAGTATTTTCTTCAGCACTCTTAACAGGGAATTCTTCTATGAAATTCATGATCAGCGGGGTACTTCTTTAGACCTCTAGATGGAACCTTTGTTTGAACTTTTATTTGGCCTTTTTGCTTGGGGATTCTCGGGCAGTAATAGTTAGACTTCTATTGGAGATTCGTGCGTGGGGTATTCTTCTTGTTGTTATTGTGTGGTATTAACGGCATCTACAGTATTTTTGCTTTAGTTTTTATTGGTATTATCCCGGCATTTCTGGTTGGAATTTATTCTTCTTCGATATTCGTGTCAACGGGATTCTTCAACCGAGGGCGTAGGGTTTGTAACCAGGTCTCCGTCGCTCTGGTGCCCATATCTTTTGATCCGTAAGGAGTTACGCGAAGCAAAGCATACCGTTGCAAAGCTCTATGAGAGCTCTACGACGGGGGTTGCTAGCATTCTCGCTGTGCCCATTTTTGAGCACAAAATCGAACATTTTCATCAGTTTCATGCCACTTTTCTTCTCTTGCTCTATTTTTCCGTTCCGGATCGTACGTCGGGAACTGTTAAAAGGATGACAACCTGAATCGCGGGACATCAGAGGGCCCTACAATGTGTCGATATCATGTCTTGCAAGGATGCTGCGTTTTTGAAGCGGATAGGTTTGCGCTAAGCCCATTGGGCTTTTTGGATGAGCCATCTCTCTAAGCTGGGACTGAGAACCGTTAACACATATAGGAATTGTGCCCTCAACATGACGGGTGCGATCATACCAGCACTAATGCTCCGGATCCCATCAGAACTCCGAAGTTAATCGTGCTTGGGCGAGAGTAGTACTAGGATGGGTGACCCCCTGGGAAATCCTCGTGGTGCACCCCCTTTTCAATTTTTTTTGCCTTGGCTAGGGTTGCTAGGATACTTTATCCACCAAATCTCTATTACTGAATCCCACAGAACATTGGGCAACACAACTTCGCTTCACGTAGAGGCTGGGCCAACAAACCGAGGGCGTAGGTTTTGTGACTAGGTCTCCGTCGCTCCGGTGCCCATAACTTTTGATTCGTAAGGAGTTACGCGGTGCACGGCATACCGTTGCAAAGCTCTCTGAGAGCTCTACTACAGGGGCCGATAGCTTGCCCGCTGTGCCCATTTTTGGAGCACAAAATCGAACATTTTCATCAGTTTCTGGACACTTTTCTTTTTTTACACTATTTTGCTGTCACGGATCGTACGTCGTGAACTGTTAAAAGGACGACAACCTGACTCGCGGGACATTAGAGGGCCTTACAACGTGTCGATATCACGTCTTGCAAGGATGCTGCGTTGTTGAAGCGGATGGGTTGTCGTTAAGCCTATTGGGCCTTTTGAATTAGCCATCTCTCTAGGCTGGGACTGTGAACAGTTAACACATAAAGGAATTGTGCCCTCAACATGACGGGTGCGATCATACCAGTACTAATGCACCGGATCCCATCAGAACTCCGAAGTTAAGCGTGCTTGGGCAAGAGTAGTGCTAGGAGGGGTGACCCCGTGGGAAATCCTCGTGTTTCACCCCCTTTTCAATTTTTTTGGCCTTGGTTAGGGTTGCCAAGATACTTTATCCACCAAATCTCTATTACTGAATACCACGGAACATTGGCAAGACAACTTCACTTCACGTAGAGGCTGGGCCCGCAAACCGAGGGCATAAGGTTTGTGACCAGGTCTCCGTCGCTCCGGTGCCCATAACTTTTTATCCGTAAGGAGTTAGGCGGCGCACAGCATACCGTTGCCAAGCTCTCCGAGAGCTCTACGACTGGGGTTGCCAGCTTGCTCGCTGTGCCCATTTTTGGAGACCAAAATCAAACGTTTTCATCAGTTTCAGGCCACTTTTCTTCTTTTGCTCTGTTTTTCCATCGCGGATCGTACGTCGTGAACTGTTAAAAGGATGACAACCTAACTAGCGAGACATCAGAGGGCCCTACAACGTGTCGATATCACGTCTTGCGAAGATGCTGCGTTGTTGAAGCTGATGGGTTGTCGTTAAGCCCATTAGGCCTTTTGAATAGGCCATCTCTCTAAGCTGGGACTGAGAACCGTTAACACATATAGGAATTGTGCCCTCAACATGACTGGTGCGATCATACCAGTACAAATGCTCTGGATCCCATTAGAACTCCGAAGTTAAGCGTGCTTCGGCGAGAGTAGTACTAGGATGGGTGACCCCCTGGGAAGTCCTCGTGTTGCATCCCCTTTTCAAATTTTTTTGCCTTGGTTAGGGTTGCCAAGATACTTTATCCACCAAATCTCTACTACTGAATCTCACAGAACATTGGGCAAGTCAACTTCGTTTCACGTAGAGGCTGGGCCCACAAACCGAGGGCGTAGGGTTTGTGACTAGGTCTCCGTTGCTCCGGTGCCCTTAACTTTTGATCCGTAAGGAGTTACGCAGCGCACAGCATACCGTTGCAAAGCTATTTGAGAGCTCTACTACAAGGGCAGATATCTTGCTCGCTCTGCCCATTTTTGGAGCCCAAAATTGAACGTTTTCATTAGTTTCAGGCCACTTTTCTTCTTTTACCCTGTTTTTCCAACCTTAATCGTACGTCGTGAACTGTTAAAAGGATGAAAACCTGACCCGCGGGACATCAGAGGGCCCTACAACGTGTCGATATCACGTCTTGCAAGGAGGCTACGTTGTTTAAGCGGAGGGATTGTCGTTAAGCCCATTGGGCCTGTTGAATGGGCCGTCTCTCTAGGTTGGGACTGTGAATAGTTAACACATAAAGGAATTGTGCCCTCAACACGACGGGTGTGATCATACCAGTACTAATGCACCGGATCCCATCAGAACTCCGAAGTTAAGCGTGCTTGGGCGAGAGTAGTAGTAGGATGGGTGACCCCTTGGGAAGTCCTCGTGTTGCACCCCCTTTTCAATTTTTTTTGCCCTTGTTAGGGTTGCCAAGATACTTTATCGACCAAATCTCTATTATTGAATCCCATGGAACATTGGGGAAGACAATTTCGCTTCACGTGGAGGCTTGGCCCGCATACCGAGGGCGTAGGGCTTGTGACAAGGTCTCCGTCACTCCGGTGCCCATAACATTTGATCCGTAAGGAGTTATGCATTGCACAGCAAACTGGTGCGAAGCTCTCCGAGAGCTCTACGACGGGGGCAGCCAGCTTGCTCGCTGTGCCTATTTTTGGAACCCAAAATCGAATGTTTTCATCAGTTTCGGGCCACTTTTCTTCTTTTGCTCTATTTTTTCGTCCCGGATCGTACGTCTTGAGCTGTTAAAAGGACGACAACCTAACTCACGGGACATTAGAGGGCCCTACAACGTGTTGATATCACGTCTTGCAAGCATGCTGCGTTGTTGATTCGTATGGGTTGGCGTTAAGCCCATTGGGCCTATTGAATGGGCCATCTCTCTAGGCTGAGACTGTGAACAGTTAACACATAAAGGAATTGTGCCCTCAACATGATGGGTGCGATCATACCAGCACTAATGCACCAGATGCCATCAGAACTCCGAAGTTAAGCGTGCTTGGACAAGAGTAGTACTTGGATGGGTGACCCCCTGGGAAGTCCTCGTGTTGCACCCCATTTTAAATTTTTTTTGCACTGGTTAGGGTTGCAAAGATACTTTATCCACCAAATCTTTATTACTGAATCCCACAGAACATTAGGCAAGACAACTTCACTTCACGTAGAGGATGGGCCAGCAAACCGAGGGGGTAGGTTTTGTGACTAGGTCTCCATCGCTCTGGTGCCCATAACTTTTGATCCGTAAGGCGTTACGCGGCGCACATCATACCATTGTAAAGCTCTCTGAGATCTCTACAACGGGTGCAGCTAGCTTGCTCGTTGTGCCCTTTTTTGGAGCCTAAAATCGAACGTTTTCATCAATTTCGGGCCACTTTTCTTATTTAGCTCTATTTTTTCATCCCGGATCGTACGTCGTGAGTTGTTAAAAGGACGACAACCTAACTCGCGAGACATCAGAAGGCCCTAAAACGTGTCGATATCACGTCTTGCGAGGATGCTGCGTTGTTGAAGCGGATGGGTTGTCGTTAAACCCATTGGGCCTTTTGAATGGGCCGTCTCTCTAGGCTGGGACTGTGAACCGTTAACACATATAGGAATTGTGCCCTCAACATGACGGGTGCGATCATACCAGTACTAATGCACCGGATTCCATCAGAACTCCGAAGTTAAGCGTGCTTGCGTGAGAGTAGTACTAGGATGGGTGACCCCCTGGGAAGTCCTCGTGTTGCATACCTTTTCAAATTTTTTTGCCTTGGTTAGGGTTGCCAAGATACTTTATCCACCAAATCTCAATTACTAAATCCCACGGAACATTGGGCAAGACAACTTCGATTCACGTAGAGGCTAGGCCCGCAAAACGACAGCGTAGGGGTTTGTGACTAGGTCTCCGTTGCTCCGGTGCCCTTAACTTTTGATCCGTAAGGAGTTACGCGGCGCACAGCATACCGTTGCAAAGCTATTTGAGAGCTCTACTACGGGGGCAGATATCTTGCTCGCTCTGCCCATTTTTGGAGCCCAAAATCGAATGTTTTCATTAGTTTCAGGCCACTTTTCTTCTTTTGCCCTGTTTTTCCAACCTTAATCGTACGTCGTGAACTGTTAAAAGGACGACAACTGGACTCGCGAGACATTAGAGGGCTGTACAACGTGTCGATATCACGTCTTGCAAGGATGCTGCGTTGTTTAATCGGATGGGTTGTCATTAAGCCCATTGGGCCTTTTGAATGGGCCATCTCTCTAGGCTGGGACTGTGAATAGTTAACACATAAAGGAATTGTGCCCTCAACATGACGGGTGCGATCATACCAGCACTAATGCACCGGATCCCATCAGAACTCCGAAGTTAAGCGTGCTTGGGCGAGAGTAGTAGTAGGATGGGTGACCCCCTGGGAAATCCTCGTGTTGCACGCCCTTTTCAATTTTTTTTGCCCTGGTTAGGGTTGCCAAGATACTTTATCCACCAAATCTCTATTATTGAATCCCATGGAACATTGGGGAAGACAATTTCGATTCACGTAGAGGCTGGGCCTGCAAACCGAGGGTGTAGGGCTTGTGACCAGGTCTCCGTCGCTCCGGTGCCCATAACATTTGATTCGTAAGGAGTTACGCGGCGCACAGCATACCGTTGCAAAGCTCTCTCAGAGCTCCACGACTGGGGCAGTTAGCTTGTTCGCTGTGCCTATTTTTGGAGCCCAAAATCGAATGTTTTCATCAGTTTCAAGCCAATTTTCTTCTTTTGCTCTGTTTTTTCATCCCGGATCGTACGTCGTGAGCTGTTCAAAGAACGACAACCTTAATCGCGGGACATTAGAGGGCCCTACAACGTGTCGATATCACGTCTTGCAAGCATGCTGCGTTGTTGATTCTGATGGGTTGGCGTTAAGCCCATTGGGCCTATTGAATAGGCCATCTCTCTAGGCTGAGACTGTGAACAGTTAACACATAAAGGAATTGTGCCCTCAACATGATGGGTGCGATCATACCGGCACTAATGCACCAGATGCCATCAGAACTCCGAAGTTAAGCGTGCTTGGACAAGAGTAGTACTAGGATGGGTGACCCCCTGGGAAGTCCTCGTGTTGCACCCCATTTTAATTTTTTTTGCACTGGTTAGGGTTGCAAAGATACTTTATCCTCCAAATCTTTATTACTGAATCCCACGGAACATTGGGCAAGACAACTTCGCTTCACGTAGGGGCTGGGCCAGCAAACCGAGCACGTAGGGTTTGTGACCAGGTCTCCGTCGCTCCGGTGCCCATAACTTTTGATCCGTAAGGAGTTACGCAGCGCACAGCATACCGTTGCAAAGCTCTCTGAGAGCTCTACGACGGGGGCAGCCAGTTTGCTCGTTGTGCCAATTTTTGGAGCCCAAAATCGAACATTTTCATCAGTTTTAGGCCACATTTCTTCTTTTGCTCTGTTTTTCCGCCTCGGATCATACGTCGTGAACTGTTAAAAGGACGACAACCTAACTCGCGAGACATCAGAGGGCCCTACAATGTGTTGATATCACGTCTTGCGAGGATGCTGAGTTTTTGAAGCAGATGGGCTGTCGTTAAGCCCATTGGGCCTTTTGAATAGGCCATCTCTCTAGGCCAGGACAGTGAACCGTTAACAGATATAGGAATTGTGCCCTCAACATGACGGGTGCGATCATACCAGCACTAATGCACTGGATCCCATCAGATCTCTGAAGTTAAGCGTGCTTGGGCGATAGTAGTACTAGGATGGGTGACCCCCTGGGAAGGCCCCGTGTTGCATCCCCTTTTCAAATTTTTTTGCCTTGGTTAGGGTTGCCAAGATACTTTATCCACCAAATCTCTACTACTGAATCTCACAGAACATTGGGCAAGTCAACTTCGTTTCACGTAGAGGCTGGGCCCACAAACCGAGGGCGTAGGGTTTGTGACTAGGTCTCCGTTGCTCCGGTGCCCTTAACTTTTGATCCGTAAGGAGTTACGCGGCACAGCATACCGTTGCAAAGCTATTTGAGAGCTCTACTACGGGGGCAGATATCTTGCTCGCTCTGCCCATTTTTGGAGCCCAAAATCGAACGTTTTCATTAGTTTCAGGCCACTTTTCTTCTTTTGCCCTGTTTTTCCAACCTTAATCGTACGTCGTGAACTGTTAAAAGGATGACAACCTGACTTGCGGGACATCAGAGGGCCCTACAACGTGTCGATATCACGTCTTGCGAGGATGCTGCGTTGTTGAAGCGGATGGGTTGTCGTTAAGCCCATTGGGCCTTTTGAATGGGCCATCTCTCTAGGCTGGGACTGAGAACCGTTAACACATATTGGAATTGTGCCCTCAACATGACGGGTGCGATCATACCAGTACTAATGCACCGGATCCCATCGGAACTCTGAAGTTAAGCGTGTTTGGGCGAGAGTAGTACTAGGATGGGTGACCCCCTGGGAAGTCCTCGTGTTGCATCCCCTTTTCAAATTTTTTTGCCCTGGTTAGGGTTGCCAAGATACTTTATCTACCAAATCTCTATTACTGAATCCCACAGAACATTAGGCAAGACAACTTCACTTCACGTAGAGGCTGGGCCTGCAAACCGAGGGCGTACGGTTTGTGACCAGGTCTCTGTCGCTCCGGTGCCCATAACTTTTGATCCGTAAGGACTTACGCGGCGCACAGCATACCGTTGCAAATCTCTCTGAGAGCTCTACGGCGGGGGCAGCCATCTTGCTCGCTGTGCCCATTTTTGGAGCCCAAAATCAAATGTTTTTATCAGTTTCAGGCCACTTTTATGCTTTTGCACTGTTTTTCCTTCGCGGATCGTACGTCGTGAGCTGTTAAAATGACGACAACCTGGCTCGCGAGACATCAGAGGGCCTTACAACGTGTCGATATCACGTCTTGCGTGGATGCTGTGTTGTTGAAGCGGATGGGTTGTCGTTAAGCCCATTGGGCCTTTTGAATGGGCCATCTCTCTAAGCTGGGACTGAGAACCGTTAACACATAAATGAATTGTGCCCTCAACTTGACGGGTGCGATCATACCAGCACTAATGCACCGGATCCCATCAGAACTCCGAAGTTAAGCGTGCTTGGGCGAGAGTAGTACTAGGATGGGTGACCCCCTGGGAAGTCCTCGTGTTGCACCCCCTTTTCAATTTTTTTTGCCCTGGTCTGGGTTGCCAAGATACTATATCCACCAAGACTCTATTACCGAACCCCACGGAACATTGGGCTAGACAACTTCGCTTCACGTAGACGCTGGGCCTACAAACCGAGGGCGTAGGGTTTGTGAACAGCTCTCCGTCACTCCAGTGCCCATAACTTTTGATCCGTAAGGAGTTACGCGGTGCACACCATACCGTTGCAAAGCTCTCTGAGAGCTCTACGACGGGGGCATCGAGCTTGCTCGTTGTGCCCATTTTTGGAGCCCAAAATCAAACATTTTCATCAGTTTCAGGCCACTTTTCTTCTTTTGCCTTATTTTTCCGTCCCGGATCGTACATCGTGAGCTGTTAAAAGGACGACAGCTGACTCGCTGTACATCAGAGGGCCATACAACGTGTCGATGTCACGTCTTGCAAACATGCTGCGTTGTTGATTCAGATTGGTTGTCGTTAAGCCCATTGGGCCTTTTGAATGGACCATCTCTCTAGGTTGGGATTGTGAACAGTTAAGACATAAAGGAATTGTGCCCTCAACATGACGGGTGTGATCATACCAGCACTAATGCACCAGATCCCATCAGAACTCCGAAGTTAAGCGTGGTTGGATGAGAGTAGTACTAGGATGGAAGACCCCTTGGGAAGTCCTCGCGTTGCACCCCCTTTTCAATTTTTTTTGCCCTAGTTAGGGTTACAAAGATACTTTATCTTCCAAATCTTTATTACTGAATCCCACGGAACATTGGGCAAGAAAACTTCGCTTCACGTAGAGGATGGGCCCATAAACCGAGGGCTTAGGGTTTGTGACCAGGTCTCTGTCGCTCCGATGCCCATAACTATTGATCCGTAAAGAGTTACGCGGCACACAGCATACCGTTGGAAAGCTCTCTGAGACCTCTACGACGGGGACAGCCAACCTGCTAGCTGTGCTAGTTTTTGGAGCCCAAAATCGAACGTTTTCATCAGTTTTAGGCCACTTTTCTTCTTTTGCTCTTGTTTTTCGTCCCGAATCGTACGTCGTGAACTGTTATAAGGACGACAACCTGACCCGCGGGACATCAGAGGGTTCTACAACGTGTCGATATAACGTCTTGCGAGGATGCTGCGTTGTTGAAGCAGATGGGTTATCGTTAAGCCCATTGAGCCTTTTGAATGGGCCATCTCTCTAAGCTGGGACTGTGAACAGTTAACACATAGAGGAATTGTGCCCTCAACATGACGGGGGTGATCATACCAGCACTAATGCACCAGATCCCATCAGAACTCCGAAGTTAAGCGTGGTTGGACGAGAGTAGTACTAGGATGGAAGACCCCCTGGGAAGTCCTCGCGTTGCACCTCCTTTTCAATTTTTTTTGCCCTGGTTAGGGTTACAAAGATACTTTATCTTCCAAATCTTTATTACTGAATCCCACGAAACATTGGGCAAGAAAACTTCGCTTCACGTAGAGGCTGGGCCCATAAACCGAGGGCGTAGGGTTTGTGACCAGGTCATCATCGCTCCGGTGCCCATATCTTTTGATCCGTAAGGAGTTACGCGGCACACAGCATACCGTGGCAAAGCTCTCTGAGACCTCTACGATGGGGACAGCCAACCTGCAAGCAGTGCCGGTTTTTGGAGCCCAAAATCGAACGTTTCCATCAGTTTCAGACCACTTTTCTTCTTTTGCTCTGTTTTTTTGTCCCGGATGGTACGTCGTGAACTGTTAAAAGGACGACAACATGACTCGCCGGACATCAGAGGGCCCTACAATGTGTCGATATCACGTCTTCCAAGCATGCTACGTTGTTGAAGCGGACAGGTTGTCGTTAAGCCCATTGGGCCTTATGAATGGGCTATCTATCTAGGCTGGGACTGTGAACAGTTAACACAAAAAGGAATTGTGCCCTCAACATAACGGGTGCGATCATACCAGCACTAATGCTCCGGATCCCATCAGAACTCCGAAGTTAAGCATTCTTGGGCGAGGATAGTACTAGGATGTGTGACCCCATGGGAAATCCTCGTGTTGCACCCCCTTTTCAATTTTTTTTTGCCTTGGTTAGGGTTGCCAAGAAGCTATATCCACCAAATCTCTATTACTGAATCCCACGGAACATTGGGCAAGACAACTTCTCTTCACGTAGAGGTCGGGCCCGCAAACCGAGGGCGTAGGGTTTGTGACCAGGTCTTCGTTGCTCCGGTGCCCTTAACTTTTGATCCGTAGGGAGTTACGCGGCGCACAGCATACCGTTGCAAAGCTCTGTGAGAGCTATACGACGGGGGCAGCCAGCTTGCTCGCTGTGCCCATTTTTGGAGCCCAAAATCTGACGTTTTCATTAGTTTCAAGCCACTTTTCTTCTTTTACTCTGTTTTTTCATCTCGGATCGTACGTCGTGAACTGTTAAAAGGACGACAACCTGACTTGCAGGACATCATAGGGCCCTACAACGTGTCGATATCACGTCTTGCGAGGATGCTGCGTTGTTGAAGCGGATGGGTTGTCGTTAAGCCCATTGGATCGTTTGAATGGGCCATCTCTCTAGGCTGGGACTGTGAACCGTTAACACATATAGGAATTGTGCCCTCAACATGACATGTGCGATCATACCAACACTAATGCACCGGATCCCATCAGAACTCCGAAGTTAAGCGTACTTGGGCGAGGGTAGTACTAGGATGTGTGACCCCATGGGAAATCCTCGTGTTGCACCACGTTTTCAATTTTTTTTTCCCTGGTTAGGGTTGCCAAGAAACTTTATCCACCAAATTTCTATTACTGAATCACACACAACATTGGGCAAGACAACTTCGCTTCACGTAGAGGCCGGGCCCGCAAACCGAGAGCGTAGGGCTTGTGACCAGGTCACCGTAGCTCCGGTGCCCATAACTTTTGATCCGTAAGGAGTTACGCGGTGCACAGCATACCCTTGCAAAGCTCTCAGAGAGCTCTACAACGGGGGCAGTTAGGTTGCTCGTTGTGCCCATTTTTTGTGCCCAAAATCAAACGTTTTCATCAGTTTCAGGCCACTTTTCTTCTTTTGCAATGTTTTTTCATCCCAGATCGTACGTCGTGAACTATTAAAAGGACGACAACCTGACTTGCAGGACATCAGAGGGCCCTACAACGTGTCGATATCACGTCTTGCGAGGATGTTGCGTTGTTGAAGTGGATGGGTTGTCGTTAAGCCTACTGGGCCTTTTGAATGGGCCATCTCTCTAGGCTGGGACTATGAACCGTTAACACATATAGGAATTGTGCCCTCAACATGACGGGTACGATCATACCAGCACTAATGCACCGGATCCCATCAGAACTCCGAAGTTATGCGTACTTGGGCGAGGGTAGTACTAGGATGTGTGACCCCATGGGAAATCCTCGTGTTGCACCCCCTTTTCAATTTTGTTTGCCCTGGTTAGGGTTGCCAAGAAACTTTATCCACCAAATCTCTATTACTGAATCCCATGAAACATTGGGCAAGACAACTTCGCTTCACGTCGAGGCTGGGCTCGCAAACCGAGGGCGTAGGCTTTGTGACCAGGTCTCCGTCGCTCCGGTGACCATATCTTTTGATCCTTAAAGAGTTACGCGACGCACAACATATTGTTGCAAAGCTCTCTAAGAGCTCTACGACGGGGGTAGCCAGCTTGCTCGCTATGCCAGTTTTTGGAGCCAAAATCGAACGTTTTCTTCAATTTTAGGCCACTTTTCTTCATTTGCTGTGTTTTTTCGTCCCGGATCGTACGTCGTGAACTGTTAAAAGGATGACAACCTGACTCGCGGGACATCAGCGGGCCCTAAAAATGTGTCGATATCACGTCTTGCAAGAATGTTGCGTTGTTGAACCCGATTGGTTGTCGTTAAGCCCATTGGGCTTTTTGAATGGGCCATCTCTCTAGGCTTGGACTGTGAACAGTTAGCACATAAAAGAATTGTGCCCACAACTTGACAGGTGTGATCAAACCAGCACTAATGCACCGAATCCCATCAGAACTTCGAAGTTAAGCGTGCTTGGGCGAGAGTAGTAATAGGATGGGTGACCCCGTGGGAAGTCCTCGTGTTGCACCCCCTTTTCAATTTTTTTTGCCCTGGTTAGGGTTGCCAAGATACTTTATCCACCAAATCTCTACTATTGAATCCCACGGAACTTTGGGCAAGACAACTTCGTTTCACGTAGAGACTGGGCCCGCAAACCGAGGGCATAGAGATTGTGACCAGGTCCCCGTCACACCGGTGCCCATAACTTTTGATCTGTAAAAAGTTACGTGGCGCACAACATACCGTTGCAAAGCTCTCTGAGAGCTCTACGACGGGGGCAGCTAGCATGCTCGTTGTGCCCATTTTTGGAGCCCAAAATCGAACGTTTTCATCAGTTTCAGGCCACTTTTCTTCTTTTGCTCTGTTTTTCCGTTCCGGATCGTACGTCGTGAACTATTAAAAGGACGACAACCTGACTCGCGGGACATCAGAGGCCCCTACAACTTGTCGATATCACGTCTTGCAAGGATGCTGCGTTGTTGAAGCAGATTGGTTGTCGTTAAGCCCATTGGGCCTTTTGAATGGGCCATCTTTCTTGGCTGGTACTGTGAACCGTTAACACATAAAGGAATTGTGCCCTCAACATGACGGGTGCAATCATACCAGCAATAATGCACCGGATCCCATCAAAACTCCGAAGTTAAGCGTGCTTGGGCAAGAGTAGTACTAGGATGGGTGACCCCCTAGGAAATCCTCGTGTTGTACCCCTTTTCCAATTTTTTTTTTCCCTGGTTAGGGTTGCCAAGATATTTTATCCACCAAATCTCTATTACTGAATCCCACGGAACATTGGGCAAGACAACTTCGCTTCACGTAGATGCTGGGCCAGCAAACCGAGGGCGTAGGTTTTGTGACCTGGTCTCCGTCCCTTCGGTGCCTATAACTTTTGATCCGTAAGGAGTTACGCGATGCACAGCATACCATTGCAAAGCTCTCTGAGAGCTCTACGAGGAAGGTAGCCAACTTGCTCGCTTTGCCCATTTTTGGAGCCCAAAATTGAACGTTTTCATCAGTTTTAGGCCACTTTTCTTCTTTTGCTCTATTTTTTCGTCCCGGATCGTACGTCATGAACTATTAAAAGGACGACAACCTGACTCGCGGGACATCAGAGGGCCATACACCGTGTCGATATCACGTCCTGCGAGGACGCTGCATTGTTGGAGCAGATAGGTTGTCGTTAAGCCCATTGGGCCTTTTGAATGGGCCATCTCTCTAGGCTGGGACTGTGAACCGTTAATACATATAGCAATTGTGCCCTCAACGTGACGGGTGCGATCATACCAGCACTATTGCACCCGATCCCATCAGAACTCCGAAGCTAAGTGTGCTTGGGCGAGAGAAGTACTAGGATGGGTGACCCCGTGGGAAATCCTCGTGTTGTACCCCCTTTTCAATTTTTTTTGCCCTGGTTAGGGTTTCCAGGATACTTTATCCACCAAATCTCTATTACTGAATCCGACGGAACATTGGGCAGGACAACTTCGCTTCACGTAGAGGCTGGGCCTGCAAACCGAGGGCGTAGGGTTTGTGGCCAGGTCTCCGTCGCTCCGGTGCCCATAACTTTTGATCCGTAAGGAGTTACGCAGCATACCGTTGCAAAGCTCTGTGAGAGCTCTACGACGGGGGCAGCCAGCTTACTCGCTATGGCCATTTTTGGAGCCCAAAATCGAACGTTTTCATCAGTTTCAGTACACTTTTCTTCCTTTGCTCTGTTTTTCAGTACGGGATCGTACGTTGTGAATAGTTAAAAGGACGACAACCTGACTCGCGGGACATCAGAGGGCCCTGCAACGTGTCGATGTCACGTCTTGCGAATATGCTGCGTTGTTGAAGCGGATGGGTTGTCGTTAATCCCATTGGGCCTTTTGAATGGGCCATCTCTCTAGGCTGGGACTGTGAACCGTTAACACATATAGGAATTGTGCCCTCAACATGATGGGTGCGATCATACCAGCACTAATGCACCGTATCCCATAACAACTCCGAAGTTAAGCGTGTTTGGGCGAGAGTAGTACTAGGATAGGTAACCCCCTGGGAAGTCCTCGTGTTGCACCCCCTTTTCAATTTTTTTTGCCCTGGTTAGGGTTGCCAGGATACTTTATCCACCAAATCTCTATTACTGAATCCCACGTAACATTGGGCAAGACAACTTCACTTATCGTAGAGGCCGGGCCCGGAAACCGAGGGGCGTCGGGTTTGTGACCAGGTCTCCATCGCTCCAATGCCCATAACTTTTAATCTGTAAGGAGTTACGCGGCGCACAACATACCTTTGCAAAGCTCTATGAGAGCTCTGCGACAGGGGCAGCTAGCTTACCCGCTGTGCCCGTTTTTGGTGCCCAAAATTGAACGTTTTCATCTGTTTTAGGCCACTTTTCTTCTTTCGCTCTATTATTCCGTCCCGGATCGTACGTCACGAACTGTTAAAAGGACGACAACCTGACTCGCGGGACATCAGAGGGCCCTACAACGTGTCGATATCCCATCTTGCAAGGATGCTGCGTTGTTGAAATGGATGGGTTGTCGTTAATCCCATTGGGCTTTTTGAATGGGCCATCTCTCTAGGCTTTGAGTGTGAACCGTTAACACATATAGGAATTGTGCCCTCAACATGATGGATGCGATCATACCAGCACTAATGCACCGGATCCCATCAGAACTCCGAAGTTAAGCATGCTTGGGCGAGAGTAGTACTAGGATGGGTGACCCTTGGGAAGTCCTCGTGTTACACCCCCTTTACAATTTTTTTTGCCCTGGTTAGGGTTGCCAAGATAATTTATCCACCAAATCTCTATTACTAAATCCCACGGAACATTGGGCAAGACAACTTCGCTTCATGTAGAGGCTGGGCTCGCAAATCGAGGGCGTAGGGTTTGTGACCAGGTCTCCGTCGCTCCGGTGCACATAACTTTTGATCTGTAAGAAGTTACACGGCACACAGCATACCGTTGCAAAGCTCTCTGAGAGCTCTACGACGGGGGCAGAAAGCTTACTCGCTGTGCCCCTTTTTGGAGCCCAAAATCAAATGTTTTCATCCGTTTCAGGCCACTTTTCTTCTTTTGCTCTGTTTTTCAGTCCCGGATCGTACGTCGTGAACTGTTAAAAGGACAACAACCGGACTCGCGGGACATCAGAGGGCCCTACAATGTGTCGATATCACGTCTTGCGAAGAATGCTGCGTTGTCAAAGCAGATGGGTTGTCGTTAAGCCCATTGGGCCTTCTGAATGGGCCATATCTATAGGCTGGGACTGTGAATAGTTAACACATAAAGGAATTGTGCCCTCAACATGACCGGTGCGATCATACCAGCACTAATGCTCCGGATCCCATCAGAACTCCGAAGTTAAGCGTGCTTGGGAGAGAGTAGTACTAGGATGGGTGACCCCCTGGGAAATCCTCGTGTTGTACCCACTTTTCAATTTTTTTTTTCCTTGGTTAGGGTTGCCAGGATATTTTATCCGCCAAATCTCTATTGCCGAATCCCACGGAACATTGGGCGAGACAACTTCGCTTCACGTAGAGGCTGGGCCTGCAAACCGAGGGCGTAGGGCTTGTGACCAGGTCTCCGTCGCTCTGGTGCCCATAACTTTTGATCCGTATGGAGTTACGCGGCGTACAGGATACCGTTGCAAAGCTCTCTGAGAGCACTACGAGGAAGGTAGCCAGCTTGCTCGCTGTGCCCTTTTTGGTGCCCAAAATCGAACGTTTTCATCAGTTTAAGGCACTTTTCTTCGTTTGCTCTGTTTTTCCGTCCCTGATCGTACGTCATGAACTGTTAAAAGGACGACAACCAGACTCGCGGGACATCAGAGGGCCCTACAACGTGTCGATATCACATCTTGCGAGGACGCTGCATTGTTGGAGCAGATAGGTTATCGTTAAGCCCATTGGGCCTTTTGAATGGGCCATCTCTCTAGGCTGGGACTGTGAACCGTTAATACGTATAGCAATTGTGCCCTCAACATGACGGGTGCGATCATACCAGCACTAATGCACCTGATCCCATCAGAACTCTGAAGTTAAGCGTACATGGACAAGTGTAGTACTAGGATGGGTGACCCCCTGGGAAGTCCTCGTGTTGCACCCCCTTTTCAATTTTTTTTGACCTGGTTAGGGTTGCCAAGATACTTTATCCACCAAATCTCTATTACTGTATCCCACAGAACAGTGGGCAAGACAACTTCGCTTCACGTAGAGGCTAGGCCAGCAAACCGAGGGCGTCGGGTTTGTGACCAGGTCTCCGTCGCTCTGGTGCCCATAACTTTTGATTCGTAAAGAGTAATGCGGAGCACAACATACCGTTACAAAGCTCTCTAAGAGCTCTACGACGGGGGCAGCCAGCTTGCTCGCTGTGCCCATTTTTGGAGCCCAAAATCGATCATTTTCATCAATTTCAAGCCACTTTTCTTCTTTTGCTCTGTTTTTCCGTCCCGCATCGTACGTCGTGAGCTGTTAAAAGGATGACAAACTGACTTGCGGGACATCAGAGGGCCCTACAACGTGTCGATATCACGTCTTGCGAGGATGCTGTGTTGTTGAAGCGGATAGGTTGTCGTTAAGCCCATTGGGCCTTTTGAATGGGCCATCTCTCTAGGCTGGGACTGTGAACCGTTAAAATATATAGGAATTCTGCCCTCAACATGACGGGTGCGATCATGCCAGCACTAATGCATCTGATCCCATCAGAATTCCGAAGTTAAGCGTGCTTGGGCTAGAGTAGTACTAGGATGGGTGACCCCTTGGGAAGTCCTCGTGTTGCAACCCCTTTTCAATTTTTTTTGCCCTGGTTAGGGTTGCCAGGATACTTTATCCACCAAATCTCTATTACTGAATCCCACGGAACATTAGGCAAGACAACATCGCTTCACGTAGAGGCTGGGACCGCAAACCGAGGGCGTAGGGTTTGTGACCAGGTCTCCGTCGCTCCGGTGCCCATAAATTTTGATCCGTAAGGATTTACGCGACGCACAACATACCGTTGCAAAGCTCTCTGAAAACTCTACGACGGGGGCAGCCAACTTGCTCGTTGTGCCCATTTTCGGAGCCCAAAATCGAACGTTTTCATCAGTTTCAGGCCACTTTTCTTCATTTGCTTTGTTTTTCCGTCCCGGATCGTACGTCGTGAACTGTTAAAAGGACAACAACCTGACTCACGGGACATCAAAGGGCCCTACAACGTGTCGATATCGCGACTTGCGAGGATGCTGCATTGTTAAAGCGGATGGGTTGTCGTTAAACCCATTGGGCCTTTTGAATGGGCCATATCTCTAGGCTGGGACTGTGAATAGTTAACACATAGAAGAATTGTGCCCTCAACATGACGGATGCGATCATACCAGCACTAATGCTCCAGATCCCATCAGAACTCCGAAGTTAAGCGTGCTTGGGCGAGAGTAGTACTAGGATGGGTGAGCCCCTGGGAAATCCTCGTGTTGCACCCCCTTTTCAATTTTTTTTGCCCTGGTTAGGGTTGCCAAGATATTTTATCCACCAAATCTCTATTACTGAATCCCACGGAACATTGGGCAAGGCAACTTCGCTTCACGTAGAGGTTGGACCCGCAAACCGAGGGCGTAGGGTTTGTGACCAGGTTTCCGTCGCTCCGGTACCCATAACTTTTGATCCGTGAGGAGTTACGCGGCACACAGCATACCGTTACAAAGCTCTCTGAGAGGTCTACGACGGGGGAAGCCTGCTTGCTCGCTATGCCCATTTTTGGAGCCCAAAATTGAACGTTTTCATCTGTTTCAGGCCACTTTTCTTCTTTTGCTCTGTTTTTCCGTCCCGGATCGTACGTCGTGAACTGTTAAAAGGATGACAACCTGACTCGCGGGACATCAGAGGTCCCTACAATGTCTCGATATCTCGTCTGGTGAGGATACTGTGATAACCCGAACCTGGCATGCATTTAATAGCACTTGACTGCATTTTATTAAATGTTTAATTAGTTAAATCAAACAATTTGCACTATTTTAATATTTCTCTTGGAAGCATTTAGTAGTTGTAAATTGAATAATTAAAAGATTATTATCTATTTCTATTAATTATAGTACTTTAATTTTTTCTCTTCTGATTAATTAAGTGTTATTTTAAATGTTAGTGTTTAATTGTATTTGACTATGTGTTTATATTAACTTTCATTTGTAGCTTAATATTAACTTTATAATTCTTAAAATATTCTAGAAATAGTTAAATTAATTATTTTAAATGAAAATTGATTACCTTGATTGTTGTGATTATTTTAATAATCGGTTTTGGTTGTCTTGCATTAAAATCACTCGATTTTCAAATAAAAGAGGAAAGTAGCTCCGAGCCGGAGTAAATTTTAAACTATGATGCTTTCCAAAAATGATATATTTCTTAGATTCTTTGAGATTTAATTGTTACTTCTTTGTTGTCGCAACGTGCATTGCATATCGAGAGCGATAGTTAGGAAATAATTTCCAGTCCTCAACAAATAGTGAAAACTAGTATTTTAGTGCCTTAAATTTTATAATTTAATTGTTGTTAGCTAGAATTGATATTTCCTTAGTTGTTTTAGCCTAAAAATGCATAAAATCAAGTCTTTTGACCAACTTAAGCAACTTTGACCAATGCTTGACCATTTGACCAAAAGTTTGTCACCTTAATAGCTTAAAACAAAGAAAATAAAAAAAGCTGAAATCAGAAGCATAGGGCCGAAAATATGAAGGAGAGATAAAAAAAGATTTCAAATTCAAATCATCAAATTTTCGCGTGAGCTTGCACGGGGTGGTTTCCGAGGCGTCCTACGAGGTTTTCCTAGCATCTATGAGAGTCTAAGGTGAGGGTTTCACCGTTATTTGCGTATTTAAAATATTTGTATCTAAACTTTAATTTTTTGATTTTATGCGTAGATCGTTAGTTTAATCGTTTTAATGCTTAAAGAATGTTCCTTGTGGATTGTAGAACATGTATTTATAGCTTTTTAACATTTTCTACGGTTGAATATTGAAATTGAAATATAAATTGTATAATGAATAGTAAATGGTGAATAGTAAACCCCCGTTTCGATGAAGTTGTTTCGTTACGCGTTCTGTTGATGTAGGAAGATGCTAGATATGCTAGAATGCCTAAATGTGTGGTTTAATTGGAATGTGTAATGGAAAAACGGAGAAAAACGGCTTAGTGAAAGTCGGGGTCGTTTAGGTCGAGTTTGGTATTTTCTCGTTTTGCATGTTGGCATTGTTTTGGGAGGCCATGAAAGCACTTTTGGTGTGATTATGGCATTGGTTGGGTGTTTGGTTGGTATAGTTGTAGTTCAAACCAGCAAAGGGGGAAATCGGGGCTTTGTGTGAATTCTAGGGTAAAGTAGGATTTCGGGGTCTTTAGACGTGCCTTATGGTGACCTAGGAGGATTGGTAAAGTCGGTTTCCAATGATCGTGGCTCGTTTGAAAGTAGTAGCGTTTTGAAAGTTGGGGACATTTTTGGAATTTTGTGTGTTTTCATGTTTATATTGCTTATAGAATGTTTATAATGCTTATAGAATGTTTATGTTGCCTATAGAATGCTTATAATGCCTATAGAATACTTGTTATTGCTTGATAATGTGAGTTGGTATTCTTCTTGTTACTTGTTTGATTGCAAATGCTTGTTAATGCTTATTATGCTTGTTAGGGTTAATTATTGATTGAAATGTTTAACAGTTGTTGAATGATATCTCGTTTATCTCCTGTATCTGTGTTGTTGTGCAATCGCTCGTTTATTGCCTTGTATCGAGTCTTGCATTGCATAGTGTCCCGCGCGTGAGTGATGGGCCTCTCTGGGTAGCCTCGGGTTGCCAGTGTTGGTTGCTCTAGCTCCGTAGCTATTCCCTATTCTCGCTTGGGTTGCCTCCCAAGGAGATTTGGGTCGTAGAATGATGGATACTTCCGGGGTATTCCAAACTGGTGTTATAAGGTGGTTGCGCGCTTATTGTCATCGTTGTCAACATCAAGCTCGAGATTGATGTATCGCTCGTGAAATGGTATATTGCTCGTATGAGTGAACCATAGCCTTCAGAGTGTGGTATAGCTTTGAATGGTTGTGTTAATGCTTTCTTGAATGTTTATTATATTGTCGTTTGTATTGAATGCTTTCTTATTGACTTTATTGCTTAACTGTGTCTATCTGCATTGCACGAATTTCTTTCTCTACCTCGATATTTGTCTCGCCCTCACTGATTATACGTGTTGTGTATACTCACTCCTCACCACCACATTTCAGGAAATGTCATGTTAGCTGAAAAGTTCGTGATTTCGTGAAAGTTCGTTGCCTGAAGAGTTGTCTTGCGTGCCTATGTGGCTTGAGTGTCGAAGTTTGTAAAGATGTATGTTCATATGTTGTTTGTATTTATTGTCAAAAGAAATGTAATTTAAATTTAGCTAAGTAGCTGAGATGAATTGATAAGCTAGTTTATGTAATTAGTTAACATAGCTTAACTTCAATGCATGTCTGTAATGTCCAAAGTAAAAAAATTAGAATGGCATGATAATTTATTTTATGCAGTAGCTTAGTATGGTTTAATTGTCTAGTTCGAATGTACTTGCCAAAAATGAAAAGAGAAAGGTTAGCTTTTAAATTGGAAATGTATGTATACTTGCTGAGTTTAAATGTTGAGAACCGAGGCTCGGATGGCCTTGAGGAAGTTTTGTATGTTTGGACATGGTATTGGTCCACTTATATGATGTCGCAGGTTTTCTTTTTGCCTAGAAACAGGGGAAACTCCGTCCGTTTTTCCTAAAAATTATGCCCGGGTTTGGGTTTGGGTTGTGATTAGATCGATTGATAGAACTCCCTGTCTCGTAAGGGATCGGGGTGTTACAAGTTGTATCAGAGCTTGTCTAGCTCATAAGTCGGGACAGGGTCCTCGGTCTGGTGGGTAGTGGTCCTTGAATGTGTGCTTGTTAAGTGTGTCTTGAAACTGTATGCTTGTATGTGAGATTGTGTGTCTTGACATGAATGTGTGCTCCTATGTGATATAGTTATGTGTTATGTGTTAATTGTGTGCTAAGTGAAGTAACGTGTCTACTTGTGCATTGAATTGACCTATCGAATTGGCATTGTGAATCGAATCGACCTCGTGAATTGTTATCTGCTTGGAGTATTGCTTGTAATGTATGTATTGAAATGTCTTGAATTGGTTATACTGTGATTTGAATTGATTATGTTGTGCTTGATTTGATTGTCATGCTTGAGTGACTTTGTTGAATAAACTCTTTTGTAAACTTGCTTGCATAATAGTTTAAGGCATGTGTATAAATGTGATATCTTGGAATTCATACATGTCCCGATGAAATGGTAAGAAAGACTTCTCCCTTCCCTGAAGAAAGTGGCTCACAACTAGCCTCTCAAGGTGTATGGGTTGGCAGGAAATGAATGGCATTTGACTAGCCTTTATTTGGGAATTGGTGTTTGCTTTTGGAGCTCGGTTATTGGTAAATCTCTATGGTCCTTCTCTGTGCTTAACAGTTGTGAAAGAGTAGCTTTCTCTTGGGGTTTTATTTGGTTATTCTTTGGAGCATTGTTTCGGATATCTTCTTCAGTGTTCCTCAGTGGGTTTGGTCTTTGGAGTTCCTATCAAACTTATTGTATAATACTACTTATGGTCTTCTTTGAAATTCTTATTGGGCGTTCTATTGGTATTTTCCTTATTGGCAAGGTTGTATGAAGTTCTCACTTGGCAAACAGTGGAGAGGCCTCAGAGTTTGGTTTTGGTATATTGTTCACCAATTCGGTGTTTATCCTTGAAGTTTTCATCCATCTGGGAAACTATGTTTGTTATTCAACTTGGTTGTCTTATTGGGCACATTATATCTTCTCTGCTATTTCCTTTGACATACCTCTCAGCATTTGATAGCAATAATCGGAATCTAATTGGTTGTTCCTTGGGGTTATCATTTGGAAGGCTTCTTTAGAACTTTGGAAGTATATTTGATTGGGTTCTCGGTATTTTCTTCAGCACTCTTAACAGGGAATTCTTCTATGAAATTCATGATCACCGGGGTACTTCTTTAGACCTCTAGATGGAACCTTTGTTTGAACTTTTATTTGGCCTTTTTGCTTGGGGATTCTCGGGCAGTAATAGTTAGACTTCTATTGGAGATTCGTGCGTGGGGTATTCTTCTTGTTGTTATTGTGTGGTATTAACGACATCTACAGTATTTTTGCTTTAGTCTTTATTGGTATTATCTCGGCGTTTCTGGTTGGAATTTATTCTTCTTCGATATTCGTGTCAACGGGATTCTTCAACCGATGAAGATTAGTCAGAATTGGATTTCAGATGATGCTGAGTTCTATTGGAAGAAGAATTACGAGGACGCAATTGTTTTAAGGGGGGAAGGATGTGATAACCCGAACCAGGCATGCATTTAATAGCACTTGACTGCATTTTATTAAATGTTTAATTAGTTAAATCAACCAATTTGCACTATTTTAATATTTCTCTTGGAAGCATTTAGTAGTTGTATATTGAATAATTAAAAGATTATTATCTATTTCTAATAATTATAGTAATTGAATTTATTCTCTTGTGATTAATTAAGTGTCATCTTAAATGTTAAGGTTTAATTGGATTTGACTACGTGTTTATATTAACTTTCATTTGTAGCTTAATATTAACTTGATAATTCTTAAAATATTCTAGAAATAGTTGAATTAATTATTTTAAAGGAATATTGATTACCTTGATTGTTGTGATGATTTTGATAATCGGTTTTGGTTGTCTTGCATTAAAATCACTCGGTTTTCAAATAAAAGAGGAAAGTAGCTCCGAGCCGGAGTAAATTTTAAACTATGATGCTTTCCAAAAATGATATATTTCTTAGATTCTTTGAGATTTAATTGTTACTTCTTTGTTGTCGCAACGTGCATTGCATATCGAGAGCGATAGTTAGGAAATGATTTCCAGTCCTCAGCAAATAGTGAAAACTAGTGTTTGGTGTCTTAAATTTTATATTTTAATTATTGTTAGCTAGAATTAATATTTCCTTAGTTGTTTTAGCCTAAAAATGCATAAAAACAAGTCTTTTGACCAACTTAAGCAACTTTGACCAATGCTTGACCATTTGACCAAAAGTTTGTCACCTTAAAAGCTTAAAACAAAGCAAAAAAAAAAAAAAAAGCTGAAATCAGAAGCATAGGGCCGAAAATATGAATGAGAGAAAAAAAAAAGATTTCAAATTCAAATCATCAAATTTTCGCGTGAGCTTGCACGGGGTGGTTTCCGAGGCATCCTACGAGGTTTTCCTAGCGTCTAGGAGCATCTAAGGTGAGGGTTTCATCGTTATTTGCGCATTTGAAATATTTGTATCTAAACTTTGATTTTTGGATTTTATGCGTAGATCGTTAGTTTAATCGTTTTAATGCTTAAAGAATGTTCCTTGTTGATTGTAGAACATGTATTTATAGCTTTTTAACATTTTCTGCGGTTGAATATTGAAATTGAAATATAAATTGTATAATGAATAGTAAATTATGAATAGTAAACCCCCGTTTCGATGAAGTTGCTCCGTTACACGTTCTGTTGATGTAGGAAGATGCTAGATATGCTAGAATGCCTAAATGTGTAGTTTAATTGGAATGTGTAATGGAAAAACGGAGAAAAACGGCTTAGTGAAAGTCGGGGTCGTTTAGGTCGAGTTTGGCATTTTCTCGTTTTGCCTGTTGGCATTGTATCGGGAGGCCATGGAAGCACTTTAGGTGCGATTATGGCATTGGTTGGGTGTTTGGTTGGTATAGTTGTAGTTCAAACGAGCAAAGGGAGAAATCGGGACTTTGCGTGAATTCTAGGGTAAAGTAGGGTTTCGGGGTCTTTAGACGTGCCTTATGGTGACCTAGGAGGATTGGTAAAGTTAGTTTCCAAAGCTCGTGGCTCGTTTGAAAGTAGTAGCGTTTTGAAAGTTGGGGTCATTTTTGGAATTTTGTGTGATTTCATGTTTATATTGCTTATAGAATGTTTATAATGCTTATAGAATGTTTATATTGCTTATAGAATGTTTATGTTGCCTATAGAATGCTTATAATGCCTATAGAATACTTGTTATTGCTTGATAATGTTAGTTGGTGTTCTTCTTGTTACTTGTTTGATTGCAAATGCTTGTTAATGCTTATTACGCTTGTTAGGTTAATTATTGATTGAAATGTTTAACAATTGTTGAATAATGCTTGATATCTCGTTTATCTCCTCTATCTGTGTTGTTGTGCTATCGCTCGTTTATTGCCTTGTATCGAGTCTTGCATTGCATAGTGTCCCGTGCGTGAGTGATGGGCCTCTCTGGGTAGCCTCGGGTTGCCAGTGTTGGTTGCTCTAGCTCCGCTGCTATTCCCTCTTCTCGCTTGGGTTGCCTCCCAAGGAGATTTGGGTCGTAGATTGATGGATACTTCCGGGGTATTCCAAACTGGTGTTATAAGGTGGTTGCGCGCTTATTGTCATCGTTGTCAACATCAAGCTCGAGATTGATGTATCGCTCGTGAAATGGTATATTGCTTGTATGAGTGAACCATAGCCTTCAAAGTGTGGTATAGCTTTGAATGGTTGTGTTAATGCTTTCTTGATTGTTTATTATATTGTTGTTTGTATTGAATGCTTTCTTATTGACTTTATTGCTTAGCTGTGTCTATCTGCATTGCACGAATTTCTTTCTCTCACCTCGATATCTGTCTCACCCTCACTGAGTATACGTGTTGTGTGTACTCACTCCTCACCACCACATTTCAGAAAATGCCATGTTAGGTGGAAAGTTCGTGATTTCGTGAAAGTCCGTGCTTGAAGAGTTGTCTTGCGTGCCTATGTGGCTTGAGTTGTCGAAGTTTGTACATATGTATGTTCATATGTTGTTTGTATTTATTGTCAAAAGAAATGTAATTTAAATTTAGCTAAGTAGCTGAGATGAATTGATAAGCTAGTTTATGTAATCAGTTAATATAGCTTAACTTCAATGCATGTTTGTAATGTCCAAAGGAAAAGAGTTAGAATGACATGATAGTTTATTTTATGCAGTAGCTTAGTATGGTTTAATTGTCTAGTTCGAATGTACTTGCCAAAAATGAAAAGAGATAGGTTAGCTTTTAAATTGGAAATGTATGTATACTTGCTGAGTTTAAATGTTGAGAACCGAGGCTCGGATAGCCTTGAGGAAGTTTTGTATGTTTGGACATAGTATTGGTCCACTTATATGCTGTCGCAGGTTTGCTTTTTGCCTAGAAACAGGGAGACTCCGTCCGTTTTTCCTGAAAATTTTGCCTGGGTTTTGATTTGGGTTGTGATTAGATCAATTGATAGAACTCCCGGTCTCGTGAGGGATCGGGGTGTTACAGATACTGCGTTGTTGAAGCGGATGGGTTGTCGTTAAGCCCATTGGGCCTTTTGAATGGGCCATCACTCTAGGCTGGGACTGTCAACAGTTAACACATAAAGGAATTGTGCCCTCAACATGACGGGTGCGATCATACCAGCACTAATGCTCCGGATCCCACCAGAACTCCGAAGTTAAGCGTGCTTGGGCGAGAGTAGTACTAGGATGGGTGACCCCCTGGGAAATCCTCGTGTTGCACACCCTTTTCAATTTTTTTTGCCCTGGTTAGGGTTGCCAAGATATTTTATCCACCAAATCTCTATTACTGAATCCCAAGGAACATTGGGCAAGACAACTTCGCTTCACGTAGAGGCTAGGCCCGCAAACCGAGGGCGTAGGGTTTGTGACCAGGTCTCCGTCGCTGCGGTGCCCATAACTTTTGATCCGTAAGGAGTTACGCGACGCGAAGCATACCGTTGCAAAGGTCTCTGAGAGCTCTACGACGGAGGTAGCCAGCTTGCTCGCTGTGCCCATTTTTGGAGCCCAAAATCGAACGTTTGCATCAATTTTAGGCCACTTTTCTACTTTTGCTTTGTTTTTCTGTCCCGGATCGTACGTCGTGAACTGTTAAAAGGACGACAACCTGACTCGCGGGACATCAGAGGGCCCTACAACGTGTCGATATCACGTCTTGCAAGCATGCTGAGTTGTTGAAGCGGAAGGGCTGTCATTAAGCCCATTGGGCCTTTTGAATGGGCCATCTCTCTAGGCTGGGACTGTGAACAGTTAACACAAAAAGGAATTGAGCCCTCAACACGACGGGTGCGATCATAACAGCACTAATGCTCCGGATGCCATCAGAACTCCGAAGTTAAGCGTGCTTGGGCGAGAGTAGTACTAGGATGGGTGACCCGTTGGGAAGTCCTCGTGTTGCACCCCATTTTCTATTTTTTTTGCCCTGGTTAGGGTTGCCAAGATACTTTATCCACCAAATCTCTATTACTGAATCCCACGAAACATTGGGCAAGACAACTTCGCTTCATGTAGAGGCTGGGCCCGCAAAACGAGGGCGTAGTGTTTGTGACCAGGTCTCCGTCGCTCCGGTGCCCATAACTTTTGATCCGTAAGGAGTTACGCGGCGCACAGCATACCGTTGCAAAGCTCTCTGAGAGCTCTATGACGGGGGAAGATAGCTTGTTCGCTGTGAACATTTTTGGAGCCCAAAATCGAATGTTTTCATCAGTTTCAGGCCAATTTTCTTCTTTTGCCCTATTTTTCTGTCCCGGATCGTACGTCGTGAGCTGTTAAAAGACTGACAACCTGACTCGCGGGACTTCAGATTTCCCTACAACGTGTCGATATCACGTCTTGCAAGGATGCTGCGATGTTGCAGCGGATGGGTTGTCGTTAAGCCAATTGGGCCTTTTGAATGAGCTATCTCTCTAGGCTGGGACTGTGAACAATTAACACATAAAGGAATTGTGCCCTTAACATGACAGGTGCAATCATACCAGCACTAATGCTCCGGAGTCCATCAGAACTCCGAAGTTAAGTGTGCTTGGGCGAGAGTAGTACTAGGATGTGTGACCCCCTGGGAAATCCTCGTGTTACACCCCCTTTTCAATTTTTTTTGCCCTGGTTAGGGTTGCCAAGATACTTTATCCACCAAATCTCTATTACTGCATCCCACGGAACATTGGGAAAGACAACTTCGCTTCACGTAGATGCTAGGCTAGCAAACCGAGGGCGTAGGTTTTGTGACCAGGTCTCCGTCGCTCCGGTGCCCATAACTTTTGATCCGTAAGGAGTTACGCAGCGCAAAGCATACCGTTGCAAAGCACTTTGAGAGCTCTACTACGGGGGCAGATAGCGTGCTCGCTATGCCCGTTTTTGGAGCCCAAAATCGAACGTTTTCATCAATTTCATGCCACTTTTCTTCTTTTCCTCTGTTTTTTCGTCCCAGATCGTACGTCGTGAACTATTAAAAGGACGACAACCTGACTTGCGGGACTTCAGAGGGCCCTACAATGTGTCGATATCATGTCTTGCAAGGATGCTGCGTTGTTGAAGCGGATGGGTTGTCGTTAAGCTCATTGGGCCTTTTGAATGAGCCATCTCTCTAGGCTGGGACTGTGAACAATTAACACATAAAGGAATTGTGCCCTCAACATGACGGGTGCGATCATACCAGCACTAATGCTCCGGAGTCCATCAGAACTCCGAAGTTAAGTGTGCTTGGGCGAGAGTAGTACTAGGATGGGTGACCCCCTGGGAAATCCTCGTGTTGCACCCCCTTTTCAATTTTTTTTGCCCTGGTTAGGGTTACCAAGATACTTTATCCACCAAATCTCTATTACTACATCCCATGGAACATTGTGCAAGACAACTTCGCTTCACGTAGAGGCTGGGCCCGCAAACCGAGGGCGTAGGTTTTGTGACCAGGTCTCCGTCGCTCCGGTGCCCATAGCTTTTGATCCGTAAGGAGTTACGCGGCGCAAAGCATACCGTTGCAAAGCACTCTGAGAGCTCTACTATGGGGGCATATAGCTTGCACGCTGTGCCCATTTTTGGAGCCCCAAATCGAACGTTTTCATCAGTTTCAGGCCACTTTTCTTCTTTTCCTCTAGTTTTCCGTCCCAGATCGTACGTCGTGAACTATTAAAAGGATGACAACCTGACTCGCGGGACTTCAGAGGGCCCTACAACGTGTCGATATCACGTCTTGTACGGATGCTGCGTTGTTGAAGCGGATGGGTTGTCGTTAAGCCCATTGGGCCTTTTGAATGGGCCATCTCTCTAAGCTGGGACTGAGAACCGTTAACGCATATAGGAATTGTGCCCTCAACATGACGGGTGTGATCATACCAACACTAATGCACCGGATCCCATCAGAACTCTGAAGTTAAGCGTGCTTGGGCGAGAGTAGTACAAGGATGGGTGACCCTCTGGGAAGTCCTCGTGTTGCATCCCCTTTTCAATTTTTTTTGCCCTGGTAAGGGTTGCCAAGATACTTTAACCACGAAAATCTCTATTACTGAATCCCACGGAACATTGGGCAAGACAACATCGATTAACGTAGAGGCTGGGCCCGCAAACCGAGGGTGTAGGGTTTGTGACCAGGTCTCCGTTGCTCCGGTGCCCATAACTTTTGATCCGTAAGGAGTTACGTGGCGCACAACATACCGTTGCAAAGCTCTCTGAGAGCTCTACTACGGGGGCAGATAGATTGCTCTCTGTGCCCCTTTTTGGAGCCCAAAATCGAACTCTTTCATCAGTTTCATGCCACTTTTCTTCTTTTGCTCTATTTTTCAGACCCTGATCGTACGTCGTGAACTGTTAAAAGGATGACAACCTGAATCGCGGGACATCAGAGGGCCCTACAACGTGTCGATATCACGTCTTGCAAGGATGCTGCGTTGTTGAAGCGGATGCATTGTCGTTAAGTCCATTGGCCCTTTTGAATGGGCCATCTCTCTAGGCTGGGACTGTGAACAGTTAACACATAAAAGAATTGTGCCCTCAACATGACGGGTGTGATCATACTAGCACTAATGCACCGGATCCCATCAGAACTCCGAAGTTATGCGTGCTTGGGCGAGAGTAGAACTAGGATGGGTGACCCCGTGGGAAGTCCTCGTGTTGCATCCTCTTTTCAATTTTTTTTGCCCTGGTTATGGTTGCCAAGATACTTTATCCACCAAATCTCTATTATTGAATCCCACGAAACATTGGACAAGTCAACTTCGCTTCACGTAGAAGATGGGCCTGCAAACCGAGGTCATAGGGTATGTGACCAGGTCTCCGTCGCTCCGGTGTCCATAACTTTTGATCCGTAAGAAGTTACGCAGCGCACAGCATTCCGTTGCAAATCTCTCTAAGAGCTCTACGACGGGGGCAGCCAGCTTGCTCGCTATGCCCATTTTAGGAGCCCAAAATCGAACGTTTTCATCAGTTTCAGGCCATTTTTCTTCTTTTGCTCTGTTTTTCCATTCCGGATCGTACGTCGTGAACTGTTAAAAGGACGACAACCTGACTCGCGGGACATCAGAGAGCCCTACAACGTGTCGATATCACGTCTTGCAAGGATGCTGCGATGTTAAAGCGGATGGGTTGTCGTTAAGCCCATTGGGCCTTCTGAATGAGCCATCTCTCAAAGCTGGGACTGTGAACAGTTAACACATAAAGCAATTGTGCCCTCAACATGACGGGTGCGATCATACCAGCACTAATCCTCTGGATCCCATCAGAACTTCGAAGTTAAGCGTGTTTTGGAGAGAGTAGTACTAGGATGGGTGACCCCTTGGGAAGTCCTCGTGTTGCTCCCCATTTTCTATTTTTTTTTGCCCTGGTTAGAGTTTCCAAGATACTTTATCTACCAAATCTCTATTACTAAATCCCAAAGAACATTGGGCAAGACAACTTCGCTTCACGTAGAGGCCGGGCACACAAACCGAGGGCGTAGGGTTTGTGACAAGGTCTCCGTCGCTCCGGTGCCCATAACTTTTGATCTGTAAGGAGTTACACGGCGCACAGCATACCGTTGCAAAGCTCTCTGAGAGCTCTACGACAAGAATAGCGAACTTGCTCGCTGTGCCCATTTTTGGATCCCAATATCAAACATTTTCATAAGTTTCAGGCCACTTTTCTTCTTTTGCCCTGTTTTTCTGTCCCGGATCGTAAGTCGTGAGCTGTTAAAAGGATGACAATTTGACTCACGGGACAACAGAGAGCCCCACAACGTGTCGATATCACGTCTTGCGAGGATGCTGCGTTGTTGAAGCGGATGGGTTGTCGTTAAGCCCATTGGGCCTTTTGAATGGGCCATATCTCTAGGCTGGGACTGTGAACCGTTAACACATAAAGGAAATATGCCCTCAACATGACGGGTGCGATCATACCAGCACTAATGCACCGGATCCCATCAGAACTCCGAAGTTAAGCGTGCTTGGGCGAGAGTAATACTAGGATGGGTGACCCCCTGGGAAATCCTCGTGTTGCACCCCCCTTTTCAATTTTTTTTGCCCTGGTTAAGGTTGCCCAGATACTTTATCCACCAATCTTTATTACTGAATCCCACGAAACATTGGGCAAGACAACTTCGCTTCACGTAGAGGCTGGGCCCGCAAACCGAGGGCGTAAGGTTTGTAACCAGGTCTCCGTCGCTCTGGTGCCCATATCTTTTGATCCGTAAGGAGTTACGCGATGCAAAGCATACCGTTGCAAAGCTCTATGAGAGCTCTACGACGGGGGTAGCCAGCTTGCTCGTTGTGCCCATTTTTGGAGCAAAAATCGAACATTTTCATTAGTCTCAGGCCACTTTTCTTCTTTTGTCCTATTTTTCCGTCCCGGATCGTACGTGGTGAGCTATTAAAAGGACGCCAACCTGAATCGCGGGACATCAGAGGGCCCTACAATGTGACGATATCACGTCTTGCAAGGACGCTGCGTTGTTGAAGCGGATGGGTTGTCGTTAAGCGCATTGGGCCTTCTGAATGGGCCATCTCTCTAGGCAGGGTCTGCGAACCGTTAACACATAAAGGAATTGTGCCCTCAACATGACGGGTGCGATCATACCAGCACAAATGCTCCAGATCCCATCAAAACTCCGATGTTAAGCGTGCTTGGGCAAGAGTAGTACTACGATGGGTGACCCCCTGGGAAATCCTCGTGTTGCACCCCCTTTTCAATTTTTTTTGGTCCGGTTAGGGTTGCCAAGATACTTTATCCACCAAATCTCTATTACTGAATCCCACGGAACATTGGGAAACACAACTTCGCTTCACGTAGAGGCTGGGCCAACAAACCGAGGGCATAGGTTTTGTAACTAGGTCTCCGTCGCTCCGGTGCCCATAACTTTTGATCCGTAAGGAGTTACGCGGCGCACGACATACCGTTGCAAAGCTCTCTGAGAGCTCTACTACAGGGGCCGATAGCTTGCTCGCTGCGCCCATTTTTGGAGCACAAAATCGAACATTTTCATCAGTTTCAGGCCACTTTTCTTCTTTTGCTCTGTTTTTCTTTCCCGGATCGTATGTCGTGAACTTTAAAAGGATGACAACCTGACTCGCGGGACATCAGAGGGCGGTACAACGTGTCGATATAACGTCTTGCAAGGATGCTGCGTTGTTGAAGCAGATGGGTTGTCGTTAAGCCCATTGGGCCTTTTGAATGAGCCATCTCTCTAGGCTGGGACTGTGACCAGTTAACACATTAAGGAATTGTGCCCTCAAAATGATGGGTGCGATCATACCAGCACTAATGCTCCGGATCCCATCAGAACTCCGAAGTTAAGCGTGCTTGGGCAAGAGTAGTGCTAGGAGGGGTGACCCCCTGGGAAATCCTCGTGTTTCACCCCCTTTTCAATTTTTTTGGCCTTGGTTAGGGTTGCCAAGATACTTTATCCACCAAATCTCTATTACTGAATACCACAGAACATTGGCAAGACAACTTCGCTTCACGTAGAGGCTGGGCCCGCAAACCGAGGGCATAGGGTTTGTGACCAGGTCTCCGTCGCTCCGGTGCCCATAACTTTTGATCCGTAAGGAGTTAGGCGGCGCACAGCATACCGTTGCAAAGCTCTCCAAGAGCTCTACGATTGGGGTTGCCAGCTTGCTCGCTGTGCCCTTTTTGGAGCCCAAAATGGTACGTTTTCATCAGTTTCAGGCCCCTTTTCTTCTTTTGCTCTGGTTTTCAATCTCGGATCGTACGTCGTGAACTGTTAAAAGGACGACAACCTTACTCGCGAGACATCAGAGGGCCCTACAACGTGTCGATATCACGTCTTGCGAGGATGCTGCGTTGTTGAAGCGGATGGGTTGTCGTTAAGCCCATTGGGCCTTTTGAATGGGCCATCTCTCTAAGCTGGGACTATGAACCGTTAACACATATCGGAATTGTGCCCTCTACATGACGGGTGCGATCATACCAATACAAATGCTCTGGATCCCATTAGAACTCCGAAGTTAAGCGTGCTTCGGCGAGAGTAGTACTAGGATGGGTGACCACCTGGGAAGTCCTCGTGTTGCATCCCCTTTTCAAATTTTTTTGCCTTGGTTAGGGTTGCCAAGATACTTTATCCACCAAATCTCTACTACTGAATCTCACAGAACATTTGGCAAGTCAACTTCGTTTCACGTAGAGGCTGGGCCCACAAACCGAGGGCGTAGGGTTTGTGACCAGGTCTCCGTTGCTCCGGTGCCCTTAACTTTTGATCCGTAACGAGTTACGCGGCGCACAGCATACCGTTGCAAAGCTATCTGAGAGCTCTACTACGGGGGCAGATATCTTGCTCGCTCTGCCCATTTTTGGAGCCCAAAATTGAACGTTTTCATTAGTTTCAGGCCACTTTTCTTCTTTTGCTATGTTTTTCCAACTTTGATCGTACGTCGTGAATTGTTAAAAGGATGACAACCTGACTTGCGGGACATCAGAGGGCCCTACAACGTGTCGATATCACGTTTTGCAAGGATGCTGCGTTGTTGAGGCGGATGGGTTGTCGTTAAGCCCATTGGGCCTTTTGAATGGGACATCTCTCTTGGCTGGTACTGTGAACAGTTAACACATAAAGGAATTGTACCCTCAACATGACGGGTGTGATCATACCAGCACTAATGCACCGGATCCCATCAGAACTCCGAAGTTAAGGGTGCTTGGGCGAGAGTAGCACTAGGATGGGTAACCCCCTGGGAAGTCCTCGTGTTGCACCCCCTTTTCAATTTTTTTTGCCCTGGTTAGGGTTGCCAAGATACTTTATCCACCAAATCTCTATTACTGAATCCCACGGAACATTGGGCAAGACAACTTCGCTTCACGTAGAGGCTGGGCCTGCAAACCGAGGGCGTAGGGTATTTGACCAGGTCTCCGTCGCTCCGGTGCTCATAACTTTTGATCCGTAAGGAGTTACGCGGCGCACAGCATTCTGTTACAAAGCACTCTCAGAGCACTACGTCGGGGGCAGCCAGCTTGCTCGCTGTGCCTATTTTTGGAGCCCTAAATTGAACGTTTTCATCAGTTTCAGGCCATTTTTCTTCTTTTGCTCTGTTTTTTAGTCCCGGATCGTACGTCTTGAGATGTTAAAAGGAGGACAACCTGACTCGCGGGACATCAGAGGGCCCTACAACGTGTCGATATCACGTCTTGCAAGCATGCTGCGTTGTTGATTCGGATAGGTTGTCGTTAAGCCCATTGGGCCTATTGAATGGACCATCTCTCTAGGCTGAGACTGTGAACAGTTAACACATAAAGGAATTGTGCCCTCAACATGATGGGTGCGATTATACCAGCACTAATGCACCAGATGCCATCAGAACTCTGTAGTTAAGTGTGCTTGGACAAGAGTAGTACTAGGATGGGTGACCCCCTGGGAAGTCCTCGTGTTGCACCCCCTTTTAAATTTTTTTTGCACTGGTTAGGGTTGCAAAGATACTTTATCGACCAAATCTTTATTACTGAATCCCACGGAACATTGGGCAAGACAACATCGATTAACGTTGAGGCTGGGCCCGCAAACCGAGGGCGTAGGGTTTGTGACCAGGTCTCCGTTGCTCCGGTGCCCATAACTTTTGATCCGTAAGGAGTTACGCGGCGCACAACATACCGTTGCAAAGCTCTCTGAGAGCTCTACTACGGGGGCAGATAGATTGCTCTCTGTGCCCCTTTTTGGAACCCAAAATTGAATCTTTCATCAGTTTCAGGCCACTTTACTTCTTTTGCTCTGTTTTCAGACCCTGATCGTACGTCGTGAACTGTTAAATGGACGACAACCTGAATCGCGGGACATCAGAAGGCCCTACAACGTGTCGATATCACGTCTTGCGAGGTTGCTGCGTTGTTGAAGCGGATGGTTGTCGTTAAGCCCATTGGGCCTTTTGAATGGGCCATCTCTCTAGGCTGGGACAGTGAACAGTTAACACATAAAAGAATTGTGCCCCCAACATGACGGGTGCGATCATACCAGCACTAATGCACCGGATCCCATCAGAACTCCGAAGTTAAGCGAGCTTGGGCGAGAGTGGTAGTAGGAAGGCTGACCCCCTGGGAATTCCTCGTGTTGCACCCCTCTTTTCATTTTTTTTTGCCCTGGTTAGGGTTGCCAAGATACTTTATCCACCAAATCTCTATTACTGAATCCCACGGAACATTGGACAAGACAACTTCACTTCACGTACAGGCTGGGCCTGCAAACCGAGGTCATAGGGTATGTGACCAGGTCTCCGTCGCTCCGGTGCCCATAACTTTTAATTCGTAAGAAGTTACGCAGCGCACAGCATTCCGTTGCAAATCTCTCTAAGAGCTCTACGACGGGGGCAGCCAGCTTGCTCGCTATGCCCATTTTAGGAGCCCAAAATCGAACGTTTTCATCAGTTTCAGGCCAATTTTCTTGTTTTGCTCTGTTTTTCCATTCCGGATCGTACGTCGTGACTGTTAAAAGGACGACAACCTGACTCGCGGGACATCAGAGAGCCCTACAATGTGTCGATATCACGTCTTGCAAGGATGCTGCGATGTTAAAGCGGATGGGTCGTCGTTAAGCCCATTGGGCCTTCTGAATGAGCCATCTCTCAAAGTTGGGACTGTGAACAGTTAACACATAAAGCAATTGTGCCCACAACATGACGGGTGCGATCATACCAGCACTAATCCTCTGGATCCCATCAGAACTCCGAAGTTAAGCGTGCTTGGACGAGATTAGTACTAGGATGGGTGACCCTCTGGGAAATCCTCGTGTTGCACCCCCTTTTCTATTTTTTTCGCCCTGGTTAGAGTTGCCAAGATACTTTATCCACCAAATCTCTATTACTGAATCCCACGGAACATTGGGCAAGACAACTTCTCTTCACGTAGAGGCTAGGCCCGCAAACCGAGGGCGTAGGGTTTGTGACCAGGTCTCCGTCGTACCGGAGCCATAACTTTTGATCCGTAAGGAGTTACGCGGCGCACAGCATACCGTTGCAAAGCTCTCCGATAGCTCTACAACAGGGGCAGCCAGCTTGCTCGCTTTGCGCTTTTTTGGAGCCCATAATTGAACGTTTTCATCAGTTTCAGCCCACTTTTATTCTTTTGCTCTGTTTTTTCATCCCGGATCGTACGTCGTGAACTGTTAAAAGGACGACAACCTGACTCGCGGGACATCAGAGAGCCCCACAACGTGTCTATATCACGTCTTGCGAGGATGCTGCGTTGTTGAAGCGGATGGGTTGTCGTTAAGCCCATTGGGACTTTTGAATGGGCCATCTATCTAGGCTGGGACTATGAACCGTTAACACATAAAGGAATTATGGCCTCACCATGACGGGTGCGATCATACCAGCACTAATGCACCGGATCCCATCAGAACTCCGAAGTTAAGCGTGCTTGGGCAAGAGTAGTACTAGGATGGGTGACCCCTTGGGAAGTCCTCGTGTTGCACGCCCCTTTCAATTTTTTTTGCCCTGGTTAAGGTTGCCCAGATACTTTATCCACCAATCTTTATTACTGAATCCCACGAAACATTGGGCAAGACAACTTCGCTTCACGTAGAGGCTGGGCCCGCAAACCGAGGGCGTAGGGTTTGTAACCAGGTCTCCGTCGCTCCGGCGCCCATACCTTTTGATCCGTATGGAGTTACGCGGCGAACAGCATACCCTTGCAAAGCTCTCTGAGATCTCTACGACGGGGGTAGCCAGCTTGCTCGTTGTGCCCATTTTTGGAGCACAACATCGAACATTTTCATTAGTTTTAGGCCACTTTTCATCTTTTGCGCTACTTTCCATCCCGGATCGTACGCCGTGAAGTGTTAAAAAGGATGACAACCTAACTCGGGGACATTAGAGGGCCCTACAATGCATCGATATTACGTCTTGTGAGGATGCTACGTTGTTGAAGCGGATGGGTTATCGTTAAGCCCATTGGGCCTTTTGAATGGGCCATCTCTCTAAGCTGGGACTCAGAACCGTTAACATATATAGGAATTGTGCCCTCAACATGACGGGTGTGATCATACTAGCACTAATGCACAGGATCCCATCAGAACTCCGAAGTTAAGCATGCTTGGGCGAGAATAGTACTAGGATGGGCGACCGCTTGGGAAAACCTCGTGTGGCACCCCCTTTTCAATTTTTTTTGCCCTGGTTAGGGTTGCCAGGGTACTTTATCCACCAAATCTCTATTACTGAATCCCACGGAACATTGGGCAACACAACTTCGCTTCACGTAGAGGCTGGGCCAACAAACCGAGGGCGTAGGTTTTGTAACTAGGTCTCCGTCGCTCCGGTGCCCATAACTTTTGATCCGTAAGGAGTTACGCGGCGCACGGCATACCGTTGCAAAGCTCTCTAAGAGCTCTACTACAGGGGCCGATAGCTTGCTCGCTGTGCCCATTTTTGGAGCACAAAATCGAACATTTTCATCAGTTTCAGGCCACTTTTCTTCTTTTGCTCTGTTTTTCTTTCCCGGATCGTACGTCGTGAACTGTTAAAAGGATGACAACTTGACTTGCGGGACATCAGAGGGCCCAACAATGTGTCGATATCACGTCTTGCAAGGATGCTGCGTTGTTGAAGCGGATGGGTTGTCGTTAAGCCCATTGGGCCTTTTGAATGAGCCATCTCTCTATGCTGGGACTGTGAACAGTTAACACATTAAGGAATTTTGCTCTCAAAATGATGGGTGCGATCATACCAGCACTAATGCTCCGGATCCCATCAGAACTCCGAAGTTAAGCGTGCTTGGGCAAGAGTAGTGCTAGGAGGGGTGACCCCCTGGGAAATCCTCGTGTTTCACCCCCTTTTCAATTTTTTGGGCCTTGGTTAGGGTTGCCAAGATACTTTATCCACCAAATCTCTATTACTGAATACCACAGAACCTTGGGCAAGACAACTTCGCTTCACGTAGAGGCCGGCCCCGCAAACCGAGGCCGTAGGGTTTGTGACCAGGTCTCCGTCGCTCCGGTGCCCATAACTTTTGATCCGTAAGGAGTTACGCGACGCACAGCATACCGTTGCAAAGCTCTCTGAGAGCTCTACGACGGGGTCTGCCAGCTTGCTCGTTGTGCCCGTTTTTGGAGCCCAAAATCGAACGTTTTCATCTATTTCTGGCCACTTTTCTTCTTTTGCTCCGTTTTTTTGTCCCGTATCGTACGTCGTGAACTGTTAAAAGGACGAAAACCCGACTCTCGGGACATCAGAGGGCCCTACAACGTGTCGATATCACGTCTTGCGAGCATGCTGCGTTGTTGAAGCGGATGGGTTGCCGTTAAGCCCATTAGGCCTTTTGAATGGGCCATCTCTCTATGCTGGGACTGTGAACCGTTAACACATATAGGAATTGTGCCCTCTACATGACGGGTACGATCATACCAGTACAAATGCTCTGGATCCCATTAGAACTCCGAAGTTAAGCGTGCTTCGGCGAGAGTAGTACTAGGATGGGTGACCCCCTGGGAAGTCCTCGTGTTGCATCCCCTTTTCAAATTTTTTTGCCTTGGTTAGGGTTGCCAAGATACTTTATCCACCAAATCTCTACTACTGAATCTCACAGAACATTGGGCAAGTCAACTTCGTTTCACGTAGAGGCTGGGCCCACAAACCGAGGGCGTAGGGTTTGTGACCAGGTCTCCGTTGCTCCGGTGCCCTTATCTTTTGATCCGTAACGAGTTACGCGGCGCACAACATACCGTTGCAAAGCTATCTGAGAGCTCTACTACGGGGGCAGATATCTTGCTCGCTCTGCCCATTTTTGGAGCCCAAAATTGAACGTTTTCATTAGTTTCAGGCCACTTTTCTTCTTTTGCTCTGTTTTTCCAACCTTGATCGTACGTTGTGAACTGTTAAAAGGATGAAACCCTGACTCGCGGGACACCAGAGGGCCCTGCAATGTGTCGATATCCCGTCTTGCGAGGATGCTGCGTTGTTGAAGCGGATGGGTTGTCGTTAAGCCAATTGGGCCTTTTGAATGGGCCATCTCTCTAGGCAGGGACTGTGAACAGTTAACACATAAAAGAATTGTGCCCTCAACACGACGGGTGTGATCATACCAGTACTAATGCACCGTATCCCATCAGAACCCCGAAGTTAAGCATGCTCGGGAGAGAGTAGTAGTAGGATGGGTGACCCCCTGGGATGTCCTCGTGTTGTACCCCATTTTCAATTTTTTTTGCCCTAGTTAGGGTTGCCAAGATACTTTATCCACCAAATCTCTATTTTCGAATCCCACGGCAATTTGGGCAAGACAACTTCGCTTCACGTCGAGGCCGGGCCTGCAAACCGAGGGCGTAGGGTATGTGACCAGGTCTCCGTCGCTCCGGTGCCCATAACTTTTGATCCGTAAGGAGTTACACGACGCACAGCATTCTGTTACAAAGCTCTCTCATAGCACTACGACGGGAGCAGCCAGCTTGCTCGCTGTGCCTATTTTTGGAGCCCAAAATTGAACGTTTTCATAAGTTTTGGGCAATTTTTCTTCTTTTCCTCTGCTTTTTCATCCCGGATCGTACGTCTTGAGCTGTTAAAAGGATGACAATTTAACTTGCAGGACATTAGAGGGCCCTACAACGTGTCGATATCACGTATTACAAGGATGCTAAGTTGTTGATTCGGATAGGTTGTCGTTAAGCCCATTGGGACTATTGAATGGGCCATCTCTCTAGGCTGAGAATGTGAATAGTTAACACCTAAAGGAATTGTGCCCTCAACATGATGGGTGCGATCATACCAGCACTAATGCACCAGATGCCATCAGAACTCTGTAGTTAAGCGTTCTTGGACAAGAGTAGTACTAGGATGGGTGACCCCCTGGGAAGTCCTCGTGTTGCACCCCCTTTTAATATTTTTTTGCACTGGTTAGGGTTGCCAAGATATTTTATCCACCAAATTTCTATTACCGAATCCCACGGAACATTGGGCAAGACAACTTTACTTCACGTAGAAGCTGGGCCCGCAAACCGAAGACGTAGGGCTTGTGACCAGGTCTCCGTCGCTCTGGTAACCATAACTTTTGATCCGTAAGGAGTTATGCGGCACACAGCATACCGTTGCAAAGCTCTCTGAGGGCTGTACGGCGGGGGCTGCCAGCTTGCTCATTGTGCCTATTTTTGGAGCCAAAATTCATACGTTTTCATCAGTTTCAGTACACTTTTCTTCTTTTGCTCAGTTTTTCCATCCCGGATCGTACGTCGTGAGCTGTTAAAAGGACGACAACCTGACTCGCGAGACATCAAAGGGCCCTACAACGTGTCGATATCACATCTTGCGAGGATGCTGCGTTGTTGAAGCGGATGCGTTGTCGTTAAGCCTATTGGGCCTTTTGAATGGGCCATCTCTCTAGGTTGGGACTGTGAACAGTTAACACATATAGGTTTGTGCCGTCAACATGACGGGTACGATCATACCAGCACTAATGCACCGGAGCCCATCAAAACTCCGATGTTAAGTGTGCTTGGGCGAGAGTAGTACTAGGATGGGTGACCCCATGGGAAATCCTCGTGTTGCACCCCCTTTTCAATTTTTTTGCCTTGGTTAGGGTTGCCAAGAAGCTTTATCCACCAAATCTATATTACTGAATCCCACGGAACATTGGGCAAGACAACTTCGCTTCACGTAGAGGTCGGGCTCGCAAACCGGGGGCGTAGGGTTTATGACCAGGTCTTCGTTGCTCCGGTGCCCTTAACTTTTGATCCGTGAGGAGTTACGCGGTGCACAACATACCGTTGCAAAGCTCTGTGAGAGCTCTACGACGAGGGCAGCCAGCTTGCTCGCTGTGCCCATTTTTGGAGCCCAAAATCTGACGTTTTCACTAGTTTCAAGCCATTTTTCTTCTTTTACTCTGTTTTTCCGTCTCGGATCGTACGTCGTGAACTGTTAAAAGGACGACAACCTGACTTGCAGGACATTAGAGGGCCCTACAACGTGTCGATATCACGTCTTGCGAGGATGTTGAATTGTTGAAGTGGATGGGTTGTCGTTAAGCCCATTGGGCCATCTGAGTGGGCCATCTCTCTAGGCTGGGACTGTGAACCGTTAACACATATAGGAATTGTGCCATCAACACGACGTTTGCGATCATACCAACACTAATGCATCGGATCCCATCAGAACTCCGAAGTTAAGCGACCTTGGGCGAGGGTAGTACTAGGATGTGTGACCCCATGGGAAATCCTCGTGTTGCACCCCCTTTTCAAATTTTTTTGCCCTGGTTAGGGTTGCCAAGAAACTTTATCTACCAAATCTCTATTACTGAATCCCACGGAACATTGGGCAAGACAACTTCCCTTCACGTAGAGGCTAGCCACGCAAAACGAGGGCGTAGGGTTTGTGACCAGGTCTTTGTCGCTCCGGTGCCCTTAACTTTTGATCTGTAAGGAGTTACGCGCTACACAGCATACCGTTGCAAAGCTCTGTGAGAGCTCTACGACGGGGGCAGCCAGCTTGCTCGCTGTGCCCATTTTTGGAGCCCAAAATCTAACATTTTCATTAGTTTCAAGCCACTTTTCTTCTTTCACTCTGTTTTTCCTTCCCGGATCGTACATCGTGAACTGTTAAAAGGACGACAACCTGACTTGCAGGACATCGGAGGGCCCTACAACGTGTCGATATCACGTCTTGCGAGGATGCTGCGTTGTTGAAGCGTATGGGTTGTCGTTAAGCCCATTGGGCCATTTGAATGGGCCATCTCTCTAGACTGGGACTGTGAACCGTTAAGACATATAGGAATTGTGCCCTCAACATGACGTGTGCGATCATACCAACACTAATGCACCGGATACCATCAGAACTCCGAAGTTAAGCGTACTTGGGCGAGGGTAGTACTAGGATGTGTGACCCCATGGGAAATCCTCGTGTTGCACCCCCTTTTCAATTTTTTTTGCCCTGGTTAGGGTTGCCAAGAAACTTTATCCACCAAATCTCTATTACTGAATCCCACAAAACATTGGGCAAGACAACTTCGCTTCACGTCGAGGCTGGGCCCGCAAACCGAGGGCGTAGGCTTTGTGACCAGGTCTCCGTCGCTCCGGTGACCATATCTTTTGATCCTTAAAGAGTTACGCGACGCACAACATATTGTTGCAAAGCTCTCTAAGAGCTCAACGACGGGGGTAGCCAGCTTGCTCGCTATGCCAGATTTTGGAGCCCAAAATCGAACGTTTTCTTCAGTTTCAGGCCACTTTTCTTCTTTTGCTGTGTTTTTTCATCCCGGATCGTACGTCGTGAACTGTTAAAAGTACGAAAACCTGACTCGCGGGACATCAGCGGGCCCTACAACGTGTCGATATCACGTCTTGCAAAGGATGCTGCGTTGTTGAAGCGGATGGTTTGTCGTTAAGCGAATTGGGCCTTTTGAATGGGCCATCTCTCTAGGCTGGGACTGTGAACAGTTAACACATAAAGGAATTGTGCCCTCAACATGACGGGTGTGATCATAGCAGCACTAATGCTCCGGATCCCATCAGAACTCCGAAGTTAAGCGTGCTAGGGCGAGGGTAGTACTAGGATGTGTGACCCCATGGGAAGTCCTCGTGTTGCATCCCCTTTTCAATTTTTTTTGCCCTGGTTTGGGTTGCCAAGATACTATATCCACCAAATCTCTATTATTGAATCCCACGGAACATTGGGCAAGACAACTTCGCTTCACGTAGAGGCTGGACCTGCAAACCGAGGGCGTAGGGTTTGTGACCAGGTCTCCGTCGCTCTGGTGCCCATAACTTTTGATCCGTATGGAGTTACGCGGCGCACAGCATGCCGTTACAAAGCTCTCTGAGAGCTCTACTACCGGGGCAGATAGCTTGCTCGCTGTGCCCATTTTTGGAGCCCAAAATCAAACGTTTTCATCAGTTTCAGGACACTTTTCTTCTTTTGCTTTGTTTTTCCGTATCGGATCGTACATCGTGAACTGTTAAAAGGACGACAACCTGACTCGCGGGACATCAGAGGGCCCTACAACGTGTCGATGTCACGTCTTGCAAGCATGCTGCGTTGTTGATTCAGATGGGTTGTCGTTAAGCCCATTGGGCCTTTTGAATGGGCCATCTCTCTAGGCTGGGACTGTGAACAGTTAAGACATAAAGGAATTGTGCCCTCAACATGACGGGTGTGATCATATCAGCACTAATGCACCAGATCCCATCAGAACTCCGAAGTTAAGCGTGGTTGGACGAGAGTAGTACTAAGATGGAAGACCCCCTGGGAAGTCCTCACGTTGCACCCCCTTTTCAAATTTTTTTGCCCTAGTTTGGGTTACAAAGATACTTTATCTTCCAAATATTTATTACTGAATCCCACGGAACATTGGGCAAGAAAACTTCGCTTCACGTAGAGGCTGGGCCCATAAACCGAGGGCTTAGGGTTTGTGACCAGGTCTCCGTCACTCCGGTGCCCATAACTTTTGATCCGTAAGAAGTTTCGCGGCGTACAGCATACCGTTGCAAAGCACTCTGAGACCTCTAGGACAGGGGCAGCCAGCTTGCTGCTGTGTCCCTTTTTGGAGCCCAAAATCGAACGTTTCGATCCGTTTCAGGCCACTTTTCTTCTTTCGCTCTATTTTTTCATCCCGAATCGTACGTCGTGAACTGTTAGAAGGATGACAACGTGACTCACGGGACATCAGAGGGCCCTACAACGTGTCGATATCACGTCTTCCAAGCATGCTGCGGTTTTGAAGCGGACGGGCTGTCGTTAAGCCCATTGGGCCTTTTGAATGGGCCATCTCACTAGGTTGGGACTGTGAACAGTTAACACATAATGGAATTGTGGCCTCAACATGACGGGTGTGATCATACCAGCACTAATGCTCTGGATCCCATAAGAACTCTGAAGTTAAGCGTACTTGGGCGAGGATAGTACTAGGATGTGTGACCCCATGGGAAATCCTCGTGTTGCACCCCCTTTTCAATTTTTTTGCCTTGGTTAGGGTTGCCAAGAAGCTTTATCCACCAAATCTATATTACTGAATCCCACGGAACATTGGGCAAGACAACTTCGCTTCACGTAGAGGTCGGGCTCGCAAACCGAGGGCGTAGGGTTTGTGACCAGGTCTTCGTTGCTCCGGTGCCCTTAACTTTTGATCCTTAAGGAGCTACGCGGAGCACAACATACCGTTGCAAAGCACTCTGAGAGCTCTACGACGAGGGCAGCCAGCTTGCTCGCTGTGCCCATTTTTGGAGCCCAAAATCTGACGTTTTCATTAGTTTCAAGCCATTTTTCTTCTTTTACTCTATTTTTCCGTCTCGGATCGTACGTCGTGAACTGTTAAAAGGACGACAACCTGACTTGCAGGACATTAGAGGGCCCTACAATGTGTCGATATCACGTCTTGCGAGGATGCTGAATTGTTGAAGCGGATGGGTTGTCGTTAAGCCCATTGGGCCATTTGAATGGGCCATCTCTCTAGGCTGGGACTGTGAACCGTTAACACATATAGGAATTGTGCCCTCAACATGACGTGTGCGATCATACCAACACTAATGCATCGGATCCCATCAGAACTCCGAAGTTAAGCGACCTTGGGCGAGGGTAGTACTAGGATGTGTGACCCCATGGGAAATCCTCGTGTTGCACCCCCTTTTCAATTTTTTTTGCCCTGGTTAGGGTTGCCAAGAAACTTTATCCACCAAATCTCTATTACTGAATCCCACGGAACATTGGGCAAGACAACTTCGCTTCACGTAGAGGCCGGGCCCGCAAACCGAGAGCGTAGGGTTTGTGACCAGGTCTTCGTCGCTCCGGTGCCCTTAACTTTTGATCTGTAAGGAGTTACGCAGTGCACAGCATACCGTTGCAAAGCTCTCTGAGAGCTCTACGACGGGGGCAGCCAGCTTGCTCGCTGTGCCCATTTTTGGAGCCCAAAATCTAACGTTTTCATCACTTTCAAGCCACTTTTCTTCTTTCACTCTGTTTTTCCTTCCCGGATCGTACATCGTGAACTGTTAAAAGGACGACAACCTGACTTGCAGGACATCGGAGGGCCCTACAACGTGTCGATATCACGTCTTGCGAGGATGCTGCGTTGTTGAAGCGTATGGGTTTTCGTTAAGCCCATTGGGCCATTTGAATGGGCCATCTCTCTAGACTGGGACTGTGAACCGTTAACACATATAGGAATTGTGCCCTCAACATGACGTGTGCGATCATACCAACACTAATGCACCGGATACCATCAGAACTCCGAAGTTAAGCGTACTTGGGCGAGGGTAGTACTAGGATGTGTGACCCCATGGGAAATCCTCGTGTTACACCCCCTTTTCAATTTTTTTTGCCCTGGTTAGGGTTGCCAAGAAACTTTATCCACCAAATCTCTATTACTGAATCCCATGAAACATTGGGCAAGACAACTTTGCTTCACGTCTAGGCTGGGCCCGCAAACCGAGGGCGTAGGCTTTGTGACCAGGTCTCCGTCGCACTGGTGACCATATCTTTTGATCCTTAAAGAGTTACGCGACGCACAACATATTGTTGCAAAGCTCTCTAAGAGCTCAACGACGGGGGTAGCCAGCTTGCTCGCTATGCCAGATTTTGGAGCCCAAAATCGAACGTTTTCTTGAGTTTCAGGCCACTTTTCTTCTTTTGCTGTGTTTTTTCATCCCGGATCGTACGTCGTGAACTGTTAAAAGTACGACAACCTGACTCGCGGGACATCAGCGGGCCCTACAACGTGTCGATATCACGTCTTGCAAAGGATGCTGCGTTGTTGAAGCGGATGGGTTGTCGTTAAGCGAATTGGGCCTTTTGAATGGGCCATCTCTCTAGGCTGGGACTGTGAACAGTTAACACATAAAGGAATTGTGCCCTCAACATGACCGGTGCGATCATACCAGCACTAATGCACCGGATCACATCAGAACCCCGAAGTTAAGCGTGCTTGGGCAAGAGTAGTCCTAGGATGGGTGACCCCGTGGGAATTCCTCGTGTTGCACCCCCTTTTCATTTTTTTTTGCCCTGGTTAGGGTTGCCAATATACTTTATCCACCAAATCTCTATTACCGAATCCCACGGAACATCGGGCAAGACAACTTCGCTTCACGTAGAGGATGGACCTGCAAACCGAGGGCGTAGTGTTTGTGACCAGGTCTACGTCGCTCTGGTGCCCATAACTTTTTATCCGTAAGGAGTTACACGGCGCACAACATACCGTTGCAAAGCTCTCTGAGAGCTCTACGACGAGGGCTGCTAGCTTGCTCCCTTTGCCCACTTTTGGGGCCCAAAATCAAGCGTTTTCATCAGTTTCAGGCCACTTATCTTCTTTTGCTTTGTTTTTCCGTACCGGATCGTACATCGTGAACTGTTAAAAGGACGACAACCTGACTCGCGGGACATCAGAGGGCCCTACAACGTGTCGATATAACGTATTGCGAGGATGCTGCGTTGTTGAAGCGGATGGGTTGTCGTTAAGCCCATTAGGCCTTTTGAATGGGCCATCTCTCTGGGCTGGGGTTGTGCACAGTCAACACATAAGCGATTTGCGTCCTCAACATGACGGGTTTGTTCATATCAGCACTAATGCACCAGATCCCATCAGAACTCCAAAGTTAAGCGTGCTTGGGCGAGAGTAGTATTAGGATGGGTGACCCCCTGGGAAGTCCTCACGTTGCACCCCCTTTTCAATTTTTTTTGCCCTAGTTTGGGTTACAAAGATACTTTATCTTCCAAATATTTATTACTGAATCCCACGGAACATTGGGCAAGAAAACTTCGCTTCACATAGAGGCTGGGCCCGCAAACCTAGGGCGTAGGGTTTGTGACCAGGTCTTCGTCGCTCCGGTGCCCATAACTTTTGATCCGTAAGGAGTTATGCGGCGCACAACATACAGTTGCAAAGCTCTCTGAGAGCTCTACGACGGAGACAGCCAGCTTGCTCAATGTGCCCGTTTTTTTAGCACAAAATCTTGCGTTTTCATCAGTTTCAGGCCACTTTTCTTCTTTTGCACTGTTTTTTCATCCCGGATCGTACGTCGTGAACTGTTAAAAGGATGACAACCTGACTCGCGGGACATCAAAGGACCCTACAACGTGTCGATATCACATCTTGCAAGGATGCTGTGTTGTTGAAGCGGATGGGTTGTCATTAAGCCTATTGGGCCTTTTGAATGGGACATCTCTCTAGGTTGGGACTGTGAACAGTTAACACATAAAGGAATTATGCCCTCAACATGACATGTGCGATCATGCCAGCACTAATGCTCTAGATCCCATAAGAACTCCGAAGTTAAGCGTACTTGGGCGAGGATAGTACAAGGATGTGTGACCCCATGGGAAATCCTCGTGTTGCACCCCCTTTTCAATTTTTTTGCCTTGGTTAGGGTTGCCAAGAAGCTTTATCCACCAAATCTATATTACTGAATCCCACGGAACATTGGGCAAGACAACTTCGCTTCACGTAGAGGTCGGGCTCGCAAACCGAGGGTGTAGGGTTTGTGACCAGGTCTTCGTTGCTCCGGTGCCCTTAACTTTTGATCCGTAAGGAGTTACGCGGTGCACAACATACCGTTGCAAAGCTCTGTGAGAGCTCTACGACGAGGGCAGCAAGCTTGCTCGCTGTGACCATTTTTGGAGCCCAAAATCTGACGTTTTCATTAGTTTCAAGCCATTTTTCTTCTTTTGCTCCATTTTTGCATCCCAGATCGTACGTCGTGAACTGTTAAAAGGACGACAACCTGACTTGCAGGAAATCAGAGGGCCCAACAACGTGTCGATATCACGTCTTGCGAGGATGCTGCATTGTTGAAGCGGATGGGTTGTCGTTAAAGCCCATTGGGCTTTTTGAATGGGCCATCTCTCTTGGCTAGGACTGTGATCCATTAACACATATAGGAATTGTGCCCTCAACATGACGTGTGCGATCATACCAACACTAATGCATCGGATCCCATCAGAACTCCGAAGTTAAGCGACCTTGGGCGAGGGTAGTACTAGGATGTGTGACCCCATGGGAAATCCTCGTGTTGCACCCCCTTTTCAATTTTTTTTGCCCTGGTTAGGGTTGCCAAGAAACTTTATCCACCAAATCTATATTACTGAATCCCACGGAACATTGGGCAAGACAACTTCGCTTCACGTAGAGGTCGGGCTCGCAAACCGAGGGCGTAGGGTTTGTGACCAGGTCTTCGTTGCTCCGGTGCCCTTAACTTTTGTTCCGTAAGGAGTTACGCGGTGCACAACATACCGTTGCACAGCTCTGTGAGAGCTCTACGACGGGGGCAGCCATCTTGCTCGCTGCGCCTATTTTTGGAGCCCAAAATCTGACGTTTTCATTAGTTTCAAGCCATTTTTCTTCTTTTACTCTGTTTTTCCGTCTTGGATCGTACGTCGTGAACTGTTAAAAGGACGACAACCTGACTTGCAGGACATTAGAGGGCGCTACAACGTGTCGATATAACGTCTTCCTAGGATATTGCATTGTTGAAGAGGATGGGTTGTCGTTAAGCCCATTGGGCCTTTTGAATAGGCCATCTCTCAAGGCTGGGACTGTGAACTGTTAACACATATAGGTATTGTGCCCTCAACATGACGTGTGCGATCATACCAACACTAATGCATCGGATCCCATCAGAACTCCGAAGTTAAGCGACCTTGGGCGAGGGTAGTACTAGGATGTGTGACCCCATGGGAAATCCTCATGGTAAACCCCCTTTTCAATTTTTTTTGCCCTGGTTAGGGTTGCCAAGATACTTTTTCCACCAAATCTCTATTACTGAATCCCACGGAACATTGGGCAAGACAACTTCGCTTCACGTAGAGGCTGGGCCGCAAACCGAGAGCGTAGGGTTTGTGACCAGGTCTCTGTCGCTCCGGTGCCCATCACTTTTGATCTGTAAGGAGTTCCGCGCTGCACAGCATACCGTTGCCAAGCCCCCTGAGAGCGCCACGACGGGGTAACCCAGCCTGCCCGCTGTGCCCATTTTTGGGGCCCAAAATCTAACGTTTTCATTAGTTTCAAGCCACTTTTCTTCTTTCACTCTGTTTTTCCTTCCCGGATCGTACATCGTGAACTGTTAAAAGGACGACAACCTGACTTGCAGGACATCGGAGGGCCCTACAACGTGTCGATATCACGTCTTGCGAGGATGCTGCGTTGTTGAAGCGTATGGGTTGTCGTTAAGCCCATTGGGCCATTTGAATAGGCCATCTCTCTAGACTGGGACTGTGAACCGTTAACACATATAGGAATTGTGCCCTCAACATGACGTGTGCGATCATACCAACACTAATGCACCGGATACCATCAGAACTCCGAAGTTAAGCGTACTTGGGCGAGGGTAGTACTAGGATGTGTGACCCCATGGGAAATCCTCGTGTTGCACCCCCTTTTCAATTTTTTTTGCCCTGGTTAGGGTTGCCAAGAAACTTTATCCACCAAATCTCTATTACTGAATCCCATGAAACATTGGGCAAGACAACTTCGCTTCACGTCTAGGCTGGGCCCGCAAACAGAGGGCGTAGGCTTTGTGACCAGGTCTCCGTCGCTCCGGTGACCATATCTTTTGATCCTTAAAGAGTTACGCGACGCACAACATATTGTTGCAAAGCTCTCTAAGAGCTCAACGACCGGGGTAGCCAGCTTGCTCGCTATGCCAGATTTTGGAGCCCAAAATCGAACGTTTTCTTCAGTTTCAGGCCACTTTTCTTCTTTTGCTGTGTTTTTTCATCCCGGATCGTACGTCGTGAACTGTTAAAAGTACGACAACCTGACTCGCGGGACATCAGCGGGCCCTACAACGTGTCGATATCACGTCTTGCAAAGGATGCTGCATTGTTGAAGCGGATGGGTTGTCGTTAAGCGAAATGGGCGTTTTGATTGGGCCATCTGTCTAGGCTGGGACTGTGAACAGTTAACACATAAAGGAATTGTGACCTCAACATGACGGGTGTGATCATACCAGCACTAATGCTCCGGATCCCATCAGAACTCCGAAGTTAAGCGTGCTAGGGCGAGGGTAGTACTAGGATGTGTGACCCCATGGGAAATCCTCGTGTTGCACCACCTTTTCAATTTTTTTTGCCCTGGTTAGGGTTGCCAAGATACTTTATCCACCAAATCTCTATTACTGAATCCCACAGAACATTGGGTAAGACAACTTCGATTCACGTAGAGGTCGGGCCTGTAAACCGAGGGCATAGGGTTTGTGACCAGGTCTTCGTTGCTCCGGTGCCCTTAACTTTTGATCCGTAAGGAGTTACGCGGCGCACAGCATACCGTTGCAAAGCTCTGTGAGAGCTCTAAGACGGGGGCAACCATCTTGCTCGTTGCGTCCATTTTTGGAGCCCAAAATCTGACGTTTTCATTAGTTTCAGGCCACTTTTCTTCTTTTACTCTATTTTTCCGTCCCTGATCGTAGGTCGTGAGCTGTTAAAAGGACGACAACCTGACTTGCGGGACATCAGAGGGCCCTACAACGTGTCGATATCACGTCTTGCGAGGATGCTGCGTTGTTGAAGCGCATGGGTTGTCGTTAAGCCCATTGGGCCATTTGAATGGGCCATCTCTCTAGGCTGGGACTGTGAACCCTTAACACATATAGGAATTGCGCCGCCAACATGACGCGTACGATCATACCAGCACTAATGCACCGAATCCCATCAGAACTCCGAAGTTAAGCCTGCTTGGTCGAGAGTAGTACTAGGATGGGTGACCCCCTGGGAGGTCCTCGTGTTGTACTCCCTTTTCAAGTTTTTTTGCCTCGGGTAGGGTTGCCAGGATACTTTATCCACCAAATCTCTATTACTGAATCCCACAGAACATTGGGCAAGACAACTTCGCTGCACGTAGAGGCTGGGCCCGTAAACCGAGGGCGTAGGGTTTCTGACCAGGTCTCTGTCTCTCCGGTGCCCATAACTTTTGATCCGTAAGGAGTTACGCGGCACATTTCATACCGTTGCAAAGCTCTCTGAGAGCTCTACGACGGGGGCAGCCAGCTTGCTCGCTGTGCCCATTTTTGGAACCTAAAATCGAACGTTTTGATTACTTTCAGGCCACTTTTCCTCTTTTGCTCTGTTTTTACATTGTGGATTGTACGTCGTGAACTGTTAAAAGGACGACAACCTGACTCGCGAGACATCAGAGGGCCCTACAACGTGTTGATATCACGTCTTGCGAGGTTGCTGCGTTGTTGAAGCGGATGGGTTGTCGTTAAGCCCATTGGCCCTTTTGAATGGGCCATCTCTCTAAGATGGGACTGAGAACCGTTAACACATATAGGAATTGTGCCCTCAACTTGACGGGTGCGATCATACCAGTACTAATGCACCGGATCCCATCAGAACTCTGAAGTTAAGCGTGTTTGGGCGAGATTAGTACTAGGATGGGTGACCACCTGGAAAGTCCTCGTGTTGATCCCCTTTTCAAATTTTTTTGCCCTGGTTAGGGTTGCCAAGATACTTTGTCCACCAAATCTCTATTACTGAATCCCACGAAACATTGGGCAAGACAACTTCATTTCACGTAGAGGCTGGGCCTGCAAACCGAGGGCGTAGGGTATGTGACCAGGTCTCTGTTGCTCCGGTGCCCTTAACTTTTGATCCGTAAGGAGTTACGCGGCGCACAGCATACCGTTGCAAAGCTTTCTTAGAGCTCTACTACGGGGGCAGATAGCTTGCTCGCTGTGCCCCTTTTTGGAGCCCAAAATCGAACGCTTTCATTAGTTTCAGACCACTTTTCTTCTTTTGCTATGTTTTTTTGTCCCGGATGGTACATCATGAACTGTTAAAAGGACGACAACCTGACTTGCGGGACATCAGAGGGCCCTACAACATGTCGATATCACGTCTTGCAAGAATGCAGCGTTGTTGAAGCAGACGGGGTGTTGTTAAGCCCATTGGGCATTTTGAATGGCCATTTCTCTAGGCTGGGACTGTGAACAGTTAACACAACAAGGAATTGTGCCCTCAACATGACGGGTGTGATCATACCAGAACAAATGCACCGAATCCCATCAAAACTCCGAAGTTAAGCGTGCTTGGGCGAGAGTAGTAGTAGGATGGGTGACCCCCTGGGAAGTCCTCGTGTCGCACCCCCCTTTCAATTTTTTTTGCCCTGGTTAGGGTTGCCAAGATACTTTATCAACCAAATCTCTATTACTGAATCCCACGGAACATTGGGCAAGACAACTTCGCTTCACGTAGAGGTTGGGCCTGCAAACTGAGTGCGTAGGGTATGTGACCAGGTCTTCGTCGCTCCGGTGCCCATAACATTTGATCCGTAAGGAGTTAAGAGGTGCACAGCATTCCGTTGCAAAGCTCTCACAGAGCTCTACGACGGGGGCAGCCAGCTTGCTCGCTATGCCTATTTTTGGAGCCCAAAATCGAACGTTTTCATCAGTTTTAGGCCACTTTTCTTCTTTTCGTATGTTTTTTCATCCTGGATCGTACGTCTTGAACTGTTAAAAGGAAGACAACTTGACTCGCGGGACATAAGAGGGCCCTACAACGTGTCGATATCACATCTTGCAAGCATGCTGCGTTGTTGATTCGGATGGGATGTCGTTAAGCCCATTGGACCTATTGAATGGGCTATCTCTCTAGGTTGAGACTGTGAACAGTTAACACATAAAGGAATTGTGCCCTCAACATGACGGGTGCGATCATACCAGCACTAATGCACCGGATCCCATCAGAACTCCGAAGTTAAGCATGGTTGGGCAAGATTTGTACTAGGATGGGTGACCCCCTGGGAAATCCTCGTGTTGCACCCCCTTTTCAATTTTTTTTGCCCTGGTTAGGGTTGCAAAGATACTTTATCCACCAAATCTTTATTACTGAATCCCACGAAACATTTGGCAGGACAACTTCGCTTCACGTAGAGGCCGTGCCCGCAAACCGAGGGTGTAGGGTTTGTGACTAGGTCTCCGTCGCTCCGGTGCCCATAAGTTTTGATCCGTAAGGAGTTACGCGGCGCACAGCATACCATTGCAAAGCTCTCTGAGAGCTCTACGACGGGGGCAGCCAGCTTGCTCGCTATGCCCGCTTTTGGAGCTCAAAATCGAATGTTTTCATCAGTTTCAGGCCACTTTTCTTCTTTTGCTCTGTTTTTCCATCCCAGATCGTACGTCATGAGCTGTTAATAGGACAACAACCTAACTCGCAAGACATTAGAGGGCCCTACAACGTGTCGATATCACGTCTTGCGAGGATGCTGCGTTGTTGAAGCGGATGGGTTGTCGTTAAGCCCATTCGGCCTTTTGAATGGGCCATTTCTCTAAGCTGGGATTGTGAACTGTTACCACATATAGGAATTGTGCCCTCAACATGACAGGTGCGATCATACCAGCACTAATACACCGGATCCCATCAGAACTCCGAAGTTAAGCGTGCTTGGGCGAGAGTAGTACTAGGATCGGTGACCCCCTGGGAAGTCCTCGTGTTGCACCCCCTTTTCAATTTTTTTTGCCCTGGTTAGGGTTGCCTAGATACTTTATCCACTAAATCTCTATTACAGAATCCCACGGAACATTGGGCAAGACAACTTCGCTTCACGTAAAGGCTGGGCCCGCAAACTGAGGGCGTAGGGTTTGTGACCAGGTCTCTGTCGCTCCGGCGCCCATAACTTTTGATCTGTAAGGCGTTACGCGGTGCGCAGCATTCCGTTGCAGAGCTCTCTGAGAGCTCTACGACGGGGGTAGCTAGCTTGATCGCTGTACGCATTTTTGGAGCCCAAAATCAAACGTTTTCATCAGTTTCAGACCACTTTTCTTCTTTTGCCCTATTTTTCTATCCCTGATCGTACGTCGTGAACTGTTAAAAGGACGACAACTTGACTCGCGGGACATCAGAGGGCCCTACAACGTGTAGATATCACATCATGTAAGGATGCTGCGTTGTTGAAGCGGATGGGTTGTCGTTAAGCCCATTGGGCCTTTTGAATGGGCCATCTCTCTAGGCTAGGACTGTGAACAGTTAACATATAAAGGAATTGTGCCCTCAACATGACGGGTGTGATCATATCAGCATTAATGCACCATATCCTATCAGAACTCCGAAGTTAAGCATACTTGGGCGAGAGTAGTAGTAGGATGGGTGACCCCCTGGGAAGTCCTCGTGTTGCACCCCCTTTTCAATTTTTTTTGCCCTGGTTAGGGTTGCCAAGATACTTTATCCACCAAATCTCTATTACTGAATCCCACGGAACATTGGGCAAGACAACTTCGCTTCACGTAGAGGCTGGGCCAGCAAACCGAGGGCGTAGGGTTTGTAACCTGGTCTCTGTCGATCCGGTTCCCATAACCTTTGATCCGTAAGGAGTTACACAGCGCACAGCATTCCGTTGCAAAGCTCTCTAAGAGCTCTATGACGGGAGCAGCCAGCTTGCTCGCTGTGCCCTTTTTTGGAGCCCAAAATCAAATGTTTTCATCAGTTTCATGACACTTTTCTTCTTTTGCTCTGTTTTTCCGTCCCGGATCGTACGTCGTGAACTGTTAAAAGGACGACAACCTGACTCACGGGACATCAGAGGGCCCTACAACGTGTCGATATCATGTCTTGCAAGCATGCTGCGTTGTTGATTCGGATGTGTTGTCGTTAAGCCCAATGGGCCTTTTTAATGGGCTATCTCTCAGGGTCGGTACTGTGAACAGTTAACACATAAAGGAATTGTGCCCTCAACATGACGTGTGTGATCATATCAGCACTAATGCTCCAGATCCCATCAGAACTCCAAAGTGAAGTGTGCTTGGGCGAGTACTACTAGGATGGGTGACGCCCTGGGAAGTCCCTGTGTTGCACCCCCCTTTCAATTTTTTTTGCCCCGGTTAGGGTTGCCAAGATACTTTATCCTCCAAATCTCTATTACTGAATCCCGCAGAAAACTGGGCAAGAAAACTTCGCTTCACGTAGAGTCTGGGCTCGTAAACTGAGGGCGTAGGGTTTGTGACCAGGTCTCCATCGATTCGGTGCCCATAACTTTTGATCCGTAAGGAGTTACGCGGCACACAACATTCCGTTGCAAAGCTCTCTAAGAGCTCTATGACGGGAGCAGCTAGCTTGCTCGTTGTGCCCTTTTTTGGAGTCCAAAATCAAACGTTTTCACCAGTTTCAGGACACTTTTCTTCTTTTGCTCTATTTTTCCATCCCGAATTATATGTCGTGAACTGGTAAAAGGACGACAACTTGACTCGCAGGACATGAAAGGGCCCTACAACGTGTCGATATCACGTCTTGCGAGGATGCTACGTTATTGAAGCGGATGGGTTGTCGTTAAGCCCATTGGGCCTTTTGAATGGGCCATCTCTCTAGGCTGGGACTGTGAACCGTTAACACATATAGGAATTGTGCCCTCAACATGACGGGTGCGATCATACCAGCACTAATGCACCAGATCCCATCAGAACTCCAAAGTTAAGCGTGCTTGGGCGAGAGTAGTACTACGATGGATGACCCCCTGGGAAGCCCTCGTGTTGCACACCCTTTTCAATTTTTTTTGCCCTGGTTAGGGTTGCCAAGATACTTTATCCACCAAATCTCTATTACTGAATCCCACGAAACATTGGGCAAGACAACTTCGCTTCACCTTGAGGATAGGCCCGCAAACTAAGGGCGTAGGGTTTGTGACCAGGTCTCCGTCGCTCCGGTGCCCATATCTTTTGATCCGTAAGGAGTTATGCAATGCACAACATACTGTTGCAAAGCTCTCTGAGAGCTCTACTACTGGGTCAGCCAGCTTGCTCGCTTTGCCCATATTTGGAGCCCAAAATCGAACGTTTTCATCAGTTTTAGGACACTTTACTTATTTTGCTCTGTTTTTCCATCCCGGATTGTACGTTGTGAACTGTTAAAAGGACGACAACCTGACTCGCGGGACATTAGAGGGCCCTACAACGTGTCGATATCGCGTCTTGCGAGGATGCTGCGTTGTTGAGGCAGATGGGTTGTCGTTAAGCCAATTGGGCCTTTTGAATAGGCCATCTCTCTAGGCTGGCACTGTGAACAGTTAACACATAAATGAATTGTGCCCTCAACATGACGGGTGCGTTCATACCAGCACTAATGCTCAAGAACCCATCAGAACTCCAAAGTTAAGTGTGCTTGGGCGAGAGTAGTACTAGGATGGGTGACCCCGGGGAAATCCTCGTGTTGCACCCCTTTTTCAATTCTTTTTGCCTTGGTTAGGGTTGCCAGGATACTTTATCCACCAAATCTCTATTATTGAATCCCACGGAACATTGGGCAAGACAACTTCGCTTCATGTAGCGGCTAGGCCTGTAAACAGAGGGCGTAGGGTTTGTGACCAGGTCTCCGTCGCTCTGCTGCCCATAACTTTTGATCCGTAAGGAGTTACGCGGCGCACAGCATACGCAAAGCTCTCAGAGAGCTCTACGACTGGGGCAGCGAGCTTGCTCCCTGTGCCCCATTTTGGAGCCCAAAATCGAACATTTTTATCAGTTTCAGGCCACTTTTATTCTTTTGCTCTGTTTTTTCGTCCCGGATCGTACGTCATGAGTTGTTAAAAGGATGACAACCTTACTCGCGGGACATTAGGGGGCCCTACAACGCGTCGATATCACGTCTTGCAAGGATGTTGCGTTGTTGAAGAGGATGGGTTGTCGTTAAGCCCATTAGGCCTTTTGAATGGGCCATCTCTCTAGGCTAGGACTGCAAACTGTTAACACATAAAGGAATTGTGCCCTCAACATGACGGGGGCGATCATACCAGAACTAATGCACCGGATCCCATCAGAACTCCGAAGTTAAGCGTGCTTGGACAAGAGTAGTACTAGGATGGGTGACCCCCTGGGAAATCCTCGTGTTGCACCCCCTTTTCAATTTTTTTTGCCCTGCCTAGTGTTGCCAACATACTTTATCCACCAAATCTCTATTACTGAATCCCATGGAACATTGGGCAAGACAACTTCGCTACACGTAGAGGCTGGGCCCGCAAACCGAGGGCGTAGACTTTGTGACCAGGTTTCCGTCGCTCCGGTGCCCATATCTTTTGATCTGTAAGGAGTTATGCGACGCACAGCATACCATTGCAATGCTCTCTGAGAGCTCTACGACGGGTGCAGCCAGCTTGCTCGATGTTCCCATTTTTGGAGCCCAAAATCGAACGTTTTCATCAATTTCAAGACACTTTTCTTCTGTTTCTCTATTTTTCCGTCCCGGATCGTACGTTGTGAACTGTTAACAGGACGACAACCTCACTCGCGGGACATCAGAGGGCCCTACAACGTGTCGATATCACGTCTTCCAAGCATGCTACGTTGTTGAAGCGGATGGGTTGTCGTTAAGCCCATTGGGCCTTTTGAATGGGCCATCTCTCTAGGCTGGCACTCTGAACAGGTAACACATAAAGGAATTGTGCCCTCAAGAGCACAGGCGCGTTCATACCAGCACTAATACACCAGATCCCATCAGAACTCCCAAGTTAAGCGTGCTTGGGCGAGAGTAGTACTAGGATGGGTGACCCCCGGGGAAATCCTCGTGTTGCACCCCCATTTCAATTTTTTTTGCCTTGGTTAGGGTTGCCAGGATACTATATCCACCAAATCTTTATTATTGAATCCCAAGGAACATTGGGCAAGACAACTTCGCTTCATGTAGCGGCTGGGCCTGCAAACCGAGGGCGTAGGGTTTGTGACCAGGTCTCCGTCGCTTCAGTGCCCATAACTTTTGATCTGTAAGGAGTTACGCGGTGTACAGCATACCGTTGCGAAGCTCTCTGAGAGCTCTACGACGGGGGTAGCCAGCTTGATAGTTGTGCCCACTTTTGGAGCCCAAAATCGAATGTTTTCATCAGTTTCAGTCCACTTTTCTTCTTTTGCTCTGTTTTTGCGTCCCGGATCGTACGTCGTGAACTGTTAAAAGCATGACAACCAGACTCGCAGGACATCAGGGCGCCCTACAACGTATCGATATCACATCTTGCAAGCATGCTGCGTTGTTGAAGCGGATGGGTTGTCGTTAAGCCCATTGGGCCTTTTGAATGGGCCATCTTTCTAGACTAGGACTGCGAACTGTTAACACATAAAGGAATTGTGCCCTCAACATGACGGGTGCGATTGTACCAGCACTAATGCACCGGATCCCATCAGAACTCCGAAGTTAAGCGTGCTGGGGCAAGAGTAGTACTATGATGGGTGACCCCGTAGGAAATCCTCGTGTTGCACCCCATTTTCAATTTTTTTTGCCCTGGTTAGGGTTGCCAAAATACTTTATCCACCAAATCTCTATTATTGAATCCCACGGAACATTGGGCAAGACAACTTCGCTTCACGTAGAGGCTGGGCCCGCAAACCGAGGGCATAGACTTTATGACCAGGTCTCCGTTGCTCCGGTGCCCATAACTTTTGATCTGTAAGGAGTTACGCGGCGCACAGCATACCGTTGCATAGCTCTCTGAGAGCTCTACGACTGGAGAAGCCAGCATGCACGATATTCCTATTTTTGGAGCCCAAAATCGAACATCTTCATCAGTTACAAGCCACTTTTCTTCTTTTGCTCTATTTTTTTCGTCCCAGATCGTACGTCGTGAGCAGTTAAAAAGACGACAACCTGACTCGCGGGACATTAGAGGGCCCTACAACGTGTCGATATCACGTCTTGCGAGGATTCTGTGTTGTTGAAGCAGATGGGTTGTCGTAAAGCCAATTGGGCCTTTTGAATGGGCCATCTCTCTAGGCTAGGACTGCGAACTGTTAACACATAAAGGAATTGTGCCCTCAACATGACGGGTGCGTTCATACGAGCACTAATGCTCTAGAACCCATCAGAACTCCAAAGTTAAGCGTGCTTGGGCGAGAGTAGTACTAGGATGGGTGACCCCTTGGGAAATCCTCGTGTTGCACCCCCTTTTCAATTTTTTTTGCCCCGGTTAGGGTTGCCACGATTCTTTATCCTCCAAATCTCTATTACTGAATCCTACGGCACATTGGGCAAGACAACTTCGCTTCACATAGAGGCTGGGCCCGCAAACCGAGGGCGTAGGATTTATGACCAGGTCTCCGTCGATCCGGTGCATATAACTTTCGATCCGTAAGGACTTACGCGACGCACAGCATACCGTTGCGAAGCTCTCTGAGAGCTCTACGACGGAGGCAGTCAGCTTGCATGCAATGCCCATTTTTGGAGCCCAAAATCGAACGTTTTCATCAATTTCAGGCCACTTTTCGTCTTTTGCAATGTTTTTCCGTCCCGGATCGTACGTCATGAACTGTTAAAAGGACGACAACCTGACTCGCGGGACATCCGAGGGCCGTACAACGTGTCGATATAACATCTTGCGCGGATGCTGCGTTGTTGAAGCAGATGGGTTGTCGTTAAGCCCATTGGGCCTTTTGACTGGGCCATCTCTCTAGGCTGGGATTGTGAACCGTTAACACATGTAGGAATTGTGCCCTCAACATGACGGGTGCGATCATACCAGCACTAACGATCCAGAACCCATCAGAACTCCAAAGTTAAGCGTGCTTGGGCGAGAGTAGAACTAGGATGGGTGACCCCCGGGGAAATCCTCGTGTTGCACCCCCTTTTCAATTTTTTTTGCCTTGGTTAGGGTTGCCAGGATACTTTATCCACCAAATCTCTATTACTGAATCCCACGGAACATTGGGCAACACAACTTCGCTTCACAGAGAGGCTGGGCCGGAAAACTGAGGGCGTAGGGTTTGTGACCAGGTCTCCGTCGCTCCAGTGCCCATAACTTTTGATTCGTAAGGAGTTACGCGGCGCACAGCATACCGTTGCAAAGCTCCCTGAGAGCTCTACAACAGGGGCTGCCAGCTTGCTCGTTGAGCCCCTTTTTGTAGCCCAAAATTGAACTTTTTCATCAGTTTCAGGCCACTTTTGTTCTTTTGCTCTATTTTTTCATCCACCATCGTACGTCGTGAACTGTTAAAAGGGAGACAGCCTGACTCGCGGGACATCAGAGGTCGCTACAATGTGTCGATATCACGTCTTGCGAAGATGATGCGTTGTTAAAGCGAATGGGTTGTCGTTAAGCTAATTGGGCCTTTTGAATGGGCCATCTCTCTAGGTTGGGACTGTGAACAGTTAACACATAAAGGAATTGTGCCCTCAACATGACAAATGCGATCATACCAGAAATAGTGCTCCGGATCCCAAAAGAACTCCGAAGTTAAGCGTGCTTGGGCGAGAGTAGTACTATGATGGGTGACCCCCTGGGAAATCCTCATTATTCACCCCCTTTTCAATATTTTTTGCCCTGGTTAGGGTTGGCAGGATACTTTATCCACCAAATCTCCATTACTGAATGCCACGGAACATTGGGCAAGACAACTTCGTTTCACGTAGAGGCTGGGGCCCGCAAACCGAGGGCGTAGTGTTTGTGACCAGGTCTCTGTCGCTCCGGTGCCCATAACTTTTGATCTGAAAGGAGTTACGCGGCGCACAGCATACTGTTGCAAAGCTCTTTGAGAGCTCTACAACGGGGGAAGTGAGCTTGCTCGCTGTGCCCTTTTTGGATCCCAAAATTGAACGTTTTCAACATTTTCATGCCACTTTTCTTCTTTTGCTATGTTTTTCCATCCTGGATCGTATGTCGTGAACTGTTAAAAGGACGACAACTTGACTCGCGGAACAACAGAGGGCCCTACAATGTGTCGATATCACGTCTTGCGAGGATGTTGCGTTGTTGAAGCGGATGGGTTGTTGTTAAGCCTATTGGGCCTTTTGAATGGGACATCTCTCTCTGCTAGTACTGTGAACAGTTAACACATAAAGGAATTGTGCCCTCAACATGACGGGTGCGATCATACCAGCACTAATGCTCCGGATCCCACCAGAACTCCGAAGTTAAGAGTGCTTGGGCGAGAGTAGTACCATGATAGGTGACCCCCTGGGAAATCCTCGTGTTGCACCCCCTTTTCAATTTTTTTTGCCCTGGTTAGAGTTGCCAAGATACTTTATCCACCAAATCTCTATAACTGAATCCCACGGAACATTGGGCAAGACAACTTGGCTTCACGTAGAGGTTGGGCCCGTAAACCGAGGGCGTAGTGTCTGTGACCAAGTCTCCGTCCCTCCGGTGCCCATAACTTTTTATCCGAAAGGAGTTACGCGGCGCACGGCATACCGTTGCAAAGCTCTATGACAGGTCTACGATGGGGGCATCCATCTTGCTTGCTGTGACCATTTTTTGAGCCAAAATCGAACGTTTTCATTAGTTTCAGGCCACTTTTCTTCTTTTGCTCTGTTTTTCGGTCCCGGATCGTATGTCGTAAACTGTTAAAAGGACGACAACCTGACTCGCAGGACATCAGAGGCCCCTAAAACGTGTCGATATCACGTCTTGCGAGGATGCTACGTTGTTGAAGCAGATGGGTTATCGTTACGCCCATTGGGCCTTTTGAATGGGCCGTCTCTCTAGGCTGGGACTGTGAACCGTTAACACATAAAGGAATTGTGCCCTCAACATCACGGGTGCGATCATACCAGCACTAATGCAGCGGATCCCATCAGAACTCCGAAGTTAAGCGTGCTTGGGCGAGAGTAGTACTAGGATGGGTGACCCCCTGGGAAGTCCTCGTGTTGCACCACATTTTCAATTTTTTTTGCCTGGTTAGGGTTGGCAGGATACTTTATCCACAAAATCTCTATTAATGAATCCCACAGAACATTGGGCAAGACAACTTCGCTTCATTTAGAGGCTGGGGCCCGCAAACCGAGGGCGTAGGGTTTGTGACCAGGTCTCCATCGTTCCGGTGCCCATAACTTTTGATCTGTAAGGAGTTACCCGGCACACAGCATACCGTTGCAAAGCTCTCTGAGAACTCTACGACGGTGGCAGCCAGCTTGCTCGTTGTGCCAGTTGTTGAAGCCCAAAATCGAACGTTTTCATCAGTTTCAAGCCACTGTTCTTCTTATGCTCTGTTTTTCGGTCCCGGAACGTATGTCGTGAACTGTTAAAAGGATGACAACCAGACTCGCGGGACATCAGAGGGCCCTACAACGTGTCGATATCACGTCTTGCGAGGATGCTGCATTGTTGAAGCGAATGGGTTATCGTTAAGCCCATTGGGCCTTTTGAATGGGCCATTACTCTAGGCTGGGACTGTGAACCGTTAACACATATAGGAATTGTGCCCTCAACATGACAGATGCCATTATACCAGCACTAATGCACCGAATTCCATCAGAACTCCAAAGTTAAGCGTGCTTGGGCCAGAATAGTACTAGGATGGGTGACCCCTTGGGAAGTCTTCGTGTTGCACCCCTCGTTTCAATTTTTTTTGCCTTGGTTAGGGTTGACGGGATATTTTATCCACCAAATCTCTTTTACTGAATCCCACGGAACATTGGGCAAGACAACTTCGCTTCACTTAGAGGCTGGGCCCGCAAACCGAGGGCGTAGGGTTTGTGACCAGGTCTCTGTCGCTTCGGTGCCCATAACTTTTGATCCTTAAGGAGTTACGCGGCGCACAACATACCGTTGCAAAGCTCTCTGGGAGCTCTACGACAGGGGCAGCCAGCTTGCTTGCTGCGCCAGTTTTTGGATCCCAAAATGGAATGTTTTCATCAGTTTCAGGCAACTTTTCTTCTTTTGCTCTGTTTTTCCGTCCCGGATCGTACGTCGTGAACTGTTAAAAGGACAACAACCTGACTCGCGGGACATCAGATGGCCCTACAACGTGTCGATATCACGTCTTGCAAAGATGCTGCGTTGTTGTAGTGGATGGGTTGTCGTTAAGCCAATTGGGCCTTTTGAATGGGCCATCTCTATAGGCTGGGACTGTGAACAGTTAGCACATAAACGAATTGTGCTCTCAACAAGACGGGTGCGATCATACCAGCACTAATACTCCAAAACCCATCAGAACTTCGAAGATAAGCGTGCTTGGGCGAGAGTAGTACTAGGATGGGTGACCCCCTGGGAAATCCTCGTGTTGCACCCCCTTTTCAATTTTTTTTGCCCTGGTTTGGGTTGCCAAGATACTTTATCCACCAAATCCCTATTACTGAGTCCCACGGAACTTTGGGTAAAACAACTTCGCTTCACAAAGAGGCTGGGCCCGCAAACCAAGGGCATAGGGTTTGTGACCAGGTCTCCGTCGCTCCAGTGCCCATAACTTTTGATCCGTAAGGAGTTACGCGGCGCATAGCATACCGTTGCAAAGCTCTCTCAGAGCTCAACGACGGGGGCTTCCAGCTTGCTCGCTGTACCCATTTTTGGTGCCCAAAATCGAACATTTTCATCAGTTTCAGGCCACTTTTCTTCTTTTGCTCTGTTTTTCCGTCCCGGATCGTACGCCGTGAGCTGTTAAAAGGACGACAACCATTCTCGCGGGACATCAAAGGGCCCTACAATGTGTCGATATCACGTCTTGCGAGGATGCTGAGTTGTTGAAGCAAATGGGTTGTCGTTAAGCCCATTGGGTCTTTTGAATGGGCCATCTCTCTAGGCTGGGACTGTGATCTGTTAACACATAAAGGAATTGTGCCCTCAACATGGCGGGTGCGATCATACCAGCACTAATGCACCGGATTCCATCAGAACTCTGAAGTTAAGCGTGCTTGGACAAGAGTAGTACTATGATGGGTGACCCCCTGGGAAATCCTCGTGTTGCACCCCCTTTTCAATTTTTTTTGCCCTGGTTAGGGTTGCCAACATACTTTATCCACCAAATCTCTATGACTGAATCCCACGGAATATTGGGCAAGACAACTTCGCTTCACGTAGCGGCTGGGCCCGCAAACTGAGGGCGTAGACTTTGTGACCAGGTCTCCGTCGCTCCGGTGCCCATAACTTTTGATCCGAAAGGAGTTACGCGGCGCACAGCATACCGTTGCAAAGCTCTCTGAGAGCTCTACGGTGGGGGAAGCCAGATTGCTTGTTGTGCCCATTTTTGGAGCACAAAATCGAACGTTTTCATCAGTTTCAGGCCACTTTTCTTCTTTTGCCCTGTTTTTTCGTCCCGGATCGTAGGCCATGAACTATTAAAAGGACGACAACCAGACTCGCGGGACATCCGAGAGCCCTACAACTTGTTGATATCACGTCTTGCGAGGATGTTGCGTTGTTGAAGCTGATGGGTTGTCGTTAAGCCCATTGGGCCTTTTGAATGGGCCATATCTCTAGGCTGGGACTGTGAACCATTAACACATATAGGAATTATGCCCTCAACATGACCAGTGCGATCATACCAGCACTAATGCACCAGATCTCATCAAAACTCTGAAGTTAAGCGTGCTTGGACAAAAGTAGTACTAGGATGGGTGACCCCCTGGGAAGTCCTCGTGTTGCAACCCCTTTTCAATTTTTTTTGCCCTGGTTATGGTTGCCAAGATACTTTATCCACCAAATCTCTACTACTGAATCCCACGGAACATTGAGCAAGACAACTTCGCTTCACGTAAAGGCTGGGCCCGCAAACCGAGGGCGTAGGGTTTGTGACCAGGTCTCCGTCGCTCCGGTGACCATAACTTTTGATCCGTACGGAGTTACGCGGCACACAGCATACCGTTAAAAAGCTCTCTGAGAGCTCTACGACGGGGGCAGCCAGCTTGCTCGCTCTGCCTATTTTTGGAGCCCAAAATGGAATGTTTTCATCAGTTTCATGCCACTTATCTTCTTTTGCTCTATTTTTTCGTCTAGGATCGTACGTCATGAACTGTTAGTTGCAGGGATGCTGCGTTGTTGAAGCGGATGGGTTGTCATTAAGCCCTTTGGGCCTTTTGAATGGGCTATCTCTCTAGGCTGGGACTGTGAACTGTTAACACATATAGGAATTGTGCCCTCAACATGACGGGTGCGATCATACCAGCACTAATGCACCGGATCCCATCAGAACTCCGAACTTAAGCGGGCTTTGGTGAGAGTAGTACTAGGATGGGTGACCCCCTTGGAACTCCTCGTGGTTCACCCCCTTTTCAATTTTTTTTGCCCTAGTTAGGGTTGCCAGGATACTTTATTCACCAAATCTCTATTACTGAATCCCACGGAACATTGGGCAAGACAACTTCGCTTCTCGTAGAGGCTGGGCCAGCAAACCGAGGGCGTAGGGTTTGTGACCAGGTCTCCGTCGCTCCGGTGCCCATAACTTTTGATCCGTAAGGAGTTACGCGGCGCACAACATACCGTTGCAAAGCTCTCTAAGAGCTCTACGACGAGGGCAGCCAGCTTGCTCACTGTGCCCGATTTTTGGAGCCCAAAATCGAATGTTTTCTTCAGTTTCAGGCCACTTTTCTTCTATTGCTCTATTTTTCCGTCCCGGATCGTACGTCGTGAACTGTTAAAAGGACTACAACCTGACTCGCGGGACATCAGAGGGCCCAACAACGTGTCAATATCACGTCTTGCTAGGATGCTGCATTGTTGAAGCGGATGGGTTGTCGTTAAGCCCATAGGGCCTTTTGAATGGGCCATCTCTCCAGGCTGGGACGGTGAACAGTTATCACATAAAGGAATTGTGCCCTCAACATGACGGGTGTGATCATACCAGCGCTAATGCTCCGGATCCCATCAGAACTCCGAAGTTAAGCGTGCTTGGGCGAGAGTAGTGCCAGGACGGGTGACCCCTTGGTATATCCTCGTGTTGCACCCACTTTTCAATTTTTTTTGACCTGGTTAGGGTTGCCAAGATACTTTATCCACCAAATCTCTATTACTGAATCCCATGGAACATTGGGCAAGACAACTTCACTTCACGTAGAGGCTGGGCCCGCAAACCAAGGCCGTAGGGTTTGTGACCCGGTCTCCGTCGCTCCGTTGCCCATAACTTTTGATCCGTAAGGAGTTACGCGGCGCACAGCATACTGTTACAAAGCTCTCTAAGAGCTCTACGATGGGGGCAGCCAGCTTGCTCGCTGTTCCCATTTTTGGAGCACAAAATCGAACATTTTCATCAGTTTCAGGCCACTTTTCTTCTTTTGCTCTATTTTTCCGTCCCAGATCGTACATCGTGAACTGTTAAATGAATGACAACCTGACTCGCGGGACATCAGAGGGCCCTATAACGTGTCGATATGACGTCTTGCTAGAATGCTGCGTTGTTGAAGCGGATGGGTTATCATTAAGCCCATTGGGGCTTTTGAATGGGCTATTTCTCTAGGATGGGACTGTGAACCGTTAACACATATAGGAATTGAGCTCTAAACATGGCGAGTTCGAACATACAAGCACTAATGCACCGGATCCCATCAGAACTCCGAAGTTAAGCGTGCTTGGGCGAGAGTTGTACTAGGATGGGTGACCCCTGGGAAGTCCTCGTGTTGCACCCCACCTTTTCAATTTTTTTTGCCCTGGTTAGGGTTGCCAGGATACGTTATCCACCAAATCTCTATTACTGAATCCCATGGAACATTGGGCATGAAAACTTCGCTTCACGTAGAGGCTGGGCCCGCAAACCGAGGGCGTATTGTTTGTGACCAGGTCTCCGTTGCTACGGTGCCCATAACTTTTGATCCGTAAGGAGTTACGTGGCGCACAGCATACCGTTGCAACGCTCTCTGAGAGCTCTACGACCGGGGCAGAAAGCTTGCACGCTTTGCCTATTTTTGGAGCCGAAAATCGAACGTTTTCATCAGTTTCAGGCCACATTTCTTCTTTTGCTCTGTTTTTCCATCCCGAATCGTACGTCGTGGACTATTAAAAGAACGACAACCTGACTCGCGGGACATCAGAGGGCCCTACAACGTGTCGATATCACGTCTTGCGAGGATGCTGCGTTGTTAAAGCGGATGGGTTATCGTTAAGCCCATTTTGCCGTTTGAATGGGCCATCTCTCTAGGTTGAGACTGTGAACCATTAACACATATAGGAATTGTGCCCTCAATATGACAGGTGCGATCATACCAGCACTAATGCACCGGATCCCATCAGAACTCCGAAGATAAGCGTGCTTGGGCGAGAGTTGTACTAAGATGGGTGACCCCCTGGGAAGTTGACCAGGTCTCTGTCGCTCAGGTGCCAATAACTTATGATCCGTAAGGAGTTACGCGGCGCACAGCATACGTTTGCAAAGATCTCTCTGAGAGCTCTACGACGGGGGCAGGCAGCTTGCTCACTGTGCCTATTTTTTGAGCCCAAAATCGAACGTTTTCATCTGTTTTAGGCCACTTTTCTTCTTTTGCTCGGTTTTTCCGTCCTGGATCGTACGTCGTGAATTGTTAAAAGGATGACAACCTGACTCGCGGGACATCAGAGGGTCCTACAACGTGTGGATATCATGTCTTGCGAGGATGCTGCGTTGTTGAGGCGGATAGGTTGTCGTTAAGCCCATTGGCCCTTTTGAATGGGCCATGTGTCTAGGCTGCGACTGTGAACCTTTAACACATAAAGGAATTGTGCCCTCAACATGACGGGTGTGATCATACCAGTACTAATAAACCGGATCCCATCAGAACTCCGAAGTTAAGCGTGCTTAGGCGAGAGTAGCACTAGGATGGGTGACCCCTTGGGAAGTCCTCGTGTTGCACCCCCTTTTCAATTTTTTTTGCCCTGCTTACGGTTGCCGAGAAACTTTATCCACCAAATCTCTATTACCGAATCCCACGGAACATTGGGCAAGACAACTTCGCTGCACGTAGAGGCTGGGACCACAAACCGAGGGCGTAGGGTTTGTGACCAGGTCTCCGTCGCTCAGGTGCCCATAACTTTTGATCTGTAAGGAGTTACGCGACGCACAACACACCGTTGAAATGCTCTCTGAGAGCTCTACGACGGGGGTAGCCAGCTTGCTCGCTGTGCCCATTTTTGGACCTCAAAATCGAACGTTGTCATCAGTTTCAGGCCACTTTTCTTCTTTCGCTCTGTTTTTCAGTCCCGGATCGTACGTCTTGAACTGATAAAAGGACGACAACCTGACTCGCGGGATATCAGAGGGCCCTACAACGTTTCGATATCTCGCCTTGCGAGGATGCCTCATTGTTGACGCGGATGGGTTGTCGTTAAGCCCATTGGGCCTTTTGAATGGGCGATCTCTTTAGGCTGGGACTGTGAACCGTTAACACATAAAACAATTATGCCCTCCACATGACGGGTGTGATCATACCAGCACTAATGCACCGGATCCCATCAGAACTCCGAAGTTAAGCGTGCTTGGTCGAGAGTAGTACTAGGATGGGTGACCCCCTGGGAAGTCCTCGTGTTGCACCCCATTTTCAATTTTTTTTGCCCTGGTTAGGATTGCCATGATACTTTATCCACCAAATCTCTATTACCGAATCCCACAGAACTTTGGGCAAGCCAACTTCGCTTCACGTAGAGGCTGGGCCCGCAAATCGAGGGCGTAGGGTTTGTGACCAGGTCTCCGTCGCTCCGATGCCCATAACTTTTGATCTGTAAGGAGTTACACGGCGCACAACATACCGTTGCAAAGCTCTATGAGAGCTCTACGACAGGGGCAGCCAGCTTGCTTGCTGTGCCCATTTTTGGACCCCAAAATCGTACGTTTTCATCAGTTTCAGGCCATTTTTCTTCTTTTGCCCTATTTTTCCATCCTGGATCGTGCGTCATGAATTGATAAAAGGACGACAACCTGACTCGCTGGACATCGGAGGGCCTACAACGTTTCGATATCACGTCTTGCGAGGATGCTGCGTTGTTGAAGCGGATGGGTTGTCATTAAGCCCATTGGGCCTTTTGAATGGGCCATCTCTCTAGGCTGGGACAGTGAACCGTTAACACATAAAGGAATTATGCCACAACATGACGGGTGTGATCATACCAGCACTAATGAACCAGATCCCAACAGAACTCCGAAGTTAAGCGTGCTTTGGCGAGAGTTGTACTAGGATGGGTGACCCCTGGGAAGTCCTCGTGTTTCACCCCTTTTCAATTTTTTTTGCCCTGGTTAGGGTTGCCAAGATAGTTTATCCACCAAATCTCTATTACCGAATCCCACAGAACATTGGGCAAGACAACTTCGCTTCACGTAGAGGCAGGGCCCGCAAAACGAGGGCGTAGGGTTTGTGACCAGGTCTTCGTCGCTCCGGTGCCCATAACTTTTGATTCGTAAGGAGGTACGCGGCGCACACCATACCGTTGCAAAGCTCTCTGAGAGCTCTACGACGGGGGCAGCCAGCTTTCTTGGTGGGGCCCTTTTTTGACCCCAAAATTGAGCGTTTTCATCAATTTCAGGCCACTTTTCTGCTTTTGCCCTATTTTTCCGTCCCGGATCGTACGTCGTGAGCTGTTAAAAGGATGACAACCTGACTCGTAGGACATCAGAGGGCCCTAGGACGTGTCGAAATCACGTCTTGCGAGGATGCTGCGTTGTTGAAGCGGTTGGGTTGTCGTTAAGACCATTGGGCCTTTTGAATTGGCCATCTCTCTAGGCTGGGACAGTGAACCGTTAACACATATAGGAATTGTGCCCTCAACATAACGGGTGCGATCGTAACAGCACTAATGCACCGGATCCCATTAGAACACCGAAGATAAGCGTGCTTGGGCGAGAGTAGTACTAGGATGGGTGACCCCTTGGGAAGTCCTCGTGTTGCACCCCCTTTTCAATTTCTTTTGAACAGGTTAGGGTTGCCAAGATAGTTTTTCCACCAAATCTCTATTACAGAATCCCACGGAACATTAAGCAAGACAACTTCGCTTCACGTAGAGGCCGGGCCCGCAAACCGAGGGCGTAGGTTTTGTGACCAGGTCTCTGTCGCTCCGGTGCCCATAACTTTTGATCCGTAAGGATTTACGCGGCGCACAACATACCGTTGCAAAGCTCTCTCAAAGCTCTACGACGGGGGCAGCTAGCTTGCTCGCTGTGCCCTTTTTGGATCCCAAACTTGAACGTTTTCATCAGTTTCAGGCCACTTTTCGGCTTTTGCTCTGCTTTTCCATCCCGAATCGTACGTCGTGAGCTATTGAAAGGACGACAACCTGACTCGTGGGACATCAGTAGGCCCTAGGACGTGTCGATATCAAGTCTTGCGAGGATGCTGCGTTGTTGAAGCGGTTGGGTTGTCGTTAAGCCCTTTGGGCCTTTTGAATGGGCCATCTCTCTAGGCTGGGACTGTGAACCATTAACACATATAGGAATTGTGACCTCAACATGACGTGTGCAATTATACGACCTCTAATGCACTGGATCCCATCAGAACTCTGAAGTTAAGCGTGCTTGGGCGAGAGTAGTGCTAGGATGGGTGACCCCCTGGGAAGTCCTCGTGTTGCACACCCTTTTCAATTTTTTTTGCCCTGTTTAGGGTTGCCAAGATACTTTATCCCCCAAATCTCTATTACCGAATCCTACGGAACATTGGGCAAGAGAACTTTGCTTCACGTAGAGGCTGGGCCCACAAACCGAGGGCGTAGGATTTGTGACCAGGTCTTTTTCGCTCAGGTGCCCATAACTTTTGATCCGTATGGAGTTACGCGGCGCACAGCATATCGTTACAAAGCTTTTTGAGAGCTCTCCAACGGGGGCATCCAGTTTGCTCGTTGTGCCCTTTTTGGAGGCCAAAATCGAATGTTTTCATCAGTTTCAGGCCACTTTTCATCTTTTGCTCTGTTTTCCCGTCCCGGATCGTATGTCGTGAATTGTTAAAAGGACGACAACCTGACTCGCGGGACATCAGAGTACCCTACATCATGTCAATATCACGTCTTGCGAGGATGCTGTGTTGTTGAAGCGGATGGGTTGTCGTTAAGCCCATTAGGCCTTCTGAATGGGCCATCTCTCTAGGCTAGGACTGTGAACCGATAACACATGAAGGAATTGTGACCTCAACATGACGTGTGCGATCATACCACCTCTAATGCAGCGGATCCCATCAGAACTTCGAAGTTAAGCGTGCTTGGGCGAGAGTAGTGCTAGGGTGGGTGACCCCCTGGGAAGTCCTCGTGTTGCACCACATTTCAATTTTTTTTGCCCTGGTTAGGGTTGCCAAGATACTTTATTCACCAAATCTCTATTACCGAATACAACGGAACATTGGGCAAGACAACTTTGCTTCACGTAGAGGATGGGCCCACAAACCGATGGCGTAGGGTTTGTGACCAGGTCTCCGTCGCTCAGGTGCCCATAACTTTTGATCCGTAAGGAGTTACGCGGCGCACAGCACACCGTTGCAAAGCTCTCTGAGAGTTCTACGACGGGGGAAGCCAGCTTGCTCATTGTGCCCGTTTTTGGACGCCAAAATCGAATGTTTTCATCAGTTTCAGGCCACTTTTCTTCTTTTCCTCTATTTTTCCGTTCTGGATCGTACGTTGTGAACTAATAAAAGGACGACAACCTGACTTGTGGGACATCAGAGGGCCGTACAACGTTTCGATATCACGTCTTGCGAGGATGCTGCGTTGTTGAAGCAGATGGGTTGTCGTTAAGCCCATTGGGCCTTTTGAATGGGCCATCTCCCTAAACATGACGGGTATGATCATACCAGAACTAATGCATCGGATCCCATCAGAACTCCGAAGTTAAGCGTGCTTGACCGAGTTACCGAATCCCACGGAACATTGGGGAAGACAACTTCACTTCACGTAGAGGCTGGGCCCACAAACCGAGGGCGTAGGGTTTGTGACCAGGTCTCCGTCGCTCCGGTGCCCTTAACTTTTGATCCGTAAGGAGTTACGCGGCGCACACCATACCGTTGCAAAGCTCTCTGAGAGCTCTACGACGGGGCAGCCAACTTGCATGCTGTGCCCCTTTTTAAACCCCAAAATTGAACGTTTTCATCAGTTTCAGGCCACTTTTATGCTTTTGCTCAGTTTTTCAATCACGGATCGTACGTCGTGAGTTTTTAAAAGGACGACAACATGACTCGCAGGACATCAGAGGGCTCTACGATGTGTCGATATCACGTCTTGCAAGGATGCTGCGTTGTTGAAGCGGTTGGGTTGTCCATAAGTCCATTGGGCCTTTTGAATGGGCCATCTCTCTAGGCTGGGACTGTGAACCATTAAAACATATAGGAATTGTGCCCACAATATGACGGGTGCGATCATACCAGCACTAATAAACCGGATCTTATCAGAACTCCGAAGTTATGCGTGCTTGGGCGAGAGTAGTACTAGGATGGGTGACCCCCTGGGAAGTCCTCTTGTTGCACCCCTTTTCAATTTTTTTTGCCCTGGTTAGAGTTGCCAAGATACTTTATTCACCAAATCTCTATTACTGAATCCCACGGAATATTGGGCAAGACAACTTCGCTTCACGTTGAGGCTGGGCCCGCAAACCGAGGGCGTAGGGCTTGTGACCAGGTCTCTGTCGCTCAAGTTTCCATAACTTTTGATCTGTAAGGAGTTACGCAGCGCACATCATACCGTTGCAAAGCTCTCTGGGAGCTCTACGACGTGGGCAGCTAGCTTGCTCGCTTTGCCCATTTTTAGAGTCCAAAATCGAACGTTTTCAACAGTTTTAGGCCACTTTTCTTCTTTTGCTCTATTTTTTCATCCCGGATTGTACGTCGTGAATTGTTAAAAGGACGACAACCTGACTCGCGGGACATCAGAGGACCCTAGAACGTTTCGATATCACGTCTTGCGAGGATGCTGCGTTGTTGAAGTGGATGGGTTGTCGTTAATCCCATTGGGACTTTTGAATAGACCATCTCTGTAGGCTGGGACTGTGAACCGTTAACACATAAAGGAATTGTGCCCTCAACATGACGGGTGTGATCATACCAGCACTAACGCACCGGATTCCATGAGAACTCCGAGGTTAAGCGTGCTTGGGCGAGAGTAGTATTAGGATGGGTGACCCCCTGGGAAGTCCTCGTGTTGCACCCCCTTTTCAATTTTTTTTGCCCTGGTTGTGGTTGCCAAGATACTTTATCCACTAAATCTCTATTACCGAATCCCACGAAACATTGGGCAAGACAACTTCGCTTCACGTAGAGGCTGGGCCTGCAAACCGAGGGTGTAGGGTTTGAGGTCTCTGTCGCTCCGGTGCCCATAACTTTTGATCCGTAAGGAGTTACGCGGCGCACAACATACCGCTGCAAAACTCTCTGAGAGCTCTACGATAGGGGTAGCCATCTTGCTCGCTTTGCCCATTTTTGGACCCCAAAATCGAACGTTTTCATCAGTTTCAGGCCACTTTTCTTCTTTTGCTATGTTTTTCCGTCCGGATCGTACGTCGTGAGCTGCAAAAAGGATGACAACCAGACTCGCGGGAAATCAGAGGGCCCTACAATGTGTCGATATCACGTCTTGCGAGGATGCTGCGTTGTTGAAGTGGATGGGTTGTCGTTAAGCCCATTGGGCCTTTTGAATAAGCCATCTCTCTAGGCTGGGACTGTGAACCGTTAACACATAAAGGAATTGTGCCCTCAACATGGCGAGTGTGATCATACTAGCACTAATGCACCGGATCCTATCAGAACCCCGAGCTTAAGTGTGCTTGGGCGAGAGTAGTACTAGGATGGGTGACCCCCAGGCAAGTCCTCGTGTTGCACCCCCTTTTTTATTTTTTTTGCCTTGGTTAGGGTTGCCAAGATACTTTATCCACCAAATCTCTATTATTGAATCCTACGGAACATTGGGCAAGACAACTTCGCTTCATGTTGAGGCTGGGCCCGCAAATCGAGGGCGTAGGGTTTGTGACCAAGTCTCCGTCGCTTCGGTTTTCATCAGTTTCAAGCCACTTTTCTTCCTTTGCACTATTTTTCCATCCCGAATCGTGCGTCATGAATTGATAAAAGGACGACAACCTAACTCGCTGGACATTAGAGGTCCCTACAATGTTTTGATATCACGTCTTGCGAGGATGCTACGTTGTTGAAGCGGATGGGTTGTCATTAAGCCCATTGGGCCTTTTGAATGGGCCATCTCTCTAGGCTGGGACTGTAAACCGTTAACACATGAAGGAATTATGCCTCAACATGACGGGTGTGATCATACCAGCACTAATGCACCGGATCCCATCAGAACTCCGAAGTTAAGCGTGCTTGGGCGAGAGTAGTACTAGAATGGGTGACCCGCTGGGAAATCCTCATGTTGCGCCCCCTTTTCAATTTTTTTTGCCCTGGTTAGGCTGCCAAGATACTTTATCCACCAAACTTCAATTACCGACTCCCATGGAACATTAGGCAAGACAACATCGCTTCATGTAGAGGCTGGGCCAGCAAACCGAGGGCGTAGGGTTTGTGACCAAGTGTCCGTCGCTCCGGTGCCCATAACTTTTGATCCGTAAGGAGTTACACGGCGCACATCATACCGTTGCAAAGCTCTCTGAGAGCTCTACGACGGGGTAGCCAGCTTACTTGCTGTGCCCTTTTTGGACCCCAAAATTGAACGTTTTCATCAGTTTCAGGCCACTTTTTTGCTTTTGCTCTGTTTTTCCGTCCCGGATCGTACGTCGTTAGCTGTTAAAAGGACGACAACCTGACTCGCGGGACATCAGAGGGCCCTACAATGTGTCGATATCACGTCCTGCGAGGATGCTGCGTTGTTGAACCGGTGGGGTTGTTGTTATGCCCATTGGGCCTTTTGAATGGGCCATCTCTCTAGGCTGGGACTGTGAACCGTTAACACATATAGGAATTGTGCCCTCAACATGACGAGTGTGATCATACCAGCACTAATGCACCGGATCCCATCAGAACTACGAAGTTAAGCGTGCTTGGGCGACAGTAGTATTAGGATGGGTGACCCCATGGGAAGTCCTCGTGTTGCACCACCTTTTCAATTTTTTTTGCCCTGGTTAGGGTTGCCAAGATACTTTATCCACCAAATCTATATTACCAAATCCCACGGAACATTGGGCAAGCCAACTTCGCTTCATGTAGAGGCTGGGCCTGCAAACTGAGGGCGTAGGGTTTGTTACCAGGTCTCTGTCGCTCAAGTGCCCATAACTTTTGATCCGTAAGGAGTTACGCGCCGCACAACATACCGTTGCAAAGCTCTCTGAGAGCTCTACCACGGGGGCAGCAAGCTTGCTTGCTGTGCCCATTTTTGGACCCCAAAATTGAACGTTTTCATCAGTTTCAGGCCACTTTTCAGCTTTTGCTCTGCTTTTCCATCCCGGATCGTTCGTCGTGAGCTATTGAATGGACGACAACCTGACTCGCGGGACATCAGTGGGCCCTAGGATGTGTCGATATCACGTCTTGCGAGGATGCTGCGTTGTTGAAGCGGTTGGGTTGTCATTAAGCCCATTGGGCCTTTTAAATGGGCCTCCTCTCTAGGCTGGGACTGTGAACAGTTAACACATATAGGAATTTTGCCCTCAACATGACGTGTGCGATCATACAACCTCTAATGCAACGGATCCCATCAGAACTCCGAAGTTAAGGGTGCTTGGGAGAGAGTAGTGCTAGGATGGGTGACCCCCTGGGAAGTCCTCGTGTTGCACACCCTTTTCAATTTTTTTTGCCCTGGTTAGGGTTGCCAAGATACTTTATCCACCAAATCTCTATTACCGAATCCCACGGAACATTGGGCAAGACAACTTCGCTTCACGTAGAGGCTGGGCCCACAAACCGAGGGCGTAGGGTTTGTGACCAGGTCTCTGTCGCTCAGGTGCCCATTACTTTTGATCCGTATGGAGTTACGCGGCGCACAGCATATCATTGAAAAGCACTCTAAGAGTTCTCCAACGGGGGCAACCAGTTTGCTCGCTGTGCCCTTTTTGGAGCCCAAAATCGAACGTTTTCATCCGTTTCAGGCCACTTTTCTTCGTTTAATCTGTTTTCCCGTCCCGGATCATACGTCGTGAATTGTTAAAAGGATGACAACCTGACTCGCGGGACATCAGAGTGCCCTACATCGTGTCAATATCACGTCTTACGAGGATGCTATGTTGTTAAAGCGGATGGGTTGTTGTTAAGCCCATTGGGCCTTCTGAATGGGCCATCTCTCTAGGCGGGGACTGTGAACTGTTAACACATGAAGGAATTGTTCCCTCAACATGACGGGTGTGATCATACCAGCACTAATGCACCTGATCCCATCAGAACTCTGAAGTTAAGCGTGCTTGGGCGAGAGTAGTTCTAGGATGGGCGACCCCCTGGGAAGTCCTCGTGTTGCATCCCCTTTTCAAATTTTTTTCCCCTGGTTAGGGTTGGCAAGATACTTTATCCACCAAATCTCTATTACCGAATTGCACGGAACATTGGGCAAGACAACTTCGCTTCACTTAGAGGCTGGGCCCAGAAACCGATGGCCTAGGGTTTGCGACCAGGTCTCCGTCGCTCAGGTGCCCATAACTTTTGATCCGTAAGGAGTTACGTGGTGCACTGCACACCGTTGCAAAGCTCTCTGAGAGCTCTACCACGGGGGTAGCCAGTTTGCTCATTCTGCCCCTTTTTGGATGCCAAAATCAAATTTTTTCATCAGTTTTAGGCCAATTTTCTTCTTTTGCTCTGTTTTTCCGTACCGGATCGTGCGTTGTGAACTGATAAAAGGACGACAACCTGACTTGCGGGACATCAGAGGGCCGTACAACGTTTCGATATCACGTCTTGCGAGGAGGCTACATTGTTGAAGCGGATGGGTTGTCGTTAAGCCCATTGGGCCTTTTGAATGGGCCATCTCTCTAGGCTGGGACTGTGAACCGTTAACACATAAAGGAATTATGCCCTCAACATGACGGGTGTGATCATACCAGAACTAATGCACCGGATCCCATCAGAACTCCGGAGTTAAGCGTGCTTGGGCGAGTTACCGAATCCCACTGAACATTGGGGAAGACAACTTCGGTTCACGTAGAGGCTGGGCCCACAAACCGAGGGCGTTGGGTTTGTGACCAGGTCTCCGTCGCTCCGGTGCCCTTAACTTTTGATCCGTAAGGAGTTACACAGCGCACACCATACCGTTGCAAAGCTCTCCGAGAGCTCTACGACGGGGCAGCCAACTTGCATGCTGTGCCCCTTTTTGGACCCCAAAATTGAACGTTTTCATCAGTTTCAAGCCACTTTTCTGCTTTTGCTCAGTTTTTCCATCCCGGATCGTACGTTGTGAGCTGTTAAAAGGACGACAACATGACTCTCGGGACATCAGAGGGCCCTATGATGTATCGATATCACGTCTTGCGAGAATGCCGCGTTGTTGAAGCGGTTGGGTTGTCGATAAGCCCATTGGGCCTTTTGAATGGGCCATCTCTCTAGGCTGGGACTGTGAACCGTTAACACATATAGGAATTGTGCCCTCAACATGACGGGTGCGATCATAACAGCACTAATGCACCGGATCCCATCAGAACTCCGAAGTTAAGCGTGCTTGGGTGAGAGTAGTACTAGAATGGGTGACCCGCTGGGAAGTCCTCGTGTTGCACCCCCTTTTCAATTTTTTTTGCCCTGGTTAGGGTTGCCAAGATACTTTATCCACCAAATCTCTATTACCGAATCCCACGGAACATTGGGCAAGCCAACTTCGCTTCATGTGGAGGCTAGGCCCGCAAACCGAGGGCGTAGGGTTTGTGACCAGGTCTCCATCGCTCCGGTGCCCATAACTTTTGATCCGTAAGGAGTTATGCGCCGCACAACACACCGTTGCAAAGCTCTCTAAGAGATCTACGACGGGGGCAGCAAGCTTGCTTGGTGTGCCCATTTTTGGACACCAAAATTGAACATTTTCATCAGTTTCAGGCCACTTCTCAGCTTTTGCTCTGCTTTTTCATCACGGATCGTACGACGTGATCTATTGAAAGGATGACAACCTGACTCACGGGACATCAGTGGGCCCTAGGACGTGTCGATATCATGTCTTGTGAGGATGCTGCGTTGTTGAAGCGGTTGGGTTGTCGTCAAGCCCATTGGGCCTTTTGAATGGGCCATCTCTCTAGGCTGGGACTGTGAACCGTTAACACATATAGGAATTGTGCCCATAACATGACGGGTGCGATCATACCAGCACTAATGCATCGGATCCCATCAGAACTCCGAAGTTAAGCGTGCTTGGGCGAGAGTAGTACTAGGATGGGTGACCCCCTGGAAAGTCCTCGTGTTGTACCCCTTTTCAATTTTTTTTGCCCTGGTTAGGGTTGCCAAGTTACTTTATCCCCCAAATCTCTATTACCGAATCCCACGGAACATTGGGCAAGACAACTTCGCTTCACATAGAGGCTAGACCCGCAAACCGATGGTGTAGGGTTTGTGACCATGTCTCCGTCGGTCTGGTGCCCATAACTTTTGATTCGTAAGGAGTTGCGCGGTGCACTGCACACCGTTGCAAAGCTCTCTGAGTGATCTACCGCGGGGGCAGCCAGCTTGTTCGTTGTGCCCGTTTTTGGGCGCCAAAATCAAATTTTTTCATCAGTTTCAGGCCAATTTTCTTCTTTTGCTCTGTTTTTCCGAGCTGGATCGTGCGTTGTGAACTGATAAAAGGACGACAAGATGACTTGCGGGACATCAGAGGGCCGTACAACATTTCGATATCACGTCTTCCGAGGATGCTGCATTGTTGAAGCGGATGGGTTGTCGTTAAGCCCATTAGGCCTTTTGAATGGGCCATCTCTCTAGGCTGGGACTGTGAACCGTTAACACATAAAGGAATTATGCCCTCAACATGACGGGTGTGATCAAACCAGAACTAATGCACCGGATCCCATCAGAACTCTGAAGTTAAGCGTGCTTGGGCGAGTTACCGAATCCCACGGAACATTGGGGAAGACATCTTTGCTTCACGTAGAGGCTGGGCCCACAAACCGAGGGCGTAGGGTTTATGACCAGGTCTCTGTCACTCCGGTACCCATAACTTTTGATCCATAAGGAGTTACGCGGCGCACACCATACCGTTGCAAAGCTCTCTGAGAGCTCTACGACGGGGCAGCCAACTTGCATGCCGTGCCCCTTTTTGGACCCCAAAATTGAACGTTTTCATCAGTTTCAGGCCACTTTTCTGCTTTTGCTCAGTTTTTCCATCTCGGATCGTACGTCGTGAGCTGTTAAAAGGATGACAACATGACTCGCGTGACATTAGAGGGCCCTACTATGTGTCAATATCACGTCTTGCGAGGATGCTGCGTTGTTGAAGCGGTTGGGTTGTCAATAAACCCATTGGGCCTTTTGAATGGGCCATCTCTCTACGCTGGGACTGTGAACCGTTAACACATATAGGAATTGTGCCCTCAACATGACGGGTGCGATCATAACAACACTAATGCACCGGATCCCATCAGAACTCAGAAGTTAAGCGTGCTTGGGCTAGAGTAGTACTAGGATGGGTGACCACTTGGGAAGTCCTCGTGTTGCACCCCCTTTTCAATTTTTTTTGCCCTGGTTAGGATTGCCAAGATACTTTATCCACCAAATCTCTATTACCGAATCCCACGGAACATTGGGCAAGGCAACTACGCTTCACGTAGAGGCTGGGCCCACAAACCGATGGCGTAGGGTTTGTGACCAGGTCTCTGTCGCTCAAGTGCCCATAACTTTTGATTCGTAAGGAGTTACGCTGCGCACAGCATATCGTTGCAAAGCTCTCTGAGGGCTCTACGACGTGGGTAGCTAGCTTGCTCGCTTTGCCCATTTTTGGAGCCCAAAATCGAACGTTTTCAACAGTTTCAGGCCACTTTTCTTCTTTTGCTCTGTTTTTCCACCCCGGATCGTACGTCGTGAATTATTAAAAGGACGACAACCTGACTTGCGGGACATCAGATGGCCCTACAACGTGTCGATATCAAGTCTTGCGAGGATGCTGCGTTGTTGAAGTGGATGGGTTGTCATTAAGCCCATTGGGCCTTTTGAATAGGCCATCTCTGTAGGCTGGGACTCTGAACCGTTAACACATTTAAAGAATTGTGCCCTCAACATGACAGGTGTGATCATACCAGCACTAACGCACCGAATTCCATGAGAACTCCGAGGTTAAGCATGCTTGGGCGAGAGTTGTATTAGGATTGGTGACCCCCTGGGAAGTCCTCGTGTTGCACCCCCTTTTCAATTTTTTTTGCCCTGGTTGTGGTTGCCAAGATACTTTATCCACCAAATCTCTATTACCGAATCCCACGGAACATTCGGCATGACAACTTCGCTTCACGTAGAGGCTGGTCCCGTAAACCGAGGGCGTAGGGTTTGTGACGAGGTCTCCGTCGCTCCGGTGCCCATCACTTTTGATCCGTAAGGAGTTACGCGGCGCACAGCATACCGTTGCAAAGCTCTCTGAGAGCTCTACGACGGGGTTAGCCAGCTTACTTGCTATGCCCATTTTTGGACCCCAAAATTGAACGTTTTCATCAGTTTCAGGCCACTTTTCTGCTGTTGCTCTGTTTTTCCATCCCGGATCGTACGTCGCGAGCTGCTAAAAGGACAACAACCTTACTCGCAGGACATTAGAGGGCCCTACAATGCGTTGATATCCTGTCTTTCGAGGATGCTGCGTTGTTGAATCGGATGGGTTGTCGTTAAGCCCATTGGGCCTTTTGAATGGGCCATCTCTCTAGGCTGGGACTGTGAACCGTTAACACATAAGGGAATTGTGCCCTCAACATGATGGGTGTGATCATACCAGCACTAATGCACCGGATCCCATCAGAACTACGAAGTTAAGCGTGCTTGGGCGACAGTAGTATTAGGATGGGTGACCCCATGGGAAGTCCTCGTGTTGCACCGCCTTTTAAATTTTTTTTGCCTTAGTTAGGGTTGCCAAGATACTTTATCCACAAAATCTCTTTTATCGAATCCCACGGAACATTGGCCAAGACAACTTCGCTTCACGTAGAGGCAGGGCCCGTAAACCGAGGGCGTAGGGTTTGTGACCAGGTCTCCGACGCTCCGGTGCCCATAACTTTTGATCCGTAAGGAGTTACGCGGCGCACACCATGCCGTTGCAGAGCTCTCTGAGAGCTCTACGACGGGGCAGCCAGCTTGCATGTTGTGCCCCATTTTGGACCCCAAAATTGAACGTTTTCATCAGTTTCAGGCCACTTTTATGCTTTTGCTCTGTTATTCCGTCCTGGGTCGTAGGTCGTGAGCTGTTAAAAGGACGACAACCTGACTCGCGGGATATCAGAGAGCCCTACAACGTGTCAATATCACGTCTTGCGAGGATGCTGTGTTGTTAAAGTGGTTGGGTTGTCGTTAAGCCCATTGGTCCTTTTGAATAGGCCATCTCTCTAGGCTGGGACTGTGAACCGTTAACACATATAGGAATTGTGCCCTCAACATGACGGGTGTGATCATAACAGCACTAGTGCACCGGATCTCATTCGAACTACGAAGTTAAGCGTGCTTGGGCGACAGTAGTATTAGGATGGGTGACCCCATGGGAAGTCCTCGTGTTGCACCACCTTTTCAATTTTTTTTGCCCTGGTTAGGGTTGCCAAGATACTTTATCCACCAAATCTATATTACCAAATCCCACGGAACATTGGGCAAGCCAACTTCGCTTCATGTAGAGGCTGGGCCTGCAAACTGAGGGCGTAGGGTTTGTGACCAGGTCTCCGTCGCTCCGGTGCCCATAACTTTTGATCCGTATGTAGTTACGCTGCGCACAGCATACCGATGCAAAGCTCTCTGAGAGCTCTACGACGGGGGCACCCAGCTTGCTCGCTGTGCCCATTTTTGGAGCCCAAAATCGAACATTTTCATCAGTTTCAGGCCACTTTTCTTCTTTTGCTCTATTTTTTCTTCCCGGATCGTACGTCGTGAATTGTTAAAAGGACGACAACCTGACTTGCGGGACATCAGAAGGCCTTACAACGTGTCGATATCACGACTTTTGAGGATGATGCGTTGTTGAAGTAGATGGGTTGTCGTTAAGCCCATTGGGCCTTTTGAATTGGCCATCTCTCTAGGCTGGAACTGTGAACCGTTGACACATATCGGAATTGTGCCCTCAACATGACGGGTGCGATCATACCATCACTAATGCACCGTATCCCATCAGAACTCCGAAGTTAAGCGTGCTTTGGCGAGATTAGTACTAGGATGGGTGAACCCATGGGAAGTCCTAGTGTTGTACCTCCTTTTCAATTTTTTTTGCCCTAGTTGTGGTTGCCAAGATACTTTATCCGCCAAATCTCTATTATTGAATCCCATGGAACATTGGGCAAGACAACTTCGCTTCACGTAGAGGCTGGGCCTGCAAACCGAGGGCGTAGGGTTTGTGACCAGGTCTCCGTCGCTCCAGTGCCCATAACTTTTGATCCGTAAGGAGTTACGCGGCACACAGCATACCGTTGTAAAGCTCTTTGAGAGATCTACGACGGGGGTAGCCAGCTTGCCCGCTGTGCCCATTTTTGGACCCCAAAATCAAATGTTTTCATCAGTTTCAGGCCACTTTTCTGCTTTTGCTTTGTTTTTCCATTTCGGATCGTACGTCGTGAACTGTTAAAAGGACGACGACCTGACTCGCGGCACATCAGAGTGCCCTACATCGTGTCGATATCACGTCTTGTGAGGATGCTGCGTTGTTGAAGCAGATCGGTTTTCATTAAGCCCATTGGGCCTTTTGAATGGGCCATCTCTCTAGGCTGGGGCTGTGAACCGTTAACACATAAAGGAATTGTGCCCTCAACATGACGGGTGTGATCATACCAGCACTAATGCACCTGATCCCATCAGTACTCCGAGGTTAAGCGTGCTTCGGCGAGAGTAGTATTAGGATGGATGACCCCCTGGGAAGTCCTCTTGTTGCACCCTATTTTCAAATTTTTTTCCCCTGGTTAGGGTTGGCAAGATACTTTATCCACCAAATCTCTATTACCGAATTGCACGGAACATTGGGCAAGACAACTTCGCTTCACTTAGAGGCTGGGCCCAGAAACCGATGGGTTAGGGTTTGCGACCAGGTCTGCGTCGCGCAGGTGCCCATAACTTTTGATTCGTAAGAAGTTACGCAGCGCACAGCACACCGTTGCAAAGCTCTCTGAGAGCTCTATGACGGGGGCAGCCAGCTTGCTCGCTGTGCCCATTTTTGGACCCCAAAATCGAACGTTTTCATCCGTTTCAGCCCACTTTTCTTCTTTTGCTCTATTTTTCCATCCCGGATCGTGCGTCGTGAACTGAGAAAAGGATGACAACCTGACTCGCGGGACATTAGAGGACCCTACAACGTTTCGATATCACGTCTTGCATGGATGCTGCGTTGTTGAAGCGGATGGATTGTCATTAAGCCCATTGGGCCTATTAAATGGGCCATCTCTCTAGGTTGGGACTGTGAACTGTTAACACATAAAGGAATTATGCCTCAACATGACGGGTGTGATCATACCAGCACTAATGCAACGGATCCCATCAGAACTCCGAAGTTAAGCGTGCTTGGGCGAGACTAGTACTAGAATGGGTGACCCGCTGGGAAGTCCTCGTGTTGCACCCCCTTTTCAATTTTTTTTGCCCTTGTTAGGGTTGCCAAGATACTTTATCCACCAAATCTCTATTACCGAATCCCACGGAACATTGGGCAAGACAACTTCGCTTCACGTAGAGGCTGGGCCAGCAAACCGAGGGCGTAGAGTTTGTGACCAGGTCTCTGTCGCTCCGGTGCCCATAACTTTTGATCCGTAAGGAGTTACGCGGTGCATAGCATACCGTTGCAAAGCACTCTGAGAGCTCTACGACGGGGCAGCCAGCTTGCTTGCTGTGCCCTTTTTGGACCCCAAAATTGAGTATTTTCATCAGTTCGAGGCCACTTTTCTTCTTTTGCTCTGTTTTTCCGTCCCGGATCGTACGTCGTGAGCTGTTAAAAGGACGACAACCTGACTCACGGAACATCAGAGGGCCGTACAACGGGTTGATATCACGTTTTGGGAGGATGTAGCGTAGTTGAGGCGGTTGGGTTGTCGTTAAGCCCTTTGCGCCTTCTGAATGGGCCATCTCTCAAGGCTGGGACTGTGAACCGTTAACATATAAAGCAATTGTGCCATCAACATGACGGGTGCGATCATACCAGCACTAATGCACCGGATCCCATCAGAACTCCGAAGTTAAGCGTGCTTGGGCGAGATTAGTACTAGGATGGGTGACCGCTGGGAAGTCCTCGTGTTGCACCCCCTTTTCAATTTTTTTTGCCCTGGTTATGGTTGCCAAGATACTTTATCGACCAAATCTCTATTACCAAATCCCACGGAACATTGGGCAAGACAACTTCGCTTCACGTAGAGGCTGGGCCCGCAAACTGAGGGCGTAGGGTTTGTGACCAGGTCTCCGTCGCTCCGATGCCCATAACTTTTGATCCGTAAGGAGTTACGGGGCGCACCGCATACCGTTGCAAAGCTCTCTGAGAGCTCTACGACTGGGGTAGCTAGCTTGCTCGCTGGGCCCATTTTTGGACCCCAAAATCGAACGTGTTCATCAATTTTAGGCCACTTTTCTACTTATGCTCTGTTTTTCCGTCCCTGATCGTACGTCGTGAACTGTTAAAAGGACGACAACCTGACTCGCTGGACATCAGAGGGCCCTACAACGTGTCGATATAACGTCTTACGAGGATGCTGCGTCGTTGAAGCCGATGGGTTGTCGTTAAGCCCATTGGGCCTTTTGAATGGGCCATCTCTCTAGGCTGGGACTGTGAACTGTTAACACATAAAGGAATTGTGCCCTCAACATGACGGGTGCATTCATACTACCACTACTGCACCGGATCCCATCAGAACTCCGACGTTAAGCGTGCTTGGGCGAGAGTAGTACTAGGATGGGTGACCCCTTGGGAAGTCCTCGTGTTGCACATCATTTTCAATTTTTTTTGCCCTGGTAAGGGTTGCCAATATACTTTATCCAGCAAATCTCTATTATCGAATCCCACGAAACATAGGGCAAGACAACTTCGCTTCACGTAGAGGCTGGGCCCGCAAACCGAGGGCGTAGGGTTTGTGACCAGGTCTCCGTCGCTCAGGTGCCCATAACTTTTGATCCGTAAGGAGTTACGCGGTGCACAGCATACCGTTGCAAAGTACTCTGAGAGCTCTACGACGGGGGCAGCCAGCTTACTCGCTATGCCGATTTTAGGAGCCCAAAATCGAACGTTTTCATCAGTTTCAGGCCACTTTTCTAATTTTGCTCTATTTTTCCGTCCGGGATCGTACGTCGTGAGCTGTTAAAAGGACGACAACTGACTCGCGGGACATCGGAGGGCCCTACAACGTGTCGATATCCCGTCTTGCAAGGATGCTGCATTGTTAATGTGGTTGGGTTGTCGTTAAGCCCATTGGGCGTTTTGAATGGGCCATCTCTCTAGGCTGGGACTGTGAACCGTTAACACAGATAGGAATTGTGCCCTCAACAAGACGGGTGCGATCATACCAACACTAATCTATCGGATCCCATCAAAACTCCGAAGTTAAGCGTGCTTGGGCGAGAGTAGTACTAGGATGGGTGACCCCTTGGGAAGTCCTCGTGTTGCACCCCCTTTTAAATTTTTTCTGCCCTGGTTAGGGTTGCCAATATATTTTATCCAGCAAATCTCTATTATCGAATCCCACGAAACATAGGGCAAGACAAATTCGCTTCACGTAGAGGCTGGGCCGGCAAACCGAGGGCGTAGGGTTTGTGACCAGGTCTCCGTCGCTCAGGTGCCCATCACTTTTGATCTGTAAGGAGATACGCGGCGCACAGTATACCGTTGCAAAGCTCTCTGAGAGCTCTACGACGGGGACAACTAGTTTGCTTGCTGTTCCCATTTTTAGAGCCCAAAATTGAACGTTTTCATCAGTTTCAGGCCACTTTTATGTTTTTGCTCAGTTTTTCCGTCCCGGATCGTACGCCGTGAACTGTTAAAAGGATGAAAACCTGACTCGTGGGACATCAGAGGGCCCTACAACGTGTCGACATCACGTCTTGCGAGAATACTGCGTTGTTGAAGCGGTTGGGTTGTCGTTAAGCCCATTGGGCCTTTTGAATGGGCCATCTCTCAAGGCTGGGACTGTGAACCGTTAACCCATATAGGAATTGTGCCCTCAACATGACTGGTGCGATCTTACCAGCACGAATGCACCGAATCCCAACACAACTCTGAAGTTAAACGTGCTTGGGCGAGAGTAGTACTAGGATGGGTGACCCCCTGGAAAGTCCTCGTGTTGCACCCCTTTCTTAATTTTTTTTTGCCCTGGTTGGGGTTGCCAAGATACTTTATCCAACAAATATCTATTACCGAATCCCACGGAACATTGGGCAAGACAACTTCGCTTCACGTAGAGGCTGTGTGAGGCCCGACCACTATTTGCGTGCGGAACCTAGTTTCGTTTTCCCTATCCTAGATTTGCATGCCATGACCTAGGTTTGAGAATTGTGTTTAGCTTGTGTGCCTTGCATTGAATTACGTTTTTTCATATAGTGTTGCGTGCATTTACTTGAAAAAACGTGTGTTCGTATCGTAGTTCGTGTTCTACCTCGTAGTGCATGCCTAGACCTAGGAAAGCGTGCCTTCACACTAATCAAGTAAGCATCTTACACGGAGCACTAAACTATAAAATAATCCTAAAACAATCCTACAAAATCCACTATCAATATAATAATCCTAATTCAATTCACTAGAAGACAAAAAGTCACCAAAAACAAAACATTCCTTATTATTTATCCATTATTCTTTTTGCACTTCAAGATACAATTAAAATAATGCTTAAGATGACAAAAATTCAGCCAATTCAATAGCTTTGGCCGACCACTAAGAGCATTGTTTTAGCAATTGCATATTTTATTCACAATCTTAGTCAAACACTTAGCATAAGGCATTAAAAAATTGCTCAATTCCCCTCAATTCCTCACCATACCCGACCAGCCCTTGCATGCCCATGCTAGCATTCAAAAAATAACATTTTGAAGACACAAAAATCAGATTTTGGCTGCCCAAGGCTGAGCATGCTTCAACAAGTTGTAAGGCTTTGTCTTTTTTCATTTTTCTCTCATTTTCCTCTCAACATTTCTCTCTCACTCTCATTTCCTCACTCCATTTCTGTCCTTGGCTGAGTTCTCACCATCTTTGCTCCTCTTCATCATACCTTAGTCAAACAAGCCAAGCAAATCATCCCAGCACCTCAAGCAAATAAGCTAGAGTTCGAAACTCACTCATGCATGTACATTGAAGCTTCATTTCGGCCCTAGGTAAGCTTCTTGTCAACCATTTCTTTTCTTCATGGTTTAACCTCATGCATGTGCTAAGAGTTTGATCACTAAGCTAGGAAAAATAGAGAAAAGCTAGTAGTATTTCGGCTAGGCAAAGGAAAGGAGAAGATTTGAGCTTCAACAAGGTTTTTGAGCATCTTTTGGTTGATTGCAAAGGTGAGGGTTAAAACCTTTTGAAAACTCTTTAAAAACTCACATGCATGCTCATAAATGTGTGTATTTGCTTTTGTACTTGAGCTATATGGTCGTTCATAAGCTTAAACAACCATGCATGGCAAGATCTTGGCTTGAAAATGATGCTAGGTGAAGTCGAAATGGATGACAGCTCTCTGACCAGTCTGTTCGAGGTAAGTTTAGCTAAGAAAATGATATTGAAAATGCTTGAAAATTGGTAGGTAACTATTTTGAACAGTTTTGAACATTTTTCCCAGAAATAGGCCGAAGCTAATTTTGAATCTAAGGTCCTCAAAATGGCAAATCTTTAAAATGTGACCAAATCTGGAAATCTGGAAAAATGAAGCAGGTTTTGGCAGATGCACTGACCTTGTGGAACGAACCATATTTTACTTAGCAAATGATGTACAAAATGCATGAAAACTGGTGTGCTGATATATTTTTCAGTTCTGGACAATTTTGTCAGAAATGGACCAAAGCTAAAACTGACCCTAAAGACCTCAAAAACGTCAATTTCTGAAACGTGTGCAAATCTGGACAGTTTTCTGTTACCTCACTGTTTCGGATATAACTAATGATTCTGAACTCCAATTGATGCAAGGCTTGTTTCTGATTTTAGATAACTTCCTAAGATTTAATTTGACCTCTTATTCACTGAATTTGGAGATTGTTTGATTATCCTATTGATTGTGAGAAAACAGCCTATTGCAGTAAAGGTTTCATTTAGTTACATGCATGGGAAAATTGTTGTAACCTCTCTTGTGGTACCAATTGTGTGGAAATGTGGTGTTGGGATGTTGTGTGGACTGTTTTTAATGTTTTAGGATGTTGAATTAAATGACGTATGGTTTGAGATTGACATTGAGTTGGGTTGAGGCTCAAATTGCACGAATATACATGAAATGGAAGCCCTAATGACTAGGTAGTTTTGCTAAGTGTTAATCATTTGGGTATTGTGTGGTAATTATACACTTAGTGGGCTGCCCGTGATTGTTTTATAACTTCAAAAGTGATCTTGACCGTTGCATGTTGTCAAAAAAGCTTTTCTTGCTACCGAACCCATGTTAATTCCACTGCATGTCGAATAATCTTATCACTTGATTACGTGGGCTTCTTAATGAGTTAAATGTCCTGTTTTACATGTGTTACATGGCTGCCCGTTTAATTTTCATATAACTCTATATGCCTTTCAAGTGAAATTTTGTGTCTTATCGTGCCCTACTTGTTTACCTGTCAATGTGCAATCTTATGACTGTCCGGAGGCAACCTACTTTGTTGTCCTCCTACTGTGATATATTACCTGTCATGAATGTGCATTGCATACAAGGTTGCAACATTTCCTGTTGGCATGGTAGCGATCACGCACACCGGGCGGCATCGGGCTTATCGGTGCACCCGTGACTACCATGGTCCCATTCCCTCTCTCGCTTGGGGGCTAGACTTCCTCGGAGAGTTGGGTCGTAGGATTTCGGGGTACATCCGGAGTACACCCACCTGGCGTGTTTGGGGGATGATTTGAAGTCGGCCGCAACAACTGATCCTGGAACTGATCTGAGAGCAAAAGCTCACTGTATCCTTTTTATTATGTGTATAAGTACTCTCGCTTGGTTCCTAGAGAACCTCGAGGAGGAAAGACCGGTATTTCTGTACTTGTATTTCTGTTGTATTCATGTTTGAGAAAGGGATTTTCATAAGTTTAACCGGAAAATGAGTTTCAAAACTTATTTCTCGTTCCCCCTCGCTGAGTTCATAAGGACTCACCCTCTTTTATCATCTCAGGTGAAGAAGAACAGGTACAGGAACCCGAGGACAATGTACCTAATGATGAACCCCTGGAGTGATTGCCTGTTATTGTTGTTTTGCTTGAACGTGACTACTTGTGTACCTTGTGCTGCGTGAAGACCATTTAATTTATGTTGCTTGTTGTTGCTAATGTAAAAGACCCCCGTTGTAATTTGGGGTCTAATTTTGGTTTGTACTTATCTTAAGTAGATTGATGCTAGACATAACACTACTGTGATCGTTTTGCTTTTATCACCAATAGTATCTATCCTAGGTTATGATGCTTTAGTTAAGATCTAAGTAAATGAACTTATCCAATCTTAACAGGTACTTGCTATTGAGCTAAGGTCAACAGGTATATTTGTAACGAGGACAAATAAGCAAACGAGACATAGTATCATGCTAGGCTATAAATCAAACGGGACGTCGAAATAACCAATAGGCAATCCAATCGATAGTAAATTAGTAATCTTAGTTGGAAATGAATTTGAGATGGTAAACTTTGAGGCATTTAGAGAATTAGGTTAAACCAAATGGCCAATTACAACCGTTATGCTGCCGGTTTTTTCGGAAAAACATTGGAGTTTAGAATGAATCATTAGATGTTAATCTTCATAAACAGCTAAGTACGTAATATTAATTGAATGTTAGTTCACACCCTAGTCTAACCTTATAGGCCGGGTTGGGGCGTGACAGGTTGGGCCCGCGAACCGAGGGCGTAGGATTTGTGACCAGGTCTCCGTCGCTTTGGTGCCCATAACTTTTGATCCGTAAGAAGTTACGCGGCGCACAGCATACCGTTGCAAAGCTCTCTGAGAGCTCTACGGCGAGGGTAGCCAGCTTGCTCGCTGGGCCCATTTTTGGACCCCAAAATCGAACGTTTTCATCAGTTTCAGGCCACTTTTCTACTTTTGCTCTATTTTTCCGTCCCCGATCATACGTCGTGAGCTGTTAAATGGACGACAACTTGACTCACGGGAAATCAGAGGGCCCTACAACGTGTCGATATCACGTCTTGCGAGGATTCTGCGTTGTTGAAGCGGTTGGGTTGTCGATAAGCCCATTGGGCCTTTTGAATGGGCCATCTCTCTAGGCTGGGATTGTGAACCGTTAACACATATAGGAATTGTGCCCTCAACATGACGGGTGCGATCATACCAGCACTAATGCACCGGATCCCATTAGAACTCCGAAGTTAAGCGTGCTTGGGCGAGAGTAGTACTAGGATGGGTAACCCCCTGGGAAGTCCTCGTGTTGCATCTCCTTTTCAATTTTTTTTTGCCTTGGTTAGAGTTGCCAAGATACTTTATCCAACAAATCTCTATTACCGAATCCCACGGAACATTGGGCAAGACAACTTCGCTTCACATAGAGGCTGGGCCCGCAAACCGAGGGCGTAGGGTTTATGACCAGGTCTCTGTCGCTCAGGTGCCTATCAATTTTGATCCGTAAGAAGTTAGGCGGCGCACAGCATACCGGTGCAAAGCTATCTGAGAGCTCTACGACGGGGATAACCAACTTGCTCTCTGTGGCCATTTTTGGACCCCAAAATAGAACATTTTCATCAGTTCCAGGCCCCTTTTCTAGTTTTTCTCTGTTTTTCCGTCCCGGATCGTACGTCATGAGCTGTTAAAAGGACGACAACCTGACTCGCGGGACATCAAAGGGCCTTACAACCCGTCGATATCACGTCTTGCGAGGACGCTGCGTTGTTGAAGCGGTTGGGTTGTCGTTAAGCCCATTGGGCCTTTTGAATGGGCCATCTCTCTAGGCTGGGACTGTGAACCGTTAACGTATATAGGAATTGTGCCCTCAACATGACGGGTGCGATCATACCAGCACAAATGCACCGGATCCCATCAGAACTCTGAAATTAAGCATGCTTGGGCGATAGTAGTACTAAGATGGGTGACCCCCTGGGAAGTCCTCGTGTTGCACCTCCTTTTCAATTTTTTTTGCCCTGGTTAGGGTTGCCAAGATACTTTATCTACCAAATCTCTATTACCGAATCCCACGGAACATTGGGCAGGACAAGTTCGCTTCACGTAGAGGCTGGGCCCACAAACTGAGGGCGTAGGGTTTGTGACCAGGTCTCTGTCGTTCAGGTGCCCATAACTTTTGATCCGTAAGGAGTAAAGCGGCGCACCGCATACCGTTGCCAAGCTCTCTGAGAGATCTACGACGGGGGCAGCCAGCTTGCTCGCTGTGCCCGTTTTTGGTGCCCAAAATTGAATGATTTCATCTATTTCTGGCCACTTTTATGCTTTTGCTCTATTTTTCGGTCCCGGATCGTACGTCGTGAGCTGTTAAAAGGACGACAACCTGACTCGCGGGACATCAGAGGGCCCTACAATGTGTCGTTATCATGTCTTGAGAGGATGCTGCGTTGTTGAAGCGGTTGGGTTGTCGGTAAGCCCATTGGGCCTTTTGAATGGGCCATCTCTCTAGGCTGGAACTGTGAACCATTAACCCATATAGGAATTGTGCCCTCAACATGCCGGGTGCAATCATACCAGTACTAATGCACCGGACCCCATCAGAACTCCGAAGTTAAGCGTGCTTGGCGAGAGTAGTCCTAGGATGGGTGACCCACAGGGAAGTCCTCGTGTTGTACCTTATTTTCTATTTTTTTTGCCCTGGTTAGGGTTGCCAAGATACTTTATCTACCAAATCTCTATTACCCAATCCCATGGAACATTGGGCAAGACAACTTCGCTTCATGTAGAGGCTGGGCCCACAAAGCGAGAGCGTAGGGTTTGTGACCAGGTCTCTGTCAGTCAGGTGCCCATAAGTTTTGATCGGTAAGGAGTTACGCGGCGCACAACATACCATTGGAAAGGTCTCTGAGAGCTCTACGATGGGGGCAGCCAGCTTGCTCGCTGTTCCAGTTTTTGGAGCCCTAAATTGAACGTTTTCATCAGTTTCAGGTCACTTTTATGCTTTTGCTCTGTTTTTCGGTCCCGGATCGTACGTCGTGAGCTGTTAAAAGGACGACAACCTGACTCGCGGGACATCAGAGGGCCCTACAACGTGTCGATATCACGTCTTGCGAGGATGCTGCGTTGTTGAAGCGGTTGGGTTGTCGTTAAGCCCATTGGGCCTTTTGAATGGGCCATCTCTCTAGGCTGGGACTGTGAACCGTTAACACATATAGGAATTGTGCACTCAACATGACGGGTGCGATCATACCAGCACTAATGCACCGGATCCTATGAGAACTACGAAGTTAAGCGTGCTTGGGCGAGAGTAGTACTAGGATGGGTGACCCCCTGGGCGGTCTTCGTACTGCACCGCCTTTTCAATTTTTTTTGCCCTAGTTAGGGTTGCCAAGATACCTTTTTGCAGCAAATTTCTATTATCGAATCCCACGGAACAATGGGCAAGACAACTTCACTTCACTTAGAGGCTGGACCCGTAAACCGAGGGCGTAGGGCTTGTGACCAGGTCTCCGTCGCTCCGGTGCCCATTACTTTTGATCCGTAAGGTGTAACTCGGTGCACAGCATACCGTTGCAAAGCTCTCTGAGAGCTCTACGACGGCGACAGCTAGCTTGCTCATTGGGCCCATTTTTGGACCCCAAAATCGAACGTTTTCATCAGTTTCAGGCTACTTTTCTGCTTTCGCTCTATTTTTTAGTCCCGGATCATACGTCGTGAGCTGTTAAATGGAAGACAACCTGACTCGCGGGACATTAGAGGGCACTACAACACGTCGATATCATGTCTTGCAAGGATGCTGCGTTGTTGAAGCGGATGGGTTGTCGTTAAGCCCATTGGGCCTTTTGAATGGCCATCTCTCTAGGCTGGGACTGTGAATCGTTAACACATATAGGAATTGTGCCCTCAACATGACGGGTGCGATCATACCATTACTAATGCACCGGATCCCATCAGAACTCCGAAGTTAAGCGTGCTTGGGCGAGAGTAGTACTAGGATGGGTGACCCCCTGGGACGTCCTCGTGTTGCACCCCCTTTTCAATTTTTTTTGCCCTGGTTAGGGTTGCCAAGATACTTTATCCATCAAATCTCTATTACCAAATCCCATGGAACATTGGGCAAGACAACTTCGCTTCACGTAGAGACCGGGCCCGCAAACCGTGGGCGTAAGGTTTGTGACCAGGTCTACGTCGCCCCAGTACCAATAACTTTTGATCCGTAAGGAGTTATACGGCGCAAAGCATACCGTTGCAAAGCTCTCTGAGAGCTCTACGACGGGGAGAGCCAGCTTGTTCGTTGTGCCCGTTTTTGGTGCCCAAAATCAAACGTTTTCATCAGTTTCAGGCCACTTTTATGTTTTTGCTCCCTTTTTCCATCTCGTATCGTATGTTGTGAGCTGTTAAAAGGACGACAACCTGACTCGCGGGACATCAGAGGGCCCTACAACGTGTCGATATCACGTCTTACAAGGATGCTGCGTTGGTGAAGCGGTGGGTTGTCGTTAAGCCCATTGGGCCTTTTGAATGGGCCATTTCTCTAGGCTGGGACTTTAAACCGTTAACACATATAGGAATTGTGCCCTCAACATGATGGGTGCAATCATACCAGCACTAATGCTCTGGATCCCATCAGAACTCCGAAGTTAAGGGTGCTTGGGCAAGAGTAGTACTAGGATGGGTGACCCCTTAGGAAGTCCTCGTGTTGCACCCCCTTTTCAATTTTTTTTGCCATGGTTAGGGTTGCGAAGATACTTTATCCACCATATCTCTGTTACCGAATCCCACGGAACATTAGGCAAGACAACTTCGCTTCACGTAGAGGCTGGTCCCGCAAACTGAGTGCGTTGGGCTTGTGACCAGGTCTCCGTCGCTCCGGTGCCCAAAACTTTTGATCCGTAAGGAGTTACGCGGTGCACAGCATACCGTTGCAAAGCTCTCTGAGAGCTCTACGATGGGGGTAGCCAGCTTGCTCGCTATGCCTATTTTTGGAGCACAAAATTGAACGTTTTCATCAGTTTCAGGCCATTTTTCTTCTTTTGCTCGATTTTTTCATCCCGGATCGTACGTTGTGAATTGTTAGATGGACGACAACCTGACTCGCGGGACATCAAAGGGCCCTACAACGTGTTGATATCACGTCTTGTGAGGATGCTGCGTTGTTGAAGCGGATGGGTCGTTGTTAAGCCCATTCGGGCTTTTGAATGGGCCATCATTCTAGGCTGGGACTGTGAACCGTTAACACATATAGGAATTGTGCCCTCAACATGACGGGTGCGTTCATACGAGCTCTAATGCACCAGATCTCATCAGAACTCCGAAGTTAAGCGTGCTTGGGCGAGAGTAGTGCTAGGATGGGTGACCCCCTGGGATGTCCTCGTGTTGCACCCCCTTTTCAATTTTTTTTTCCGTGGTTAGGGTTGCCAAGATACTTTATCCACCAAATCTCTATTACTGAATCCCACGGAACATTGGGCACGACAACTTCGCTTCACATAGAGGCTGGGCCCGCAAACCGAGGGTGTAGGGTTTGTGACCAGGTCTCCGTCGCTCAAGTGCCCATCACTTTTGATCAGTAAGGAGTTACGCGGCGCACAGCATACCGTTGGAAATCTCTCTGAGAGCTCTACGACAGGGACAACCAGCTTGCTCGCTGTGCCAGTTTTTAGAGCACAAAATCGAACGTTTTCATCAATTTCAGGCCACTTTTATGTTTTTGCTCAGTTTTTTCATCCCGGATCGTACGTCGTGAGTTTTTAAAAGGATGACAACCTGACTCGCGGGACATCAGAGGGCCCTACAACGTGTCGATATCACTTCTTGCGAGGATGCTGCATTGTTGAAGTGGGTGGGTTGTCGTTAAGCCCATTGGGCCATTTGAATGGTCCATCTATGTAGGCTGGGACTGTGAACCATTAACAAATAAAGGAATTGTGCCCTCAACATGATGGGTACGATCATACCAGCACTAATGCACCGGATCCCATCAGAACTCCGAAGTTAAGCGTGCTTGGGCAAAAGTAGTACTAGGATGGGTAACCCCATGGTAAGTCCTCGTGTTGCATCCCCTTTTCAATTTTTTTTGCCCTGGTTAGGGTTGCCAAGATACTTTATCCACCAAATTTTTATTATCGAATCCCACGGAACATTGGGCAAGACAACTTCACTTCATGTAGAGGCTGGGCCCGCAAACCGAGGGCGTAGGGCTTGTGACCAGGTCTCCGTCGCTCCGGTGCCCATAACTTTTGATCCGTAAGGAGTTACGCGGTGCACAGCATACCGTTACAAAGCTCTCTGAGAGCTCTATGATGGAGGTAGCCATCTTGCTTGCTGTGCCAATTTTTGGAGCCCAAAATCGAACGTGTTTATCAGTTTCAAGCCACTTTTCTTCTTTTGCTCTGTTTTTTTGTCCCGGATCGTATGTCGTGAGCCGTTAAAAGGAGGACAACCTTACTCGCGGGACATCAGAGGGCCCTACAACGTGTCGATATCACGTATTGTGAGGATGCTGCATTGTTGAAGCGGTTGGGATGTCGTTAAGCCCATTAGGCCTTTTGAATGGGCCATCTCTCTAGGCTGGGACTGTGAACCGTAAACATATATAGGAATTGTGCCCTCAACATGAAGGGTGCGATCATACCAGCAATAATGCACCGGATCCCATCAGAACTTCATAGTTAAGTGTGGTTGGGTGGGAGTAGTACTAGGATGGGTGACCTCTTGGGAAGTCCTCGTGTTGCACCCCCTTTTCAATTTTTTTTGCCCTGGTTAGGGTTGCCAAGATACTTTATCCACCAAATCTCTATTACCGAATCCCACGGAACATTGGGCAAGACAACTTCGCTTCATGTAGAGGCTAGGCCCGCAAACCGAGGGCGTAGGGTTTGTGACCAGGTCTCCGTCGCTCAAGTGCCCATCACTTTTGATCCGTAAGGAGTTACACGGTGCACAGCATACCGTTGCAAATCTCTCTGAGAGCTCTACGACGGGGACAACCAGCTTGCTCGCTGTGCCCCTTTTTAGAGCCCAAAATCGATCGTTTTCATCAGTTTCAGGCCACTTTTATGTTTTTGCTCACTTTTTTCATCCCGGATCGTACGTCGTGAACTGTTAAAAGGACGACAACCTAACTCGCGGGACATCAGAGCGCCCTACAACGTGTTGATATCACGTCTTGTGAGGATGATGCGTTGTCGAAGCAGATGGGTTGTCGTTAAGCCCATTGGGCCTTTTGAATGGGCCATCTCTCTAGGCTGGGACTGTGAACCATTAACACATATAGGAATTGTGCCCTCAACATGGCAGGTGCGATTATACCAGCACTAATGCACCGAATCCCATCAGAACTCCGATGTGAAGCGTGCTTGGGCGAGAGTAGTACTAGGATAGGTGACCTCTTGGGAAGTCCTCGTGCTGCACCTCCTTTTCAATTTTTTTTGCCCCGGTTGGAGTTGCCAAGATACTTTATCCTCCAAATCTCTATTAGCGAATCCCACGGAACATTGGGCAAGACAACTTCGCTTCACGTAGAGTATGCGCCCGGAAACCGAGGGCGTAGGGCTTGGGACCAGGTCTCCGTCGCTCCGGTGCCCATAACTTTTGATACGTAAGGAGTTATGCAGCGCACAGCATACCGTTGCAAAGCTCTTTGAGAGCTCTACGACGGTAGTAGCCAGCTTGCCTGCTGGGCCCATTTTTGGACCCTAAAATCTAATGTTTTCATCAGTTTGGGGCTACTTTTCTACTTTTGCTCTGTTTTTCCGTCCCAGATCGTACGTCATGAGCTGTTAAATGGACGACAACCTGACTCGCGGGACATTAGAGGGCCCTAAAACCTGTCCATATCACGTCTTGCGAGGATGCTGCGTTGTTGAAGCGGTTGGGTTATCGTTAAGCCCATTGGGCCTTTTGAATGGGCCATCTCTCTAGGCTGGAACTGCGAACCGTTAACACATATAGAAATTGTGCCCTCAACATGATGGGTGTGATCATACCAGCACTAATGCACCGGATCCCATCAGAACTCCGAAGTTAAGCGTGCTTGGGCGAGAGTAGTACTAGGATCGGTGACCCCCTTGGAAGTCCTCGTGTTGCACCTCCTTTTCAATTTTTTTTGCCCTGGTTAGGGTTGCCAAGATACTTTATCTTCCAAATCTCTATTACCGAATCCCACGGAACATTAGCCAGGACAACTTCGCTCCACGTAGAGGGTGGGCCCACAAGCCGAGGACGTAGGGTTTTTGACCAAGTCTCTGTCGCTCCGGAGCCTATTACTTTTGATCCGTAAGGAGTTATGCGGCGCACAGCATACCGTTGCAAAGCTCTCTGAGAGCTCTACGATGGGTGCAACCAGTTTGCTCGCTGCGCCTATTTTTGTAGCCCAAAATCGAACGTTTTCATCAGTTTCAGGCTACTTTTATGCTTTTGCTCTATTTTTCCGTCCGGGATCGTATGTCGAGAGCTGTTAAAAGGACGACAACCTGACTCGCTGGACATCAGAGGGCCCTACAATTTGTCGATATCACGTCTGGCGAGGATACTACGTTGTTGAAGCGGTTAGGTTGTCGTTAAGCCTATTGGGCCTTTTGAATGGGCCATCTCTTTAGGCTGGGACTATGAATCGTTAACACATATAGGAATTGTGCCTTCAACATGGTAGGTGCGATCATACCAGCACTAATGCACCGGATCCCATCAGAACTCCGAAGTTAAGCGTGCTTGGGTGAGAGTACTAGGATGTGTGACCCCTTGGGAAGTCCTCGTGTTGCACCCCATTTTCAATTTTTTTTACCCTGGTTAGGGTTGCCAAGATACTTTATCCATCAAATCTCTATTACCGAATCCCATGGAACATTGGGCATGGCAACTTCGCTTCACGTAGAGGCTGGGCCCGCAAACCGAGGGCGTAGGGTTTGTGACCAGGTCTTCGTCGCTCAGGTGCCCATCACTTTTGATCCATAAGGAGTTACGCGGCACACAACATACCATTGCAAAGCTCTCTGAGAGCTCTACGACAGGGACAACCAACTTGCTCGCTGTGCCCGTTTTTGGAGCCCCAAATCGAACGTTTTCATCAGTTTCAGGCCACTTTTATGTTTTTGCTCAGTTTTTCCGTCCCTGATCGTACGTCGTGAGCTGTTAAAAGGACGACAACCTGACTCGCGGCACATCAGAGGGCCCTACAACGTGTTGATATCATGTCTTGCGAGGATGCTGCGTTGTTGAAGCGGTTGGGTTGTCGTTAAGCCCATTGTGCCTTTTGAATGGGCCATCTCTCTAGGCTGGAACTGCGAACCGTTAACACATATAGAAATTGTGCCCTCAACATGATGGGTGTGATCATACCAGCACTAATGCACCGGATCCCATCAGAACTCCGAAGTTAAGCGTGGTTGGGCAAGAGTAGTACTAGGATGCTTGACCCCCTGGGAAGTCCTCGTGTTGCACCCCCTTTTCAATTTTTTTTGCCCTGGTTAGGGTTGCCAAGATACTTTATCCACCAAATCTCTATTACCGAATCCCACGGAACATTGGGCAAGACAACTTCGCTTCACCTAGAGGCTGGGCCCATAAACCGAGGGCGTAGGGTTTGTGACCAGGTCTCCATCGCTCCGATGCCCATAACTTTTGATTCGTAAGGAGTTACGCTGTGCACAGCATACCGTTGCAAAGCTCTCTAGGAGCTCTACGGCGGGCGCAGCCAGCATGCTTGCTATGCCCATTTTTGGAGGCCAAAATTGAATGTTTTCTTCTGTTTCAGGCCACTTTTCTTCTTTTGCTCTGTTTTTTCGTCACGGATCATACGTCGTCAACTATTAAAAGGACGACAACCTGACTCGCGGGACATCAGAGGGCCCTACAACGTGTCAATATCACGTCTTGTGAGGATGCTGCGTTGTCGAAGCAGATGGGTTGTCGTTAAGCCCATTGGGCCTTTTGAATGGGCCATCTCTCTAGGCTGGGACTGTGAACCGTTAACACATATAGGAATTGTGCCCTCAAGATGACGGGTGCGATCATACCAGCAGTAATGCAGACCAAAATCGAACGTTTTCATCAGTTTCGAGTCACTTTTCTCCTTTTGCACTGTTTTTTCCATCCCGGATCGTACGTAGTTAACTGTTAACAGGAAGTCAACTTGACTCGAGGGACATCACAGGGCCCTACAACGTGTCGATATAACGTCTTGTGAGGATGCTGCGTTGTTGAAGCAGATAGGTTGTCGTTAAGCCCATTGGGCCTTATGAATGGGCCATCTCTCTAGGCTGGGACTGTAAAGCGTTAACACATATAGGAATTGTGCCCTTAACATGACGGGTGCGATCATACCAGCACTAATGCACCGGATTCCATCAGAACTCCGAAGTTAAGCATGCTTGGGCGAGAGTAGTACTAGGATGGGTGACTCCCTGGGAAGTACTCGTGTTGCACCCCTTTTTCAATTTTTTTTGCCCTGGTTAGGGTTGCCAAGATACTTTATCCACCAAATCTCTATTACTGAATCCCACGGAACTTTGGGCAAGACAACTTCGCTTCACGTAGAGGCTGAACCTACAAACCGAGGGCGTAGGGTTTGTGACCAAGTCTCTGTCGCTCCGGTGCCCATAAGTTTTGATTCGTAAGGAGTTACGCGGTGCACAGCATACCGTCGCAAAGCTCTCTGAGAGCTCTATGACGGGGGCAGCCAGCATGATCGCTGTGCCCATTTTTGGCGCCCAAAATCGAACGTTTTCATCAGTTTCAGGCCACTTTTCTTCTTTTGTGCTGTTTTTTTGTGCCGGATCGTACTTCATGAACAGTTAAAATGATGACAACATGACTCGCGGGACATCAGATGGCCCTACAACGTGTCGATATCAAGTCTTGCGAGGATGCTGCGTTGTTGAGGCAGATGGGTTGTCGTTAAGCCCATTGGGCCTTTTGAATGGGCCATCTCTCTAGGCTGTGACTGTGAACCGTTAACACAGATAGGAATTTTGCCCTCAACATGACGGGTGCGATCATACTAGCACTAATGCACCGGATTCCATCAGAACTCCGAAGTTAAACGTGCTTGGGCGAGAGTAGTACTAGAGTGGGTGAGCCCCTGGGAAGTATCCGTGTTGCACCCTCTTTTCAATTTTTTTTGCCCTGGTTAGGGTTGCTAAGATACTTTATCCACCAAATCTCTATTACTGAATCCCACGGAACATTGGGCAAGAAAACTTCGCTTCACGCAGAGGCTGGGCCCGAAAACCGAGGGCGTAGGGTTTGTGACCAGGTCTCCGTCGCTACGGTGCCCATAAATTTTGATCCGTAAGGAGTTACGCGGCGCACAGCATACCGTTGGAAAGCTCTACGAGAGCTCAACGACGGGGGTAGCCAGCTTGATCGATGTGCCCATTTTTGGAGCCCAAAATAGAACGTTTTCATTTGTTTCAAGCCACTTTTCTTCTTTTGCTCTGTTTTTTCATCCTGGATCGTACGTCGTGAACTGTTAGAAGGATGACAACCTGACTCGCGGGACATTAGAGGGGCCTACAACGTGTCGATATCACGTCTTGCGAGGATGCTGCGTTGTTGAAGCGGATGGGTTGTCGTTAAGCCCATTGGACCTTTTGAATGGGCCATCTCTCAAGGCTGTGACTGTGAACTGTTAACACATATAGGAATTGTGCCCTCAACATGACCGGTGCGATCATACCAGCACTAATGCACCGGATTCCATCAGAACTCCGAGGTTAAGCGTGCGTGAGCGAGAGTAGTACTGGGATAGGTGACCCCCTCGAAAGTATCCGTCTTGTACCCCCTTTTCAATTTTTTTTGCCCTGGTTAGGGTTGCCAAGATACTTTATCCACCAAATCTCTATTACCGAATCCCACAGAACATTGGGCAAGACAACTTCGCTTCACGTAGAGGCTAGGCCCTCAAACCGAGGGCGTAGGGTTTTTGACCAGGTCTCCGTCGCTCAGGCGCCCATCACTTTTGATCTGTAAGGAGTTACGCGGCGCACAGCATACCGTTGCAAATCTCTCTGAGAGCTCTACAACGGGGACAACCAGCTTGCTCACTATGCCCATTTTTAGAGCCCAAAATCGAACGTTTTCATCAGCTTCAGGCCACTTTTATGTTTTTGCTCAGTTTTTTCATCCCGAAACGTACGTCGTGAGCTGTTAAAAGGATGACAACCTGACTCGTGGGACATCAGAGGGCCCTACAACGTGTCGATATCACTTCTTGTGAGGATGCTGTGTTGTTGAAGCGGGTTGTCGTTAAGCCCATTGGGCCTTTTGAATGGGCCATCTCTCTAGGCTGGGACTGTGAACCGTTAACACATATAGGAATTATGCCCTCAACATGACGGGTACGATCATACCAGCACTAATGCACTGGATTCCATCAGAACTCCGAAGTTAAGCGTGCTTGGGCGAGAGTAGTACTAGGATGGGTGACCCCTTGAGAAGTCCTCGTGTTGCACCCCCTTTTCAATTTTTTTTGCCCTGGTTGGGGTTGCCAAGATACTTTATCCACCAAATCTCTTTTACCGAATCCCACGGAGCATTGGGCAAGACAACTTCGCTTCACGTAGAGGCTGGGCCCGCAAACCGCGGGCGTAGCGTTTATGACCAGGTCTCCGTCGCTCCGGTGCCCATAACTTTTGATCCGTAAGGAGTTATGCGACACACAGCATACCGTTGCAAAGCTCTCTGAGAGCTCTACGACGGGGGCAGCCAGCTTGCTCACTGTGCCATTTTTGGAGACCAAAATCGAACGTTTTCATCAGTTTCAAGCCACTTTTTTTCTTTTGCTCTGTTTTTCCATACCGGATCGTACGTCGTGAACTATTAAAAGGAAGACAACCTGACTCGAGGGACATAAGAGGGCCCTACAATGTGTCGATATCACGTCTTGTGAGGATGCTGCGTTGTTGAAGCTGATAGGTTGTCGTTAAGCCCATTGGACCTTTTGAATAGGCCATCTCTCTAGGCTGGGATTGTAAAGCGTTAACACATAAAGGAATTGTGCCCTTAACATGACGGGTGCGATCATACCAGCACTAATGCACCGGATTCCACCAGAACTCCGAAGTTAAGCGTGCTTGGGCGAGAGTAGTACTAGAATGGGTGACCCCCTGGGAAGTACTCGTGTTGCACCCCTTTTTCAATTTTTTTTGCCCTGGTTAGGGTTGCCAAGATACTTTATCCACCAATTCTCTATTACTGAATCCCACGGAACATTGGGCAAGACAACTTCTCTTTACGTAGAGGCTGGGCCCACAAACCGAGGGCGAGGGGTTGTAACCAACTCTCCGTCGCTCCGGTGCCCATAACTTTTGATCCGTAAGGAGTTACGCAGCGCACAGCATACCGTCGCAATGCTCTCTGAGAGTTCAACGACGGGGGCAGCTAGCTTGCCCCTGTGCCCGTCTTTGGAGCCCAAAATCGAATATTTTCATCAGTTTCAGGCCACTTTTCTTCTTTTGTTATGTTTTTCCGTCCCGGATCGTACGTCGTGAACTGTTAAAAGGATGACAACCTGACTCGCGGGACATTAAAGTGCCCTACAACTTGTCAATATCACGTCTTCCAATGATGCTGCGTTATTGAAGCGGATGGGTTGTCGTTAAGCCCATAGGGCTTTTTGAATGGGCCATCTCTCTAGGCTGTGACTATGAGCCGTTAACACATATAGGAATTATGCCCTCAACATGACGGGTGCGATCATACCAGCACTAATGCACCGGATTCCATCAGAACTCCGAAGTTAAGCGTGCTTGGGCGAGAGTAGTACTAGGATGGGTGACCCCCTGGGAAGTACTCGTGTTGCATCGCTTTTTCAATTTTTTTTTGCCCTGGTTAGGGTTGCCAAGTTAATTTATCCATCAAATCTCTATTACTGAATCCCACGGAACAATGGGCAAGACAACTTCGCTTCACGTAGAGGCTGGGCCCACAAACCGAGGGCGTAGGGTTTGTCACCAAGTCTCCGTCGCTCCGGTGCCCATAAGTTTTGATCCGTAAGGAGTTACATGGCACACAGCATACCGTCGCAAAGCTCTCTGAGAGCTCTACAACGGGGGCAGCCAACTTGCTCGCTGTGCTCATCTTTGGAGCCCAAAATCGAACGTTTTCATCAGTTTCTAGCCACTTTTCTTTTTTTGCTCTATTTTTCCGTCCCGGATCGTTCGTCGTGAGCTGTTAAAAAGATGACAACCTGACTTGCGAGACATTAGAGGGCCCTACAACGTGTCAATATCACGTCTTGCGAGGATGCTGCGTTGTTGAAGCGGATGGGTTGTCGTTAAGCCCATTGGGCCTTTTGAATGGGCCATCTCTCTAGACCTGCACTGTGAACCATTAACACAAATAGGAATTGTGCCCTCAACATGACGGGTGCGATCATACCAGCACTAATGCACCAGATTCCATCAGAACTCCGAAGTTAAGCATGCTTGGGCGAGAGTAGTACTAGGATAGGTGAGCCCCTTGGAAGTATCCGTGTTGCACCCTCTTTTCAATTTTTTTTTCCCTGGTTAAGGTTGCCAAGATACTTTATCCACCAAATCTTTATTACTGAATCCCACGGAACATTGGACAAGACAACTTCGCTTCACGTAGAGGCTGGTCCCGGAAACTGAGGGCGTAGGGTCTGTGACCAGGTCTTCGTCACTTTGGTGCCCATAACTCTTGATCCGTAAGGAGTTACGCGGCGCACAACATACCGTTGCAAAGCTCTTCGAGAGCTCTACGACGGGGGCAGCCAGCTTGCCCATTGTGCCTATTTTTGGAGCTCAAAATCGAAAGTTTTCATCAGTTTCAGGCCACTTTTCTTCTTTTGCTCTATTTTTCCATCCCGGATCGTACGTCTTGAACTGTTAAAAGGACGACAACCTGACCTAGAGGGCCCTACAACGTGTCAATATCACGTCCTGCGAGGATGCTGCGTTGTTGAAGCGGATGGGTTGTCGTTATACCCATTGGGCCTTTAGAATGGGCCATCTCTCTAGGCTGGAACTGTGAACCGTTAACACATATAGGAATTGTGCCCTCAACATGACGGGTGCGATCATACCAGCACTAATGCACCGGATTCCATCAGAACTCCGAAGTTAAGCGTGCGTGGGCGAGAGTAGTACTATGATGGGTGACCCCCTGGAAAGTATCCGTGTTGCAACCCCTTTTCAATTTTTTTTGCCCTGGTTAGGGTTGCCAAGATACTTCATCCACCAAATCTCTTTTACCGAATCCCACAGAACATTGGGCAAGACAACTTCGCTTCACGTAGAGGCTAGGCCCGCAAACCGAAGGCGTAGGGTTTTTGACTAGGTCTCCGTCGCTCAGGTGCCCATCACTTTTGCTCCGTAAGGAGTTATGCGGCGCACAGCATACCGTTGCAAATCTCTCTGAGACCTCTACGACGGGGACAACCAGCTTGCTCGTTGTGCCCATTTTTAGAGCCCAAAATCGAACGTTTTCATCAGTTTCTAGCCACTTTTATGTTTTTGCTCAGTTTTTTCGTCCCGGATCGTACGTCGTGAGCTGTTAAAAGGATGACAACCTGACTCGCGGGACATCAGAGGGCCCTACAATGTGTCGATATCACTTCTTGTGAGGATGCTGCGTTGTTGAAGCGGTTGGGTTGTCGTTAAGCCCATTGGGCCTTTTGAATGGGCCATCTCTCTAGGCTGGGACTGTGAACCGTTAACATATATAGGAATTGTGCCCTCCACATGATAGGTGCGATCATACCAGCACTAATGCACCGGATCCCATCAGAACTCTGAAGTTAAGCGTGCTTGGGCGAGAGTAGTACTAGGATGGGTGACCCCCTGGGAAGTCCACGTGTTGCACCCCCTTTTCAATTTTTTTTGCCCTGGTTAGGCTTGCTGTAAAGCCCCGATCCCTCACGAGACCGGAGGCTCTAATAACCATGCTATTCTCAACCCAATACCGAACCCGGTCACAAAATTTTAGGGGAAAAACGGACAGAGTTTCCCCTGTACTATGGACATTCTGAAAACCTGTAAATTCTCAAATAAGGTAACTACAAGGTAAACAAACTTTTCATGGCTAAATATTTAAAGATTCACGGCCATCCGAGCCTTGAAGCAAACAACAGTTCCAAAACCACACAAGCATGCAAGTAACTTGTTTATAATATAGTCTAATAACCATGCCATTCTAGGATAACATTAAAACATACTTAGAGATAAAACATTCTACACTAAGCCATTCACTCCCAAGCATGCAAAGCAACTAGAAATAGAAATATAAGTTATTACAAGCCATAGAATTACCACTGCTACTACATTATCAGACTTCCAGCTTACATATTACTCAAATACATACATGAGCTTTAAGGCCCCAAAATAGATTATACATAGAACAACAAATTCTTCACATAGCAACCAGAAAGCACATCTACCTCAGACAAATATCACACAGCAGCTAAGGCAACTCCACCAACTGTGCCACCTGAAACATGTTAGCGAGGTATGAGCAACCACTGTTGCCCAGTGAGGGATATAGTCCCGGGGCGTGCAATGCAACAGATAATACAGTTATACAACAATATCACTTAGACAATTTAAGAAGCAATGATAACATAAGTAACCACACATTTAAAAGGATACATTTCACACAATCCCCTATACACCAATCTTCACTGGTCTTCATTCACGATCCACGAACCACGAGCACGATCACGATAAGCCGGCATAACCCCAAACACTCCAGTGGGTGTACTCCGGATGTACCCCGATAATCCTACGACCCAACATTCCCTGGCAATCTCCGGACCAGGCGAATGAGGGACTAGGGCACGGAGTTTGAATATCCACCGGCAAGCCCTCTGCTGCCCAGCCGATATTCAACACATCCGCCCCTGACACTATGGTTGCGCAACCACTATGCAATGCACTTAACAATGGCAAGTTAATAGCAATAATATAAGCATTAACACATAGGAGGATCAACAAAGTAGGTTGACATCGAGACAGTTAGAATAGAAGCAATTTACATAAGCAATTAAGCAGTTTTACAAAGGGGCATATTCAAGATACACATAAAACTATACCAAAAGCTCCAAAACAACTAGAAACAACATTTAAACACACAAGGAGTCATGCCATGATTTTAGAAGCGTGAAACAACTGAATTTGCACTTAAACCCCTTTGTTATTCAAGCTATTTTCCTTCCAAACTCATGTTAGAGATTCAAATTCAAGGGAAAGCTATACCAATATTCTAATTAGCCCTTAAGGTACCCTTACAACCCTCAAACGCATTCAATTACCCGCAATTACCCCAAAAGCCCCAATTTCCCTCTTATAGCTTTGAACTACACATATCTTATCCGGGCTTCAAACAATGGTTAACAAAGCTTCTATAGCACCTAGGTACCCACACACTACCACATGTGAAGCTCACTTCTACCCGGATTAGCATTAACCCGAAACCCCTTTTAAAAAGTCGGCTATGTCGCGTTTTAGCTAAGTTCCGAGCAATTAAACTACATGGGGTCATTAGACTATCTTCATTAATATCTATAGCACCTAACTATAGTATTGAATCAAACCCGAAAGCACATTTTATCAAAACCTTAAAATTTACACTATTCATTGTCTTCTTTAACTTGTCATTTCAAAATCTAGCCATAAACTATGCCAATAGCTTGCAAAAGAATGTTCACTAATCATTTTAGAAGGTTTTGGAAGCATTCATAAGCATTTATATCACAATATACAACAATTACAAAATTCAACACAAACCCTAACATTCAAAGAAATGCATATAAATGTTTCTCCCTCACCTCTACTAGTTTCCAAGATGCAAGTTTGGCTCAATGGATCCACCTAGCATGTAATAGAACACATATTTATCACAAGAAACCTCATAGACGTGATTCACAGCCAAATATAACAACGAGAACAATAGCTAAGTAGGCAATACTAGCTCAATTATAGCAACTTATGCAATCAAAATTATTCTAACTTCCACCTATCACTACACAACCTTAGCATGCTACTATTATAACTTCGAGGCAGCCCAAAGGTCACCATTACAAGCGTAGAGATTACACACCACACAGGAGCACACATTTGCACCTAAACCAACCATTTCAACTCAAAACACCAACAATTTAGCTTATTCCACCCAAACCACCATGACCCTCCAACTACCAACATTTTTCCCTATCTAATAAAAGGCTTATAAACCATATAATAGCATAAAATAAGCAATCTAATGGGTGCACAAAAACTGCCCAACGAAACAGCCCCTAAACGCCCAAAAATAGAAAAATTCAGCAAGCTACATTCTCCATTTATTTTGCTCCATTTTGCAATCTCAAGTTATTTTATTATGCTAGATAGGTTCATTAACATATATGACCATTATATAAAATCTAAGAATCAAGATTAGACACAACTTAGGCAAATAAATCATTGAACAACTCAAAATAGCCAATTTCAACAAAATATGTTCTATACAAGAAATTAATCGGTAAAGTCTTCTCTAACACCTATTTAGCAAGATACAAATGCAATCCTAGCATTTTATGATGTAAAAATAAACTTTGGAAGATTTGAAAAAAATTCTCTCACCTTTGTTTCGCAAAATAAAGGCAAAAACGATCGGTAGAAAGATGCTAGACATCGATACGAGTCCAAAAATGCTTGGTTTGCGTCTTGGTTCCGCTTCTAGCTCAAGATATAAGCAAAATAGTGAAAAATCTACTATTCCTAGGGTTTGGACTGGTCACGGCTGAAGCAAGAAGAAGATGAGCAATTTTGGGATTTTTTTGGTGTTTTATAAGCTTTAATGAAAGTCAAAGGTCAAGTCTTCGGTCAAACCCGCGTAAACCAAAACAGCCCTGCGCAACCTTACGAAAACGGCCATAACTTCTTCTAGAAAACTCCAATTCACGAACGGTTTGAAGCCTTAGAAACTAGACTCATAGAGCTTTCCAACCATATATAAATTGCTACCTAAATCTTTTCCAATTGTTTCAGATTTAATTCCAAACTTAACCCAAAATTTGACTAATTAACCTTGCATTTTTATTTCTAATCCCAAGTTTGCCTTTCATTAAACATTTTAAAAATTTCCACCTTGTCCTAGTTGGTCAATGTAGATGAAAAGTCAACTAGTTTAGTCAAAGAATGTGAAAGTCAACAAGATGTAATTTAAATGAACTTTAAATGCAATTTTAAATTTTAAAACACTAAATAAGTCATGTAAATGCACATATTATTTTTCAAATAATGATTAAAATAAATGAATGCACATGTAATGAATGCTCGGGTTCTCACAGCTACCATTTAAGATAACACATAATAAATGCAATTAAATACGTGCCCATTTTGGGGTATCACACTTGCCAAGATACTTTATCTGTGAAATCCCACTTATCTGCTTTAACTTGATTTACGTGCCTTGTCTCATTTTGCGTGCATATGACCTGTTTATGTGCTATAGGGCCTAGAATGTTATAATTTTGATATCAATACTCCTAATACGTGCCAAATGTGCATTCATGAAATTTTCATCAAAAACGGGATCAGAAATTTTATCATCGATTTTTAGAGAATAGTGTTTTCAAAACACGTTTGCTAAAATTTTGAAACTGGTCTTTTTAACCCTTCTAGACCTATTCCATAGACTTTAATAGACCTGTGCTTGATGAAAACGGTTTTAAAATCGGCTTAGGAATTTATTAGGGTTTTTACACCGACTTTTGCAAAAATCGAGTTTTAAGCCGACTCGGGTGAAATTGTTTGATTGTAAAACTTCTTGTCACCTAAAAATAATTTACTTGAGCTAGATTGGGTGTTGAATAATTTTTTTGAACTTTGGTGATCAAGAAAATGCATTTAAAGTCAAGAAAACACAAAAAATACTAACTTAAACTACTTTGACTTTGCATTTTTTTAATTGACTAAGCTTTTAATTATATATTGTCATCAACACACACTCAACACAACACAAAACACACTCCAATTGCACACACTTGGCCGAGAGTTTGTGGGAGAAAAAGCCAAAGAGATTTTCAAGGTTTTTCAATCAATTTTTCTTAGAAAAGCTTGGTTTTTGTCCGTAAAACTTCGCACCGACTTGGATTCTACTTGTTGGGCACGCACTTCATGCATCCCTAGGCTTTTATCGCATCAAAGGTGAGAGAAAAATTCTAGATCTCAAAACTTGTCTTTTGCATTTTTGCGTATAAATGAAGATTGAACAGTTAGAATTGTAATCTGATGATAGATTATTGCTCCTTGCATGCTAGGGATCGTTATATACTAATACTACGAGTTTCTGTCGGATGTAGCATAATTTTTATTTTTCGGGTATTAAATTTTGATTAAATTGTTTAATGTTGAATTAATTGAGTTGCGATGATCGAAATCGATTGCCGTCGATTTCTAAATACTTGATAATTACGTGTTAGCGCTGTTGTAATACCGAATTTTTGATTACATTGTTCGTGGGAAAATCCGGAAAATCCAGCCAAGACATCCTAGGGTTTTAGGGTTATCGGGCATGATTTGGAGGTGTTATGGTGGATTTTCGAGAGGGCTAATGTAGTAGGTTGAATGGGTGAGTGATAGAAACTGATTTGGCAATGTTTGGATTAGTAGATTGTAAGTTATGAATCTTAGAAGTTTAGGTTGTCATTCTTTAATTTCTTGAACGTTGCCTTTAGATGATTGGGTGGTGTTTGAGTGTTGAATGGTGAGTTGTTGATGAGTAATTTAGGGTTTAATTGTGTATATAAAGCATGTCCGGTTAGATGGCCTACTTTGTCATCTAACTAAGTTATTGTTGTTTAAATGATAATGTATGCTATCAATGACGAATAATTGATGATTGATTGATGATTGATTGATGATTGATTGATGATTGATGATGATTATGGAGTCTTGGTATGTGTGTGCCACCTCTCAGGCTGCGTTGGGCTGTCGGGTAGATAACGACATGATTGCCATAGGCTACCCCAGCTCACATGACGGAGGTGTCATGGAGGGAGGGGCTAGTGAGGTACCTCGGGTGCGTGAGTAATGGGGAGTTATAAGAAGAATGGTTGAGATCGTGATGGCGTTTGGAGCTACACCAAATAGAGTATCCTTTATTGAATGGTTATATAGTTATGTGATGATAATGTTATTGTTGTTGTGTGTTTACTTGCTCAAAGGACTAAATCCAAGGAGCATAGTGAATACTGTCGAGATCTATCGGATCCTCACTGGGCTTATTCATATAAGCTCACTCTCTATTATTGTATGCTTACAGGTGTTGCAGAGCCGGATTACGGGTACGTGCCTCCTGAGGAGGAAATGTGCCTTTCATGGATGAGTCATATGTCCCTGAGTCTTATCCATGATTCCGTGTTGTTTAAAGTCATGTACATTAGCTTAGCAGACTTTTATATGCTTTATGGTTCTTATTGTAATAGATGTTGAAAAGATGATGATCCAAATGATATTAACTTAGTGGCCTTCTTTTGTCTAAGGTTAAGTTGTTAGATCGGTCTCAACTTATTTTTGAAATGTATGATAAGGTTGAGGTATTGTATGTTATGTTGGAACGGAGGCAGATAACGAAGGCTGATTATTGTATATTACGGTTATGTTGTGTGTTGTTATGCTGTTGAGGAGTTGTTGTTTGTATGGTTATGGAATTGAATGTTTAATGTTATTAATAAGGTTGGTTTAGAACCTCGGTAATCTATTTACTGTCGTTACTGCCGAAATTCCGTTGCGTCCTGATTGATCGTAGGTGGGGTCGAGTTGGGGCGTGACATTTAAGTGGTATCAGAGCTCATGTTAGTTGTCAGCCGGGGTGTTCTCGGAATGTGGGTAATGGTCTTAGCATGAAATATGTATGAAAAGAAAGAAAAGTGAATTATGTATTGATATGACTAAATGATTAAGTGATTATGTGATTTAAGTGCTTATGTGATTATGTGATCGATTTGCTTACGTGATTGAAGCTTATTTGATCTATGTGCTTTATATGAATTTGTTGTTTATGTATTAAAAGTTGTATATAATTTGTTTACGTGCTATAACTATGCTAACTCTTTGATTAGTAGAATGGCCGGTCGATCGAGAACCAGAGGTAGGCCTGAGATGGCTGATGAGACTCCGAGTAACGCGGCACCGAGCCGTGACGGGGGTGATGACCGATTAGGAGCAGCTATGGAGCGGATTGCAGAGTTAGTGGCTAGTCAGGCACAGTTATTAGCAGGGAAGGCTGCCCAGAATCAGGCTATGCAGGCTCAACTTCTGAATGTTGAGGGTGGTAACCACGGGCGTGGTACCCTGAAGGAGTTTTTAGGATATCATCCAGCGAGATTTCAGGGGGAGCCGGATGATAGGAAGGTGGAGGCATGGATTAGCAAGTTGGAGAAGATTTATGATCCACTTGGCTATACTGATGAGCAGAAAGTCTCTTTTGCCGTGTATTTGTTAGATGACGAGGCAGAGGAGTGGTAGCGCACGGTAAGGACTAGCTGGGCGGCACAGGGTATTCCTTATGTTTGGGGTACCTTTCTGATGGCTTTCCGGGCAAAGTATGTCCCGAGGATTTGCAGGGAACGGAGAGAGGCCGAGGTTGTAGCCTTGGTCCAGGGAGATGCTACAGTGGCTCAATATGAGGCCACATTTACTCGATTGTCCCGGTATGCACCGGAGTATGTGGCAGACGAGGATCGGAGGACTCGCAGGTTTATGTTGGGGTTGCAGCCCGAGATTCAGGATGTGATGGCTCTGAATCGGTATGATATTTTCACTGAGGCTTTTGAGGCAGCTTCTAGGTTAGAGAAGAGGAAAGGGGATCAGATTGTCTCCAGTCAGCCTAGTAAGAGGCCGTATCAGCCACAGGGCCAGCTGATTATATATAGGCCTCCAGTACAGTAGGTTGTCTACAGGCCACCAGCTCAGCCAGGTTCTTATAGGCCACAGGGTCAGCCGAGTTACTATCGGCCTCAGTTTCAGCAGGGGCCATATCAGGTTCAGACTCAGTATAGGCCAGCCCAGTCTCAGGGTCAGTACAGGCCTAGTGTGGTGAGACCTCAGCAGCAGGCTGTATCAGCTGCTTCATCAACTTCTGGTTCTTCTAGGGGCAGTGTTAGTGCCACATCATCGCAATGTAATTACTGCAAGCGCCCAGGGCATGTGGAGTCCGACTGCAGGGTAAAGGCAGGGACATGTTTGGGTTGTGGTAGCAGCGAGCTTAGGGCGAAGGATTGCCCTAGATATGCGAGGACTGAGGGTCGGGCAGCGACTCAGGGTTACCAGGGTAGGCCTACGGGCAGTGTACCACAGCAGTAGCGGATTCAGGCTCGGGCTTATGCAGTTGACTTAGAGGAGATGCCTGAGGAGACTGCAGTTGTGGAAGGTAACTTCCTTATACTTGATCAACTTGTTAAAGTGTTGATTGATTCTGGTGCTACGCATTCTTTCATTACTCCTGCTTGTGTGCAACGTGTTAAAATGCAACCTGAAAGATTGCCTTATGTGGTTGAGATTAGTACCTCTTTGACTGATAAGTATGTTACTGGCTTAGTATGTAAGGATTGTATAATACATGTTAAGGGGCATAATTTTCCTTCGGACCTTATTTTATTTCCTATCCGGGGGTATGATGTTATTCTGGGCATGGATTGGCTTTCTAAGTATGATGCCCAGCTAAACTGTAGAACCAAGGTAGTACAGTTTCGTTTGCCAGATCAGCCAGTAGTTGAGGTAGTAGGGAACCGGGGTGCAAAGACGAGTTTTGTTATCTCAGCAACTAAAGCCGTTAAGTTGGTGAGTAAGGGGTGTTCAGGTTATCTAGCTTATCTGATCAACAAGCCATCTGATAAGCTACAGCTAGAGGAAGTCCCTATTATCTGGGAATATCCTAATGTATTTCCCGAGGAGTTGCCAGGGTTGCCGCCTGAGAGGGATATAGAGTTTGTGATTAATCTTGTCCCCGGTACTCAACCTATTTCTAAATCGGCGTACCGGATGGCACCAGCTGAGTTGAAGGAGTTGAAGACTCAGTTACAGGAGTTGTTGGAGAAAGGATTTATTCAGCAGAGTTCTTCACCTTGGGGAGCTCCTGTTTTGTTCGTGAAAAAGAAGGATGGTACCTTAAGGTTATGTATAGATTATCGTGGGTTGAATCAGGTGACTATCAAGAATAAATATCCTTTGCCACTGATTGATGAGTTGTTTGATCAACTTCAGGGAGCCAAAGTCTACTCTAAGTTTGATTTGAGGTAGGGGTATTATCAGTTTCGGATTCGTACGGAGGATGTTCCAAAGTCTGCCTTCAGAACTCGGTACGGGCATTATGAGTTTGTTGTTATGCCCTTTGGATTGACTAATGCACCGGCAGCATTCATGGATTTGATGCATCGAGTCTTTCAGCCGTACTTGGACCAGTTCGTGGTGATTTTTATTGATGATATCTTGGTCTATTCTAAATCTGAATCAGAGCACGAGCAACATCTACGGCTTGTATTAGAGAAACTGCAGGAGCATCAGTTGTTTGCCAAGTTCAGCAAATGTGAATTTTGGCTGCAACGCATATCTTTCCTTGGCCATGTTATTACACAGAGCGGTATCTCTGTAGATCCCACTAAGATTGAGGTGGTGATGTCTTGGAAACGGCCAGAGAATGTTTCTGAGGTCCGTAGCTTTCTTGGCTTGGCGGGTTATTATCGTAGGTTTGTCAAGGACTTCTCGAAGATTGCTGGGCCACTATTTAAGTTGACTCAGAAATGGACTATCTTTGATTGGGATGAGAAGTGTGAGAGTGGGTTTCAGGAGTTGAAAAAGAGGTTGACTACCGCTCCAGTACTTGCTCTACCAGAGGGGACCGATAATATGGTCGTTTACAGTGATGCATCCAGGGAGGGCTTGGGATGTGTTCTTATGCAGGATGGCCGAGTTATTGCCTATGCTTCTCGAAAGTTGAAGCCTTATGAAGAAAATTATTCGACTCATGATCTTGAGTTGGCAGTAGTTGTCTTTGCACTCAAGAAGTGGCGTCATTATCTGTGGGGCAGTAAGTTTGAGATTTTCACTGATCATAAGAGTCTTAAGTACTTATTCTCACAGAAGGAGTTGAATATGCGCCAGAGGAGATGGATGGAGCTTCTTGGAGATTATAATTGTTCTATCAATTATCTGCCTGGAAAGGCAAATGTTGTAGTAGATGCTCTCAGCCGGAAGGCTAGTATTTCTTGTTTGGCTGTCAAGAAGTGGGAGGTTCTTGAGGAGTTTAGTTATTGGAGACCAGAGTTGACTCAGGTTGGGGTGATGTGTTCACATCTCCGTATTCAACCTTTATTATTGTCTCAGATCAGGGAAGCTCAGCAACTTGATGTTAAACTTCAGAAAATCAAGGATCAGATCGCTGATGATCAGTCTGACTTCAAAGTACATGAGGACGGTATTCTTCGGTTTTGGAACAGGGTATGTATTCCCGATGAGCCGAGTTTGAGGCGAGGTATTCTGGAGGAAGCTCATAATTCTAAATATACTATTCATCCCGGTGGAACTAAGATGTATCGGGATTTGAAGCAACATTACTGGTGGAACAACATGAAGAGGGAGCTTGCTCAGTTTGTATCTAGATGTTTGACTTGTCAACGAGTGAAAGCCGAGCATCAACAACCTGTAGGTTTGCTTCAGCCGTTGGCTATACCAGAGTGGAAATGGGAGCATATTACGATGGATTTTGTTACTGGTTTGCCTAGAACACCGAGAGGTAATGATGCAGTTTGGGTTATCGTGGATCGTTTGACGAAGACAGCTCATTTTATCTCGATGAGGATGGGAGATGAGGTTACAAAGTTGACGGGTCTCTATCTGGATCAGATTGTTAGACTTCATGGGATTCCATCTAGTATTGTCTCTGATTGAGATCCTCGATTTACTTCTCGTTTGTGGGAGAAACTTCAGGAGACTTTGGGTACTCAGTTGAACTTCAGTACTGCGTATCATCCACAGGCCGACGGTCAATCTGAGCGGACTATTCAGATTCTGGAAGATATGCTCAGGGCTTATGTTCTGGACTTCGGGAAGAACTGGGAGAAACATCTACCACTTGCCGAGTTTGCCTATAACAATAGTTATCAAGCTACTATTGGGATGGCACCTTTCGCAGCTCTTTACGGTCGTAAGTGTCGTTCACCTTTATATTGGGACGAGGTAGAAGAGATGAAGACTGTTGATCCGACTATCATGCCAGAGCTTATTGAGAAGATTGAAAATGTTCAGTTGATCAGGCAGAGAATGCTTACGGCGCATAGTAGATTCAACAGTTATGCTGATAAGCGTCGTCGAGACTTAGAGTTTGTAGTGGGAGATCGGGTTTTCTTGAGATTGTCTCCTCGAAAGGGGTTTGCTCGTTATGGTAAATGTGGAAAACTGAGTCCGAGATACGTTGGACCTTTTGAGGTTACTGGCAGGGTTGGTAAGTTGGCATATCGGTTGGCTTTACCGGAGAACTTCTCTAATGTCCACGATGTATTTCATGTGTCTAATTTAAGAAAATACAATCCGGATCTTTCTCATATTCTTGAGCCAGAACCGTTAGAGCTTCGAGAGAATTTGACTTATGACGAGCGTCCGATTCGTATTCTAGATCAGATGGACCAAGAGTTAAGGTCGAAGAGGATTCCGATGGTTAAGGTGTTGTGGAAGCATCACGGCATTGAGGAAGCTACCTGGGAGAGACGAGATCAGATGCAGCAGCAGTACCCAGATTTGTTCAGTACATCCAGTAAGAATTTCGAGGGCAAAATTTCTTTAAGGAGGGGGGAGAATGTGAAACCCCACTTATCTGCTTTAACTTGATTTGCGTGCCTTGTCTCGTTTTGTGTGCATATGACCTGTTTCTTTGCTATAGGGCCTAGAATGTTATAATTTTGATATCAATACTCCTAATACGTGCCAAATGTGCATTCATGAAATTTTCATCAAAAACGGGATCAGAAATTTTATCGTCGATTTTCAGAGAATAGTATTTTCGAAACACGTTTGCTAAAATTTTGAAACTGGTCTTTTTAACCCTTCTAGACCTATTCCATAGACTTTAATAGACCTGTGCTTGATGAAAACGGTTTTAAAATCGGCTTAGGAATTTATTAGGGTTTTTACACCGACTTTTGCAAAAATCGAGTTTTAAGCCGACTCGGGTGAAATTGTTTGATTGTAAAACTTCTTGTCACCTAAAAATAATTTACTTGAGCTAGATTGGGTGTTGAATAATTATTTTGAACTTTGGTGATCAAGAAAATGCATTTAAAGTCAAGAAAACACAAAAAAATACTAACTTAAACTACTTTGACTTTGCATTTTTTTAATTGACTAAGCTTTTAATTATATATTGTCATCAACACACACTCAACACAACACAAAACACACTCCAATTGCACACACAAGGCCGAGAGTTTGAGGGAGAAAAAGCCAAAGAGATTTTCAAGGTTTTTCAATCAATTTTTCTTAGAAAGCCTTGGTTTTTGTCCATAAAACTTCGTACCGATTTGGATTCTTCTTGTTGGGCATGTACTTCACGCATCCCTAGGCTTTTATCGCATCAAAGGTGAGAGAAAAATTCTAGATCTCAAAACTTGTCTTTTGCATTTTTGCGTATAAATGAAGATTGAACCGTTAGAATTGTAATCTGATGATAGATTATTGCTCCTTGCATGCTAGGGATCGTTTTATGCTAATACTACGAGTTTCTGTCGGATGTAGCATAATTTTTATTTTTCGGGTATTAAATTTTGATTAAATTGTTTAATGTTGAATTAATTGAGTTGCGATGATCGAAATCGATTGCCGTCGATTTCTAAATACTTGATAATTACGTGTTAGCGCTGTTGTAATGCCGAATTTTCGATTACATTGTTCGTGGGAGAATCCGGAAAATCCAGCCAAGACATCCTAGGGTTTTAGGGTTATCGGGCATGTTTTGGAGGTGTTATGATGGATTTCCGAGAAGGATAATGTAGTAGGTTGAATGGGTGAGTGATAGAAACTGATTTGGCAATGTTTGGATTAGTAGATTGTAAGTTATGAATTTTAGAAGTTTAGGTTGTCATTCTTTAATTTCTTGAACGATGCCTTTAGATGGTTGGGTGGTGTTTGAGTGTTGAATGGTGAGTTGTTGATGAGTAATTTAGGGTTTAATTGTGTATATAATGCATGTCCGGTTAGATGGCCTACTTTGTCATCTAACTAAGTTATTGTTGTTTAAATGATAATTGATGCTATCAATGATGTATAATTGATGATTGATTGATGATTGATGATTGATTGATGATTGATGATGATTATGGAGTCTTGGTATGTGTGTGCCACCTCTCGAGCAGCGTTGGGCTGTCAGGTTGATAACGGCATGACTGCCATAGGCTACCCCCAGCTCGCATGACGGAGGTGTCATGGAGGGAGGGGCTAGTGAGGTACCTCGGGTGCGTGAGTAATGGGGAGTTATAAGAAGAATGGTTGAGATCGTGATGGCGTTTGGAGCTACACCAAATAGAGTATCCTTTATTGAATGGTTATATAGTTATGTGATGATAATGTTATTGTTGTTGTGTGTTTACTTGCTCAAAGGACTAAATCCAAGGAGCATAGTGAATACTGTCGAGATCTATCGGATCCTTACTGGGCTTATTTTATACAAGCTCACTCTCTATTATTGCATGTTTACAGGTGTTGCAGAGCCGGATTACGGGTACGTGCCTCCTGAGGAGGAAAATGTGCCTTTCATGGATGAGTCATATGTCCCTGAGTCTTATTCATGATTCCGTGTTGTTTAAAGTCATGTACATTAGCTTAGCAGACTTTTATATGCTTTATGGTTCTTATTGTAATAGATGTTGAAAAGATGATGATCCAAATGATGTTAACTTAGTGGCTTTCTTATGCTGTTGAGGAGTTGTTGTTTGTATGGTTATGGAATTGAATGTTTAATTTTATTAATGAGGTTGGTTTAGAACCTCGGTAATCTATTTACTGTCGTTACAGCCGAAATTTCGTTGCGTCCTAACTGATCGTAGGTGGGGTCGAGTTGGGGCGTGACATTTAAGTGGTATCGGAGCTCATGTTAGTTGTCAGCCGGGGTGTTCTCGGAATGTGGGTAATGGTCTTAGCATGAAATATGTATGAAAAGAAAGAAAAGTGAATTATGTATTGATATGACTAAATGATTAAGTGATTATGTGATTTTAGTGCTTATGTGATTATGTGATCGATTTGCTTACGTGATTGAAGCTTATTTGATCTATGTGCTTTATATGAATTTGTTGTTTATGTATTAAAAGTTGTATATAATCTGTTTACGTGCTATAACTGTGCTAACTCTTTGATTAGTAGAATGGCCGGTCGACCGAGAACCAGAGGTAGGCCTGAGATGGCTGATGAGACTCCGAGTAACGCGGCACCGGGCCGTGACGGGGGTGATGACCGATTAGGAGCAGCTATGGAGCGGATTGCAGAGTTAGTGGCTAGTCAAGCACAGTTATTAGCAGGGCAGGCTGCCCAGAATCAGGCTATTTCCAAATCCCACGGAACGTTGGGCAAGACAACTTCGCTTCACGTAGAGGCTGGGCCCACAAACTGAGGGCGTAAGGCTTGTGACCAGGTCTCCGTCGCTCTAGTGCCCATAACTTTTGATCCGTAAGGAGTTACGCGGCGCACAGCATACCGTTGCAAAGCTCTCTGAGAGCTCTACGACGGTGGCAACCAGCTTGCTCGCTGGGGCCGGGTTTGGACCGTAAAATCGAACGTTTTCATCATTTTCAGGCTACTTTTCTGCTTTTGCTCTATTTTTCCATCCCGGATCGTACGTCGTCAGCTGTTAAATGGACGACAACCTGACTCGCGGGACATCAAAGGGCCCTACAACGTGACGATATCACGTCTTGCGATGATGCTGGGTTGTTGAAGCGGATGGGTTGTCGTTAAGCCAATTGGGCCTTTTGAATGGGCCATCTCTCTAGGCTGGGTTTGTGAACAGTTAACACATAAAGGAATTGTGCCCTCAACATGATGGGTGCGATCATACCTGCATTAATGTACCAGATCCCATCAGAATTCCGAAGTTAAGCGTGCTTGGGCGAGAGTAGTACTAGGATGGGTGACCCCCTTGGAAGTCCTCGTGTTGTACCCCATTTTCAATTTTTTTTGCCCTGGTTAGGGTTGCCAAGATGCTTTATCTACCAAATCTCTATTACCGAATCCCACGGAACATTGGGCAAGACAACTTCGCTTCACGTAGAGGCCGGGCCCGAAAACCGAGGGCGTAGGGTTTGTGACCAGGTCTCCGTCGCTCCGGTGCCTAGAACTTTTGATCCGTAAGGAGTTACGCTGCGCACAGCATACCGTTGCAAAGCTCTCTGAGAGCTCTACGACGGAGGCAGCCAGCTTGCTCGCTATGCCCGTTTTTGGAGCCCAAGATCGAACGTTTTCATCAGTTTCAGGCCACTTTTCAGCATTTGCTCTAATTTTCCGTCCGGGATCGTACGTTGTGAGCTGTTAAAAGGACGACAACCTGACTCGCGGGACATCAGAGGGCCCTACAACTTGTCGATATCACGTCTTGTGAGGATGCTGATTTGTTGAAGCGGATGGGTTGTCGTTAAGCCCATTGGGCCTTTTGAATGGGTCATCTCTCTAGGCTGGGACTGTGAATCGTTAACACATATAGGAATTGTGCCCTCAACATGACTGGTGCGATCATACCAGCACTAATGCACCGGATCCCATCAGAACTCCGAAGTTAAGCGTGCTTGTGCGAGAGTAGTACTAAGATGTGTGACCCCCTGGGAAGTCCTCGTGTTGCAGACCCTTTTCAATTTTTTTGCCCTGGTTAGGGTTGCCAAGATACTTTATCCATCAAGTCTCTATTACCGAATCCCACGGAACATTGGGCAAGACAACTTCGCTTCACGTAGAGGCTGGGCCCGTAAACCGAGGGCGTAGGATTTGTGACCAGGTCTCCATCGCTCAAGTGCCCATCACTTTTGATCCGTAAGGAGTTACGCGGCGCACAGCATACCGTTGCAAAGCTCTTTGAGAGCTCTACGACGGGGGAAGCCAGCTTGCTCGCTGGGCCCATTTTTGGACCCTAAAATCGAACGTTTTCATCATTTTCAGGCTACTTTTCTGATTTTGCTCTGTTTTTCCATCTCGGATCGTATGTCGTGAGCTTTTAAATGGAAGATAACCTAACTCGCGGGACATCAGAGGGCCCTACAACGTGACGATATCACGTCTTGCGATGATGCTGCGCTGTTAAAGCAGTTGGGTTGTCGTTACGCCTATTGGGCCTTTTGAATGGGCCATCTCTCTATGCTGGGACTGTGAACCGTTAACACATATAGAAATTGTGCCCTCAACATGACGGGTGCGATCATACCAGCACTAATGCACCGGATCCCATTAGAACTCCGAAGATTAGCGTGCTTGGTCGAGAGTAGTACTAGGATGGGTGACCCCCTCGGAAGTCCTCGTGTTGTACCTCATTTTCAATTTTTTTTGCCCTAGTTAGGGTTGCCAAGATACTTTATCTTCCAAATCTCTATTACCGAATCCCACGGAACATAGGGCAAGACAACGTCGCTTCACGTAGAGGCTGGGCCTACTAACCAAGGACGTAGGGTTTGTGACCAGGTCTCTGTCGCTCAGGTGCCTATAGCTTTTGATCCATAAGGAGTTACGCGGTGCACAACATACCGTTGCAAAGCTCTCTGAGAGCCCTACGACGGGGCAGCCAGCTTGCTCGTTGTGCCCATTTTTGGAGCCCAAAATAGAACGTTTTCATAAGTTTCAGGCCACTTTTATGCTTTTGCTCTATTTTTTCATTCCGGATCGTACGTCGTGAGTTGTTAAAAGGACGACAACCTGACTCGCGGGACATCAGAGGGCCCTACAACTTGTCGATATCATGTCTTGTGAGGATGCTACGTTGTTGAAGCGGTTGGGTTGTCGTTAAGCCCATTGGGCCTTTTGAATGGGCCATCTCTCTAGGCTGGGACTGTGAATCGTTAACACATATAGGAATTGTGCCCTCAACATGGAAGGTGCGATTATACCAGCACTAATGCACCGGATCCCATCAGAATTCCGAAGTTAAGCGTGCTTGGGCGAGAGTAGTATTAAGATGTGTGACCTCCTGGGAAGTCCTCGTGTTGCACACCCTTTTCAATTTTTTTGCCCTGGTTAGGGTTGCCAAGATACTTTATCCATCAAGTCTCTATTACTGAATCCCACAGAACATTGGGCAAGACAACTTCGCTTCACGTAGAAGCTGGGCCTGCAAACCGAGGGCGTAGGGTTTGTGACCAGGTCTCCGTCGCTCTGGTGCCCTTCACTTTTGATCCGTAAGGAGTTACGCGGCGCACAGCATACCGTTGCAAAGCTCTCTGAGAGCTCTACGACGGGGGAAGCCAGCTTGCTCGCTGGGCCCATTTTTGGACCCTAAAATCGAACGTTTTCATCATTTTCAGGCTACTTTTCTGCTTTTGCTCTGTTTTTCCTTCCCGGATCGTACGTCGTGAGCTGTTAAATGGATGACAACCTGACTCGCGGGACATCAGAGGGCCCTACAACGTGACGATATCACGTCTTACGATGATGCTGCGTTGTTGAAGCAGTTGGGTTGTCGTTATGCCTATTGGGCCTTTTGAATGGGCCATTTCTCTATGCTGGGACTGTGAACCGTTAACACATATAGAAATTGTGCCCTCAACATGACGGGTGCGATCATACCAGCACTAATGCACCGGATCCCATCAGAACTCCGAAGTTAAGCGTGCTTGGTCGAGAGTAATACTAGGATGGGTGACCCCCTCGGAAGTCCTCATGTTGTACCTCATTTTCAATTTTTTTGCCCTGGTTAGGGTTGCCAAGATACTTTATCTTCCAAATCTCTATTACCGAATCCCACAGAACATTGGGCAAGACAACGTCGCTTCACGTAGAGGCTGGGCCCACAAACCGAGGACATGGGGTTTGTGACCAGGTCTCTGTCGCTCTAGTGCCTATAACTTTTGATCCGTAAGGAGTTACGCTGCGCACAGCATACCGTTGCAAAACTCTCTGGGAGCTCTACGACGGGGGCAGCCAGCTTGCTCACTGTGCCCATTTTTGGAGCCCAAAATCGAACATTTTCATCAGTTTCAGGCCACTTTTCTTCTTTTGCTCTGTTTTTTCATCCCGGATCATACGTTGTGAGCTGTTAAAAGGACGACAACCTTACTCGCTGGACATTAGAGGGCCCTACAACGCGTCGATATCAGGTGTTGCGAGGATGTTGCGTTGTTGAAGCGGTTGGGTTGTCGTTAAGCCCATTGGGCATTTTCAATGGGCCATCTCTCTAGGCTAGGACTGTGAATCGTTAACAAATAAAGTAATTGTGCCCTCAACATGACGGGTGCGATCATACTAGCACTAATGCACCAAATCCATCAGAACTCCGCAGTTAAGCGTGCTTGGCCGATAGTAGTACTAAGATGTGTGACCCCCTGGGAAGTCCTCGTGTTGCACACCCTTTTCAATTTTTTTGCCCTGGTTAGGGTTTCCAAGATACTTTATCCATCAAATCTCTATTACCGAATCCCACGGAACATTGGGCAAGACTACTTCGCTTCATGTAGAGGCTGGGCCCGCAAACCGAGGGCGTAGGGTTTGTGACCAGGTCTCCGTCGCTCAGGTTCCCATCACTTTTGATCTGTAAGGAGTTACACGGCGCACAACATACCGTTGCTAAGCTCTCTGAGAGCTCTACGACAGGGACAACCTGCTTGCTCGCTGTTCTCGTTTTTGAGCCCAAAATCGAACGTTTTCATCAGTTTCAGGTCACTTTTATGTTTTTGCTCAGTTTTTCCGTCCCGGATCGTACGACGTGAGTTGTTAAAAGGACGACAACCTGACTCGCGGGTCATCAGAGGGCCCTACAACGTGTCGATATCACGTCTTACGAGGATGCTACGTTGTTGAAACGGTTGGGTTGTCGTTAAGCCCATTGAGCCTTTTGAATGGGCCATCTCTCTAGGCTGGGACTGTGAACCGTTAACACATATTGGAATTGTGCCCTCTACATAATGGATGCGATCATACTAGCACTAATGCACCGGATCCCATCAGAACTTTGAAGTTAAGTGTGGTTGGGCGAGAGTAGTACTAGGATGGGTGACCCCCTGGGAAGTCCTCGTGTTGTACCCCATTTTCAATTTTTTTTTGCCCTGGTTAGGGTTTCCAAGATACTTTGTACACCAAATTTCTATTACCGAATCCCACGGAATATTGGGCAAGACAACTTCGCTTCACGTAGAGGCTGGGCCCAGAAACCAAGGACGTTGGGCTTGTGACCAGGTCTCCGTCGCTCCGGTGCCAATAACTTTTGATCCGTAAGGAGTTATGGGGCGCACAACATACCGTTGCAAAGCTCTCTAAGAGCTCTACGAAGGGGGCAGCCAGCTTGCTCGCTGTGCCCTTTTTGGAGCCCAAAATAGAACGTTTTCATCAGTTTCAGGCCACTTTTCTTCTTTTGCTCTGTTTTTCCGTCCCGGTTCGTACATCGTGAGCTGTTAAAAGGATGACAACCTTACTCGCGGGACATTAGAGGGCCCTACAAAGTATCGATATCACGTCTTGGGAGGATGCTGCGCTGTTGAAGCGGATGGGTTATCGTTAAGCCCATTGGGCCTTTCTAATGGGCCATCTCTCTAGGCTGGGACTGTAAACTGTTAACACATATAGGAATTGTGCCCTCAACATGACGGGTGCGATCATACCAGTACTAATGCACCGGATTCCATCAGAACTCCGAAGTTAAGTATGCTTGGGCGAGAGTAGTACTAGGATAGGTGACCCCCTGGGAAGTCCTCGTGTTGCACCCACTTTTCAATTTTTTTTCCCTTGGTTAGGGTTGCCAAAATACTTTCTCCACCAAATCTCAATTACTAAATCCCACGGAACATTGGGCAAGACAACTTCGATTCACGTAGAGGCAGGGCCCGCAAACCGAGGGCGTAGGGTTTGTGACCAGGTCTCCGTCGCTCCAGTGCCCATAACTTTTGATCCGTAATGAGTTTTGCGGTGCACAGCATACCGTTGCAAAGCAATCTGAGTGCTCTACGATGGGGGCAGCCAGCTTGCTCGCTGTGCCCTTTTTGGAGCCCACAATCGAACGTTTTCATTAGTTTCAGGCCACTTTTCTACTTTTGCTCTGCTTTTTCGTCCCGGATCGTACGTCGTGAACTATTAAAAGGAAGACAACCTGACTCGCGAGATATCAGAGGGCCCTACAACGTGTCGATATCACGTCTTGCGAGGATGCTACGTTGTTGAAGCGGATGGGTTGTCGTTAAGCCTATTGGGACTTTTGAATGGGCCATCTCTCTAGGCTGGGATTGTAAACCGTTAACACATATAGGAATTGTGCCCTTAACATGACGGGTGCGATCATACCAGCACTAATGCACCAGATTCCATCAGAACTCCTAAATTAAGCGTGCTTGGGCGAGAGTAGTACAAGGATGGGTGACCCCCTTGGAAGTCCTCCTGTTGCGCCCCCTTTTCAATTTTTTTTTTGCCCTGGTTAGGGTTGCCAAGATACTTTATCCACCAAATCTCTATTACTAAATCCCACAGACATTGGGCAAGACAACTTCGCTTCACGTAGAGGCTGGGCCCGTAAACCGAGGGCGTAGGGTTTGTGACCAAGTCTCCGTCACTGCGGTGCCCATAACTTTTGATCCGTAAGGAGTTATACGGTGCACAGCATACCGTTGCAAAGCTCTCTGAGAGCTCTACGACAGGGGCAGCTAGCTTGCTCGCTGTGCCAGTATTTGGAGCCCAAAATTGAACATTTTCATCAGTTTCTGGCCACTTTTCTTCTTTGGCTCTGTTTTTCCATCCCGAATCGTACGTCTTGAACTGTTAAAAGGACGACAACCTGACTCGCGGGACATTAGGGGGCCCTACAACGTGTCAGTACCACGCCTTGCGAGGATCCTGCGTTGTTGAAGCGGATGGGTTGTCATTAAGCCCATTGGGTCTTTTGAATGGGCCATCTCTCTAGGCTGTGACTGTGAACCGTTAACACATATCGGAATTGTGCCCTCAACATGACGGGTGCGATCATACCAGCACTAATGCTCCGGATTCCATCAGAACTCCGAGGTTAAGCGTGCTTGGGCGAGAGCAGTACTAGGATGGGTGACCCCCTGTGAAGTCCTCGTGTTGCACCTCCTTTTCAATTTTTTTTTCCCTGGTTAGAGTTGCCAAGATACTTTATTCACCAAATTTCTATTACTGAATCCCACTAAACATTGGGAAGGACAACTTCGCTTCACGTAGAGGCTGGGCCCGCAAACCGAGGGCGTAGGGCTTGTGACCAAGTCTCCGTCGCTCCGGTGCCCATAACTTTTGATCCGTAAGGAGTTACGCGGCGCACAGCATGCCGTTGCAAAGCTATCTGAGAGCTCTACGACGGGGGCAACCAGCTTGCTCGCTGTGCCTGATTTTGGAGCCCAAAATCGAACGTTTTCATCAGTTTTGGGCCACTTTTCTTCTTTTGCTCTATTTTTTCGTCTCGGATCGTACGTCGTGAGCTGTTAAAAGGACGACAACCTGACTCGCGGGACATCATAGGACCCTACAACGTGTCCATATCACGTCTTGCGAGGATGCTGCGTCGTTGAAGCAGATGGGTTGTCGTTATGCCTATTGGGCCTTTTGAATGGGCCATCTCTCTAGGCTGGGACTGTGAACTGTTAACATATAAAGCAATTTTGCCTTCAACGTGACGGGTGCGATCATACCAGCACTAATGCACTGGATCCCATTAGAACTTCGAAGTTAAGCATGCTTGGGCGAGAGTAGTACTAGAATGGGTGACCCCTCGGGAAGTCCTCGTGTTGTGTCACGCCCCAACCCGGCCTACAATGGTTAGACTAGGGTGTGATCTAAACGTTCAGGACATGTCACATACTTAATCGTTGATGAAGATTTAACACTTAACATTTTGGGCTAAACTTCAAAGTTTTTCGGTGAACCGGCAGCATAACGGCTGTAATTGGGCTATTTGGTTTGACCTAATTCTCTAAACGCCTCAATTATTCCAACCATTGATCCAATTCCATTAAGGACTCCTATGTGTCACCAACCGATTTGCCTACTAGTTTATCTTGAAAGTCTCGTTTGGTTAATAAGCCTAACATGATAACTATGTCCCATTTATTTGTCAATTTCCTATCATGCGAGTACCTATTATCCTTTAGTTTGCAAATGAGCACCTAAGTGAAATTAGATAGAATTAACTTAGTTGATTGTTCATCTAGTGGTTTGAATGCCTACGATAACTACTAATTAAGAAAACGAAAGCAAACAACCAAATAAAAGTTCATCCGGTTATAGATAGTACAATCCCAGAATTAGACCCAAATTACAACGGGGTCATTTACATCAATAAAATGAATAGTTTGCAATCAAACACAACATCCATATAGCAACCACTTTCAGGCAAAGCACAAAAGCGCGTAGGGACAGGCAATCACTCCAAGGAATCATCGTTAGGCACATCATCCTCGGGTACCTATTCTTGACCTTCTTCACCTGAGATGATAAAAGAGGGTGAGTCCTTATGAACTCAGCAAGGGGGAACGAGAAATAGGTTTTGAAACTCATTTTCCGGTTCAACTTTTGAAAACCCTTTTGCAAGCATGAATGTAACAATAATATAAGTACAGGAACAGAAATACCAGTCTTTCCTCCCAGAGGTTCTCTAGGAACCAACCGAGAGTACTTATACACATAGTAGAAGGATACAGTGAGCTTTTGCTCTCAGGTCAGTTCCAGAATCAGTTGTTGCGGCCGACTTCAAACCATCCCCCAAACACGCCAGGTGGGTGTACTCCGGATGTACCCCAAAATCCTACGACCCAACTCTCTATGGAAGTCTAGCCCCCAAGCGAGAGAGGGAATGGGACCATGGTAGTCACGGGTGCACCGGCAAGCCCGATGCCGCCCGGTGTGCGTGATCGCTACCATGCCAGGAGGAAAGGATGCAACCTTGTATGAAATGCACATTCACGACAGGTAATATATCACAGTAGGAGGACAACAAAGTAGGTTACCTCCGAACAGTCATAAGATTGCACATTGACAGGTAAACAAGCAGGGCATGATAAGACAGAAAATTTCACTTGAAAGGCATATAGAGTTATATGAAAATTAAACGGGCAGCCATGTAACACATGTAAAACAGGCCATATAACTCATTATGAAGCTCACGTGATCAAGTGATAAGATTATTCAACATGCAATGACATCAACATGGGTTCGGGTGCAAGAAAAGCTTATTTGTCAACATGCAATGGTCAAAATCACATTTGAAGTTATAAGACATTTACGGGCAGCCCACTAAGCATATAATTTCCACACAATATCCAAATGATCAACACTTAGCAAGACTACCTAGTCATTAGGGTTTCCGTTTCATGCTCAACCGTGTGATTAAACCTTAAGTCAACTCAAAATCATTCTCAAGTCATGCATCATTCAATTCAAACATCCTCAAATACTCGGAACAGTCCACACAACATCCCAACACCACAATTCCAAGCAATTAGTACCACAAGAGAGGTTACAACAATTTTCCAAGCATATAACTAAGTGAAACCCTTACTGCAATAGGCTGGATTCTCACAATCAATAGGATAACCAAAAAACCTCCAAATCCAGTGAATAAGATGTCAAATTAAAGCTTGCGAAGTTAACTACAATCAGAAACAAACCGTGCATCAATTGGAGTTCGGGATCATTAGATATATCCGAAACAGTGGAATAGCACAAAACTGTCCAGATTTGCATACTTTTCAGTAATTCACGTTTTTGAGGTCCTTAGGGTCAGTTTTAGCCTTAGTCCATTTCTGACAAAAATGTCCAGAACTGAAAGATCTAGCAGTAAACCAAATTCCATGCATTTTGGACAACATTTACTAAGTCAAATCTGGTTCGTTCTACAAGGTCAGTGCATCTGCCAAAACCTGCTTCATTTTTCCAGATTTCCAGATTTGGACACATTTTAAAGATTTGCCATTGTGAAGACCTTAGAGTCAAACTTAGCTTTGGCCTATTACTGCGAAAAATGTTCAAAACTGGCCAAACTAGTCACCTACCAATGTTCATGCATTTTCAACATCATTTGCCTAGCTAAACTTACCTCGAAACAAACTGGTCAGAGAGCTGTCAACAATCCGACTTCACCTATCACCACTTTCAAGCCAAGATCTTGCCATGCATGGTTGTTTAAGCTCATGAACGAACATATAACTCAAGTACAGAAGCAAAGCCATACATTTATGAGCATGCATGTGAATTTTTGAAGGAATTTCAAAAGGTTTTAGCCCTCACCTTTGCAATCAACCCAAAAGATGCACAAAAACTTGTTGAAGCTCAAATCTCTTCTTCTTCTTGCTTAGCCGAGATTCCAACTAGAGTTTCTCTATTTTTCCTAGCTTAGTGACCAATATCTTAGTACATGCATGAGGTTAGAACAAGAAGAAAAGAAATGGAAGCCAAGAAACTTACCTAGGCCGAATAGAAGACTTCAAGGACATGCCTGTGTGATTTTCGAACTCTAGCTAATTTGCTTGGGCTTCTTCGATGGTTGCTTGTCTTGTTGCATCATATGATGAAGAAGATGAGGTAGGAGGTGGAGAGAACTCAGCCAAGGCCGAGAGGTAGTGAGAAGAATGAGAGGAGAGAGAGAAGCTGAGGAAGAAATGAAGAAATGACAAAATGTGACAAGGAATAAAACTTTTGCAATCTTCAAGCTTGTGGTCGGCCTTGGGCCATTAAAAATCTGATTTTTGTGTCTTCAATGTGAAATTTAAAATGTTAGCATGGGCATAGGGCTTTTGGTCGAGTATGGTGAGGAATTGAGGAGTTTTTTGAGCAATTTTTTATGTATTGATAAGTGCTTTTGTGTCATAGAATGTCATAATATGTCTAGGAATAAATTTTGAATTAAACATGCATGCAAACAACTCCTAGTGGTCGGCCAAGGCTACACAAAATCTGAATTTTTTGTCATCTTTGAGCTTTATTTTAATTGTGTCTTGAAAGTGCAAAAAGAATAAGGAATAAAGAATGAAGAATGTCTAGCTTTTTGTGTTATTTTGTCTTCTAGTGAGTTGAATTAGGATTATAATATTGATAGTGGATTTTGTAAGATTGTTTAATAGTCTAGTCCTCCGTGTAAGATGCTTTTTTGATTAGTGTGAGGGCACGCTTTCCTAGGTCTAGGGCACGCACTTCGAGGTAGGGTACGAACTACGAGATGAATGCATATTTTTCAAGAAAACGCATGCAACCCTAAATGAATGCACGTAATTCAATAGAAGGCACATAAAACGAAACACAATTCTTAAACCTAGGTCAAGGCATGCAAATCTAGATTAGGGCACATGAAACTAGGTCTCGCATGTAAATCGGGGTCGGGCCTCACATTTTGCACCCCTTTTCAAGTTTTTTTGCCCTTGTTAGGGTTGCCAAGATACTTTATCCACCAAATCTCTATTACCGAATCCCACGGAACATTGGGCAAGACAACTTCGCTTCACGTAGAAGCTGGGCCCGCAAACCGAGGGAATAAGGTTTGTGACCAGGTCTCTGTCGCTCCGGTGCCCATAACTTTTGATCCGTAAGGAGTTATCATCAGAACTCCGAAGTTAAGCGTGCTTGGGCGAGAGTAGTACTAGGATGGGTGACCCCCTGGGAAGTCCTCGTGTTGAACCCCCTTTTCAATTTTTTTTGCCCTGGTTAGGGTTGCCAAGATACTTTATCCACCAAATCTCTATTACTGAATCCCACGGAACATTGGGCAAGACAACTTCGCTTCACATAGAGGCTGGGCCTACAAACCGAGGGCGTAGGTTTGTGACCAGGTCTCCGTCGCTCCGGTGCCAATAACTTTTGATCCGTAAGGAGTTATGCGACGTACAACATACCGTTGCAAAGCTCTCTGAGAGCTCTACGACGGGGGCAGCCAACTTGCTCGCTTTACCCCTTTTTGGAGCCCAAAATCGAACGTTTTCATCAGTTTCAGGCCACTTTTCTTCTTTTGCTCTGTTTTTCCATCCCGGATCATACGTCGTGAACTGTTAAAAAGATGAAAACCTGACTCGCGGGACATCAGAGGACCCTACATCGCGTCGATATCACGTCTTGCGAGGATGCTGCGTTGTTGAAGCAGATGGGTTGTCGTTAAGCCTATTGGGCCTTTTGAATGGGCCATCTCTCCAGGTTGGGACTGTGAACCGTTAACACATATAGGAATTGTGCCCTCAACATGACGGGTGCGATCATACCAGCACTAATGCACCGGATCCAATCAGTACTCTGAAGTTAAGCGTGCTTGGGCGAGAGTAGTACTAGGATAGGTGACCCCCTGGAAAGTCCTCGTGTTGCACCCCCATTTCAATTTTTTTTGCTGGGGTTAGGGTTGCCAAGATACTTTATCCACCAAATCTCTATTACCGAATGCAATGGAACATTGGGCAAGACAACTTCGCTTCACGTAGAGGTTGGGCCCGCAAACCGAGGGCATAGGGTTTGTGACCAGGTCTCCATCGCTCCGGTGCCCATAACTTTTGACCTGTAAGGAGTTATCATCAGAACTCAGAAGTTAAGTGTGCTTGGGCGAGAGTAGTACTAGGATGGGTGACCTCGTGGGAAGTCCTCATGTTGCACCCCCTTTTCAATTTTTTTTGCCCTGGTTAGGTTTGCCAAGATACTTTATCGACCAAATCTCTATTAGTGAATCCCACGGAACATTGGGCAAGACAACTTCGCTTCACGCAGAGGCTGGGCCTACAAACCGAGGGCGTAGCATTTGTGACCAGCTCTCCGTCGCTCCGGTGCCCATAACTTTTGATCCGTAAAGAGTTACACGACGCACAACATACCGTTGCAAAGCTCTCTGAGAGCTCTACAACGGGCACAGCTAGCTTGCTCGCTATGCCCATTTTGGAGCCCAAAGTCGAACATTTTCATCAGTTTCAGGCCACTTTTCTTCTTTTGCTCTGTTTTTTCGTCGCGGATCATACGTTGTGAACTGTTCGAATTACGACAACCTGACTCGCCGGACGTCAGAGGGCCCTACAACGCGTCGATATCACGTCTTGCGAGGGTGCTGCGTTGTTGAAGCGGATGGGCTGTCGCTAAGCCCATTGGGCCTTTTGAATGGGCCATCTCTCTAGGCTAGGACTGTGAACCATTAACACATAAAGGAATTATGCCCTCAACATGACGGGTGTGATCATACTAGCACAAATGCATCGGATCCCATTAGAACCCCAAAGTTAAGCGTGCTTTGGCGAGAGTAGTACTAGGATGGGTGACCCCTTGGGAAGTCCTCGTGTTGCACCTACCTTTTAAATTTTTTTTGCCCCGGTTAAGGTTGCCAAGATGCTTTATCCACCACATCTCTATTATTGAATCCCACAGAACGTTGGGCAAGACAACTTCGCTTCACGTAGAGGCTGGGCCCGCAAACCGAGGGCGTAGCGTTTGTGACCAGCTCTCCGTCGTTCCGGTGCCCATAACTTTTGATCCGTAAAGAGTTACACGACGCACAACATACCGTTGCAAAGCTCTCTGATAGCTCTACGACGGGGGCAGCTAGCATGCTCGCTGTGCCCTTTTTAGTGCCCAAAATCGAACGTTTTCATCAGTTTCATGCCACTTTTCTTCTTTTGCTCTATTTTTTCGTCCCGGATCGTACGTTGTGAACTGTTAAAAGGACGACAACCTGAATCGCGGGACATCAGAGCGCCCTACAACTTGTTGATATCACATCTTACAAACATGCTGCGTTGTTGAAGTGGAAGGGTTCTCGTTAAGCCCATTGGGCCTTTTGAATGGGTCATCTCTCTAGGTTGGGACTGTGAACCGTTAGCGCATAAAGGAATTGTGCCCTCAACATGATGGGGGCGATCATACCAGCACTAATGCACTGGATCCCATCAGAACTTCGAAGTTAAGCCGGCTTGGGCGAGAGTAGTACTAGGATGGGTGACCCCATGGGAAGTCCTAGTGTTGCACCCCTTTTCAATTCTTTTTGCCCTCGTTAGGGTTGCCAAGATACTTTATCCACCAAATCTCTATTACTGAATCCCACGAAACAATGGGCTAGACAACTTCACTTCACGTAGAGGCTGGGCCGGCAAATCGAGGGCGTAGGGTTTGTGACCAGGTCTCTGTCGCTCCGGTGCCCATAACTTTTGTTCCGTAAGCAGTTACGCGGTGGACAACATACCGTTGCAAAGCTCTTCGAGAGCTCCACGACGGGGGCAGCCAGCTTGCTCACTTTTCCCATTTTTGGAGCCCAAAATCGAACGTTTTCATCAATTTTAGGTCACTTTTCTTCTTTTGCTCAGTTTTCCCGTCCCGGATCGTACGTCGTGAACTGTTAAATGGATGAAAAGCTTACTTGCGGGACATCAAAGGGCCCTACAATGTGTCGATATCACGTCTTGCGAGGATGCTGCATTGTTGAAGCGGAGAGGTTCTCGTTAAGCCCTTTGGGCCTTTTGAATGAGCTATCTCTCTAGGCTGGGACTGTGAACCGTTAACACATAAAGGAATTGTGTCGTCAAGATGACGGGTGTGATCATACCAGCACTAATGCACCAGATCCCATCAGAACTCCAAAGTTAAGCGTGCTTGGGCGAGAGTAGTACTAAGATGGGTGACCCCTTGGGAAGTCCCTGTATTGCACCTCCTTTTCAATTTTTTTTGCCCTGGTTAGGGTTTCCAAGATACTTTATCCACCAAATTTCTATTACCGAATCCCACGGAACAATGGGCAAGACAACTTCACTTCACGCAGAGGCTGGGCCCGTACACTGAGGGCGTAGGGCTTGTGACCAGGTCTTTGTCGATCCGGTGCCCATATCTTTTGATTCGTAAGGAGTTACGCGGCACACAGCATACTGTTACAAACCTCTTTGAGACCTCTACGACGAGGGCAGCCAAATTGCTCGCTGTGCCCGTTTTTGGAGCCCAAAATCGAACGTTTTCATCAGTTTCAAGCCACATTTCTTCTTTTGCCCTGTTTTCCCGTCCCGGATCGTACCTCATGAACTGTTAAAAGGACAAAAACCTGACTCGCGGGAAATCAGAGGGCCCTACAATGTGTCGATGTCACGTCTTGTGAGGATGCTGCGTTGTTGAAACGGATGGGTTGTCGCTAAGCCCATTGGGCCTTTTGAATGGGCCATCTTTCTAGGCTGGGACTGTGAACAATTAACACATAAAAGAATTGTGCCCTCAACATGACGGGTGCGATCATACTAGCACAAATGCATCGGATCCCATCAGAACCCCAAAGTTAAGCGTGCTTTGGCGAGAGTAGTACTAGGATGGGTGTCCCCTTGGGATGTCCTCGTGTTGCACCCCTATTTAAATTTTTGTTGCCCTGGTTAGGGTTGCCAAGATACTTTATCCACCAAATCTCTATTATTGAATCCCACGGAACGTTGGGCAAGACAACTTCGCTTCACGTAGAGGCTGGGCCCGCAAACCGAGGGCGTAGGGTTTATGACCAGGTCTCCGTCGCTCTGGTGCCCATAACTTTTGATCCGTAAAGAGTTAGGCGGCGCACAGCATACCGTTGCGAAGCTCTTTGAGAGCTCAACGACGGGCGCAGCCAGCTTGTTTGATGTGCCCATTTTTTGACCCCAAAATCGAACGTTTTCATCAGTTTCAGGCCACTTTTCTTCTTCTGCTCTGTTTTTCCGCCTCGGATCATACGTCGTGAACTATTAAAAGGACGACAATCTGACTCGCGGGACATCAGAGGGCCCTACAACATGTCGATATCACGTCTTGCGAGGATGCAGCGTTGTTGAAGCGGATGGGTTGTCGTTAAGCCCATTGGGCCTTTTAAATGGGCCATCTCTCTAGGCTGGGACTGTGAACAGCTAACACACAAAGGAATTGTGCCCTCAACATGACGGGTGCGATCATACTAGCACTAATGCACCGGATCCGATCAGAACTCCGAAGTTAAGCGTGCTTGGGCGAGAGTAGTACTAAGATGGGTGACCCCGTGGGAAGTCCTCGTGTTGCACCCACTTTTCAATTTTTTTTGCCTTGGTTAGGGTTGCCAAGATACTTTATCCATCAAATCTCTATGACCGAATCTCACGGAACATTGGGCAAGACAACTTCACTTCACGTAGAGGCTGGGCCCGCAAACCGAAGACGAGGGCAGCTATCTTGCTCGCTGTGCCCCTTTTTGGATACCAAAATCAAACGTTTTCATCTGTCTCATGCCACTTTTCTTCTTTTGCTCTGTTTTTCCGTCCCAGTTCGTACATTCTGAACTGTTAGAAGGACGACAACCTGACTCGCAGGACATCAGGGGGCCCTACAACGCGTCGATATCGCGTCTTGCGAGGATGCTGCGTTGTTGAAGCGGATGGGTTGTCGTTAAGCCCATTGGGCCTTTTGAATGGGCCATCTCTCTAGGCTGGGACTATGGACCGTTAACACATAAAGGAATTATGCCCTCAACATGCCAGGTGTGATCATACCAGCACTAATACACCGAATTCCATCAGAACTTTGAAGTTAAGCGTGCTTGGGCGAGAGTAGTACTAGGATGGGTGACCCCCTGGGAAGTCCTCGTGTTGAACCCCCTTTTCAATTTTTTTTGCCCTGGTTAAGGTTGCCAAGAAACTTTATCCACCAAATCTCTATTACCGAATCCCACGGAACATTGGGCAAGACAACTTCGCTTCACATAGAGACTGGGCCCGCAAACCGAGGGCGTAGGGTTTTTGACCAGGTCTCCGTCGCTCCGGTGCCCATAACTTTTGATCCGTAAGGAGTTACACGGCACACAACATACTGTTGCAAAGCTCTCTGAGAGATCTATGACGGAGGCAGCTACCTTGCTCGCTGTGCCCATTTTTGGAGCCCAAAATTGAACATTTTCATCAGTTTCAGGCCACTTTTCTTCTTTTGCTCTGTTTTTCAGTCCCGGATCGTATGTCATGAACTGTTAAAATGACGACAACCTGACTCGTGGGACATTAGATGGCCCTACAATGCGTCGTTATCATGTCTTGCGAGGATGCTGTGTTGTTGAAGCAGATGGGTTGTCGTTAAGCCCATTGGGCCTTTTGAATGGGCCATCTCTTTAGGCTGGGACTGTGATCCGTTAACACATATAGGAATTGTGCCCTCAACATGATGGGTGCGATCATACCAGCACTAATGCACCGGATCCCATTAGAACTCCGAAGTTAAGCGCGCTTGGGCGAGAGGAGTACTAAGATGGGTGACCCCTGGGAAGTCCTCTTGTTGCACCCCCTTTTAAATTTTTTTTGCCCTGGTTAGGCTTGCCAAGATACTTTATCCACCAAATATCTATTACAGAATCCCACGGAACATTAGGCAAGACAACTTCAATCCACGTAGAGGCTGGGCCAGCAAACCGAGGGTGTAGGGTTTGTGACCAGGTCTCCGTCGCTCCGGTGCCCATAACTTTTGATCCGCAATGAGTTACGCGGCGCAAAGCATACCGTTGCAAAGCTATATGAGAGCTCTACAACGAAGGTAGCCAGCTTGCTCCTTTTGCCCATTTTTGGTGCCCAAAATCTAACGTTTTCATCAGTTTCAGGACACTTTTCTTCTTTTTCTCTATTTTTTCATCCCGGATCGTACGTCGTGAACTGTTAAAAGGATGACAACCTGACTCGCGGGACATCAGAGGGACCTACAACGTGTCGATATCACGTCTTGCAAGCATGCTGCATTGTTGAAGTGGATGTGTTGTTGTTAAGCCCATTGGGCACTTTGAATGGGCCATCTCTCTAGGCTGGGACTGTGAACCGTTAACACATAAAGGAGTTGTGCCCTCAACATGACGGGTGTGATAATACCAGCACTAATGCACCCCATTTTCAAATTTTTTTGCCCTGGTTAGGGTTGCCAAGATACTTTATCCATCAAATCTCTATTATCGAATCCCACAGAACATTGGGCAAGACAACTTCACTTCACATAGAGGCTGGGCCCGAAAATCGAGGGCGTAGGGTTTGTGACCAGGTTTCCATTGCTACGGTGACCATAAATTTTGATCCGTAAGGAGTTATGCGGTGCACAGCATACAGTTGGAAAGCTCTCCGAGAGCTCTACGACGGGGGCAGGCAGCTTGATTGCTTTGCCTGTTTTTGGAGCCAAAAATTGAACGTGTTCGTTTGTTTCAAACACTTTTCTTCTTCTGCTCTGTTTTTTCATCCCGGATTGTACGTCGTGAACTATTAAAAGGATGACAACCTGACTTGCGGGACATCAGAGGTCCCTACAACGTGTCGATATCACGTCTTGCGAGGATGCAGCGTAGTTGAAGCGGATGGGTTGTCGCTAAGCCCATTGGGCCTTTTTAATGGGCCATCTCTCTTGGCTGGGACTGTGAACCGTTAACACATAAATCAATTGTGCCCTCAACATGACGGGTGCGATCATACTAGCACTAATTCACCTGATCCCATTCGAACTCCGAAGTTAAGCGTGCTTGGGAGAGAGTAGTACAAGGATGGGTGAGCCCTTGGGAAGTCCTCGTGTTGCACTCCCTTTTCAATTTTTTTTGCCCTGGTTATGGTTGCCAAGACACTTTATCCACCAAATCTCTATTACTAAATCCCACGGAACATTGGGCAAGACAACTTTGATTAACGTAGAGGCTGGGCCCGCAAACCGACGGCGTAGGGTTTGTGACTAGGTATCCGTCGCTCCGGTGCCCATAACTTTTGATCCGTAAGGAGTTACGCGGCGCACAGCATTCCATTGCCAAGCTCTCTGAGAGCTCTACGACGAGGGCGGCCAGCTTGCTCGCTGTGCCCTTTTTGGAGCCCAAAATCGAACGTTTTCATCTGTTTCAAGCCACTTTTCTTCTTTTGCTCTGTTTTTTCGTCCCGGACCGTAAGTCGTGAACCGTTAAAAGGCCGACAACCTGACTTGCGGGACATCAGAGGGCCCTAAAACGTGTCGATATCACGTCTTGCGAGGATGCTGCATTGTTGAAGCGGATGGGTTGTTGTTAAGCCTATTGGGCATTTTGAATGGGCCATCTCTCTGGGCTGCGACTGTGAACCTTTAACACATTAATGAATTGTGCCATCAACATGACGGGTGAGATCGTACCAGCACTAATGCACCGGATCCCATCAGAACTCCGAAGTTAAGCATACTTGGGCGAGAGTAGTACTAGGATGGGTGACCACTTGGGAAGTCCGCGTGTTGCACACCCTTTTGAATTTTTTTTGCCCTGGTTAGGGTTGCCAAGATGCTTTATCCACCAAATCTCTTTTACTGAATCCCACGGAACATTGGGCAAGACAACTTCGCTTCACGTAGAGGCTGGGCCCGTAAACCGATGGCGTAGGGTTTGTGACCAGGTCTCCGTCACTCCGGCGCCCATAACTTTTAATCCGTAAGGTGTTACGCGGCGCACAGCATACCGTTACAAAGCTCTCTGAAAGCTCTACTACGGGGGCAACTAGTTTCTCACTGTGCCCGTTTTTGAAGCCCAAAATCAAACGTTTTCATCAGTTTCAGGCCACTTTTCTTCTTTTGCCCTGTTTTTTCGTTTCGGATCGTACGTCGTGAGCTGTTAAAAGGACGACAACCTGACTCGCGGGACATCAAAGGGCCCTACAACGTGTCGATATCACGTCTTGCGAGGATGCAGCATTGTTGAAGCGGATGGGTTGTCGTTAAGCCCATTGGGCCTTTTGAGTTGGGCATCTTTCAAGGCTGGCACTGTGAAACGTTAACACATATAGGAATTGTGCCCTCAACATGACGGGTGCAATCATGCCAGCACTAATGCACCGGATCCCATCAGAACTCCGAAGTTAAGCGTGCTTGGGTGAGAGTAGTACTAGGATGGGTGACCCCCTGGTAAGTCCTCGTGTTGCACCCCCTTTTCAATTTTTTTTGCCCTGGTTAGGGTTGCCAAGATACTTTATCCACCAAATCTCTATTACCGAATCGCACCGAACTTTGGGCAAGACAACTTCGCTTCCCATAGAGACTGGGCCCGCAAACCGAAGGCATAGGGTTTGTGGCCAAAATTGAACGTTTTCATTTGTTTCAAGCAACTTTTCTCCTTCTGCTCTGTTTTTTCGTCCCGGATCGTACGTCGCGAACTGTTAAAAGGACGACAACCTGACTCGCAGGGCATCAGAGGGCCCTACAACATGTCGATATCATGTCTTGCGTGGATGCTGCGTTGTTGAAGCTGATGGGTTGTCGTTAAGCCCCTTGGGCCTTTTGAATGGGCTATCTCTTTAGGCTGAGACTGTGAACCGTTAACACATATAGGAATTGTGCCCACAACATGACGGGTGCGATCATACCAGCACCAATGCAACGGATCCCATCCGCGCTCCGAAGTTAAGCGTGCGTGGGCGAGAGTAGTACTTGGATGGGTGACCCCCTGGAAAGTCCTCGTGTTGTACCCCCTTTTCAATTTTTTTCCCTGGTAAGGGTTGCCAAGATACTTTATCCATCAAAGTTCTATTACTGAATCCCACGGAACATTGGGCAAGACAACTTCGCTTCACGTAGAGGCTACGCCCGCAAACCGAGGGCGTAGGGTTTGTGACCAGGTCCCCCTCCCTCCGGTGCCCATAACTTTTGATCCGTAAGGAGTTACGCGGTGCACAACATACCGTTGCAAAGCTCTCTGAGAGCTCTACGACGGGGGCCGCCAGCTTGCTCGCTGTGCCTTTTTGGAGCCCAAAATTGTACATTTTCATCAGTTTCAGGCCACTTTTCTTCTTTTGCTCTATTTTTCCGTCCCGGATCGTACGTCGTGAACTGTTAAAAGGACGACAAGCTGACTCGCGGGACATCAGAGGGCCCTACAACATGTCGATATCACGTCTTGCGAGGATGCTATGTTGTTGAAGCGGATGGGTTGTCGTTAAGCCCATTAGTCCTTTTGAATCGGCCATCTCTCTAGGCTGGGACTGTGAACCGTTAACACATAAAGCAATTGTGCCGGCAACATGACGGGTGCGATCATACCGGCACTAATGCACCGGATCCCATCAGATCTCCGAAGTTAAGCGTGCCTGGGAGAGAGTAGTACTAGGATGGGTGACCCCCTAGGAAGTCCTCGTGTTGCACCCCCTTTTCAATTTTTTTTCCCTGGTTAAGATTGCCAAGATACTTTATCCCCCAAATTTCTATTACCGAATCCCATGGAACATTGGGAAGACAACTTCGCTTCACGTAGAGGCTGGGCCCGCAAACCGTGGGCATAGGGTCTGTGACCAAGTCTCCGTCGCTCCGGTGCCTATAACTTTTGATCCGTAAGGAGTTACGTGGAGCACAGCATACCGTTGCAAAGCTCTCTGAGAGGTCTACGGCGGGGGCAGCCAGCTTGCTCAGGGTGCCCATTTTTGGAGCCCAAAATCGAACGTTTTCATCAGTTTTAGGCCACTTTTCTTGTTTTGCTCTGTTTTTCCGTCGTGGATCGTACGTCGTGAACTGTTAAAAGGACGACAACCAAACTCACGGGACATCAGAGGGCCCTACAATATGTCGATATCACGTCTTGGAAGCATGCTGCGTTGTTGAAGTGGATGAGTTGTCGTTAAGCCCATTGGGCCTTTTGAATGGGCCATCTCTCTAGGCTGGGACTGTGAACCGTAAACACATAAAGGAATTGTGCCTGCAACATGACGGGTGCGATCATACCAGCCCTAATGCACCGGATTCCATCAGAATTCCGATGTTAAGCGTGCTTGGGCGAGATTAGTACTACGATGGGTTACCCCCTGGGAAGTCCTCGTGTTGCACCCCATTTTCAATTTTTTTTGCCCTGCTTAGGGTTGCCAAGATACTTTATCCGCCAAATTTCTATTTCCGAATCCCACGAAACGTTGGGCAAGACATCTTCGCTTCACGTAGTGGCTGGGCCCGCAAACAGAGGGCTTAGGGTTTGTGACCAGGTCTTCGTCGCTTTAGTGACCATAACTTTTGATCCGTAAGGAGTTACGCGGTGCACAGCATACCGTTGCAAAGCTCTCCGAGAGCTCTACAACGGGGGCAGCCAACTTGCTCGCTGTGCCCATTTTTGAAGCCCAAAATCGAACGTTTTCATCAGTTTCGGTCTACTTTTCTAATTTTGCTCTGTTTTTCCCTCCCGGATCGTACGTCGTGAACTGTCAAAAGGACAACAACCTAACTTGCGGGACATCAGAGGCCCTACAATGCATCGATATCACGTCTTGTGAGGATGCTGCATTGTTGAAGCGGATGGGTTGTCGTTAAGCCCATTGGGCCTTTTGAATGGGCCATCTCTCTAGGCTGTGATTGTGAACCGTTAACACAAAAAAGAATTGTGCCGTGAACATGACTGGTGCGATCATTCCAGCACTAATGCATGGGATCCCATCAAATCTCCGAAGTTAAGCGTGCTTGGGCGAGAGTAGTACTAGGATGGTGACCCCATGGGAAGTCCTCGTGTTGTGCCCCCCTTTTTCAATTTTTTTTGCCCTGGTTAGGATTGCCAAGATACTTTATCGACCAAGTCTCTATTACCGAATCCCACGGAACATTGGGCAAGACAACTTCACTTCACGCAGACGCTGGGCCCGCAAACCGAGGGCATCGGGTTTGTGACCAGATCTCCGTCGCTCCGGTGCCCATAAGTTTTGATCCGAAAGGAGTTATCATCAGAACTCCGAAGTTAAGCGTGCTTGGGCGAGAGTAGTACCATGATGGGTGACCCCCTGGGAAGTCCTCCTGTTGAACCCCCTTTTCAATTTTTTTTGCCTTGGTTAGGGTTGCCAAGATACTTTATCCACAACATCTCTATTACTGAATCCCACGAAACATTGCGCGATACAACTTCGCTTCACATAGAGGCCGGGCCCGCAAACGGAGCGCATTGGGTTTGTGACCAGCTCTCCGTCGCTCCGGTGCCCATAACTTTTGATCCGTAAGGAGTTACGCGACGGACAGCATACCGTTGCAAATCTCTCTGAGAGCTCTACGATGGGGGCAGCCAGCTTGCTCACTGTGCCCCTTTTTGGAGCCCAATATCGAACGTTTTCATTAGTTTCAAGCCACTTTTCTTCTTTTGCTCTGTTTTTCCATCTCGGATTGTACGTCGTGAACTGTAAAAAGGACAACAACCTGACTCGCAGGACATCAGAGTGCCCTACAACAAGTCGATATCACGTCTTGCGAGGATGCTCCGTTGTTGAAGTGGATGGGTTGTCGTTAACCCCATTGGGCCCTCTGAATGGGCCATCTCTCTTGGCTTGGACTATGAACCGTTAACACATAAAGGAATGTGCCCTCAACATGGTGGGTGCGATCATACCAGCACTAATGCACCGGATCCCATCAGAACTCCGAAGTTAAGCGTGCATGGGCGAGAGTAGTACTAGGATGGGTGACCACCTGGGAAGTCCTCGTGTTGCACCCCCTTTTCAATTCTTTTTGCCTTGGTTAGGCTTGCCAAGATACTTTATCCATCACATTTCTATTATTGAGTCCCACGGCATCTTGGTCAAGACAACTTCGCTTCGCGTTGAGGCTGGGCCTGCGAACTGAGGGCGTGGGGCCTGTGACCAGGTCTCCGTTGCTCCGGTACCTATAACTTTTGATTCGTAAGGAGTTATGCGGTACACAACATACAGTTGGAAAGCTCTCTAAGAGCTATACGATGGGGGTAGCTAGCTTGCTTGCTGTACCCTTTTTGGAGCCCAAAATCGAACGTTTTCATCAATTTCAGGCCACTTTTCTTCTTTTGCTATGTTTTTCCGTCCCTGATCGTACGTCGTGAACTGTTAAAAGGATGACAACCTGACTCGCGGGACATCATAGGGCCGTACAACGTGTCGATATCACGTCTTACGAGGATCCTGCGTTGTCGAAGTGGATGGGTTGTCGTTAAGCCCATTAGGCCTTTTGAATAGGCCATCTCTCTAGGCTAGGACTGTCAACCATTAACACATAAAGGAATTGTGCCCTCAACATGACGGGTGCGTTCATACCAGCACTAATGCACCGGATCCCATCAGAACTCCGAAGTTAAGCGTGCTTGGGCGAGAGTAGTACTAGGATGGGTGACCCCCTGGGAAGTCCTCGTGTTGTACCCCATTTTCAATTTTTTTGCCTTGGTTAGGGTTGCCAAGATTCGTTATCCACCAAATCTCTATTACTGAATCCCTCGGAATATTGGGCAAGACAACTTCGCTTCACGTAGAGGCTAGGCCCGTAAACCGAGGGCGTAGGGTTTGTAACCAGGTCTCTGTCGCTCCGGTGCCCATAACTTTTGATCCGTATGGAGTTATCATCAGAACTCCAAAGTTAAGCGTGCTTGGGCGAGAGTAGTACTAGGATGGGTGACCCCTTGGGAAGTCCTCGTGTTGCACCCCCTTTCCAATTTTTTTTGCCCTGGTTAGGGTTGCCAAGATACTTTATCCACCAAATCTCTATTACTGAAACCCACGAACATTGGGCAAGACAACTTCGCTTCACGTAGAGGCTGGGCCCACAAACCGAGACATAGGGTTCGTTACCAGGTCTCCGTCGCTCCGGTGCCCATAACTTTTGATCCGTAAGGAGTTATCATCAGAACTCTGAAGTTAAACGTGCTTGGGCGAGAGTAGTACTAGGAAGGGTGACCCCCTGGGAAGTCCTCGTGTTGCACCCCCTTTTCAATTTTTTTTGCCCTGGTTAGGGTTGCCAAGATACTTTATACACCAAATCTCTATTGCCGTATCCCACGGAACATTGGGCAAGACAACTTCGCTTCACCTAGAGGCTGGGCCCGCAAACTGAGGGCGTAGGGTTTGTAACCAGCTCTTCGTCTCTCCGGTGCCCATAACTTTTGATCCGTAAGGAGTTATCATCAGAACTCCGAAGTTAAGCGTACTTGGGCGAGAGTAGTACTAGGATGGGTCACCCCCTGGGAAGTCCTCGGGTTGCACCCCCTTTTCAATTTTTTTTGCCCTGGTTAAGGTTGCCAAAATACTTTATCCACCAAATCTCTATTATTGAATCCCACTGAACATTGGGCAAGACAACTTCGCTTCACGTAGAGGCTGGGCTCGCAAACCGAGGGCGTAGGGTTTGTGACCTGGTCTCCCTGTGAGGCCCGAACCTGAATAACTTGTCCTACCTCGATTTGCGCGCCTTAGACCTAAAATTATATCACCGACCTTGGATTACGTGCCTTATCTTGGTTTTTGTGCATGCCTCGTTATACGTGCCTTAACCTAAAATTGTGTGCCCTAACCCTCGATATACGTGCGATACCTAGATAAATATGCCATGACCTTAATTTACGTGCAAGACCTTGATTTGTGTGTGTCTCTTCGTTTCGTGTGCATTAACCTTGAACTGCATGCTTTAACCTAGGTTTAAGAGTCGTGTCTTGAATACGTGCATTGTATTGAATTACGTGCCTTATTTTGGTCTATGTTCATTCGCCTAGGGTTGCGTGTGTTAGCATTAGAATCCGTGCACTTATCTTGAAGTATGTGCCTTAGTCTTGAAATACGTGTTGTACCTCGTAATTCATGTCTTACCTCGTAGTTTGTGTCCTACCTCGTAGTGCGTGCCCTAGATCTAGGAATCCGTGCCACCACGTTAATCAAGAAAGAATCCTACTCAAAGCACTAGACACTAAAATAATCCTACACAATCCACTAACCAATATTATATTCCTAATTCAAATTCTCTACAAACTCCACTAACAATAAAATAATACTAAACTATTCCTACATTTTCCACTATCTATTATTCTATTCATAATTCAACTCATCAACAAACATTCCTATATTTTATTCTACCTAGATTCCCTCATTCCCCAACATTCCTATGACAATTCTAATGACACAAATGCATAAAAAAATTAGTCCTAGACAAACTATGACAAAACACTTAACACAATTCATAAAAAATTGCTCAAATTCTCCTCAAATCTCCACCATTTTCGGCCAAGTGCTCCATGCCCATACTAGCCATTTCAAAATACTGCTTGAAGACTCAAAAAGACTGAAAATGGGCTGCCCAAGGCCGACCATATGCTTAGAACAATGCAAAACATCACTCTTTGTCATTCTTTGTCATATTCTTTCATTTCTCTTTCATTTCTCCTTCTTTTCTCTCACTTCCCTCTCATTTCCTCTCTCCATTTCGGTTTTGGCTGAGTTCTCTACCTCCATAGCTTATCTTCTTCACACCATAGCTAAACAAAGCAAGCCATAAACAAAGGGCCTCAACCGAGCTAGCTAGGAAGTGAAAATCACACATGCATGTACATTGAAGACTTCTATTCGGCCTAGGTAAGCTTCTTGACTTCCATTTCTTTTCTTCATGTTCTAACCTCATGCATGTGCTAAGAGATTGATCACTAAGCTAGGAAAAATAGAGAAAAGCTAGTTGGAATCTCGGCTAAGCAAGAAGAAGAAGAGATTTGATCTTCAACAAGGGTTTTGAGCATCTTTTGGGTTGATTGCTAAGGTGAGGGCTAAAACCTTTTGAAAACTCTTCAAAAATCCACATGCATGCTCATAAATGTGTGTATTTGCTTCTGTACTTGAGTTATATGTTCGTTCATAAGCTTAAACAACCATGCATGGCAAGATCTTGGCTTGAAAGTGATGCTAGGTGAAGTCAAATTGTTGACAGCTCTCTGACCAGTCTGTTTCGAGGTAAGTTTAGCTGGGAAAATGATGTTTAAAATGCATGAAAATTGGTAGGTGACTAGTTTGGACAGTTTTGAACATTTTTCCCAGAAATAGGCCGAAGCAAACTTTGACTCTAACGTCCTCAAAATGGCAAATGTTTAAAATGTGTCCAAATCTGAAAATCTGGAAATCTGGAAAAATGAAGCAGGTTTTGGCAGATGCACTGACCTTGTGGAACGAACCATATTTGACTTCGAAAATGATGTCCAAAATGCACTTCATAAATGACTTCGCTTCATTTTTCAGTTCTGGAGAATTTTGTCAGAAATGGACCAAGGCTAAAACGGACCCTAAGGACCCCAAAAACGTCAATTTCTGAAAAGTGTGCAAATCTGGACAGTTTTGTGCTACCTCACTGTTTTGGCTATAACTAATGATTCCGAACTCCAATTGATGCAAGGTTTGTTTCTGATTTTAGTTAACTTCTTAATCTTTAATTTGAAATATTATTCACTGGATTGGGAGATTGTTTGATTATCCTATTGATTGTGAGAAAACAGCCTATTGCAGTAAGGGATTCACTTAATGTTGTACTTAGAAACATTGTTGTGACTCCTCTTGTTGAATTAAATACTTGGGATTGTAGCTTTGGGATGTTGTGTGGACTGTTTTGAATGTTTGAGGATGTTGAATTAAATGTTGCATGGTTTGAGATTGACTTTGAGTTGGGTTGAGGCTCAAATTGCACGAATATACACGAAATGGAAACCTTAATGACTAGGTAGTTTTGCTAAGTGTTGATCATTTGGATGTTGTGTGGAAATTATATGCTTAGTGGGCTGCCCGTAAATGTCTTATAACTTCAAATGTGATTTTGACCATTGCATGTTGTCAAATAAGCTTTTCTTGCAACCGAACCCACGTAGATGTTGTTACATGTTGAATAATCGTATCACTTGATTACGTGGACTTTGAAATGAGCTATATGGCTTGACTTGCATGTGTTACATGGCTGCCCGTTTAATGTTCATATGGCTCTATATCTCTTTCAAGTGAAATTACTTGTCTTATCGTGCCTTGTTTGATTACTTGACAACGTGCGATCTTATAACTGCTCGGAGGCGACCTACTTTGTTGTCCTCCTAATGTGATACGTTAAATGTTATAAATGTGCATTGCATACGAGGTTGCAACCTTTCAGTGTGGCATGGTAGTGTTTCACGCACGCTGGGCGGCATAGGGCTTGCCGGTGCTACCGTGACTACCATGGTCCAATTCCCTCTCTCGCTTGGCATTCCACCCTCAGAGAGTTGGGTCGTAGGTTTCGGGATACATCCGGAGTATACCCAATTGGGAGCGATAAGTGGATTATTGAAGTCGGCCGCACCAAATGAATCGAAATTGATATTGAGAGCAAATGCTCACTGTATCCTTGAAATGATTGGTAAATGTATTTGTTACTCGATTTGTTTCATATATTTACGTACCTTATTATTTGTAATACGTGACATGTTTTCAAAAAGAATTTTCATAATTGAACCAAAAAATGAGTTTCAAAACGTATTCTCGTTTCCCCCTCGTTGAGTTCATAAGGACTCACCCTCTTTTTCATCACTGGTGAAGAAGAATAGGTACAGGTACCCGAGGACAATGTGCCTAACGATGATTCCTTGGAGTGATTGCCTGTCCCTACGTGCTTTTGTGCTTTTCCTGAAAGTGGTTGCTATATGGATGTTGTGTTTGATTGCAAACTACTCATTTCATTGATGTAAATGACCCCGTTGTAATTTGGGTCTAATTCTGGGATTGTACTATCTATAACCGGACGAACTTTTATTTAGTTGTTTGCTTTTGTTTTCTTAATTAGTAGTTTTCGTAGGCATTCAAACCACTAGATGAACAATCAACTAAGTTAATTCTATCTAATTTCACTTAGGTGCTCATTTGCAAACTAAATGATAATAGGTACTCGCATGATAGGAAATTGACAAATAAACGAGACATAGCTGTCATGTTAGGCTTATTAACCAAACGAGACTTTCAAGATAAACTAGTAGGCAAATCGGTTGGTGACAAATAGGAGTCCTTAATGGAATTGGATTAATGATTGGAATAATTAAGGCGTTTAGAGAATTAGGTCAAACCAAAGAGCCCAATTACAGCTGTTATGCTGCCGGTTTTTTGAAAATTTTTGGAGTTTAGGCCAAAACGTTAAGTGTTAAATCTTCATGAACGGTTAAGTACGTGACGTGACTTGAATGTTTAGATCACACCCTAGTCTAACCTTTATAGGCCGGGTTGGGGCGTGACACCTTATAATAGAATGGTATCAGAGCTTAGTTTACTAACTAGGCGTTAGTCGGGTTCAACTCTCAGACCATGGGTAGAAGCCCTAAGGTAATTATGATGTCTTGATTATATGTGTTAATATGTACTTTAATTGCTTTGTGCATTGAATATTATGTGCCTTTGTGGACTATATGTATTATGTATCATGCACACCGACTCGTCCTCAATAATGCATGCATGCTTTTACACTCCTTCCTTGATACATGTGCATGTTATATTATCGTGAATGACTGTTTATACACATAGATAATTAGGATTAGGACTTTCAGGGAAGTGAATTTGGGCAGGACGAACGAAAGGCTCGGTTAGAGATTTCTCGCATCTTCACAGGTGCTCAATGGATCATATATCTTATTGGATATGCATACATATAAAATGCGTAGCACAGGTATAATTGTTGAGGTAAAATTATCTCTTTATCTTTGGAATACACATGCCTGTGATTAAGTTCTCAATCTTATAGCTCTAAAGTTCTTAATTCCGTTAAACCGTTCTTCTAATTGTGGTTCAAGAATAAATGTTAAGGACATACAACTTTCCTTAGATATAAGAATATACTATTGGAGATGTGGAGTAGTATATATATGTTCACATGCTTATAATGGAAGTTTGACTTAAGAGTTGCTTTTGAATCAAATTCTTATATCTTAAAATGGTATAATAGACTAATTATATGATTGAATCCTTACTTGATTGGAATTAAGCATCGTTGAACCTAATAAGGTGTATATTAACGAGTTTCAAGTTCACTTAATGGTAAGATTGTGACCTAGAAATTAAGAGATGAACTCGTGTTTGGAAAACTGCACCTAAAATGTTAGGTCGGATAGAAGTGTAAGGAATTGAATTGTGCATTAGATGACTAACGTTGCTAAAGGTCCTAAGTTGGATATCGGTGATATTTAGAATCATGGCATTAATTTGGTGCCTCTCGGGTTTAGTTGTGATTATGCAAGTAAGTCATTCTATACACTCGTTGTTTAGATACCCTAGAGGATGTTGGAAAGCATATATCCTTAAGTAAGACCGATGGACTTATTATATAAACCATGGAAATGATATAAAACATCTGGTTGCAAAATGGAGTTGTTAGGGTATAATTTGAAATCCTAAATAGCTAATAGTGAGTATGCATGATGATTCATGGTAAACCCTAGGACCTAAGGTCGACGAGTCTTGACGCTCTTAGCTAGTTGAACATGTAAATGGGAAGAGTAAGATTTCATAAAGTTAAGATAGATATGAATTAGAGTCATAATGACCTAAGAGACTATTTTTAGACAACTGTATTATGTGCACCGTTTCATATCTAGAAACTAGTTGTTGGTAGACTTCGAATCGTGGTCGTTAAATGGAGGGCGGATCTTGTAGTGATAGTTATATGAGTCGTTGACTACTTTTGAAGTTCTAGTAGATTATATTGAAGCATGCCTTGTGGTTATAATTCTTATGATTGACACAGCCTTGAAGTTATTTTGTGTAATAAGCTACTTGGATTAGTATGGCAAGTATCTTATGAGCTAGATCATTTCGGTACCCATTTATAGTCCTAGGATTGTTGTTGTACGACCGGTAACCTAGTAGAGCATTGATATCACCTACATGGCGATGAACCTAGCTTAGTAACATTAATGTCGAAGATATATTGGCGGGCATTAAGTATTCGAAAGAATGACTAGGTCGCTAAATAAGTAGGACCATTGTCTTCTTAAGTATGACGTAACCTTGGATTGAGGTGAGTGGAATTTATTTGAGGTTGAAACTATTCGCCTTAGGAGTTTTGGATAAGATTAAAAGAAAATTCTGAAGTCTCGTGACTTGAAGATAGAGATTCGAATAAGGAAATAAATTGTGGATCACAAGCTGATGAATTTTACTTGTAAGAGTTGAACTAGTGTAACATGATTAGTTTACCCATGCAATTTCAATGGCAATTTGTTGGTGATACTTAATAAACCTTAGAATTCGAGTTTAATGAATCTCAACGGTCTTTCTCCTTGATTACGGGCGTGAAGGTTAACGAAGCTGGGAAAGGATATTAATGAATAGGAGCCTGTAACTGGGAGACTAGTCATTAGTAGATTTGCTAATCTAATGTACCTACGAGATAAGGACTATGATACTATCGATAGATAACGATTTGAGATGGATTGGTTTGTTTGGTGAGTTCTTCTTGAAAATAGGGTCGTATTGTGGAAATGACCTATAACATGTGTATGTCCTAGGTGTTAACAATTTTGAAGCTAGTTGATAGAATATGTAAATCTGATATAGACCTATCAACTTGAAATTAGTGTATGTAACCATAAGATCGCAGTATCATTGTGATATTCCTTTTGAGGTAGGAATGGGAGATTGATACAACATGAGCCATGATTTTGGAGTTATAGTTCTATTGTTAGAGTACCGATGCAACTTCGATGACTATGTTTGAAGACTCTAACCTTAGTTAATGAACTTGACCTTAAGATCAAATGGAGAATAGAGTCGTTCAAAGGAAAGAACTATAAATGTAGAGGTCACACCGAACTAAATGATTGGAGAAACCTAGAAAGTGAATTGGTTGTGGTAAGAGATCACCAAACACGGGACGAACAGGAGTAGGAAGAATAACAAGGGTCAAAATCCGTCTAAATGACCTCAATAGGCAAGAATGAATTTCAGGACGAAATTCTTTTAAGGAGGGGAGGATGGGAGGCCCGACCCCGAATAACGTGTCCTACCTCGATTTGCGTGCCTCAGACCTAAAATTATATGACCGACCTTGGATTACGTGCCTTGTCTTGGTTTTCATGCATGCCTCGTTATACGTGCCTTAACCTAGAATTGTGTGCCCTAACCCTCGATATACGTGCGATACCTAGATAAATATGCCATGACCTTAATTTACGTGCAAGACCTTGATTTGCATGTGTCTCTTCGTTTCGTGTGCATTAACCTTGAACTGCGTGCTTTAACCTAGGTTTAAGAGTCGTGTCTTGAATACGTGCATTGCATTGAATTACGTGCCTTATTTTGGTCTACGTTCATTCACCTAGGGTTGCGTGTGTTAGCATTAGAATCCGTGCACATATCTTGAAGTATGTGCCTTAGTCTTGAAATACGTGCTGTACCTTGTAGTTCGTGTCTTATCTCGTAGTTTGTGTCCAACATCGTAGTGTGTGCCCTAGAACTAGGAATCTATGCCACCACGTTAATTAAGAAGGAATCCTACATAAAGCACTCGACACTAAAATAATCCTACACAATCCACTAACCAATATTATATTCTTAATTTAAATTCTCTACAAACTCCACTAACAATAAAATAATACTAAACTATTCCTACATTTTCCACTATCTATTATTCTATTCATAATTCAACTCATCAACAAACATTCCTATATTTTATTCTACCTAGATTCCCTCATTCCCCAACATTCCTATGACAATTCTAATGACACAAATGCATAAAAAATTAGTCCTAGACAAACTATGACAAAACACTTAACACAATGCATAAAAAATTGTTCAAATTCTCCTCAAATCTCCACCATTTTCAACCAAGTGCTCCATGACCATGCTAGCCATTTCAAAATACTCTTTGAAGACTCAAAAAGACTGAAAATGGGCTGCCCAAGGCCGACCATATGCTTAGAACAATGCAAAACATCACTCTTTGTCATTCTTTGTCATATTCTTTCATTTCTCCTTCTTTTCTCTCACTTCCCTCTCATTTCCTCTCTCCATTTCGGTTTTGGCTGAGATCTCTACCTCCATAGCTTATCTTCTTCACACCATAGCTAAACAAAGCAAGCCATAAGCAAAGGGCCTCAACCGAGCTAGCTAGGAAGTGAAAATCACACATGCATGTACATTGAAGACTTCTATTCGGCCTAGGTAAGCTTCTTGACTTCCATTTCTTTTCTTCATGTTCTAACCTCATGCATGTGCTAAGAGATTGATCACTAAGCTATGAAAAATAGAGAAAAGCTAGTTGGAATCTCGGCTAAGCAAGAAGAAGAAGAGATTTGAGCTTCAACAAGGTTTTTGAGCATCTTTTGGGTTGATTGCTAAGGTGAGGGCTAAAACCTTTTGAAAACTCTTCAAAAATCCATTTGCATGCTCAGAAATGTGTGTATTTTCTTCTGTACTTGAGTTATATGTTCGTTCATAAGCTTAAACAACCATGCATGGCAAGATCTTGGCTTGAAAGTGATGCTAGGTGAAGTCGAATTGTTGACAGCTCTCTGATCAGTTTGTTTCGAGGTATGTTTAGCTGGGAAAATGATGTTGAACATACATGAAAATTGGTAGGTGACTATTTTGGACAGTTTGGAACATTTTTCCCAGAAATAGGCCAAAGCTAATTTTGACTCTAAGTTCCTCAACATGGCAAATCTTTGAAATATGTCAAAATGTGGAAATCTGGAAAAATGAAGCAGGTTTTGGCAGATGCACTGACCTTGTGGAACGAACCATATTTGACTATGTAAATGATGTCCAAAATGCACTTCGTAAATAACTTCGCTAGATTTTTCAGTTCTGGACAATTTTGTCAGAAATGGACCAAGGCTAAAACTGACCCTAAGGACCTCAAAAACGTCAATTTCTGAAAAGTGTGCAAATCTGGACAGTTTTGTGCTACCTCACCGTTTCGGCTATAACTAATGATTCCGAACTCCAATTGATGCAAGGTTCATTTCTGATTTTAGTTAACTTCTTAATCTTTAATTTGACATCTTATTCACTGGATTTGGAGATTGTTTGATTATCCTATTGATTGTGAGAATCAGCCTATTGCAGTAAGGGATTCACTTAATGTTGTACTTAGAAAAATTGTTGTGACTCCTCTTGTTGAATTAAATACTTGGGATTGTAGCTTTGGGATGTTGTGTGGACTGTTTTGAATGTTTGAGGATGTTGAATTAAATGATGCATAGTTTGAGATTGACTTTGAGTTGGGTTGAGGCTCAAATTGCACGAATATACACGAAATGGAAACCTTAATGACTAGGTAGTTTTGCTAAGTGTTGATCATTTGGATGTTGTGTGGAAATTATATGCTTAGTGGGCTGCCCGTAAATTTCTTATAACTTCAAATGTGATCATGTTGTCAAATAAGCTTTTCTTGCAACCGAACCCACGTAGATGTTGTTGCATGTTGAATAATCGTATCACTTGATTACGTGGACTTCGAAATGAGCTATATGGCTTGACTTGCATGTGTTACATGGCTGCCCGTTTAATGATCATATGGCTCTATATGTCTTTCAAGTGAAATTACTTGTCTTATCGTGCCTTGTTTGATTACTTGACAACGTGCGATCTTATAACTACTCGGAGGCGACCTACTTTGTTATCCTCCTAATGTGATATGTTAACTGTTATAAATGTGCATTGCATACGAGGTTGCAACCTTTCAATGTGGCATGGTAGTGTTTCACGCACGTCGGGCGGCATAGGGCTTGCCGGTGCTACCGTGACTACCATGGTCCAATTCCCTCTCTTGCTTGGCATTCCACCCTTGGAGAGTTGGGTCGTAGGTTTCGGGGTACATCCGGAGTACACCCAATTGGGAGCGATAAGTGGATTATTGAAGTCAGCTGCACCAAATGAATCGAAATTGATATTGAGAGCAAATGCTCACCGTATCCTTGAAATGATTGGTAAATGTATATGTTACTCGATTTGTTTCATATATTTGTGTACCTTATTATTTGTAATACGTGACATGTTTTCAAAAAGAATTTTCATAATTGAACCTGAAAATGAGTTTCAAAACGTATTCTCGTTTCCCCCTCACTGAGTTCATAAGGACTCACCCTCTTTTTCATCACAGGTGAAGAAGAACAGGTACAGGTACCCGAGAACAATGTAACTAACGATGATTCCTTGGAGTGATTGCCTGTCCCTACGTGCTTTTGTGCTTTGCTTGAAAGTGGTTGCTATATGGATGTTGTGTTTGATTGCAAACTACTCATTTCATTGATGTAAATGACCCCGTTGTAATTTGGGTCTAATTCTTGGATTGTACTATCTATAACCGGACGAACTTTTATTTGGTTGTTTGCTTTCGTTTTCTTAATTAGTAGTTATCGTAGGCATTCAAACCACTAGATGAACAATCAACTAAGTTAATTCTATCTAATTTCACTTAGGTGCTCATTTGCAAACTAAAGGATAATAGGTACTCGCATGATAGGAAATTGACAAATAAATGGGATATAGTTATCATGTTAGGCTTATTAACCAAACGAGACTTTCAAGATAAACTAGTAGGCAAATCGGTTGGTGACAAATAGGAGTCCTTAATGGAATTGGATTAATGATTGGAATAACTAAGGCATTTCGAGAATTAGGTCAAACCAAAGAGCCCGATTATAGCCGTTATGCTGCCGGTTTAACGAAAAATTTTGGAGTTTAGGCCAAAACGTTAAGTGTTAAATCTTCATGAACGGTTAAGTACAAGACGTGATTTGAATGTCTAGATCACACCCTAGTCTAACCTTTATAGGCCGGGTTGGGGCGTGACACTCCCTCTCTCCGGTGCCCATAACTTTTGATCCATAAGGAGTTACGCGGCGCACAGCATACCGTTGCAAAGCTCTCTGAGAGCTCTAGGACAGGGAGAGTCAGCTTGCTTGTTGTGCTAGTTTTTGGAGCCCAAAATTGAACGTTTTCATTAGTTTCAAGTCACTTTTCTTCTTTTGCTCTGTTTTTCCATCCCGGATCGTACGTCGTGAACAGTTAAAAGGACGACAACCTGACTCGCGGGACATCAGAGATCCCTACAACGTGTCGATATCACGTCTTGTGAGGATGCTGCATTGTTGAAGCAGATGGGTTGTCGTTAAGCCCATTGGGCCCTTTGAATGGGCCATCTCTCTAGGCTGGGACAGTGAACCGTTAACACATAAAGAAATTGTCCCCTTAACATGACGAGTGCGATCATACCAGCACTAATGCACCGGATCCCATCAGAACTCCGAAGTTAAGCGTGCTTGAGCGAGAGTTGTACTAGGATGGGTGACCCCCTGGGAAGTCCTCGTGTTGCACCCCATTTTCAATTTTTTTTGCCCTGGTTAGGGTTGCCTAGATAATTTATTGACCAAATCTCTATTACCGAATCCCATGGAACATTGGGCAAGACAACTTCGCTTCACGTAGAGGCCGGGCCTGCAAACCAAGGGTGTAGGGTTTGTGACCAGGTCTCCGTCGCTCCAGTGCCCATAACTTTTGATCCGTAAGGAGTTACGCGTCGCACAGCATACACTTGCAAACCTCTCTGAGAGCTCTACGACGGGGGCAGCCAGCTTGCTCACTGTCTTTTTTGGAGCCCAAAATCGAACGTTTTCATCAGTTTCTGGCCACTTTTCTTCTTTTACCCTGTTTTTCCGTCCCGAATCATGCGTCGTGAATTGTTAAAAGGACGACAACCTGACTCACGGGACATTAGAGGGCCTTACAATGCGTCGATATCACGTCTTGCGAGGATGTAGCGTTGTTAAAGCAGATGGGTTGTCGTTAAGCCCATTGGGCCTTCTGAATGGTCCTTCTCTCTAGGCTGGGACTGTGAACCGTTAACACATAAAGGAATTGTGCCTCAACATAACGGGTGCGATCATACCAGCACTAATGCACCGGATCCCATCAAAACTCCGAAGTTAAGCGTGCTTGGGCGAGAGTAGTACTAGGATGGGTGACCCCTTGCGAAGTCCTCCTGTTGCACCCCCTTTTCATTTTTTTTGCCCTGGTTAGGGTTGCCAAGATACTTTATCCACAAAATCTCTATTACCGAATCTCACGGCACCTTGGGCAAGACGGTTTCAATTCACATAGAGGATGGGCCCGCAAACTGAGGGCGTGGGGTTTTTGACTAGGTCTCCGTCGCTCCGGTGCCTATAACTTTTGTTCCGTAAGGAGTTCCGCGGCGCACAACATACTATTGGAAAGCTCTCCAAAAGCTCTACGATGGGGGCAGCCAGCTTGCTCGTTGTGCCCATTTTTGGAGCCCAAAATTGAACATTTTCATCAGTTTCAGGCCACTTTTCTTCTTTTGCTCTATTTTTTCATCCTGGATCGTACGTCGTGAACTGTTAAAAGGACGACAACCTGCCTTGCGGGACATCAGAAGGCCCTACAACATGTTGATATCACGTCTTGCGAGTATGCTGCGTTGTTGAAGCGGATGGGTTGTCGTTAAGCCCATTGGGCCTTTTAAATGGACTATCTCCCTAGGCTGGGACTGTGAACTGTTAACATATATAGGAATTGTGCCCTCAACATGACGGGTGCGATCATACCAGTACTAATGCACCGGATCCCATCAGAACTCTGAAGTTAAGTATGCTTGGGCGAGAGTAGTACTAGGATGGGTGACCCCATGGGAAGTTCTCGTGTTACACACCGATTTTCAATTTTTTTTTGCCCTGGTTAGGCTTGCCAAGATGCTTTATCCACCAAATCTCTATTATTGAATCCCACGGAACGTTGGGCCAGGCAACTTCGCTTCACGTAGAGGCAAGGCCCGCAAACCGCGGGCGTAGGGTTTTTGACCAGGTCTCTGTCGCTTTGGTGCCCATAACTTTGGATCCGTAAGGAGTTACGTGGCACACAGCATACTGTTGCAAAGCTCTCTAAGAGCTCTACGACGGGGTCCGCCACCTTGGTCGCTGTACCCATTTTTGGAGCCCAAAATCGAACGTTTTCATTAGTTTCAGACAGCTTTTCTTCTTTTCGTCTGTTTTTCGGTCCCGGATCGTACGTCGTGAACTGTTAAAAGGACGACAACCTGACTCGTAGGACATCAGAGTGCCATATAACGTGTCGATATCACGTCTTGCGAGGATGCTGCCTTGTTGAAGCGGATGGGTTGTCGTTAAGCCCAGTAGGCCTTTTGTATAGGCCATCTCTCTAGGCTGGGACTGTGAACCGTTAACACATAAAGAAATTGTGCTCTCAACATGACGGGTGCGATCATACCAGCACTAATGCACCGGATCCCATTAGAAATCCGAAGTTAAGCGTGCATGGGCGAGAGTAGTACTAGGATGGGTGACCCCCTAGGAAGTCCTCGTGTTGCACCCCATTTCCATTTTTTTTTGTCTTGGTTAGGGTTGCCAAGATACTTTATCCACCAAATCTCTATTACTGAATCCCACGGAACATTGGGCAAGACAACTTCGCTTCTTGTAGAGGCTGGGCCCGCAAACCGAGGGCGTAGGGTATGTGACCAGGTCTCCGTCGCTCCAGTGCCCATAACTTTTGATCCGCAAGGAGTTACGCTCCGCACATCATACCGTTGCAAAGCTCTTTGAGAGCTCTACGACGGGGGCAGCCAGATTGCTCGCTGTGCCCCTTTTTCGAGCCCAAAATCGAACGTTTTCATCAGTTTCAGGCCACTTTTCTTCTTTTGCTCTGTTTTTTCATCCTGGATCGTACGTCGTGAACTGTTAAAAGGACGACAACCTGACTCGCGGGACATCAGAGGGCCCTACAACGTGTTGATATCATGTCTTGCAAGGATGCTGTGTTGTTGATGCGGAGGGGTTGGTTTTAAGCCCATTGGGCCTTTTGAATGGGCCATCTTTCTGGGCTCTCAATTTGAACCGTTAACACTTATAGGAATTGTGCCCTCAACATGACGGGTGTGATCATACCAGCACTAATGCACCGGATCCCATCAGAACTCCGAAGTTAAGCGTGCTTGGGCGAGAGTAGTACTAGGATGGGTGACCCCTTGGGAAGTCCTCGTGTTGCACCCCCTTTTCAATTTTTTTTGCCCTGGTTAGGGTTGCCAAGATACTTTATCCACCAAATCTCTATTACTGAATCCCACGGAACATTGTGCAAGACAACTTCGCTTCACGTAAAGGCTGGGCCCGCAAACCGAGGGCGTAGGGTTTGTGACCAAGTCTCCGTCACTTCGGTGCCCATAAATTTTGATTCGTAAGGAGTTACGTGGCACACAGCATACCGTTGGCAAGCTCTCTGAGATCTCTACGACAGGGGCAGCAAGCCTGCATGGCTGTGCCTGTTTTAAATGCCCAAAATTGAACGTTTTCATCAGTTTCAGACCACTTTTCTTCATTTCCTCTATTTTTTCGTCCCGGATCGTACTTCGTGAACTGCTAAAAGGACGACAACCTAACTCGCGGGACATTAGAGGGCCTTACAACTCGTCAATTTCATGTCTTGTGAGCATGCTGTGTTGTTGAAGCGGATGGGTTGTCTTTAAGCCCAGTGAGCCTTTTGAATCGGCCATCTCTCTAGGCTGGGACTGTGAACCGTTAACACATAAAGCAATTGTGCTCTCAACATGACGAGTGCGATCATACCAGCACTAATGCATCGGATCCCATTAGAACTTCGAAGTTAAGCGTGCTTGGGCGAGAGTAGTACTAGGATGGGTGACCCCCTAGGAAGTCCTCGTGTTGCACCCCCTTTTCAATTTTTTTGCCCTGCTATGGTTGCCAAGATACTTTATCCACAAAATCTCTATTATTGAATCCCACAGAACATTAGGCAAGAAAACATCGCTTCACGCAGAGGCTGGGCCCGCAAACCGAGGCCGTAGGGTTTGTGACCAGGTCTCCGTCGCTCCGGTGCCCATAACTTTTGATCCGTAACGAGTTATGCGACGCACAACATACCGTTTCAAAGCTCTCTGATAGCTCTACGATGTGGGCAGCTAGCTTGTTTGCTTTGCCCATTTTTGGAGTCTAAAATCAAACATTTTCATCAGTTTTTGGCCATTTTTCTTGTTTTGCTATGTTTTTCCTTCCCGGATCGTACGTCGTGAACAGTTAAAAGGACGACAACCTGACTCACGGGACATCAGAGGGCCTTACAACGTGTCGATATCACGTCTTGCGAGGATGCTGCGTTGTTGAAGCGGATCGGTTGTCGTTAAGCCTATTGGACCTTTTGAATGGGCCATCTCTCTGGCCTGGGACTGTGAACCATCAACACATAAAGGATTTGTGCCCTCAACATAACGGGTGCGATCATACCAGCACTAATGCACCGGATCCCATCAGAACTCCGAAGTTAAGCGTGCTTGGGCGAGAGTAGTACTAGGATGGGTGACCCCTTGGGAAGTCCTCGTGTTGCACCCCCTTTTCAATTTTTTTTGCCCTAGTTAGGGTTGCCAAGATACTTTGTCCACCAAATCTCTATTACCGAATCCCACGGAACATTGGGCAAGACAACTTCACTTCACGTACAGGCCAGGCCGCAAACCGAGGGCGTAGTGTTTGTGACCAGGTCTCCGTCGTTCCGGTGCCCATAACATTTGATCCGTATGGAGTTATCATCAGAACTACGAAGTTAAGCGTGCTTGGGCGAGAGTAGTACTAGGATGGGTGACCCCTTGGGAAGTCCTCGTGTTGCACCCCATTTTCAATTTTTTTTGCCCTAGTTAGGATTGTCAAGATACTTTATCCACCAAATCTCTATTACTGAATCCCACGAAACATTAGGCTAGACAACTTCGCTTTACGTAGAGGCTGGGCCAGCAAACCGAGGACGTGGGGTTTGTGACCAGATCTCCATCGCTCTAGTGCCCATAACTTTTGATCCGTAAGGAGTTACGCGGCGCGCAACATACCGTTGCAAAGCTCTCTAAGAGCTCTACGACGGGGGCAGCCAGCTTACCCGCTGTGCCCATTTTTGGAGCCCAAAATTGAACATTTTCATCAGTTTCTGGCCACTTTTCTTCTTTTGCCCAGTTTTTCCATCCTGGATCGTACGTCGTGAACTGTTAAAAGGACGACACCCTGACTCCCGGTACATCAGAGGGCCTTACAACGTGTCGATATCATGTCTAGCGAGGATGCTGCGTTGTTGAAACGGATGGGTTGTGGTTAAGCCAATTGGGCGTTCAGAATGGGCCATCTTGCTAGGCTGGGACGGTGAACCGTTAACATATATAGGAATTGTGCCCTCAACATGACGGTTGCGATCATACCAGCACTAATGCACTGGATCCCATCAGAACTCCGAAGTTAAGCGTGCTTGGGCGAGAGTAGTACTGGGATGGGTGACCCCTTGGGAAGTCCTCGTGTTGCACCCCCTTTTCTATTTTTTTGGCCCTGGTTAGGGTTGCCAAGATACTTTATCCACCAAATCCCTATTACCGAATCGCACGGAACATTGGGCAAGACAACTTCGCTTCACGTAGATGCCGGGCCTGTAAACCGAGGGCGTAGGGTTTGTGATCAGGTCTCTGTCGCTCCGGTGCCCATAACTTTTGATCCGTAAGGAGTTATCATCAGAACTCCGAAATTAAGCGTTCTTGGGCGAGGGTAATACTAGGATGGGTGACCCCCTGGGAAGTCCTCGTGTTGAACCCCCTTTTCAATTTTTTTTTGCCCTGGTTAGGGTTGCCACGATACTTTATCCACGAAATCTCTATTACTGAATCCCACCAAACATTGGGTAAGACAACTTCGCTTCACGGAGAGGCTGGGTCCGCAAACCGAGGGCGTAAGGTTTGTGACCAGGTCTCCGTTGCTCCGGTTCCCATAACTTTTGATCCGTAAGGAGTTACGCGGCGCACATCATACCGTTACAAAGCTCTCTGAGAGCTCTACGACGGGAGCAGCCTGCTTGCTCGCTTTGTTCATTTTTGGAGCCCAAAATCGAACATTTTGATCAGTTTCAAGCCACTTTTCTTCTTTTGCTCTGTTTTTCCGTCCCGGATCGTACATCGTGAACTGTTAAAAGGATGACAACCTGACTCGCAGGACATCAGAGGGACGTATAACGTGTTGATATCACGTCTTGCGAGGATACTGCGTTGTTGAAGCGGATGGGTTGTTGTTAAGCCCATTGGGCCTTTTGAATAGGCCATCTATCTAGGCTGGGACTGTGAACCGCTAACACATATTGGAATTGTACCCTCAACATGACGGGTGCGATCATACTAGCATTAATGCACCGGATCCCATCAGAACTCCGAAGTTAAGCGTGCTTAGGCGAGAGTAGTACTAGGACGGGTGAGCCCCTGGGAGGTCCTCGTGTTGCACCCCCTTTTCAATTTTTTTTGCCCTGGTTAGGGTTGCCAACATACTTTATCCATCAAAACTCTATTACCGAATCCCACGAAACATTGGGCAAGACAACTTCGCTTCACGTAGAGGCTGGGCCTGCAAATCGAGGGCGTAGGGTTTGTGACCAGGTCTCCATCGCTCTGGTGCCCATAACTTTTGATCCATAAGGAGTTACGAGGTGCACAACATACCGTTGCAAAGTTTTCTGAGAGCTCTACGACGGGGGCAGCCAGCTTGCTCGCTTTGTTCAATTTTAGAGCCCAAAATTGAACGTTTTCATCAGTTTCAGGCCACTTTTCTTCTTTTCCTCTATTTTTCTGTCCCGGATCGTACGTTGTGAACTGTTAAAAGGACGAAAACCTGACTCGCGGGACATCAGAGGACCCTATAACGTGTCGATATCTCGTCTTGCAAGGATGCTGCGTTGTTGAAGTGGATGGGTTGTCGTTAAGCCCATTAGGCCTTTTGAATGGGCCATCTCTCTAGGCTAGGACTGTGAACCGTTAACACATAAAGCAATTGTGCTCTCAACATGACGAGTGCGATCATACCAGCACTAATGCACCGGATCCCATCAGAACTCCGAAGTTAAGCGTGCGTGGGCGAGAGTAGTAGTAGGACGGGTGAACCCCTAGGAAGTCCTCGTGTTGCACCCCCTTTTCAATTTTTTTTGCCCTGGTTAGGGTTGCCAAGATACTTTATCCACCAAATCTCTATTACCAAATCCCACAAAACATTGGGCAAGACAACTTCGCTTCACGTAGAGGCTGGGCCCTCAAACCTAGGGCGTAGGGTTTGTAACCAGGTCTCCATCGCTCCGGTGCCCATAACTTTTGATCCGTAAGGAGTTACGCGGCACACAGCATACCGTTGCAAAGCTCTGTGAGAGCTGTACGACGGGGGCCGCCAGCTTGCTCGCAGTGCCCATTTTTGGAGCCCAAAATCGAACGTTGTCATCAGTTTCAGGCCACTTTTCTTCTTCTGCTCTGTTTTTTCGTCCTGGATCGTACGTCGTGAACTGTTAAAAGGACGACAACCTGACTCACGGTATATCAGAGGGCCCTACAACGTGTCGATATCACGTCTTGCGAGGATGCTGCGTTGTTGAAGCTGATGGCTTGTTGTTAACCCCATTGGGCCTTTTGAATGGGCCATCTCTCTAGGCTGGGACTGTGAACCGTTAACACATAAATGAATTGTGCCCTCAACATGACGGGTGCGATTATACAAGCACTAATGCACCGGATCCCATCAGAACTCCGAAGTTAAGCGTGCTTGGACGAGAGTAGTACTGGGATGGGTGACCCCTTGGGATGTTCTCATGTTGTACCCCCTTTTCAATTTTTTTTGCCCTGGTTAGGGTTGCCAAGCTACTTTATCCACAAAATCTCTATTATCGAATCCCACAGAATGTTGGGCAAGACAACTTCGCTTCATGTAGAGGCCGGGCCCGTAAACCAAGGGCATAGGGTTTGTGACCAGGTCTCCGTCGCTCCGGTGCCCATAACTTTTGATCCGTAAGGAGTTATCATCAGAACTCCGAAGTTAAGCGTGCTTGGGCGAGGGTAGTACAAGGATGGGTGACCCCCTGGGAAGTCCTCGTGTTGAACCCCATTTTCAATTTTTTTGGCCCTGGTTATGGTTGCCAAGATACTTTATCCACGAAATCTCTATTACTGAATCCCACGGAACATTGGGTACGACAACTTCGCTTCACGTAGAGGCTAGCCCCGCAAACCGAGGGCGTAAAGTTTGTGACCAAGTCTCCGTTGCTCCGGTGCCCATAACTTTTGATCCGTAAGGAGTTACGCGGCGCAAATCATACCGTTGCAAAGCTCTTTGAGAGCTCTACGACGGGGTTAGCCAGCTTGCTCGCTTTGTTCATTTTTGGAGACCAAAATCGAACGTTTTCCTCAGTTTCAGGCCACTTTTCTTCTTTTGCCCTATTTTTTCGTCCCAGATCGTAAGTCGTGAGATGTTAAAAGGATGACAACCTGACTCGTGAGACATCAGAGGGCCATACAAGGTGTCGATATCACGTCTTGCGAGGATGCTGCGTTGTTGAAGCGGATGGGTTGTCATTAAGCCCATTGGGCCTTTTGAATAGGCCATCTTTCTAGGCTGGGACTGTGAACGTTAACACATATAGGAATTGCGCCCTCAACATGACGGATGCGATCATACCAGCATTAATGCACCGTATCCCATCAGAACTCTGAAGTTAAGCGTTCTTGGCCGAAAGTAGGACTAGGATGGGTGACCACCTTGGAAGTCCTCGTGTTGCACCCCCTTTTCAATTTTTTTTGCCCTGGTTAGGGTTGCCAACATACTTTATCTACCAAATCTCTATTACCGAATCCCACGGAACATTGGGCAAGACAACTTCGCTTCACGTAGAGGCTGAGCCCGCAAACCGAGGGCGTAGGGTTTGTGACCAAGTCTCCGTCGCTTCGGTGCCCATAACTTTTGATCAGTAAGGAGTTACGTGGCGCACAACACACCGTTGCAAAGCTCTCTGAGAGCTCTACGACGGGGGCAACAAGCATGCTCGCTGTGCCCATTTTTGTAGCCCAAAATTGAACATTTTCATCAGTTTCAGGCCACTTTTCTTCTTTTTCTCTATATTTCCGTGCCGGATCGTACGTCGTGAACTGTTAAAAGGACGACAACTTGACTCGTGTGACATCAGAGGGCCCTACAACATGTCGATCTCTCGTCCGGTGAGGATGCTGCGTTGTTGAAGCGGATGGTTTGTCGTTAAGCCCATTGGGCCTTTTGAATGGGCCATCGCTCTAGGCTGCGATTGTGAACCGTTAACACATAATGGAATTGTTCCCTCAACATGCCGGGTGCGATCATCCCAGCACTATTGCACCAGATCCCATTAGAACTCCGACGTTAAGTGTGCTTGGGCTAGAGTAGTTCTAGGATTGGAGACCCCTTGGGAAGTCCTCGTGTTGTACCCCACTTTTCAATTTTTTTTTCCCTAGTTAGGGTTGCCAAGATAGTTTATCCACCAAATCTCTATTATTGAATCCCACGAAACATTGGGCAAGACAACTTCGCTTCACGTAGAGGCTGGGCCCGCAAACCGAGGGCGTAGGGTTTGTGACCAAGTCTCCGACGCTCCGGTGCCCATAACTTTTGATCCGTAAGGAGTTTCGCGATGCACAGCAAACCGTTAAAAGCTCTCTGAGAGCTCTACGATGGGGGCAGCCAATTTGCTCGCTATGCCCCTTTTTGGAGCCAAAAATTGAACGTTTTCATCAGTTTCAATCCACTTTTCCTCTTTTCCTCTTCTTTTCCGTCTCGGATCTTACGTCGTGAACTGTTAAAAGGACGACAACCTGACTCGTGGGACATCATAGTGCCCTACAACGTGTCGATATCACGTCTTGCGAGGATTTTGCGTTGTTGAAGCAAATGGCTTGTCGTTAAGCCCATTGGGCCTTTTGAATGGGCCATCTCTCTAGGCTGGGACTGTGAACTGTTAACACATAAAGCAAATGTGCCCTCAACATGACGGGTGCGATCATACCAGCATAATGCACCGGATCCCATCAGAACTCCGAAGTTAAGCGTGCTTGGGCGAGAATAGTACTAGGATGGGTGACCCCTTGGGAAGTCCTCGTGTTGCACTCCTTTTTCAATTTTTTTTGACCTGGTTAGGGTTGCCAAGATATTTTATCCGCCAAATCTCTATTACCGAATCCCACAGAACATTGGGCAAGACAACTTCGCTTGACATAGAGGCTGGGCCCGCAAACCGAGGGTGTAGGGTTTGTGACTACGTCTCCGTCGCTCCGGTGCCCATAATTTTTGATCCGTAAGGAGTTATCATCAGAACTCCAAAGTTAAGCATGCTTGGGCGAGAGTAGTACTAGGATGGGTGACCCCCTGAGAAGTCCTCGTGTTGCACCCCCTTTTCAATTTTTTTTTGCCCTGGTTAGGGTTGCCAAGATTCTTTATCCACCAAATCTCTATTACTAAATCCCACGGAACATTGGGCAAGACAACTTCATTTCACGTAGAGGCTGGGCAAGCAAACCGAGGGCGGAGGGTTTGTGACTAGGTCTCCGTCGCTTTGGTGCCCATAACTTTTGTTCCGTAAGGAGTTACGCAGCGTACAACATACCGTTGCGAAGCTCTCTGAGAGCTCTACGACGGGGGTAGCCAGCTTGCTTACTGTGCCCATTTTTGGAGCCCAAAATCGAACGTTTTCATCAGATTCAGGCCACTTTCTTCTTTTGCTCTGTTTTTCCGTCCCGGATTGTACGTCGTCAACTGTTAAAAGGTCGACAACCTGACTCGTGGGACATCAGGGGCCGTACAACGTGTCGATACCACGTCTTGCAAGCATGCTGTGTTGTTGAAGCAGATGGGTTGTCATTAAGCCCATTGGGTATTTTGAATTGGCCATTTCTCTAGGCTGGGACTGTGAACCTTTAACACATAAAGCAAATGTGAGCTCAACATGACGGGTGTGATCATACCAGCCCTAATGCACCGGATCCCATCAGAACACCGAAGTTAAGCGTCCTTGGGCGAGAGTAGTACTATGATGGGTGACCCCTTGAGAAGTCCTCGTGTTGCACTCCCTTTTCAACTTTTTTTGCCCTGGTTAGGGTTGCCAAGATACTTTATCCACCAAATCTCTATTAGTGAATCCCACGGAACATTGGGCAAGACAAGTTCGTTTCATGTAGAGGCTGGGCCCGCAAACCGAGGGCGTAGGGTTTATGACCAGGTCTCCGTCGCTCCGGTGCCCATAACTTTTGATCCGTAAGCAGTTACGCGGCGCACAGCATACCGTTGCAAAGCTTTCTGAGAGCTCTACGACGGAGGCTGCCAACTTGCTCGCTGTGCCCATTTTTGGAGCCCAAAATCTAACGTTTTCATCTGTTTCAGGCCACTTTTCTTTTCTTGCTCTGTTTTTCAGTCCCGGATCTTACGTCGTGAACAGTTAAAAGGACGACAACCTGACTCGCGAGACTTCAGAGGGCCTCATAACGTGTCGATATCACGTCTTGCGAGGATTCTGCGTTGTTGAAGCGGATGGGATGTCATTAAGTGTGAGGCCCGACCCCGATTTGCGTGCGAAACCTCACTTCGTGTGCCCTAACCTAGATTTGTGTGCCATGACCTAGGTTTAAGAATCGTGTTCATTTTATGTGCCATGCATTGAAATACGTGCATTTATTTAGGGTTGCATGCATTTACTTGAAAAACGTGCATTCATCTCGTAATTCGTGTCCTACCTCGTAATGCATGCCCTAGATCTAGGAAAGCGTGCCTTCACGCTAATCAAGAAAGCATCTTTCACGGAACACTAGACTATTAAACAATCCTACAAAATTCACTATCAATATAATAATCCTAATTCAACTCACTAGAAGACAAAAAAATGCACCAAACACTAAACATTCTTCATTCTTTATTCCTTTTCTTTTGCACTTCCAAACACATGCAATAAAATAAGCTCAACCAAGACAAAATTTCAGAATTTTCCACATGCTTGGCCGACCACTAGGTGGCATTTGTGCATGCTTATTCAATATAATTTAATTCCTAGACACATTTAGACAAACTATGACACAAATGCATAAACAAATGACCAAAACCACCTCAAATCTCTCTCTTGCTCGACCAAAAACTCATAGCCCATGCTAGCATTTCAAATTTCCACCTTGAAGACACAAAAAATTCAGATTTGGAAGCCCAAGGCCGACATGCTCCTCAAATTTTCAAAAGGCTTCATTGTTTGTCATTTTCTTCATTTCTCTTTCATTTTTTTTCTCTCTTCATCTCATTTTCCTCTCTCATTCTCGGCCTTGGCTGAGTTCTTCATCTCCATAGCTTCTCTTCTTCACACCATAGCTAACCAAAGCAAGCTACAAGCAAAGAACCTCAACCAAGCTAGCTAGGAGGTGAAAATTACACTTGCATGTGCATTGAAGACTCCATTCGGCTTAGGTAAGCTTCTTGGCATCCATTTCTTTTCTTCATTTTATGACCTCATGCATGTGCTAAGAGATTGATCACTAAGCTAGGAAAAATAGAGAAAAGCTAGTTGGGATTTCGGCTAAGCAAGGAGAGGAAGAAAGTTGAGCTTCAACAAGGTTTTTGAGCATCTTTTGGTTGATTGCTAAGGTGAGGGTTAAAACCTTTTGAAAACTCTTCAAAAATTCACATGCATGCTCATAAATGTGTGTATTTGCTTCTGTACTTGACTTATATGTTCGTTCATAAGCTTAAACAACCATGCATGACAAGATCTTGGCTTGAAAGTGATGCTAGGTGAAGTCGGAATTTTGACAGCTCACTGACCAGTCTGTTTCGAGGTAATTTTAGCAAGGCAAATGATGTTGAAAATGTTTGAAAATTGGTAGGTGACTAGTTTGGACAGTTTTGAACGTTTTCACAGAAATAGGCCGAATCTAATTTTGATTCTAAGGTCCTCAAAATGGCAAATCTTTAAAATGTGTCCAAATCTGGAAATCTGGAAAAATGAAGCAGGTTTTGGCAGATGCACTGACCTTGTAGAACGAACCAGATTTGACTTAGTAAAGGATGTCCAAAATGCATAAAATTTTGTGTACTATTATATTTTTCAGTTCTGGACAATTTTTTCAGAAATGGACCAAGGCTAAAACTGACCCTAATGACCTCAAAATCGTCAATGTCTGAAAAGTGTGCAAATCTGGACAGTTTTGTTCTACTTCAGTCTTTCGGCTATAACTAATGATTCCGAACTCCAATTGATGCAAGGTTTGTTTCTGATTTTAGTTAACTTCTTAAGCTTTAATTTGAAATCTTATTCACTGGATTTGGAGATTGTTTGATTATCCTATTGATTGTGAGAAAACAGCCTATTGCAGTAAGGGTTTCACTTAATGTTGTACATAGAAAAATTGTGGTGACTTCTCTTGTTGAATTAAATGCTTTGGATTGTAGCTTTGGGATGTTGTGTGGACTGTTTTGAATGTTTGAGGATGTTGAATTAAATGATGCATGGTTTGAGATTGACTTTGAGTTGAGTTGAGGCTCAAATTGCACGAATATACACAAAATGGAAACCCTAATGACTAGGTAGTTTTACTAAGTATTGATCATTTGCATATTGTGTGGAAATTATATGCTTAATGGGCTGCCCGTAAATGTCTTATAACTTCGAATGTGATTTCGACCATTGCATGTTGTCAAATAAGTTTTTCTTGTAACCAAACCCACGTAAATGTTGTTGCATGTTGAATAATCGTACCACTTGATTACGTGGACTTCGAAATGAGTTATATGGCTTGACTTACATGTGTTACATGGCTGCCCGTTTAATATTCACATGGCTCTATATGCCTTTCAAGTGAAATTACTTGTCTTATCGTGCCTTGTTTGACTACTTGACAACGTGCGATCTTATAACTGTTCGGAGGCGACCTACTTTGTTGTCCTCCTAATGTGATATGTTAAATGTTATAAATGTGCATTGCATACGAGGTTACAACCTTTCATTGTGGCATGGTAGCGTTTCACGAACGCCCGGCGGCATAGTGCTTGCCGGTGCTCCCGTGACTACCATGGTCCAATTCCCTCTCTCGCTTGGCATTCCACCCTCGGAGAGTTGGGTCGTAGGTTTCAGGGTACATCCGGAGTACACCCAATTGGGAGCGATAAGTGGATTATTGAAGTCGGCCGCAACAATTGTATCCGAATTGAAATTGAGAGCAAATGCTCGCCGTATCCTTGAAATTATTGGTAAATGTATCTGTTACTAGATTTGTTTCATATATTTGCGTACCTTGTTATTTGCAATACGTGACATGTTTTCAAAAAGAAGTTTTCATAATTGAACCAGAAAATGAGTTTCAAAACGTATTTCTCATTTCCCCCTCGCTGAGTTCATAAGGACTCACCCTCTTTTTCATCACAGGTGAAGAAGAACAGGTACAAGTACCCGAGGACAATGTATCTAATGATGAACCCCTGGAGTGATTGCCTGTCATTGTTGTTTTGGTTGAATGTGACTACTTGTGAAATTTATGTTACTTGAAGACTATTTCCTTTTCTGTTACTCGATGTCATGATGTAAAAGACCCCCGTTGTAATTTGGGGTCTAATTTTGGTTTGTACTTATACTAAATAGACTGATACTAGACATTACTATGATCGTTATGCTTTTATTACCGCTAGTATTATCATAGGTTATGATGCATTAGTGAGGACTAAGTAAATGAATTTATCCAATTTTTAACAGGTATATTTTGAAACGAGATCAAACAAACAAACGAGAGATAGCATCATGCTAGGTTGTAAACCAAACGGGATGTCGAAATAACCAATAGGCCATTCAATTGATGGTAAAGTAGTAATCTTAGTTGGAAATGAATTTGAGATGGTAAACATTTGAGGCGTTTAGAGAATTAGGTTAAACCAAAGGGCCAATTAAAGCCGTTATGCTGCCGGTTTTCTGGAAACACTTTGGAGTTTAGACTAAATCATTAGGTGTTAATCTTCATCAACAGCTAAGTACGTGATATTACTTGAATGTTAGTTCACACCCTAGTCTAACCATATAGGCCTGGTTGGGGCGTGACATTAAGCCCATTGGGCCATTTGAATTAGCCATCTCTCTAGGCTGGGACTGTGAACCGTTAACACATAAAGGAATTGTGCCCTCAACAGTACGAGTGCGATCATATCAGCACTAATGCACCGGATCCCATCAGAACTCCGAAGTTAAGCGTGCTTGGGCGAGAGTAGTACTAGGATGGGTGACCCCCTAGGAAGTCCTCGTGTTCCACCCCCATTTCAATTTCTTATGCCCTGGTTAGGGTTGCCAAGATACTTTATCCACCAAATCTCTATTACCGAATACCACGGAACATTAGGCAAGACAACTTCGCTTCACGTAGAGGCTGGGCCTGCAAACTGAGGGCTTACGGTTTGTGACCAGGTCTCCATCGCTCCGGTGCCCATAACTTTTGATCCGTAAGGAGTTATCATCAGAACTCCGAAGTTAAGCGTGCTTGGGCGAGAGTAGTACTAGGACGGGTGACCCCCTGGGAAGTCCTCGTGTTGCACCCCCTTTTCAATTTTTTTTGCCCTGCTTAGGGTTGCTAAGATACTTTATCCACCAAATCTCTATTATTGAATCCCACGGATAATTGGGCAAGACAACTTCGCTTCACGTAGAGGCTGGGCCCGCAAACCGAGGGCATAGGGTTTGTGACCAGGTCTCCATCGCTGCGGTGCCCATAACTTTTGATCCGTAAGGAGTTACGTGGCGCACAGCATACCGTTGCAAAGCTCTCTGAGAGCCCTACGACGAGGGCAGCTAGCTTGCTTGATCTGACCATTTTTGGAGCCCAAAATCGAACGTTTTCATCAGTTTCAGGCCACTTTTCTTCTTTTTCTCTGTTTTTCCGTCCCGGATCCCTGGATCGTACGTCGTGAACTGTTAAAAGGACGACAACCTTACTCACGGGACATCAGAGGAACCTACAATATGTCTATATCACGTCATGCGAGGATGCTGCGTTGTTGAAGTGGATGGATTGTCGTTTAGCCCATTGGGCCTTTTGAATGGGCCATCTCTCTAGGCTGGGACTGTGAACCGTTAACACATATAGGAATTGTGCCCTCAACATGACGGGTGCGATCATACCAGCACTAATGCACTGGATCCCATCAGAACTCCGAAGCTAAGCGTGCTTGGGTGAGAGTAGTACTAGGATGGGTGACCCCCTGGGAAGTCCTCGTGTTGCAACCCCTTTTCAATTTTTTTTGCCCTGGTTAGGGTTGCCAAGATACTTTATCCACCAAATCTCTATTAGTGAATCTCACGGAACATTGGGCAAGACAACTTCGTTTCACGTAGAGGCTGGGCCCGCAAACCGAGGGTGTATGGTTTAAGAGCAGGTCACCGTCGCTCCGGTGCCCATAAATTTTGATCTGTAAGGAGTTATGCGGCGCACAATATACCGTTGCAAAGCTCTCTGAGAGCTCTACGACGGGGGCAGCCAGCTGTCTCGCTATGCTAGCCTAAAATCGAACATTTTCGGAGCCCAAAATCGAACGTTTTCATCAGTTTCAGGCCACTTTTCTTCTTTTGCTCTTTTTTTTGGTCCCGAATCGTACGTTGTGAACTGTTAAAAGGATGACAACCTGACTCGCGGGACATCAGAGGGCCCTACAACATGTCGATATCACGTCTTGCGAGGATGCTGCGTTGTTGAAGTGGATGGGTTGTCGTTAAGCCAATTGGGCCTTTTGAATGGGCCATCTCTCTAGGCTGGGACTGTGAACCTTTAACACATAAAGAAAATGTGACCCCAACACGACGGGTGCGATCATACCAGCACTAATGCACCGGATCCCATCAGAACTCCGAAGTTAAGCGTGCTTGGACGAGAGTAGTACTAGGATGGGTGACCCCTTGGGAAGTCCTCGTGTTGCACCCCATTTTTAATTTTTTTTGCCCGGGTTAGGGTTGCCAAGATACTTTATCCACCAAATCTCTATTACTGAATTCCACGGAACATTGGGCAAGACAACTTCGCTTCACGTAGAGGTTGGGCCCGCAAACCGAGGGCGTAGTGTTTGTGACCAGGTCTCCGTCGCTCCTGTGCCTATAACTTTTGATCCGAAAGGAGTTACGCGGCGCACAACATACCGTTGGAAAGCTCTCTGAGAGCTCTACGACTGGGGAAACTAGCTTGCTTTCTATGCCCCTTTTTGGAGCCCAAAATCGAATGTTTTCATTAGTTTCAGGCCACTTTTCTTCTTTTGCTCTGTTTTTCCGTCCCGGATCGTACGTCATGAACTGTTAAAAGGACGACAACCTAACTCGCGGGACATCAGAGGGCCCTACAACGTATCCATATCACATCTTGCGAGGATGCTGCGTTGTTGAAGCGGATGGGTTGTCGATAAGTGTGAGGCCCGACCACGATTTACGTGCGAAACCTCGCTTCGTGTGCCCTAACCTAGATTTGCGTGCCATGACCTAAGTTTAAGAATTTTGTTCATTTTATGTGCCATACATTGAATTACGTGCATTCAATTAGGGTTGCGTGCATTTATTTGAAAAATGTGCATTCGTCTCGTAGTGCATGCCCTAGACCTAGGAAAGCGTGCCTTCACGCTAATCAAGAAAGCATCTTCCACGGAGCACTAGACTATTAAACAATCCTACAAAATCCACTATCAATATAATAATCCTAATTCAACTCACTAGAAGACAAAAAAATGCACCAAACACTAAACATTCTTCATTCTTTATTCCTTTTCTTTTGCACTTCCAAACACATGCAATAAAATAAGCTCAACCAAGACAAAGTTTCAGAATTTTCCACATGCTTGGCCAACCACTAGGTGGCATTTGTGCATGCTTATTCAATATAATTTAATTCCTAGACACATTTAGACAAACTATGACACAAATGCATAAAAAAATGACCAAAACCACCTCAAATCTCTCTCTTGCTCGACCAAAAACTCATAGCCCATGCTAGCATTTCAAATTTCCACCTTGAAGACAACAAAAATTCAGATTTGGAAGCCCAAGGCCGACATGCTCCTCAAATTTTCAAAAGGCTTCATTGTTTGTCATTTTCTTCATTTCTCTTTCATTTTTTTCCCTCTTCATCTCATTTTCCTCTCTCATTCTCGTCCTTGGCTGAGTTCTTCATCTCCATAGCTTCTCTTCTTCACACCATAGCTAAGCAAAGCAAGCTACAAGCAAAGAACCTCAACCGAGCTAGCTAGGAGGTGAAAATTACACTTGCATGTGCATTGAAGACTCCATTCGGCCTAGGTAAGCTTCTTGGCATCCATTTCTTTTCTTCATGTTATGACCTCATGCATGTGCTAACAGATTGATCACTAAGCTAGGAAAAATAGAGAAAAGCAAGTTGGGATTTCGGCTAAGCAAGGAGAGGAAGAAAGTTGAGCTTCAACAACGTTTTTGAGCATCTTTTGGTTGATTGCTAAGGTGAGGGTTAAAACCTTTTGAAAACTCTTCAAAAATTCACATGCATGCTCATAGATGTTTGTATTTGCTTCTGTACATGAGCTATATGGTCGTTCATAAGCTTAAACAACCATGCATGGCAAGATCTTGGCTTGGAAATGATGCTAGGTGAAGTCGAAATTGTTGACAGCTCTCTGACCAGTCTGTTCGAGGTAAGTTTAGCTAGGTAAATGATGTTGAAAATGCTTGAAAATTGGTACGTGACTAATTTGGACAGTTTTGAACATTGTTCCCAGAAATAGGCCGAAGCTAATTTTGACTATAAGGTCCTCAAAATGGCAAATCTTTAAAATGTGAGCAAATCTGGAAATCTGGAAAAATGAAGCAGGTTTTGGCAGATGCACTTACCATGTGGAACGAACCATATTTGACTTAGTAAATGATGTCCAACATACATGAAATTTGGTGTGCTGCTATATTTTTCAGTTCTGGACAATTTTGTCAGAAATGGACTAAGGCTAAAACTGACCCTAAGGACCTCAAAAACGTCAATTTCTGAAAAGTGTGCAAATCTGGACAGTTTTGTGCTATTCCACTGTTTCGGCTATATCTAATGATCCCGAACTCCAATTGATGCAAGGTTTGTTTCTGATTTTAGTTAACTTCATAAGATTTAATTTGACATCTTATTCACTGGATTTGGATACTTTTTGATTATCCTATTGATTGTGAGAAAACAGCCTATTGCAGTAAGGGTTTCACTTAATGTTGTACTTAGAAAAATTGTGGTGACTTCTCTTGTTGAATTAAATGCTTTGGATTGTAGCTTTGGGATGTTGTGTGGACTGTTTTGAATGTTTGAGGATGTTGAATTAAATGATGCATGTTTTGAGATTGACTTTGAGTTGGGTTGAGGCTCAAATTGCACGAATATACACGAAATGGAAACCCTAATGACTAGGTAGTTTTACTAAGTATTGATCATTTGCATATTGTGTGGAAATTATATGCTTAATGGGCTGCCCGTAAATGTCTTATAACTTCGAATGTGATTTCGACCATTTCATGTTGTCAAATAAGTTTTTCTTGTAACCAAACCCACGTAAATGTTGTTGCATGTTGAATAATCGTACCACTTGATTACGTGGACTTCGAAATGAGTTATACGGCTTGACTTACATGTGTTACATGGCTGCCCGTTTAATATTCACATGGCTCTATATGCCTTTCAAGTGAAATTACTTGTCTTATCGTGCCTTGTTTGACTACTTGACAACGTGCGATCTTATAATTGTTCGGAGGCAATCTACTTTGTTGTCCTCCTAATGTGATATGTTAAATGTTATAAATGTTCATTGCATACAAGGTTGCAACCTTTCATTGTGGCATGATAGCGTTTCACGAACGCCGGGCGATATAGGGCTTGCCGGTGCTCCAGTGACTACCATGGTCCAATTCCCTCTCTTGTTTGGCATTCTACCCTCGGAGAGTTGGGTCATAGGTTTTCAGGGTACATCCGGAGTACACCCAATTGGGAGCGATAAGTGGATTATTGAAGTCGGCCGCAACAATTGTATCCGAATTGAAATTGAGAGCAAATGCTCGCCGTATCCTTGAAATTATTGGTAAATGTATCTGTTACTAGATTTGTTTCATATATTTGCGTACCTTGTTATTTGCAATACGTGACATGTTTTCAAAAAGAAGTTTTCATAATTGAACCAGAAAATGAGTTTCAAAACGTATTTCTCATTTCCCCCTCGGTGAGTTCATAAGGACTCACCCTCTTTTTCATCACAGGTGAAGAAGAACAGGTACAAGTACCCGAGGACAATGTATCTAATGATGAACCCCTGGAGTGATTGCCTGTCATTGTTGTTTTGGTTGAATGTGACTACTTGTGAAATTTATGTTACTTGAAGACTATTTCCTTTTCTGTTACTCGATGTCATGATGTAAAAGACCCCCGTTGTAATTTGGGGTCTAATTTTGGTTTGTACTTATACTAAATAGACTGATACTAGACATTACTATGATCGTTATGCTTTTATTACCGCTAGTATTATCATAGGTTATGATGCATTAGTGAGGACTAAGTAAATGAATTTATCCAATCTTTAACAGGTATATTTTGAAACGAGATCAAACAAACAAACGAGAGATAGCATCATGCTAGGTTGTAAACCAAACGGGATGTCGAAATAACCAATAGGTCATTCAATTGATGGTAAAGTAGTAATCTTAGTTGGAAATGAATTTGAGATGGTAAACATTTGAGGCGTTTAGAGAATTAGGTTAAACCAAAGGGCCAATTACAGCCGTTATGCTGCCGGTTTTCCGAAAAAACTTTGGAGTTTAGACTAAATCATTAGGTGTTAATCTTCATCAACAGCTAAGTACGTGATATTACTTGAATGTTAGTTCACACCCTAGTCTAACCTTATAGGCCGGGTTGGGGCGTGACATTAAGCCCATTGGGCCTTTTGAATGGGCCATCTCTCTAGGCTTGGATTGTGAACCGTTAACACATAAAGGAATTGTGCCCTCAACATGACGGGTGCGATCATACTAGCACTAATGCACCGGATCCCATCAGAACTCCGAAGTTAAGCGTGCTTGGACGAGAGTAGTACTAGGATGGGTGACCGCTTGGGAAGTCCTCGTGTTGCACCCCCTTTTCAATTTCTTCTGCCCTGGTTAGGGTTGCCAAGATACTTTATCCACCAAATCTCTATTTCGGAATCCCACGGAACATTGGGCAAGACAACTTCGCTTCACGTAGAGGCTGGGCCTGCAAACTGAGGGCTTACGGTTTGTGACCAGGTCTCCATCGCTCCGGTGCCCATAACTTTTGATCCGTAAGGAGTTATCATCAGAACTCCGAAGTTAAGCGTGCTTGGGTGAGAGTAGTACTAGGACGGGTGACCCCCTGGGAAGTCCTCGTGTTGCACCCCCTTTTCAATTTTTTTTGCCCTGCTTAGGGTTGCTAAGATACTTTATCCACCAAATCTCTATTATTGAATCCCACGGATAATTGGGCAAGACAACTTCGCTTCACGTAGAGGCTGGGCCCGCAAAACGAGGGCATAGGGTTTGTGACCAGGTCTCCATCGCTGCGGTGCCCATAACTTTTGATCCATAAGGAGTTACGTGGCGCACAGCATACCGTTGCAAAGCTCTCTGAGAGCTCTACGACGAGGGCAGCCAGCTTGCTTGATCTGCCCATTTTTGGAGCCCAAAATCAAACGTTTTCATCAGTTTCAGGCCATTTTTCCCCTTTAGCTCCGTTTTTCCGTCCCGGATCATACGTCATGAACTGTTAAAAGGACGACAACCTGACTCACGGGACATCAGAGGGCACTACAACGTGTCGATATCACGTCTTGCGAGGATGCTGCGTTGTTGAAGCGGATGGTTTGTCGTTAAGCCCATTGGGCCTTTTGAATGGGCGATCTCTCTAGGCTGGTACTGTGAACCATTAACACATAAAGCAAATGTGCCCTCACCATGACAGGTGCGATCATACCAGCACTAATCCATCGGATCCCATCAGAACTCCGAAGTTAAGCGTGCTTGGGCGAGAGTAGTACTAGGATGGGTGACCCCCTAGGAAGTCCTCGTGTTGCACCCCCTTTTCAATTTTTTTTGCACTGGTTAGGGTTGCCAAGATACTTTATCCACCAAATCTCTATTACTGAATCCCACGGAACATTGGGCAACACAACTTCGCTTCACGTATAGGCTCGGCCCGCAAACCGAGGGCGTAGGGTTTATGACCAGGCCTCCGTCGCTCTAGTGCCCATAACTTTTGATCTGTAAGGAGTTATGCGGCGCACAATGTACCGTTGTAGAGCTCTTTGAGAGCTCTACGACGGGGGCAGCCAGCTGTCTCGCTATGCTAGCCTAAAATCGAACATTTTCGGATCCCAAAATCGAACGTTTACATCTGTTTCAGGCCACTTTTCTTCTTTTGCTCTGTTTTTCCGTCCCGGATCGTACGTCGTGAACTGTTAAAAGGATGACAACCTGACTCGCGGGACATCAGAGGGCCCTACAACATGTCGATATCACGTCTTGCGAGGATGCTTAGTTGTTGAAGCGGATGGGTTGTCGTTGAGCCCATTGGGCCTTTTGAATGGGCCATCTCTGTAGGCTGGGAGTGTGACCCTCTAACACATAACGGAATTGTGACGCCAACACGACGGGTGCGATCATAACAGAACTAATGCACAGGAACCCATCAGAACTCCGAAGTTAAGCGTGCTTGGAAGAGAGTAGTACTATGATGGGTGACCCCTAGGGAAGTCATCGTGTTGCACTCCCATTTCAATTTTTTTTGCCCTGGTTAGGGTTGCCAAGATACTTTATCCACCAAGTCTCTATTACTGAATCCCACGGAACATTGGGCAAGACAACTTCGCTTCACGTAGAGGCTGGGCCCGCAAACAGAGGGCGTAGTGTTTGTGACCAGGTCTCCGTCGCTCCAGTGCCCATAACTTTTGATCCGTAATGAGTTACGCGGCGCACAACATACCGTTTAAAAGCTCTTTGAGAGCTCTACGACGGGGGAAGCCAGCTTGCTCGCTGTGCCCGTTTTTGAAGCCCAAAATCGAACATTTTCATCAGTTTCAGGCCACTTTTCTTCTTTTGCTCTGTTTTTCCGTCCCGGATCGTACGTCATGAACTGTTAAAAGGACGACAACCTAACGCGGGGGACATCAGAGGGCCCTACAACGTATCCATATCACATCTTGCGAGGATGCTGCGTTGTTGAAGCGGATGGGTTGTCGATAAGTGTGAGGCCCGACCCCGATTTGCGTGCGAAACCTCGCTTCGTGTGCCCTAACCTAGATTTGCGTGCCATGACCTAAGTTTAAGAATTGTGTTCATTTTATGTGCCATACATTGAATTACATGCATTCAATTAGGGTTGCGTGCATTTATTTGAAAACTGTGCATTCGTCTAGTAGTGCATGCCCTAGAGCTAGGAAAGCGTGCCTTCACGCTAATCAAGAAAGCATCTTTCACGGAGCACTAGACTATTAAACAATCCTACAAAATCTACTATCAATATAATAATCCTAATTCAACTCACTAGAAGACAAAAAAATGCACCAAACACTAAACATTCTTCATTCTTTATTCCTTTTCTTTTGCACTTCCAAACACATGCAATAAAATAAGCTCAACCAAGACAAAGTTTCAGAATTTTCCACATGCTTGGCCAACCACTATGTGGCATTTGTGCATGCTTATTCAATATAATTTAATTCCTAGACACATTTAGACAAACTATGAGACAAATGCATAAAAAAATGACCAAAACCACCTCAAATCTCTCTCTTGCTCGACCAAAAACTCATAGCCCATGCTAGCATTTCAAATTTCCACCTTGAAGACAACAAAAATTCAGATTTGGAAGCCCAAGGCCGACATGCTCCTCAAATTTGCAAAAGGCTTCATTGTTTGTCATTTTCTTCATTTCTCTTTCATTTTTTTCTCTCTTCATCTCATTTTCCTCTCTCATTCTCGGCCTTGGATGAGTTCTTCATCTCCATAGCTTCTCTTCTTCACACCATAGCTAAGCAAAGCAAGCTACAAGCAAAGAACCTCAACCGAGCTAGCTAGGAGGTGAAAATTACACTTGCATGTGCATTGAAGACTCCATTCGGCCTAGGTAAGCTTCTTGGCATCCATTTCTTTTCTTCATGTTATGACCTCATGCATGTGCTAACAGATTGATCACTAAGCTAGGAAAAATAGAGAAAAGCAAGTTGGGATTTCGGCTAAGCAAGGAGAGGAAGAAAGTTGAGTTTCAACAAGGTTTTTGAGCATATTTTGGTTGATTGCTAAGGTGAGGGCTAAAACCTTTTGAAAACTCTTCAAAAATTCACATGCATGCTCATAAATGTGTGTATTTGCTTCTGTACTTGAGCTATATGGTCGTTCATAAGCTTAAACAACCATGCATGACAAGATCTTGGCTTGAAAATGATGCTAGGTGAAGTCGAAATTGTTGACAGCTCTCTGACCAGTCTGTTCGAGGTAAGTTTAGCTAGGAAAATGATGTTGAAAATGCTTGAAAATTTTTGGGATACTATTTTGGACAGTTTTGAATATTTTTCCCACAAATAGGCCGAATCTAATTTTGACTCTAAAGTCCTCAAAATGGCAAATCTTTAAAATGTGACCAAATCTGGAAATCTGGAAAACTGAAGCAGGTTTTGGTAGATGCACTGACCTTGTGGAACGAACCATATTTGACTTAGTAAATGATGTCCAAAATGCATTAAATTTGGTGTGATGCTATATTTTTCAGTTCTGGACAATTTTGTCAGAAATGGAACAAGGCTAAAACTGACCCTAATGACCTCAAAATCGTCAATTTCTGAAAAGTGTGCAAATCTGGACAGTTTTGTGCTATCTCACTGTTTCGGCTATAACTAATGATTCTGAACTCCAATTGATACAAGGTTTGTTTCTGATTTTAGCTAACTTCTTAAGATTTAATTTGACATCTTATTCACTGGATTTGTATATTGTTTGATTATCCTATTGATTGTGAGAAAACAGCCTATTGCAGTAAGGGTTTCACTTAATGTTGTACTTAGAAAAATTGTGGTGACTTCTCTTGTTGAATTAAATGCTTTGGATTGTAGCTTTGGGATGTTGTGTGCACTGTTTTGAATGTTTGAGGATGTTGAATTAAATGATGAATGGTTTGAGATTGACTTTGAGTTGGGTTGAGGCTCAAATTGCACGAATATACACGAAATGGAAACCCTAATGACTAGGTAGTTTTTCTAAGTATTGATCATTTGTATATTGTGTGGAAATTATATGCTTAATGGGCTGCCCGTAAATGTCTTATAACTTCAAATGTGATTTCGACCATTGCATGTTGTCAAATAAGTTTTTCTTGTAACCAAACCCACGTAAATGTTGTTGCATGTTGAATAATCGTACCACTTGATTACGTGGACTTCGAAATGAGTTATATGGCTTGACTTACATGTGTTACATGGCTGCCCATTTAATATTCACATGGCTCTATATGCCTTTCAAGTGAAATTACTTGTCTTATCGTGCCTTGTTTGACTACTTGACAACGTGCGATCTTATAACTGTTCGGAGGCGACCTACTTTGTTGTCCTCCTAATGTGATATGTTAAATATTATAAATGTGCATTGCATAGGAGGTTGCAACCTTTCATTGTGGCATGGTAGCGTCCCACGAACGCCAGGCGGCATAGGGCTTGCCGGTGCTCCCGTGACTACCATGGTCCAATTCCCTCTCTCGCTTGGCATTCCACCCTCGGAGAGTTGGGTCGTAGGTTTCAGGGTACATCCGGAGTACACCCAATTGGGAGCGATAAGTGGATTATTGAAGTCGGCCGCAACAATTGTATCCGAATTGAAATTGAGAGCATATGCTCGCCGTATCCTTGAAATTATTGGTAAATGTATCTGTTACTAGATTTGTTTCATATATTTGCGTACCTTGTTATTTGCAATACGTGACATGTTTTCAAAAAGAAGTTTTCATAATTGAACCAGAAAATGAGTTTCAAAACGTATTTCTCATTTCCCCCTCGCTGAGTTCATAAGGACTCACCCTCTTTTTCATCACAGGTGAAGAAGAACAGGTACAAGTACCCGAGGACAATGTATCTAATGATGAACCCCTGGAGTGATTGCCTGTCATTGTTGTTTTGGTTGAATGTGACTACTTGTGAAATTTATGTTACTTGAAGACTATTTCCTTTTCTGTTACTCGATGTCATGATGTAAAAGACCCCCGTTGTAATTTGGGGTCTAATTTTGGTTTGTACTTATACTAAATAGACTGATACTAGACATTACTATGATCGTTATGCTTTTATTACCGCTAGTATTATCATAGGTTATGATGCATTAGTGAGGACTAAGTAAATGAATTTATCCAATTTTTAACAGGTATATTTTGAAACGAGATCAAACAAACAAACGAGAGATAGCATCATGCTAGGTTGTAAACCAAACGGGATGTCGAAATAACCAATAGGCCATTCAATTGATGGTAAAGTAGTAATCTTAGTTGGAAATGAATTTGAGATGGTAAACATTTGAGGCGTTTAGAGAATTAGGTTAAACCAAAGGGCCAATTAAAGCCGTTATGCTGCCGGTTTTCTGGAAACACTTTGGAGTTTAGACTAAATCATTAGGTGTTAATCTTCATCAACAGCTAAGTACGTGATATTACTTGAATGTTAGTTCACACCCTAGTCTAACCATATAGGCCTGGTTGGGGCGTGACATTAAGCCCATTGGGCCTTTTGAATTTTCCATCTCTCTAGGCTGGGACTGTGAACCGTTAACACATAAAGGAATTGTGCCCTCAACATGACGGGTGCGATCATATCAGCACTAATGCACCGGATCCCATCAGAACTCCGAAGTTAAGCGTGCTTGGGCGAGAGTAGTACTAGGATGGGTGACCGCTTGGGAAGTCCTCGTGTTGCACCCCCTTTTCAATTTCTTATGCCCTGGTTAGGGTTGCCAAGATACTTTATCCACCAAATCTCTATTACCGAATACCACGGAACATTAGGCAAGACAACTTCGCTTCACGTAGAGGCTGGGCTAGCAAACTGAGGGCGTTTGGTTTGTGACCAGGTCTCCATTGCTCCGGTGCCCATAACTTTTGATCTGTAAGGAGTTGTCATCAGAACTCCGAAGTTGAACGTGCTTGGGCGAGAGTACTACTAGGATGGGTGACCCCCTTGGAAGTCCTCGTGTTGCACCCCCTTTTCAAATTTTTTTGCCCTGTTTAAGGTTGCCAAGAAATTTTATCCACCAAATCCCTATTTCCGAATCACACGGAACATTTTGCAAGACAACTTCGCTTCACGTAGAGGCCGGGCCCGCAAACCGAGGGCGTAGGGTTTGTGACTAGCTCTCCGTCGCTCCGGTGCCCATAACTTTTGATCCGTATGGAGTTATCATCAGAACTCTGAATTTAAGCGTGCTTGGGCGAGAGTAGCACTAAGATGGGTGACCCCTTGGGAAGTCCTCGTGTTGCACCCCCTTTTCAATTTTTTTTGCCCTGGTTAGGGTTGCCAAGATACTTTATCCACCAAATCTCTATTACCGAATCCCACGGAACATTGGGTAAGACAACTTCGCTTCACGTAGAGGCTGGGCCTGCAAACCCAGGGCGTAGGATTTGTGACCAGGTCTCCGTCGCTCCGGTGCCCATAACTTTTGATCCGCAAGGAGTTACGCGGCGCACAGCATACCATTGCAAAGCTCTCTGGGTGCTCTACGAAAAGGGCAGCCAGCTTGCTTGCTGTGCCCTTTTTGGAGCCCAAAATCGAACGTTTTCATCCGTTTCAAGCCACTTTTCTTCTTTCGCTCTGTTTTTTAGTCCCGGATCGTACGTCGTGAACTATTAAAAGGACGACAACCTGACTCGCGGGACATCAGAGGGCCCTACAATGTGTCGATATCACATCTTGCGACTATGCTGCGTTGTTGAAGCGGATGGGATGTCGTTAAGCCCATTGGGCCTATTGAATGGGCCATCTCTCTAGGCTGGGACTGTGAACCGTTAACATATAAAGCAAATATGCCCTCAACTTGATGGGTGCGATCATACCAGCACTAATGCACCGGATCCCATAAGAACTCCAAAGTTAAGCGTGCTTGGGCGAGAGTAGTACTAGGATGGGTGACCCCCTGGGAAGTCCTCGTGTTGCATTCCCTTTTCAATTTTTTTTGCCCTAGTTAGGGTTGCCAAGATAGTTTATCCACCAAATCTCTCTTACCGAATCCAACGGAATATTGGGCAAGACAACTTCGCTTCACGTAGAGGCGGGGCCTGAAAACTGAGGGCGTAGGGCTTATGACCAGGTCTCCGTCGCTCTGGTGCCCATAACTTTTGATCCGTAAGGAGTTACGCGGCACATAGCATACCGTTGCAAAGCTCTCTGAGATCTCTATGATGGGGGCAGCCAGCTTGCACGCTGTGCCCATTTTAGGAGCCCAAAATCGAACGTTTTTATCAGTTTCCAGCCACTTTTCTTCTTTTGTTCTGTTTTTTTGTCCTGGATCGTACGTCGTGAGCTGTTAAAAGGATGACAACCTTACTCGCGGGATATTAGAGGGACCTACAACATGTCGTTATCACGTCTTCCGAGAATGCTGCGTTGTTGAAGCGAATGGGTTATCGTTAAGCCCATTGGGCCTTTTGAATGGGCCATCTCTCTAGGCTGGGACTATGAACCGTTAACACATAAAAAAATTATGCCCTCAACATGACGGGTGAGATTAAACCAGCACTAATGTACCGGATCCCATCAGAACTCCGAAGTTAAGCGTGCTTGGGCGAGAGTAGTACTAGGATGGGTGACCCCCTAGGAAGTCCTTGTGTTGCACTCCGTTTTTCAATTTTTTTTGCCCTGGTTAGGGTTGGCAAGATACTTTAACCACTAAATCTCTGTTACCGAATCCCACGGAATATTGTGCAAGACAACTTCGCTTCACGTAGATGCTGGGCCCGCAAATCGAGGGCATTGGATTTGTCACCAGGTCTCCGTCGCTCCGGTGCCTATAACTTTTGATCCGTAAGGAGTTATGTGGCGCACAGTATTCTGTTGCAAAGCTCTCTGAGAGCTCAACAACGGGGGCAGCCAGCTTCCCCGCTGTGCCCCTTTTTGGAGCCCAAAGTCGAACGTTTTCATCAGTTTCAGGCCACTTTTATTCTTTTGCTCTGTTTTTTCGTCCCGGATCGTACGTCGTGAACTGTTAAAAGGACGACAACCTGACTCGCGGGACATCAGATGGCCCTACAACGTGTCGATATCACGTCTTGCGAGGATGTTGCGTTGTTTAAGCGGATGGGTTGTCGTTAAGCCCATTGGGCCTTTTGAATAGGCCATCTCTCTAGGCTGGGACTGTGAACCGTTAACATATAAAGAAAATGTGCCCTCAACATGACGGGTGCGATCTTACAAGCACTAATGCACCAGATCCCATCAGAACTCCGAAGTTAAGAGTGCTTGGGCTAGAGTGGTGCTAGGATGGGTGACCCCCTGGGAAATCCTCGTGTTGCAATCCCTTTTCAATTTTTTTTGCCCTGGTTAGGGTCGCCAAGATACTTTATCCACCAAATCTCTATTACCGAATCCCACGGAACATTGGGCAAGAGAACTTCGCTTCACGTAGAGGCTGAGCCTGCAAACCAAGGGCGTAGGGTTTGTGACAAGGTCTCCGTCGCTCCGGAGCCCATAACTTTTGATCCGTATGTAGTTACACGGCGCACAGCATTCCGTTTCAAAGCTCTCTGAGAGCTCTACGATGGGGGCAGCCACCTTGCCCGCTAGGCCCATTTTTGGAGCCCAAAATCGAACGTTTTTATCAGTTTCAGGCCACTTTTCTTCTTTTGCTCTGTTTTTCCGTCCCGGATCGTAAGTCGTGAACTGTTAAAAGGACGACAACCTGACTCACGGGACATCAGAGGGCCCTACAACATGTCGATATCACGTCTTGCGAGGATGCTGCGTTGTTGAAGCGGATGGGTTGTCGTTAAGCCCATTGGGCCTTTTGAATGGGCCATCTCTCTAGGCTGGGACTGTGAACTGTTAACACATATAGGAATTGTGCCCTCAACATGAAGGGTGCGATCATACCAGCACTAAAGCACCGAATCCCATCAGAACTACGAAGTTAAGTGTCCTTGGGTGAGAGTAGTACAAGGATGCGTGCCCCCCAAGGAAGTCCTCGTGTTGCACCCCCTTTTCAATTTTTTTTGCCCTGGTTAGGGTTGCCAAGAAATTTTATCCACCAAATCTCTATTACCGAATCCCACAGAACATTGGGCAAGACAACTTCGCTTCACGTAGAGGCTGGGCCCGCAAACCGAGGGCGTAGCGTTTGTGACCAGGTCTCCGTCGCTCCGGTGTCCATAACTTTTGATCCGTAAGGAGTTACGCGGCGCACAACATACCATTGCAACGCTCTCTCAGGGCTCTACGACGGGGGCAGCCAGCTTGCTCACTTTGCCCATTTTTGGTGCCCAAAATCGGACGTTTTCATCAGTTTTGGGCCACTTTTCTCTTTTTGCTCTGTTTTTTGTTCCGGATCGTACGTCGTGAGCCGTTAAAAGGACGACAACCTGACTCGCGAGACATCAAAGGGCCCTACAACGTGTCGATATCACGTCTTGCGAGGATGCTGCGTTGTTGAAGCGAATGGGTTGTTGTTAAGCCCATTGGGCCTTTTGAATGGGCCACCTCTCTAGGCTGGGACTATGAACTGTTAACACATAAAAGAATTGTGCCCTCAAAATGATGGGTGCGATCATACCAGTACTAATGCACTGGATCCCATCAGAACTCCGGAGTTAAGCGTGCTTGGGCGAGAGTAGTACTAGGATGGGTGACCCCCTGGGAAGTCCTCGTATTGCACCCCTTTTTCAATTTTTTTTATCCTGGTTAGGGTTGCCAAGATACTTTATCCACCAAATCTCTATTACCGAGTCCCACGTAACATTGGACAAGACAACTTCGCTTCACGTAGATGCTGGGCCCGCAAATCGAGGGCATAGGGTTTGTGACCAGGTCTCCGTCGCTCCGGTGCCTATTACTTTTGATCCGTAAGGAGTTACGCGGCGCACAGTATTCCGTTGCAAAGCTCTCTGAGAGCTCAACGACGGGGGCAGCCAGCTTGCTCGCTGTGCCCCTTTTTGGAGCCCAAAGTCGAACGTTTTCATCAGTTTCAGTCTACTTTTCTTCTTTTGCTCTGTTTTTTCATCCCGCATCGTACGTCGTGAACTATTAAAAGGACGGCAACCTGACTCGCGGGACATCAGAGGGCCCTACAACGTGTCGATATCACGTCTTGCGAGGATGCTGCGTTGTTTAAGCGGATGGGTTGTCGTTAAGCCCATTGGGCCTTTTGAATGAGCCATCTCTCTAGGCTGGGACTGTGAACCGTTAACACATATAGGAATTGTGCCCTCAACATGACGGGTACGATCATACCAGCACTAATGCACCGCATCCCATCAGAACTCCGAAGTTAAGCGTGCTTGGGCGAGAGTAGTACTAGGATGGGTGAACTCCTGGGAAGTCCTCTTGTTGCACCCCCTTTTCAATTTTTTTTGCCCTGGTTAGGGTTGCCAAGATACTTTATCCACCAAATCTCTATTACCGAATCCCACGGAACATTGGGCAAGAGAACTTTGTTTCACGTAGAGGCTGGGCCCGCAAACCGAGGGCATAGGGTTTGTGACCAGGTCTCCGTTGCTCCGGTGCCCATAACTTTTGAACCGTATGGAGTTACGCGGCGCACAGCATTCCGTTGAAAAGCTCTCTGAGAGCTCTACGATGGGGGCAGCCAGCTTGCTCGTTGTGCCCATTTTTGGAGCCCAAAATCGAACGTTTTCATCAGTTTCAGGCCACTTTTCTTCTTTTGCTATGTTTTTTCGTCCAGAATCGTACGTCGTGAATTGTTAAAAGGACGACAACCTGACTCGCGGGACATAAGAGGTCTCTACAATGTGTCGATATCACGTCTTGCGAGGATGCTGCGTTCTTGAAGTGGATGGGTTGTCGTTAAGCCCATTGGGCCTTTTGAATGGGCTATGTTTCTAGGCTGGGACTGTGTACCGTTAACACATAAAAGAATTGTGCCCTCAACATGACGGGTGCGATCATACCAGCACTAATGCACCGGATCCCATCAGAACTCCGAAGTTAAGCGTGCTTGGGAGAGAGTAGTACTAGGATGGGTGACCCCCTGGGAAGTCCTCATGTTGCACCCACTTTTCAATTATTTTTTCCTTGGTTAAGGTTGCCAAGATACTTTATCCACAAAATCTCTATTACCGAATTCCGCGGAACATTGGGCAAGACAACTTCGCTTCACCTAGAGGTTGGGCCCACAAACCAAGGGTGTAGGGTTTGTGACTAGGTCTCCGTCGCTCCGGTGCCCATAACTTTTGATCCGTAAGGAGTTACACGGCGTACAGCATACCGTTGCAAAGCTCTCTGAGGGCTCTATGACGGGGGCAGCCAGGTTGCTCGCTTTGCCCATTTTTGGAGCCCAAAATCTAACGTTTTCATCAGGTTCAGGCCCATTTTGTACTTTTGCTCTATTTTTTCGTGCCGGATCATACGTCGTGAGCAGTAAAAACGACAACAACCTGACTCTCGGGACATCAGAGGGCCCTACCACGTCTCGATATCACGTCTTGCGAGGATGCTGCGTTGTTGAAGCGGATGGGTTGATGTTAAGCCCATTGGGCATTTTGAATGGGCCATCTCTCCAGGCTGGCACTGTGAACCATTAACACAAATTGGAATTGTGCCCTCAACATGACGGGTGCGATCATACGAACACTAATGCACCGAATCATATAAGAACTCCGAAGTTAAGCATTCTTAGGCGAGAGTAGTATTAAGATGGGTAACCCCCTTGGAAGTCCTTGTGTTGCACCCCCTTTTAAATTTTGTTTACCCTGGTTAGGGTTGCCAAGATATTTTATCCACCAAATCTCTATAACCAAATCCCACGCAACATTTGGCAAGACAACTTCGCTCCACATAGAGGATGGGCCCGCAAACCGAGGGCGTAGGGTTTGTGACCAGGTCTCCGTCGCTCCGGTGCCCATAACTTTTGATCCGTAAGGAGTTACATGGCGCACAACATACCGTTGCAAAGGTCTATGAGAGCTTTACGATGGCGGTAGCCAACTTGATCGCTGTGCCCCTTTTTGGAGCCCAAAATCGAACGTTTTCATTAGTTTCAGGCCACTTTTCTTCTTTTCTCTATTTTTGCATCCCGGATCGTACGTCGTGAACTGTTAAAAGGATGACAACCTGACTCGCGGGACATCAGAGGGCCCTACAACGTGTCAATATCACGTCTTTCGAGGATGCTGCGTTGTTGAAGCGGATAGGTTGTCGTTAAGCCCATTGGGCCTTCTTAATAGGCCATCTCTCCAGGCTGGGACAATGAACCGTTAACACATATAGGAATTGTGCCCTCAACATGACGGGTGCGATCATACCAGCACTAATGCACCGGATCCCATCAGAACTCCAAAGTTAAGCGTGCTTCGGCGAGAGTAGTACTAGGATGGGTGACCCTCTGGGAAGTCCTCGTGTTGCACCCCCTTTTTAAATTTTTTTGCCCTGGTTAGGGTTGCTAAGATACTTTCTCCAACAAATCTCTATTACTGAATCCCACGGAACATTGGGCAAGACAACTTCGTTTCACGTAGAGGCTCGGCCCTCAAAACGACGGCGTAGGGTTTGTGACCAGGTCTCCGACGCTCCGGTGCCTATAACTTTTGATCCGTAAGAAGTTACGCGGCGCACAACATACCGTTACAAAGCTCTCTGAGAGCTCTACGACAGGGGCAACCAGCTTGCTTGCTTTGCCCATTTTTGGAGCCCGAAATTGAACATTTTCATCAGTTTCGGGCCACTTTTCTGCTTTTGCTGTGTTTTTTCATCCCGGATGACAACCTGACTCGCGGGACATCAAAGGGCCCTACAACGTGTCGATATCACGTCTTGCGAGTATGCTGCGTTGTTGAAGCAGATGGGTTGTCGTTAAGCCCATTGGGCCTTTTGAATGGGCTATCTCTCTAGGCTGCGACTGTGAACCGTTAACACATATAGGAATTGTGCCCTAAACATGACGGGTTCGATCATACCAGCACTGATGCACTGGATCACATCAGAACTCCGAAGTTAAGCGTGCCTAGGCGAGAGTAGTACTAGGATGGGTGACCCCCTGGGAAGTCCTCGTGTTGCACCCCCATTTAAATTTTTTTTGCCCTGGTTAGGGTTGCCAGATACTTTATCCACCAAATCTCTATTACCGAATCCCACGAAACATTGGGCAAGACAACTTCGCTTCACGTAGAGGCTGGGCCCGCAAACCGAGGGCGTATGGTTTGTGACCAGGTTTCCGTCGCTTTAGTGCCCATAACTTTTGATCCGTAAGGAGTTACGTGGCGCACAACATACCATTGCAAAGCTCTCTGAGAGCTCTACGCGGGGGGCAGCCAGCTTGCTTGTTGTGCCCATTTTTGGAGCCCAAAATCAAATGTTTTCATCAGTTTCAGGCAACTTTTCTTCTTTTGCTCTGTTTTTCTGTCCCGGATCGTACGTCGTGAACTGTTAAAAGGATGACAACCCGACTCGCGGGACATCAGAGGGCCCTACAACGTGTCGATATCACGTCTTGCGAGGATGCAGCGTTGTTGAAGCGGAAGGGTTATCGTTAAGTCCATTGGGCCTTTTGAATGTGCCATCTCTCTAGGCTGCGACTGTGAACCGTTAATAAATATAGGAATTGTGCCCTCAACATGACGGGTGCCATCATACCAGCAATAATGCACCGGATCCCATCAAAACTCCGAAGTTAAGCGTGCTTGGGCGAGAGTAGTACTAGGATTGGTGACCCCCTAGGAAGTCCCCGTGTTGCACCCCTTTTCAATTTTTTTTGCCCTGGTTAGGGTTGCCAAAATACTTTATCCACGAAATCTCTATTACTGAATCCCACGGAACATTGGGCAACACAACTTCGCTTCACGTAGAGGCTGGGCCAGCAAACCGAGGGCGTAGGGTTTGTGACCAGGTCTCCGTCGCTCCGTCTTGCTAGGATGTAGTGTTGTTGAAGCGGATGGGTTGTCGTTAAGCCCATTGGTCCTTTTGAATGGGCCATCTCTCAGGGCTGCGACTGTGACCCGTCAACACATAAAGGATTTGTGCCCACAACATGACGGGTGCGATCATACCAGCACTAATGCACCAGATCCCATCAGAACTCCGACGTAAAGCGTGCTTGGGCGAGAGTAGTACTAGGATGGGTGACCCCCTGGGAAATCCTCCTGCTGCACCCCCCCTTTTGAATTTGTTTTGCCCCGGTTAGGGTTGCCAAGATACTTTATCCACCACATTTCTATTACCGAATCCCACGGCACCTCAGGCAAGACAACTTCGCTTCACGAAGAGGCTGGGCCCGCAAACCGAGGGCGTAGGGCTTGTGATCAGGTCTCCATCGCTCCGGTGCCCATAAGCTTTAATCCGTAAGGAGTTACACAACGCACAACATACCATTGGAAAGCTCTCCGAGAGCTCTACGATGGTGGCAGCAAGCCTACTCGGCTGTACCTGTTTTTGGAGCCCAAAATTGAATGTTTTCATCAGTTTCGGGTCACTTTTCTTCTTTTGCTCTGTTTTTCCATCTCGGATCGTACGTCGTGAGCTATTAAAAGGACGACATCATTACTCGCGGGACATTAGAGAGCCCTACAATGCGTCGATATCACGTCTTGCGAGGATGCTGCGTTGTTGAAGCGGATGGGTTGTCGTTAAGCCCATTGGGCCTTTTGAATGGGACATATATCTAGGTTGGGACGGTGAACCGTTAACAAATAAAGGAATTCTGCTCTTAACATGGCGGTTGCGATCATACCAGCGATAATGCACCGGATCCATCAGAACTCCGAAGTTAAGCGTGTTTGGGTGAGAGTAGTACTAGGATGGGTGAACCCCTGGGAAGTCCTCGTGTTGCACCCCCCTTTTCAATTTTTTTTGCCCTGGTTAGGGTTGCCAAGATACTTTATCCACCAAATTTCTATTACTGAATCCAACGGCACCTTGGCCAAGACAACTTCGCTTCACGTAGAGGCTGGGCTCGCAAACCGAGGCCGTAGGGCTAGTGACTAGGTCTCCGTCGCTTCGGTGCCCATAACCTTTAATCCGTAAGGAGTTATGCGATGCACAGCATACCATCGGAAAGATCTCCGAGAGCTCTACGATGGGGGCAGCAAGCCTGCACGGCTGTGCCCTTTTTGGAGCCAAAAATTGAACGTTTTCATCAGTTTCGGGCCACTTTTCTTCTTTTGCTCTATTTTTCCGTCCTGGATCGTACGTTGTGAGCTGTTAAAAGGACGACAACGTTACTTGCGGGACATTAGAGGCCCTACAATGCATCGATATCACGTCTTGTGAAGATGCTGCGTTGTTGAAGGGGATGGGTTATCGTTAAGCCCATTGGGCCTTTTGAATGGGCCCTCTTACTGGGCCGGGACTGTGAACCATCAACACTTAAAGGATTTGTGCCCTCAACATGACGGGTGCGATCATACCAGCACTAATGCACCGGATCCCATCAGATCTCCGAAGTTAAGTGTGCTTGGGTGAGTGCAGTACTAGGATGGGTAACCCCATGGGAAGTCCTCGTGTTGCACCCCCCTTTTCAATTTTTTTTGCTCCGGTTAGGGTTACCAAGATACTTTATCCACCACATTTCTATTATCGAATCCCACGGCACCTTGGGCAAGACAACTTCGCTTCACGTGGAGGCTGGGCCCGCAAACCGAGGTGGTAGGGCTTTTGACCAGGTCTCCGTCGCTCCGATGCCCATAACTTTTGATCTGTAAGGAGTTACGCGGTGCACAGCATACCGTTGCAAAGCTCTCCGAGAGCTCTACGACGGGGACAGCTAGCGTACTCGGATGTGCCCTATTTGGAGCCCAAAATTGAACATTTTCATCAGTTTTGGGCCACTTTTCTTCTTTTGCTCTGTTTTTTCGTCCCGGATCGTATGTCGTGAGCTGTAAAAAGGACGACAACCTTACTCGCGGGACATTAGAGTGCCCTACAACGCATCGATATCACGTCTTGCATGGATTCTGCGTTGTTGAAGCGGATGGGTTGTCGTTAAGCCCATTGGGCCATTTGAATGGGCCATCTCTCTGGGCTGGGACAGTGAACCATCAACACATAAAGGATTTGGGCCCACAACATGACGGGTGCGATCATACCACCACTAATGTACCGGATCCCATTAGATCTCCGAAGTTAAGCGTGCTTGGGCGAGAATAGTACTAGGATGGGTAACCCCCTGGGAAGTCCTCGTGTTGCACCCCTCTTTTCAATTTTTTTTGCTCCGGTTAGGGTTGCCAAGATACTTTTTCCACCACATTTCTATTATCGAATCCCACAGGACCTTGGGCAAGACAACTTCACTTCACGTCGGGGCCCATAACTTTTGATCAGCAAGGAGTTACGCGGCGCACAACATACCATTGCAAAGCTCTCTGAGATCTCTACGACGGGGGCAGCTAACTTGCTCGGCTATGCCCCTTTTTGGAGCCCAAAATTGAACGTTTTCATCAGTTTCGAGCCACTTTTCTTCTTTTGCTCTATTTTTTTGTCCCGGATCATACACCGTGAGCTGTTAAAAGGACGACAACCATACTCGCGGGACATTAGAGGGCCCTACAACGCGTCGATATCACGTTTTGTGAGGATGCTGCGTTGTTGAAGCAGATGGGATGTCGTTAAGCCCATTGGGCCTTCTGAATGGGCCATCTCTCTGAGTTGGGACTGTGAACCATCAACACATAAAGGATTTGTGCCCTCAACATGGCGGGTGCCATCATACCAGCACTAATGCACTGGATCCCATCAGATCTCCGAAGTTAAGCGTGCTTGGGCGAGAGTAGTACTAGGATGGGTGACCCACTAGGAAGTCCTCGTGTTGCACCCCCATTTTCAATTTTTTTTGCTCCGGTTATGGTTGCCAAGATACTTTATCCACCAAATTTCTATTATTGAATCCCACGGGACCTTGGGCAAGAAAACTTCGCTTCACGTGGAGGCTGGGCTCGCAAACCGAGGGCGTAAGGCTTGTGACCAGGTCTCCGTCGCTCTAGTGCACATAACTTTTGATCCGTAAGGAGTTACGCAGCGCACAGCATACCTTTGCAAAGCTCTCCGAGAGCTCTATGACGGGGGCAGCTAGCCTACTTGGCTATGCCCATTTTGGAGCCCAAAATTGAACGTTTTCATCAGTTTCGGCCACTTTTATTCTTTTGCTCTGTTTTTCCATCTCGGATCGTATGTCGTGTGCTGTTAAAAGGTCGACATCCTTACTCGCGGGACATTAGAGGGCCTTACAACGCGTTGATATCACGTCTTGCGAGGATGCTGCGTTGTTGAATGGGATGGGTTATCGTTAAGCCCATTGGACCTTTTGAATGGGCCATCTCTCTGGGCTGGGACTGTGAACCATCAATACATATAGGATTTGTGCCCTCAACCTGATGGGTGCGATCATACCACCACTAATGCACCGGATCCCATCAGATCTCCGAAGTTAAGCAAGCTTGGGCAATAGTAGTACTAAGACGGGTGACCCCCTTGGAAGTCCTCGTGTTGCTCCCCCCTTTTCAATTTTTTTTGCTCCGGTTAGGGTTGCCAAGATACTTTGTCCACCACATTTCTATTATCGAATCCCACAGGACCTTGAGCAATACAACTTCGCTTCGCGTGGAGGCTGGGCCCGCAAACCGAGGGCGTAGGGCTTGTGACTAGGTCTCCGTCGCTTCGGAGCCCATAACCTTTAATCCGTACGGAGTTATGCGATGCACAGCATACCATTGGAAAGATCTCTGAGAGCTCTACGACGGGGGCAGCAAGCCTGCACGGCTGTGCCCTTTTTGGAGCCCAAAATTGAACGTTTTCATCAGTTTCGTGCCACTTTTCTTCTTTTGCTCTATTTTTCCGTCCTGGATCGTACGTCGTGAGCTGTTAAAAGGACGACAATGTTACTTGTGGGATATTAGAGGCCCTACAATGCATCGATATCACGTCTTGCGAGGATGCTGCGTTGTTGAAGGGGATGGGTTATCGTTAAGCCCATTGGACCTTTTGAATGGGCCATCTCTCTGGGCTGGGACTGTGAACCATCAACACATATAGGATTTGTGCCCTCAACATGATGGGTGCGATCATACCACCACTAATGCACCGGATCCCATCAGATCTCCGAAGGTAAGCATGCTTGGGCGAGAGTAGTACTAGGACGGGTGACCCCCTAGGAAGTCCTCGTGTTGCTCCCCCTTTTTCAATTTTTTTTGCTCCGATTAGGGTTTCCAAGATACTTTGTCCACCACATTTCTATTATCGAATACCAGAGGACCTTGGGCAAGACAACTTCGCTTCACGTGGAGGCTGGGCCCGCAAACCGAGGGCGTAGGGCTTGTGACCAAGTCTCCGTTGCTCCGGTGCCAATAACTTTTGATCAGCAAGGAGTTACGCGGTGCACAACATACCGTTGCAAAGCTCTTCGAGATCTCTACGACGGGGGCAGCTAGCCTGCTCGGCTGTGCCCCTTTTTGGATCCCAAAATTGAACGTTTTCATCTGTTTTGAGCCACTTTTCTTATTTTGTCTGTTTTTTTGTCCCGGATCGTACACCGTGAGCTATTAAAAGGACGACAACCTTACTCGCGGGACATTAGAGGGCCCTACAATGCATCGATATCACGTTTTGCGAGGATGCTGCGTTGTTGAAGAAGATGGGTTATCGTTAAGCCCATTGGGCCTTTTGAATGGGCCATCTCTCTGGGTTGGGACTGTGAACCGTCAACACATAAAGGATTTGTGCCCTCAACATGACCGGTGCGATCATACCAGCACTAATGCACTGGATCCCATCAGATCTCTGATGTTAAGCGTGCTTGGGCGAGAGTAGTACTAGTATGGGTGACCCCCTGGGAAGTCCTCGTGTTGCACCCCCCTTTTTAATTTTTTTTGCTCCGGTTATGGTTGCCAAGATACTTTATCCACCAAATTTCTATTATCGAATCCCACGGGACCATGGGCAAGACAACTTCGCTTCACGTGGAGGCTGGGCTCGCAAACCAAGGGCGTAGGGCTTGTGACCAGGTCTCCGTCGCTCTGGTGCCCATAACTTTTGATCCGTAAGGAGTTTTGCGGCGCACAACATACCTTTGCAAAGCTCTCCGAGAGATCTACGACGGGGGCAGCTAGCTTGCTCGGCTGTGCCCTTTTTGGAGCCAAAAATTGAACGTTTTCATCCATTTCGGGCCACTTTTCTTCTTTTGCTATGTTTGTCAGTCCCGGATCGTATGTCGTGAGCTGTTAAAAGGACGACAACCTTACTCGCGGGACATTAGAGGGCCCTACAACGCGTCGATATCACGTTTTGCGAGGATGCTGCGTTGTTGAAGCAGATGGGTTGTCGTTAAGCCCATTGGGCCATCTCTCTGGGCTAGGACTGTGAACCATCAACACATAAAGGATTTGTGCCCTCAACATGATAGATAAGATCATACCAGCACTAATGCACCGGATCTCATCAGATCTCCAAAGTTAAGCGTGCTTGGGCGAGAGTAGTGCTAGGATGGGTGACCCCCTGGGAAGTCCTTGTGTTGCACCCCCCTTTTCATTTTTTTTTGCTCCGGTTAGGGTTGCCAAGATACTTTATCCACCACATTTCTATTATCGAATCCCACGGCACCTTGGGTAAGACAACTTCGCTTCACGTGGAGGCTGGGCTCGCAAATCGAGGGCGTTGGGCTTGTGACCAGGTCTCCATCACTCCGGTGCCCATAACTTTTGACCGGTAAGGAGTTACGCGGCGAACAGCATACAGTTGCAAAGCTCTCCGAGAGCTCTACGACGGGGGTAGCTAGCCTGCTCAGCTATGCCTTTTTGGGAGCCCAAAATTGAACGTTTTCATCAGTTTCTAGCCACTTTTCTTCTTTTGCTATATTTTTCCGTCCCGGATCGTACGTCGTGAGCTGTTAAAAGGATGACAACCTTACTCGCGGGACATTAGAGGGCCCTACAACGCGTCGATATCACGTCTTGCGAGGATGCTGCGTTGTTGAAGCGGATGGGTTGTCGTTAAGCCCATTGGGCCTTTTGAATGGGCCATCTCTCTGGGCTGGAACTGTGAACCATCTACACATAACGGATTTGTGCCCTCAACATCATGGGTTCGATCATACCAACACTAATGCACCGGATCCCATCAGATCTCCGAAGTTAAGTGTGCTTGGGCGAGAGTAGTACTAGGATGGGTGACCCCCTGGGAAGTCCTAGTGTTGCACCTCCCTTTTCAATTTTTTTTTCTCCGGTTAGGGTTGCCAAGATACTTTATCCACCACATTTGTATTATCGAATCCCACAGCACCTTGGGCAAGACAACTTTGCTAGACATGGAGGCTGGGCCCGCAAACCGAGGGCTTAGGGCTTGCGACCAAGTCTCCGTCTCTCCGGTGCCCATAACTTTTGATCCGTAAGGAGTTATGCGGTGCACAGCACACCGTTGGAAAGCTCTCTGAGAGCCCTACGACGAAGGCAGCTAGCTTACTCGGCTGCTCCCATTTTTGGAGTCCAAAATCGAACGTTTTCATCAGTTTCAGGCCACTTTTCTTCATTTGCTCTGTTTTTCCTTCCCGGATCGTACGTCGTGAGCTGTTCAAAGGACGACAACCTAACTCGCGGGACATTAGAGGGCCCTACAACGCGTCGATATCACGTCTTGCGAGGATGCTGCGTTGTTGAAGCGGATGGGTTGTTGTTAAGCCCATTGGGCCTTTTGAATGGGCCATCTCTCTGGGCTGGGACTGTAAACCATCAACACATAAAGGATTCTTGCCCTCAACATGACGGTTGCGATCATACCAGCACTAATGCACCGGATCCCATCAGATCTCCGAAGTTAAGTGTGCTTGGGCGAGAGTAGTACTAGGATGGGTGACCCCTTGGGAAGTCCCCGTGTTGCACCTCCCTTTTCAATTTTTTTTGCTCCGGTTAGGGTTGCCAAGATACTTTATCCACCACATTTCTATTATCGAATCCCACAGCACCTTGGGCAAGACAACTTCGCTAGATGTGAAGGCTGGGCCCGCAAACCGAGGGCTTAGGGCTTGCGACCAAGTCTCCGTCGCTCCGGTGCCCATAACTTTTGATCCGTAAGGAGTTACGCAGCGCACAACATACCGTTGTGAAGCTCTCCGAGAGCTCTACGATGGGGGTAGCTAGCCTGCTCTGCTGTGCCTATTTTTGGAGACCAAAATTGAACGTTTTCATCAGTTTCGGGCCACTTTTGTTCTTTTGCTCTGTTTTTCCATCCCTGATCGTACGTCGTGAGCTGTTAAAAGGACGACATCCTTATTCGTAGGACATTAGAGGGCCCTACAACGCGTCGATATCACGTCTTGCGAGGATGCTACTTTGTTGAAGCGGATGGGTTGTCGTTAAGCCCATAGGGCCTTTTGAATGGGTCATCTCTCTCGGCTGGGACTGTGAACCATTAACACATAAAGGATTTGTGCCCTCAACATGACGGGTGTGATCATATCAGCATTAATGCACCGGATCCCATCAGATCTCCGAAGTTAAGCATGCTTGCGCGAGAATAGTACAAGGATGGGAGACCTCCTGGGATGTCCTCGTGTTGCACCCCCCTTTTCAATTTTTTTTGTTCCAGTTAGGGTTGCCAAGATACTTTATGCACCACATTTCTATTATCGAATCCCATGGGACAATGGGCAAGACAACTTCGCTTCACGTGGAGGCTAGGCCCGTAAACCTAGGGTGTAGGGCTTGTGACCAGGTCTCCGTCGCTTTGGTGCCCATAACTTTTGATCCGTAAGGAGTTACGTGGCACACAACATACCGTTGCAAAGCTCTCTGAGAGCTCTACGACGGGGGCAGCTAGCCTGCTTGGCTGTGCCCCTTTTTGCACCCCAAATTTGAGCGTTTTCATCAATTTCGGGCCACATTTCTTCTTATGCTCTATTTTTCCATCCCGGATAGTACGTCGTGAGCTGTTAAAAAGACGACAACCTTACTTGCAGGACATTAGAGGGCCCTACAACGCGTCGATATCACGTCTTGCGAGGATGCTGCATTGTTGAAGCGGATGGGTTGTCGTTAAGCCTATTGGGCCTTTGAATGGACCAACTCTCAAGGCTGGGACTGTGAACAGTCAACACATAAGGGATTTGTGCCCTCAACATGATGGGTGCGATCATACCAGCACTAATGCATCGGATCTCATTAGAACTCCGAAGTTAAGCGTGCTTGGGCGAGAGTGGTACTAGGATAGGTGACCCCCTGGGAAGTCCTCGTGTTGCACCCCCCTTTTCAATTTTTTTTGCCCCGATTAGGCATGCCAAGATGCTTTATCCACCACATTTCTATTACCGAATCCCAAGGCACCTTGGGCAAGACAACTTCACTTCAAGTAGAGGCTGGGCCCGCAAACCCAGGGCGTAGGGCTTGTGACCAGGTCTCCGTCGCTCTGGTGCCCATAACTTTTGATCCGTAAGGAGTTACGCTGTGCACAGCATACCGTTGCAAAGATCTCCGAGAGCTCTACGACGGGGGCAGCCAGCTAGCTTGCTATGCCCTTTTTGGAGCTCAAAATTGAATGTTTTCATCAGTTTCGGGCAACTTTTCTTATTTTGCTCTGTTTTTCTGTCCCAGATCGTACGTCGTGAGCTATTAAAAGGACAACAACCTTACTCGCAGGACATTAGAGGACCCTACATCGCGTCCATATCTCCTCTTGCGAGGTTGCTGCGTTGTTGAAGAGGATGGGTTGTCGTTAAGCCCATTGGGCCTTTTGAATGGACCATCTCTCAAGGCTGGGACTGTGAACCGTTAACACATAAAGGAATTGTGCCCTCAACATGACGGGTGCGATCATACCAGCACTAATGCACCGGATCCCATCAAAACTCTGAAGTTAAGCGTGCTTGGGCGAGAGTAGTACTAGGATGGGTGACTCCCTGGGAAGTCCTTGTGTTGCACCTATGCTTTTTAATTTTTTTTGCCCCGGTTAGGGTTGCCAAGATACTTTATCCACCACATTTCTTTTATCGAATCCCACGGCACCTTGGGCAATACACCTTCGCTTCACGTGAATGCTGGGCCCGCAAACCGAGGCCGTAGGGCTTGTGACAAGGTCTCCGTCGCTCCGGTGCCAATAACTATTGATCTGTAAGGAGTTACGAGGCGCACAGCATACCGTTGCAAAGCTCTCCGAGAGCTCTACGACGGGGGCAGTAAGCCAGTGCCCTATGCCCTTTTTGGAGCTCAAAATCTTATGTTTTCCTCAGTTTCGGGCCACTTTTCTTGTTTTCTCTATTTTACCGTCCCGGATCATACGTCATGAGCTATTAAAAGGACGACAACCTTACTCGCGGGACAATAGAAGACCGTACATTGCGTCGATATCACGTATTGCGAGGATGCTGCGTTGTTGAAGTGGATGGGTTGTTGGTAGGCCCATTGGGCCTTCTGAATGTGCAATCTCTCTAGCCTGGTACTGTGAACCGTTAACACATAAAGGAATTGTGCCCTCAACATGACGGGTGCGATCATACCAGCACTAATGCACCGGATCCCATTAGAACTCCGAAGTTAAGCGTGCTTGGGCGAGAGTAGTACTAGGATGGGCGACCCCCTGGGAAGTCCTCGTGTTGCACCCCCTTTTTCAATTTTTTTTTGCTCCGGTTAGGGTTGCCAAAATACTTTATCCACCACATTTCTATTATCGAATCCCACGGCACCTTGGGCAAGACAACTTCGCTTCACGTGAAGGCTGGACCCGCAAACCGAGGGCGTAGGGCTTGTGACAAGGTCTCCGTCGCTCCAGTGCCTATAACTTTTGATCCGTAACGAGTTACGCGGCGCACAACATACCGTTGCAAAGCTCTCCGAGAGCTCTACGACGGGTACAGCAAGCTTGCTCGCTATGCCCTTTTTGGAGCTCAAAATCAAATGTTTTCAATACTTTCGGGCCACTTTTCTACTTTTTCTATGTTTTTCCGTCCCGGATCGTACGTCGTGAGCTGTTAAAAGGACGACAACCTTACTCGCTCGACATTAGAAGACCCTACATCGCGATTATATCACGTCTTGCGAGGTTGCTGGGTTGTTGATGCGGATGGGTTGTCGTTAAGCCCATTGGGCCTTTTGAATCTACCATCTCTCAATGCTGGGACTGTGAACCGTTAAAACATACAGGAATTGTGCTCTCAACATGACGGGTGCGATCATACCAGCACTAATGCATCGGATCCCATCAGAACTCTGAAGTTAAGCGTGCTTGGGCGAGAGTAGTATTAGGATGGGTGACCCCCTGGGAAGTCCTCGTGTTGCACCCCCCTTTTCAATTTTTTTTGCTCCGGTTAGAGTTGCCAAAATACTTTATCCACCACATTTCTATTATCGAATCCCACGGCACCTTGGGCAAGACAACTTCGCTTCACGTGAAGGCTGGGCCCGCAAACCGAGGGCGTAGGGCTTGTGACAAGGTCTCCGTCACTCCGGTTCCCATAACTTTTGATCTGTAAGGAGTTATGCAGCGCACAGCATACCGTTGCAAAGCTCTCCAAGAGCTCTATGACGGGGCCAGCTAGCTAGCTTGTTGTGGCCTTTTTGGAGCTCAAAATCGAATGTTTTCATCAATTTTGGGCCAGTTTTCTTCTTTTGCTCTGTTTTTTCGTCCCGTATCGTACTTCGTGAGCTATTAAAAGGATGACAACCTTACTCGCGGGACATTAGAGGTCCCTACATCGCGTCGATATCACATCTTGTGAGGATGCTGCGTTGTTGAAGTGGATGGGTTGTCGTTAAGCCTATTGGGCCTTTTGAATGGGCCATCTCTCAAGGCTGGGACTGTGAACCGTTAACACATAAAGGAATTGTTCCCTCAACATGACGGGTGCGATCATACCAGCACTAATGCACCGGATCCCATCAGAACTTCGATGTTAACCGCGCTTGGGCGAGAGTAATACTAGGATGGGTGACCCCTTGGGAAGTCCTCATGTTGCACCCCCCTTTTCAATTTTTTTTGCTCCAGTTTGGGTTTCCAAAATACTTTATCCACCGCATTTCAATTATCGAATCCCACGGCACCTTAGGCAAGACAAGTTCGCTTCGCGTCGAGGCCAGGCCCGTAAACCGAGGAAGTAGGGCTTGTGAGAAGGTCTCTGTCGTTCCGGTGCCCATAACTTTTGATTCGTAACGAGTTTCGCGGCGCACAGCATACCGTTGCAAAGCTCTCCGAGAGTACTACGACGGGGGCAGCCAGCTAGCTTCCTTTGCCCTTTTTGGAGCTCAAAATCGAATGTTTTCATCAGTTTCGGGCCACTTTTCTTATTTTGCTCCATTTTTCCTTCCCGGATCGTACGTCGTGAGCTATTAAAAGGACGACAACCTTACTCGCGGGATATTAGAGGACCCTACATCGCGTCCATATCATGTCTTGCGAGGTTGCTGCGTTGTTAAGGCGGTTGGGTTGCCGTTAAGCCCATTGGGCCTTTTGAATGGACCATCTCTCAAGGCTGGGACTGTGAACCGTTAACACATAAAGGAATTGTGCCCTCAACATGACGGGTGCGATCATACCAGCAGTAATGCACCGGATCCCATCAGAACTCCGAACTTAAGCGTGCTTGGGCAAGAGTGGTACTAGGATAGGTGACCCCCTGGGAAGTCCTCGTGTTGCACCCCCCTTTTCAATTTTTTTTGCTCTGGTTAGGGTTGCCAAAATACTTTATCCACCCCATTTCTATTATCGAATCCCATGGCACCTTAGGCAAGACAACTTCGCTTCACGTGAAGGCTGGGCCCGCAAACCGAGGGCGTAGGGCTTGTGACAAGGTCTTCGTCGCTCCGGTGCCCATAACTTTTGATCCGTAAGGAGTTACGAGGCGCACAGCATACCGTTGCAAAGCTCTCCGAGAGCTCTACGACAGGGGCAGCCAGCTAGCTCGCTATGCCCTTTTTGGAGCTCAAAATCGAATGTTTTCATCAGTTTCGGGCCACTTTTCTTCTTTTGCTGTGTTTTTCCGTCCCGGATCGTACGTCGTGAGCTATTAAAAGGACGACAACCTTACTCGCGGGACAATAGAAGACCGTACATTGCGTCGATATCACGTATTGCGAGGATGCTGCGTGGTTGAAGCGGATGGGTTGTCGTTAAGCCCATTGGGCCTTTTGAATGGACCATCTCTCAAGGCTGGGACTGTGAATCGTTAACACATAAAAGAATTGTGCCCTCAACATGACGGGTGCGATCATACCAGCACTAATGCACCGGATCCCATCAGAACTCCGAAGTTAAGCGTGCTTGGGCGAGAGTAGTACTAGGATGGGTGACTCCCCGGGAAGTCCTTGTGTTGCACCCCCCTTTTCAATTTTTTTTGCTCCGGTTAGGGTTGCCAAAATACTTTATCCACCATATTTCTACTATTGAATTCCACGGCACCTTGGGCAAGACAACTTCGCTTCACGTGAATGCTGGGCCCGCAAACCGAGGCCGTAGGGCTTGTGACAAGGTCTCCGTCGCTCCGGTGCCAATAACTATTGATCTGTAAGGAGTTACGCAGCGTACAACATACCGTTGCAAAGCCCTCTGAGAGCTCTACGACGGGGGCAGTAAGCCAATGCCCTATGCCCTTTTTGGAGCTCAAAATCGAATGTTTTCATCAGTTTCGGGCCACTTTTCTTTTTTTCTCTGTTTTACCATCCCGGATCGTACGTCGTGAGCTATTAAAAGGACGACAACCTTACTCGCGGGACATTAGAGGACCCTACATCGCGTCCATATCACGTCTTGCGAGGTTGCTGCGTTGTTGAAGTGGATGGGTTGTCGTTAAGCCCATTGGGCCTTTTGAATGGACAATCTCTCAAGCCTGGGACTGTGAACCGTTAACACATAAACAAATTGTGCCCTCAACATGACGGGTGCGATCATACCAGTACTAATGCACCGGAACCCATTAGAACTCCGAGGTTAAGCGTGCTTGGGCGAGAGTAGTATTAGGATGGGTGACCCCCTGGGAAGTCCTCGTGTTGCACCCCCTTTTTCAATTTTTTTTGCTCCGGTTAGGGTTGCCAAAATACTTTATCCACCACATTTCTATTATCGAATCCCACGGCACCTTGGGCAAGACAACTTCGCTTCACGTGAAGGCTGGACCCGCAAACCGAGGGCGTAGGGCTTGTGACAAGGTCTCCGTCGCTCCAGTGCCTATAACTTTTGATCCGTAAGGAGTTATGCGGCGCACAGCATACCGTTGCAAAGCTCTCCGAGAGCTCTACGACGGGTATAGCAAGCTTGCTCGCTATGCCCTTTTTGGAGCTCAAAATCAAATGTTTTCAATACTTTCGGGCCACTTTTCTACTTTTTCTATGTTTTTCCGTCCCGGATCGTACGTCGTGAGCTGTTAAAAGGACGACAACCTTACTCGCTCGACATTAGAAGATCTACATCGCGTCGATATCACGTCTTGCGAGGTTGCTGCGTTGTTGATGCGGATGGGTTGTCGTTAAGCCCATTGGGCCTTTTGAATCTATCATCTATCAAGGCTGGGACTGTGAACCGTTAACACATACAGGAATTGTGCTCTCAACATGACGGGTGCGATCATACCAGCACTAATGCACCGGATCCCATCAGAACTCCGAAGTTAAGCGTGCTTGGGCGAGAGTAGTATTAGGATGGGTGACCCCCTGGGAAGTCCTCGTGTTGCACCCCCCTTTTCAATTTTTTTTGCTCCGGTTAGAGTTGCCAAAATACTTTATCCACCACATTTCTATTATCGAATCCCACGGCACCTTGGGCAAGAAAACTTCGCTTCACGTGAATGCTGGGCCCGCAAACCGAGGGCGTAGGGCTTGTGACAAGGTCTCCGTCACTCCGGTGCCCATAACTTTTGATCCGTAAGGAGTTACGCAGCGCACAGCATACCATTGCAAAGCTCTCCAAGAGCTCTACAACGGGGCCATCTAGCTAGCTTGTTGTGGCCTTTTTGGAGCTCAAAATCGAATGTTTTCATCAGTTTTAGGCCACTTTTCTTCTTTTGCTCTGTTTTTCCGTCCCGTATTGTACGTCGTGAGCTGTTAAAAGGATGACAACCTTACTCGCGAGACATTAGAGGTCCCTAAATCGCGTCGATATCACATCTTGCGAGGATGCTGCATTGTTGAAGTGGATGGGTTGTCGTTAAGCCCATTGGGCCTTTTGAATGGGCCATCTCTCTAGGCTGGGACTGTGAACCGTTAACACATAAAGGAATTGTTCCCTCAACATGACGGGTGCGATCATACCGGCCCTAATGCACCGGATCCCATCAGAACTCCGAAGTTAAGCGTGCTTGGGCGAGAGTAGTACTAGGATGGGTGACCCCCTGGGAAGTCCTCGTGTTGCACCCCCCTTTTCAATTTTTTTTGCTCCGGTTAGGTTTGCCAAAATACTTTATCCACCACATTTCTATTATCGAATCCCACGGCACCTTGGGCAAGACAACTTCGCTTCACGTGAAGGCTAGGCCCGCAAACTGAGGGCGTAGGGCTTGTGAGAAGGTCTCTATCGCTCCGGTGCCTATAACTTTTGATCCGTAAGGAGTTACGCGGCGCACAGCATACCGTTGCAAAGCTCTCCGAGAGCTCTACGACGGGGGCAGCCAGCTAGCTTGCTATGCCCTTTTTGGAGCTCGAAATCGAATGTTTTCATCAGTTTCGGGCCACTTTTCTTATTTTGCTCTGTTTTTCCGTCCCAGATCGTACGTCGTGAGCTATTAAAAGGACGACAACCTTACTCGCGGGACATTAGAGGACCAAACATCGCGTCCATATCACGTCTTGCGAGGTTGCTGCGTTGTTGAAGTAGATGGGTTATCGTTAAGCCGATTGAGCCTTTTGAATGGGCCATCTCTCTAGGCTGGGACTATGAACAGTCAACATATAAAGGATTTGTGTCCTCAACATGACGGGTGCGATCATACCAGCACTAATGCACCGGATCCCATCAGAACTCCGAAGTTAAGTGTGCTTGGGCGAGAGTAGTATTAGGATGGGTGACCCCCAGGGAAGTCCTCGTGTTGCACCCCCCCTTTTCAATTTTTTTTGCTCCGGTTAGGGTTGCCAAAATACTTTATCCACCACATTTCTATTATCGAATCTCACGGCACCTTGGGCTAGACAACTTCGCTTCACGTGAAGGCTAGGCCCGCAAACCGAGGGCGTAGGGCTTGTGACAAGGTCTCGGTCGGTCCGGTGCCCATAACTTTTGATCCATAAGGAGTTACGCGGCGCACAGCATACCGTTGCAAAGCTCTCGAAGACCTCTATGACGGGGGTAGCCAGCTAGCTCGCTTTGCCCTTTTTGTAGCTCAAAATCGAATGTTTTCATCAGTTTCGGGCCACTTTTCTTCTTTTGCTCTATTTTTTCGACACGTATCATACGTCGTGAGCTATTAAAAGGATGACAACCTTACTCGCGGGACATTAGAGGACCCTATATCGCGTCCATATCACGTCTTGCGAGGTTGCTGCGTTGTTGAAGCGGATGGGTTGTCGTTAAGCCTATTGGGCCTTTTGAATGGACCATCTCTCAAGGCTGGGACTGTGAACCGTTAACACATAAAGGAATTGTGCCCTCAACATGACGGGTGCGATCATACCAGCACTAATGCATCGGATCCCATCAGAACTCCGAAGTTAAGCGTGCTTGGGCGAGAGTAGTATTAGGATGGGTGACCCCCTGGGAAGTCCTCGTGGTGCACGCCCATTTCAATTTATTTTGCTCCGGTTAGGGTTGCCAAAATACTTTATCCACCACATTTCTATTATCAAATCCCACGTCACCTTGGGCAAGACAACTTCGCTTCACGTGAAGGTTGGGCCCGTAAACCGAGGGCATAGGGCTTGTGATAAGGTCTCCGTCGCTCCGGTGTCCATAACTTTTGATCCGTAAGAAGTTACGTGGCGCACAGCATACCGTTGCAAAGCTCTCCAAGAGCACTACGACGGGGGCAGCCAGCTAGCTCGCTGTGCCCTTTTTGGAGCTCAAAATCGAATGTTTTCATCAGTTTCGGGCCACTTTTCTTATTTTGCACTGTTTTTCCGTCCCAGATCGTACGTCGTGAGCTATTAAAAGGACGACAACCTTACTCATGGGACATTACAGGACCCTACATCGTGTCTATATCACGTCTTGCGCGGTTGCTGCGTTGTTGAATCGGATGGGTTGTCGTTAAGCCCATTGGGCCTTTTGAATGGACCATGTCTCAAGGCTAGGACTGTGAACCGTTAACGAAAAAAGGAATTGTGCCCACCACATGACGGGTGCGATCATACCAGCACTAATGCACCGGATCCCATCAGAACTCCGAAGTTAAGCGTGCTTGGGCGAGAGTAGTACTAGGATGGGTGACCCCCTGGGAAGTCCTTGTATTGCACCCCCCTTTTCAATTTTTTTTGCTCCGGTTAGGGTTGCCAAAATACTTTATCCACCACATTTCTATTATCGAATCCCACGGCACCTTGGGCGAGACAACAATGCTTCACGTGAAGGCTAGGTCCGCAAACCGAGGGCGTAGGGCTTGTGACAAGGTCTCCGTCGGTCCGGTGCCCATAACTTTTGATCCGTAAGGAGTTACGCGGCGCACAGCATACCGTTGCAAAGCTCTCGAAGAGCTCTATTTCGGGGGCAGCCAGCTAGCTAGCTTTGCCCTTTTTGTAGCTCAAAATCGAATGTTTTCATCAATTTCGGGCCACTTTTCTTCTTTTGCTCTGTTTTTTCGACACGTATCATACGTCGTGAGCTATTAAAAGGACGACAACCTTACTCGCGGGACATTAGAGGACCCTACATATCGTCCATATCACGTCTTGCGAGGTTGCTGCGTTGTTGAAGTGGATGGGTTGTCGTTAAGCCTATTGGGCCTTTTGAATGGACCATCTCTCATGGCTGGGACTGTGAACCGTTAACACATAAAGGAATTGTGCCCTCAACATGACGGGTGCGATCATACCAGCACTAATGCACCGGATCCCATCCGAACTCCGAAGTTAAGCGTGCTTAGGCGAGAGTAGTATTAGGATGGGTGACCCCCTGGGAAGTCCCCATGTTGCACCCCCTTTTCAATTTTTTTTGCTCCGGTTAGGGTTGCCAAAATACTTTATCCACCACATTTCTATTATAGAATCCCACGGCACATTGGGCAAGACAACTTCGCTTCACGTAAAGGTTGGGCACGCAAGGCGAGGGCGTAGGGCTTGTGACAAGGTCTCCGTGGCTCCGGTGCCCATAACTTTTGATCCCTAAGGAGTTGCGTGTCGCACAGCATACCGTTGCGAAGCTCTCTGAGAGCTCTTCGACGGGGGCAGCTAGTTAGCTCGCTATGCCCTTTTTGGAACCCAAAATCGAATGTTTTCATCAGTTTCGGTCCACTATTCTTATTTTGCTCGGTTTCTCCGTCCCGGATCGTACGTCATGAGCTATTAAAAGGACGACAACCTTACTCGCGGGACATTAGAGGACCCTACATCGCGTCCATATCACGTCTTGCGAGGTTGCTGCGTTGTTGAAGCGGATGGGTTGTCGTTAAGCCCATTGGGCCTTTTGAATGGACCATCTCTCAAGGCTGGGACTGTGAACCGTTGACACATAAAGGAATTGTGCCCTCAACATGACAGGTGCGATCATACTAGCACTAATGCACCGGATCCCATCAGAACTCCGAAGTTAAGCATGCTTGGGCGAGAGTAGTACTAGGATGGGTGACCCCCTGGGAAGTCCTTGTATTGCACCCCCCTTTTCAATTTTTTTTGCTCCGGTTAGGGTTGCCAAAATACTTTATCCACCACATTTCAATTATCGAATCCCACGGCACCTTGGGCAAGACAACTTCGCTTCAAGTGAAGGCTGGGTCCGCAAACTGTGGGCGTAGGGCTCGGGACAAAGTCTTCGTTGCTCCGGTTCCCATAACTTTTGATCCGTAAGGAGTTACGCGGCACACAGCATGCCGTTGCAAAGCTCTCCGAGAGCTCTACGATGGGGGCAGCCAGCTAGCTCGTTGTGCCCTTTTTGGAGTTCAAAATCGAATGTTTTCATCAGTTTCGGGCTACTTTTCTTCTTTTGCTCTGTTTTTTCATCCCGGATCGTACGTCGTGAGCTGTTAAAATGACGACAACCTTACTCGCAGGACATTAGACGACCCTACATCGCGTCGATATCACGTCTTGAGAGGTTGCTTCGTTGATGAAGCGGATGGGTTACCGTTAAGCCCATTGGGCCTTCTGAATGGACCATCTCTCAAGGCTGGGACAGTGAACCGTTAACACATAAAAGAATTGTGCCCTCAACATGACGGGTGCGATCATACCAGCCCTAATGCGGCGGATCCCATCAGAACTCCGAAGTTAAGCGTGCTTGGGCGAGAGTAGTATTAGGATGGGTGACCCCTTGGGAAGTCCTCGTGTTAGACCCCCCTTTTCAATTTTTTTTGCTACGGTTAGGGTTGCCAAAATATTTTATCCACCAGATTTCTATTATCGAATCCCACGGCACCTTGGGCAGCACAACTTCCCTTCACGTGAAGGCTGGGCCCGCAAACAGAGGGCGTAGGGCTTGTGACAAGGTCTCCGTCGCTCCGGTGCCCATTACTTTTGATCCGTAAGGAGTTACGCGGCGCACAGCATGCCGTTGCAAAGTTCTCCGAGAACTCTACGACGGGGGCAGCCAGTTAGCTCGATGTACCCTTTTTGGAGCTCAAAATCGAAAGTTTTCATCTGTTTCGGGCCACTTTTCTTATTTTGCTCTGTTTTTTCATCCTGGATCGTACATCGTGAGCTATTAAAAGGATGACAACTTTAGTCGGGGGACATTAGAGGACCCTACATCGCGTCGATATCACGTCTTGAGAGGTTGCTACGTTGTTGAATCGGATGGCTTGTCGTTAAGCCCATTGCGCCTTTTGAATGGACCATCTCTCAAGGCTGGGACTGTGAACCGTTAACACATAAAGGAATTGTGTCCTCAACATGACGGGTGCGATCATACCAGCACTAATGCACCGGATCCCATCAGAACTCGGAAGTTAAGCGTGCTTGGGCGAGAGTAGTTCTAAGATGGGTGACCCCCTAGGAAGTCCTCGTGTTGTACCCCCCATTTCAATTTTTTTTGCTCCGGTTAGGGTTGCCAAAATACTTTATCCACCACATTTCTATTATCGAATCCCACGGCACCTTGGGCAAGACAACTTCGCTTCACGTGAAGGCTGGGCCCACAAACTGAGGGCGTAGGGCTTGTGACAAGGTCTCTGTCGCTCCGGTGCCCATAACTTTTGATCTGTAAGGAGTTACGCGGCGCACAGCATACCGTTAAAAAGCTCTCCGAGAGCTCTACGACAGGGGCATCCAACTAGCTCGCTGTGCCCTTTTTGGAGCTCAAAATCAAATGTTTTCATCAGTCTCGGGCCACTTTTCTTCTTTGGCTCTATTTTTTCATCCCGGATCGTATGTCGTGAGCTGTTAAAAGGACGACAACCTTACTCGCGGGACATTAGAGGACCCTACATCGCGTCGATATCACCTCTTGAGAGGTTACTGCGTTGTTGAAGCGGATGGGTTGTCATTAAGACTATTGGGCCTTTTGAATGGACCATCTCTCAAGGCTGCGACTGTGAACCGTTAACACATAAAAGAATTGTGCCCTCAACATGACGGGTGCGATCATACCAGCACTAATGCACCGGATCCCATCAGAACTCCGAAGTTAAGCGTGCTTGGGCGAGAGTTGTACTAAGATGGGTGACCCCCTGGGAAGTCCTCGTGTTGCACCACCCTTTTCAATTTTTTTTGCTCCGGTTAGGGTTGCCAAAATACTTTATCCACCACATTTCTATTATCGAATCCCACGGCACCTTGGGCAAGACAACTTCGCTTCACGTGAAGGCCGGGCCCACAAACTGAGGGCGTAGGGCTTGTGACAAGGTCTCCGTCGCTCCGGTGCCCATAACTTTTGATCCGTAAGGAGTTACGCGGCGCACAGCATACCGATACAAAGCTCTCCGAGAGCTCTACGACGGGGGCAGCCAGCTAGCTTGCTGTACCCTTTTTGGAGCGCAAAATCGAATGTTTTCATCAGTTTCGGGCCACTTTTCTTATACTGCTTTGTTTTTCCGTCCCGGATCGTACGTCGTGAGCTGTTAAAAGGATGACAACTTTAGTCGCGGGACATTAGAGGACCCTACATCACGTCGATATCACGTCTTGAGAGGTTACTGCGTTGTTGAAGCGGATGGGTTGTCGTTAAGACCATTGGGCCTTTTGAATGGACCATCTCTCAAGGCTGGGACTGTGAACCGTTAACACATAAAAGAATTGTGCCCTCAACATGACGGGTGCGATCATACCCGCACTAATGCACCGGATCCCATCAGAACTCTGAAGTTAAGCGTGCTTAGGCAAGAGTAGTACTAAGATGGGTGACCCCCTGGGAAATCTTCGTGTTGCACCCCCCTTTTCAATTTTTTTTGCTCCGGTTAGGGTTGCCAAAATACTTTATCCACCACATTTCTATTATCGAATCCCACGGCACCTTGGGCAAGACAACTTCGCTTCACGTGAAGGCTGGGCCCGCAAACCGAGGGTGTAGGGCTTGTGACAAGGTCTCCGTCGCTCCGGTGCCCATAACTTTTGATCCGTAAGGAGTTACGCGGTGCACAGCATACAGTTGCAAAGCTCTCCGAGAGCTCTACAACGGGGGCAGTCAGCTAGCTCGCTGTGCCCTTTTTGGAGCTCAAAATCGAATGTTTTCATCAGTCTCGGGACACTTTTCTTCTTTTGCTCTGTTTTTCCGTCCCGGATCGTACGTCGTGAGCTGCTAAAAGGACGACAACCTTACTCGCGGGACATTAGAGGACCTTACATCGCGTCGATATCACGTCTTGAGAGGTTGCTGCGTTGTTGAAGCGAATGGGCTGTCGTTAAGACCATTGGGCCTTTTGAATGGACCATCTCTCAAGGCTGGGACTGTGAACCGTTAACACATAATGGAATTGTGCCCTCAACATGACGGGTGCGATCATACCGGCACTAGTGCACCGGATCCCATCAGAACTCCGAAGATAAGCGTGCTTGGGCGTGAGTAGTACCCGGATGGGTGACCCCCTGGGAAGTCCTCGTATTGCACCCCCCTTTTCAATTTTTTTTGCTCCGGTTAGGGTTGCCAAAATACTATATCCACCACATTTCTATCATCAAATCCCACGGCACCTTGGGCAAGACAACTTCGCTTCACGTGAAGGCTGGGCCTGGAAACCGAGGGCGTAGGGCTTGTGACAAGGTCTCCGTCGCTCCGGTGCCCATAATTTTTGATCCGTAAGGAGTTAAGCGGCGCACAGCATACTGTTTGAAAGCTCTCCGAGAGCTTTCCGACGGGGGCAGCCAGCTAGCTCGTTGTGCCCATTTTGGAGCTCAAAATCGAATGTTTTCATTAGTTTCGGGCCACTTTTCTTCTTTTGCTCTGTTTTTCCGTCCCGGATCGTACGTCGTGAGCTTTTAAAAGGATGACAACTTTAGTCGGGGGACATTAGAGGACCCTACATCGCATCCATATCATGTCTTGCGAGGTTGCTGCGTTGTTGAAGCGGATGGGTTGTCGTTAATCCCATTGGGCCTTTTGAATGGACCATCTCTCAAGGCTGGGACTGTGAACCGTTAACACATAAAGGAATTGTGCCCTCAACATGACGGGTGCGATCATACCAGCACTAATGCACCGGATCCCATCAGAACTCCGAAGTTAAGCGTGCTTGGGCGAGAGTAGTACTAAGATGGGTGACCCCCTGGGAAATCCTCGTGTTGCACCCCCCTTTTCAATTTTTTTTGCTCCGGTTGGGGTTGCCAAAATACTTTATCCACCACATTTCAATTATCGAATCCCACGGCACCTTGGGCAAGACAACTTCGCTTCACGTGAAGGCTGGGCCCGCAAACCGAGGGCGTAGGGCTTGTGACAAGGTCTCCGTCGCTCCGGTGCCCATAACTTTTGATCCGTAAGGAGTTACGCGGCGCACAGCATACCGTTGCAAAGCTCTCCGAGAGCTCTACGACGGGGGCAGCCAGCTAGCTTGCTGTGCCCTTTTTGGAGCTCAAAAGAGAATATTTTCATCAGTCTCGGGCCACTTTTCTTCTTTTGCTCTGTTTTTCCGTCCCGGATCGTACGTCGTGAGCAGTTAAAAGGACGACAACCTTACTCGCGGGACATTAGAGGACCCTACATCGCGTCGATATAACGTCTTGAGAGGTTGCTGCGTTGTTGAAGCGGATGGGTTGTCGTTAAGACCATTGGGCCTTTTGAATGGACCATCTGTCAAGGCTTGGACTGTGAACCGTTAACACATAAAAGAATTGTGCCCTCAACATGACGGGTGCGATCATACCAGCACTAATGCATCGGATCCCATCAGAACTCCGAAGTTAAGCGTGCTTGGGCGAGAGTAATATTAGGATGGGTGACCCCCTGGGAAGTCCTCGTGTTGCACTCCCCTTTTCAATTTTTTTTGCTCCGGTTAGGGTTGCCAAAATACTTTATCCACCACATTTCTATCATCGAATCCCACGGCACCTTGGGCAAGACAACTTCGCTTCACGTGAAGGCTGGGCCCGCAAACCGATGGCGTAGGGCTTGTGACAAGGTCTCCGTCGCTCCGGTGCCCATAACTTTTGATCCGTAAGGAGTTAAGCGGCGCACAGCATACCTTTGCAAACCTATCCAAGAGCTTTACGACCGGGGCAGCCACCTAGCTCGCTGTGCCCTTTTTGGAGCTCAAAATCGAATGTTTTCATCAGTTTCGGGCCACTTTTCTTATTTTGCTCTGTTTTTCCATCCGGGATCATACGTCGTGAGCTTTTAAAAGGACGACAACCGTACTCACGGGACATTAGAGGACCCTACATCGCGTCCATATCACGTCTTGCGAGGTTGCTGTGTAGTTGAAGCAGATGGGTTGTCGTTAAGCCCATTGGGCCTTTTGAATGGACCATCTCTCAAGGCTGGGACTGTGAACCGTTAACACATAAAGGAATTGTGCCCTCAACATGACGGGTGTGATCATACCAGCACGAATGCACTGGATCCCATCAGAACTCCGAAGTTAAGCGTGCTTGGGCGAGAGTAGTACTAGGATGGGTGACCCCTTGGGAAGTCCTCGTGTTGCTCCCCCCTTTTCAAATTTTTTGGCTCCGGTTAGGGTTGCCAAAATACTTTATCCACCACATTTCTATAGTCGAATCCCACGGCACCTTGGGCAAGACAACTTCGCTTCACGTGAAGGCTGGGCCTGCAAACCGAGGGCGTAGGGCTTCTGACAAGGTCTCCGTTGCTCCGGTGCCCATAACCTTTGATCCGTAAGGAGTTACGCGGCGCACAGCATACCGTTGCAAAGCTCTCCGAGAGCTCTACGACGTGGGCAGCCACCTAGCTCGCTGTGCCCTTTTTGGAGCTCAAAATCGAATGTTTTCATCAGTTTCGGGCCAGTTTTCTTCGTTTGCTCTGTTTTTCCGTCCCGGATCGTACGTCGTGAGCTATTAAAAGGACGACAACTTTAGTCGCGGGACATTAGAGGACCCTACATCGCGTCCATATCACGTCTTGCGAGGTTGCTGCGTTGTTGAAGCGGATGTGTTGTCGTTAAGCCCATTGGGCCTTTTGAATGGACCATCTCTCAAGGCTGGGACTGTGAACCGTTAACACATAAAGGAATTGTGCCCTCAACATGACCGGTGCGATCATACCAGCACTAATGCACCAGATCCCATCAGAACTCGGAAGTTAAGCGTGCTTGGGCGAGAGTAGTACTAAGATGGGTGACCCCCTGGGAAGTCCTCGTGTTGCACCCCACTTTTCAATTTTTTTTGCTCCGGTTAGGGTTGCCAAAATACTTTATCCACCACATTTCTATTATCGAATTCCACGGCACCTTGGGCAAGACAACTTCGCTTCATGTGAAGGCTGGGCCCGCAAACCGAGGGCGTAGGGCTTGTGACAAGGTCTCCGTCGCTCCGGTGCCCATAACTTTTGATCCGTAAGGAGTTACGCGGCGCACAGCATACCGTTGCAAAGCACTTCGAGAGCTCTATGATGGGGGCAGCCAGCTAGCTCGCTGTGCCCTTTTTGGAGCTCCAAATAGAATGTTTTCATCAGTTTCGGGCCACTTTTCTTCTTTTGCTCTGTTTTTCCGTCCCGTATCGTACGTCGTGAGCTGTTAAAAGGACGACACCCTTACTCGCTCGACATTAGAAGAGCCTACATCGCGTCGATATCACTTCTTGTGAGGTTGCTGCGTTGTTGAAGCGGATGGGTTGTCGTTAAGCCCATTGGGCCTTTTGAATGGACCATCTCTCAAGCCTGGGACTGTGAACCCTTAACACATAAAGGAATTGTGCCCTCAACATGACGGGTGCGATCATACCAGCACTAATGCACCGGATCCCATCAGAACTCCAAAGTTAAGCGTGCTTGGGCGAGAGTAGTACTAGGATGGGCGACCCCCTGGGAAGTCCTCGTGTTGGACCCCCCTTTTCAATTTTTTTTGCTCCGGTTAGGGTTGCCAAAATACTTTATCCACCACATTTCTATTATCGAATCCCACGGCACCTTGGGCATGACAACTTCGCTTCACGTGAAGGCTGGTCCCGCAAACCGAGGGCGTAGGGCTTGTAACAGGGTCTCCGTCGCTCCGGTACCCATAACTTTTGATTCGTAAGGAGTTACGCGGCACACAGCATACCGTTGCAAAGCTCTCCGAGAGCTCGACGACGGGGGCAGCCAGCTAGCTCGATGTGCCCTTTTTGGAGCTCAAAATCGAATGTTTTCATCAGTTTCGGGCAACTTTTCTTCTTTTGCTCTGTTTTTCCGTCCCAGATCGTACGTCGTAAGCTGTTAAAAGGATGACAACCTTACTCGCGGGACATTAGAGTACCCTACATTGCGTCTATATCACGTCTTGAGAGGTTGCTGCGTTGTTGAAGTGGATGGGTTGTCGTTAAGCCCATTAGGCCTTTTGAATGAACCATCTCTCAAGGCTGGGACTGTGAACCGTTAACACATAAAAGAATTGTGCCCTCAACATGATGTGTGCGATCATACCAGCACTAATGCACCAGATCCCATCAGAACTCCGAAGTTAAGCGTGCTTGGGCGAGAGTAGTATTAGGATGGGTGACCCCCTGGGAAGTCCTCGTGTTGGACCCCCCTTTTCAATTTTTTTTGCTCCGGTTAGGGTTGCCAAAATACTTTCTCCACCACATTTCTATCATCAAATCCCACGGCACCTTGGGCAAGACAACTTCGCTTCACGTGAAGGCTGGGCCTGGAAACCGAGGGCGTAGGGCTTGTGACAAGGTCTCCGTCGCTCCGGTGCCCATAATTTTTGATCCGTAAGGAGTTAAGCGGCGCACAGCATACCGTTGCAAAGCTCTCCGAGAGCTTTACGACGGGGGCAGCCAGCTAGCTCGCTGTGCCCATTTTGGAGCTCAAAATCGAATGTTTTCATCAGTTTCAGGCCACTTTTCTTCTTTTGCTCTGGTTTTTCGTCCTGGATCGTACGTCGTGAGCTTTTAAAAGGATGACAAATCTAGTCGGGTGACATTAGAGGACCCTACATCGCGTCCATATCACGTCTTGCGAGGTTGCTGCGTTGTTGAAGCAGATGAGTTGTCGTTAAGCCCATTGGGCCTTTTGAATGGACCATCTCTCAAGGCTGGGACTGTGAACCGTTAACACATAAAGGAATTGTGCCCTCAACATGACGGGTGCGATCATACCAGCACTAATGCACCGGATCCCATCAGAACTCCGAAGTTAAGCGTGCTTGGGCGAGAGTAGTACTAAGATGGGTGACCCCCTGGGAAATCCTCGTGTTGCACCCCCCTTTTCAATTTTTTTTGCTCCGGTTGGGGTTGCCAAAATACTTTATCCACCACATTTCAATTATCGAATCCCACGGCACCTTGGGCAAGACAACTTCGCTTCACGTGAAGGCTGGGCTCGCAAACCGAGGGCGTAGGGCTTGTGACAAGGTCTCCGTCACTCCGGTGCCCATAACTTTTGATCCATAAGGAGTTACGCGGCGCACATCATACCGTTGCAAAGCCCTCCGAGAGCTCTACGACGGGGGCAGCCTGCTAGCTTGCTATGCCCTTTTTGGAGCTCAAAAGAGAATATTTTCATCAGTCTCGGGCCACTTTTCTTCTTTTGCTCTGTTTTTCCGTCCCGGATCGTACGTCGTGAGCTGTTAAAAGGACGACAACCTTACTCGCGGGACATTAGAGGACCCTACATCGCGTCGATATAACGTCTTGAGAGGTTGCTGCGTTGTTGAAGCGGATGGGTTGTCGTTAAGACCATTGGGCCTTTTGAATGGACCATCTGTCAAGGCTTGGACTGTGAACCGTTAACACATAAAAGAATTGTGCCCTCAACATGACGGGTGCGATCATACCAGCACTAATGCACCGGATCCCATCAGAACTCCGAAGTTAAGCGTGCTTGGGCGAGAGTAGTATTAGGATGGGTGACCCCTTGGGAAGTCCTCGTGTTGCACTCCCCTTTTCAATTTTTTTTGCTCCGGTTAGGGTTGCCAAAATACTTTATCCACCACATTTCTATCATCGAATCCCACGGCACCTTGGGCAAGACAACTTCGCTTCACGTGAAGGCTGGGCCCGCAAACCGATGGCGTAGGGCTTGTGACAAGGTCTCCGTCGCTCCGTTGCCCATAACTTTTGATCCGTAAGGAGTTAAGCGGCGCACAGCATACCGTTGCAAAGCTCTCCAAGAGCTTTACAACGGGGGCAGCCACCTAGCTCGTTGTGCCCTTTTTGGAGCTCAAAATCGAATGTTTTCATCAGTTTCGGGCCACTTTTCTTATTTTGCTCTATTTTTCCGTCCAGGATCGTACGTCGTGAGCTTTTAAAAGGACGACAACCGTACTCGCGGGACATTAGAGGACCCTACATCGCGTCCATATCACGTCTTGCGAGGTTGCTGCGTAGTTGAAGCGGATGGGTTCTCGTTAAGCCCATTGGGCCATTTGAATGGACCATCTCTCAAGGCTGGGACTGTGAACCGTTAACACACAAAGGAATTGTGCCCTCAACATGAGGGGTGTGATCATACCAGCACTAATGCTTTGGATCCCATCAGAACTCCGAAGTTAAGCGTGCTTGGGCGAGAGTAGTACTAGGATGGGTGACCCCCTGGGAAGTCCTCGTGTTGCACCCCCCTTTTCAATTTTTTTTGCTCCGGTTGGGGTTGCCAAAATACTTTATCCACCACATTTCTCTCATCGAATCCCAGCGCACCTTGGGCAAGACACCTTCGCTTCACGTGATGGCTGGGCCCCCAAACCGAGGGCGTAGGGCTTGTGACAAGGTCTCCGTCGCTCCGGTGCCCATAACTTTTGATCCGTAAGGAGGTAAGCGGCGCACAGCATACCTTTGCAAAGCTATCCAAGAACTTTACGACCGGGACAGCCAGCAAGCTCGCTCCGCCCTTTTTGGAGCTCAAAATCGAATGTTTTCATCAGTTTCGGGCCACTTTTCTTCTTTTGCTCTGTTTTACCGTCCCGGATCGTACGTCGTGAGCTATTAAAAGGATGACAACTTTAGTCGCGGGACATTAGAGGACCCTACATCGCGTCCATATCACGTCTTGCGAGGTTGCTGCGTTGTTGAAGCAGATGAGTTGTCGTTAAGCCCATTGGGCCTTTTGAATGGACCATCTCTCAAGGCTGGGACTGTGAACCGTTAACACATAAAGGAATTGTGCCCTCAACATGACGGGTGCGATCATACCAGCACTAATGCATCGGATCCCATCAGAACTCGGAAGTTAAGCGTGCTTGGGCGAGAGTAGTACTAAGATGGGTGACCCCCTGGGAAATCCTCGTGTTGCACCTCCCTTTTCAATTTTTTTTGCTCCGGTTGGGGTTGCCAAAATACTTTATCCACCACATTTCAATTATCGAATCCCACGGCACCTTGGGCAAGACAACTTCGCTTCACGTGAAGGCTGGGCCCGCAAACCGAGGGCGTAGGGCTTGTGACAAGGTCTCCGTCGCTCCGGTGCCCATAACTTTTGATCCGTAAGAAGTTACGCGGCGCACAGCATACCGTTGCAAAGCTCTCCGAGAGCTCTACGCCAGGTGCAGCTAGCAAGCTCGCTGTGCCCTTTTTGGAGCTCAAAATTGAATGTTTTCATCAGTTTCGGGCCACTTTTCTTCTTTTGCTCTGTTTTTCCATCCCGGATCGTACGTCGTGAGCTGTTAAAAGGACGACAACCTTACTCGCGGGACATTAGAAGACCCTACATCGCGTCGATATCACGTCTTGCGAGGTTGCTGCGTTGTTGAGGCGGATGGGTTGTTGTTAAGCCCATTGGGCCTTTTGAATGGACCATCTCTCAAGGCTGGGACTGTGAACCGTTAACACATAAAGGAATTGTGCCGTCAACATGACGGGTGCGATCACACCAGCACTAATGCACTGGATCCCATCAGAACTCCGAAGTTAAGCGTGCTTGGGCGAGAGTAGTATTAGGATGGTTGACCCCCTGGGAAGTCCTCGTGTTGCACCCCCCTTTTCAATTTTTTTTACTCCGATTAGGGTTGCCAAAATACTTTATCCACCACATTTCTATTATCGAATCCCACGGCTCCTTGGGCAAGACAACTTCGCTTCACGTGAAGGCTGGGCCCGCAAACCGAGGGCGTAGGGCTTGTGACAAGGTCTCCGTCGCTCCAGAGCCCATAAATTTTGATCCGCAAGGAGTTACGCGGTGTACAGTATACCGTTGCAAAGCACATCAAGAGCTCTACGACGAGGGCAACCAGCTAGCTCGCTGTGCCCTTTTTGGATCTCAAAATTGAATGTTTTCATCAATTTCGGGCCAGTTTCTTCTTTTGCTCTGTTTTTTCGTCCCGTATCGTACGTCGTGAGCTGTTAAAAGGACGAAAACTTTACTCGCGGGACATTAGAGGTCCCTACATCGTATCGATATCACCTCTTGCGAGGATGCTGCGTTATTGAAGCGGATGGGTTGTCGTTAAGCCTATTGGGCCTTTTGAATGGGCCATCTCTCTAGGCTGGGACTGTAAACCGTTAATACATAAAGGAACTGTGCCCTAAACATGACGGGTGCGATCATACCGGCACTAATGCAACGAATCCCATCAGAACTCCGAAGTTAAGCGTGCTTGGGCAAGAGTAGTACAAGGATGGGTGACCTGTTAGGAAGTCCTTGTGTTGCACCCCCCTTTTCAGTTTTTTTTCACCGATTAGGCTTGACAAAGTGCTTTATCCACCACATTTCTATTTTTGAATCCCAAGGCACTTTGGGCAAGACAACTTCGCTTCAAGTAGAGGCTAGGCCCGCAATATGAGGGCGTAGGGCTTGTGACCAGGTCAACGTCGCTCCGATGCGCATAACTTTTGATCCGTAAGGAGTTACGTGGTGCACAGCATGCCGTTGCAAAGCTCTCCGAGAGCTCTACGATGGGGGCAGCAAGCTAGCTCGTTGTGCCTTTTTTGGAGCTCAAGATCGAATGTTTTCATCAGTTTCGGGCCACTTTTCTTCTTTTGCTCCGTTTTTCCATCCCGGATAGTACGTCGTGAGTTGTTAAAAGGACGACAACCTTACTCGCGGGACATTAGAGGACCCTACATCGCGTCGATATCACGTCTTGAGAGGTTGCTGCGTTGTTGTAGCGGATGGGTTGTCGTTAAGACCATTGGGCCTTTTGAATGGACCATTTCTCAAGGCTGGGACTGTGAACCGTTAACACATAAAAGAATTGCGCCCTCAACATGTCGGGGGCGATCATACTAGCACCAATGCACCGGACCCCATCAGAACTCCGGAGTTAAGCGTGGTTGGGCGAGAGTAGGACTAGGATGGGTGACCCCCGGGGAAGTCCTCGTGTTGGACCCCTCTTTTCAATTTTTTTTGCTCCGATTAGGGTTGCCAAAATACTTTATCCACCACATTTCTATTATCGAATCCCACGGCACCTTGGGCATGACAACTTCGCTTCACGTGAAGGCTGGGCCCGCAAACCAAGGGCGTAGGGCTTGTGACAAGGTCTCCGTCGCTCCGGTGCCCATAACTTTTGATCCGTAAGGAGTTACGTGGTGCACAGCATGCCGTTGCAAAGCTCTCCGAGAGCTCTACGATGGGGGCAGCAAGCTAGCTCGTTGTGCCTTTTTTGGAGCTCAAGATCGAATGTTTTCATCAGTTTCGGGCCACTTTTCTTCTTTTGCTCCGTTTTTCCATCCCGGATAGTACGTCGTGAGTTGTTAAAAGGACGACAACCTTACTCGCGGGACATTAGAGGACCCTACATCGCGTCGATATCACGTCTTGAGAGGTTGCTGCGTTGTTGAAGCTGATGGGTTGTCGTTAAGCCCATTGGGCCTTCTGAATGGACCATCTCTCAAGGCTGGAACTGTGAACCGTTAACACATAAAAGAATTGTGCCCTCAACATGACGGGTGCGATCATACCAGCACTAATGCACCGGATCCCATCAGAACTCCGAAGTTAAGCGTGCTGGGGCTAGAGTAGTACTAGGATAGGTGACCCCCTGGGAAGTCCTCGTGTTGCAACCCCCATTTCAATTTTTTTTGCTCCGGTTAGGGTTGCCAAAATACTTTATCCACCACATTTCTATTATCGAATCCCACGGCACCTTGGGCAAGAAACCTTCGCTTCACGTGATGGCTGGGCCCGCAAACTGAGGGCGTAGGGCTTGTGACAAGGTCTCCGTCGCTTCGGTGCCCATTACTTTTGATCTGTAAGGAGTTACGCGGCGCACAGCATACCGTTGCAAAGCACTCCGAGAGCTCTACGACGGGGGCAGCCAGCTTGCTCGCTGTGCCCTTTTTGGAGCTCAAAATCGAATGTTTTCATCAATTTCGGGCCACTTTTCTTCTTTTGCTCTGTTTTTCCGTCCCGGATCGTATGTTGTGAGCTGTTAAAAGGACGACAACCTTACTCGCGGGACATTAGAGGACCCTACATCGCGTCCATATCACGTCTTGAGAGGTTGCTGCGTTGTTGAAGCGGATGGGTTGTCGTTAAGCCCATTGGGCCTTTTGAATGGACCATCTCTCAAGGCTGGGACTGTGAACCGTTAACACATAAAGGAATTGTGCCCTCAACACGACGGGTGCGATCATACCAGCACTAATGCACTGGATCCCATCAGAACTCCGAAGTTAAGCGTGCTTGGGCGATAGTAGTACTAGGATGGGTGACCCCCTGGGAAGTCCTCGTGTTGCACCCCCCATTTAAATTTTTTTTGCTCCAGTTAGGTTGCCAAAATACTTTATCCACCACATTTCTATTGTCGAATCCCACGGCACCTTGGGCAAGACAACTTCGCTTCACGTGAAGGCTGGGCCCGCAAACCGAGGGCGTAGGGCTTGTGACAAGGTCTCCGTCGCTCCGGAGCCCAAAACTTTTGATCCGTAAGGAGTTACGCGGCGCACAGCATACCGTTGCAAAGCTCTCTAAGAGCTCTACGACGGGGGCCGCCAGCTAGCTCGTTGTGCCCTTTTTGGAGCTCAAAATCGAATATTTTCATCAGTTTCAGACCACTTTTCTTCTTTTGCTCTGTTTTTCCATCCCGTATCGTACGTCGTGAGCTGTTAAAAGGACGACAACCTTACTCGAGGGACATTAGAGGTCCCTACATCGCGTCGATATCACGTCTTGCGAGGATGATGCGTTGTTGAAGCGGATGGGTTGCCGTTAAGCCCATTGGGCCTTTTGAATGGGCCATCTCTCTAGGCTGGGACTGTGAACCATTAACACATAAAGGAATTGTGCCCTCAACATGACGGGTGCAATCATACCGGCACTAATGCACCGGATCCCATCAGAACTCCGAAGTTAAGCGTGCTAGGGCGAGAATAGTACTAGGATGGGTGACCCCCTGGGAAGTCCTCGTGTTGCACCCCCCATTTAAATTTTTTTTGCTCCGGTTAGGGTTGCCAAAATACTTTATCCACCACATTTCTATTATTGAATCCCACGGCACCTTGGGCAAGAAACCTTCGCTTCACGTGATGGCTGGGCCCGCAAACCGAGGGCGTAGGGCTTGTGACAAGGTCTCCGTAGCTCCGGTGCCCATAACTTTTGATCTGTAAGGAGTTACGCGGCGCACAGCATACCGTTGCAAAGCTCTCCAAGAGCTCTACGACGGGGGCAGCCAGCTAGCTCGCTGTGCCCTTTTTGGAGCTCAAAATTGAATGTTTTCATCAGTTTCGGGTCACTTTTCTTATTTTGCTCTATTTTCTCATCCCGGATCGTACGGCGTGAGCTATTAAAAGGACGACAACCTTACTCGCGGGACATTAGAGGACCCTACATCGCGTCCATATCACGTCTTGCGAGGTTGTTGCTTTGTTGATGCGGATGGGTTATCGTTAAGCCCATTGGGCCTTTTGAATGGACCATCGCTCAAGGCTGGGACTGTGAACCGTTAACACATAAAGGAATTGTGCCCTCAACATGACGGGTGCGATCATACCAGCACTAATGCACCGGATCCCATCAGAACTCCGAAGTTAAGCGTGCTTGGGCGATAGTAGTACTAGGATGGGTGACCTCCTGGGAAGTCCTCGTGTTGTACCCCCCATTTCAATTTTTTTTGCGACGGTTAGGCTTGCCAAAATACTTTATCCACCACATTTCTATTACCGAATCCCACGGCACCTTGGGCAAGACAACTTCGCTTCACGTGAAGGCTGGGCCCGCAAACCGAGGGCGTAAGGCTTGTGACAAGGTCTTCGTCGCTCCAGTGCCCATAACTTTTGATCCGTAAGGAGTTACGCGGCGCACAGGATACCGTTGCAAAGCTCTCCAAGAGCTCTACGACGGGGGCAGCCAACTAGCACGCTGTGCCCTTTTTGGAGCTCAAAATCGAATGTTTTCTTCAGTTTCGGGCCACTTTTCTTATTTTGCTCTGTTTTTTCATCCCGGATCGTACGACGTGAGCTATTAAAAGGACTACAACCTTACTCGCGGGACATTAGAGGTCCCTACATCACGTCCATATCACGTCTTGCGAGGATGCTGCGTTGTTGAAGCGGATGGGTTGCCGTTAAGCCCATTGGGCCTTTTGAATGGGCCATCTCTCTAGGCTGGGACTGTGAACCATTAACACATTAAGGAATTGTTCCCTCAACATGACGGGTGCGATAATACCGGCACTAATGTACCGGATCCCATCAGAACTCAGAAGTTAAGCATGCTTGGGCGAGAGTAGTACTAGGATGGGTGACCCCCTGGGAAGTCCTCGTGTTGCACCCCCCTTTTCATTTTTTTTTGCTCCGGTTAGGGTTGCCAAAATACTTTATCCACCACATTTCTATTATCGAATCCCACGGCAACTTGGGCAAGACAACTTCACTTCACGTGAAGGCTGGGCCCGATAATCGAGGGCGTAGGGCTTGTGACAAGGTCTCCGTCGCTCCGGTGCCCATAACTTTTGATCTGTAAGGAGTTACGCGGCGCACAGTATACCGTTGCAAAGCTCTCCGAGAGCTCTACGACGGGGGCAGCCAGCTAGCTCGTTGTGCCCTTTTTGGAGCTCAAAATTGAATGTTTTCATCAGTTTCGCGCCACTTTTCTTATTTTGCTCTGTTTTTTCATCCCGGATCGTACGGCGTGAGCTATTAAAAGGACGACAACCTTACTCGCGGGACATTAGAGGACCCTACATCGTGTCCATATCACGTCTTGCGAGGTTGTTGCGTTGTTGATGCGGATGGGTTGTTGTTAAGCCCATTGGGCCTTTTGAATGGACCATCTCTCAAGGCTGCGACTGTGAACCGTTAACACATAAAGGAATTGTGCCCTCAACATGACGGGTGCGATCATACCAGCACTAATGCACCGGATCCCATCAGAACTCCGAAGTTAAGCGCGCTTGGGCGATAGTAGTACTAGGATGGGTGACCCCCTGGGAAGTCCTCGTGTTGCACCCCCCATTTCAATTTTTTTTGCTCCGGTTAGGGTTACCAAAATACTTTATCCACCACATTTCTATTACCGAATCCCACGGCACCTTAGGCAAGACAACATCGCTTCACGTGAAGGCTAGGCCCGCAAACCGAGGGCGTAAGGCTTGTGACAAGGTCTTCGTCGCTCCGGTGCCGATAACTTTTGATCCGTAAGGAGTTACGTGGCGCACAGGATACCGTTGCAATGCTCTCCAAGAGCTCTACAACGGGGGCAGCCAACTAGCACGCTGTGCCCTTTTTGGAGCTCAAAATCGAATGTTTTCATCAGTTTCGGGCCACTTTTCTTATTTTGCTCTGTTTTTTCGTCCCGGATCGTACGACGTGAATTATTAAATGGACGACAACCTTACTCGCGGGACATTAGAGGTCCCTACATCGTGTCCATATCACGTCTTGCGAGGATGCTGCGTTGTTGAAGCGGATGGGTTGCCGTTAAGCCCATTGGGCCTTTTGAATGGGCCATCTCTCTAGGCTGGGACTGTGAACCATTAACACATAAAGGAATTGTGCCCTCAACATGACGGGTGCGATCATACCGGCACTAATGCACCGGATCCCATCAGAACTCCAAAGTTAAGCGTGCTGGGGCGAGAGTAGTACTAGGATGGGTGACCCCCTGGGAAGTCCTCGTGTTGCACCCCCCTTTTCATTTTTTTTTGCTCCGGTTAGGGTTGCCAAAATACTTTATCCACCACATTTCTATTATCGAATCCCACGGCACCTTGGGAAGACAACTTCGCTTCACGTGAAGGCTGGGCCCGCAAACCGAGGGCGTAGGGCTTGTGACAAGGTCTCCGTCGCTCCGGTGCCCATAACTTTTGATCCGTAAGGAGTTACGCGGCGCACAGCTTACCGTTACAAAGCTCTCCAAGAGCTCTACGACGGGGGTAGCTAGCTAGCACGCTCTGCCCTTTTTGGAGCACAAAATCAAATATTTTCATCAGTTTCGGGCCACTTTTCTTATTTTGCTTTGTTTTTCCGTCCCGGATCGTACGTCGTGAGCTATTAAATGGACGACAACCTTACTCGCGCGACATTAAAGGACCCTACATTGCGTCCATATCACATCTTGCGAGGTTGCTGCGTTGTTGAAGCGGATGGGTTGTCGTTAAGCCCATTGTGCCTTTTGAATGGACCATCTCTCAAGGCTGGGACTGTGAACCGTTAACACAAAGGAATTGTGCCCTCAACATGACGGGTGCAATCATACCAGCACTAATGCACCGGATCCCATCAGAACTCCGAAGTTAAGCGTGCTTGGGCGAGAGTAGTACTAGGATGGGTGACACCCTGGGAAGTCCTCGTGTTGCACCCCCCTTTTCAATTTTTTTTGCTCCGGTTAGGGTTGCCAAAATTCTTTATCCACCACATTTCTATTATCGAATCCCATAGCACCTTGGGCAAGACAACTTCGCTTCACGTGAAGGCTGGGCCCGATAATCGAGGGCGTAGGGCTTGTGACAAGGTCTCTGTCGCTCCAGTGCCCATAATTTTTGATCAGTAAGGAGTTACGCGGCGCATAGCATACCGTTGCAAAGCTCTCCGAGAGCTCTACGACGGGGGCAGCCAGCTAGCTCGCTGTGCCCTTTTTGGAGCTCAAAATCGAATGTTTTCATCAGTTTCGGGCCACTTTTCTAATTTTGCTTTGTTTTTCCATCCCTGATCGTATGTCGTGTACTGTTAAAAGGACGACAACCTTACTCGCGGGACATTATAGGACCCTATATCTCGTCCATATCACGTCTTGCGAGGTTGCTGCGTTGTTGAAGCGGATGGGTTGTCGTTAAGCCCATTGGGCCTTTTGAATGGACCATCTCTCAAGGCTGGGACTCTGAACCGTTAACACAAAGGAATTGTGCCATCAACATGACGGGTGCAATCATACCAGCACTAATGCACCGGATCCCATCAGAACTCCGATGTTAAGCGTGCCTGGGCGAGAGTAGTACTAGGATGGGTGACACCCTGGGAAGTCCTCGTCTTGCACCCCCCTTTTCAATTTTTTTTGCTCCGGTTAGGGTTGCCAAAATTCTTTATCCACCACTTTTCTATTATCGAATCCTAGTGCACTTTGGGCAAGACAACTTCGCTTCATGTGACGGCTGGGCTTGCAAATCGAGGGCGTAGGGCTTGTGACAAGGTCTCCGCCGCTCCGGTGCCCATAACTTTTGATCCATAAAGAGTTACGCGGCGCACAGCATACCGTTGCAAAGCTCTCCGAGAGCTCTACGACGGGGGCAGCCAGCTAGCACGCTGTGCCCTTTTTGGAGCTCAAAATCGAATGTTTTAATTAGTTTCAGGCCACTTTTCTTCTTTTGCTCTGTTTTTCCGTCCCGGATCGTACGTCGTGTGCTGTTAAAAGGACGACAACCTTACTCGCGGGACATTAGAGGACCCTATATCTCGTCGATATCACATCTTGAGAGGTTGCTGCGTTGTTGAAGCGGATGGGTTGTCGTTAAGCCCATTGGGCCTTTTGAATGGACCATCTCTCAAGGCTGGGACTGTGAACCGTTAACACATAAAAGAATTGTGCCCTCAACATGACAGGTGCGATCATACCAACACTAATGCACCAGATCCCATCAGAACTCCGAAGTGAAGCGTGCTTGGGCGAGAGCAGTACTAGGATGGGTGACCCCCTGGGAAGTCCTCGTGTTGCACCCCCCTTTTAAGTTTTTTTTGCTCCGATTAGGGTTGCCAAAATACTTTATCCACCACATTTCTATTATCGAATCCCATGGCACCTTGGGCAAGACAATTTCGCTTCATGTGAAGACTGGGCCCGCAAACCGAGGGCGTAGGGCTTGTGACAAGGTCTCCGCCGCTCCGGTGCCCATAACTTTTGATCCGCAAGGAGTTACGCGGCGCACAGCATACCGTTGCAAAACTCTCCGAGAGCTCTACGGTGGGGGCAGCCAGCTAGCTCGCTATGCCCTTTTTGGAGCTCAAAATTGAATATTTTCATCAGTTTCGGGCCATTTTTCTTATTTTGCTCTGTTTTTCCGTCCCGGATCGTACGTCGTGAGCCATTAAAAGGACGACAACCTTACTCGCAGGACATTAGAGGACCCTACATCGCGTCCATATCACGTCTTGCGAGGTTGCTGCGTTGTTGAAGCGGATGGGTTGTCATTAAGCCCATTGGGCCTTTTGAATGGACCATCTCTCAAGGCTGGGACTGTGAACCGTTAACACATAAAACAATTGTGCCCTCAACATGACGGGTGCGATCATACCAGCACTAATGCACCGGATCCCATCCGAACTACGAAGTTAAGCGTGCTTGGGCGAGAGTAGTATTAGGATGGGTGACCCCCTGGGAAGTCCTCGTGTTGCACCCCCCTTTTCAATTTTTTTTGCTCCGGTTAGGGTTGCCAAAATACTTTATTCACCACATTTCTATTATCGAATCCCACGGCACCTTGGGCAACACAATTTCGCTTCATGTGAAGGCTGGGCCCGCAAACCGAGGGCGTAGGGCTTGTGACAAGGTCTCCGTCGCTCCGGTGCCCATAACTTATGATCTGTAAGGAGTTACGCGGCGCACAGCTTACCGTTGCAAAGCTCTCCGAGAGCTCTACGATGGGGGCAGCCAGCTAGCTCACTGTGCCCTTTTTGGAGCTCGAAATCGAATGTTTTCATCAGTTTCACGCCACTTTTCTTTTTTTGCTCTATTTTTCCGTCCCGGATCGTACGTCGTGAGCTATTAAAAGGACGACAACCTTACTCGCGGGACATTAGAGGACCCTACATCGCGTCCATATAACGTCTTGCGAGGTTGTTGCATTGTTGAAGCGGATGGGTTGTCGTTAAGCCCATTGGGACTTTTGAATGGACCATCTCTCAAGGCTGGGACTGTGAACCGTTAACACATAAAGGAATTGTGCCCTCAACATGACGGGTGCGATCATACCAGCACTAATGCACCGGATCCCATCAGAACTCCGAAGTTAAGTGTGCTTGGGCGAGAGTAGTACTTGGATGGGTGACCCCCCGGGAAGTCCTCGTGTTGCACCCCCCTTTTCAATTTTTTTTTCTCCGGTTATGGTTGCCAAAATACTTTATCCACCACATTTCTATTATCGAATCCCACGGCACCTTGGGCAAGACAACTTCACTTCACGTGAAGGCTGGGCCCGCAAACCGAGGACGTAGGGCATGTGACAAGGTCTCCGTCGCTCCGGTGCCCATAACTTTTTATCCGTAAGGAGTTACGCGGCGCACAGCATACCGTTGCAAAGCTCTCCAAGAGCTCTACGACGGGGGTAGCAAGCTAGCTCACTGTGCCCTTTTTGGAGCTTAAAATCGAATGTTTTCATCAGTTTCGAGCCACTTTTCTTCTTTTGCTTTGTTTTTCCGTCCCGGATCGTACGTCGTGAGCTGTTAAAAGGACTACAACCTTACTCGCGGGACATTAGAGGACCCTACATCACGTCCATATCACGTCTTGCGAGGTTGCTGCATTGTTGAAGCGGATGGGTTGTCGTTAAGCCCATTGGGCCTTTTGAATGGACCATCTCTCAAGGCTGGGACTGTGAACCGTTAACACATAAAGGAATTGTGCCCTCAACATGACGGGTGCGATCATACCAGCACTAATGCACCGGATCCCATCAGAACTCCGAAGTTAAGCGTGCTTGGGCGAGAGTAGTACTTGGATGGGTGACCCCCTGGGAAGTCCTCGTGTTGCACCCCCCTTTTCAATTTTTTTTCTCCGGTTATGGTTGCCAAAATACTTTATCCACCACATTTCTATTATCGAATGCCACGGCACCTTGGGCAAGACAACTTCGCTTCACGAGAAGGCTACGCCCGCAAACTGAGGGCGTAGGGCTTCTGACAAGGTCTCCGTCACTCCGGTGCCCATAACTTTTGATCCGTAAGGAGTTACGCGGCGCACAACATACCGTTGCAAAGCTCTCCAAGAGCTCTACGACGGGGGCTACGAGCTAGCTCGCTGTGCCCTTTTTGGAGCTCAAAATCGAATATTTTCATTAGTTTTGGGCAACTTTTCTACTTTAGCTCTGTTTTTCCGTCTGGGGTCGTACGTCGTGAGCTGTTAAATGGACGAAAACCTTACTCGCGGGACATTAGAAGACCCAACAATGCATCGATATCACATCTTGTGAGGTTCCAGCATTGTTGAAGCGGATGGGTTGTCGTTAAGCCCCTTGGGCCTTTTGAATGGACCATCTTTCAAGGATGGGACTGTGAACCGTTAACACATAAAGGAATTGTGCCCTCAACATGACTAGTGCAATCATACCTGCACTAATGCACCGGATCCTATCAAAACTTTGAAGTTAAGCGTGCTTGGGCAAGTGTAGTACTAGGATGGGTGACCCCCTGGGAAGTCCTCGTGTTGCACCCCCATTTTCAAATTTTTTTGCTCGGGTTAGGGTTGCCAAAATACTTTATCCACCACATTTCGATTATCGAATCCCGCGGCACCTTGGGCAAGACAACTTCGCTTCACGTGAAGGCTGGGCCCGCAAACCGAGGGCGTAGGGCTTGTGACAAGGTCTCCGTCGCTCCGGTGCCCATAACTTTTGATCCGTAAGGAGTTACGCGGTGCACAGCATACCGTTGCAAAGTTCTCCGAGAGCTCTACGATGGGGGCAGCCAACTAGCTTGCTGTGCCCTTTTTGGAGCTCAAAATCGAATGTTTTCATCAGTCTCGGGCCACTTTTCTTATTTTGCTCTGTTTTTCCGTCCTGGATCGTACGTCGTGAGCTGTTAAAAGGACGACAACCTTACTCGCGGGACATTAGAGGACCCTATATCGCGTCGATATCACGTCTTGAGAGGTTGTTGCGTTGTTGAAGCGGATGGGTTGTCGTTAAGCCCATTGGGCCTTTTGAATGGACCATATCACAAGGCTCGGACTGTGAACCGTTAACACATAAAGTAATTGTGCCCTCAACATGACGGATGCGATCATACCAGCACTAATGCACCGGATCCCATTCGAACAACGAAGTTCATCGTGCTTGGGCGAGAGTAGTAATAGGATGGGTGACCCCCTGGGAAGTCCTCATGTTGCACCCACCTTTTCAATTTTTTTAGCCCTGGTTAGGGTTGCCAAAATACTTTATTCACCACATTTCTATTATCGAATCCCACGGCACCTTGGGCAACACAATTTCGCTTCACGTGAAGGCTGGGCCCGCAAACCGAGGGCGTAGGGCTTGTGACAAGGTCTCCGTCGCTCCGGTGCCCATAACTTATGATCTGTAAGGAGTTACGCGGCGCACAGCTTACCGTTGCAAAGCTCTCCGAGAGCTCTACGATGGGGGCAGCCAGCTAGCTCACTGTGCCCTTTTTGGAGCTCGAAATCGAATGTTTTCATCAGTTTCACGCCACTTTTCTTTTTTTGCTCTGTTTTTCCGTCCCGGATCGTACGTCGTGAGCTATTAAAATGACGACAACATTACTCGCGGGACATTAGAGGACCCTACATCGCGTCCATATCACGTCTTGCGAGGTTGCTGCATTGTTGAAGCGGATGGGTTGTCGTTATGCCCATTGGGACTTTTGAATGGACCACCTCTCAAGGCTGGGACTGTGAACCGTTAACACATAAAGGAATTGTGCCCTCAACATGACGGGTGCGATCATACCAGCACTAATGCACCGGATCCCATCAGAACTCCGAAGTTAAGCGTGCTTGGGCGAGAGTAGTACTTGGATGGGTGACCCCCCGGGAAGTCCTCGTGTTGCACCCCCCTTTTCAATTTTTTTTTCTCCGGTTATGGTTGCCAAAATACTTTATCCACCACATTTCTATTATCGAATCCCACGGCACCTTGGGCAAGACAACTTCGCTTCACGTGAAGGCTGGGCCCGCAAACCGAGGGCGTAGGGCTTGTGACAAGGTCTCCGTCGCTCCGGTGCCCATAACTTTTGATCCGTAAGGAGTTACGCGGCGCACAGCATACCGTTGCAAAGCTCTCCGAGAGCTCTACGACGGGGGCAGCAAGCTAGCTCACTGTGCCCTTTTTGGAGCTTAAAATCGAATGTTTTCATCAGTTTCGAGCCACTTTTCTTCTTTTGCTTTGTTTTTCCGTCCCGGATCGTACGTCGTGAGCTGTTAAAAGGACTACAACCTTACTCGCGGGACATTAGAGGACCCTACATCACGTCCATATCACGTCTTGCGAGTTTGCTGCGTTGTTGAAGCGGATGGGTTGTCGTTAAGCCCATTGGGCCTTTTGAATGGACCATCTCTCAAGGCTGGGACTGTGAACCGTTAACACATAAAGGAATTGTGCCCTCAACATGACGGGTGCGATCATACCAGTACTAATGCATCGGAACCCATCAGAACTCCGAAGTTAAGCGTGCATGGGCGAGAGTAGTATTAGGATGGGTGACCCCCTGGGAAGTCCTCGTGTTGCACCCCCCTTTTCAATTTTTTTTGCTCCAGTTAGGGTTGCCAAAATACTTTATCCACCACATTTCTATTATCGAATCCCACGGCACCTTGGGCAAGACAACTTCGCTTCACGTGAAGGCTGGGCCCGCAAACCGAGGGCGTAGGGCTTGTGACAAGGTCTCTGTCGCTCCGGTGCCCATAACTTTTGATCCGTAAGGAGTTACGCGGTGCACAGCATACCGTTGCAAAGCACTCCAAGAGTTCTACGACTGGGGCCGCTAGCTAGCTCACTTTGCCCTTTTTGGAGCTCAAAATCGAATGTTTTCATCAGTTTCGGGCCACTTTTCTTCTTTTGCTCTATTTTTCCGTCCCGGATCGTACGTCGTGAGCTGTTAAAAGGACGACAACCATACTCGCGGGACCTTGGAGGACCCTACATCGCGTCGATATCATGTCTTGAGAGGTTGCTGCGTTGTTGAAGCGGATGGGTTGCCGTTAAGCCCATTGGTCCTTTTGAATGGACCATCTCACAAGGCTGGGACAGTGAACCGTTAACTCATAAAAGAATTGTACCCTCAACATGATGGGTGCGATCATACCAGCGCTAATGCACCGGATCCCATCAGAACTCCGAAGTTAAGCCTGCTTGGGCGAGAGTAGTATTCGGATGGGTGACCCCCTGGGAAGTCCTCGTGTTGCACCCCCCTTTTCAATTTTTTTTGCTCCAGTTAGGGTTGCCAAAATACTTTATCCACCACATTTCTATTATCGAATCCCACGGCACCTTGGGCAAGACAACTTCACTTCACGTGAAGGCTAGTCCCGCAAACCGAGGGCGTAGGGCTTGTGACAAGGTCTCCGTCGCTCCGGTGCCTATAACTTTTGATCCGTAAGGAGTTACGCGGCGCACAGCATAACGTTGCAAAGCACTCCGAGAGCTCTACGACGGGTGCAGCTAGCTAACTCGCTGTGCCCTTTTTGGAGCTCAAAATTGAATGTTTTCATTAGTTTTGGGCCACTTTTCTGGTTTTGCTCTGTTTTTCCATCCCAGATCGTACGTCATGAGCTGTTAAAAGGACGACAACCTTACTCGCGGGACATTAGAAGACCCTACATTGCGTCGATATCATGTCTTGCGAGGTTGCTGCATTGTTGAAACAGATGGGTTATCGTCAAGACCATTGGGCCTTTTGAATTGACCATCTCTCAAGGCTGGGACTGTGAACCGTTAACACATAAAGGAATTGTGCCCTCAACATGACGGGTGTGATCATACCAGCACTAATGCACTGGATCCCATCAGAACTCCGAAGTTAAGCGTGCTTGGCCGAGAGTAGTACTTGGATGGGTGACCCCCTAGGAAGTCCTCGTGTTGCACCCCCCTTTTCAATTTTTTTTTTCTCCGGTTATGGTTCCCAAACTACTTTATCCACCACATCTCTATTATCGAATGCCACGGCACCTTGGGCAAGACAACTTCGCTTCACGAGAAGGCTACGCCCGCAAACTGAGGGCGTAGGGCTTCTGACAAGGTCTCCGTCGCTCCGGTGCCCATAACTTTTGATCCGTAAGGAGTTACGCGGCGCACAGCATACCGTTGCAAAGCTCTCCAAGAGCTCTACGACGGGGGCATCGAACTTGCTCGCTGTGCCCTTTTTGGAGCTCAAAATCGAATGTTTTCATCAGTTTTGGGCCACTTTTCTGCTTTAGCTCTGTTTTTCCGTCTCGGATCGTACGTCGTGAGCTGTTAAATGGACGACAACCTTACTCGCGGGACATTAGAAGACCCTACATTGCATCGATATCACATCTAGCGAGGTTGCTGCATTGTTGAAGCGGATGGGTTGTCGTTAAGCCCATTGGGCCGTTTGAATGGACCATTTCTCAAGGCTGGGACTGTGAACCGTTAACACATAAAGGAATTGTGCCCTCAACATGACGGGTGCGATCAAACCAGCACTAATGCATCGGATCCCATCAGAACTCCGAAGTTAAGCGTGCATGGGCGAGAGTAGTATTAGGATGGGTGACCCCCTGGGAAGTCCTCGTGTTGCACCCCCCTTTTCAATTTTTTTTGCTCAAGTTAGGGTTGCCAAAATACTTTATCCACCACATTTCTATTATCGAATCCCACGGCACCTTAGGCAAGACAACTTCGCTTCACGTGAAGGCTGGGCCCGCAAACCGAGGGCGTAGGGCTTGTGACAAGGTCTTCGTCGCTCCGGTGCCCATAACTTTTGATCCGTAAGGAGTTACGCGGCATACAGCATACCGTTGCAAAGCTCACCAAGAGCTCTACGACGGGGGCCACTAGCTAGCTTGCTTTTCCCTTTTTGGAGCTTAAAATCGAATGTTTTCATCAGTTTCGGGCCACTTTTCTTCTTTTGCTCTATTTTTCTGTCCCGGATCGTACGTCGTGAGCTGTTAAAAGGACGACAACCTTACTCGCGGGACATTAGAGGACCCTACATCGCGTCGATATCACGTCTTTAGAGGTTGCTGCGTTGTTGAAGCGGATTGGTTGTCGTTAAGCCCATTGGGCCTTTTGAATGGACCATCTCACAAGGCTGGGACTATGAACCGTTAACACATAAAAGAATTGTGCCCTCAACATGACGGGTGCGATCATACCAGCACTAATGCACCGGATCCCATCAGAACTCCGAAGTTAAGCCTGCTTGGGCGAGAGTAGTATTCGGATGGGTGACCCCCTGGGAAGTCCTCTTGTTGCACCTCCCTTTTCAATTTTTTTTGCTCCAGTTAGGGTTGCCAAAATACTTTATCCACCACATTTCTGTTATCGAATCCCACGGCACCTTGGGCAAGACAACTTCGCTTCATCTGAAGGCTAGTCCCGCAAACCGAGGGCGTAGGGCTTGTGACAAGGTCTCCGTCGCTTTGGTGCCTATAACTTTTGATCCCTAAGGAGTTACGTGGCGCACAGCATACCGTAGCAACGCTCTCCAAGAGCTCTACGATGGGGGCAAGCAGCTAGCTCGCTTCGCCTTTTTTGGATCTCAAAATCAAATGTTTTCATCAGTTTTGGACCACTTTTCTTTTTTTGCTCTGTTTTTGCATCCCGGATCGTACGTCGTGAGCTATTATAAGGACGACAACCTTACTCGCGGGACATTAGAGGACCCTACATCGCGTCCACATCACGTCTTGAGAGGTTGCTGCGTTGTTGAAGCGGATGGGTTGTCTTTAAGCCCATTGGGCCTTTTGAATGGACCATCTCACAAGGCTGGGACTGTGAACCGTTAACACATAAAAGAATTGTGCCCTCAACATGATGGGTGCGATCATACCAGCACTAATGCACCGGATACCATCAGAACTCCGAAGTTAAGCCTGCTTGGGCGAGAGTAGTATTCGGATGGGTGACCCCCTGGGAAGTCCTCGTGTTGCACCCCCCTTTTCAATTTTTTTTGCTCCAGTTAGGGTTGCCAAAATACTTTATCCACCACATTTCTATTATCGAATCCCACGGCACCTTGGGCAAGACAACATCGCTTCACGTGAAGGCTAGTCCCGCAAACCTAGGGCGTAGGGCTTGTGACAAGGTCTCCGTCGCTTCGGTGCCCATAACTTTTGATCCGTAAGGAGTTACGTGGCGCACAGCATACCGTAGCAACGCCCTTCGAGAGCTCTACGACGGGGGCAGCCAACTAGCTCACTTTGCCCTTTTTGGATCTCAAAATCAAATGTTTTCATCAGTTTCGGACCACTTTTCTTTTTTTGCTCTGTTTTTGCATGCGGATCGTACGTCGTGAGCTATTAAAAGGACGACAACCTTACTCGCGGGACATTAGAGGACCCTATATCGCGTCCACATCACGTCTTGCAAGGTTGCTGCGTTGTTGAAGCGGATGGGTTGTCGTTAAGCCCATTGGGCCTTTTGAATGGACCATCTCTCAAGGATGGGACTGTGAACCGTTAACACATAAAGAAATTGTGCCCTCAACATGACTGGTGCGATCATACCAGCACTAATGCACCGGATCCCATCAGAACTCCGAAGTTAAGCATGCTTGGGCGAGAGTAGTACTAGGATGGGTGACCCCCTGGGAAGTCCTCGTGTTGCACCCCCCTTTTCAATTTTTTTTGCTCCGGTTAGGGTTGCCAAAATACTTTATCCACCACATTTCTATTATCGAATCCCACGGCACCTTAGGCAAGACAACTTCGCTTCACGTGAAGGCTGGGCCCGCAAACCGAGGGCGTAGGGCTTGTGACAAGGTCTCCGTCGCTCCGGTGCCCATAACTTTTGATCCGTAAGGAGTTACGCGGCGCACAGCATACCGTTGCAAAGCTTACCGAGAGCTCTATGACGGGGGCAGAAAGCTAGCTCGCTATGACCTTTTTGGAGCTCAAAATCGAATGTTTTCATCTGTTTCGGGCCACTTTTCTTCTTTTGCTCTATTTTTCCGTCCCGAATCGTACGTCGTGAGCTATTAAAAGGATGACAACCTTACTCGCGGGACATTAGAGGACCGTATATCTCGTCGATATCACGTCTTGAGAGGTTGCTGCGTTGTTGAAGCGGATGGGTTGTCATTAAGCCCATTGGGCCTTTTGAATGGACCATCTCTCAAGGCTGGGACTTTGAACCTTTAACACATAAAAGAATTGTGCCCTCAACATGACGGGTGCGATCATACCAGCACTAATGCACCGGATCCCATCCGAACTACGAAGTTAAGCGTGCTTGGGCGAGAGTAGTATTAGGATGGGTGACCCCCTGGGAAGTCCTCGTGTTGCACCCCCCTTTTCAATTTTTTTTGCTCCGGTTAGGGTTGCCAAAATACTTTATCCACCACATTTCTATTATCGAATCCCACGGCACCTTGGGCAAGACAATTTCGCTTCATGTGAAGGCTGGGCTCGCAAACCGAGGGCGTAGGGCTTGTGACAAGGTCTCCGTCGCTCCGGTGCCCATAACTTATGATCCGTAAGGAGTTACGCGGCGCACAGCATACCGTTGCAAAGCTCTCCGAGAGCTCTACGATGGTGGCAGCCAGCTAGCTCACTGTGCCCTTTTTGGACCTCAAAATCGAATGTTTTCATCAGTTTCGGGCCACTTTTCTTTTTTTGCTCTGTTTTTTCATCCCGGATCGTATGTCGTGAGCTATTAAAAGGACGACAACCTTACTCGCGGGACATTAGAGGACCCTACATCGCGTCCATATCACGTCTTGCGAGGTTGCTGCATTGTTGAAGCGGATGGGTTGTCGTTAAGCCCATTGGGACTTTTGAATGGACCATCTCTCAAGGCTGGTACTGTGAACCGTTAACACATAAAGGAATTGTGCCCTCAACATGACGGGTGCGATCATACCAGCACTAATGCACCGGATCCCATCAGAACTCCGAAGTTAAGCGTGCTTGGGCGATAGTAGTACTTGGATGGGTGACCCCCCGGGAAGTCCTCGTGTTGCACCCCCCTTTTTATTTTTTTTTCTCCGGTTATGGTTGCCAAAATACTTTATCCACCACATTTCTATTATCGAATCCCACGGCACCTTGGACAAGACAACTTCGCTTCACGTGAAGGCTGGGCCCGCAAACCGAGGGCGTAGGGCTTGTGACAAGGTCTCCGTCGCTCCGGTGCCCATAACTTTTGATCCGTAAGGAGTTACGCGGCGCACATCATACCGTTGCAAAGCTCTCCGAGAGCTCTACGACGGGGGCAGCAAGCTAGCTCACTGTGCCCTTTTTGGAGCTTAAAATTGAATGTTTTCATCAGTTTCGAGCCACTTTTCTTCTTTTGCTTTGTTTTTCCGTCCCGGATCGTACGTCGTGAGCTGTTAAAAGGACTACAACCTTACTCGCGGGACAACTTCGCTTCACGTGAAGGCTGGGCCCACAAACCGAGGGCGTAGGGCTTGTGACAAGGACTCTGTCGCTCTGGTGCCCATAACTTTTGATCCGTAAGGAGTTACGCGGTGCACAGCATACCGTTGCAAAGCTCTCCAAGAGCTCTACGACGGGGGCCGCTAGCTAGCTCGCTTTGCCCTTTTTGGAGCTCAAAATCGAATGTTTTCATCAGTTTCGGGCCACTTTTCTTCTTTTGCTCTATTTTTCCATCCCGGATCGTACGTCGTGAGCTGTTAAAAGGACGACAACCTTACTCGCGGGACATTAGAGGACCCTACATCGCGTCGATATCACGTCTTTAGAGGTTGCTGCGTTGTTGAAGCGGATTGGTTGTCGTTAAGCCCATTGGGCCTTTTGAATGGACCATCTCACAAGGCTGGGACTATGAACCGTTAACACATAAAAGAATTGTGCCCTCAACATGACGGGTGCGATCATACCAGCACTAATGCACCGGATCCCATCAGAACTCCGAAGTTAAGCCTGCTTGGGCGAGAGTAGTATTCGGATGGGTGACCCCCTGGGAAGTCCTCGTGTTGCACCCCCCTTTTCAATTTTTTTTGCTCCAGTTAGGGTTGCCAAAATACTTTATCCACCACATTTCTATTATCGAATCCCACGGCACCTTGGGCAAGACAACTTCGCTTCATGTGAAGGCTAGTCCCGCAAACCGATGGCGTAGGGCTTGTGACAAGGTCTCCGTCGCTTCGGTGCCCATAACTTTTGATCCGTAAGGAGTTACGTGGCGCACAGCATACCGTAGAAATGCTGTCCGAGAGCTCTACAACGGGGGCAGCCAGCTAGCTCGCTTTGCCCTTTTTGGATCTCAAAATCGAATGTTTTCATCAGTTTTGGGCCACTTTTCTTCTTTTGCTCTATTTTTCCGTCCCAGATCGTACGTCGTGAGCTATTAAATGGACGACAACCTTACTCGCGTGACATTAGAGGACCCTACATCGCGTCCACATCACGTCTTGCGAGGTTGCTGCGTTGTTGAAGCGGATGGGTTGTCGTTAAGCCCATTGGGCCTTTTGAATGGACCATCTCTCAAGGATGGGACTGTGAACCGTTAACACATAAAGGAATTGTGCCCTCAACATGACGGGTGCGATCATACCAGCACTAATGCACCGGATCCCTTCAGAACTCCGAAGTTAAGCATGCTTGGGCGAGAGTAGTACTAGGATGGGTGACCCCCTGGGAAGTCCTCGTGTTGCACCCCCCTTTTCAATTTTTTTTGCTCCGGTTAGGGTTGCCAAAATACTTTATCCACCACATTTCTATTATCGAATCCCACGGCACCTTGGGCAAGACAACTTCACTTCACGTGAAGGCTGGGCCCGCAAACCGAGGACGTAGGGCATGTGACAAGGTCTCCGTCGCTCCGGTGCCCATAACTTTTGATCCGTAAGGAGTTACGCGGCGCACAGCATACCGTTGCAAAGCTCACCAAGATCTCTACTACGGGGTCAGCCAACTAGCTTGCTTTGCCCTTTTTGGAGCTCAAAATTAAATGTTTTCATCACTTTCGGAACACTTTTCTTATTTTGCTCTGTTTTTCCGTCCCGGATCGTACGTCTTGAGCTATTAAAAGGATGACAACCTTACTCGCGGGACATCAGAGGACCCTACATTGCGTCCATATCACGTCTTGCGAGGTTGCTGCGTTGTAGAAGCGGATGGGTTGTCGTTAAGCCCATTGGGCCTTTTGAATGGACTACCTCTCAAGGCTGGGACTGTGAACCGTTAACACATAAAGGAATTGTGCCCTCAACATGACGGGTGCGATCATACTAGCACTAATGCACCGGATCCCATCAGAACTCCGAAGTTAAGCATGCTTGGGCGAGAGTAGTACTAGGATGGGTGACCCCCTGGGAAGTCCTCGTGTTGCACCCCCCTTTTTAATTTTTTTTGCTCCGGTTAGGGTTGCCAAAATACTTTATCCACCACATTTCTATTATCGAATCCCACGGCACCTTGGGCAAGACAACTTCGCTTCACGTGAAGGCTGGGCCCACAAACCGAGGGCGTATGGCTTGTCATAAGGTCTCCGTCGCTCCGGTGCCCATAACTTTTGATCTGTAAGGAGTTACGTGGCGCACAGCATACCGTTGCAAAGCTCTCCGAGAGCTCTATGACGGGTGCAGCAAGCTAGCTCGCTATGCCCTTTTTGGAGCTCAAAATCGAATGTTTTCATCAGTTTCAGGCCACTTTTCTTCTTTTGTTCTGTTTTTCCGTCCCGGATCGTACGTCGTGAGCTATTAAAAGGACGACAACCTTACTCGCGGGACAATAGAGGACCCTACATCGCGTCGATATCACGTCTTGAGAGGTTGCTGCGTTGTTGAAGCGGATGGGTTGTCGTTAAGCCCATTGGGCCTTTTGAATGGACCATCACTCAAGGCTGGGACTATGAACCGTTAACACATAAAGGAATTGTGCCCTGAACATGACGGTTGCGATCATAAATGCACTAATGCACCGGATCCCATCAGAACTCCGAAGTTAAGTGTGCTTGGGCGAGAGTATTACTAGGATGGGTGACCCCCTGGGAAGTCCTCGTGTTGCACCCTCCTTTTCAATTTTTTTTGCTCCGGTTAGGGTTGCCAAAATACTTTATCCACCACATTTCTATTATCGAATCCCACGGCACCTTGGGCAAGACAACTTCGCTTCACGTGAAGGCTGGGCCCGCAAACCGAGGACGTAGGGCTTGTGACAAGGTCTCCGTCGCTCCGGTGCCCATAACTTTTGATCCGTAAGGAGTTACGCGGCGCACAGGATACCGTTGCAAAGCACTCCGAGAGCTCTACGACGGGGGCAGCCTGCTAGCTCGCTGTGCCCTTTTTGGAGCTCAAAATGAAATGTTTTCATCAGTTTCGGGCCACTTTTCTTCTTTTGCTCTGTTTTTCCATCCCGGATCGTACGTCGTGAGCTATAAAAAGGATGACAACCTTACTCGCGGGACATTAGAGGACCCCACATCGCGTCCATATCACGTCTTGCAAGGTTGCTGCGTTGTTGAAGCGGATGGGTTGTCGTTAAGCCCATTGGGCCTTTTGAATGGACCATCTCTCAAGGCTGGGACTGTGAACCGTTAACACATAAAGGAATTGTGCCGTCAACATGACGGGTACGATCATACCAGCACTAATGCACCGGATCCCATAAGAACTCCGAAGTTAAGCGTACTTGGGCGAGAGTTGTACTAGGATGGGTGACCCCCTGGGAAGTCCTCGTGTTGCACCCCCCTTTTCAATTTTTTTTGCTCCGGTTACGGTTGCCATAATACTTTATCCAGCACATTTCTATTATCGAATCCCACGGCACCTTGGGCAAGACAACTTCACTTCACGTGAAGGCTGGGCCCACAAACCGAGGGCGTATGGCTTGTGACAAGGTCTCCGTCGCTACGGTGCCCATAACTTTTGAACCGTAAGGAGTTACGCGGCGCACAACATACCGTTGCAAAGCTCACCGAGAGCTCTACGACGGGGGCAGCCAGCTTGCTCGTTGTGCCCGTTTTGGAGCTCAAAATCAAATGTTTCCATCACTTTCGGAACACTTTTCTTTTTTTGCTCTATTTTTCCGTACCGGATCGTACGTCGTGAGCTATTAAAAGGATAACAACCGTACTCGCGGGACATCAGAGGACCCTACATCCCCTCCATATCACGTCTTGCGAGGTTGCTGTGTTGTAGAAGTGGATGGGTCGTCGTTAAGCCCATTGGGCCTTTTGAATGGACCACCTCTCAAGGCTGGGACTGTGAACCGTTAACACATAAAGGAATTGTGCCCACAACATGACGGGTGCGATCATACCCGTACTAATGCACCGGATCCCATCAAAACTCCGAAGTTAAGCGTGCTTGGGCGAGAGTAGTACTACGATAGGTGACCCCCTGGGAAGTCCTCGTGTTGCACCCCAATTTTTAATTTTTTTTGCCCTGGTTACGGTTGCCAAAATACTTTATCCACCACATTTCTATTATCGAATCCCACGGCACCTTGGGCAAGACAACTTCACTTCACGTGAAGGTTGGGCCCACAAGCCGAGGGCGTATGGCTTGTGACAAGGTCTCCGTCGCAACGGTGCCAATAACTTTTGAACCGTAAGGAGTTACGCGGCGCACAGCATACCGTTGCAAAGCTCTTCGAGAGCTCTAAGACGTGGGCAGCAAGCCAGCATGCTATGCCCATTTTGGAGCTCAAAATCGAATGTTTTCATCAGTTTCGGGCCACTTTTCTCATTTTGCTATGTTTTTCCGTCCCGGATCGTACGTCGTGAACTATTAAAAGGACGACAACCCTACTAGCGGGACATTAGAGGACCCTACATCGCGTCGATATCACGTCTTGAGAGGTTGCTGCATTGTTGAAGCGGATGGGTTGTCGTTAAGCCCATTGGGCCTTTTGAATGGACCATCTCTCAAGGCTGGGACTATGAACCGTTAACACATAAAGGAATTGTGCCCTCAACATGACGGGTGCGATCATAAATGCACTAATGCACTGGATCCCATCAGAACTCCGAAGTTAAGCGTGCTTGGGCGAGAGTAGTACTAGGATGGTTGACCCCTTGGGAAGTCTTCGTGTCGCACCCCCCTTTTCAATTTTTTTTGCTCCGGTTAGGGTTGCCAAAATACTTTATCCACCACATTTCTATTATCGAAACCCACGGCTCCTTGGGCAAGACAACTTCGCTTCACGTGAAGGCTGGGCCCGCAAACCGAGGGCGTAGGGCTTGTGACAAGGTCTTCGTCGCTCCGGTGCCCATAACTTTTGATCCGTAAGGAATTACGTGGCGCACAGCATACCGTTGCAAAGCCCTCCGAGAGCTCTACGACGGGGGCAGCCAGCTAGCTCGTTGTGCCCTATTTGGAGCTCAAAATCGAATGTCTTCATCAGTTTCGGGCCACTTTTCTTATTTTGCTCTGTTTTTCCATCCCGGATCGTACGTCGTGAGCTATTAAAAGGACGACAACCTTACTCGCGGGACATTAGAGGACCCTACATAGCGTCCATATCACGTCTTGCGAGGTTGCTGCGTTGTTGAAGCAGATTGGTTGTCGTTAAGGCCATTGGGCCTTTTAAATGGACCACCTGTCAAGGCTGGGACTGTGAACCGTTAACACATAAAGGAATTGTACCCTCAACATGACGGGTGCGATCATACCAGCACTAATGCACCGGATCCCATCAGAACTCCAAAGTTAAGCGTGCTTGGGCGAGAATAATACTAGGATGGGTGACCCCCTGGGAAGTCCTCGTGTTGCACCCCCCTTTTCAATTTTTTTTGCTCCGGTTAGGGTTTCCAAAATATTTTATCCACCACATTTCTATTATCGAATCCCAAGGCACCTTGGGCAAGACAACTTCGCTTCACGTGAAGGCTAGGCCCGCAAACCGAGGGCATAGGGCTTGTGACAAGGTCTCCGTCGCTCCGGTGCCCATAACTTTTGATCCGTAAGGAGTTACGCGGCGCACTGCATATCGTTGCAAAGCTCTCAGAGAGCTCTACGTCGGGGGCAGCCAGCTAGCTAGCTGTGCCCTTTTTGTAGCTCAAAATCATATGTTTTCATCAGTTTCGGGCCACTTTTCGTATTTTTCTCTGTTTTTCCATCTCGGATCGTACGCCGTGAGCTATTAAAAGGACGACAACCTTACTCGCGGGATATTAGAGGACCCTACATCGCGTCCATATCACGTCTTGCGAGGTTGCTGCGTTGTTGAAGCGGATTGGTTGTCGTTAAGCCCATTGGGCCTTTTGAATGGACCATCTCTCAAGGCTGGGACTGTGAACCGTTAACACATAAAGGAATTGTGCCCTCAACATGAAGGGTGCGATCATACCAGCACTAATGCACCGGATCCCATAAGAACTCCGAAGTTAAGCGTGCTTGGGCGAGAGTAGTACTAGGATGGGTGACCCCCTGGCAAGTCCTCGTGTTGCACCCCCCTTTTCAATTTTTTTTTGCTCCGGTTAGGGTTGCCAAAATACTTTATCCACCACATTTCTATTATCGAATCCCACGACACCTTGTGCAAAACAACTTCGCTTCACGTGAAGGCTGGGCATGCAAACCGAGGGCGTAGGGCTTGTGGCCAGGTCTCCGTCGCTCCGGTGCCCATAACTTTTGATCCGTAAGGAGTTACGCTGCGCACAGCATACCGTTGCAAAGCTCTCCGAGAGCTCTACGACAGGGGCAGCTAGCCAGCTCGCTGTGCCCTTTTTGGAGCTCAAAATCGAATATTTTCATCAGTTTTGGGCCACTTTTATTCTTTTGCTCTGTTTTTCCGTCCATGATCGTACGTCGTGAGCTATTAAAAGGACAACAACCTTACTCGCGGGACAGTAGAGGACCCTACATTGCGTCGATATCACGTCTTGAGAGGTTGCAGCGTTGTTGAAGCGGATGGGTTGTCGTTAAGCCCATTGGGCCTTCGGAATGGACCATCTCTCAAGGCTGGAACTGTGAACCGTTAACACATAAAAGAATTGTGCCCTCAACATGACGGGTGCGATCATACCAGCACTAATACACCGGATCCCATTAGAACTCCGAAGTTAAGCGTGCTTGGGCGAGAGTAGTATTAGGATGGGTGACCCCCTGGGAAGTCCTCGTCTTGCACCCCCCTTTTCAATTTTTTTTGCTCTGGTTAGGGTTGCCAAAATACTTTATCCACCACATTTCTATTATCGAATCCCACGGCACCTTGGGCAAGACAACTTCGCTTCACGTGAAGGCTGGGCCCTCAAACCGAGGGCGTAGGGCTTGTGACAAGGTCTCCGTCGCTCCGGTGCCCATAACTTTTGAGCCGTAAGGAGTTACGCGGTGCACAGCATACCGTTGCAAAGCTCTCCGAGAGCTCTACGATGGGTGCGGCCAGCTAGCTTGCTGTGCCATTTTTGGAGCTCAAAATCGATTGTTTTCATCAGTTTCGGGCCACTTTTCTTTATTTGGCTCTATTTTTCGGTCCCAGATCGTACGTCGTGAGCTATTAAAAGGACGACAACCTTACTCGCGGGACATTAGAGGACCCTACATCGCGTCCATATCACGTCTTGCGAGGTTGTTGCGTTTTTGAAGCGGATGGGTTCTCGTTAAGCCCATTGGGCCTTTTGACTGGACCTTCTCTCAAGGCTGGGACTGTGAACCGTTAACACATAAAGGAATTGTGCCCTCAACATGATGGGTGCGATCATACCAGCACTAATGCACCGGATCCCATCAGAACTCCGAAGTTAAGCGTGCTTGGGCGAGAGTAGTATTAGGATGGGTAACCCCCTGGGAAGTCCTCGTGTTGCACCCTCCTTTTCAATTTTTTTTGCTCCGATTAGGGTTGCCAAAATACTTTATCCACCATATTTCTATTATCGAATCCCAAGGCACCTTGGGCAAGACAACTTCGCTTCACGTGAAGGCTGGGCCTGCAAACCGTGGGCGTAGGGCTTGTGACAAGGTCTCCGTCGCTGCGGTGCCCATAACTTTTGAACTGTAAGGAGTTACGCGGCGCACAGCATACCGTTGCAAAGCTCTCTGAGAGCTCTACGACGGAGGCAGCTAGCTAGCTTGCTGTGCCCTTTTTGGAGCTCAAAATCGAATGTTTTCATCAGTTTTGGGCCACTTTTCTTCTTTTGTTCTGTTTTTCCGTCCCGGATCGTACGTCGTTAGCTGTTGAAAGGACGACAACCTTACTTGTGGGACATTAGACGACCCTACATCGCATCGATATCATGTATTGCGAGGCAGCTGCGTTGTTGAAGCGGATGGGTTGTCGTTAAGCCCATTGGGCCTTTTGAATGGGCCATCTCTCAAGGCTGGGACTGTGAACCGTTAACACATAAAAGAATTGTGCCCTCAACATGACGGGTGCGATCATACCAGCACTAATGCACCGGATCCCATCAGAACTCCGAAGTTAAGCGTGCTTGGGCAAGAGTAGTAATAGGATGGGTGACCCCCTGGGAAGTCCTCATGTTGCACCCCCCTTTTCAATTTTTTTTGCTCCGGTTAAGCTTGCCAAAATACTTTATCCACCACATTTCTATTATCGAATCCCACGGCACCGTGGACAAGACAACTTCGCTTCACGTGAAGGCTGGGCCCGCAAACCGAGGGCGTAGGGCTTGTGATAAGGTCTCCGTCGCTCCGGTGCCCATAACTTTTGATCCGGAAGGAGTTACGCGACGCACAGCATACCGTTGCAAAGCTCTCTGAGAGTTCTACGATGGGGGCAGCAAGCCCGCTCGTTGTGCCCTTTTTGGAGCTCAAAATTGAATGTTTTCATCAGTTTCGGGCCACTTTTCTTATTTTGCTCTATTTTTCCGTCCCGGATCATACGTCGTTAGCTGTTAAAAGGACGACAACCTTACTTGTGGGATATTAGACGACCCTACATCGCATCGATATCACGTCTTGTGAGGATACAGCGTTGTTGAAGCGGATGGGTTGTCGTTAAGCCCATTGGGCCTTTTGAATGGACCACCTCTCAAGGCTGGGACTGTGAACCGTTAACACATAAAGGAATTGTTCCCTCAACATGACGGGTGCGATCATACCAGCACTAATGCACCATATCCCATCAGAACTCCAAAGTTAAGCGTGCTTGGGCGATAGTAGTACTTGGATGGGTGACCCCCTGGGACGTCCTCGTGTTGCACCCCCCCTTTTCAATTTTTTTTTGCTCCGGTTTAGGTTGCCAAGATACTTTATCCACCACATTTTTATTATCGAATCCCACGGTACCTTGGGCAAGATAACTTCGCTTCACGTGGAGGTTGGGCCCGCAAACCGAGGGCGTAGGGCTTGTGACAAGGTCTCCGTCGCTCCGGTGCCCATAACTTTTGATCCCTAAGGCGTTACGCGGCGCACAGCATACCATTACAAAGCTCTCCGAGAGCTCTACGAAAAGGGCAGCCAGCTAGCTTGTTGTGCCCTTTTTGGAGCTCAAAATTGAATCTTTACATTAGTTTCGGGCCACTTTTCTTCTTTTGCTCTGTTTTTCCGTCCCGGATCGTACGTCGTGAGCTGTTAAAAGGACGACAACCTTACTCGCGGGACATTAGAGGACCCTACATCGCGTCGATATCACGTCTTGAGAGGTTGCTGCGTTGTTGAAATGGATGGGTTGTCGTTAAGACCATTGGGCCTTTTGAATGGACCATTTCTCAAGGCTGGGACTGTGAACCGTTAACACATAAAGGAATTGTTCCCTCAACATGACGGGTGTGATCATACCAGCACTAATGCACCGGATCCCATCAGAACTCCGAAGTTAAGCGTGCTTGGGCGAGAGTAGTACTCGGATGGGTGACCCCCTGGGAAGACCTCGTGTTGCACCCACTTTTCAATTTTTTTTGCTCCGGTTAGGGTTGCCAACATACTTTATCCCCCACATTTCTATTATCGAATCCCACGGCACCTTGGGCAAGACAACTCCGCTTCACGTGAAGGCTGGGCCCGCAAACCAAGGGCGTAGGGCTTGTGACAAGGTCTCCGTCGCTCCGGTGCCCATAAATTTTGATTCGTAAGGAGTTACGCGACGCACAGTATACCGTTGCAAAGCTCTCCGAGAGTTCTACGATGGGGGGAGCAAGCCCGCTCGTTGTGCCCTTTTTGGAGCTCAAAATTGAATGTTTTTATCAGTTTCGGGACACTTTTCTTTATTTGGCTCTATTTTTCGGTCCCAGATCGTACGTCGTGAGCTATTAAAAGGACGACAACCTTACTCGCGGGACATTAGAGGACCCTACATCCCGTCCATATCACGTCTTGCGAGGTTGCTGCGTTGTTGAAGCGGATGGGTTGTCGTTAAGCCCATTGGGCCTTTTGAATGGACCACCTCTCAAGGCTGGGACTGTGAACCGTTTACACATAAAGGAATTGTGCCCTCAACATGACGGGTGTGATCATACCAGCACTAATGCACCGGATCCCATCAGAACTCCGAAGTTAAGCGTGCTTGGGCGAGATTAGCACTAGGATGGGTGACCCCCTGGGAAGTCCTCGTGTTGCACCCCCTTTTCAATTTTTTTTGCTCCGGTTAGGGTTGCCAAAATACTTTATCCATCATATTTCTATTATCGAATCTCACGGCACCATGGGCAAGACTACTTCGCTTCACGTGAAGGCTGGGCCCGCAAACCGAGGGCGTAGGGCTTGTGACAAGGTCTCCGTCACTCTGGTGCCCATAACTTTTGATCCGTAAGGATTTACGTGGCGCACAGCATACCGTTGCAAAGCTCTCCGAGAGCTCTACGACGGGGGCAGCCAGCTAGCTTGCTGTGCCCTTTTTGGAGCTCAAAATCAAATGTTTTCATCAGTTTCGGGCCACTTTTCTTATTTTGCTCTGTATTTTCATCCCGGATCGTACGTCGTGAGCTGTTAAAAGGACGACAACCTTACTCGCGGGACATTAGAGGACCCTACATCGTGTCGATATCACGTCTTGAGAGGTTCCTGCGTTGTTGAAGAGGATGGGTTGTCATTAAGCCTATTGGGCCTTTTGAATGGACCATCTCTCAAGGCTGGGACTGTGAACCGTTAACACATAAAAGAATTGTGCCCTCAACATGACGGGTGCGATCATACCAGCACTAATGCACCGGATCCCATCAGAACTCCGAAGTTAAGCGTGCTTGGGCGAGAGTAGTATTCGGATGGGTGACCCTCTGGGAAGTCCTCATGTTGCACCCCCCTTTTCAATTTTTTTTGCTCCGGTTAGGGTTGCCAAAATACTTTATCCCCCACATTTCTATTGTCGAATCCTACGGCACCTTGGGCAAGACAACTTCGCTTCACGTGAAGGCTAGGCCCGCAAACCGAGGGCGTAGGACTTGTGACAAGGTCTCCGTCGCTCCGGTGCCCATAACTTTCGATCCGTAAGGAGTTATGCGAGAGTAGTATTAGGATGGGTGACCCCCTGGGAAATCCTCGTGTTGCACCCCCCTTTTTAATTTTTTTTGCTCAGGTTAGAGTTACCAATATACTTTATCCACCACATTTCTATTATCGAATCCCACGGCACCTTAGGCAAGACAACATCGCTTCAGGTGAAGGTTGGGCCCGCAAACCGAGGGTGAAGGGCTTGTGACAAGGTCTCCGTCGCTTCGGTGCCCATAACTTTTGATCCGTATGGAGTTACGCGGTGCACAACATACCGTCGCAAAGCCCACCGAGAGCTCTACGACGGGGGCAGCGTGCTAGCTTTCTGTGCCCATTCTGGAGCTCAAAATCGAATGTTTTCATCAGTTTCGGGCCACTTTTCTTCATTTGCTATTTTTTTCCGTCCCGGATCGTACGTTGTGAGCTGTTAAAAGGATGACAACCTTACTCGCGGGACATTAGAGGACCCTATATCGTGTAGATAACATGTCTTGCGAGGTTGTTGCGTTGTTCAAGCAGATGGGTTGTCGTTAAGCCCATTGGGCCTTTTGAATGGACCAACTCTCAAGGCTAGGACTGTGAACCGTTAACACATAAATGAATTGTGCCCTCAACATGACGGGTGCGATCATACTAGTACTAATGCATCGGATTCCATCAGAACTCCGAAGCTAAGCGTGCTTGGGCGAGAGTACTATTAGGATGGGTGACCTCCTGGGAAGTCCTCGTGTTGCTCCCCCCTTTTCAATTTTTTTGCTCCGGTTAGGGTTGCCAAAATAGTTTATCCACCACATTTCTATTATCGAATCCCACGGCACCTTGGGCAAGACAACTTCGCTTCACATGAAGGCTGGGCCCACAAACCGAGGGCGTAGGGCTTGTGACAAGGTCTCCGTCGCTCCGGTGCCCATAACTTTTGATCTGTAAGGAGTTACCTGGTGCACAGCATACCGTTGCAAAGCTCTCCAAGAGCTCTACGACGGGGGCAGCCAACTAGCTCGCTTTCCACTTTTTGGAGCTCAAAATCGAATATTTTCATCAGTTTCGGGCAACTTTTCTTGTTTTGCTCTGTTTTTCTGTCCCGGATCGTACGTCGTGAGCTATTAAAAGGACGACAACCTTACTCACGGGAAATTAGAGGACCCTACAATGCGTCCATATCATGTCTTGCGAGGTTACTGCATTGTTGAAGCGGATGGGTTGTCGTTAAGCCCATTGGGCCTTTTGAATGGACCATCTCTCAAGGCTGGGACTGTGAACCGTTAACACATAAATGAATTGTGCCCTCAACATGACCGGTGCGATCATACCAGCACTAATGCACCGGATCCCATCAGAACTCCGAAGTTAAGCGTGCTTGGGCGAGAGTAGTATTAGGATGGGTGACCCCCTGGGAAGTCCTCGTGTTGCACCCCCCTTTTCAATTTTTTTTGCTCCGATTAGGGTTGCCAAAATACTTTATCCACCACATTTCTATTATCGAATCCCACGGCACCTTGGGCAAGACAACTTCGTTTCACGTGAAGGCTGGGCCCGCAAACCGAGGGTGTAGGGCTTGTGACAAGGTCTCTGTCGCTCCGGTGCCCATAACTTTTGATCCGTAAGGAGTTACGCGGCGCACAGCATGCCGTTGCAAAGCTCTCCAAGAGCTCTACGACGGGGACTGCTAGCTAGCACGCTGTGCCCTTTTTGGAGCTCAAAATCAAATGTTTTCATCAGTTTCGGGCCACTTTTCTTTTTTTGCTTTGTTTCTCCGTCCCGTATCGTACGTCGTGAGCTGTTAAAAGGACGACAACCTTACTCGCGGGACATTAGAGGTCCCTACATCGCATCGATATCACGTCTTGCGAGGATGCTGCGTTGTTGAAGTGGATGGGTTGTCGTTAAGCCCATTGGGCCTTTTGAATGGGCTATCTCTCTAGGCTGGGACAGTGAACCGTTAACTCATAAAGGAATTGTGCCCTCAACATGACGGGTGCGATCATACCGGCACTAATGCACCGGATCCCATCAGAACTCCGAAGTTAAGCGTGCTTGGGCGAGAGTAGTACTAGGATGGGAGACCCCCTGGGAAGTCCTCGTGTTGCACCCCCCTTTTCAATTTTTTTTGCTCCGTTTAGGGTTGTCAAAATACTTTACCCATCACATTTCTATTATCGAATCCCACGGCACCTTAGGCAAGACAACTTCACTTCATGTGAAGGCTGGGCCCGCAAACTGAGGGCGTAGGGCTTGTGACAAGGTCTCCATCGCTTCGGTGCTCATAACTTTTGATCCGTATGGAGTTACACGGCGCACAGCATACCGTCGCAAAGCTCACCGAGAGCTCTACGACGGGGGTAGCGTGCTAGCATGCTGTGCCCTTTCTGGAGCTCAAAATCGAATGTTTTCATCAGTTTCGGGCCACTTTTCTTCTTTAGCTCTATTTTTCCGTCCCGGATCGTACGTCGTGAGCTGTTAAAAGGACGACAACCTTATTCGCGTGACATTAGAGGTCCCTACATCGCGTAGATATCACGTCTTACGAGGATGCTGCGTTGTTGAAGCGGATGGGTTGTCGTTAAGCCCATTGGGCCTTTTGAATGGACCAACTCTCAAGGCTGGGACTGTGAACTGTTAACACATAAATGAATTGTGCCCTCAACTTGACGGGTGCGATCATACCAGCACTAATGCATCGGATTCCAACAGAACTCCAAAGTTAAGCGTGCTTGGGCAAGAGTAGCATTAGGATGGGTGACCCCCTGGGAAGTCCTCGTCTTGCACTCCCCTTTTCACTTTTTTTTGCTCCGATTAGGGTTGCCAAAATACTTTATCCACCACATTTCTATTATCAAATCCCACGGAACCTTGGGCAAGACAACTTCGCTTCACGTGAAGGCTGGGCCCGCAAACCGATGGCGTAGAGCTTGTGACAAGGTCTCCGTCGCTCCGGAGCCCATCATTTTTGATCCGTATGGAGTTAAGCGGCGCACAGCATACCGTTGCAAAGCTCTCCAAGAACTCTACGACGGGGGCCGCTAGCTAGCTCGCTGTGCCCTTTTTGGAGCTCAAAATCAAATGTTTTCATCAAAATCGGGCCACTTTTCTTTTTTTGTTCTGTTTTTCCAACCCGTATCGTACGTCATGAGTTATTAAATTGATGACAACCTTACTCGCTGGACATTAGAGGTCCCTACATCGCGTCGATATCACGTCTTGCGAGGATGCTGCGTTGTTGAAGCGGATTGGTTGTCGTTAAGCCCATTGGGCCTTTTGAATGGGCCATCTCTCTAGGCTGGGACTGTGAACCGTTAACACATAATGGAATTGTGCCCTCAACATGACGGGTGCGATCATACCGGCACTAATGCACCGGATCCCATCAGAACCCCGAAGTTAAGCGTGCTTGGGCGAGAGTAGTACTAAGATGGGAGACCCCCTAGGAAGTCCTCGTGTTGCACCCCCCTTTTAAATTTTTTTTGCTCCGTTTAGGGTTGCCAAAATACTTTTTCCACCATATTTCTATTATCGAATCCCAACGCACCTTAGGCGAGACAACTTCGCTTCACGTGAAGGCTGGGCCGGCAAACCGAGGGCGTAGGGCTTGTGACCAGGTCTCCGTCGCTCCGGTGCCCATAACTTTTGATCCGAATGGAGTTACTCGGCGCACAGCAAACCGTCGCAAATCTCATCAAGAGCTCTACCACGGGGGCAACGAGCTAGCTTGCTATGCCCTTTCTGGAGCTCAAAATCAAATGTTTTCATCAGTTTCGAGCCACTTTTCTTCTTTTGCTCTGTTTTTCAATCCCGGATCGTACGTCGTGAGCTGTTAAAAGGACGACAACCTTACTCGCGGGACATTAGAAGACCCTACATCGCGTCGATATCACGTCTTGCGACGATGCCGCGTTGTTGAAGCGAATGGGTTGTCGTTAAGCCCATTGGGCCTTTTGAGTGGACTATCTCTCAAGGCTGGAACTGTGAACCGTTAACACATAAATGAATTGTGCCCTCAACATGACCAGTGCGATCATACCAGCACTAATGCATCGGATCCCATCAGAACTCCGAAGTTAAGCGTGCTTGGGCGAGAGTAGTATTAGGATTGGTGACCCACTGGGAAGTCCTCGTGTGGCACCCCCATTTTCAATTTTTTTTGCTCCGGTTAGGGTTGCCAAAATACTTTATCCACCACATTTCTATTATCGAATCCCATGGCACCTTAGGAAAGACAACTTCGCTTCACGTGAAGGCTGGGCCCGCAAACCGAGGGCGTAGGGCTTGTGACAATGTCTTCGTCGCTCCGGTGCCCATAACTTTTGATCCGTAAGGAGTTACGCGGCGCACAGCATACCGTTGCAAAGCTCACCGAGAGCTCTACGACAGGGGCAGAGAGCTAGCTCACTGTATCATTTTTGGAGCTCAAAATCGAATGTTTTCATCAGTTTCGAGCCACTTTTCTTCTTTTGCTCTATTTTTTCGTCTCGGATCGTACGTCGTGAACTGTTAAAAGGACGACAACCTTACTCACGGGACATTAGACGACCCTACATCGCGTCGATATCACATCTTGAGAGGTTGCTGTGTTGTTGAAGCGGATGGGTTGTCGTTAAGCTCATTGGGCCTTTTGAATGGACCATCTCTCAAGGCTGGGACTGTGAATCGTTAACACATAAAAGAATTGTGCCCTCAACATGACAGGTGCGATTATACCAGCACTAATGCACCGGATCCTATCAGAACTCCGAAGTTAAGCATGCTTGGGCGAGAGTAGTATTAGGATGGGTGACCCCAAGGGAAGTCCTCGTGTGGCACCCACCTTTTCAATTTTTTTTGCTCCGGTTAGGATTGCCAAAATACTTTATCCACCACATTTCAATTATCGAATCCCACGGCACCTTGGGCAAGACAACTTCGCTTCACGTGAAGGCTGGGCCCGCAAACCGAGGGCGTAGGGCTTGTGACAAGGTCTCCGTCGCTCCGGTGCCCATAACTTTTGATCCGTAAGGAGTTACGCGGCGCACAGCATACCGTTGCAAAGCACTCCGAGAGCTCTACGACGGGGGCAGCCAGCTAGCTTACTATGCAGTTTTTGGAGCTCAAAATTGATTGTTTTCATCAGTTTCGGGCCACTTTTCTTCTCTTGCTCTGTTTTTCCGTCCCGGATCGTACGTCGTGAGCTATTAAAAGGACGACAACCTTACTCGCGGGACATTAGAGGACCCTACATCGCGTCCATATCACGTCTTGCGAGGTTGCTGCGTTGTTGAAGCGGATGGGTTGTCGTTAAGCCCATTGGGCCTTTTGAATGGACCATCTCTCAAGGCTGGGACTGTGAACCGTTAACACATAAAGGAATTGTGCCCTCAACATGACGGGTGCGATCATACCAGCACTAATGCACCGGATCCCATCAGAACTCCGAAGTTAAGCGTGCTTGGGCGAGAGTAGTACTAGCATGGGTGACCCCTTGGGAAGTCCTCGTGTTGCACCCCCCTTTTCAATTCTTTTTGCTCCGGTTAGGGTTGCCAAAATACTTTATCCACCACATTTCTATTATCGAATCCCACAGCACCTTGGGCAAGACAACTTCGCTTCACGTGAAGGCTGGGCCCGCAAACCGAGGGCGTAGGGCTTGTGACCAAGTCTCCGTCGCTCCGGTGCCAATAACTTTTGATCCGTAAGGAGGTACGCGGCGCACAGCATACCGTTGCAAGGCACTCGGAGAGCTATACGATGGGGGCAGCCAGCTAGCTCGCTGTGCCCTTTTTGTAGCCCAAAATCGAATGTTTTCATCAGTTTCGGGCCACTTTTCTTCTCTTGCTCTGTTTTTCCGTCCCGGATCGTACGTCGTGAGCTATTAAAAGGACGACAACCTTACTCGCAGGACATTAAAGGATCCTACATCACGTCCATATCACGTCTTTCGAGGTTGCTGCGTTGTTGAAGCGGATGGGTTGTCGTTAAGCCCATTGGGTCTTTTGAATGGATCATCTCCCAAGGCCGGGACTGTGAACCGTTAACACATAAAGGGATTGTGCCTTCAACATGACGGGTGCGATCATACCAGCACTAATGCACCGGATCCCATAAGAACTCCGAAGTTAAGCGTGCTTGGGCGAGAGTAGTATTAGGATGGGTGATCCCCTGGGAAGTCTTCGTGTTGCACCTCCCTTTTCAATTTTTTTTGCTCCGGTTAGGGTTGCCAAAATACTTTATCCACCACATTTCTATTATAGAATCCCACGGCACCTTGGGCAAGACAACTTCGCTTCACGTAAAGGCTGGGCACGCAAGGCGAGGGAGTAGGGCTTGTGACAAGGTCTCCGTGGCTCCGGTGCCCATAACTTTTGATCCGTAAGGAGTTACGCAGTGCACAGCATACCCTTGCAAATCCCTCCGAGAGCTCTACGACGGGTGCAGCTAGTTAGCTCGCTGTACCCTTTTTGGAGCTCAAAATCGAATGTTTTCATTAGTTTCGTTCCACTTTTGTACTTTTGCTCTGTTTTTCCATCCCGGATCGTACATCGTGAGCTGTTAAAAGGACGACAACCTTACTCGCGGGACATTAGAACACCCTACATCGCGTCGATATCACGTCTTGCGAGGATGCTGCGTTGTTGAAGCGGATGGGTTGTCGTTAAAGCCATTGGGCCTTTTGAATGGACCATCTCTCAAGGCTGGGACTGTGAACCGTTAACACATAAAGGAATTGCGCCCTCAACATGATGGGTGTGATCATACCAGCACTAATGCACCGGATCCCTTCAGAACTCCGAAGTTAAGCGTGCTTGGGCGAGAGTAGTATTAGGATGGGTGACCCCTGGGAAGTCCTCGTGGTGCAGCCCCCTTTTCAATTTTTTTTGCTCCGGTTAGGGTTGCCAAAATACTTTATCCACCACATTTCTGTTATTGAATCCCACTGCACCTTGGGCAAGACAACTTCGCTTCACGTGAATGCTGGTCCCGCAAACCGAGGGCGTAGGGCTTGTGACAAGGTCTCCGTCGCTCCGGTGCCCATAACTTTTGATCCGTAAGGATTTACGCGGCGCACAGCATACCGTGGCAAAGCTCTCCTAGAGCTCTACGATGGGGGCAACAAGCTTGCTCGCTGTACCCTTTTTGGAGCTCAAAATCGAATGTTTTCATCAGTTTCAGGCCACTTTTCTTCTTTTGCTCTGTTTTCGGTCCTGGATCGGGCGTCGTGAGCTGTTAAAAGGACGACAACCTTACTCGCGGGACATTAGAGGTCCCTACATCGCGTCGATATCACGTCTTGTGAGGATGCTGCGTTGTTGAAGCGGATGGGTTGTCGTTAAGCCCATTGGGCCTTTTGAATGGGCCATCTCTCAAAGCTGGGACTGTGAACTATTAACACATAAAGGAATTGTGCCCTCAACATGACGGGTGCGATCATACCAGCACTAATGCACCGGATCCCATCAGAACTCCGAAGTTAAGCGTGCTTGGGCGAGAGTAGTCCTAGGATGAGTGACCCCCTGGGAAGTCCTCGTGTTGCACCCCCCTTTTCAATTTTTTTTGCTCCGATTAGGGGTGCCAAAATACTTTATCCACCACATTTCTATTATCGAATCCCACGACACCTTGTGCAAGACAACTTCGCTTCACGTGAAGGCTGGACCCGCAAACCGAGGGTGTAGGGCTTGTGACAAGGTCTCCGTCGCTCCGGTGCCCATAACTTTTGATCCGTAAGGAGTAACGCGGCGCACAGCATGCCATTGTAAAGTTGTCCGAGAGCTCTACGACAGGGGCAGCCAACCAGGCTGTGCCCTTTTTGGAGATCAAAATCGAATGTTTTCATCAGTTTTGGGCAACTTTTCTTATTTTGCTCTATTTTTCTGTCCCGGATCGTACGTCGTGAGCTATTAAAATGATGACAATCTTACTCGCGGGACATTAGAGGACCCTACATCGCGTCCATATCACGTCTTGCGAGGTTGCTGCGTTGTTAAAGCGGATGTGTTGTCATTAAGCCCATTGGGCCTTTTGAATGGACCATCTCTCAAGGCTGGGACTGTGAACCGTTAACACATAAAGGAGTTGTGCCCTCAACATGACCGGTGCGATCATACCAGCACTAATGCACCAGATCCCATCAGAACTCCGAAGTTAAGCGTGCCTGGGCGAGAGTAGTACTAGGATGGGTGAACCCCTCGGAAGTCCTCGTGTTGCAGCCCCCTTTTCAATTTTTTTTGCTCCGGTTAGGGTTGCCAAAATACTTTATCCACCACATTTATATTATTGAATCCCACGGCACCTTGGGCAAGACAACTTCGCTTCACGTGAAGGCTGGGCCCGCAAACCGAGTGCGTAGGGCATGTGACAAGGTCTCCGTCGCTCCGTTGCCCATAACTTTTGATCTGTAAGGAGTTATGCGGCGCACAGCATACCGTTGCAAAGCACTCCGAGAGCTATACGTCAGGGGCAGCCAGCTAGCTCATTGTGCCCTTTTTGGAGCTCAAAATCGAATGTTTTCATCAGTTTCGGGCCACTTTTCTTCTTTTGCTCTGTTTTTTCATCCGGATCGTACGTCGTGAGCTATTAAAAGGACGACAACCTTACTTGTGGGACATTCGAGGACCCTACATCGCGTCCATATCACGTCTTGCACAGTTGCTGCATTGTTGAAGCGGATGGGTTGTCGTTAAGCCCATTGGGCCTTTTGAATGGACCACCTCTCAAGGCTGGGACTGTGAACCATTAACACATAAAGGAATTGTGCCCTCAACATGGCGGGTACGATCATACCTGCACTAATGCACCGGATCCCATCAGAACTCCGAACTTAAGCGTGCTTGGGCGAGAGTAGTACTAGGATGGGTGACCCCCTGGGAAGTCCTCGTGTTGCACCCCCTTTTCAATTTTTTTTGCTCCGGTTAGGGTTGCCAAAATACTTTATCCACCACATTTATATTATCGAATCCCACGGCACCTTGGGCAAGACAACTTCGCTTCACGTGAAGGCTGGGCCCGCAAACCGAGGGCGTAGTGCTTGTGACAAGGTCTCCGTCGCTCCGGTGCCCATAACTTTTGATCCGTAAGGAGTTACGCGGCACACAGCATACCGTTGCAAAGCTCTCTGAGAGCTCTACGACGAGTGCAGCTAGCTAGCTCGCTGTGCCCTTTTTGGAGCTCAAAATCGAATGTTTTCAATAGTTTCGAGCCACTTTTCTGCTTTTGTTCTATTTTTCCATCCTGGATCGTACGTCGTGAGCTGTTAAAAGGACGACAACCTTACTCGCGGGACATTAGAAGACCCTACATCGCGTCGATATCACATCTTGCGAGGTTGCTGCATTGTTGATGCGGATGGGTTGTCGTTAAGCCCATTGGGGGTTTTGAATGGACCATCTCTCAAGGCTGAGACTGTGAACCGTTAACACAAAAAGGAATTGTGCCCACAACATGACGGGTGCGATCATACAAGCATTAATGCACCGGATCCCATCAGAACTCCGAAGTTAAGCGTGCTTGGGCGAGAGTAGTATTAGGATGGGTGACCCCCTGGGAAGTCCTCGTGTTGCAGCCCCCTTTTCAATTTTTTTTGCTCCGGTTAGGGTTGCCAAAATACTTTATCCACTACATTTCTATTATCGAATCCCACGGCACCTTAGGCAAGACAACTTCGCTTCACGTGAAGGCTGGGCCCGCAAACCAAGGGCGTAGGGCTTGTGACAAGGTCTCCGTCACTCTGGTGCCCTTAACTTTTGATCCGTAAGGAGTTACGCGGCGCACAGCTTACCGTTGCAAAGCTCTACAAGAGCTGTTCGACGGGGGCAGCGAGCTAGCTAGCTCTACCCTTTTTGGAGCTCAAAATAGAATGTTTTCATCAGTTTCGGGCCACTTTTCTTCTTTTGCTCTGTTTTTTCATCCCGTATCGTACGTCGTGAGCTGTTAAAAGGACGACAATCTTACTCGTCGGAAATTAGAGGTCCCTACATCGCGTCGATATCATGTCTTGCGAGGATGCTGCGTTGTTGAAGCGGATGGGTTGTCGTTAAGCCCATTGGGCCTTTTGAATGGAACACCTCACAAGGCTGTGACTGTGAACTGTTAACACATAAAGGAATTGTGCCCTCAATATGACAGGTGCGATCATACCAGCACTAATGCACCAGATCCCATCAGAACTCCGAAGTTATGCGTTCTTGGGCGAGAATAGTACTAGGATGGGTGACCCCCTGGGAAGTCCTCGTGTTGCACCCCCCTTTTCAATTTTTTTTGCTCTGGTTAGGGTTACCAAAATACTTTATCCACCACATTTCTATTATCATTTCCCACGACACCTTGGGCAAGACAACTTCGCTTCACGTGAAGGCTGGGCCCGCAAACCGAGGGCGTAGGGCTTGTGACAAGGTCTCCGTCACTCCGGTGCCCATAACTTTTGATTCGTAAGGAGTTACGCGACGCACAGAATACCATTGCAAAGCTCTCCGAGAGCTCTACGACGACGGCAGCTAGCAAGCTCGCTTTGCCCTTTTTGGAGCTCAAAATCGAATGTTTTCACTAGTTTCGGGCCACTTTTCACCTTTTGCTTTGTTTTTCCATCACGGATCATACGTCGTGAGCTGTTAAAAGGACGACAACCTTACTCGCGGGACATTAGAACACCCTACATCGCGTCGATATCACGTCTTGCGAGGTTGCTTCGTTGTTGAAGCGGTTGGGTTGTCGTTAAGCCCATTGGGCCTTTTGAATGGACCATCTCTCAAGGCTGGGATTGTGGACCGTTAACACATAAAGGAATTGTGCCCTCAACATGACGGGTGCGATCATACCAGCACTAATGCACCGGATCCCATCAGAACTCCGAAGTTAAGCGTGCTTGGGCGAGAGTTGTATTAGGATGGGTGACCCCCTGGGAAGTCCTCGTGTTGCACCCCCCTTTTCAATTTTTTTTGCTCCGGTTAGGGTTGCCAAGATACTTTATCCACCACATTTCTATTATTGAATCCCACGGTACCTTGGGCAAGACAACTTCGCTTCACATAGAGGCTGGGCCCGCAAACTGAGGGAGTAGCGCTTGTGACCAGGTATCCTTCACTCCAGTCCCCATAACCTTTGATCCGTAAGGAGTTACACGGCACATAGCATACCGTTGCAAAGCTCTCCGAGAGCTCTACGATAGGGACAGCCAGCAAGCTCGCTCTGCCCTTTTTGGAGCTCAAAATCGAATGTTTTCATCAGTTTCGGGCCACTTTTCTTCTTTTGCTCTGTTTTACCATCCCGGATCGTACGTCGTGAGCTGTTAAAAGGACGACAACCTTACTCGCGAAACATTAGAGGTCCCTACATCGCGTCGATATCACGTCTTGCAAGGATGCTGCGTTGTTGAAGCGGATGGGCCGTCGTTAAGCCCATTGGACCTTTTGAATGGGCCATCTCCCTAGGCTGGGACTGTGAACCGTTAACACATAAAAGAATTGTGCCCTCAACATGACGGGTGCGATCATACCAGTACTAATGCACCGGATCCCATTAGAACTCCGAAATTAAGCGTGCTTGGGCGAGAGTAGTCCTTTGATGGGTGACCCCCTGGGAAGTCCTCGTGTTGCACCCCCCTTTTCAATTTTTTTTGCTCCGGTTAGGGTTGCCAAAATACTTTATCCACCACATTTCTATTATCGAATCCCACGACACCTTGGGGAAGACAACTTTGCTTCACGTGAGAGCTGGGCCCGCAAACCGAGTGTGTAGGGCTTGAGACAAGGTCTCCGTCGCTGCGGTGCCCATAACTTTTGAACTGTAAGGAGTTACGCGGCGCACAGCATACCGTTGCAAAGCTCTCTGAGAGCTCTACGACGGAGGCAGCTAGCTAGCTTGCTGTGCCCTTTTTGGAGCTCAAAATCGAATGTTTTCATCAATTTCAGGCCACTTTTCTTATTTTGCTATGTTTTTCCGTCCCGGATCGTACGTCGTGAGCTATTAAAAGGACGACAACCTTACTCGCGGGACATTAGAGGACCCTACATCGCCTCCATATCACGTCTCGCGAGGTTGCTGCATTGTTGAAGCGGATGGGTTGTCGTTAAGCCCATTGGGCCTTTTGAATGCACCATCTCTCAAGGCTGGGACTGTGAACCGTTAACACAAAAAAGAATTGTGCCCTCAACATGACGGGTGCGATCATACCAGCACTAATACACCGGATCCCATCAGAATTCCGAAGTTAAGCGTGCTTGGGCGAGAGTAGTATTAGGTTGGGTGACCCCCTGGGAAGTCCTCGTGTTGCACCCCCCGTTTCAATTTTTTTTGCTCCGGTTAGGGTTGCCAAATTACTTTATCCACCACATTTCTATTATCGAATCCCACGGCACCTTGGGCAAGACAACTTCACTTCACGTGAAGGCTGGGCCCGCAAACCGAGGGCGTAGGGCTTGTGACAAGGTCTCCGTCCCTCGGGTGCCCATAACTTTTGATTCATAAGGAGTTACGCGACGCACAGCATACCGTTGCAAAGCTCTCCGAGAGCTCTACGACGGGGGCAGCTAGCGAGCTCGCTGTGCCCTTTTTGGAGCTCAAAATCGAATGTTTTCTTTGTTTCGGGCCACTTTTCTCCTTTTGCTTTGTTTTGCGATCCCGGATCGTACGTCGTGAGCTGTTAAAAGGACGACAATCTTACTCGCGGGACATTAGAAGACCCTACATCATGTTGATATCACGTCTTGCGAGGTTACTGCGTTGTTAAAGCGGATGGGATATCGTTAAGCCCATTGGGCCTTTTGAATGGACCATATCTCAAGGCTGGGACTATGAACCGTTAACACATAAAGGAATTGTGCCCTCAACATGACGGGTGTGATCATACCAGCACTAATGCACCGGATCCCTTCAGAACTCCGAAGTTAAGCGTGCTTGGGCGAGAGTAGTATTAGGATGGGTGACCCCCTGGGAAGTCCTCGTGGTGCAGCCCCCTTTTCAATTTTTTTTGCTCCGGTTAGGGTTGCCAAAATACTTTATCCACCACATTTCTGTTATTGAATCCCACTGCACCTTGGGCAAGACAACTTCGCTTCACGTGAATGCTGGTCCCGCAAACCGAGGGCGTAGGGCTTGTGACAAGGTCTCCGTCGCTCCGGTGCCCATAACTTTTGATCCGTAAGGATTTACGCGGCGCACAGCATACCATTGCAAAGCTCTCCAGAGCTCTACGATGGGGGCAGCGAGCTAGCTCGCTGTGCCCTTTTTGGAGTTAAAAATCGAATGTTTTCATCAGTTTCGGGCCACTTTTTTTCTTTTGCTCTATTTTTTCGTCCCGTATCGTACGTCGTGAGCTGTTAAAAGGTCGACAACCTTACTCGCGGGACATTAGAGGTCCCTACATCGCGTCGATATCACGTCTTGCGAGGATGCTGCGTTGTTGAAGCGGATAGGTTGTCGTTAAGCCCATTGGGCCTTTTGAATGGGCCATCTCTCTAGGCTGGGACTGTGAACCGTTAACACATAAAGGAATTGTGCCCTCAACATGACGGGTGCGATCATACCAGCACTAATGTATCGGATCCCATCAGAACTCCGAAGTTAAGCGTCCTTGGGCGAGAGTAGTACTAGGATGGGTGACCCCCTGGGCAGTCCTCGTGTTGCACCCCCATTTTCAATTTTTTTTGCTCCGGTCAGGGTTGCCAAGATACTTTATCCACCGTATTTCTACTATCGAATCCCACGACACCTTGGGCAAGACAACTTCGCTTCACGTGAAGGCCGGGCCCGCAAACCGAGGGCGTAGGGCTTGTGACATGGTCTCCATCGCTCCGGTGCCCATAACTTTTGATCCGTAAGGAGTAACGCGGAGCACAGCATACCGTTGTAAAGCTCTCTGAGAGCTCTACGATAGGGGCAGCCAACCAGGCTGTGCCCTTTTTGGGGCTCAAAATCGAATGTTTTCATTAGTTTTCGGCAACTTTTCTTATTTTGCTCTGTTTTTCCGTCCCGGATCGTACGTCGTGAGATATTAAAAGAACGACAACCTTACTCGCAGGACATTAGAGGACCCAAAATTGCGTCCATATCACGTCTTGCGAGGTTGTTACGTTGTTAAAGCGGATGGGTTGTCGTTATGCCCATTGGGCCTTTTGAATGGACCATCTCTCAAGGCTGGGACTGTGAACCGTTAACACATAAAGGAATTGTGTCCTCAACATGACGGGTGCGATAATACCAGCACTAATGCACCGGATCCCATCAGAACTCCGAAGTTAAGCGTGCCTGGGCGAGAGTAGTACTAGGATGGGTGAACCCCTCGGAAGTCCTCGTGTTGCAGCCCCCTTTTCAATTTTTTTTGCTCCGGTTAGGGTTGCCAAAATACTTTATCCACCACATTTATATTATTGAATCCCACGGCACCTTGGGCAAGACAACTTCGCTTCACGTGAAGGCTGGGCCCGCAAACCGAGTGCGTAGGGCATGTGACAAGGTCTCCGTCGCTCCGTTGCCCATAACTTTTGATCCGTAAGGAGTTATGCGGCGCACAGCATACCGTTGCAAAGCACTCCGAGAGCTATACGTCAGGGGCAGCCAGCTAGCTCATTGTGCCCTTTTTGGAGCTCAAAATCGAATGTTTTCATCAGTTTCGGGCCACTTTTCTTCTTTTGCTCTGTTTTTTCATCCGGATCGTACGTCGTGAGCTATTAAAAGGACGACAACCTTACTCACGGGAGATTAGAGGACCCTACATCGCGTCCATATCACGTCTTGCACAGTTGCTGCATTGTTGAAGCGGATGGGTTGTCGTTAAGCCCATTGGGCCTTTTGAATGGACCACCTCTCAAGGCTGGGACTGTGAACCATTAACACATAAAGGAATTGTGCCCTCAACATGGCGGGTACGATCATACCTGCACTAATGCACCGGATCCCATCAGAACTCCGAACTTAAGCGTGCTTGGGCGAGAGTAGTACTAGGATGGGTGACCCCCTGGGAAGTTCTCGTGTTGCACCCCCTTTTCAATTTTTTTTGCTCCGGTTAGGGTTGCCAAAATACTTTATCCACCACATTTATATTATCGAATCCCACGGCACCTTGGGCAAGACAACTTCGCTTCACGTGAAGGCTGGGCCCGCAAACCGAGGGCGTAGTGCTTGTGACAAGGTCTCCGTCGCTCCGGTGCCCATAACTTTTGATCCGTAAGGAGTTACGCGGCACACAGCATACCGTTGCAAAGCTCTCTGAGAGCTCTACGACGAGTGCAGCTAGCTAGCTCGCTGTGCCCTTTTTGGAGCTCAAAATCGAATGTTTTCAATAGTTTCGAGCCACTTTTCTGCTTTTGTTCTATTTTTCCATCCTGGATCGTACGTCGTGAGCTGTTAAAAGGACGACAACCTTACTCGCGGGACATTAGAAGACCCTACATCGCGTCGATATCACATCTTGCGAGGTTGCTGCATTGTTGATGCGGATGGGTTGTCGTTAAGCCCATTGGGGGTTTTGAATGGACCATATCTCAAGGCTGAGACTGTGAACCGTTAACACAAAAAGGAATTGTGCCCACAACATGACGGGTGCGATCATACAAGCATTAATGCACCGGATCCCATCAGAACTCCGAAGTTAAGCGTGCTTGGGCGAGAGTAGTATTAGGATGGGTGACCCCCTGGGAAGTCCTCGTGTTGCAGCCCCCTTTTCAATTTTTTTTGCTCCGGTTAGGGTTGCCAAAATACTTTATCCACTACATTTCTATTATCGAATCCCACGGCAGCTTAGGCAAGACAACTTCGCTTCACGTGAAGGCTGGGCCCGCAAACCGAGGGCGTAGGGCTTGTGACATGGTCTCCGTCGCTCCGGTGCCCATAACTTTTGATCCGTAAGGAGTGACGCTGCGCACAGCTTACCGTTGCAAAGTTCTCCAAGAGCTCTTCGACGAGGGCAGCGAGCTTGCTCGCTCTACCCTTTTTGGAGCTCAAAATCGAATGTTTTCATCAGTTTCGGGCCACTTTTCTTCTTTTGCTCTATTTTTCCGTCCCGTATCGTACGTAGTGAGCTGTTAAAAGAACGACAACCTTACTCGCGGGACATTAGAGGTCCCTACATCACGTCGATATCACGTCTTGCGAGGATGCTGTGTTGTTGAAGTGGATGGGTTGTCGTTAAGCCCATTGGGCCTTTTGAATGGGCCATCTCTCTAGGCTGGGACTGTGAACTGTTAACACATAAAGGAATTGTGCCCTCAACATGACAGGTGCAATCATCCTAGCACTAATGCACCGGATCCCATTAGACTTCGAAGTTATGCGTGCTTGGGCGAGAATAGTACTAGGATGGGTGACTCCCTGGAAAGTCCTCGTGTTGCACCGCCCTTTTCAAATTTTTTTGCTCCGGTTAGGGTTGCCATAATACTTTATCCACCACATTTCTATTATCGAATCCGACGGCACCTTGGGCAAGATAACTTCGCTTCACGTGAAGGCTGGGCCCGCAAACCGAGGGCGTAGGGCTTGTGACAAGGTCTCCGTCCCTCGGGTGCCCATAACTTTTGATTCATAAGGAGTTACGCGACGCACAGCATACCGTTGCAAAGCTCTCCGAGAGCTCTACGACGGGGGCAGCTAGCGAGCTCGCTGTGCCCTTTTTGGAGCTCAAAATCGAATGTGTTCATCAATTTCGGGCCACTTTTCTCCTTTTGCTTTGTTTTTTCGTCCCGGATCGTACGTCGTGAGCTGTTAAAAGGACGACAACCTTACTCGCGGGACATTAGAAGACCCTACATCACGTCGATATCACGTCTTGCGAGGGTGCTGCGTTGTTGAAGCGGATGGGTTGTCGTTAAGCCCATTGGGCCATTTGAATGGACCATCTCTCAAGGCTGGGACTGTGAACCGTTAACACATAAAGGAATTGTGCCCTCAACATGACGGGTGCGATCATACCAGCACTAATGCACCGGATCCCATCAGAACTCCGAAGTTAAGCGTGCTTGGGCGAGAGTAGTATTAGGATGGGTGATCCCCTGGGAAGTCTTCGTGTTGCACCTCCCTTTTCAATTTTTTTTGCTCCGGTTAGGGTTGCCAAATTACTTTATCCACCACATTTCTATTATCGAATCCCACGGCACCTTGGGCAAGACAACTTCACTTCACGTGAAGGCTGGGCCCGCAAACCGAGGGCGTAGGGCTTGTGACAAGGTGTCCGTCGCTCCGGTGCCCATAACTTTTGATCCGTAAGGAGTTACGCAGCGCACAGCATACCGTTGCCGAGCTCTCCGAGAGCTCTACGACGGGGGCAGCCAGCTAGCTCTCTGTGCCCTTTTTGGAGCTCAAAATCGAATGTTTTCATCAGTTTCGGGCCACGTTTCATCTTTTGCACTGTTTTTCTGTCCCAGATCGTGTGTCATGAGCTGTTAAAAGGACGACAACCTTACTCGCTGGACATTATAGGCCCCTACATCGCGTCAATATCACGTCTTGCGAGGATGCTGCGTTGTTGAAGCGGATGGGTTGTCGTTAAGCCCATTGGGCCTTTTGAATGGGCCATCTCTCAACGCTGGGACTGTGAACCGTTAACACATAAAGGAATTGTGACCTCAACATGACGGGTGCGATCATACCAGCACTAATGCACCGGATCCCATCAGAACTCTGAAGTTAAGCGTGCTTGGGCAAGAGTAGTCCTAGGATGGGTGACGCCCTGGGAAGTCCTCGTGTTGCACCCCCCTTTTCAATTTTTTTTGCTCCGGTTAGGGTTGCCGAAATACTTTATCCACCACATTTCTATTATCGAATCCCACGACACCTTGGGCAAGACAACTTTGCTTCACGTGAAAGCTGGGCCCACAAACCGAGTGTGTAGGGCTTGTGACAAGGTCTCCGTCGCTCCGGTGCCCCTAACTTTTGATCCGTAAGGAGTTACGCGGCGCACAGCATACCGTTTTAAAGCTCTCTGAGAGCTCTACGACAGGGGCAGCCAGCTAGCTTGCTTTTCCCTTTTTGGAGCTCAAAATCGAATGTTTTCATCAATTTCGGGCCACTTTTCTCCTTTTGCTTTGTTTTTTCGTCCCGGATCGTACGTCGTGAGCTGTTAAAAGGACGACAACCTTACTCGCGGGACATTAGAAGACCCTACATCACGTCGATATCACGTCTTGCGAGGGTGCTGCGTTGTTGAAGCGGATGGGTTGTCGTTAAGCCCATTGGGCCATTTGAATGGACCATTTCTCAAGGCTGGGACTGTGAACCGTTAACACATAAAGGAATTGTGCCCTCAACATGACGGGTGCGATCATACCAGCAATAATGCACCGGATCCCATTGGAACTCCGAAGTTAAGCGTGCTTGGGCGAGAGTAGTATTAGGATGGGTGATCCCCTGGGAAGTCTTCGTGTTGCACCTCCCTTTTCAATTTTTTTTGCTCCGGTTAGGGTTGCCAAAATACTTTATCCACCACATTTCTATTATAGAATCCCACGGCACCTTGGGCAAGACAACTTCGCTTCACGTGAAGGCTGGGCCCGCAAACCGAGGGCGTAGGGCTTGTGACAAGGTGTCCGTCGCTCCGGTGCCCATAACTTTTGATCCGGAAGGAGTTACGCGGCGGACAGCATACTGTTGCAAAGCTCTCCAAGAGCTCAACGACGTGGTCAGCCAGCTAGCTCGCTCTGCCCTTTTTGGAGCTCAAAATCGAATGTTTTCATCAGTTTCGGGCCACTTTGGCTCTGTTTTTCCGTCCCGTATCGTACGTCGTGAGCTGTTAAAAGGACGACAACCTTACTCGCGGGACATTAGACGTCCCTTCATCGCGTCAATATCACGTCTTGCGAGGATGCTGCGTTGTTGAAGCGGATGGGTTGTCGTTAAGCCCATTGGGCCTTTTGAATGTGCCATCTCTCTAGGTCGGGACTGTGAACCGTTACCACATAAAATAATTGTACCCTCAACATGACGGGTGCGATCATACCAGCACTAATGCACCGGATCCCATTAGAACTCCGAAATTAAGCGTGCTTGGGCAAGAGTAGTCCTAGGATGGGTGACCCCCTGGGAAGTCCTCGTGTTGCACCCCCTTTTCAATTTTTTTTGCTCCGGTTAGGGTCCCCAAAATACTTTATCCACCACTTTTCTATTATCGATTCCCACGACACCTTGGGCAAGACAACTTTGCTTCACGTGAAGGCTGGGCCCGCAAACCGAGGGAGTAGGGCTTGTGACAAGGTCTCCGTCGCTCCGGTGCCCATAACTTTTGATCCGTAAGGAGTTACGCGGCGCACAGCATACCGTGGCAAAGCTCTCCGAGAGCTCTACAACAGGGGCAGCCAGCTAGCTTGCTGTGCCCTTTTTGGAGCTCAAAATCGAATGTTTTCATCAGTTTCGGGCCACTTTTCTTATTTTGCTCTGTTTCACCGTCCCGGATCGCACCTCGTGAGCTATTAAAAGGACGACAACCTTACTCGCGGGACATTAGAGGACCCTACATCTCATCCATATCACGTCTTGCGAGGTTGCTGCGTTGTTGAAGCGGATGGGTTGTCGTTAAGCCCATTGGGCCTTTTGAATGGACCACATCTCAAGGCTGTGACTGTGAACCGTTAACACATAAAAGAATTGTGCCCTCAACATGACAGGTGCGATCATACCAGCACTAATGCACCGGATCCCATCAGAACTCCGAAGTTAAGCGTGCTTGGACGAGAGTAGTACTAGGATGGGTGACCCCCTTGGAAGTCCTCGTGTTGCACCTTCCTTTTCAATTTTTTTTGCTCCGGTTAGGGTTGCCAAAATACTTTATCCACCACATTTCTATTATCGAATCCCACGGCACCTTGGGCAAGACAACTTCGCTTCACGTGAAGGTTGGGCCTGCAAACCGAGGGCGTAGGGCTTGTGACAAGGTCTCCGTCCATCCGGTGCCCATAACTTTTGATTCGTAAGGAGTTACGCGACGCACAGCATACCGTTGCAAAGCTCTCCGAGAGCTCTACGACGGGTGCAGCTAGCTAGCTCGATGTGCCCTTTTTGGAGCTCAAAATCGAATGTTTTCATCTGTTTCGGGCCATTTTTTTTCTTTTTATTTGCTTTTCGGTCCCTGATCGTACGTCGTGAGCTGTTAAGAGGATGACAACCTTACTTGCGGGACATTAGAAGACCCTAGATCACGTCGATATCATGTCTTGCGAGGTTGCTGCATTGTTAAAGCGGATGGGATGTCGTTAAGCCCATTGGGCCTTTTCAATGGACCATATCTCAAGGCTTGGACTATGAACCGTTAACACATAAAGGAATTGTGCCCTCAACATGACGGGTGCGATCATACCAACACTAATGCACCAGATCCCATCGGAACTCCGCAGTTAAGAGTGCTTGGGCGAGAGTAGTATTAGGATGGGTGACCCCCTGGGAAGTCCTCGTGTTGCACCTCCCTTTCCAATTTTTTTTTGCTCCGGTTAGGGTTGCCAAAATACTTTATCCACCACATTTCTATTATCGAATCCCATGGCACCTTGGGCAAGACAACTTCGATTCACGTGAAGGCTGGGCCCGCAAACCGAGGGCATAGGGCTTGTGACAAGGTCTCCGTCGCTCCGGTGCCCATAACTTTTGATCCGTAAGGAGTTACGCAGCGCACAGCATACCGTTGCAAAGCTCTCCGAGAGCTCTACGATGGGGGAAGCCAGCTAGCTCGCTGTGCCCTTTTTGGAGCTCAAAATCGAATGTTTTCATCAGTTTCGGGCCACTTTTCTTCTTTTGCTCTTTTTTTCCGTCCCGGATCGTACGTCGTGAGCTGTTAAAAGGACGACAACCTTACTCGCGGGACATTAGAAGACCCTACATCGCGTCGATATCACGTCTTGCGAGGTTGCTGCGTTGTTGATGCGGATGGGTTGTCGTTAAGCCCATTGGGCCTTTTGAATGGACCACCTCTCAAGGCTATGATTGTGAACTGTTAACACATAAAGGAATTGTGCCCTCAACATGACAGGTGCGATCATACCAGCACTAATGCACCGGATCCCATCAGAACTACGAAGTTAAGCGTGCTTTGGCGAGAGTAGTACTAGGATGGGTGACCCCCTGGGAAGTCCTCGTGTTGCACCCCTCTTTTCAAAATTTTTTGCTCCGGTTAGGGTTGCCAAAATACTTTATCCACCAAATTTCTATTATCGAATCCCACGACACCTTGGGCAAGACAACTTTGCTTCACGTGAAGGCTGGGCCCGCAAACCGAGGGTGTAGGGCTTGTGACAAGGTCTCCGTCGCTCCGGTGCCCATAACTTTTGATCCGTAAGGAGTTACGCGGTGTACAGCATACCGTTGCAAAGCTCTCCAAGAGTTCTACGATGGGGGGGAGCGAGCTAGCTCGCTGTACCCTTTTTGGAGCTCAAAATCGAATGTTTTCATCAGTTTCGGGCCACTTTTCTTCTTTTGCTCTGTTTTTCCGTCCCGTATCGTACGTCGTGAGCTGTTAAAAGGACGACAACCTTACTCGCGGGAAATTAGAGGTCCCTACATCGCATCGATATCACTTCTTGCGAGGATGCTGCGTTGTTGAAGCGGATGGGTTGTCGTTAAGCCCATTGGGCCTTTTGAATGGGCCATCTCCCTAGGCTGGGACTGTGAACCGTTAACACATCAAGGAAATGTGCCCTCAACATGACGGGTGCGATCATACCAGCACTAATGCACCGGATCCCATTCGAACTCCGAAATTAAGCGTGCTTGGACGAGAGTAGTCCTAGGATGGGTGACCCCCTGGGAAGTCCTCGTGTTGCACCCCCCTTTTCAATTTTTTTTGCTCCGGTTAGGGTTGCCAAAATACTTTATCCACCAAATTTCTATTATCGAATCCCACGACACCTTGGGCAAGACAACTTTGCTTCACGTGATGGCTTGGCCCGCAAACCGAGGGTGTAGGGCTTGTGACAAGGTCTCCGTCACTCCGGTGCCCATAACTTTTGATCCGTAAGGAGTTACGCGGCGCATACCATACCGTGGCAAAGCCCTCCGAGAGCTCTACAACAGGGGCAGCCAGGTAGCTTGCTGTGCCCTTTTTGGAGCTCAAAATCGAATGTTTTCATCAGTTTCGGGCCACTTTTCTTATTTTGCTCTGTTTCTCCGTCCTGGATCGTACGTCGTGAGCTATTAAAAGGACGACAACCTTACTCCCGGGACATTAGAGGACCCTACATCTCGTCCATATCACGTCTTGCGAGGTTGCTGCGTTGTTGAAGCGGATGGGTTATCGTTAAGCCCATTGGGCCTTTTGAATGGACCACCTCTCAAGGCTGTGACAGTGAACCGTTAACACAAAAAAGAATTGTGCCCTCAACATGACAGGTGCGATCATACCAGCACTAATGCACCGGATCCCATCAGAACTCCGAAGTTAAGGGTGCTTGGACGAGAGTAGTACTAGGATGAGTGACCCCAGGGAAGTCCTCATGTTGCACCCCCATTTTCAATTTTTTTTGCTCCGGTTAGGGTTGCCAAAATACTTTATCCACCACATTTCTATTATCGAATCCCACGGCACCTTGGGCAAGACAACTTCGCTTCACGTGAAGGTTGGGCCCGCAAACCGAGGGCGTAGGGCTTGTGACAAGGTCTCCGTCCCTCCGGTGCCTATAACTTTTGATTCGTAAGGAGTTACGCGACTCACAGCATACCGTTGCAAAGCTCTCCAAGAGCTCTACGACGGGTGCAGCTAGCTAGCTCGATGTGCCCTTTTTGGAGCTCAAAATCGAATGTTTTCATTAGTTTCGGGCAACTTTTCTACTTTTGCTCTGTTTTTCCGTCCCGGATCGTACGTCGTCTGTTGTTAACAGGATGAAAACCTTACTCGCGGGACATTAGAAGACCCTACCTCGCGTCGATATCACGTCTTGCGAGGTTGCTGCGTTGTTGATGCGGATGGGTTGTCGTTAAGCCCATTGGGCCTTTTGAATGGACCACCTCTCAAGGCTATGATTGTGAACTGTTAACACATAAAGGAATTGTGCCCTCAACATGACGGGTGCGATCATACCAGCACTAATGCACCGGATCCCATCAGAACTCCGAAGTTAAGCGTGCTTGGGCGAGAGTAGTACTAGGATGGGTGACCCCCTGGGAAGTCCTTGTGTTTCATCCCCCTTTTCAATTTTTTTTTGCTCCGATTAGGGTTGCCAAAATATTTTATCCACCACATTTCTATTATCGAATCCCACGGCACCTTGGGCAAGACAACATCGCTTCACGTGAAGGCTGGCCCGCAAACCGAGGGCGTAGGGCTTGTGACAAGGTCTCCGTCCCTCCGGTGCCCATAACTTTTGATCCGTAAGGAGTTACGTGGAGCATAGCATACCGTTGCGAAGCTCTCTGAGAGCTCTACGACGGGTACAGCTAGCTAGCTTGCTGTGCCCTTTTTGGAGCTCAAAATCGAATGTTTTCATTAGTGTCGGGCAACTTTTCTACTTTTGCTCTGTTTTTCCTTCCCGGATCGTACGTCGTGAGTTGTTAAAAGGACAACAACCTTACTCGCGGGACATTAGAAGACCTTACATCACGTCGATATCACGTCTTGCGAGGATGCTGCGTTGTTAAAGCGGATGGGTTGTCGTTAAGCCCATTGGGCCTTTTGAATGGACCATCTCTCAAGGCTGGGTTTGTGAACCATCAACACATAAAGGATTTGTGCCCACAACATGACAGGTGCGATCATATCAGTACTAATGCACCGGATCCTATCAGAACTCTGAAGTTAAGTGTGGTTGGGCGAGAGTAGTACTAGGATGGGTGACCCCCTTGGAAGTCCTCGTGTTGAACCTCCCTTTTCAAATTTTTTTGCTCCGTTTTAGGTTGTCAAAAAACATTATCCACCACATTTCTATTATCGAATCCCACGGCACCTTGGGCAAGACAACTTCGCTTCACGTGAAGGTTGGGCCCCAAACCGAGGGCGTAGGGCTTGTGACAAGGTCTTCGTCCCTCCGGTGCCCATAACTTTTGGTTCGTAAGGAGTTACGCGACGCACTGCATACCGTTGCGAAGCTCTCTGAGAGCTCTACGACGGGTACAGCTAGCTAGCTCGTTGTGCCCTTTTTGGAGCTCAAAATCGAATGTTTTCATTAGTTTCGGGCAACTTTTCTACTTTTGCTCTGTTTTTCCTTCCCGGATCGTACGTCGTGAGTTGTTAAAAGGACAACAACCTTACTCGCGGGACATTAGAAGACCTTACATCACGTCGATATCACGTCTTGCGAGGATGCTGCGTTGTTAAAGCGGATGGGTTGTCGTTAAGCCCATTGGGCCTTTTGAATGGACCATCTCTCAAGGCTGGGACTGTGAACCGTTAACGCATAAAGGAATTGTGCCCTCAACATGACGGGTGCGATCATACCAACACTAATGCACCGGATCCCATCGGAACTCTGAAGTTAAGCGTGCTTGGGCGAGAGTAGTATTTGGATGGGTGACCCCCTGGGAAGTCCTCGTGTTGCACCTCCCTTTTCAATTTTTTTGGTCAGGTTAGGGTTGCCAAAATACTTTATCCACCACATTTCTATTATCGAATCCCACGGCACATTGGGCAAGACAACTTCGCTTCACGTGAAGGCTGGGCCCGCAAACCGAGGGCGTAGGGCTTGTGACAAGGTCTCCGTCGCTCCGGTGCCCATAACTTTTGATCCGTAAGGAGTTACGGGGCGCACAGCATACCGTTGCAAAGCTCTCCAAGAGCTCTACGACGGGGGCAGTGAGCCAGCTCACTATGCCCATTTTGGAGCACAAAATCGAATGTTTTCATCTGTTTCGGGCCACTTTTCTTCTTTTACTCTGTTTTTCCGTCCCGTATCGTACGTCGTGAGCTGTTAAAAGGACGACAATCTTACTCGCGGGACATTAGAGGTCCCTACATCGCGTCGATATCACGTCTTGCGAGGATGCTTCGTTGTTGAAGCGGATGGGTTGTCGTTAAGCCCATTAGGCCTTTTGAATGGGCCATCTCCCTAGGCTGGGACTGTGAACCGTTAACACATAAAGGAATTGTGCCCTCAACATGACGGGTGCGATCATACCAGCACTAATGCACCGGATCCCATTAGAACTCCGAAATAAAGCGTGCTTGGGCGAGAGTAGTCCTAGGATGGGTGACCCACTAGGAAGTCCTCACGTTGCACCCACCTTTTCAATTTTTTTTGCTCCGGTTAGGGTTGCCAAAATACTTTATCCACCACATTTCTATTATCGAATCCCACGACACCTTGGGCAAGACAACTTCGCTTCACGTGAAGGCTGGGCCCGCAAACCGAGGGCGTAGGGCTTGTGACAAGGTCTCCGTCGCTCCGGTGCCCATAACTTTTGATCCGTAAGGAGTTACGGGGCGCACAGCATACCGTTGCAAAGCTCTCCAAGAGCTCTACGACGGGGGCAGTGAGCTAGCTCTATGTGCCCTTTTTGGAGTGCAAAATCGAATGTTTTCATCTGTTTCGGGCCACTTTTCATCTTTGGCTCTGTTTTTCCGTCCCGTATCGTACGTCGTGAGCTGTTAAAAGGACGACAACCTTACTCGCGAAACATTAGAGGTCCCTACATCGCGTCGATATCACGTCTTGCAAGGATGCTGCGTTGTTGAAGCGGATGGGCCGTCGTTAAGCCCATTGGACCTTTTGAATGGGCCATCTCCCTAGGCTGGGACTGTGAACCGTTAACACATAAAGGAATTGTGCCCTCAACATGACGGGTGCGATCATACTATCACTAATGCACCGGATCCCATTAGAACTCCGAAGTTAAGCGTGCTTGGGCGAGAGTAGTATTAGGATGGGTGACCCCCTGGGAAGTCCTCGTGTTGCACCCACTTTTCAATTTTTTTTACTCCGGTTAGGGTTGCCAAAATACTTTATCCATCACATTTCTATTACCCAATCCCACGACACCTTGGGCAAGACAACTTCGCTTCACGTAGAGGCTAGGCCCGCAAACCGAGGGCGTAGTGCTTGTGACCAGGTATCTGTCTCTCCGGTGCTCATAACTTTTGATTTGTAAGGAGTTACGCGACGCACAGCATACCGTTGCAAAGCTCTCCGAGAGCTCTACGACTGGGGCAGCTAGTTAGTTCGCTTTGCCCTTTTTGGAGCTCAAAATCGAATGTTTTCATCAGTTTCAGGCCACTTTTCTTCTTTTGCTCTGTTTTCGGTCCTGGATCGGGCGTCGTGAGCTGTTAAAAGGACGACAACCTTACTCGCGGGACATTAGAGGTCCCTACATCGCGTCGATATCACGTCTTGTGAGGATGCTGCGTTGTTGAAGCGGATGGGTTGTCGTTAAGCCCATTGGGCCTTTTGAATGGGCCATCTCCCTAGGCTGGGACTGTGAACCGATAACACAAAAAGGAATTGTGCCCTCAACATGACGGGTGCGATCATACCAGCACTAATGCACCGGATCCCATTAGAACTCCGAAATTAAGCGTGCTTGGGCGAGAGTAGTCCTAGGATGGGTGACCCCCTGGAAAGTCCTCGTGTTGCACCCCCCTTTTCAATTTTTTTTGCTCCGGTTAGGGTTGCCAAAATACTTTATCCACCACATTTCTATTATCGAATCCCACGGCACCTTGGGCAAGACAACTTCGCTTCACGTGAAGGTTGGGCCCGCAAACCGAGGGCGTAGGGCTTGTGACAAGGTCTCCGTCCCTCCGGTGCCTATAACTTTTGATTCGTAAGGAGTTACGCGACTCACAGCATACCGTTGCAAAGCTCTCCAAGAGCTCTACGACGGGTGCAGCTAGCTAACACGCTGTGCCGTTTTTGGACTTCAAAACCGATTGTTTTCATTAGTCTCGGGATTCTTTTCTTCTTTTCCTCTGTTTTTCCATCCCGGATCGTACGTCGTGAGCTGTAAAAAGGACGACAACCTTACTCGCGGGACATTAGAAGGCCCTACATCGCGTTGATATCACGTCTTGCGAGGATGCTGCGTTATTGAAGCGGATGGGTTGTCGTTAAGCACATTGGGCCTTTTGAATGGGCCATCTCCGTAGGCTAGGACTGTGAAAAGATAACGCATAAAGGAATTGTGCCGTCAACATGACGGGTGCGATCATACCAGCACTAATGCACCGGATCCCATCAGAACTCCGAAGTTAAGCGTGCTTGGACGAGAGTAGTACTAGGATGGGTGACCCCCTGGGAAGTCCTCGTGTTGCACCCCCCTTTTCAATTTTTTTTGCTCCGGTTAGGGTTGCCAAAATACTTTATCCACCACATTTCTATTATCGAATCCCACGGCACCTTGGGCAAGACAACTTCGCTTCACGTGAAGGTTGGGCCCGCAAACCGAGGGCGTAGGGCTTGTGACAAGGTCTCCGTCCCTCCGGTGCCTATAACTTTTGATTCGTAAGGAGTTACGCGACTCACAGCATAACGTTGCAAAGCACTCCGAGAGCTCTACGACGGGTGCAGCTAGCTAACTCGCTGTGCCCTTTTTGGAGCTCAAAATTGAATGTTTTCATTAGTTTTGGGCCACTTTTCTGGTTTTGCTCTGTTTTTCCATCCCAGATCGTACGTCATGAGCTGTTAAAAGGACGACAACCTTACTCGCGGGACATTAGAAGACCCTACATTGCGTCGATATCATGTCTTGCGAGGATGCTGCGTTGTTGAAGCGGATGGGTTGTCGTTAAGCCCATTGGGCCTCTTGAATGGGCCATCTTCCTAGGCTGGGACTGTGAACCGATAACACACAAAGGAATTGTGCCCTCAACATGACGGGTGCGATCATACCAGCACTAATGCACCGGATCCCATTAGAACTCCGAAATTAAGCGTGCTTGGGCGAGAGTAGTCCTAGGATGGGTGACCCCCTGGGAAGTCCTCGTGTTGCCCCCCCCTTTTCAATTTTTTTTGCTCCGGTTAGGGTTGCCAAAATACTTTATCCACCACATTTCTATTATCGAATCCCACGGCACCTTGGGCAAGACAACTTCACTTCACGTGAAGGTTGGGCCCGCAAACCGAGGGCGTAGGGCTTGTGACAAGGTCTCCGTCCCTCCGGTGCCCATAACTTTTGATCCGTAAGGAGTTACGTGGTGCATAGCATACCGTTGCGAAGCTCTCTGAGAGCTCTACGACGGGTACAGCTAGCTAGCTCGTTGTGCCCTTTTTGGAGCTCAAAATCGAATGTTTTCATTAGTTTCGGGCAACTTTTCTACTTTTGCTCTGTTTTTCCTTCCCGGATCGTACGTCGTGAGTTGTTAAAAGGACAACAACCTTACTCGCGGGACATTAGAGGTCCCTACATCGCGTCGATATCACGTCTTGCGAGGATGCTGCGTTGTTGAAGCGGATGGGTTGTCGTTAAGCCCATTGGGCCTTTTGAATGGGCCATCTCCCTAGGCTGGGACTGTGAACCGTTAACACATAAAGGAAATGTGCCCTCAACATGACGGGTGCGATCATACCAGCACTAATGCACCGGATCCCATTCGAACTCCAAAATTAATCGTGCTTGGACGAGAGTAGTCCTAGGATGGGTGACCCCCTGGGAAGTCCTCGTGTTGCACCCCCCTTTTCAATTTTTTTTGCTCCGGTTAGGGTTGCCAAAATACTTTATCCACCACATTTCTATTATCGAATCCCATGGCACCTTGGGCAAGACAACTTCGCTTCACGTGAAGGTTGGGCCCGCAAACCGAGGGCGTAGGGCTTGTGACAAGGTCTCCGTCCCTCCGGTGCCCATAACTTTTGATTCGTAAGGAGTTACGCGACGCACAGCATACCGTTGCAAAGCTCTCCAAGAGCTCTACGACGGGTGCAGCTAGCTAGCTCGATGTGCCCTTTTTGGAGCTCAAAATCGAATGTTTTCATTAGTTTCGGGATACTTTTCTTCTTTTGCTCTGTTTTTCCATCCCGGATCGTACGTCGTGAGCTGTAAAAAGGACGACAACCTTACTCGCGGGACATTAGAAGGCCCTACATCACGTCGATATCACGTCTTGCGAGGTTGCTGCGTTGTTAAAGCGGATGGGTTGTCGTTAAGCCCATTGGGCCTTTTGAATGGACCATCTCTCAAGGCTGGGACTGTGAACCGTTAACACATAAAGGAATTGTGCCCTCAACATGACGGGTGCGATCATACCAGCACTAATGCACCGGATCCCATCGGAACTTCGAAGTTAAGCGTGCTTGGGCGAGAGTAGTATTAGGATGGGTGACCCCCTGGGAAGTCCTCGTGTTGCACCTTCCTTTTCAATTTTTTTTGTTCCGGTTAGGGTTGCCAAAATACTTTATCCACCACATTTCTATTATCGAATCCCATGGCACATTGGGCAAGACAACTTCGCTTCACGTGAAGGCTGGGCCAGCAAACCGAGGGCGTAGGGCTTGTGACAAGGTCTCCGTCGCTCCGGTGCCCATAACTTTTGATCCGTAAGGAGTTACGGGGCGCACAGCATACCGTTACAAAGCTCTCCAAGAGCTATAGGACGGGGGCAGTGAGCTTGCTTGCTGTGCCCTTTTTGGAGCCCAAAATTGAATGTTTTCATCTGTTTCGGGCCACTTTTCTTCTTTTGCTCTGTTTTTCCGTCCTGGATCGTACGTCGTGAGCTGTTAAAAGGACGACAACCTTACATGCGGGACATTAGAGGACCCTACAAAGCGTCGATATCACGTCTGGCGAGGATGCTGTGTTGTTGAAGTGGATAGGTTGTCGTTAAGCCCATTGGGCCTTTTGAATGGGCCATCTCCCTAGGCTGGGACTGTGAACCGTTAACACATAAAGGAATTGTGCCCTCAACATGACGGGTGCGATCATACCAGCACTAATGCACCGGATCCCATCAGAACTCCGAAGTTAACCGTGCTTGGGCGAGAGTAGTACTAGGATGGGTGACCCCTTGGGAAGTCCTCGTGTTGCACTCCCCTTTTCAATTTTTTTTTGCTCCTGTTAGGGTTGCCAAAATACTTTATCCACCACATTTCTATTATCGAATCCCACGACACCTTGGGGAAGACAACTTCGCTTCACGTTATGGCTGGGCCCGCAAACCGAGGGCGTAGGGCTTGTGACAAGGTCTCCGTCGCTCCGGTGCCCATAACTTTTGATCCGTAAGGAGTTACACGGCGCACAGCATACCGTTGCAAAGCTCTCCAAGAGCTCTACGACGGGGGCTATGAGCTAGCTCGCTGTGCCCTTTTTGGAGCGCAAAATCGAATGTTTTCATCTATTTCGGGCAACTTTTCTTCTTTTGCTATGTTTTTCCGTCTCGTATCGTACGTCGTGAGCTGTTAAAAGGACGACAACCTTACTCGCGGGACTTTATAGGTCCCTACATCAGGTCGATATCACGTCTTGCGAGGATGCTGCGTTGTTGAAGCGGATGGGTTGTCGTTAAGCCCATTGGGCCTTTTGAATGGGCCATCTCCCTAGGCTGGGACTGTGAACCGATAACACAAAAAGGAATTGTGCCCTCAACATGACGGGTGCGATCATACCAGCACTAATGCACCGGATCCCATTAGAACTCCGAAATTAAGCGTGCTTGGGCGAGGGTAGTCCTAGGATGGGGGACCCCCTGGAAAGTCCTCGTGCTGCACCCCCCTTTTCAATTTTTTTTGCTCCGGTTAGGGTTGCCAAAATACTTTATCCACCACATTTCTATTATCAAATCCCACGACACCTTGGGCAAGACAACTTTACTTCACGTGAAGGCTGGGCCCGCAAACCGAGGTTGTAGGGCTTGTGACAAGGTCTCCGTCGCTCCGGTGCCCATAACTTTTGATCCGTAAGGAGTTACGCGGCGCACAGCATACCGTGGCAAAGCTCTCCGAGAGCTCTACAACAGGGGCAGCTAGCTAGCTTACTGTGCCCTTTTGGAGCTCAAAATCGAATGTTTTCATCAGTTTCGGGCAACTTTTCTTATTTTGCTCTGTTTTTTCATCCCGGATCGTACGTGGTCAGCTATTAAAAGGATGACAACCTTACTCGCGGGACATTAGAGGACCCTACATCTCGTCCATATCACGTCTTGCGAGGTTGCTGCATAGTTAAAGCTGATGGGTTATCGTTAAGCCCATTGGGCCTTTTGAATGGACCACCTCTAAAGGCTGTGACTGTGAACCGTTAACACTTAAAAGAATTGTGCCCTCAACATGATAGGTGCGATCGTACCAGCACTAATGCACCGGATCCTATCAGAACTCCGAAGTTAAGCGTTCTTGGACAAGAGTAGTACTAGGATGGGTGACCCCCTGGGAAGTCCTCGTGTTGCACCCCCTTTTTCAATTTTTTTTGCTCCGGTTAGGGTTGCCAAAATACTTTATCCACCACATTTCTATTATCGAATCCCACGGCACCTTGGGCAAGACAACTTCGCTTCACGAGAAGGATGGGCCCGCAAACCGAGGGCGTAGGGCTTGTGACAAGGTCTCCGTCCCTCTGGTGCCCATAACTTTTGATTCGTAAGGAGTTACGCGACGCACAACATACCGTTGCAAAGCTCTCCGAGAGCTCTACGACGGGGGCAGCAAGCTAGCTCGCTGTGCCCTTTTTGGAGTGCAAAATCGAATGTTTTCATCTGTTTCGGGCCACTTTTCTTCTTTTGCTTTGTTTTTCGGTCCTGGATCGTACGTCGTGAGCTGTAAAAAGGACGACAACCTTACTCGCGGGACATTAGAAGGCCCTACATCACGTCGATATCACGTCTTGCGAGGTTGCTGCGTTGTTAAAGCGGATGGGTTGTCGTTAAGCCCATTGGGCCTTTTGAATGGACCATCTCTCAAGGCTGGGACTGTGAACCGTTAACACATAAAGGAATTGTGCCCTCAACATGACGGGTGCGATCATACCAGCACTAATGCACCGGATCCCATCGGAACTTCGAAGTTAAGCGTGCTTGGGCGAGAGTAGTATTAGGATGGGTGACTCCCTGGGAAGTCCTCGTGTTGCACCTCCCTTTTCAATTTTTTTTGCTCCGGTTAGGGTTGCCAAAATACTTTATCCACCACATTTCTATTATCGAATCCCACGGCACCTTGGGCAAGACAACTTCGATTCACGTGAAGGCTGGGCCCGCAAACCGAGGGCGTAGGGCTTGTGACAAGGTCTCCGTCCCTCCGGTGCCCATAACTTTTGATCCGTAAGGAGTTACGTGGTGCACAGCATACCGTTGCAAAGCTCTCCGAGAGCTCTACGACGGGTACAGTTAGCTAGCTCGCTGTGCCCTTTTTGGAGCTCAAAATCGAATGTTTTCATTAGTTTCGGGCCATTTTTCTACTTTTGCTCTGTTTTTCCATCCCGGATCGTACGTCGTGAGCTGTTAAAAGGACGACAACCTTACTCGTGGGATATTAGAAGACCCTACATCACGTTGATATCACGTCTTGCGAGGTTGCTGCGTTGTTAAAGCAGATGGGTTGTCGTTAAGCCCATTGGGCCTTTTGAATGGACCATCTCTCAAGGCTGGGACTGTGAACCGTTAACAAATAAAGGAATTGTGCCCTCAACATGACGGGTTCAATCATACCAGCACTAATGCACCGGATCCCATTGGAACTCTGAAGTTAAGCGTGCTTGGGCGAGAGTTGTATTAGGATGGGTGACCCCCTGGGAAGTCCTCGTGTTGCACCTCCCTTTTCAATTTTTTTTGCTCCGGTTAGGGTTGCCAAAATACTTTATCCACCACATTTCTATTATCGAATCCCACGGCACATTGGGCAAGACAACTTCGCTTCACGTGAAGGCTGGGCCCGCAAACCGAGGGCGTAGGGCTTGTGACAAGGTCTCCGTCACTCCGGTGCCCATAAATTTTGATCCGTAAGGAGTTACGGGGCGCACAACATACCGTTGCAAAGCTCTCCGAGAGCTCTACGACGGGGGCAGCAAGCTAGCTCGCTGTGCCCTTTTTGGAGCGCAAAATCGAATGTTTTCATCTGTTTCGGGCCACTTTTCTTCTTTTGTACTGTTTTTCCATCCCGTATCATACGTCGTGAGCTGTTAAAAGGACGACAACCTTACTCGCGGGACATTAGAGGTCCCTACATCGCGTCGATATCACGTCTTGCGAGGATGCTGCGTTGTTGAAGCGGATGGGTTGTCGTTAAGCCCATTGGGCCTTTTGAATAGGCCATCTCCCTAGGCTGGGACTGTGAACCGTTAACACATAAAGGAATTGTGCCCTCAACATGACGGGTGCGATCATACCAGCACTAATGCACCGGATCCCATTCGAACTCCGAAATTAAGCGTGCTTGGGCGAGAGTAGTCCTAGGATGGGTGACCCCCTGGGAAGTCCTCGTGTTGCACCCCCCTTTTCAATTTTTTTTGCTCCGGTTAGGGTTGCCAAAATAATTTATCCACCACTTTTCTATTATCGAATCCCACGACACCTTGGGGAAGACAACTTCGCTTCACGTTATGGCTGGGCCCGCAAACCGAGGGCGTAGGGCTTGTGACAAGGTCTCCGTCGCTCCGGTGCCCATAACTTTTGATCCGTAAGGAGTTGCACGGCGCACAACATACCGTTGCAAAGATTTCCAAGAGCTCTACGATGGGGGCAGTGAGCTAGCTCTATGTGCCCTTTTTGGAGTGCAAAATCGAATGTTTTCATCTGTTTCGGGCCACTTTTCATCTTTGGCTCTGTTTTTCCGTCCCGTATCGTACGTCGTGAGCTGTTAAAAGGACGACAACCTTACTCGCGAAACATTAGAGGTCCCTACATCACGTCGATATCACGTCTTGCGAGGATTCTGCGTTGTTGAATCGGATGGGTTGTCGTTAAGCCCATTGGGCCTTTTGAATGGGCCATCTCCCTAGGCTGGGACTGTGAACCGATAACACAAAAAGGAATTGTGCCCTCAACATGACGGGTGCGATCATACCAGCACTAATGCACCGGATCCCATTAGAACTCCGAAATTAAGCGTGCTTGGGCGAGAGTAGTCCTAGGATGGGTGACCCCCTGGGAAGTCCTTGTGTTGCACCCCCCTTTTCAATTTTTTTTGCTCCGGTTATGGTTGCCAAAATACTTTATCCACCACATTTCTATTATCGATTCCCATGACACCTTGGGCAAGACAACTTTGCTTCACGTGAAGGCTGGGCCCGCAAACCGAGGTTGTATGGCTTGTGACAAGGTCTCCATCGCTCCGGTGCCCATAACTTTTGATCCGTAAGGAGTTACGAGGCGCACAGCATACCATGGCAAAGCACTCCGAGAGCTCTACAACAGGGGCAGCCAGCTAGCATGCTGTGCCCTTTTTGGAGCTCAAAATCGAATGTTTTCATCAGTTTCGGGCCACTTTTCTTATTTTGCTCTGTTTCTCCGTCCCGGATCGTAGGTCGTGAGCTATTAAAAGGACGACAACCTTACTCGCGGGACATTAGAGGACCCTACATCTCGTCCATATCACGTCTTGCGAGGTTGCTGCGTTGTTAAAGCGGATGGGTTATCGTTAAGCCCATTGGGCCTTTTGAATGGACCACCTCTCAAGGCTGTGACTGTGAACCGTTAACACATAAAAGAATTGTGCCCTCAACATGATAGGTGCGATCATACCAGCACTAATGCACCGGATCCTATCAGAACTCCGAAGTTAAGCGTGCTTGGCCGAGAGTAATACTAGGATGGGTCACCCCCTCGGAAGTCCTCGTCTTGCACTCCCTTTTTCAATTTTTTTTGCTCCGGTTAGGGTTGCCAAAATACTTTATCCACAACATTTCTATTATCGAATTCCACGGCATCTTGGGCAAGACAACTTCGCTTCACGTGAAGGCTGGGCCCGCAAACCGAGGGCGTAGGGCTTGTGACAAGGTCTCCGTCCCTCCGGTGCCCATAACTTTTGATTCGTAAGGAGTTACGCGACGCACAGCATACCGTTGCAAAGCTCTCCGAGAGCTCTACGACGGGGGCAGCTAGCTAGCTCGCTGTGCCCTTTTTGGAGCTCAAAATTGAATGTTTTCATTAGTTTCGGGCCACTTTTCGACTTTTGCTCTGTTTTTCCGTCCTGGATCGTACGTCGTGAGCTGTTAAAAGGACGACAACCTTACTCGCGGGACATTAGAAGACCCTACATCACGTCGATATCACGTCTTGCGAGGTTGCTACGTTGTTAAAGCGGATGGGTTGTCGTTAAGCCCATTGGGCCTTTTGAATGGACCATCTCTCAAGGCTGGGACTGTGAACCGTTAACACATAAAGGAATTGTGCCCTCAACATGACGGGTGCGATCATACCAGCACTAATGCACCGGATCCCATTAGAACTCCGAAATAAAGCGTGCTTGGGCGAGAGTAGTCCTAGGATGGGTGACCCACTAGGAAGTCCTCACGTTGCACCCACCTTTTCAATTTTTTTTGCTCCGGTTAGGGTTGCCAAAATACTTTATCCACCACATTTCTATTATCGAATCCCACGACACCTTGGGCAAGACAACTTGGCTTCACGTGGAGGCTGGGCCCGCAAACAAAGGGCGTAGGTCTTGTGACAAGGTCTCCATCGCTCCGGTGCCCATAACTTTTGATCCGTAAGGAGTTACGCAGCGCATATCATACCGTTGTAAAGCCCTCCAACAGCACTACGAAGGGTCAGCGAGCTTGGTCCCTGTGCCCTTTTTGGAGCCCAAAATCGAATGTTTTCATCAGTTTCAGGCCACTTTTCTTCTTTTGCTCTGTTTTTTTGTCCCGTATCGTACGTCGTGAGCTGTTAAAAGGATGACAACCTTACTCGCGGGACATTAGAGGTCCCTACATCGCGTCGATATCACGTCTTGCGAGGATGCTGCGATGTTGAAGCGGATGGGTTGTTGTTAAGCTCATTGGGCCTTTTGAATGGGCCATCTCTCTGGGCTGGGACTGTGAACCGTCAACACATAATGGATTTGCGCCCTCAACATGATGGCTGCAATCATACCAGCACTAATGCAACAGATCCCATCAGAACTCCGAAGTTAAGCATGCTTGGGCGAGAGTAGTACTAGGATGAGTGACCCCTTGGGAAGTCCTCATGTTGCACCCCCCTTTTCAATTTTTTTTGCTCCGGTTAGGGTTTCGAAAATACTTTATCCACCACATTTCTATTATCGAATCCCACGGCACCTTGGGCAAGACAACTTCGCTTCACGTGAAATCGGGGCCCGCAAACTGAGGTCGTAGGCTTGTGACAAGGTCTCCATCGCTCCGGGGCCCATAACTTTTGATCCGTAAGGAGTTACGCGGCGCACATCATACCGTTGCAAAGCTCTCCAAGAGCTCTACGACGGGGGCAGCGAGCTAGCTCGCTGTGCCCTTTTTGGAGCCCAAAATCGAATGTTTTCATCAGTTTCGGTCCACTTTTCTTCTTTTGCTCTGTTTTTCCGTCCCGTATCGTACGTCGTGAGTTGTTAAAAGGACGACAATCTTACTCACGGGACATTAGAGGTCCCTATATCGCGTCGATATCACGTCTTGCGAGGATGCTGTGTTGTTGAAGCGGATGGGTTGTCGTTAAGCCCATTGGGCCTTTTGAATGGGCCATCTCTCTAGGCTGGGACTGTGAACCGTTAACACATAAAGGAATTGTGCCCGCAACATGACGGGTGCGATCATACCAGCACTAATGCACCGGATCCCTTTAGAACTCCGAAGTTAAGCGTGCTTGGGCGGGAGTAGTCCTAGGATGGGTGACCCCCTGGGAAGTGCTCGTGTTGCACCCCCCTTTTCAATTTTTTTTGCTCCGGTTAGGGTTGCCAAAATACTTTATCCACCACATTTCTATTATAGAATCCCACGACACCTTGGGCAAGACAACTTCGCTTCACGTGAAGGCTGGGCCCGCAAACTGAGGGTGTAGGGCTTGTGACAAGGTCTCCGTCGCTCCGGTGCCCATAACTTTTGATCCATAAGGATTTACGCGGCGCACAACATACCGTTGCAAAGCTCTCCGAGAGCTCCACGACAGGGGCAGCCAGCGAGTTTGCCGTGCCCTTTTTGGAGCTCAAAATCGAATGTTTTCATCAGTTTCGGGCCACTTTTGTTATTTTGCTCTGTTTTTCGGTCCCGTATCATACGTCGTGAGCTATTAAAAGGACGACAACCTTACTCGCGGGACGTTAGAGGACCCTACATTGCGTCCATATCACGTCTTGCGAGGTTGCTGCGTTGTTGAAGCGGATGGGTTGTCGTTAAGCCCATTGGGCTTTTTGAATGGACCACCTCTCAAGGTTGTGACTGTCAACTGTTAACACATAAAGGAATTGTGCCCTCAACATGACGGGTGCGGTCATACCAGAACTAATGCACCGGATCCCATCAGAACTCCGAAGTTAAGCATGCTTGGGCGAGAGTAGTACTAGGATGGGTGACCCCCTGGGAAGTCCTCGTGTTCCACCCCCCTTTTCTATTTTTTTTTCTCCGGTTAGTGTTGCCAAAATACTTTATCCACCACATTTCTATTATCGAATCCCAAGGCACCTTGGGCAAGACAACCTCGCTTCACGTGAAGGATGGGCCCAAAAACCGAGGGCGTAGGGCTTGTGACAAGATCTCCGTCGCTCCGGTGCCCATAACTTTTGATCCGTAAGGAGTTACGCGGCACACAGCATACCGTTCGAAAGCTCTCCAAGAGCTCTACGATGGGGGCAGCGAGCATGCTCGCTGTGCCCTTTTTGGAACTCAAAATCAAATGTTTTCATCAGTTTCGGGCCAATTTTCTTCTTTTGCTATATTTTTCCATCCCGTATCGTACGTCGTGAGCTGTTAAAAGGACGACAACCTTACTCGCGTCACATTAGAGGACCTTACATCACGTCCATATCACGTCTTGCGAGGATTATGCGTTGTTGAAGCGGATGGGTTGTCGTTAAGCCCATTGGGCCTTTTGAATGGGCCATCTCTCTAGGCTGGGACTGTGAACTGTTAACACATAAAGGAATTGTGCCCTCAACATGACGGGTGCGATCATACCAGCACTAATGCACCGGATCCTATCAGAACTCCGAAGTTAAGCGTGCTTGGGCGAGAGTAGTCCTAGGATGGGTGACCCCCTGGGAAGTCCTCATGTTGCACCCCCCTTTTCAATTTTTTTTGCTCCGGTTAGGGTTGCCAAAATACTTTATCCACCACATTTCTATTATCGAATCCCACGACACCTTGGGCAAGACAACTTTGCTTCACGTGAAGGCTGGGCCTGCAAACCGAGGGTGTAGGGCTTGTGACAAGGTCTCCGTCGCTCCGGTGCCCTTAACTTTTGATCCGTAAGGAGTTACGCGGCGCAAATCATACCGTTGCAAAGCTCTCCGGGAGCACTACGACAGGGGCAGCCAGCTAGCATGCTGTGCCCTTTTTGGAGCCCAAAATCGAATGTTTTCATCAGTTTCGGGCCACTTTTCTTTTTTTGCTCTGTTTTTCCGTCACGGATCGTGCATCGTGAGCTATTAAAAGGACGACAACCTTACTCGCGGGACATTAGAGGACCCTACATCGCGTCCATATCACGTCTTGCGAGGTTGCTGCGTTGTTGAAGCGGATGGGTTGTCGTTAAGCCCATTGGGCCTCTTGAATGGGCCATCTCTCTAGGCTGGGACTGTGAACCGTTAACACATAAAGGAATTGTGCCCTCGACATGACGGGTGCGATCATACCAGCACTAATACACCGGATCCAGTCAGAACTCCGAAGTTAAGCGTGCTTGGACGAGAGTAGTCCTAGGATGGGTGACCCCCTAGGAAGTCCTAGTGTTGCACCCCCCTTTTCAATTTTTTTTGCTCCGGTTAGGGTTGCCAAAATACTTTATCCACCAGATTTCTATTATCGAATCCCACGACAACTTGGGCAAGACAACTTTGCTTCACGTGAAGGCTGGGCCTGCAAACTGAGGGTGTAGGGCTTATGACAAGGTCTCCGTCGCTCCGGTGCCCATAACTTTTGATCCGTAAGGAGTTACGCGGCGCACAGCATACCGTTCCAAAGCTCTCCGAGAGCTCTACGACAGGGGTAGCCAGCTAGCTTGCTGTGCCCTTTTTGGAGCTCAAAATCGAATGTTTTCATCAGTTTTGGGCCACTTTTCTTATTTTGCTCTGTTTTTCCGTCACGGATCGTACGTTGTGAGCTATTAAAAGGACGACAACCTTACTCGCGGGACATTAGAGGACCCTACATCGCGTCCATATCACGTCTTGCGAGGTTGCTGCGTTGTTGAAGCGGATGGGTTGTCGTTAAGCCCATTGGGCCTTTTGAATGGACCACCCCTCAAGGCTGTGACTGTGAACCATTAACACATAAAGGAATTGTGCCCTCAACATGACGGGTGCGATCATACTAGCACTAATGCACCGAATCCCATCAAAACTCCGAAGTTAAGCGTGCTTGGGCGAGAGTAGTACTAGGATGGGTGACCCCCTGGGAAGTCCTTGTGTTGCACCCTCATTTTCAATTTTTATTGGCCCGGTTAGGGTTGCCAAAATTCTTTATCCACCACATTTCTATTATCGAATCCCACGGCACCTTGGGCAAGACAACTTCGCTTCACGTTGAGGCTTGGCCCGCAAACCGAGGGCGTAGGTCTTGTGACCAGGTCTCCGTCACTCCGGTGCCCATAACTTTTGATCCGTAAGGAGTTACGCGCCGCACAGCATACCGTTGCAGAGCCCTCCAACAGCTCTACGATGGAGGCAGGCAGCTAGCGCACTGTGCTCTTTTTGGAGCTCAAAATCGAATGTTTTCATCATTTTCGGGCTACTTTTCTTCTTTTGCTATGTTTTTCCGTCCCGTATCGAACGTCGTGAGCTGTTAAAAGGACGACAACCTTACTCGCGGGACATTAGAGGGCCTTACATCGCGTCCATATCACGTCTTGCGAGGTAGCTGCGTTGTTGAAGCTGATGGGTTATCGTTAATCCCATTGGTCCTTTTGAATGGACTACCTCTCAAGGCTGTGACTGTGAACTGTTAACACATAAAGGAATTGTGCCCTCAACGTGACGGGTGCGATCATACCAGCACTAATGCACCGGATCCCATCAGAACTCCGAAGTTAAGCGTGCTTGGGCGAGAGTAGTCCTAGGATGGGTGATCCCCTGGGAAGTCCTCGTGTTGCACCCTCCTTTTCTTATTTTGCTCTGTTTTTCGGTCACGTATCGTACGTCGTGAGCTATTAAAAGGGATGACAACCTTACTCGCAGGACATTAGAGGACCCTACATCGCGTCCATATCACGTCTTGCGAGGTTGCTGCGTTGTTGATGCGGATGGGTTGTCGTTAAGCCCATTGGGCCTTTTGAATGGACCATCTCTCAAGGCTGACACTGTGAACCGTTAACACATAAAGGAATTGTGCCCTAAACATGACGGGTGCGATGATACCAGCACTAATGCACCGGATCCCATCAGAACTCCGAAGTTAAGCATTCTTGGGCGAGAGTAGTATTAGGATGGGTGACCCCCTGGGAAGTCCTCGTGTTGCAGCCCCCTTGTCAATTTTTTTTGCTCCGATTAGGGTTGCCAAAATACTTTATCCACCACATTTCTATTATCGAATCCCACGGCACCTTGGGCAAGACAACTTCGCTTCACGTGAAGGCTGGGCCCGCAAACCGAGGGCGTAGGGCTTGTGACAAGGTCTCCGTCGCTCCGGTACCCATAACTTTTGATCCGTAAGGAGTTACGCGGCGCACAGCATACCGTTGCAAAGCTCTCCAATAGCTCTACGATGGGGGCAGCAAGCTAGCTCGTTGTGCCCTTTTTGGAGCTCAAAATCTAATGTTTTCATCAGTTTCGGGCCACTTTTCTTCTTTTGCTATGTTTTTCCGTCCCGTATCGTACGTCGTGAGCTGTTAAAAGGACGACAACCTTACTCGCGGAACATTAGAGGACCTTACATCTTGTCCATATCACGTCTTGCGAGGTTGCTGCGTTGTTGAAGCAGATGGGTTGTCGTTAAGCCCATTGGGCCTTTTGAATGGACCACCTCTCCAGGCAGTGACTGTGAACTGTTAACACATAAAGGAATTGTACCCTCAACGTGACGGGCGCGATCATACCAGTACTAATGCACCGGATCCCATCAGAACTCTGAAGTTAAGCGTGCTTAGGCGAGAGTAGTCCTATGATGGGTGACCCCCTGGGAAGTCCTCGTGTTGCACCCCCCTTTTCTTATTTTGCTCTGTTTTTCCGTCACGGATCGTACGTCGTGAACTATTAAAAGGACGACAACCTTACTCGCGGGACATTAGAGGACCCTACATCGCGTCCATATCACATCTTAAGAGGTTGTTGCGTTGTTGAAGCGGATGGGTTGTCGTTAAGCCCATTGGGCCTTTTGAATGGGCCATCTCTCTAGACTGGGACTCTGAATTGTTAACACATATAGGAATTATGCCCTCAAGATGACGGGTGCGATCATACCAGCACTAATGCACCGGATCCCTTCAGAACTCCGAAGTTAAGCGTGCTTGGGCGAGAGTAGTCCTAAGATTGGTGACCCCCAGGGAAGTCCTCGTGTTGCACCCCGCTTTTCAATTTTTTTTGCTCCGGTTGGGGTTGCCAAAATACTTTATCCACCACATTTCTATTATCGAATCCCACGGCACCTTGGGCAAGACAACTTCGCTTCACGTGAAGGCTGGGCCCGCAAGCTGAGGGCGTAGGGCTTGTGACAAGGTCTCCGTCGCTCCGGTGCCCATAACTTTTGATCTGTAAGGAGTTTCGCGGCGCACATCATACCGTTGCAAAGCTCTCCAATAGCTCTACGATGGGGGCAGCGAGCTAGCTCGCTATTCCCATTTTGCAGCAGAAAATCGAATGTTTTCATCAGTTTCAGGCCACTTTTCTTTTTTTGCTATGTTTTTCCGTCCCGTATCGTACATCGTGAGCTGTTAAAAGGACAACAACCTTACTCGCAGAACATTATAGGACCTTACATCGCGTCCATATCACGTCTTGCGAGGATGCTGCATTGTTGAAGCGGATGGGTTGTCGTTAAGCCCATTGGGCCTTTTGAATGGGCCATCTCTCTAGGCTGGGATTGTGAACTGTTAACACATAATGGAATTGTGCCCTCAACATGACGGGTGCGATCATACCAGCACTAATCCACCGGATCCCATCAGAACTCTGAAGTTAATCGTGCTTGGGCGAGAGTAGTCCTAGGATGGGTGACCCCCTGGGAAGTCCTCGTGTTGCACCCCCTTTTTCAATTTTTTTTGCTCCTGTTAGGGTTGCCAAAATACTTTATCCACCACATTTCTATTATCGAATCCCACGACACCTTGGGCAAGACAACTTTGCTTCACGTGAAGGCTGGGCCTGCAAACCGAGGGTGTAGGGCTTGTGACAAGGTCTCCGTCACTCCGGTGCCCATAACTTTTGAGCCGTAAGGAGTTACGCGGCGCACAGCATACCGTTACAAAGCTCTCCAAGAGCTCTACGATGTGGGCAGCGTGCTAGCTTGCTGTGCACTTTTTGGAGCTCAAAATCGAATGTTTTCATCAGTTTCGGGCCACTTTTCTTCTATTACTATGTTTTTCCGTCCCGTATCGTACGTCGTGAGCTGTTAAAAGGACGACAACCTTACTCGAGGGACATTATAGGACCTTACATTGCGTCCATATCACGTCTTGCGAGGTTGCTGCGTTGTTGAAGCGGATGGGTTGTCGTTAAGCCCATTGGGCCTTTTGAATGGACCACCTCTCAAGGCTGTGACTGTGAACTGTTAACACATAAAGGAATTGTGCCCTCAACATGACGGGTGCGATCTTACCAGCACTAATACACCGGATCCCATCAGAACTCCGAAGTTAAGCGTGCTTGGGCGAGTGTAGTCCGGGGATGGGTGACCCCCTGGGAAGTCCTCGTGTTGCACCCCCCTTTTCAATTTTTTTTGCTCCGGTTAGGGTTGCCAAAATTCTTTATCCACCACATTTCTATTATCGAATCCCACAACACCTTGGGCAAGACAACTTTGCCTCACGGGAAGGCTGGCCCTGCAAACCGAGGGTGTAGGGCTTGTGACAAGGTGTCCGTCGCTCCGGTGCCCATACCTTTTGATCCGTAAGGAGTAACGAGGCCCACACCATTCCGTTGCAAAGCTCTCCGAGAGCACTACGACAGGGGCTGCCAGCAAGCTTGTGTGCCCTTTATGGAGCTCAAAATTGAATGTTTTCATCAGTTTCGGGCCACTTTTCTTTTGCTATGATTTTCCGTCACGGATCGTACATCGTGAGCTATTAAAAGGACGACAACCTTACTCGCGGGACATTAGAGGACCCTACATCGCGTCCATATCATGTCTTGCGAGGTTGCTGCGTTGTTGAAGCGGATGGGTTGTCGTTAAACCCATTGGGCCTTTTGTATAGGCCATCTCTCTGGGATGGGACTGTGTACTATCAACACATAAAGGAATTGTGTGCGATCACACCAACACTAATGCACCGGTTCCCATCAGAACTCCGAAGTTAAGCGTGCTTGGGCGAGAGTAGTACTAGGATGGGTGACCCCCTGGGAAGTCCTCGTGTTGCACCCCCCTTTTCAATTTTTTTTGCTCCGGTTAGGGTTGCCAAAATACTTTATCCACCACATTTCTATTATCGAATCCCACGGCACCTTGGGCAAGACAACTTCGCTTCACGTGAAGGCTGGGCCCGCAAACCGAGGGCGTAGGGCTTGTGACAAGGTCTCCGTCGCTCCGGTGCCCATAACTTTTGATCCGTAAGGAGTTACGCGGTGCACAACATACCGTTGCAAAGCTCTCCAAGAGCTCTACGATGGGGGCAGCGAGCTAGCTCGCTATTCCCTTTTTGGATCTCAAAATCGAATGTTTTCTTCAGTTTCGGGCCACTTTTCTTCTTTTACTATGTTTTTCCGTCCCGTATCGTACGTCGTGAGCTGTTAAAAGGACGACAACCTTACTCGCGGGACATTATAGGACCTTACATCGCGTCCATATCACGTCTTGCGAGGATGATGCGTTGTTGAAGCGGATGGGTTGTCGTTAAGCCTATTGGGCCTTTTGAATGGGCCATCTCTCTAGGCTGGGACTGTGAACTGTTAACACATAAAGGAATTGTGCCGTCAACATGACGGGTGCGATCATACCAGCACTAGTGCACCGGATCCCATCAGAACTCCGAAGTCAAGCGTGCTTGGGCGAGAGTAGTCCTAGGATGGGTGACCCCCTGGGAAGTACTCGTGTTGCACCCCCCTTTTCAATTTTTTTTGCCCCGGTTAGGGTTGCCAAAATATTTTATCCACCACATTTCTATTATCGAATCCCACGACACCTTGGGCAAGAAAACTTTGCTTCACGTGAAGGCTGGGCCTGCAAACCGAGGGTGTAGGGCTTGTGACAAGGTCTCCGTCGCTCCGGTGCCCATAACTTTTGATCCGTAAGGAGTTACGCGGCGCACAGCATACCATTGCAAAGCTATCCGTGAGCTCTACGACAGGGGCAGCCAGCTAGCTCGCTGTGCCGTTTTTGGAGCTCAAAATCGAATGTTTTCATCAGTTTCGGGCCACTTTTCTTATTTTGCTCTATTTTTACGTCACGGATCGTACGTCGTGAGCTATTAAAAGGACGACAACCTTACTCGCGGGACATTAGAGGACCCTACATCGTGTCCATATCACATCTTGTGAGGTTGCTGCGTTGTTAAAGCGGATGGGTTGTCGTTAAGCCCATTGGGCCTTTTGAATGGACCACCTCTCAAGGCTGCGACTGTGAACCATTAACACATAAAGGAATTGTGCCCTCAACATGACGGTTACGATCATACCAGCATTAATGCACCGGATCCCATCAGAACTCCGACGTTAAGCGTGCTTGGGCGAGAGTAGTACTAGGATGGGTGACCCCCTGGGAAGTCCTCGTGTTGCACCCCCTTTTCAATTTTTTTTTCTCCGATTAGGGTTGCCAAAATACTTTATCCACCATATTTCTATTATCGAATCCCACGGTACCTTGGGCAAGACAACTTCACTTCACGTGAAGGATGGGCCCGCAAACCGAGGGTGTAGGGCTTGTGACAAGGTCTCCGTCGCTCCGGTGCCCATAACTTTTGATCCGTGAGGAGTTACGCGACGCACAGCATATCGTTGCAAAGCTCTCCGAGAGCTCTACGACGGGGGCAGCAAGCTTGCTCGTTGTGCCCTTTTTGGAGCTGAAAATCGAATATTTTTATCAGTTTCGGGACACTTTTCTTCTTTTGCTCTGTTTTTCCGTCCCGTATCGTACGTCCTGAGCTGTTAAAAGGACGGCAACCCTACTCGCGGGACATTAGAGGTCCCTACATCGTGTCGATATCACGTCTTGCGAGGATGCTGCGTTGTTGAAGCGGATGGGTTGTTGTTAAGCCCATTGGGCCTTTTGAATGGGCCATCTCTCTAGGCTAGGACTCTGAACCGTTAACACATAAAGGAATTGTGTCCTCAACATGACGGGTACGATCATACCAGCACTATTACACCGGATCCCATCAGAACTCCCAAGTTAAGCGTGCTTGGGCGAGAGTAGTCCTAGGATGGGTGACCCACTAGGAAGTCCTCGTGTTGCACCCACCTTTTCAATTTTTTTTGCTCCGGTTAGGGTTGCCAAAATACTTTATCCACCACATTTCTATTATCGAATCTCACGAAACCTTGGGCAAGACAACTTCGCTTCACGTGAAGGCTGGGGCCGCAAACCGAGGGTGTAGGGCTTGTGACAAGGTCACCGTCGCTCCGGTGCCCATAACTTTTGATCCGTAAGGAGTTACGCGGCGCACAGCATACCGTTGCAAAGCTCTCCAAGAGCTATACGACGGGGGCAGCCAGCTAGCTCGCTTTGCCCTTTTTGTAGCTCAAAATCGAATGTTTTCATCAGTTTCGGGCCACTTTTCTTCTTTTGCTCTGTTTTTCCGTCCCGTATCGTACGTTGTGAGCTGTTAAAAGGACGACAACCTTACTCGCGGGACATTAGAGGTCCCTACATCGCGTCGATATCACGTCTTGCGAGGTTGCTGCGTTGTTGAAGCGGATGGGTTGTCGTTAAGCCCATTGGGCCTTTTGAATGGACCATCTCTCAAGGCTGGGACTGTGAACCGTTAACACATAAAGGAATTGTGCCCTCAACATGACGGGTGCGATCATACAAGCACTAATGCACCGGATCCGATCAGAACTCCGAAGTTAAGCGTGCTTGGCCGAGAGTAGTACTAGGATTGGTGACCCCCTGGGAATTCCTCGTGTTGCACCCCCTTTTCAATTTTTTTTGCTCCGGTTGGGGTTGCCAAAATACTTTATCCACCACATTTCTATTATCGAATCGTACGGCACCTTGGGCAAGACAACTTCGCTTCACGTAAAGGTTGGGCCTGCAAACCGAGGGCGTAGGGCTTGTGACAAGGTCTCCGTCGCTCCAGTGCCCATAACTTTTGATTCGTAAAGAGTTACGAGGTGCACAGCATACCGAAGTTAAGCGTGCTTGGGCGAGAGTTGTCCTAGGATGGGTGACCCCCGGGGAAGTCCTCGTGTTGCACCCCCCTTTTCAATTTTTTTTGCTCCGGTTAGGGTTGCCAAAATACTTTATCCACCACATTTCTATTACCGAATCCCATAGAACATTGGGCAAGACAACTTCGCTTCACGTAGAGGTTGGGCCCGCAAACTGAGACGTAGGGCTTGTGACCAGGTCTCCGTCGCTTTGGTGCCTATAACTTTTGATCTGTAGGGAGTTACACGACGCACAACATATCATTGCAAAGCTCTCCGAGAGCTCTACGACGGGGGCAGCAAGCTTGCTCACTGTGCCCTTTTTGGAGCTCAAAATCGAATGTTTTCATCAGTTTCGGGCCACTTTTCTTCTTTTGCTCTGTTTTTTCGTCCCGGATCGTACGTCGTGAGCTATTAAAACGATGACAACCTTACTCGCGGGACATTAGAGGACCGTACATTGCGTCCATATCACATCTTGTGAGGTTGCTGCGTTGTTGAAGCAGATGGGTTGTCGTTAAGCCCATTGGGCCTTTTGAATGGGCCATCTCTCTAGGCTGGGACTGTGAACTGTTAACACATAAAGGAAATGTGCCCTCAACATGACGGGTGTGATCATACCTGCACTAATGCACCGGATCCCATTAGAAATCCGAAGTTAAGCGTGCTTGGGCGAGAGTAGTACTAGGATGGGTGTCCCCCTGGGAAGTCCTCGTGTTGCACCCCCTTTTCAATTTTTTTTGCTCCGGTTAGGGTTGCCAAAATACTTTAACTACCACATTTCTATTATCGAATCCCACTGCACCTTGGGCAAGACAACTTTGCTTCACGTGAAGGCTGGGCCCGCAAACCGAGGGCGTAGGGCTTGTGACAAGGTCTCCGTCGCTCCGGTGCCCATAACTTTTGATCCGTAAGTAGTTACGTGACGCACAGCATACCGTTGCAAAGCACTCCGAGACCTCTACGATTGTGGCAGCGAGGTCAGTCGCTATGCCCTTTTTGGAGCTCAAAATCGAATGTTTTCATCAATTTCGGGCCACTTTTCTTATTTTGCTCTGTTTTTCCGTCCCAGATCGTATGTCGTGAACTATTAAAAGGATGACAACCTTACTCGCGGGATATTAGAGGACCCTACATCGCATCCATATCACGTCTTGCGAGGTTGCTGGGTTGTTGAAGTGGATGAGTTGTCGTTAAGCCCATTGGGCCTTTTGAATGGACCACCTCCCAAGGCTGGGACTGTGAACTGTTAACACATAAAGGAATTATGCCCTCAACATGACGGGTGCGATCATACCAGCACTAATGCACCGGATCCCATCAGAACTCCGAAGTTAAGCGTGCTTGGGCGAGAGTAGTACTAGGATGGGTGACCCCCTGGGAAGTCCTCGTGTTGCACCCACTTTTCAATTTTTTTTGCTCCGGTTAGGGTTGCCAAGATACTTTATCCACCACATTTCTATTATCGAATCCCACGGCACCTTGGGCAAGACAACTTTGCCTCACGTAGAGGCTGGGCCCGCAAACCGAGGACGTGGGGCATGAGACAAGGTCTCCGTCGCTTAAGTGCCCATAACTTTTGATCCGTAAGGAGTTACGCAGTGCACAGCATATCGTTGGAAAGCTCTTCGAGAGCTCTACGACAGGCGTAGCAAGCTTGCTCACTGTGCCCTTTTTGGAGATCAAAATCGAATGTTTTCGTGAGTTTCGGGCCACTTTTCTTCCTTTGCTCTATTTTTTCGTCCCGGATCATACGTCGTGAGCTTTTAAAAGGACGACAACCTTACTCGCGGGACATTAGAGGACCCTACATCGCGTCCATATCACATCTTGCGAGGTTGCTACATTGTTGAAGCGGATGGGTTGTTGTTAAGCCCATTGGGCCTTTTGAATGGGCCATCTCTCTAGGCTGGGACTGTGAACCGTTAACACATAAAGGAATTGTGCCCTCAACATGACGGGTGTGATCATACCAGAACTAATGCACCGGATCCCATCAGAAATCCGAAGTTAAGCGTGCTTATGCGAGAGTAGTACTAGGATGGGTGACCCCTTGGGAAGTCCTCGTGTTGCACCCCCTTTTCAATTTTTTTTGCTCCGGTTAGGGTTGCCAAAATACTTTATCCACCACATTTCTATTATCGAATCCCACGGCACCTTGGGCAAGACAACTTCGCTTCACGTGAAGGCTGGGCCCGCAAACCGAGGGCGTAGGGCTTGTGACAAGGTCTAAGTCGCTACGGTGCCCATAACTTTTGATCCGTAAGTAGTTACGCGACGCACAGCATACCGTTGCAAAGCTCTCCGAGAGCTCTACGACTGGGGCAGCTAGATCGCTCGCTATGCCCTTTTTGGAGCTCAAAATCGAATGTTTTCATCAGTTTTGGGACACTTTTCTTATTTTTCTCTGTTTTTCCGTCCCGGATCGTACGTCGTGAGCTATTAAAAGGACGACAACCTTACTCGCGGGACATTAGAGGACCCTACATTGCGTCCATATCACGTTTTGTGAGGTTGCGGCGTTGTTGAAGCGGATGGGTTGTCGTTAAGCCCATTGGGCCTTTTGAATGGACCATCTCTCAAGGCTGGGACTGTGAACAGTTAACACATAAAGCAATTGTGCCCTCAACATGACGGGTGCGATCATACCAGCACTAATGCACCGGATCCCATCAGAACTACGAAGTTAAGCGTGCTTGGGCAAGAGTAGTACTAGGATGGGTGACCCCCTGGAAAGTCCTCGTGTTGTACCCCCTTTTCAATTTTTTTTTGCTCCGGTTAGGGTTGCTAAAATACTTTATCCAACACATTTCTATTATCGAATCCCATGGTACCTTGGGCAAGACAACTTCACTTCCCGTGAAGGCTGGGCCCGCAAATCGAGGGCGTAGAGCTTGTGACAAGGTCTTTGTCACTCCGGTACCCATAACTTTTGATCCGTAAGGAGTTACGCGGCGCACAGCATACCGTTGCATAGCCCTCCGAGAGCTCTACGACGGGGGTAGCCAGCTAGCCCACTGTGCCCATTTTAGAGCCCAAAATCGAACGTTTTAATCAGTTTCGGGCCACTTTTCTTGTTTTGCTCTATTTTTTCGTCCCGTATCATACGTCGTGAGGAGTTAAAAGGACGACAACCTTACTCGCGGGACATTAGAGGACCCTACAACGCGTCGATATAACGTCTTGCGAGGTTGCCGCGTTGTTGAAGCGAATGGGTTGTCGTTAAGCCCATTGGGCCTTTTGAGTGGACTATCTCTCAAGGCTGGAACTGTGAACCGTTAACACATAAAGGAATTGTGCCCTCAACATGACGGGTGCGATCATACTAGCACTAATGCACCGGATCCCATCAGAACTCTGAAGTTAAGCGTGCTTGGGCGAGAGTAGTATTAGAATGGGTGACCCCTCGGGAAGTCCTCTTGTTCCACCCCCCCTTTTCAATTTTTTTTGCTCCGGTTAGGGTTGCCAAAATACTTTATCCACCACATTTCTATTATCGAATCCCACGGCACCTTGGGCAAGAAAACTTCGCTTCACGTGAAGGCTGGGCCCGCAAACCGAGGGCGTAGGGCTTGTGACAAGGTCTCCGTCGCTCCGGTGCCCATAACTTTTGATCCGTAAGGAGTTACGCGGCGCACAGCATACCGTTGGAAAGCTCTCCGAGAGCTCTACGACAGGGGCAGCCAACTAGCTCGCTGTACCCTTTTTGTAGCTCAAAATCGAATGTTTTCATCAGTTTCGGGCCACTTTTCTTCTTTTGCTCTGTTTTTTCGTCCCGTATCGTACGTCGTGAGCTGTTAAAAGGATGACAACCTTACTCGCGGGACATTAGAGGAACCTACATCGCATCCATATCATGTCTTGCGAGGTTGCTGCGTTGTTGAAGCGGATGGGTTGTCGTTAAGCCCATTGGGCCTTTTGAATGGACCACCTCTCAAGGCTGGGACTGTGAACCGTTAACACATAAAGGAATTGTGCCCTCAACATGATGGGTGCGATCATACCAACACTAATGCACCGGATCCCATCAGAACTCCGAAGTTAAGCGTGCTTGGGCGAGAGTAGTACTAGGATGGGTGACCCCCTGGGAAGTCCTCGTGTTGCACCCCCCTTTTCAATTTTTTTTGCTCCGGTTAGGGTTGCCAAAATACTTTATCCACCACATTTCTATTATCGAATCCCACGACACCTTGGGCAAGACAACTTCGCTTCACGTGAAGGCTGGGCCCGCAAACCGAGGGCGTAGAGCTTGTAACAAGGTCATCGTCGCTCTGGTACCCATAACTTTTGATCCGTAAGGAGTTATGCGGCGCACAGCATACCGTTGCAAACCCCTCCGAGAGCTCTACGACGGGGGCAGCCAGCTAGCTCGCTGTGCCGCTTTTGGAGGACAAAATCGAATGTTTTCATCAGTTTCGGGCCACTTTTCTTCTTTTGCTCTATTTTTATGTCCTGTATCGTACGTCGTGAGCTGTTAAAAGGACGACAACCTTACTCGCGGGACATTAGAGGTCCCTACATCGCGTCGATATCACGTCTTGCGAGGTTGCTGCGTTGTTGAAGCGGATGAGTTTTTGTTAAGCCCATTGGACCTTTTGAATGGACCATATCTCAAGGCTGGGACTGTGAACCGTTAACACAGAAAGGAATTGTGCCCTCAACATGACGGGTGCGATCATACCAGCACTAATACACCGGATCCCATCAGAACTCCGAAGTTAAGCGTGCTTGGGCGAGAATAGTATTAGGATGGGTGACCCCCTGGGAAGTCTTCGTGTAGCACCCCCTTTTCAATTTTTTTTGCTCCGGTTAGGGTTGCCAAAATACTTTATCCACCACATTTCTATTATCGAATCCCACGGCACCTTGGGCAAGACAACTTCGTTTCACGTGAAGGCTGGGCCCGTAAACCGTGGGCGTAGGGATTGTGACAAGGTCTCCGTCGCTCTGGTGCCCATAACTTTTGATCCGTAAGGAGTTACGCGGCGCACAGCATACCGTTGGAAAGCTCTCCGAGAGCTCTACGACAGGGGCAGCCAACTAGCTCGCTGTACCCTTTTTGTAGCTCAAAATCGAATGTTTTCATCAGTTTCGGGCCACTTTTCTTCTTTTGCTCTGTTTTTTCGTCCCGTATCGTACGTCGTGAGCTATTAAAAGGACGACAACCTTACTCGCGGGACATTAGAGGACCCTACATCGCATCCATATCACGTCTTGCGAGGTAGCTACGTTGTTGAGACGGATAGGTTGTCGTTAAACCCATTGGCCCTTCTGAATGGACCACCTCTCAAGGCTGGGACTGTGAACCGTTAACACATAAAGGAATTGTGCCCTCAACATGACGGGTGCGATCATACCAGCACTAATGCACCGGATCCCATCAGAACTCCGAAGTTAAGCGTGCTTGGGCGAGAGTAGTACTAGGATGGGTGACCCCTTGGGAAGTCCTCGTGTTGCACCCCCCTTTTCAATTTTTTTTGCTCCGGTTAGGGTTGCCAAAATACTTTATCCACCACATTTCTATTATCGAATCCCACGGCACATTGGGCAAGACAACTTCGCTTCACGTGAAGGCTGGGCCCGCAAACCGAGGGCGTAGGGCTTGTGACAAGGTCTCCGTTGGTCCGGTACCCATAACTTTTAATCCGTAAGGAGTTACGCGGCACACAGCATACCGTTGCAAAGCTCTCCAAGAGCTCTACGATTGGGGTAGCGAGCCAGCAAGCTGTGCCCTTTTTGGAACTCAGAATCGAATGTTTTCATCAGTTTCAGGCCACTTTTCTTCTTTTGCTCTGTTTTTTCATCTCGTATCATATGTCGTGAGCAGTTAAAAGGTCAACAACCTTACTCGCGGGACATTAGAGGTCCCTACATCGCGTCGATATCACGTCTTGCGAGGATGTTGCGTTGTTGAAGCGGATGGGTTGTCGATAAGCCCATTGGGCCTTTTGAATGGGCAGTCTCTCTGGGTTGGGACTGTGAACCGTCAACACATGCGGGCTTTGCACCCTCAACATGGCGGGTGTGATCATACGAGCACTAATGCACCGGATTCCATCAGAATTACGAAGTTACGCGTGTTTGGGCGAGAGTAGTGCTAGGATGGGTGACCTCTTAGGAAGTCCTAGTGTTGCACCCCCCATTTCAATTTTTTTTGCTCCGGTTAGGGTTGCCAAAATACTTTATCCACCACATTTCTATTATCGAATCCCACGGCACCTTGGGCAAGACAACTTCGCTTCACGTGAAGGCTGGGCCCGCAAACCAAGGGCGTAGGGCTTGTGACAAGGTCTCCGTCGCTACGGTGCCCATAACTTTTGATCCGTAAGGAGTTACTCGGCGCACAGCATACCGTTGCAAAGCTCTCTGAGAGCTCTACGACGGGGGCAGATAGCTAGCTCGTTGTGCCCTTTTTGGAGCTCAAAATCGAATGTTTTCATCTGTTTCGGGCTACTTTTCTTCTTTTGCTCTGTTTTTCTGACCCGTATCGTACGTCGTGAGCTATTAAAAGGATGACAACCTTACTAGCGGGACATTAGAGGACCCTACATCGCGTCGATATCACGTCTTGCGAGGATGCTGCGTTGTTCAAGCGGATAGGTTGTCGTTAAGCCCATTGGGCCTTTTGAATGGACCATCTCTCTGGGCTGTGACTGTGAACCGTTAACACATAAAGGAATTGTGCCCTCAACATGACGGTTGCGATCATACCAGCACTAAAACACCGGATCCCATCAGAACTCCGAAGTTAAGCGTGCTTGGGCGAGAGTAGTACTAGGATAGGTAACCCCCTGGGAAGTCCTCGTGTTGCACCCCATTTTTCAATTTTTTTTGATCCGGTTAGGGTTGCCAAAATACTTTATCCACCACATTTCTATTATCGAATCACAAGGCACCTTGGGCAAGACAACTTCGCTTCACGTGAAGGCTAGGACCGCAAACCGAGGGCGTAGGGCTTGTGACAAGGTCTCCGTCGCTCCGGTGCCCCTAACTTTTGATCCGTAAGGAGTTACGCGGCGCACAGCATACCGTTTTAAAGCTCTCTGAGAGCTCTACGACAGGGGCAGCCAGCTAGCTTGCTTTTCCCTTTTTGGAGCTCAAAATCGAATGTTTTCATCAGTTTCGGGCCACTTTTCTTCTTTTGCTTTGTTTTTCCATCCCGGATCGTATGTCGTGAGCTGTTAAAAGGACGACAACCTTACTCGCGGACCTTAGAAGACCCTACATCGCGTCGATATCACGTCTTGCGAGGTTGCTACGTTGTTGAAGCAGATGGGTTGTCGTTAAGCCCATTGGGCCTTTTGAATGGACCATCTCTCAAGGCTGGGACTGTGAACCGTTAACACATAAAGGAATTGTGCCCTCAATGTGATACCCCGAACCTGGCATGTATTCAATAGCATCTAAAGTTCATTTAAATTGCATTTTATTGACCTTTCACCTTCTTTGACCAAACTAGTTGACTTTTCATATACATTGACCAACTAGGATAAGGTGAGAATTTTTGAAATTTTTAATAAAGGGCAAACTTGGGATTAGAAATAAAAAAATGCAATGTTAAGTTAGTCAAATTTTGGGTCAACTTTGGAATTAAATCTGAACCAATTGGGGAAGAGATAGGTAGTAAATTATATATGATTGGAAAGCTCTATGTGTCTAGTTTCTGAGGCTTCAAACCGTTCGTGAATTGGAGTTTTCTAGAAGAAGTTATTGCCGTTTTCGTAAGGTCGCGCATAGCTGTTTTGGTTTAGCGGGTTGACCGAAGCTTTGACCATTTGTCATCTTTTATTTAAGTTTAAACACGAAACAAAAGAGCAAAAACCAGAAAAATAAGAGCCATGGCTAAAACCATGGAGGAATAAAAAAAAACATTTCAACTTCAAATCTTCATTTCGTCGCGTGAGCTTGTGTGGGGTGGTTTCCGAGGCATCCATCGTGGTTTCCCTAGCGTCTAGGAGCATCTAAGGTGAGGGTTTCATCGTTATTTGCGCATTTGAAAAATGTATATCTAAACTTTAATTTTTAGAACTTATGCATAGATTGTTGTTTTAATCGTTTTGTTGCTTAAAGAATGTTCCTTGTTGATTGTAGAACATGTATTTATAGCTTTTTAGCATTTTCTGCGGTTGAAAATCGAAATTGCAATTTAAATTGACTAATGAATACTAATTAATGAATAGTAAACCCTTGAAACGATAAAGTTGCGCTGTTATGCTGTCCGTTGATGTAGAAATGTGCTAGATATGCTAGAATGCCTAAATGTGTGGTTTAATTGGAATGTGTAATAGAAAAACGGAGAAAAACGGCTTGGTGAAAGTCGGGGTCGTTTAGGTCGAGTTTAGCGTTTTCTCGTATTGCGTGTTGGCATTGTTTCAGGAGGCCATGGAAGCACTTTTGGTGCGATTATGGCGTTGGTTGGGTGTTTGGTTGATATAGTTGTAGTTCAAACGAGCAAAGGGGGAAATCGGGACTTTGCGTGAATTCTAGGGTAAAGTAGGGTTTCGGGGTCTTTAGATGTGCCTTATGGTGACCTAGGAGGACTGGTGAAGTCGGTTTCCAAAGCTCGTGGCTCGTTTGAAAGTAGTAGTGTTTTGAAGTTGGGGTCATTTTTGTGATTTTGTGTGTTTTGATGGAATATTGCTTATAGTATGTTTATATTGATTATAGAATGCTTATGTTGCCTATAGAATGCTTATAATGCCTATAGAATACTTGCTAATGCTTGATAATGTTAGTTGGTGTTGTTTTTGTCACTTGTTTGATTGTAATTGCTTGTTAATGCTTATTACGCTTGTTAGAGTTGATTATTGATTGAAATGTTTATCAATTGTTGAGAATGCTTGATATCGCTTGCTCATCGCTTTGTATCGAGTCTTGCATTGCATAGTGTCTCGCGCGTGAGTGATGGGCCTCTCTGGGTAGCCTCGGGTTGCTAGTGTTGGTTGCTCTAGCTCCGCTGCTATTCCCTTTCTCGCTTGGGTTGCCTCCCAGGGAGATTTGGGTCGTAGAATTGATGGTTACTCCCGGGGTATTCCAAACTGGTATTATAAGGTGGTTTGGGCCGGCGCGTCATCGTTAATGTCATCGGAATCGTGATCGGTACATTACTCGCTCGAGTGATCCATAGCCTTCAAAGTGTGGTATAGCTTTGATTGGTTGTGTTAATGCTTTTCTTAATTGTTTATTGTATTGTTATATATATTGAATGCCTTTTATTGACTGTATTGCTTAACTGTACCTATTTGCATTGCACGATCTTCTTTCTCTCCATCTCGATATCTGTCTCGCCCTCACTGAGTATACGTGTTGTGTATACTCACTCCTCACCACCACATTTCAGGAAATGCCATGTTAGCCGGAAAGTTTGTGATTTCGTGAAAGTCCGTGCTTGAAGGGTTGTCCTGCGTGCCTATGTGACTTGAGTTGTCAAAGTTGTAAAGTTGTATGCTTTTATGTATTATATGTATTTAATGTTAAAGGGGATGTAATTTAAGTTCATTAGATTATGTATTTAGTTAATATAGCTTAACTTCAATATATATTTGTAATGACAAAAAGGGAAAAAGATAGAAAGTCATGATAGTCTACTTTATGCAATAGGTTAGTATAGTTTAATTACTAAGCTTGAATTTATATTTACTTGTGAATTGCTTGTTGAGAACCGAGGCTCGGATGGCCTTGAGGAAGTTTGTATGGTTGGGCACGGTGTTGGTCCATTTATATGCTATTACAGGTTTTGCAATTTACCTAGAAACAGGGGAGACTCTGTCCGTTTTCCCTGAAAATTTATGCCCGGGTTTGGTTTGGGTTGTGATTAGATCGATTGATAGAACCTCCGGTCTCGAGAGGGATCGGGGTGTTACAGGTGGTATAAGAGCTTGTCTAGCTCATAAGCCGGGACAGGGTCCTTGGTCTGGTGGGTAGTGACCCTTGAATGTGTGCTTGTGAAGTGTGTCCTGAAAGTGTATGCTTGTATGTGAGATTATGTGTCTTGACATGAAAGTGTGCTCCTATGTGATATAGTTATGTGTTATGTGTTAATTGTGTGCTAAGTGAAGTAAAATGTCTAGTTGTGCATTGAATTGACTTATCGAATTGGTATTGTGAATCGAATCGACCTCGTGAATTGTTATTTGCTTGAAGTATTACTTGTAATGTGTGTATAGAATGTCTTGAATTAGCTATGCTGTGATTTGAATTGATTATGTTGTGCTTGATTTGATTGTCGTGCTTGAGTGACTTGTTGAATAAAATCTTTTGTAAATTTGCTTGCATAATAGTATAAGGCATGTGTATAAAAGTGATATCTTGGCATTCATACATGTCCCTTGGAAATGGTAAGTAAGTCCTCTTCCTCCCCTGAAGAAAGTGGTTCACCGCTGGCTTTTCAAGGTGTATGGATTGGCAGGAAATGAATGGCATTTGACTAGCCTTTATTTGGGAATTGGTGTTTGCTTTTGGAGCTCGATTATTGGCAAATCTCTATGGTCCTCCTCTGTGCTTAACAATTGTGATAGGGTAGCTTTCTCTTGGGGTTTTATTTGGTTATTCTTTGGAGCATTCTTTGGTTTTCTTAATGGGTATTCTTTGGAGACTTTTGTTTGCATTTCTCGGTGGATTTGGCTATTGGGATTTTAATCGGCCTTACTGCACAGTAATATCTATGGTATATGTGTCTCAGTCTTTATTGGTGTGATACTGGCATCCCTGATTGGAAATTCTTCAATGGTATTTTCTGGAATTCTCAGTGGCCAATTATTTAATATTTACTTATTAAGCAAACTTGGCTACTTTCTTATTGGAGCATTGTTTCGGATATCTTCTTCAGTGTTCCTCAGTAGGTTTGGTATTTGGAGTTCCTATCAGACTTATTGTATAATACTACTTAGGGTATTCTTTGAAATTCTTATTGGGCGTTCTATTGGTATTTTCCTTATTGGCAAGGTTGCATGAAGTTTTCACTTGGCAAATAGTGAAGAGGCCTCAGAGTTTGGCTTTGGTGGGAAACTATGTTTGTTATTCAACTTGGTTGTTTTATTGGGCACATTATATTTTCTCTGCTATTTCCTTTGACATTCCTCTTAGCATTTGATAGCAAAACTCGGAATCTAATTAGGTGTCCCATGGGGTTATTATTTGGAAGGCTTCTTTAGAACTTTGAAATATATTTGATTGGGTTCTTAGTATTTTCTTCAGCACTCTTAACTGGGTATTCTTCTATGAAATTCATGACCAGTGGGGTACTTATTTGGACCTCTGGATGGACCTTTGTTTGAGCCTTTATTTGGCTTCTTGTTTGGGAATTCTCGGGCAGTAATAGTTGAACTTCTACTCGAGATTCGTGTATGGGGTATTCATTCGGTATTCTTCTTATCATTAATATGTGATGTGATTTTATCTACAGTATCTTTGCTTAGGTCTTTATTGGTATTATCTCGGCGCTTTTGGTTGAAATTTTATTCTTCTTCGGTATTCATGTCAACGAGATTCTTCAACCGATGAAGATTAGTCAGAATTGGATTTCAGATGATGCTGAGTTCTATTGGAAGAAGAATTGCGAGGACGCAATTGTTTTAAGGGGGGAAGGATGTGATACCCCGAACCTGGCATGTATTCAATAGCATTTAAAGTTCATTTAAATTGCATTTTATTGACCTTTCACCTTCTTTGACCAAACTAGTTGACTTTTCATCTACATTGACCAAGTAGGACAAGGTGAGAATTTTTGAAATGTTTAATAAAGGGCAAACTTGGGATTAGAAATAAAAAAAATGCAATGTTAAGTTAGTCAAATTTTGGGTCAACTTTGGAATTAAATCTGAACCAATTGGGGAAGAGTTAGGTAGCAAATTATATATGGTTGGAAAGCTCTATGAGTCTAGTTTCTGAGGCTTCAAAACGTTCGTGAATTGGAGTTTTCTAGAAGAAGTTATGGCCATTTTCGTAAGGTCGCGCATAGCTGTTTTGGTTTAGCGGGTTGACCGAAGCTTTGACCATTTGTCATCTTTTATTTAAGTTTAAACACGAAACAAAAGAGCAAAAACCAGAAAAATAAGAGCCATGGCTGAAACCATGGAGGAAAAAAAAAAAAAAACATTTCAACTTCAAATCTTCATTTCATCGCGTGAGCTTGTGCAGGGTGGTTTCCGAGGCATCCATTGTGGTTTCCCTAGCGTCTAGGAGCATCTATGGTGAAGGTTTCATCATTATTTGCGCATTTGAAAAATGTATATCTAAACTTTAATTTTTAGAACTTATGCGTAGATTGTTGTTTTAATCATTTTGTTGCTTAAAGAATGTTCCTTGTTGATTGTAGAACATGTATTTATAGCTATTTATATCTGTAGAAAATCAAAATTGCAATTTAAATTGACTAATGAATAGTAATTAGTGAATAGTAAACCCTTGAAACAATAAAGTTGCGCTGTTATGCTATCCTTTGATGTAGAAATGTGCTAGGTGTGCTAGAATGCCTAAATGCATGGTTTGTTTGGATTGCGTAATGGAATAACCGAGAAAAATAGCTTGGTGAAAGTCGGGGTCGTTTAGGTCGAGTTTAGCGTTTTCTCGTATTGCGTGTTGGCATTGTTTCGGGAGGCCATGGAAGCACTTTTGGTGCGATTATGGCGTTGGTTGGGTGTTTGGTTGATATAGTTGTAGTTCAAACGAGCAAAGGGGGAAATCGGGACTTTGCGTGAATTCTAGGGTAAAGTAGGGTTTCGGGGTCTTTAGATGTGCCTTATGGTGACCTAGGAGGACTGGTGAAGTCGGTTTCCAAAGCTCGTGGCTCGTTTGAAAGTAGTAGTGTTTTGAAGTTGGGGTCATTTTTGTGATTTTGTGTGTTTTCATGGAATATTGCTTATAGTATGTTTATATTGATTATAGAATGCTTATGTTGCCTATAGAATGCTTATAATGCCTATAGAATACTTGCTAATGCTTGATAATGTTAGTTGGTGTTGTTTTTGTCACTTGTTTGATTGTAATTGCTTGTTAATGCTTATTACGCTTGTTAGAGTTGATTATTGATTGAAATGTTTATCAATTGTTGAGAATGCTTGATATCGCTTGCTCATCGCCTTGTATCGAGTCTTGCATTGCATAGTGTCTCGCGCGTGAGTGATGGGCCTCTCTGGGTAGCCTCGGGTTGCCAGTGTTGGTTTCTCTAGCTCCGTTGCTATTCCCTTTCTCGCTTGGGTTGCCTCCCAGGGAGATTTGGGTCGTAGAATTGATGGTTACTCCCGGGGTATTCCAAACTGGTATTATAAGGTGGTTTGGGCCGGCGCGTCATCGTTAATGTCATCGGAATCGTGATCGGTACATTACTCGCTCGAGTGATCCATAGCCTTCAAAGTGTGGTATAGCTTTGATTGGTTGTGTTAATGCTTTTCTTAATTGTTTATTGTATTGTTATATATATTGAATGCCTTTTATTGACTGTATTGCTTAACTGTACCTATTTGCATTGCACGATCTTCTTTCTCTCCATCTCGATATCTGTCTCGCCCTCACTGAGTATACGTGTTGTGTATACTCACTCCTCACCACCACATTTCAGGAAATGCCATGTTAGCTGGAAAGTTCGTGATTTCGTGAAAGTCCGTGCTTGAAGGGTTGTCCTGCGTGCCTATGTGACTTGAGTTGTCAAAGTTGTAAAGTTGTATGCTTTTATGTATTATATGTATTTAATGTTAAAGGGGATGTAATTTAAGTTCATTAGATTATGTATTTAGTTAATATAGCTTAACTTCAATATATATTTGTAATGACAAAAAGGGAAAAAGATAGAAAGTCATGATAGTCTACTTTATGCAATAGGTTGGTGTAGTTTAATTGCTAAGCTTGAATTTATATTTACTTGTGAATTGCTTGTTGAGAATCGAGGCTCGGATGGCCTTGAGGAAGTTTGTATGGTTGGACACGGTGTTGGTCCATTTATATGCTATTACAGGTTTTGCAATTTACCTAGAAACAGGGGAGACTCCGTCCGTTTTCCCTGAAAATTTATGCCCGGGTTTGGTTTGGGTTGTGATTAGATCGATTGATAGAACCTCCGGTCTCGAGAGGGATCGGGGTGTTACACTCAACATGACGGGTGCGATCATACCAGCACTAATGCACCGGATCCCATCGGAACTCCGAAGTTAAGCGTGCTTGGGCGAGAGTAGTATTAGGATGGGTGACCCCCTGGGAAGTCCTCGTGTTGCACCCCCCTTTTCAATTTTTTTTGCCCCGGTTAGGGTTGCCAAAATACTTTATCCACCACATTTCTATTATCGAATCCCACGGTACCTTGGGCAAGACAACTTCACTTCACGTGAAGGCTGGGCCCGCAATCGTGGGCGTAGGGCTTGTGATAAGGTCTCCGTCGCTCCGGTGCCCATAACTTTTGATCCGTAAGGAGTTACGTGGCGCACAGCATACCGTTGCAAAGCTCTCCAAGAGCTCTACGATGAGGGTAGCCAGCTAGCTCGTTGTGCCCTTTTTGTAGCTCAAAATCGAATGTTTTCATCAATTTCCGGCCACTTTTCTTCTTTTGCTCTATTTTTTCGTCCCGTATCGTACGTCGTGAGCTGTTAAAAGGACGACAACCTTACTCGCGGGACATTAGAGGTTCCTACATCGCGTCGATATCACGTCTTGCGAGGTTGCTGCGTTGTTGAAGCGGATGGGTTGTCGTTAAGCCATTGGGCCTTTTGAATGGACCATTTCTCAAGGTTGGGACTGTGAACCGTTAACACATAAAGGAATTGTGCCCTCAACATGACGGGTGCGATCATACCAGCACTAATGCACCGGATCCCATCAGAACTCCGAAGTTAAGCGTGATTGGGTAAGAGTAGTATTAGGATGGGTGACCCCCTGGGAAGTACTCGTGTTGCACCCCCCTTTTCAATTTCTTTTGCTCCGGTTAGGGTTGCCAAAATACTTTATCCACCACATTTCTATTATCGAATCCCACGGTACCTTGGGCAAGACAACTTCACTTCACGTGAAGGCCGGGCCCGCAAACCGAGGGCGTAGGGCTTGTGACAAGGTCTCCGTCGCTCCGGTGCCCATAACTTTTGATCCGTAAGGAGTTACGCGGCGCACAGCATACCGTTGCAAAGCTCTCCAAAAGCTCTACGACGGGGGCAGCCAGCTAGCTCGCTGTGCCCTTTTTGTAGCTCAAAATCGAATGTTTTCATCAGTTTCGGACCACTTTTCTTCTTTTGCTCTGTTTTTCCGTCCCGTATCGTACGTCGTGAGGTGTTAAAAGGACGACAACCTTACTCGCGGGACATTAGAGGTCCCTACATCGCGTCGATATCACGTCTTGCGAGGTTGCTGCGTTGTTGAAGCGGATGGGTTGTCATTAAGCCCATTGGGCCTTTTGAATGGACCATCTCTCAAGGCTGGGACTGTGAACCGTTAACACATAAAGGAATTGTGCCCTCAACATGACGGGTGCGATCATACCAGCACTAATGCACCGGATCCCATCAGAACTCGGAAGTCAAGCGTGCTAGGGCGAGAGTAGTACTAGGATGGGTGACCCCCTGGGAAGTCCTCATGTTGCACCCCCCTTTTCCTATTTTTTTGCTCCGGTTAGGGTTGCCAAAATACTTTATCCACCACATTTCTATTATCGAATCCCACGGCACCTTGGGCAAGACAACTTCGCTTCACATGAAGGCTGGGCCCGCAAACCGAGGGCGTAGGGCTTGTGACAAGGTCTCCGTCGCTCCGGTGCCCATAACTTTTGATCCATAAGGAGTTACGCGGCGCACAGCATACCGTTGCAAAGCTCTCCAAGAGCTCTACGACGGGGGCAGCCAGCTAGCTCGCTGTGCCCTTCTTGTAGCTCAAAATTGAATGTTTTCATCAGTTTCTGGCCACTTTTCTTCTTTTGCTCTGTTTCTCCGTCCAATATAGTACGTCGTGAGCTATTAAAAGGACGACAACCTTACTCGCGGGACATTAGAGGACCCTACATCGCATCCATATCACGTCTTGCGAGGTTGCTGCGTTGTTGAAGCGGATGGGTTGTCGTTAAGCCCATTGGGCCTTTTGAATGGACCACCTCTCAAGGCTGGGACTGTGAACCGTTTACACATAAAGGAATTGTGCCCTCAACATGACGGGAGCGATCATACCAGAACTAATGCACCGGATCCCATCAGAACTCCGAAGTTAAGCGTGCTTGGGCGAGAGTAGTACTAGGATGGGTGACCCCCTGGGAAGTCCTCATGTCGTACCCCCCTTTTCAATTTTTTTTTGCTCCGGTTAGGGTTGCCAAAATACTTTATCCACCACATTTCTATTATCGAATCCCACGGCACCTTGGGCAAAACAACTTCGCTTCACGTGAAGGCTGGGCCCGCAAACTAAGGGCGTAGAGCTTGTGACAAGGTCTCCGTCGCTCCGGTGCCCATAACTTTTGATCCGTAAGGAGTTACGCGGCGCACAGCATACCGTTGCAAAGCTCTCCGAGAGCTCAACGACGGGTGCAGCTAGCTAGCTCACTGTGCCCTTTCTAGAGCTCAAAATCGAATGTTTTCATTAGTTTCGGGCCACTTTTCTGCTTTTACTCTGTTTTTCTGTCCCGGATCGTACGTCGTGAGCTGTTAAAAGGACGACAACCTTACTCGCGGTACATTAGAAGACCCTACATCGCGTCGATATCACGTCTTGCGAGGTTGCTGCGTTGTTGATTCGGATGGGTTGTCGTTAAGCCCATTGGGCCTTTTGAATGGACTATCTCTCAAGGCTGGGACTATGAACCGTTAACACACAAAGGAATTGTGCCCTCAACCTAACGGGTGCAATCATACCAGCACTAATGCACCCGATCCCATTAGAACTCCGAAGTTAAGCGTGCTTGGTCGAGAGTAGTATTAGGATGGGTGACCCCCTGGGAAGTCCTCGTGTTGCACCCCGCTTTTCAATTTTTTTTGCTCCGGTTAGGGTTGCCAAAATACTTTATCCACCACATTTCTATTATCGAATCCCACGGCACCTTGGGCAAGACAACTTCGCTTCACGTGAAGGCTGGGCCCGTAAACCGAGGGCGTAGGGCTTGTGACAAGGTCTCCGTCACTCCGGTGCCCATAACTTTTGATCCGTAAGGAGTTACAAGGCGCACAGCATACCTTTGCAAAGCTCTCCAAGAGCTCTACGACGGGTGCAGCGAGCTAGCTCGTTGGGCCCTTTTTGGAGCTCAAAATCGAATGTTTTCATCTGTTTCGGGCCACTTTTCATTTTTTGTTCTGTTTTTCCGTCCCGTATCATACGTCGTGAGCTGTTAAAAGGACGACAACCTTACTCGTGGGACATTAGAGGTCCCTACATCGCGTCGATATCACGTCTTGCGAGGACGCTGCGTTGTTGAAGCGGATGGGTTATCGTTATGCCCATTGGGCCTTTTGAATGGGCCATCTCTCTAGGCTGGGACTGTGAACCGTTAACACATAAAGAATTGTGCCCTCAACATGACGGGGGCGATCATACCAGCACTAATGCACCGGATCCCATCAGAACTCCGAAGTTAAGCGTGCTTGGGCGAGAGTAGTACTAGGATGGGTGACCCCTTGGGAAGTCCTCGTGTTGCTCTCCCTTTTCAATTTTTTTTGCTCCGGTTAGGGTTGCCAAAATACTTTATGCACCGCATTTCTATTATCGAATCCCACGGCACCTTGGGCAAGACAACTTCGCTTCACGTGAAGGCTGTGCCCGCAAACCGAGGGCGTAGGGCTTTTGACCAGGTCTCCGTCGCTCCGGTGCCCATAACTTTTGATCCGTAAGGAGTTACGCGGCGCACAGCATACCGTTACAAAGCTCTCCAAGAGTTCTACGACAGGGGCAGTGAGATAGCGTGCTGAGCCCTTTTTGGAGCTCAAAATCGAATGTTTTCATCAGTTTCGGGCCACTTTTCTTCTTTTGCTATGTTTTTTCGTCCCGTATCATACGTCGTGAGCTGTTAAAAGGATGACAACCTTACTCGCGGGACATTAGAGGTCCCTACATCGCATCGATATCACGTCTTGCGAGGATACTGCGTTGTTGAAGCAGATGGGTTGTCGTTAAGCCCATTGGGCCTTTTGAATGGGCCATCTCTCTAGGCGGGGACTGTGAACCGTTAACACATAAAGAATTGTGCCCTCAACATGACGGGTGCGATCATACCAGCATTAATGCACCGGATCCCATCAGAACTCCGATGTTAAGCGTGCTTGGGCGAGAGTAGTACTAGGATGGCAGACCCCCTAGGAAGTCCTCGTGTTGCACCCCCCTTTTCAACTTTTTTTTGGTCCGGTTAGGGTTGCCAAAATAATTTATCCACCACATTTCTAATATCCAATCCCACGGTACCTTGGGCAAGACAACCTCACTTCATGTGTTGGCTGGGCCCGTAAACCGAGGGCGTAGGGCTTGTGACAAGGTCTCCGTCGCTCTGGTGCCCATAACTTTTGATCGGTAAGGAGTTACGCGGCGCACAGCATACCGTTGGAAAGCTCTCCAAGAGCTCTACGACATGGGCAGCCAGCTACCTCGCTGTGCCCTTTTTGTAGCTCAAAATCGAATGTTTTCATCTGTTTCGTGCCACTTTTCTTTTTATGCTCTGTTTTTCCGTCCCGTTTCGTAATTCGTGAGCTGTTAAAAGGACGACAACCTTACTCGCAGGACATTAGAGGTCCCTACATCGCGTCGATATCACGTCTTGCGAGGTTGCTGCGTTGTTGAAGCGGATGAGTTGTTGTTAAGCCCATTGGGCCTTTTGAATGGACAATATCTCAAGGCTGGGACTGTGAACTGTTAACATATAAAGGAATTGTGCCCTCAACATGACGGGTGCGATCATACCAGCACTAATGCTCCGGATCCCATCAGAACTCCGAAGTTAAGCGTGCTTGGGCGAGAGTAGTATTAGGATGCGTGACCCCTTGGGAAATCCTCGTGTTGCACCCTCCTTTTCAATTTTTTTTTCTCCGGTTAGGGTTGCCAAAATACTTTATCCACCACATTTCTATTATCAAATCCCACGGCACCTTGGGCAAGACAACTTCGCTTCACGTGAAGGCTGGGCCCGCAAACCGAGGGCGTAGGGCTTGTGACAAGGTCTCCGTTGCTCCGGTGCCCATAACTTTTGATCCGTAAGGAGTTACGCGGCGCACAGCATACCGTTGCAAAGCTCTCCGAGAACTCTACGACGGGGGCAGCCAACTAGCTCGCTGTGCCCTTCTTGTAGCTCAAAATCGAATGTTTTCATCAGTTTCGGGCCACTTTTCTTCTTTTGCTCTATTTTTCCGTCCCGTATCATACGTCGTGAGCTATTAAAAGGACGACAACCGTACTCGCGGGACATTAGAGGACCCTACATCGCATCCATATCACGTCTTGCGAGGTTGCTGCGTTGTTGAAGCGGATGGGTTGTCGTTAAGCCCATTGGGCCTTTTGAATGGACCACCTCTCAAGGCTGGGACTGTGAACCGTTAACACATAAAGGAATTGTGCCCTCAACATGACGGGTGCGATCATACCAGCACTAATGCCCCGGATCCCATCAGAACTCCGAAGTTAAGCGTGCTTGGGCGAGAGTAGAACTAGGATGGGTGACCCCCTAGGAAGTTCTCGTGTCGCACCCCCCTTTTCAATTTTTTTTGCTTCGGTTAGGGGTCCCATTAGAACTTCGCTTCACATGAAGGCTGGGGCTGCAAGGCGAGGGCGTAGGGCTTGTGCCACGCCCTCCGTCGCTCCGGTGACCATAATTTTTGATCTGTAAGGAGTTACGCGGCGTACAGCATACCGTTGCAAAGCTCTCCGAGAACTCTACGACGGGGGCAGCCAGCTAGCTCGCAGTGACCTTCTTGTAGCTCAAAATCGAAAGTTTTCATCAGTTTTGGGCCACTTTTCTTCTTTTGCTCTATTTTTTTGTCCCGTATCATACGTCGTGAGCTGTTAAAAGGACGACAACCTTACTCGCGGGACATTAGAGGACCCTACATCGCATCCATATCACGTTTTGCGAGGTTGCTGCGTTGTTGAAGCGGATGGGTTGTCGTTAAGCCCATTGGGCCTTTTGAATGGACCACCTCTCAAGGCTGGGACTGTGAACCGTTAACACATAAAGGAATTGTGCCCTCAACATGACGGGTGCGATCATACCAGCACTAATGCCCCGGATCCCATCAGAACTCCGAAGTTAAGCGTGCTTGGGCGAGAGTAGAACTAGGATGGGTGACCCCCTAGGAAGTTCTCGTGTCGCACCCCCCTTTTCAATTTTTTTTGCTTCGGTTAGGGTTGCCAAAATACTTTATCCACCACATTTCTATTATCGAATCCCACGGCACCGAGGTCAAAACAACTTCGCTTCACGTGAAGTCTGGGCCCGCAAACCGAGGGCGTAGAGCTTGTGACAAGGTCTCCGTCGCTCCGGTGCCCATAACTTTTGATCCGTAAGGAGTTACGCGGCGCACATCATACCGTTGCAAAGCTCTCCGAGAGCTCTACGACGGGGGCAGCCAACTAGCTCGCTGTGCCCGTTTTGGAGCTCAAAATCGAATGTTTTCATCAGTTTCGGGCCACTTTTCTTCTTTTGCTCTATTTTTCCGTCCCATATCATACGTCGTGAGCTGTTAAAAGGATGACAACCTTACCCGCGGGACATTAGAGGTCCCTACATCGCGTCCATATCATGTCTTGCGAAGTTGCTGCGTTGTTGAAGAGGATGGGTTGTCGTTAAGCCTATTGGGCCTTTTGAATGGACCATCTCTCAAGGCTAGGACTGTGAACCGTTAACACATAAAGGAATTGTGTCTTCAACATGACGGGTGCGATCATACCAGCAATAATGCACCGGATCCCATCAGAACTCGGAAGTCAAGCGTGCTAGGGCGAGAGTAGTACTAGGATGGGTGACCCCCTGGGAAGTCCTCGTGTTGCACCCCCCTTTTCAATTTTTCTTGCTCCGGTTAGGGTTGCCAAAATACTTTATCCACCACATTTCTATTATCGAATCCCACGGTACCTTGGGCAAGACAACTTCGTTTCACGTGAAGGCTGGGTTCGCAAACCGAGGGCGTAGGGCTTGTGACAAGGTCTCCGTTGCTCCGGTGCCCATAACTTTTGATCCGTAAGGAGTTACGCGGCACACAGCATACCGTTGCAAAGCTCTCCGAGAGCTCTACGACGGGTACAGCTAGCTAGCTCGCTGTGCCCTTTCTGGAGCTCAAAATTGAATGTTTTCATTAGTTTCGGGCCACTTTTCCGATTTTGCTCTGTTTTTCCGTCCCGGATCGTACGTCGTGAGATGTTAAAAGGACGACAACCTTACTCGCGGGACATTAGAAGACCCTACATCGCGTCGATATCACGTCTTGCGAGGTTGCTGCGTTGTTGATTCGGATGGGTTGTCGTTAAGCCCATTAGGCCTTTTGAATGGACCATCTCTCAAGGCTGGGACTGTGAACCGTTAACACATAAAGGAATTGTGCCCTCAACATGACGGGTGCGATCATACCAGCACTAATGCACCAGATCCCATCAGAACTCCGAAATTAAGCGTGCTTGGGCGAGAGTAGTATTTGGATGGGTGACCCCCGGGAAGTCCTCGTGTTGCACCCCCCTTTTCAATTTTTTTTTCTCCGGTTATGGTTGCCAAAATACTTTATCCACCACATTTCTATTATCGAATCCCACGGCACCTTGGACAAGACAACTTCGCTTCACGTGAAGGCTGGGCCTGCAAACCGAGGGCGTAGAGCTTGTGACAAGGTCTCCGTCGCTCCGGTACCCATAACTTTTGATCCGTAAGGATTTACGCGGCACACAGCATACCGTTGCAAAGCTCTCCGAGAGCTCTACGACGGGGGCAGCTGGCTAGCTTGCTATGCCCTTTTTGGAGCTCAAAATCGAATGTTTTCATCAGTTTCGGGCCACTTTTCTTATTTTGTACTGTTTTTCCGTCCCGTATCATACGTCGTGAGATGTTAAAAGGACGACAACCTTACTCGCGGGACATTAGAGGTCCCTACATCGCTTCAATATCACGTCTTGCGAGGATGCTGCGTTGTTGAAGCGGATGGGTTGTCGTTAAGCCCATTGGGCCTTTTGAATGGGCATCTCTCTAGGCTGGGACTGTGAACCGTTAACACATAAAGAATTGTGCCCTCAACATGAAGGGTGTGATCATACCAGCACTAATGCACCGGATCCCATCAGAACTCCGAAGTTAAGCGTGCTTGGGCGAGAGTAGTACTAGGATGGGTGACCCCCTGGGAAGTCCTCGTGTTGTACCCCCATTTTCAATTTTTTTGCTCCGGTTAGGGTTGCCAAAATACTTTATCCACCACATTTCTATTATCGAATCCCACGGCACCTTGGGCAAGACAACTTCGCTTCACGTGAAGGTTGGGCCTGCAAACCGAGGGCGTAGGGCTTGTGACAAGGTCTCCGTCGCTCCGGTGCCCATAACTTTTGATCCGTAAGGAGTTACGCGGCGCACAGCATACCGTTGCAAGGCTCTCCGAGAACTCTACGATGGGGCCAACCAGCTAGCTCGCTGTGCCCTTCTTCTAGCTCAAAATCGAATGTTTTCATCAGTTTCGGGCCACTTTTCTTCTTTTGCTCTGTTTTTCCGTCCCGTATCATACGTCGTGAGCTATTAAAAGAACGACAACCTTACTCGCGGGACATTAGAGGACCCTACATCGCATCCATATCACGTCTTGCGAGGTTGCTGCGTTGTTGAAGCGGATGGGTTGTCCTTAAGCCCATTGCGCCTTTTGAATAGACCACCTCTCAAGGCTGGGACTGTGAACCATTAACACATAAAGGAATTGTGCCCTCAACATGATGGGTGCGATCATACCAGCACTAATGCACCGGATCCCATCAGAACTCCGAAGTTAAGCGTGCTTGGGCGAGAGTAGTACTAGGATCGGTGACCCCCAAGGAAGTCCTCGTGTCACACCCCCCTTTTCAATTTTTTTTGCTCCGGTTAGGGTTGTCAAAATACTTTATACACCACATTTCTATTATCGAATCCCACGGCACCTTGGGCAAAACAACTTCGCTTCACGTGAAGGCTGGGCCCGCAGACCGAGGGCGTAGAGCTTGTGGCAAGGTCTCGGTCGCTCTGGTGCCCATAACTTTTGATCCGTAAGGAGTTACGCGGCCCACAGCGTACCGTTGCAGAGCTCTCCAAGAGCTCTACGACGGGGGCCGATAGCTTGCTCACTGTGCCCGTTTTTTGTGCCCAAAATTTAATGTTTTCATCAGTTTCGGGCCACTTTTATTCTTTTGCTCTGGTTTTCCGTACCGTATCATACGTCGTGAGCTGTTAAAAGGATGACAACCTTACTCGCGGGACATAAGAGGACCCTACATCGCGTCCATATCACGTCTTGCGAGCTTGCTGCGTTGTTGAAGCGGATGGGTTATCGTTAAGCCCATTAGGCCATTTGAATGGACCACCTCTCAAGGCTGGGACTGTGAATCGTTAACAGATAAAAGAATTGCGCCCTCAACATGACGGGTGCGATCATACCGGCACTAATGCACCGGATCCCATCAGAACTCGGAAGTCAAGCGTGCTTGGGCGAGAGTAGTACTAGAATGGGTGACCCCCTAGGAAGTCCTCGTGTTGCACCCCCCTTTTCAATTTTTTTTGCTCCTGTTAGGGTTGCCAAAGTACTTTATCCACCACATTTCTATTATCAAATCCCATGGCACCTTGGGCAAGACAACTTCGCTTCATGTTAAGGCTGGGCCCGCAAAACGAGGGCGTAGGGCTTGTGACAAGGTCTCCGTCGCTCCGGTGCCCATAACTTTTGATCCGTAAGGAGTTACGCGACACACAGCGTACCGTTGCAAAGCTCTCCGAGAGTTCTACGACGGGGGCAGCCAACTAGCTTGTTTTGCCCTTTTTGTAGCTCAAAATCGAATGTTTTCATCTGTTTCGGGCTACTTTTCTTCTTTTGCTCTGTTTTTCCGTCTCGTATCGTACGTCGTGAGCTGTTAAAAGGACGACAACCTTACTCGCGGGATATTAAAGGTCCCTACATCGCGTCGATATCACGTCTTGCGAGGATGCTGCGTTATTGAAGCAGATGGGTTGTCGTTAAGCCCATTGGGCCTTTTGGATTGGGCATCTCTCTAGGCTGGGACTGTGAACCGTTAATTCATAGAGAATTGTACCCTCAACATGACGGGTGCGATCATACCAGCACTAATGCGCCGGATCCCATCAGAACTCCGAAGTTAAGCGTGCTTGGGCGAGAGTAGTATTAGGATGGGTGACCCCCGGGGAAGTCCTCGTGTTGCACCCCCCTTTTCAATTTTTTTTGCTCCGGTTAGGGTTGCCAAAATACTTTATCCACCACATTTCTATTATCGAATCCCACGGCACCTTGGGCAAGACAACTTCGCTTCACGTGAAGGCTGGGCCCGTAAACCGAGGGCATAGGGCTTTTGACAAGGTCTCCGTCGCTCCGGTGCCCATAACTTTTGATCCGTAAGGAGTTACGCGGCGCACAGCATACCGTTACAAAGCTCTCCGAGAGCTCTACGACGGGGGCAGCCACCTAGCTCACTATGCCCTTTTTGTAGCTCAAAATTGAATGTTTTCATCAGTTTCGAGCCACTTTTCTTCTTTTGCTCTGTTTTTCCGTCCCGTATCGTACGTCGTGAGCTATTAAAAGGACGACAACCTTACTCGCGGGACATTAGAGGACCCTACATCGCATCCATATCACGTCTTGCGAGGTTGCTGCGTTGTTGAAGCGGATGGGTTGTCGTTAAGCCCATTGGGCCTTTTGAATGGACCACCTCTCAAGGCTGGGACTGTGAACCGTTAACACATAAAGGAATTGTGGCCTCAACATGACGGGTGCGATCATACCAGCACTAATGCCCCGGATCCCATCAGAACTCCGAAGTTAAGCGTGCTTGGGCGAGAGTAGAACTAGGATGGGTGACCCCCTAGGAAGTTCTCGTGTCGCACCCCCCTTTTCAATTTTTTTTGCTTCGGTTAGGGTTGCCAAAATACTTTATCCACCACATTTCTATTATCGAATCCCACGGCACCGTGGGCAAAACAACTTCGCTTCACGTGAAGGTTGGGCCCGCAAACCGAGGGCGTAGAGCTTGTGACAAGGTCTCCGTCGCTCTGGTGCCCATAACTTTTGATCCGTAAGGATTTACGCGGCACAGCATACCGTTGCAAAGCTCTCCAAGTGCTCTACGATGGGGGCAGCGAGCTAGCTTGCTGTGCCCTTTTTGGAGCTCAAAATCGAATGTTTGCATCAGTTTTGGGCCACTTTTTTTTTTTTGCTCTGTTTTTCCCTCCCCGATCATACGACGTGAGATGTTAAAAGGACGACAACCTTACTCGCGGGACATTAGAGGTCCCTACATCGCGTCGATATCACGTCTTGCGAGGATGCTGCGTTGTTGAAGCGGATGGGTTGTCGTTAAGCCCATTGGGCCTTTTGAATGGGCCATCTCTCTAGGCTGGGACTGTGAACCGTTAACACATAAAGAATTGTGCCCTCAACATGACGGGTGTGATCATACCAGCACTAATGCACCAGATCCCATGAGAACTCCGAAGTTAAGCGTGCTTGGGCGAGAGTAGTACTAGGATGGGTGACCCATTGGGAAGTCCTCGTGTTGCACCCCCCTTTTCAATTTTTTTTGCTCCGGTTAGGGTTGCCAAAATACTTTATCCACCATATTTCTATTATCGAATCCCACGACACCTTGGGCAAGACAACTTCGCTTCATGTGAAGGCTAGGCCAGCAAACCGAGGGCGTAGGGCTTGTGACCAGGTCTCCGTCGGTCCAGTGGCCATAACTTTTGATCCATAAGGAGTTACGCGGCGCACAGCATACCGTTGCAAAGCTCTCCGAGAGCTCTACGATGGGGGACGCGAGCCAGCTAGCTGTGCCCTTTTTGGAGCTTAAAATCGAGTGTTTTTATCAGTTTCGGGCCACTTTTCTTATTTTGCTCTGTTTTTCCATCCCGGATCGTACGTCGTGAGCTATTAAAAGGACGACAACCTTACTCGATGGACATTAGAGCACCCTACATCGCGTCCATATCACGTCTTGCCAGGTTGCTGCGTTGTTGAAGCGGATGGGTTGTCGTTAAGCCCATTGGGCCTTTTGAATGGACCACCTCTCAAGGCTGGGACTGTGAACCGTTAACACATAAAGGAATTGTGCCCTCAACATGACTGTTGCGATCATACCAGCACTAATGCACCGGATCCCATCAGAACTCCGAAGTTAAGCGTGCTTGGGCGAGAGTAGTACTAGGATGGGTGACCCCCTGGGAAGTCCTCGTGTTGCACCCCCCTTTTCAATTTTTTTTCTTCCGGTTAGGGTTGCCAAAATACTTTATCCACCACATTTCTATTATCGAATCCCACAGTAACTTGGGCAAGACAACTTCGCTTCACGTGAAGGCTGGGCCAGAAATAGAGGGCGTAGGGCTTGTAACAAGGTCTACGTCGCTCCGGTGCCCATAACTTTTGATCCGTAAGGAGTTACGTGGCGCACAGCATACCGTTACAAAGCTCTCCGAGAGCTCTACGACGGGGGCAGCCAGCTAGCTCGATGTGCCCTTTTTGGAGCACAAAATTGAATGTTTTCATCAGTTTCGGGCCACTTTTCTCCTTTTGCTTTGTTTTTTCATCCCGGATCGTACGTCGTGAGCTGTTAAAAGGACAACAACCTTACTCGCGGACCTTAGAAGACCTTACATCGCGTCGATATCACGTCTTGCGAGGTTGCTGCGTGTTGAAGCGGATGGGTTGTCGTTAAGCCTATTGGGCCTTTTGAATGGACCATCTCTCAAGGCTGGGACTGTGAACCGTTAACACATAAAGGAATTGTGCCCTGAACATGACGGGTGCGATCATACCAGCACTAATGCACCGGATCCCATCGGAACTCCGAAGTTAAGCATGCTGGGGCGAGAGTAGTATTAGGATGGGTGACCCCCTGGGAAGTCCTCGTGTTGCACCCCCCTTTTCAATTTTTTTTGCTCCGGTTAGGGTTGCTAAAATACTTTATCCACCACATTTCTATTATCGAATCCCACGGTACCTTGGGCAAGACAACTTCACTTCACGTGAAGGCTGGGCCCGCAATCGAGGGCATAGGGCTTGTGACAAGGTCTCCGTCGCTCCGGTGCCCATAACTTTTGATCCGTAAGGAGTTACCCGGCGCACAGCATACCGTTGCAAGGCTCTCTAAGAGCTCTACGACGGGGGCAGCCAGGTAGCTCGCTTTGCCCTTTTTGTAGCTCAAAATCAAATGTTTTCATCAGTTTCAGGCTACTTTTCTTCTTTTACTCTGTTTTTCCGTCCCGTATCGTACGTCGTGACCTGTTAAAAGGACAACAACCATACTCGCGGGACATTAGAGGTCCCTACATCGCGTCGATATCACGCCTTATGAGGATGCTGCGTTGTTGAAGCGGATGGGTTGTCGTTAAGCCCATTGGGCCTTTTGAATGGACCATCTCTCAAGGCTGGGACTGTGAACCGTTAACACATAAAGGAATTGTGCCCTCAACATGACGGGTGCGATCATACCAGCACTAATGCACCGGATCCCATCAGAACTCCGAAGTTAAGCGTGCTTGGGCGAGAGTAGTATTAGGATGGGTGACCCCCTGGGAAGTCCTCGTGTTGCACCCCCCTTTTCAATTTTTTTTGCTCCGGTTAGGGTTGCCAAAATACTTTATCCACCACATTTCTATTATCGAATCCCACGGCACCTTGGGCAAGACAACTTCGCTTCACGTGAAGGCTAGGCCCGCAAACCGAGGGCGTAGGGCTTGTGACAAGGTCTCTGTCGCTCCGGTGCCCATAACTTTTGATCCGTAAGGAGTTACACGGCGCACAGCATACCGTTGCAAAGCTCTCCGAGAGCTCTACGACGGGGGCAGCCATCTAGCTCGCTGTACCCTTTTTGGAGCTCAAAATCAAATGTTTTCATCAATTTCAGGCCACTTTTCTTATTTTGCTCTATTTTTCCATCCCAGATCGTACGTCGTGAGCTATTAAAAGGATGACAACCTTACTCGCGGGACATTAGAGGACCCTACATCGTGTCCATATCACGTCTTGCAAGGTTGCTGCGTTGTTGAAGCGGATGGGTTGTCGTTAAGCCCATTGGGCCTTTTGAATGGACCACCTCTCAAGGCTGGGACTGTGAACCGTTAACACATAAAGGAATTGTGCCTTCAACATGACGGGTGCGATCATACCAGCACTAATGCATCGGATCCCATCAGAACTCGGAAGTCAAGCGTACTTGGGCGAGAGTAGTACTAGGATGGGTGACCCCCTGGGAAGTCCTCGTGTTGCACCCCCCTTTTTAATTTTTTTTGCTCCAGTTAGGGTTGCCAAAATACTTTATCCACCACATTTCTATTATCGAATCCCACGGAACCTTGGGCAAGACAACTTCGCTTCACGTGAAGGCTGGGCCCGCAAACCAAGGGCGTAGGGCTTGTGACAAGGTCTCCGTCGCTCCGGTGCCCATAACTTTTGATCCGTAAGGAGTTACGCGGCGCACAACATACCGTTGCAAAGCACTCCGAGAGCTCTACGACGGGTGCAGCTAGCTAGCTCGCTTTGCCCTATTTGGAGCTCAAAATCGAATGTTTTCATTAGTTTCGGGCCACTTTTAAGCTTTTGCTCTGTTTTTACGTCCCGAATCGTACGTCGTGAGCTATTAAAAGGACGACAACCTTACTCGCCGGACATTAGAAGACCCTATATCGCGTCGATATCACGTCTTGCGAGGTTGTTGCGTTGTTCATTCGGATGGGTTATCGTTAAGCCCATTGGGCCTTTTGAATGGACCATCTCTCAAGGCTGGGACTGTGAACTGTTAACACACAAAGGAATTGTGCCCTCAACATGACGGGTGCGATAATACCAGCACTAATGCACCGGATCCCATCAGAACTCCGAAGTTAAGCGTGCTTGGGCGAGAGTAGTTTTAGGATGGGTGACCCCGTGGGAAGTCCTCGTGTTGCACCCCCCTTTAAATTTTTTTTTGCTCCGGTTAGGGTTGCCAAAATACTTTATCCACCACATTTCTATTATCGAATCCCACGGCCCCATGGGCAAGACAAGTTCGCTTCACGTGAAGCTGGGCCCGTAAACCGAGGGCATAGGGCTTGTGACAAGGTCTCCGTCGCTCCGGTGCCCATAACTTTTGATCCGTAAGGAGTTATGCGGCACACAGCATACCGTTGCAAAGCTCTCCAAGAGCTCTATGACGGGTGCAGCGAGCTATCTGGCTGTGCCCTTTTTGGATCTCAAAATCGAATGTTTTCATCAGTTTTGGGCCACTTTTCTTCTTTTGCTCTGTTTTTCCGTCCCGTATCATACGTCGTGAGCTGTTAAAAGGACGACAACCTTACTCGCGGGACATTAGAGGTCCCTACATCGCGTCGATATCACGTCTTGCGAGGATGCTGCGTTGTTGAAGCGGATGGGTTGTCGTTAAGCCCATTGGGCCTTTTGAATGGGCCATCTCTCTAGGCTGGGACTGTGAACCGTTAACACATAAAGAATTGTGCCCTCAACATGACGGGTGCGATCATACCAGCACTAATGCACCGGATCCCATCAGAACTCCGAAGTTAAGCGTGCTTGGGCGAGAGTAGTACTAGGATGGGTGACCCCCTGGGAAGTCCTCGTGTTGCACCCCCCTTTTCAATTTTTTTTGCTCTGGTTAGGGTTTCCAAAATACTTTATCCACCATATTTCTATTATCGAATCCCACGGCACCTTGGGCAAGACAACTTCGCTTCACGTGAAGGCTGGGCCCGCAAACCGAGGGCATAGGGCTTTTGACCAGGTCTCCGTCGCTCCGGTGCCCATAACTTTTGATCCGTAAGGAGTTACGCGGCGCACAACATACCGTTGCAAAGCTCTCCAAGAGCTCTACGACGGGGGCAGCGACCTAGCTTGCTGAGCCCGTTTTGGAGCTCAAAATCGAATGTTTTCATCAGTTTCGGGCCACTTTTCTTCTTTTGCTCTGTTTTTCCGTCCCGTATCATACGTCGTGAGCTGTTAAAAGGACGACAACCTTACTCGCGGGACATTAGAGGTCCCTACATCGCGTCGATATCACGTCTTGCGAGGATACTGCGTTGTTGAAGCAGATGTGTTGTCGTTAAGCCCATTGGGCCTTTTGAATGGGCCATCTCTCTAGGCTGGGACTGTGAACCATTAACACATAAAGAATTGTGCCCTCAACATGATGGGTGCGATCATACCAGCACTAATGCACCGGATCCGATCAGAACTCCGAAGTTAAGCGTGCTTGGGCGAGAGTAGTACTAGGATGGGTGACCCCCTGGGAAGTCCTCGTGTTGCACCCCCCTTTTCAATTTTTTTTGCTCCAGTTAGGGTTGCCAAAATACTTTATCCACCACATTTCTATTATCGAATCCCACAGCACCTTGGGCAAGACCACTTCGCTTCACGTGTTGGCTGGGCCCGAAAACCGAGGGCGTAGGGCTTGTGACAAGGTCTCCGTCGCTCCGGTGCCCATAACTTTTGATCCGTAAGGAGTTACGCGGCGCACAGCATACCGTTGCAAAGCTCTCCAAGAGCTCTACGACGGGGGCAGCCAGATAGCTCGCTGTGCCCTTTTTGTAGCTCAAAATTGAATGTTTTCATCAGTTTCGGGCAACTTTTCTTCTTTTGCTCTGTTTTTCCATCCCATATCGTACGTCGTGAGCTGTTAAAAGGACGACAACCTTACTCGCGGGACATTAGAGGTGCTTACATCGCGTCAATATCATGTCTAGCGACGTTGCTGCGTTGTTGAAGCGGATGGGTTGTTGTTAAGCCCATTGGGCCCTTTGAATGGACCATCTCTCAAGGCTGAGACTGTGAACCGTTAACACATAAAGGAATTGTGCCCTCAACATGACGGGTGCGATCATACCATTACTAATGCTCCGGATCCCATCCGAACTCCGAAGTTAAGCGTGCTTGGGCGAGAGTAGTATTAGGATGGGTGACCCCTTGGGAAGTCCTCGTGTTGCACCCCGCTTTTCAATTTTTTTTGCTCCGGTTAGGGTTACCAAAATACTTTATCCACCACATTTCTATTATCGAATCCCACGGCACCTTGGGCAAGACAACTTCGCTTCACGTGAAGGCTGGGGCCGCAAACCGAGGGCGTAGGGCTTGTGGCCAGGTCTCCGTCGCTCCGGTTCCCATTACTTTTGATCCGTAAAGAGTTACTCGGCGCACAGCATACCGTTGCAAAGCTCTCCAAGAGTTCTACGACGGGGGCAGCCAGTTAGCTCGCTGTGCCCTTTTTGAAGCTCAAATTTGAATGTTTTGATCAGTTTCGTGCCATTTTTCTTCTTTTGCTCTGTTTTTCCATCCCGTATCGTACGTCGTGAGCAGTTAAAAGGACGACAACCTTACTCGCGGGACATTAGAGGACCCTACATCGCGTCCATATCACGCCTTGCGAGGTTGCTGCGTTGTTGAAGCGGATGGGTTGTCGTTAAGCCCATTGGGCCTTTTGAATGGACCACCTCTCAAGGCTGGGACTGTGAACCGTTAACACATAAAGGAATTGTGCCTTAAACATGACGGGTGCGATCATACCAGCACAAATGCATCGGATCCCCTCAGAACTCGGAAGTCAAGCGTGCTTGGGCGAGAGTAGTACTAGGATGGGTGACCCCCTGGGAAGTCCTCGTGTTGCACTCCCATTTTCAATTTTTTTTGCTCCGGTTAGGGTTGCCAAAATACTTTATCCACCACATTTCTATTATCGAATCCCACGGTACCTTGGGCAAGACAACTTCGCTTCACGTGAAGGCTGTGTCTCGCCCCAACTCGACCCCACCTACGATCAGTCAGGACGTAATGGAATTTCGGCAGTAACGACAGTAAATAGATTACCGAGGTTCTAAACCAACCTCGTTAATAACATTAAACATTCAATTCCATAACCATACAAACAACAACTCCTCAACAGCATAACAACATACAACATAACCGTAATATACAATAATCAGTCTTCGTTATCTGCCTCCGTTCCAACATAACATACAATACCTCAACTTTATCATACATTTCAAAAATAAGTTGAGACCCATCTAACAACTTAACCATAGACAAAAGGAAGCCACTAAGTTAACATCATTTGGATCATCATCTTTTCAACAACTATTACAATAAGAACCCTAAAGCATATCAAAGTCTACTAAGCTAATGTACATGACTTTAAACAACATAGAATCATGGATAAGACTCAAGGACATATGACTCATCCACGAAAGGCACGTTTTCCACATTCTCCTCTTCAGGAGGCACGTACCCGTAATCTTGCGAAAGTACACCTGAAAACATGCAATAATAGAGAGTGAGCTTATATACATAAGCCCAGTGAGGATCCAATAGATCTCGACAGTATTCACTATGCTCCTTGGATTTAGTCCTTTGAGCAAGTAAACACACAACAACAATAACATTATCATCACATAACTATATAACCATTCAATAAAGGATACTCTATTTGATGTAGCTCCAAACGCCATCACAATCTCAACCGTTCTTCTTATAACTCCCCATTACTCACGCACCCGAAGTACCTCACTAGCCCCTCCCTCCATGACACCTCCGTCATGCGAGCTGGGGGTAGCCTATGGCAGTCATGCCGTTATCAACCCGACAACCCAACGCTGCCCGAGAGGTGGCACACACATACCAAGACTCCATAATCATCATCAATCATCAATCAATCATCAGTCAATCATCATTGATAGCATCAATTATCATTTAAACAACAATAACTTCGTTAGATGACAAAGTAGGCCATCTAACCGGACATGCATTATATACACAATTAAACCCTAAATTACTCATCAACAACTCACCATTCAACACTCAAACACCACCAATCATCTAAAGGCATCGTTCAAGAAATTAAAGAATGACAACCTAAACTTCTAAGATTCATAACTTACAATCTACTAATCCAAACATTGCCAAATCAGTTTCTATCACTCACCCATTCAACCTACTACATTAGCCCTCTCGGAAATCCACCATAACACCTCCAAATCAAGCCCGATAACCCTAAAACCCTAGGATGTCTTGGCTGGATTTTCCGAATTTTCCCATGAACAATGTAATCGAAAATTCGGCATTACAACAGCACTAACACGTAATTATCAAGTATTTAGAAATTGACGGCAATCGATTTCGATCATCACAACTCAATTAATTCAACATTAAACAATTTAATCAAAATTTAATACCCGAAAAATAAAAATTATGCTACATCCGACAGAAACTTGTAGTATTAGTATATAACGATCCCTAGCATGCAAGGAGCAATAATATATCATCAGATTACAATTCTAACGGTTCAATCTTCATTTATGCGCAAAAATGCAAAAGACAAGTTTTGAGATCTAGAATTTTTCTCTCACCTTTGATGCAAACTAAGGCTAGAAATAGGTAGAATGGATGCCAAACAAGCAAATCAAGCTTTGAATGAAGTTATTTGGTTTTGAAATGAAGTTTTTATGTGAAAATTACTTTGAAAAACCTTGAAAATGCTCTTATTCTTCCTCCCCCTTGAACTCACGGTTTTGTGTGTGTTTTGTGGTGTTTTTGGCTTGTTTTAATGTGTGTAACTACTTATGAGCAAGGTGGTCAACATTTAAATGAAAGTCAAAGTTAAAAACTTAGTATTTTTAGTGTTTTCTTGTCTTTAAATGCATTTTATTGATCACCAAGGTTCAAAACAATTATTCAACACCCAAGATAGCTCAAGTAAATTATTTTTAGGTGACAAGAAGTTTTACAATCAAACAATTCCACCCGAATCGGCTTAAAACTCGATTTTTGCAAAAATCGGTGTAAAAACCCTAATAAATTCCTAAGCCGATTTTAAAACCGTTTTCATCAAGCACAGGTCTATTAAAGTCTATGGACTAGGTCTAGAAGGGTTAAAAATACCAGTTTCAAAATTTTAGCAAACGTGTTTCGAAAACACTATTCTCTGAAAATCGATGATAAAATTTCTGATCCCGTTTTTGATGAAAATTTCATGAATGCACATTTGGCACGTATTAGGAGTATTGATATCAAAATTATAACATTCTAGGCCTTATAGCACTTAAACAGGTCATATCCACGCAAAACGAGATAAACAAAGTAAACCAAGTTAAAGCAGAAAAGTGGGGTTTCACATCCTCCCCCACTTAAAGAAATTTCGCCCTCGAAATTCTTACTTGATGTACTGAACAGATCTGGGTACTGCTGCTGCATCTGATATCGTCTCTCCTAGGTAGCTTCCTCAATGCCGTGATGCTTCCACAACACCTTAACCATCGGAATCTTCTTTGACCTCAACTCTCGTTCCATCTGATCAAGAATACGAATCGGATGCTCGTCATAAGTCAAATTCTCTCAAAGCTCTAACGGTTCTGGCTCAAGAATATGAGAAGGATCCGGATTGTATTTCCGTAAATTAGACACGTGAAATACATCGTGGACATTAGATAAGTTCTCCGGTAAAGCCAACCGATATGCCAACTTACCAACCCTGCCAGTAATCTCAAACGGTCCAACGTATCTCGGACTCAGCTTTCCACCTTTACCATAACGAGCAAACCCCTTACGAGGAGACAATCTCAAGAAAACCCGATCTCCGACTGCAAACTCCAAGTCCCGACGACGCTTATCAGCATAACTCTTGAATCTACTCTGCGCCGTAAGCATTCTCTGCCTGATCAACTGAACATTTTCAATCTTCTCAAGAAGCTCTGGCATGATAGTCGGATCAACAGTCTTCATCTCTCCTACCTCGTCCCAATATAAAGGTGAACGGCACTTACGACCGTAAAGAGCTGCGAAAGGTGCCATCCCAATAGTAGCTTGATAACTATTGTTATAGGCAAACTCGGCAAGTGGTAGATGTTTCTCCCAATTCTTCCCGAAGTCCAGAACACAAGCCCTGAGCATATCTTCCAGAATCTGAATAGTCCGCTCAGATTGACCGTCGGTCTGTGGATGATACGCGGTACTGAAGTTCAACTGAGTACCCAAAGTCTCCTGAAGTTTCTCCCACAAACGAGAAGTAAATCGAGGATCTCGATCAGAGACAATACTAGATGGAATCCCGTGAAGTCTAACAATCTGATCCAGATAGAGACCCGTCAACTTTGTAACCTCATCTCCCATCCTCATCGAGATAAAATGAGCTGTCTTCGTCAAACGATCCACGACAACCCAAACTGCATCATTACCTCTCGGTGTTCTAGGCAAACTAGTGACAAAATCCATCGTAATATGCTCCCATTTCCACTCTGGTATAGCCAACGGCTGAAGCAACCCTGCAGGTCGTTGATGCTCGGCTTTCACCCTCTGACAAGTCAAACATCTAGACACAAACTGAGCAACCTCCCTCTTCATGTTGTTCCACCAGTAATGCTGTTTCAAATCCCGATACATCTTGGTTCCACCGGGATGAATAGTATATTTAGAATTATGAGCTTCCTCTAGAATACCTCGTCTCAAGCCCGGTTCATCGGGAACACAAACCCTGTTCCGAAACCGAAGAATACCATCCTCATGCACTTTAAAGTCAGACTGATCATCCGAAATCTGATCCTTGATCTTCTGAAGGTTAACATCAAGCTGCTGAGCTTCCCTGATCTGAGACAACAATAAAGGCTGAATACGGAGATGTGAACACATCACCCCAACCTGAGTCAACTCCGGTCTCCAATAAGTGAATTCCTCCAGAACCTCCCACTTCTTGACAACTAAACAAGAAATACTCGCCTTCTGACTAAGAGCATCTGCTACAACATTTGCCTTGCCAGGCAGATAATTGATAGAACAATTATAATCTCCAAGAAGCTCCATCCACCTCCGCTGGCGCATATTCAACTCCTTCTGTGAGAATAAATACTTTAGACTTTTATGATCAGTGAAAATCTCGAACTTACTGCCCCACAGATAATGACGCCACTTTTTCAGTGCGAAGACAACTGCTGCCAACTCAAGATCATGAGTCGGATAATTCACCTCATAAGGCTTCAACTTCCTGGAAGCATAGGCAAATACTCGGCCATCCTGCATAAGAACACATCCCAAGCCCTCCTTGGATGCATCACTGTAAATGACCATATTATCGGTCCCCTCTGGTAGAGCAAGTACTGGAGCGGTAGTCAACCTCTTTTTCAACTCCTGAAACCCACTCTCACACTTCTCATCCCAATCAAAGATAGTCCGTTTCTGAGTCAACTTAAATAGTGGCCCAGCAATCTTCGAGAAGTCCTTGACAAACCTACGATAATAACCCGCCAAGCCAAGAAAGCTACGGACCTCAGAAACATTCTCTGGCCGTTTCCAAGACATCACCACCTCAATCTTAGTGGGATCTACAGAGATACCGCTCTGTGTAATAACATGGCCAAGGAAAGATATGCGTTGCAGCCAAAATTCACATTTGCTGAACTTGGCAAATAACTGATGCTCCTGCAGTTTCTCTAATACAAGCCGTAGATGTTGTTCGTGCTCCGATTCAGATTTAGAATAGACCAAGATATCATCAATAAAAATCACCATGAACTGGTCCAAGTACGGCTGAAAGACTCGATGCATCAAATCCATGAATGCTGCCGGTGCATTAGTCAATCCAAAGGGCATAACAACAAACTCATAATGCCCGTACCGAGTTCTGAAGGCAGACTTTGGAACATCCTCCGTACGAATCCGAAGCTGATAATACCCCTGCCTCAAATCAAACTTAGAGTAGACTTTGGCTCCCTGAAGTTGATCAAACAACTCATCAATCAGTGGCAAAGGATATTTATTCTTGATAGTCACCTGATTCAACCCACGATAATCTATACATAACCTCAAGGTACCATCCTTCTTTTTCACGAACAAAACAGGAGCTCCCCAAGGTGAAGAACTCTGCTGAATAAATCCTTTCTCCAACAACTCCTGTAACTGAGTCTTCAACTCCTTCAACTCAGCTGGTGCCATCCGGTACGCCGATTTAGAAATAGGTTGAGTACCGGGGACAAGATTAATCACAAACTCTATATCCCTCTCAGGCGGCAACCCTGGCAACTCCTCGGGAAATACATTAGGATATTCCCGGATAATAGGGACTTCCTCTAGCTGTAGCTTATCAGATGGCTTGTTGATCAGATAAGCTAGATAACCCGAACACCTCTTACTCACCAACTTAACGGCTTTAGTTGCTGAGATAACAAAACTCGTCTTTGCACCCCGGTTCCCTACTACCTCAACTACTGGCTGATTTGGCAAACGAAACTGTATTACCTTGGTTCTATAGTTTAACTGGGCATCATACTTAGAAAGCCAATCCATACCCAGAATAACATCATACCCCCGGATAGCAAATAAAATAAGGTCCGAAGGAAAATTATGCCCCTTAACATGTATTATACAATCCTTACATACTAAGCCAGTAACATACTTATCAGTCAAAGAGGTACAAATTTCAACCACATAAGGCAATCTTTCAGGTTGCATTTTAACACGTTGCACACAAGCAGGAGTAATGAAAGAATGCGTAGCACCAGAATCAATCAATACTTTAACAAGTTGATCAAGTATAAGGAAGTTACCTTCCACAACTGCAGTCTCCTCAGGCATCTCCTCTAAGTCAACTGCATAAGCCCGAGCCTGAACCCGCTGCTGCTGTGGTACACTGCCCGTAGGCCTACCCTGGTAACCCTGAGTCGCTGCTCGACCCTCAGTCTTCGCATATCTAGGGCAATCCTTCGCCCTATACTCGCTGCTACCACAACCCAAACATGTCCCTGCCTTTACCCTGCAGTCGGACTCCACATGCCCTGGGTGCTTGCAGTAATTACACTGCGATGATGTGGCACTAACACTGCCCATAGAAGAACCAGAAGTTGATGAAGCAGCTGATACAGCCTGCTGCTGAGGTCTCACCACACTAGGCCTGTACTGACCCTGAGACTGGGCTGGCCTATACTGAGTCTGAACCTGATATGGCCCCTGCTGAAACTGAGGCCGATAGTAACTCGGCTGACCCTGTGGCCTATAAGAACCCTGCTGGGCTGGTGGCCTGTAGACAACCTGCTGTACTGGAGGCCTATATATAATCAGCTGGCCCTGTGGCTGATACGGCCTCTTACTAGGCTGACTGGAGACAATCTGATCCCCTTTCCTCTTCTCTAACCTAGAAGCTGCCTCAAAAGCCTCAGTGAAAATATCATACCGATTCAGAGCCATCACATCCTGAATCTTGGGCCGCAACCCCAACATAAACCTGCGAGTCCTCCGCTCCTCGTCTGCCACATACTCCGGTGCATACCGGGACAATCGAGTAAATGTGGCCTCATATTGAGCCACTATAGCATCTCCCTGGACCAAGGCTAGAAACTCGGCCTCTCTCCGTTCCCTGCAAATCCTCGGGACATACTTTGCCCGGAAAGCCATCAGAAAGGTACCCCAAACATAAGGAATACCCTGTGCCGCCCAGCTAGTCCTTACCGTGCGCCACCACTCCTCTGCCTCGTCATCTAACAAATACACGGCAAAAGAGACTTTCTGCTCATCAGTATAGCCAAGTGGATCATAAATCTTCTCCAACTTGCTAATCCATGCCTCCGCCTTCCTATCATCCGGCTCCCCCTGAAATCTCGGTGGGTGATATCCTAAAAACTCCTTCAGGGTACCACGCCCGTGGTTACCACCCTGAATATTCAGAAGCTGAACCTGCATAGCCTGATTCTGGGCAGCCTGCCCTGCTAATAACTGTGCCTGACTAGCCACTAACTCTGCAATCCGCTCCATAGCTGCTCCTAATCGGTCATCACCCCCGTCACGGCCCGGTGCCGCGTTACTCAGAGTCTCATCAGCCATCTCAGGCCTACCTCTGGTTCTCGGTCGACCGGCCATTCTACTAATCAAAGAGTTAGCACAGTTATAGCACGTAAACAGGTTATAAACAACTATTAACACATAAATAACAAACTCATATAAAACACATAAACAAATTGATCACATAATCACATAAGCACTTTAATCATATAATCACTTATCACTTAATCATATTAACACATATTTCACTTTTCTTTCTTTTCATACATATTTCATGCTAAGACCATTACCCACATTCCGAGAATACCCCGGCTGACAACTAACATGAGCTCTAATACCACTTAAATGTCACGCCCCAACTCGACCCCACCTACGATCAGTTAGGACGCAACGGAATTTCGGCAGTAACGACAGTAAATAGATTACCGAGGTTCTAAACGAACCTCGTTAATAACATTAAACATTCAATTACATAACCATACAAACAACAACTCCTCAACAGCATAACAACATACAACATAACCGAAATATCCAATAATCACTCTTCGTTATCTGCCACCGCTCCAACATAACATACAATACCTCAACTTTATCATACATTTCAAAAATAAGTTGAGACCCATCTAACAACTTAACCATAGACAAAAGGAAGCCACTAAGTTAATATCATTTGGATCATCATCTTTTCAACAACTATTACAATAAGAACCATAAAGCATATAAAAGTCTACTAAGCTAATGTACATGACTTTAAACAACATAGAATCATGGATAAGACTCAGGGACATATGACTCATCCACGAAAGGCACGTTTTCCACATTTTCCTCTTCAGGAGGCACGTACCCGTAACCTTGCGAAAGTACACCTGAAAACATGCAATAATAGAGAGTGAGCTTATATACATAAGCCCAGTGAGGATCCGATAGATCTCGACAGTATTCACTATGCTCCTTGGATTTAGTCCTTTGAGCAAGTAAACACACAACAACAATAACATTATCATCACATAACCATATAACCATTCAATAAAGGATACTCTATTTGATGTAGCTCCAAACGCCATCACGATCTCAACCGTTCTTCTTATAACTCCCCATTACTCACGCACCCGAAGTACCTCACTAGCCCCTCCCTCCATGACACCTCCGTCATGCGAGCTGGGGATAGCCTATGGCAGTCATGCCGTTATCAACCCGACAGCCCAACGCTGCCCGAGAGGTGGCACAAACATACCAAGACTCCATAATCATCATCAATCATCAATCAATCATCAGTCAATCATCATTGATAGCATCAATTATCATTTAAACAACAATAACTTAGTTAGATGACAAAGTAGGCCATCTAACCGGACATGCATTATATACACAATTAAACCCTAAATTACTCATCAACAACTCACCATTCAACACTCAAACACCACCCAATCATCTAAAGGTATCGTTCAAGAAATTAAAGAATGACAACCTAAACTTCTAAGATTCATAACTTACAATCTACTAATCCAAACATTGCCAAATCAGTTTCTATCACTCACCCATTCAACCTACTACATTAGCCCTCTTGGAAATCCACCATAACACCTCCAAATCATGCCCGATAACCCTAAAACCCTAGGATGTCTTGGCTGGATTTTCCGGATTTTCCCATGAACAATGTAAATGAAAATTCGGCATTACAACAGCGCTAACACGTAATTATCAAGTATTTAGAAATCGACGGCAATCGATTTCGATCATCGCAACTCAATTAATTCAACATTAAACAATTTAATCAAAATTTAATACCCGAAAAATAAAAATTATGCTACATCCGACAGAAACTCGTAGTATTAGAATATAACGATCCCTAGCATGCAAGGACCAATAATCTATCATCAGATTACAATTCTAACGGTTCAATCTTCATTTATACGCAAAAATGCAAAAGACAAGTTTTGAGATCTAGAATTTTTCTCTCACCTTTGATGCAAAATAAGGCTAGAAATAGGTAGAATGGATGCCAAACAAGCAAATCAAGCTTTGAATGAAGTGATTTGGCCTTGAAATTAAGTTTTTATGTGAAAATTACTTTGAAAAACCTTGAAAATGCTCTTATTCTTCCTCCCCCTTGAACTCACGGTTTTGTGTGTGTTTTGTGGTGTTTTTGGCTTGTTTTAATGTGTGTAACTACTTATGATCAAGGTGGTCAACATTTAAATGAAAGTCAAAGTTAAAAACTTAGTATTTTTAGTATTTTCTTGTCTTTAAATGCATTTTATTGATCACCAAGGTTCAAAACAATTATTCAACACCCAAGCTAGCTCAAGTAAATTATTTTTAGGTGACAAGAAGTTTTACAATCAAACAATTCCACCCGAATCGGCTTAAAACTCGATTTTTGCAAAAGTCGGTGTAAAAACCCTAATAAATTCCTAAGCCGATTTTAAAACCGTTTTCATCAAGCACAGGTCTATTAAAGTCTATGGACTAGGTCTAGAAGGGTTAAAAAGACCAGTTTCAAAATTTTAGCAAACGTGTTTCGAAAACACTATTCTCTGAAAATCGATGATAAAATTTCTGATCCCGTTTTTTATGAAAATTTCATGAATGCACATTTGGCACGTATTAGGAGTATTGATATCAAAATTATAACATTCTAGGCCCTATAGCACTTAAACAGGTCATATGCACGCAAAACGAGACAAAGCACGTAAATCAAGTTAAAGCAGAAAAGTGGGGTTTCACAAGATGGGCCCGCAAACCGAGGGCGTAGGGCTTGTGACAAGGTCTCCGACGCTCCGGTGCCCATAACTTTTGATCCGTAAGGAGTTACGCGGCGCACAGCATACCATTGCAAAGCTCTCCGAGAGCTCTACGACGGGTGCAGCTAGCTAGCTCGCTGTGCCCTTTTTGGAGCTCAAAATCGAATGTTTTCATTAGTTTCGGGCCACTTTTCTGCTTTAGCTCTGTTTTTCCGTCCCGGATCGTACGTCGTGAGCTGTTAAAAGGACGACAACCTTACTCGCGGGACATTAGAAGACACTACATCGCGTCGATATCACGTCTTGCGAGGTTGCTGCGTTGTTGATTCGGATGGGTTGTCGTTAAGCCCATTGGGCCTTTTGAATGGACCATCTCTCAAGGCTGGGACTGTGAACCGTTAACACACAAAGGAATTGTGCCCTCAACATGACGGGCGCGATCATACCAGCACAAATGCACCGGATCCCTTCAGAACTCCGAAGTTAAGCGTGCTTGGGCGAGAGTAGTATTAGGATGAGTGACCCCCTGGGAAGTCCTCGTGTTGCACCCCCCTTTTCAATTTTTTTTGCTCCGGTTAGGGTTTCCAAAATACTTTATCCACCACATTTCTATTATCGAATCCCACGGCACCTTGGGCAAGACAAGTTCGCTTCACGTGAAGGCTGGGCCCGTAAACCGAGGGCGTAGGGCTTGTAACAAGGTCTCCGTCGCTTCGGTGCCCATAACTTTTGATCCATAAGGAGTTACGCGGCGCACAGCATACCGTTAAAAAGCTCTCCAAGAGCTCTACGACGGGGGCAGCGAGCTACCTCGCTGTGCCCTTTTTGGAGCTCAAAATCGAATGTTTTCATCAGTTTCGGGCCACTTTTCTTCTTTTGCTCTATTTTTTCGTCCCGTATCATACGTCGTGAGCTGTTAAAAGGACAACAACCTTACTCGCGGGACATTAGACGTCCCTACATCGCGTCGATATCACGTCTTGCGAGGATGCTGCGTTGTTGAAGCAGATGGGTTGTCGTTAAGCCCATTGGGCTTTTTGAATGGGCCATCTCTCTAGGCTGGGACTGTGAACCGTAAACACATAAAGAATTGTACCCCCAACATGACGGGTGCGATCATACCAGCACTAATGCACCGGATCCTATCAGAACTACGAAGTTAAGCGTGCTTGGGCGAGAGTAATACTAGGATGGGTGACCCCCTGGGAAGTCCTCGTGTTGCACCCCCCTTTTCAATTTTCTTTGCTCCGGTTAGGGTTGCCAAAATACTTTATGCACCACATTCCTATTATTGAATCCCACGGCACCTTGGGCAAGACAACTTCGCTTCACGTGAAGGCTGGGCCCTCAAACCGAGGGCGTAGGGCTTTTGACCAGGTCTCCGTCGCTCCGGTGCCCATAACTTTTGATCCGTAAGGAGTTACGCGGCGCACAGCATACCGTTACAAAGCTCTCCAAGAGCTCTACGACGAGGGCAGCGAGCAAGCTCGCTGAGCCCTTTTTGGAGTTCAAAATCGAATGTTTTCATCAGTTTCGGGCCACTTTTCTTCTTTTGCTCTATTTTTCCGTCCCGTATCATACGTCGTGAGCTGTTAAAAGGACGATAACCTTACTCACGGGACATTAGAGGTCCCTACATCGCGTCGATATCACGTCTTGCAAGGATACTGCGTTGTTGAAGCAGATGGGTTGTCGTTAAGCCCATTGGGCCTTTTGAATGGGCCATCTCTCTAGGCGGGGACTGTGAACCGTTAACACATAAAGAATTGTGCCCTCAACATGACGGGTGCGATCATACCAGCATTAATGCACCGGATCCCATCAGAACTCCGATGTTAAGCGTGCTTGGGCGAGAGTAGTACTAGGATGGGTGACCCCCTGGGAAGTCCTCGTGTTGCACCCCCCTTTTCAATTTTTTTTGCTCCGGTTAGGGTTGCCAAAATACGTTATCTACCACATTTCTATTATCGAATCCCACGGCACCTTGGGCAAGACAACTTCGCTTCACGTGTTGGCTGGGCCCGCAAACCGAGGGCGTAGGGCTTGTGACAAGGTCTCCGTCGCTCCGGTGCCCATAACTTTTGATCCGTAAGGAGTTACGCGGCGCACAGCATACCGTTCCAAAGCTGTCCGAGAGCTCTACGACGGGGGCAGCCAGCTAGCTCACTGTGCCCTCTTTGGAGCTCAAAATCGAATGTTTTCATCAGTTTCGGGACACTTTTCTTCTTTTGCTATGTTTTTTCGTCCCGTATCATACGTCGTGAGCTGTTAAAAGGACGACAACCTTACTCGCGGGACATAAGAGGACCCTACATCGCGTCCATATCACGTCTTGCAAGGTTGCTGCGTTGTTGAAGTGGATGGGTTGTCGTTAAGCCCATTAGGCCTTTTGAATGGACCACCTCTCAAGGCTGGGACTGTGAACCGTTAACACATAAAGGAATTGTGCCCTCAACATGACGGGTGCGATCAAACCAGCACTAATGCACCGGATCCCGTCAGAACTCGGAAGTCAAGCGTGCTTGGGCGAGAGTAGTACTAGGATGGGTGACCCCCTGGGAAGTCCTCGTGTTGCACCCCCCTTTTCAATTTTTTTTGCTCTGGTTAGGGTTGCCAAAATACTTTATCCACCACATTTCTATTATCGAATCCCACGGTACCTTGGGCAAGACAACTTCGCTTCACGTGAAGGCTGGGCCCGCAAACCGAGGGCGTAGGGCTTGTGACAAGGTCTCCGTCGCTCCGGTGCCCATAACTTTTGATCCGTAAGGAGTTACGCAGCGCACAGCATACCGTTGCAAAGCTCTCCGAGAGCTCTACGATGGGTTCAGCTAGCTAGCTCGTTGTGCCCTTTTTGGAGCTCAAAATAGAATGTTTTCATTAATTTCGGGCCACTTTTCTGCTTTTGCTCTGTTTTTCCGTCCCGGATCGTACGTCGTGAGCTGTTAAAAGGACGACAACCCTACTCGCGTTACATTAGAAGACCCTACATTGCGTCGATATCACGTCTTGCGAGGTTGCTGCGTTGTTGATTCGGATGGGTTGTCGTTAAGCCCATTGGGCCTTTTGAATGGACTATCTCTCAAGGCTGGGACTGTGAACCGTTAACACACAAAGGAATTGTGCCCTCAACATGACGGGTGCGATCAAACCAGCACTAATGCACCGGATCCCATCAGAACTCGGAAGTCAAGCGTGCTTGGGCGAGAGTACTACTAGGATGGGTGACCCCCTGGGAAGCCCTCGTGTTGCACCCCCCTTTTCAATTTTTTTTGCTCCGGTTAGGGTTGCCAAAATACTTTATCCACCACATTTCTATTATCGAATCCCACGGTACCTTGGGCAAGACAACTTCGCTTCACGTGAAGGCTGGGCCCGCAAACCGAGGGCGTAGGGCTTGTGACAAGGTCTCCGTCGCTCCGGTGCCCATAACTTTTGATCCGTAAGGAGTTACGCGGCGCACAGCATACCGTTGCAAAGCTCTTCGAGAGCTCTACGATGGGTGCAGCTAGCTAGCTCGTTGTGCCCTTTTTGGAGCTCAAAATAGAATGTTTTCATTAGTTTCGGGCCACTTTTCTGCTTTTGCTCTGTTTTTCCGTCCCGGATAGTACGTCGTGAGCTGTTAAAAGGACGACAACCTTACTCGCGGTACATTAGAAGACCCTACATTGCGTCGATATCACGTCTTGCGAGGTTGCTGCGTTGTTGATTCGGATGGGTTGTCGTTAAGCCCATTGGGCCTTTTGAATGGACTATCTCTCAAGGCTGGGACTGTGAACCGTTAACACACAAAGGAATTGTGCCCTCAACATGACGGGTGCGATCATACCAGCACTAATGCACCGGATCCCATCAGAACTCCGAAGTTAAGCGTGCTTGGGCGAGAGTAGTATTAGGATGGGTGACCCCCTGGGAAGTCCTCGTGTTGCACCCCCCTTTTCAATTTTTTTTGCTCCGGTTAGGGTTGCCAAAATACTTTATCCACCATATTTCTATTATCGAATCCCACGGTACCTTGGGAAGACAACTACGCTTCACGTGAAGGCTGGGCCCGTAAACCGAGGGCATAGGGTTTGTGACAAGGTCTCCGTCGCTCCGGTGACCATAACTTTTGATCCGTAAGGAGTTGCACAGGATACCGTTGCAAAGCGCTCCAAGAGCTCTAAGAAGGGTGCAGCGAGCTCGCTCGCTGTGCCCTTTTTGGAGCTTAAAATCGAATGTTTTCATCAATTTCGGGCCACTTTTCTTTTTTTGCTCTGTTTTTCCGTCCCGTATCATACGTCGTGAGATGTTAAAAGGACGACAACCTTACTCGCGGGACATTAGAGGTCCCTACATCGCGTCAATATCACGTCTTGCGAGGATGATGCGTTGTTGAAGCGGATGGGTTGTCCTTAAGCCCATTGGGCCTTTTGAATGGGCCATCTCTCTAGGCTGGGACTGTGAACCGTTAACACATAAAGAATTGTGCCCTCAACATGACGGGTGTGATCATACCAGCACTAATGCACCGGATCCCATCAGAACTCCGAAGTTAAGCGTGCTTGGGCGAGAGTAGTACTAGGATGGGTGACCCCTTGGGAAGTCCTCGTGTTGCACCCCCCTTTTCAATTTTTTTTGCTCCGATTAGGGTTGCGAAAATACTTTATCCACCACATTTCTATTTTCGAATCCCACAGCACCTTGGGCAAGACAACTTCGCTTCACGTGAAGGCTGGGCCCGCAAACCGAGGGCGTAGGGCTTGTGACCAGGTCTCCGTCGCTCCGGTGCCCATAACTTTTGATCCTTAAGGAGTTACGCGACGCACAGCATACCGTTGCAAAGCTCTCCGAGAGCTCTACGACAGGTGCAGCGAGCTAGTTCGCTGTGCCCTTTTTGGAGCTCAAAATCGAATGTTTTCATTAGTTTCGGGCCACTTTTCTACTTTTGCTCTGTTTTTCCGTCTCGGATCGTACGTCGTGAGCTGTTAAAAGGACGACAACCTTACTTGATGGACATAAGGGGACCCTACATCGCGTCCATATCACGTATTGCGAGGTTGCCGCGTTGTTGAAGCGGATGGGTTGTCGTTAAGCCCATTAGACCTTTTGAATGGACCACCTCTCAAGGCTTGGACTGTGAACCGTTAACACATAAAGGAATTATGCCCTCAACATGACGGGTACGATCATACCAGCACTAATGCACCGGATCCCATTAGAACTCGGAAGTCAAGCGTGCTTGGGCGAGAGTAGTACTAGGATGGGTGACCCCCTGGGAAGTCCTCGTGTTGCACCCCCCTTTTCAATTTTTTTTGCTCCGGTTAGGGTTGCCAAAATACTTTATCTACCACATTTCTATTATCGAATCCCACGGTACCTTGGGCAAGACAACTTCGCTTCACGTGAAGGCTGGGCCCGCAAACCGAGGGCGTAGGGCTTGTGACAAGGTCTCCGTCGCTCCGGTGCCCATAACTTTTGATTCGTAAGGAGTTACGCGGCGCACAGCATACCGTTGCGAAGCTCTCCGAGAGCTCTACGACGGGTGCAGCTAGCTAGCTCGCTGTGCCCTTTTTGGAGCTTAAAATCGAATGTTTTCATTAGTTTCGGGCCACTTTTCTGCTTTTGCTCCATTTTTTTGTCCCGTATCGTACGTCGTGAGCTGTTAAAAGGACGACAACCTTACTCAAGGGACATTAGAAGACACTACATCGCGTCGATATCACGTCTTGCGAGGTTACAACGTTGTTGATTCGGATGGGTTGTCGTTAAGCCCATTGGGCCTTTTGAAGGGACTATCTCTCAAGGCCGGGAGTGTGAAGCGTGAACGCACAAAGTAATTGTGCCCTCAACATGACGGGTGCGATCATACCAGCACTAATGCACCGGATACCATCAGAACTCCGAAGTTAAGCGTGCTTGGGCGAGAGTAGTATTAGGATGGGTGACCCCTTGGGAAGTCCTCGTGTTGCACCCCCCTTTTCAATTTTTTTAGCTCCGATTAGGGTTGCCAAAATACTTTATCCACCATATTTCTATTATCGAATCCCACGGCACCTTGGCAAGACAACTTCGCTTCACGTGAAGGCTGGGCCCGTAAACCGAGGGCGTAGGGCTTGTGACAAGGTCTCCTTCGCTCCGGTGCCCATAACTTTTGATCCGTAAGGAGTTACGCGGCGCACAGCATACCGTTGCAAAGCTCACCAAGAGCTCTACGACGGGGGCAGCGAGCCAACTCGCTGTGCGCTTTTTGGAGCTCAAAATCGAATGTTTTCATCAGTTTCGGGCCGCTTTTCTTCTTTTGCTATGTTTTTTCGTCCCGTATCGTACGTCGTGAGCTGTTAAAAGGACGACAACCTTACTCGCGGGACATAAGAGGACCCTACATTGCGTCCATATCACGTCTTGCGAGGATGCTGCGTTGTTGAAGCGGATGGGTTGTCGTTAAGCCCATTGGGCCTTTTGAATGGGCCATCTCTCTAGGCTGGGACTGTGAACCGTTAACACATAAAGAATTGTGCCCTCAACATGACGGGTGCGATCATACCAGCACTAATGCACCGGATCCCATCAGAACTCCGAAGTTAAGCGTGCATGGGCGAGAGTAGTACTAGGATGGGTGACCCCCTGGGAAGTCCTCGTGTTGCACCCCCCTTTTCAATTTTTTTTGCTCCGGTTAGGGTTGCCAAAATACTTTCTGCACCACATTTCTATTATCAAATCCCAAGGTACCTTGGGCAAGACAACTTCGCTTCACGTGAAGGCTGGGCCAGCAAACCGAGGGCGTAGGGCTTGTGACAAGGTCTCCGTCGCTCCGGTGCCCATAACTTTTGATTCGTAAGGAGTTACGCGGCGCACAGCATACCGTTGCGAAGCTCTCCGAGAGCTCTACGACGGGGGCAGCCAGCTAGCTCGCTATGCCCTTTTTGTAGCTCAAAATCGAATGTTTTTATCAGTTTTGGGCCACTTTTCTTTTTTTGCTCTATTTTTCCGTCCCGTATCGTACGTCGTGAGCTATTAAAAGGATGACAACCTTAATCGCGGGACACTAGAGGTCCCTACATCGCGTCGATATCATGTCTTGCAAGGTTGCTGCGTTATTGAAGCGGATGGGTTGTCGTTAAGCCCATTGGGCCTTTTGAATGGACCATCTCTCAAGGCTAGGACTGTGAACCGTAAACACATAAAGAATTGTGCCCCCAACATGACGGGTGTGATCATACCAGCACTAATGCACCGGATCCCATCAGAACTCCGATGTTAAGCGTGCTTGGGCGAGAGTAGTATTAGGATGGGTGACCCCCTGGCAAGTCCTCTTGTTGCACCCCCCTTTTCAATTTTTTTTGCTCCGGTTTGGGTTGCCAAAATACTTTATGCACCACATTTCTATTATCGAATCCCACGGCACCTTGGGCAAGACAACTTCGCTTCACGTGTTGGCTGGGCCCACAAACCGAGGACGTAGGGCTTGTGACAAGGTCTCCGTCGCTCTGATGCCCATAACTTTTGATCCGTAACGAGTTATGCGGCGTACAGCATACCGTTGCAAAGCTCTCCGAGAGCTCTACGACGGGGGCAGCAAGCTAGCTTGCTGTGCCCTTTTTGGAGCCCAAAATCGAATGGTTCCATCAGTTTCGGGACACTTTTCTTATTTTGCTCTGTTTTTCGGTCCCGGATCGTACATCGTGAGCTATTAAAAGGACGACAACCTTACTCGCGGGACATTAGAGGACCCTACATCGCGTCCATATCACGTCTTGCGAGGTTGCTGTGTTGTTGAAGCGGATGGGTTGTCGTTAAGCCCATTGGGCCTTTTGAATGGACCATCTCTCAAGCCTGGGACTGTGAACCGTTAACAATTAAAGGATTTCTGCCCTCAACATGACAGGTCTGATCATACCAGCACTAATGCATTGGATCATATCAGAACTCCGATGTTAAGCGCGCTTGGACGAGAGTAGTACTAGGATGGGTGACCCCCTGGGAATTCCTCATGTTGCACCCCCCTTTTCAATTTTTTTTGCTCCGGTTAGGGTTGCCAAAATATTTATCCACCACATTTCTATGATCGAATCCCACGATACCTTGGGCAAGACAACTTCGCTTCACGTGAAGGCTGGGCCCGCAAACCGAGGGCGTAGGGCTTGTGACAAGGTCTCCGTCGCTCCGGTACCCCTAACTTTTGATCCGTAAGGAGTTACGCGGCGTACAGCATACCGTTGCAAAGCTCTCCTAGAGCTCTACGACGGGGGCAGCCAGCTAGCTTGCTGTACCCTTTTTGTAGCTCAAAATCGAATGTTTTCATCAGTTTCGGGCCACTTTTCGTCTTTTGCTCTATTTTTTCGTCATGTATCGTACGTCGTGAGCTGTTAAAAGGACGACAACCTTACTTGCGGGACATTAGAAGACCCTACATCGCGTCGATATAACGTCTTGCGAGGTTGCTTCGTTGTTGAAGCGGATGGGTTGTTGTTAAGCCCATTGGGCCTTTTGAATGGACCATCTCTCAAGCCTGGGACTGTGAACCGTTAACACATAAAGGAATTCTGCCCTCAACATGACGGGTGCGATCATACCAGCACTAATGCACCGGATCCCATCAGAGCTCCGAAGTTAAGCGTGCATGGGCAAGAGTAGTATTAGGATGGGTGACCCCTTGGGAAGTCCTCGTGTTGCACCCCACTTTTCAATTTTTTTTGCTCCGGTTAGGGTTGCCAAAATACTTTATCGACCACATTTCTATTATCGAATCCCACAGCACCTTGGGCAAGACAACTTCGCTTCACGTGAAGGCTGGGCCTGCAAACCGAGGGCGTAGGGCTTGTGACAAGGTCTCCGTCGCTCTGGTGCCCTTAACTTTTGATCCGTAAGGAGTTACACGGCGCACAGCATACCGTTGCAAATCTCTCCAAGAGCTTTACGACGGGGGCAGCCAGCTAGCACGCTGTGCCTTTTTTGGAGCTCAAAATCGAATGTTTTCATCAGTTTCGGGCCACTTTTCTTCTTTTGCTCTGTTTTTCAGTCCCGTATCGTACGTCGTGAGCTGTTAAAAGGACGACAACCTTACTCGCGGGACATTAGAGGACCCTACATCGCGTCGATATCACGTCTTTCGAGGATGCTGCGTTGTTGAAGCAGATGGGTTGTCATTAAGCCCATTGGGCCTTTTGAATGGCCATCTCTCTAGGCTGAGACTGTGAACCGTCAACACATAAAGGATTTGTGCCCTCAACATGACGGGTGCGATCATACCGGCACTAATGCATCGATTCCCATCAGAACTGCGAAGTTAAGCGTGCTTGGGCGAGAGTAGTACTAGGATGGGTTACCCCCTGGGAAGTCCTCGTGTTGAACCCCCCTTTTCAATTTTTTTTGCTCCGGTTTGGGTTGCCAAAATGCTTTATCTACCACATTTCTATTATCGAATCCCATGGCACCTTGGGCAAGACAACTTCGCTTCACGTGAAGGCTGGGCCCATAAACCGAGGGCGTAGGTCTTGTGACAAGGTCTCCGTCGCTCCAGTGCCTATAACTTTTGATCCATAAGGAGTTACGCGGCGCAAAGCATACCGTTGCAAAGCTCACCGAGAGCTCTACGACGGGGGCAACCAGCTGGCTTGCTGTGCCCTTATTGGAGCTCAAAATTGAATGTTATCATCAGTTTCAGGCCACTTTTCTTATTTTGCTATGTTTTTCAGTCCTGGATCGTACGTCGTGAGCTATTAAAAGGACGACAACCTTACTCGCCGGACATTAGAGGACCCTACATCACGTCCATATCACGTCTTGCGAGGTTGCTGCGTTGTTGAAGCGGATGGGTTGTCGTTAAGCCCATTGGGCCTTTTGAATGGACCATCTCTCAAGCCTGGGACTGTGAACCGTTAACACATAAAGGAATTGTGCCCTCAATATGACGGGTGTGATCATACCAGCACTAATGCACCGGATTACATCAGAACTCCTAAGTTAAGCGTGCTTGGGCGAGAGTAGTACTAGGATGGGTGACCCCCTGGGAAGTCCTCGTGTTGCACCCCCTTTTCAATTTTTTTTGCTCCGGTTAGGGTTGCCAAAATACTTTATCCACCACATTTCTATTATCGAATCCCACGGCACCTTGGGCAAGACAACTTCGCTTCACGTGAAGGCTGGGCCCGCAAACCGAGGGCGTAGGGCTTGTGACAAGGTCTCCGTCGCTCTGGTGCCCATAACTTTTGATCCGTAAGGAGTTAAGCGGCGCAGAGCATACCGTTGCAAAGCTCTCCAAGAGCTCTACGACGGTGGCAGCCAGTTAGCTCGCTTTGCACTTTTTGGAGCTCAAAATTGAATGTTTTGATCAGTTTCGGGCCACTTTTCTTCTTTTGCACTGTTTTTCAGTCTCGTATCGTACGTCGTGAGCAGTTGAAAGGACAACAACCTTACTCGTGGGACATTAGAGGACCCTACATCGCGTCGATATCACATCTTGCGAGGATGCTGCGTTGTTGAAGCAGATGGGTTGTCGTTAAGCCTATTGGGCCTTTTGAATGGGCCATCTCTCTAGGGTGGGACTGTGAACCGTTAACACATAAAGGAATTGTGCCCTCAACATGACGGGTGTGATCATACCAGCACTAATACACTGGATTACATCAGAACTCCGAAGTTAAGCGTGCTTGGGCGAGAGTAGTACTAGGATGGGTAACCCCCTGGGAAGTCCTCGTGTTGCACCCCCCTTTTCAATTTTTTTTGCTCCGGTTAGGGTTGCCAAAATACTTTATCCACCACATTTCTATTATCGAATCCCACGGCACCTTGGGCAAGACAACTTCGCTTCACGTGAAGGCTGGGCCCGCAAACCGAGGGCGTAGGGCTTGTGACAAGGTCTCCATCGCTCCAATGCCCATAACTTTTGATCCGTAAGAAGTTACGCGGCGCACAATATACCGTTGCAAAGCTCTCCGAGAGCTCTACGACGAGGGCAGCAAGCTAGCTTGCTTTGCCCTTTTTGGAGCTCAAAATCGAATGTTTTCATCAGTTTTGGGCCACTTTTCTTCTTTTGCTCTGTTTTTCCGTCCCGGATCGTACGTCGTGAGCTGTTAAAAGGACGACAACCTTACCCGTGGGACATTAGAAGACAATACATCGCGTCGATATCACGTCTTGATGGTTGCTGCGTTGTTGAAGCGGATGGGTTGTCGTTAAGCCCATTGGGCCTTTTGAATGGACCATCTCTCAAGCCTGGGACTGTGAACCGTTAACACATAAAGGAATTGTGCCCTCAATATGACGGGTGTGATCATACCAGCACTAATGCACCGGATCCCATCAAAACTCCGAAGTTAAGCGTGCTTGGGCGAGAGTAGTATTAGGATGGGTGACCCCTTGGGAAATCCTCGTGTTGCACCCCACTTTTCAATTTTTTTTGCTCCGGTTAGGGTTGCCAAAATACTTTATCCACCATATTTCTATTATCGAATCCCACGGCACCTTGGGCAAGACAACTTCGCTTCACGTGAAGCCTGGGCCCGCAAACCGAGGGCGTAGGGCTTGTGACAAGGTCTCCGTCGCTCTAGTGCCCATAACTTTTGATCCGTAAGGAGTTACGCGGCGCACAGCATACCGTTGCAAAGCACTCCGAGAGCTCTACGACGGGGGCAACCAGCTAGCTCGCTCTGCCCTTTTTGGAGCTCAAAATTGAATGTTTTCATCAGTTTTGGGCCACTTTTCTTAATTTGCTCTGTTTTTCCGTCCCGGATCGTACATCGTGAGGTATTAAAAGGACGACAACCTTACTCGCGGGACATTAGAGGACCTTACATCGCGTCCATATCACGTCTTGCGAGGTTGCTGCGTTGTTGAAGTGGATGGGTTGTCGCTAAGCCCATTGGGCCTTTTGAATGGACCACCTCTCAAGGTTGGGACTGTGAACCCTTAACACATAAAGGAATTGTGCCCTCGACATGATGGGTGCGATCAAACCAGCACTAATGCACCGGATCCCATCAGAACTCCGAAGTTAAGCGTGCTTGGGCGAGAGTAGTACTAGGATGGGTGACCCCCTGGGAAGTCCTCGTGTTGCACCCCCCTTTTCAATTTTTTTTGCTTCGATTAGGGTTGCCAAAATACTTTATCCACCACATTTCTATTATCGAATCCCACGGCACCTTGGGCAAGACAACTTCGCTTCACGTGAAGGCTGGGCCCGCAAACCGAGGGCGTAGGGCTTGTGACAAGGTCTCCGTCGCTCCGGTGCCCATAACTTTTGATCCGTAAGGAGTTACGCGGTGCACAACATACCGTTGCAAAGCTCTCCGAGTGCTCTACGACGAGGACAGCCAAATAGCTCGCTTTGCCCTTTTTGGAGCTCAAAATTGAATGTTTTCATCAGTTTTAGCCTACTTTTCTCCTTTTGCTCTGTTTTTCCGTCCCGGATAGTACGTCGTGAGCTGTTAAAAGGACGACAACCTTACTCGCGGGACATTAGAAGACCCTACATCACGTCGATATCACGTCTTGCGAGGTTGCTACGTTATTGAAGTGGATGGGTTGTCGTTAAGCCCATTGGGCCTTTTGAATGGACCATCTCTCAAGGCTGGGACTGTGAACCGTTAACACATAAAGGAATTGTGCCCTCAACATGACGGGTGCGATCATACCAGCACTAATGCACCGGATCCCATCAGAACTCTGAAGTTAAGCGTGCTTGGGCGAGAGTAGTATTAGGATGGGTGACCCCCTGGGAAGTCCTCGTGTTGCAACCCCCTTTTCAATTTGTTTTGCTCCGGTTAGGGTTGCCGAAATACTTCATCCATCACATTTCTATTATCGAATCCCACGGTACCATGGGCAAGACAACTTCATTTCACGTGAAGGCTGGGCCCGCAAACCGAGGACGTAGGGCTTGTGACAAGGTCTCCGTCGCTCTGATGCCCATAACTTTTGATCCGTAAGGAGTTATGCGGCGCACAGCATACCGTTGCAAAGCTCTCCGAGAGCTCTACGACGGGGGCAGCAAGCTAGCTTGCTTTGCCCTTTTTGGAGCTCAAAATTGAATGTTTTCATCAGTTTCGGGCCACTTTTATTCTTTTGCACTGTTTTTATGTCCCGTATCGTACGTCGTGAGCTGTTAAAAGGACGACAACCTTACTCGCGGGACATTAGACGTCCCTTCATCGCGTCAATATCACGTCTTGCGAGGATGCTGCGTTGTTGAAGCGGATGGGTTGTCATTAAGCCCATCGGGCCTTTTGAATGTGCCATCTCTCTAGGTTGGGACTGTGAACCGTTAACACATAAAGGAATTGTGCCCTCAACATGACGGGTGCGATCCTACGGGCACTAATGCACCGGATCCCATCAGAACTCCGAAGTCAAGCGTGCTTGGGCGAGAGTAGTACTAGGATGGGTGACCCCCTGGGAAGTCCTCGTGTTGCACCCCCCTTTTCAATTTTTTTGCTCCGGTTAGGGTTGCCAAAATACATTATCCACCACATTTCTATTATCGAATCCCACAGCACCTTGGGCAAGACAACTTCGCTTCACTTGAAAGCTGGGCCCGCAAACCGAGGGCGTAGGGCTTGTGACAAGGTCTCCGTCACTCCGGTGCCCATAACTTTTGATCCGTAAGGAGTTACACGGCGTACAGCATACCGTTGTAAAGCTCTCCGAGAGTTCTACGACAGGGGCAGCAAGCCAGCTTGCTGTGCCCTTTTTGGAGCTCAAAATTGAATGTTTTCATCAGTTTCGGGCCACTTTTCTTTTTTTGCTCTGTTTTTTCATCCCGGATCGTATGTCGTGAGCTATTAAAAGGACGACAACCTTACTCGCGGGACATTAGAGGACCCTACATCGCGTCCATATCACGTCTTGCGAGGTTGCTGCATTGTTGAAGCGGATGGGTTGTCGTTAAGCCCATTGGGACTTTTGAATGGACCATCTCTCAAGGCTGGTACTGTGAACCGTTAACACATAAAGGAATTGTGCCCTCAACATGACGGGTGCGATCATACCAGCACTAATGCACCGGATCCCATCAGAACTCCGAAGTTAAGCGTGCTTGGGCGATAGTAGTACTAGGATGGGTGACCCCCTGCGAAGTCCTCGTGTTGCACCCCCCTTTTCAATTTTTTTTGCTCCGGTTAGGGTTGCCAAAATAATTTATCCACCACATTTCTATTATCGAATCCCACTGCACCTTCGGCAAGACAACTACGCTTCACGTGAAGGTTGGGCCCGCAAACCGAGGGCGTAGGGCTTGTGACAATGTCTCCGTCGCTCCGGTGCCAATAACTTTTGATCCGTAAGGAGTTATACGGCGCATAGCATACCATTGCAAAGCTCACCGAGAGCTCTACGACGGGGGCAGCCAGCTAGCTCGTTGTGCCGTATTTGGAGCTCAAAATCGAATGTTTTCATCAGTTTCAGGCCACTTTTCTTCTTTTGCTCTGTTTTTTGGTCCCGGATTGTACGTCGTGAGCTATTAAAAGGATGACAACCTTACTCGCGGGACATTAGAGGACCCTACATCGCGTCCATATCACGTCTTGCGAGGTTGCTGCGTTGTTGAAGCGGATGGGTTGTCGTTAAGCCCATTGGGCCTTTTGAATGGACCATCTCTCAAGGCTGGGACTGTGAACCGTTAACACATAAAGGAATTGTGCACTCAACATGACAGGTGCGATGATACAAGCACTAATGCACCGGATCCCATCAGAACTCCTAAGTTAAGCGTGCTTGGGCGAGAGTAGTACTAGGATGGATGACCCCCTGCGAACTCCTCGTGTTGCCCCTCTCTTTTCAATTTTTTTTGCTCCGGTTAGGGTTGCCAAAATAATTTATCCACCACATTTCTATTATCGAATCCCACTGCACCTTCGGCAAGACAACTACGCTTCACGTGAAGGTTGGGCCCGCAAACCGAGGGCGTAGGGCTTGTGACAATGTCTCCGTCGCTCCGGTGCCAATAACTTTTGATCCGTAAGGAGTTATACGGCGCATAGCATACCATTGCAAAGCTCACCGAGAGCTCTACGACGGGGGCAGCCAGCTAGCTCGTTGTGCCGTATTTGGAGCTCAAAATCGAATGTTTTCATCAGTTTCAGGCCACTTTTCTTCTTTTGCTCTGTTTTTTGGTCCCGGATTGTACGTCGTGAGCTATTAAAAGGATGACAACCTTACTCGCGGGACATTAGAGGACCCTACATCGCGTCCATATCACGTCTTGCGAGGTTCCTGCGTTGTTGAAGCGGATGGGTTGTCGTTAAGCCCATTGGGCCTTTTGAATGGACCACTTCTGAAGGCTGGGACTGTGAACCGTTAACACATAAAGGAATTGTGCCCTCAACATGACGGGTGCGATCATACCAGCACTAATGCACCGGATCCCATCAGAATTCTGAAGTTAAGCGTGCTTGGACGAGAGTAGTATTAGGATGGGTGACCCCCTGGGAAGTCCTCGTGTTGCAACCCCCTTTTCAAATTTTTTTGCTCCGGTTAGGGTTGCCAAAATACTTTATCCACCAAATTTCGATTATCGAATCCCACGGCACCTTGGGCAAGACAACTTCGCTTCACGTGAAGGCGGGGCCAGCAAATCGAGGGCGTAGGGCTTGTGACAAGGTCTCCGTCGCTCCGGTGCCCATAACTTTTGATCCGTAAGGAGTTACGCAGCGCACAGCATACCGTTGCAAAGCTCTTCGAGAGCTCTACGACAGGGGCAGCTACCTAGCTCGTTGTGCCCTTTTTGGAGCTCAAAATCGAATGTTTTCATCAGTTTCGGGCCACTTTTCTTCTTTTGCTATGTTTTTCTATCCCGGATCGTACGTCGTGGGCTGTTAAAAGGACGACAACCTTACTCGCGGGACATTAGAGGACCCTTCATCGCGTCGATATCGCGTCTTGAGAGGTTGCTGCGTTGTTGAAGCGGATGGGTTGTCGTTAAGCCCATTGGGCCTTTTGAATGGACCACTTCTGAAGGCTGGGACTGTGAACCGTTAACACATAAAGGAATTGTGCACTCAACATGACGGGTGCGATCATACCAGCACTAATGCACCGGATCCCATCAAAACTCCGAAGCTAAGCGTGCTTGGGAGAGAGTAGTACTAGGATGGGTGACCCCCTGGGAAGTCCTCATGTTGTACCCCTCTTTTCAATTTTTTTTTCTCCGGTTAGGGTTGCCAAAATGCTTTATCCACCAAATTTCGACTATCGAATCCCACGGAACCTCGGGCAAGACAACTTCGCTTCACGTGAAGGCTGGGCCTGCAAACCGAGGGCGTAGGGCTTGTGACCAGGTCTATTTCACTCCGGTGCCCATAACTTTTGATCCGTAAGGAGTTACACGGCGCAAAGCATACCGTTGCAAAGCTCTCCGAGAGCTCTATGACGGGGGCAGCCAGCTAGCTCGCTATGCCCTTTTTGAAGCCCAAAATCGAACGTTTTCATCAGTTTCGGGCCACTTTTCTACTTTTGCTCAGTTTTTCCATCTCGGATCGTACGTCGTGAGCAGTTAAAAGGACGACAACCTTACTCGCGGGACATTAGAAGACCCTACATCGCGTCGATATCACGTCTTGCGAGGTTGCTGCATTGTTGAAGCGGATGGGTTATCGTTAAGCCCATTGGGCCTTTTGAATAGGCCATCTCTCTAGGCCGGGACTGTGAACAGTTAACACATAAAGGAATTGTGCCCTCAACATGACGGGTGCGATCGTACCGGCACTAATGCACCGGATCCCATCAGAACTCCGATGTTAAGCATGCTTGGGCGAGAGTAGTACTAGGATGGGTGACCCCCTAGGAAGTCCTCGTGTTGCACCCCCGTTTCAATTTTTTTGCTCCGGTTAGGGTTGCCAAAATACATTATCCACCACATTTCTATTATCGAATCCCACGACACCTTGGGCAAGACAACTTCGCTTCACGTGAAGGCTGGGCAGGCAACCCGAGGGCGTAGGGCTTTTGACAAGGTCTCCGTCGCTCCGGTGCCCATAACTTTTGATCCTTAAGGAGTTACGCGGCGCACAGCATACCGTTGCAAAGCACTTCGAGAGCTCTACGACAGGGGCAGCTACCTAGCTTGCTGTGAACTTTTTGGAGCTCAAAATCGAATGTTTTCATCAGTTTCGGGCCACTTTTCTTCTTTTGCTATATTTTTCCATCCCGGATCGTACGTCGTGGGCTGTTAAAAGGACGACAACCTTACTCGTGGGACATTAGAGGACCCTACATCACGTCGATATCGCGTCTTGAGAGGTTGCTGCGTTGTTGAAGCGGATGGGTTGTCGTTAAGCCCATTGGGCCTTTTGAATGGACCATCTCTCAAGGCTGGAACTGTGAACCGTTAACACATAAAGGAATTGTGCCCTCAACATGACGGGTGCGATCATACCAGCACTAATGCACCGGATCCCATCAGAACTCCGAAGTTAAGCGTGCTTGGGCGAGAGTAGTACTAGGATGGGTGACCCCCTGGGAAGTCCTCGTGTTGCACCCCCCTTTTCAATTTTTTTGCTCCGGTTAGGGTTGCCAAAATACATTATCCACCACATTTCTATTATCGAATCCCACGGCACATTGGGCAAGAAAACTTTGCTTCACGTGAAGGCTGGGCCCGCAAACCGAGGGTGTAAGGCTTGTGACAAGGTCTCCGTCGCTCCGGTGCCCATAACTTTTGATCCGTAAGGAGTTACACGGCGCACAGCATACCGTTGCAAAGCTCTCCAAGAGCTCTACGACGGGGGCAGCAAGCTAGCTCGATTTGCCCTTTTTGGAGCTCAAAATCGAATGTTTTCATCAGTTTCGGGCCACTTTTCTTCTTTTGCTCAGTTTTTTTGTCCCGTATCGTACGTCGTGAGCTGTTAAAAGGACGACAACCTTACTAGCGGGACATTAGAGGTCCCTTCATCGCGTCAATATCACGTCTTGCGAGGATGCTGCGTTGTTGAAGCGGATGGGTTGTCATTAAGCCCATCGGGCCTTTTGAATGTGCCATCTCTCAAGGCTGTGACTGTGAACTGTTAACACATAAAGGAATTGTGCCCTCAACAAGATGGGTGCGATCATACCAGCACTAGTACACCGGATCCCATCAGAACTCTGAAGTTAAGCGTGCTTGGGCAAGAGTAGGACTAGGATGGGTGACCCCCTGGGAAGTCCACGTGTTGTACCCCTATTTTCAATTTTTTTTGCTTCGGTTAGGGTTGCCAAAATACTTTATCCACCACATTTCTATTGTCGAATCCCACGACACTTTGGGCAAGACAACTTCGCTTCACGTGAAGGCTGGGCCCGCAAACCGAGGGCGTAGGTCTTGTGACAAGGTCTCCGTCGCTCCGGTGCCCATAACTATTGATCCGTAATGAGTTACATAGCGCACAGCATACCGTTGCAAAGCTCTCCGAGAGCTCTACGACAGAGGCAGCTAGCTAGCTTGCTATGCCCTTTTTGGAGCTCAAAATCGAATGTTTTCATCAGTTTCGGGCCACTTTTCTTCTTTTGCTATGATTTTTCCATCCCGGATCGTACGTCGTGAGCAGTTAAAAGGACGACAACCTTACACGCGGGACATTAGAAGACCCTACATCGCGTCGATATCGCGTGTTGGGAGGTTGCTGCGTTGTTGAAGCGAATGGGTTGTCGTTAAGCCCATTGGGCCTTTTGAATGGACCATCTTTCAAGGCTGGGACTGTGAACCGTTAACACATAAAAGAATTGTGCCCTCAACATGACGGGTGCGATCATACCTACACTAATGCACCGGATCCCATCAGAACTCCGAAGTTAAGCATGCTTGGGCGAGAGAAGTATTAGGATGGGTGACCCCTTGGGAAGTCCTCGTGTTGCACCCCCCTATTCAATTTTTTTTGGTCCGGTTAGGGTTGCAAGAATACTTTATCCACCACATTTCTATTATCGAATCCCACGGCACCTTGGGCAAGACAACTTCGCTTCACGTGAAGGCTGGGACTGCAAACCGAGGGCGTAGGGCTTGTGACAAGGTCTCCGTCGCTCCGGTGCCCATAACTTTTGATCCGTAAGGACTTACGAGGCGCACAGCATACCGTTGCAAAGCTCTCTGAGAGCCCTACGACGGGGGCAGCCAGTTAGCTTGCTTTGCCCTTTTTGGAGCTCAAAATCTAATGTTTTCATCAGTTTCGGGCCACTTTTCTTATTTTGCTCTATTTTTCCGTACCGGATTGTACGTCGTGAGCTATTAAAAGGACGACAACCTTACTCGCGGGACATTAGAGGACCCTACATCGCATCCATATAAAGTCTTGCGAGTTTTCTGCGTTGTTGAAGAGGATGGGTTGTCTTTAAGCCCATTGGGCCTTTTGAATGGACCACCTCTCAAGGCTGGGATTGTGAACTGTTAACACATAAAGGAATTGTGCCCTCAACATGACGGGTGCGATCATACCAGCACTAATGCACCGGATCCCATCAGAACTCTGTATTTAAACGTGCTTGGGCGAGAGTAGTACTAGGATGGGTGACCCCTTAGGAAGTTCTCGTGTTGAACCCCCCTTTTTAATTTTTTTTGCTCCAGTTAGGGTTGCCAAAATACTTTATCCACCACATTTCTATTATCGAATCCCACGGTACCTTGGGCAAGAAAACTTCACTTCACGTGAAGGCTGGGCCCGCAAACTGAGGGCGTAGGGCTTTTGACAAGGTCTCCATCGCTCCGGTGCCCATAACTTTTGATCCGTAAGGAGTTACGCGGCGCACAACATACTATTGCAAAGCTCTCCAAGATCTCTACGACGGGGGCAGCAAGCTAGCTTTCTGTGCCCTTTTTGGAGCTCCAAATAGAATGTTTTCATCAGTTTCGGGCCACTTTTCTTTTTTTGCTCTGTTTTTCCGTCTCGTATCGTACGTCGTGAGCAGTTAAAAGGACGACAACCTTACTCGGGGGACATTAGAGGTCCCTACATCGCGTCGATATCACGTCTTGCGAGGATGCTGCGTTGTTGAAGCGGATGGGTTGTCGTTAAGGCCATTGGGCCTTTTGAATGTGCTATCTCTCTAGGCTTGGACTGTGAACCGTTAACACAAAAAGGAATTATGCCTTCAACATGACGGGTGCGATCATACCGGCAATAATGCACCGGATCCCATCAGAACTCCGAAGTTAAGCGTGCTTGGGCGATAGTAGTACTAGGATGGGTGACCCCCTGGGAAGTCCTCGTGTTGCACCCCCCTTCTCAAATTTTTTTGCTCCGGTTAGGGTTGCCAAAATACTTTATCCACCACATTTCTATTATCGAATCCCACGGCACCTTGGGCAAGACAACTTCGCTTCACGTGAAGGCTGGGCCCGCAAACCGAGGGCGTAGGGCTTGTGACAAGGTCTCCGTCGCTCCGGTGCCCATAACTTTTGATCCGTAAGGAGTTACGCGGCGCACATCATACCGTTGCAAAGCACTCGGAGAGCTCTACGACGGGGGCAGCCAGGTAGCTCGCTTTGCCCTTTTTCGAGCTCAAAATCGAATGTTTTCATCAGTTTCGGGCCACTTTTCTTATTTTGCTCTGTTTTTCCGTCCCGGATCGTACGTCGTGAGCTATTAAAAGGACGACAACCTTACTCGCGGGAAATTAGAGGACCCTACATCGCGTCCATATCACGTCTTGCGAGGTTGCTGCGTTGTTGAAGCGGATGCGTTGTCGTTAAGCCCATTGGGCCTTTTGAATGGACCACCTCTCAAGGCTGGGACTGTGAACCGTTAACACATAAAGGAATTGTGCCCTCAACATGACGGGTGCGATCATACCTGCACTAATGCACCGGATCCCATGAGAACTCCGAAGTCAAGCGTGCTTGGGCGAGAGTAGTACTAGGATGGGTGACCCCTTGGGAAGTCCTCGTGTTGCACCCCCCTTTTCAATTTTTTTTGCTCCGGTTAGGGTTGCCAAAATACTTTATACCCCACATTTCTATTATCGTATCCCACGGCACCTTGGGCAGGACAACTTCGCTTCACGTGAAGGCTGGACCTGCAAACCGAGTGCGTAGGGCTTGTGACAAGGTCTCCGTCGCTCTGGTGCCCATAACTTTTGTTCCGTAAGGAGTTACGCGGCGCACAGCATACCGTTGCAAAGCTCTCCGAGAGCTCCACGACGGGGGCAGCTAGCTAGCTCGCTGTGCCCTCTTTGGAGCTCAAAATCGAATGTTTTCATCAGTTTCGGGCCACTTTTCTTATTTTGCTCTGTTTTTCGATCCCGGATCGTACGTCGTGAGCTATTAAAAGGAAGACAACCTTACTCGCGGGACATTAGAGGACCCTACATCGCGTCCATATCACGTCTTGCGAGGTTGCTGCGTTGTTGAAGCGGATGGGTTGTCGTTAAGCCCATTGGGCCTTTTGAATGGACTATCTCTCAAGGCTGGGACTGTGAACCGTTAACACATAAAAGAATTTTGCCCTCAACATGACGGGTGCGATCATACCGGCAATAATGCACCGGATCCCATCAGAACTCCGAAGTTAAGCGTGCTTGGGCGAGAGTAGTACTAGGATGGGTGACCCCCTGGGAAGTCCTCGTGTTGCACCCCCCTTTTCAAATTTTTTTGCTCCGGTTAGGGTTGCCAAAATACTTAATCCACCACATTTCTATTATCGAATCCCACGGCACCCTGGGCAAGACAACTTCGCTTCATGTGAAGGCTGGGCCCGCAAACCGAGGGCGTAAGGCTTGTGACAAGGTCTCCGTCGCTCTGGTGCCCATAACTTTTGATCCGAAACGAGTTACGCGGCGCACAGCATACCGATGTAAAGATCTCCGAGAGCTCTACGACGGGGGCAGCCAGCTAGCTCGTTGTACCCTTTTTGGAGATCAAAATTGAATGTTTTCATCAGTTTCAGGCCACTTTTCTTATTTTGCTCAGTTTTTCCATCCCGGATCGTACGTCGTGAGCTATTAAAAGGACGACAACCTTACTCACGGGACATTAGAGGACCCTACATTGCGTCCATATCACGTCTTGTGAGGTTGCTGCGTTGTTGAATAGGATGGGTTGTCGTTAAGCCCATTAGGCCTTTTGAATGTACCATCTCTCAAGGCTGGGACTGTGAACCGTTAACACATAATAGAATTGTGCCCTCAACATGACGGGTGCGATCATACCGGCAATAATGCACCGGATCCCATCAGAACTCTGAAGTTAAGCGTGCTTGGGGGAGAGTAGTACTAGGATGGGTGACCCCCTGGGAAGTCCTCGTGTTGCACCCCCCTTTTCAAATTTTTTTGCTCCGGTTAGGGTTGCCAAAATACTTTATCCACCACATTTCTATAATCGAATCCCACGGCACCTTGGGCAAGACAACTTCGCTTCACTTGAAGGCTGGGCCCGCAAACCGAGGACGTAGGGCTTGTGACAAGGTCTCCGTCGCTCCGGTGCCCGTAACTTTTGATCTGTAAGGAGTTACTCGGCACATAGCATACCATTATAAAGTTCTTCGAGAGCTCTACGACGGGGGCAGCCAGCTAGCTCGTTGTACCCTTTTTGGAGATCAAAATTGAATGTTTTCATCAGTTTCAGGCCACTTTTCTTATTTTGCTCAGTTTTTCCATCCCGGATCGTACGTCGTGAGCTATTAAAAGGACGACAACCTTACTCACGGGACATTAGAGGACCCTACATCGCGTCCATATCACGTCTTGCGAGGTTGCTGCGTTGTTGAAGCGGATGGGTTGTCGTTAAGCCTATTGGGCCTTTTGAATGGACTATCTCTCAAGGCTGGGACTGTGAACCGTTAACACATAAAAGAATTTTGCCCTCAACATGACGGGTGCGATCATACCGGCAATAATGCACCGGATCCCATCAGAACTCCGAAGTTAAGCGTGCTTGGGCGAGAGTAGTACTAGGATGGGTGACCCCCTGGGAAGTCCTCGTGCTGCACCCCCTTTTCAAATTTTTTTGCGCCGGTTAGGCTTGCCAAAATATTTTATCCATCACATTTCTATTATCGAATCCCACGGCACCTTGGGCAAGACAACTTCGCTTCACGTGAAGGCTGGGCCCGCAAACCTAGGGCGTAGGGCTTATGACAAGGTCTCCATCGTTCCGGTGCCCATAACTTTTGATTCGTAAGGAGTTACGCGGCGCACAGCATACCGTTCTAAAGTTCTCTGAGAGCTCTACGACGGGGGCAGCCAGCTAGCTCGCTGTACCCTTTTTGGAGATCAAAATCGAATGTTTTCATCAGTTTCGGGCTACTTTTCTTATTTTGCTCAGTTTTTCCGTCCCGGATAGTACGTCGTGAGCTATTAAAAGGACGACAACCTTACTCGCAGGACATTAGAGGACCCTACATTGCGTCCATATCACGTCTTGTGAGGTTGCTGCGCTGTTGAAGAGGATAGGTTGTCGTTAAGCCCATTGGTCCTTTTGAATGGACCATCTCTCAAGGCTGGGACTGTGAACCGTTAACACATAAAAGAGTTGTGCCCTCAACATGACGGGTGCGATCATACCAGCACTAATGCACCGGATCCCATCAGAACTCCGAAGTTAAGCTTGCTTGGGCGAGAGTAGTATTAGGATGGGTGACCCCCTGGGAAGTCCTCGTGTTGCACCCCCCTTTTCAAATTTTTTTGCTCCGGTTAGGGTTGCCAAAATACTTTATCCACCACATTTCTATTATCGAATCCCACGGCACCTTGGAAAAGACAACTTCGCTTCACGTGAAGGCTGGGCCCGCAAACCTAGGACGTAGGGCTTGTGACAAGGTCTCCGTCGCTCCGGTGCCCATAACTTTTGATCTGTAAGGAGTTACGCGGCGCACATCAAACCGTTGCAAAGCTCTCAGAGAGCTCAAAGACGGGGGCAGCCTGGTAGCTCGCTTTGCCCTTTTTGGAGCTCAAAATTGAATGTTTTCATCAGTTTCGGGCCACTTTTCTTATTTTGCTATGTTTTTCCGTCCCGAATCGTACGTCGTGAGCTATTAAAACGACGACAACCTTACTCGCGGGACATTAGAGGACCCTACATCGCGTCGATATAACGTCTTGCGAGGTTGCTGCGTTGTTGAAGCGGATGCGTTGTCGTTATGCCCATTGGGCCTTTTGAATGGACTATCTCTCAAGGCTGGGACTATGAACCATTAACACATAAAAGAATTTCGCCCTCAACATGACGGGTGTGATCATACCAGCACTAATGCACCGGATCCCATCAGAACTCCGAAGTAAAGCGTGCTTGGGCGAGAGTGGTACTAAGATGGGTGACCGCCTGGGAAGTCCTCATGTTGCACCCCCCTTTTCAAATTTTTTTGCTCCGGTTCGGGTTGCCAAAGTACTTTATCCACCACATTTCTATTATCGAATCCCACGGCACCTTTGGCAAGACAACTTCGCTTCACGTGAAGGCTGGGCCCGCAAACCTAGGGCGTAGGGCTTGTGACAACGTCTTCGTCGCTCCGGAGCCCATAACTTTTGATCCGTAAGGAGTTACGCGGTGCACATCATACCGTTGCAGAGCTCTCCGAGAGCTCTACGATGGGGATAGCCAGCTTGCTCACTATGCCCTTTTTGGAGCTCAAAATCGAATGTTTTCATCAGTTTCGGGCCACTTTTCTTATTTTGCTCTGTTTTTCCGTCCTGGATCGTACGTCGTGAGCTATTAAAAGGACGACAACCTTACTCGCGAGACATTAGAGGACCCTACATCGCGTTGATATCACGTCTTGCGAGGTTACTGCGTTGTTGAAGCGGATGGGTTGTCGTTAAGCCCATTGGGCCTTTTTAATGGACCACCTCTCAAGGCTGGGTCTGTGAACCGTTAACACATAAAGAAATTGTGCCCACAACATGACAGGTGCGATCATACCAGTACTAATGCACCGGATCCCATCAGAACTCCGAAGTTAAGCGTGCTTGGGCGAGAGTAGTACAAGGATAGGTGACCCCCTGGGAAGTCCTCATGTTGCTCCCCTCTTTTCAGTTTTTTTTGCTCCGATTAGGGTTGGCAAGATACTTTATCCACCTCATTTCTATTATCGAATCCCACGGCACCTTGGGCAGGACAACTTCGCTTCACGTGAAGGCTAGGCCCGCAAACCGAGGGCGTAGGGCTTGTGACAAGGTCTCCGTCGCTCCAGTGCCCATAACTTTTGATCAGTAAGGAGTTACACGGCGCACAATATACCGTTGCAAAGCTCTCCGAGAGATCTATGACGTGGGCAGCCAGCTAGCTCGCTGTGCCCTTTTTGGAGCTCAAAATTGAATGTTTTCATCAGTTTCGGGCCACTTTTCTTCTTTTGCTCTGTTTTTTCGTCCCGTATCGAACGTCGTGAGCTGTTAAAAGGACGACAACCTTACTCGCAGGACATTAGAGGTCCCTACATCGCGTCGATATCATGTCTTGCGAGGATGCTGCGTTGTTGAAGCGGATGGGTTGTCGTTAAGCCCATTGGGCCTTTAGAATGTGCCATCTCTCTAGGCTGGGACTGTGAACCGTTAACACATAAAAGAATTGTGCCCTCAACATGACCGGTGCGATCATACCTGTACTAATGCACCGGATCCCATCAGAACTCCGAAGTTAAGCGTGCTTGGGCCAGAGTAGTACTAGGATGGGTGACCCCCTGGGAAGTCCTCGTGTTGCACCCCACTTTTCAATTTTTTTTGCTCCGGTTAGGGTTGCCAAAATACTTTATCCACCACATTTCTATTATCGAATCCCACTACACCTTGGGCAAGACAACTTCATTTCACGTGAAGGCTGGGCCCGCAAACCGAGGGCGTACGGCTTGTGACAAGGTCTCCGTCGCTCCGGTGCCCATAACTTTTGATCCGTATGAAGTTACACGGCGCACAACATACCGTTGCAAAGCTCTCTGAGAGCTCTACGACGGGGGCAGCCAGGTAGCTGGTTGTGCCCTTTTTGGAGCTCAAAATTGAATGTTTTCATCAGTTTCGAGCCACTTTTCTTATTTTGCTCTGTTTTTCCATCCCAGATCGTACGTCGTGGGCTATTAAAAGGATGACAACCTTACTCGCGGGACATTAGGGGACCCTACATCGCGTCTATATCACGTCTTGCGTGGTTGCTGCGTTGTTGAAGCGGATGGGTTGTCGTTAAGCCCATTGGGCCTTTTGAATGGACCACCTCTGAAGGCTGGGACTGTGAACCGTTAACACATAAAGGAATTGTGCCCTCAACAAGACGGGTGCGATCATACCGGCACTAATGCACCGGATCCCATCAGAACTCCGAAGTTAAGCGTGCATGTGCGAGAGTTGTAATAGGATGGGTGACCCCTTGGGAAGTCCTCGTGTTGCACCCCCCTTTTCAATTTTTTTTGCTCCGGTTAGGGTTGCCAAAATACTTTATCCACCACATTTTTATTATCGAATCCCACGGCACCTTGGGCAAGACAACTTCACTTCACGTGAAGGCTGGGCCCGCAAACCAAGGGCGTAGGGCTTGTGACAAGGTCTCCGTCGCTCCGGTGCCCACAACTTTTGATCCGTAAGGAGTTACGCGGCGCAAAGCATACCGTTGGAAAGCTCTCCGAGAGCTCTACGATGGGGGCAGCAAGCTAGCTTGCTGTGCCCTTTTTGGAGCTCAAAATCGAATGTTTTCATCAGTTTCGGGCCACTTTTCTTCTTTTGCTCTGTTTTTCCGTCCCGTATCGTACATCGTGAGCTGTTAAAAGGACGTCAACCTTACTCGCGGGACATTAGTGGTCCCTACATAGCGTCGATATCATGTCTTGCGAGGATGTTGCGTTGTTGAATCGGATGGGTTGTCGTTAAGCCTATTGGGCCTTTTGAATGTGCTATCTCTCTAGGCTGGGACTGTGAACCGTTAACACATAAAGGAAATGTGCCCTCCACATGACGGGTGCGATCATACCGGCACTAATGCACCGGATCCCATCAGAACTCCGAAGTTAAGCGTGCTTGGGCGAGAGTAGTACTAGGATGGGTGACCCCGTGGGAAGTCCTCGTGTTGCACCCCCCTTTTCAATTTTTTTTGCACCGTTTAGGGTTGCCGAAATACTTTATCCACCACATTTCTATTATCAAATCCCACGGCACCTTGGGCAAGACAACTTCGTTTCACGTGAAGGCTGGGCCCGTAAACCGAAGGCGTAGGGCTTGTGACAAGGTCTTCGTCGCTCCGGTGCCCATAACTTTTGATCCGTAAGGAGTTACACGGCGCACAGCATACCGTTGCAAAGCTTTCCGAGTGCTCTACGACGGGGGCAGCCAGCTAGCTCGCTTTGCCCTTTTTGGAGCTCAAAATCGAATGTTTTCATTAGTTTCGGGCACCTTTTCTACTTTTGCTCTGTTTTTTCATCCCGGATCGTACGTCGTGAGCTGTTAAAAGGATGACAACCTTACTCGCGAGACATTAGAAGACCCTACATTGTGTCGATATCACGTCTTGCGAGGTTACTGCGTTGTTGAAGCGGATAGATTGTCGTTAAGCCCATTGGTCCTTTTGAATGGACCATCTCTCAAGGCTGGGACTGTGAACCGTTAACACATAAAAGAATTGTGCCCTCAACATGACGGGTGCGATCATACTAGCACTAATGCACCGGATCCCATCTGAACTCCGAAGGTAAGCGTGCTTGGGCGAGAGTAGTATTAGGATGGGTAACCCCCTGGGAAGTCCTCGTGTTGCACCCCCCTTTTCAATTTTTTTTGCTCCGGTTAGGGTTGCCAAAATACTTTATCCACCACATTTCTATTATCGAATCCCACGGCACCTTGGGCAAGACAACTTCGCTTCACGTGAAGGCTGGGCCCGCAAACCGAGGGCGTAGGGCTTGTGACAAGGTCTCCGTCGCTCCGGTGCCCATAACTTTTGATCCGTAAGGAGTTACGCGGCGCACAGCATACCGTTGCAAAGTTCTCTGAGAGCTCTACGACGGGGGCAGCTGGCTAGCTTGCTATGCCCTTTTTGGAGCTCAAAATCAAATGTTTTCATCAGTTTCGGGCCATTTTTCTTATTTTGCTCTGTTTTTCCGTCCCAGATCGTACGTCGTGAGCTTTTAAAAGGAGGACAACCTTACTCGCCGGACATTAGTGGACCCTACATCGCGTCCATATCACGTCTTGCGAGGTTGCTGCGTTGTTGAAGTGGATGCGATGTCGTTAAGCCCATTGGGCCTTTTGAATGGACCACTTCTCATGGCTGGGACTGTGAACCGTTAACACATAAAAGAATTGTGCCCTCAACATGACGGGCTCGATCATACAAGCACTAATGCACCGGATCCCATGAGAACTCCGAAGTTAAGCGTGCTTGGGCGAGAGTAGTACTAGGATGGGTGACCCCCTGGGAAGTCCTCGTGTTGCACCCCTCTTTTCAATTTTTTTTTCTCCGGTTAGGGTTGCCAAAATACTTTATCTACCACATTTCTATTATCGAATCCCACGGCACCTTGGGCAAGACAACTTCGCTTCACGTGAAGGCTGGGCCCGCAAACCGAGGGCATAGGGCTTGTGACAAGGTCTCCGTCGCTCCGGTGCCCATAACTTTTGATCCATATAGAGTTACGCGGTGCACAGCATACCGTTGCAAAGCACTCAGAGAGCTCTACGACGGGGACAACCAGCTTGCTCATTATGCCCTTTTTGGAGCTCAAAATCGAATGTTTTCATCAGTTTCGGGCCACTTTTCTTATTTTGCTCTGTTTTTCCGTCCCGGATCGTACGTCGTGAGCTATTAAAAGGACGACAACCTTACTTGGGGGACATTAGAGGACCCTACATCGTGTCCATATCACGTCTTGCGAGGTTGGTGCTTTGTTGAAGCGGATGGGTTGTCGTTAAGCACATTGGGCCTTTTGAATGGACCACCTCTCAAGGCTGGGACTGTGAACCGTTAACACATAAAGGAATTGTGCCCTCAACATGTCGGGTGCGATCATACCAGCACTAATGCACCGGATCCCATCAGAACTCCAAAGTTAAGCGTGTTTGGGCGAGAGTAGTACTAGGATGGGTGACCCCCTGGGAAGTCCTCGTGTTGTACCCCCTTTTTCAATTTTTTTTGCTCCGGTTAGGGTTGCCAAAATTCTTTATCCACCACATTTCTATTATCGAATCCCACGGCACCTTGGGCAAGACAACTTCGCTTCACGTGAAGGTTGGGCCTGCAAACCGAGGGCGTAGGGCTTGTGACAAGGTCTCCGTCGCTCCGGTGCCCATAACTTTTGATCCGTAAGGAGTTACGCGGCGCACAGCATACCGTTGCAAAGCTCTACGAGAGCTCTACGACAGGGGCATCCAGCTAGCTTGCTGTGCTCTTTTTGGAGCTCAAAATCAAATGTTTTCATCAGTTTCGGGCCACTTTTCTTATTTTCCTCTATTTTTCGATCCCGGATCATACGTCGTGAGCTGTTAAAAGGACGACAACCTTACTCGCGGGACATTAGAAGATCGTACATCGCATCGATATCACGTCTTGCGGGGTTGCACCGTTGTTGAAGCGGATGGGTTGTCGTTAAGCCCATTGGGCCTTTTAAATGGACCATCTCTCAAGGCTGGGACTGTGAACCGTTAACACATAAAAGAATTGTGCCCTCAACATGACGGGTGCGATCATACCAGCATTAATGCACCGGATCCCATTGGGCCTTTTAAATGGACCATCTCTCGTGTAAGTATTTTATGAGCTTGGCCATTTCGGTACCCATTTATAATCCTAGGATTGTTGCTGTATGGCCGGTAACCTAGTAGAGCATTGATATCACTTACATGGCTATGAACCTAGCTTAGTAACATTAATGTTGAAGATATATTGGCAGGCATTAAGTGTTCGAAGGAATGACTAGGTTGCTAAGTGAGCAGGACCATTGTCTTCTTAAGTATGACGTAACCTTGGATTGAGGTGAGTGGAATATATTTGAGATTGAAACTATTCGCTTTAGGAGTCTTGGTTAAGGAAAAAAAAAAAAAAAATTCTTAAGCCTCGTGACGTGAAAATAGAGATTTGAATAAGGAAATAAATTGTGGATCGCAAGTTGATGAGTTTACTTGTAAGAGTTGAACAAGTGCGTCATGATTAGTTTACTCATGCAATTTCGATGGCAATTTGTCTGTGGTACCTAATAAACGTTAGAGTTTGAGTTTAACGAATCTCAACGGTCTTTCTTCTTGATTACGAGCTTGAAGGTTAACGAAGCTGGGGAAGAATGTTAATGAATAGGAGCCTGTAACTGGGAGACTAGTCGTTAGAAGATTTGCTAATCTAATGCACCTACAAGATAAGGATTATGATATTGTCGATAGATGACGATTTGAGATGGATTAGTTGTTTGGTGAGTTCTTCTTGAAGATAGGGTCGTATTGTAGAAATAATCCATAACATGTGTATATCCTACGTGTTAACAATTTTGAAGCTAGTAGACAGGATATGTAAATCGGATATAGACCTATCATCTTGAAATTAGCGTATGTCACCCTAGGATCATGGAATTATTGTGATATTGCTTTTGAGGTATGAATGCGAGATTGACAGAACATGAGTCATGATTTTGGAGTTACAGTTCTATTGTTAGGATACCGATGAAACTTTGATGACTATGTTTGAAGACTCTAACCTTAGTTAATGAACTTGACCTTAAGATCAAATGGAGAATAGAGTCGTTCAAAGAAAAGAACTATAAATGTAGAGGTCACAACGAACTAAATGATTGGAGAAACATAGGAAGTGAATTGGTTATGGTAAGAGATCACCAAACACAGGACGAACCGGAGTAGGAAGAATAACAAGGGTCAGAATCCGTCTAAATGACCTCAATAGGCAAGAATGAATTTCGGGACGAAATTCTTTTAAGGAGGGGAGGATGTGAGGCCCGACCCCGAATAACGTGTGTTACCTTGATTTGCATGCCATAGACCCCTAATTATATGACCGACCTTGGATTACGTGTCCTGTCTTGGTTTTCATGCATACCTTGTCATACGTACCTTGACCTAGAATAGTGTGCCCTAATCCCCGACTTACATGTGGTACCTAGATAAACATGCCATGACCATAATTTACGTGCGAGACCTCGATTTGCGTGTGTCTCTTCATTTCGTGTGCATTAACCTTGAACTACGTGCCTTAACCTAGGTTTAAGAGGTGTACCTTAATTTACGTGCATTGCATTGAATTACGTGTCGTGCATTGGTCTACGTGCATTGACCTAGGGTTGTGTGCGTTAGCATTGGAATCTGTGCATTAGACTTGAAATATGTGCCTTAGTCTAGAAGTTCGTGTCTTACCTCGTAGTTCGTGTTTACCTCGTGTTTCGTGCCCCGTCTTGATTTCGGTGCGTGCCTCGTAGTGCGTACCCTAGACCTAGGAATCCGTGCCACCACGTTAATCAAGAAATCATCCTACACAAAGCACTAAACTATAAAATAATCCTAATTCAAAATCGACTCACAATAAACAATTCAATCTACACAAACACCTAAACATTCTTTATTCTTTATTCTCACCCAAAACCAATGCACCTCAAATTTCACCCTTATTATAATCCATAATATGTTAAATAGAATCTGAAATTTCAGCAATTTGCAAGCCCTTGGCTGACCACTAAGTGCATTTAGTCTAGCATTGCATAATTTATTCATAATCCTAGACAAACTATGACACAAAGGCATTAAAAAATTGCTCAATTCCCCTCAAATCCCCACCATTTTCGACCAGCCCTTGCATGCCCATGCTAGCATTCAAAAAACAACATTTTGAAGACACAAAAATCAGATTTTGGCTGCCCAAGGCCGACCACACCCTCAAAGGAATTGCAAAGCCATCACTTTGTCACATTCTCTCATTTTCCTCAATCTTTTCTCTCTCCCCTTCATTCTCTCTCTCCATTTTCGGTTCTTGGCTGAGTTTTCTACCTCCTTAGCTTGTCTTCTTCACATCTTGGTTGAGCAAGGTCAAGTAGCCATCGAGAAACCCAAGCAAACAAGCTAGAGCTCGAAATCACTCTTGCATGTGCATTTGAAGCTTCATTTCGGCCTAGGTGAGTTACTAAGCATCCATTTCTTTTCTTCATGGTTTAACATCATGCTTGTGCTAAGAGTTTGAACATTAAGCTAGGAAAAATAGAGAAAAACTAGTGAGGTTCTCGGCTAAGCAAGGGAAAGGAGAAGTTTTGAGCTTCAAGAAAGGATGTTGAGGATTTTGTGGTTGATTGCTAAGGTGAGGGTTAAAAGCTTTTGAAAACTCTTTGAAATCTCACATGCATGTTCATAAATGTGTATATTTGCTTCTGTACTTGAGTTATGTGGTCGTTCATGAGCTTAAACAACCATGCATGGCAAGATCTTGGCTTGAAAATGATGCTAGGTGAAGTCGAAATGGATGACAGCTCTCTGACCAGTCTGTTCGAGGTAAGTTTAGCTAAGCAAATGATGTTTAAAATGCTTGAAAATTGGTGGGTGACTATTTTGGACAGTTTTGAATATTTTTCCCAGAAATAGGCTGAAGCTAATTTTGACTCTAAGGTCCTCAAAATGGCAAATCTTTAAAATGTGACCAAATCTGGAAATCTGGAAAAATGAAGCAGGTTTTGGCAGATGCACTGACCTTGTGGAACGAACCATATTTGACTTAGTTAATGATGTCCAAAATGTATGAAAATTGGTATGCTGCTAGATTTTTCAGTTCTGGACAATTTTGTCAGAAATGGACCAAAGCTAAAAATGATTCTAAGGACCTCAAAAACGTCAATTATCGAAATGTGTGCAAATCTGGACAGTTTTGTGCTATTCCACTGTTTCGGCTATATCTAATGATCTCGAACTCCAATTGATGCAAGGTTTGTTTCTGATTTTAGTTAACTTCTAAATATTTAATTTGACATCTTATTCACTGGATTTGGAGATTTTTTGATTATCCTATTGATTGTGAGAAAACAGCCTATTGCAGTAAAGGTTTCACTTAGCTATATGCTTGGAAAATTGATGTAACCTCCCTTGTGGTACTAATTGCTTGGAATTGTGGTGTTGGAATGTTGTGTGGACTGTTTTGGGTACTTGAGGATGTTTGAACTGAATGATGCATGACTTGAGAATGATTTTGAGTTGACTTAGGGTTTAATCACGCGGTTAAGCATGAAACGGAAACCCTAATGACTAGGTAGTCTTGCTAAGTGTTGATCATTTGGATATTGTGTGGAAATTAGATGCTTAGTGGGCTGCCCGTAAATGTCTTATAACTTCAAATGTGATTTTGACCATTGCATGTTGTCAAATAAGCTTTTCTCGCATTTGAACCCTTGTTGATATCACTGCATGTTGAGTAATCTTATCACTTGATTGCGTGGACTTTTAATGAGTTATATGGCCTGTTTTATATGTGTTACATGGCTGCCCGTTTAATTTCCATATAATTCTATATGCCTTTCAAGTGAAATTTCCTGTCTTATCATGTCCTGCCTGTTTATCTATCAATGTGCAAACTTATGACTGTCCGGAGGCAACCTACTTTGTTGTCCTCCTTCTGTGATATATATTACCTGTCATAAATGTGCATTGCATACAAGGTTGCAACCTTCCTGTCGGCATGGTAGTGATCACGCACGCCGGGCGGCATCGGGCTTGCCGGTGTTATCGTGACCTCCATGGTCCCATTCCCTCTCTCGCTTGGGGGCTAGACTTCCTCGGAGAGTTGGGTCGTAGGATTTTGGGGTACATCCGGAGTACACCCACCTGGTGTGTTTTGGGGAATGATTTGAAGTCGGCCGCAACTTCTGATTCTGAAACTGATCTGAGAGCAAAAGCTCGCCGTATCCTTTTTATTATGTGTATAAGTACTCCCGCTTGGATCCTAGAGAACCTCGGGGAGGAAAGATCGGTATTCCTGTTCTGTACTTGTATTTCTGTACTTGTATTTCTGTTGTTTTCATGTTTGAGAAAGGGATTTTCATAAGTTTAATCGAAAAATGAGTTTCAAAACGTATTTCTCGTTCCCCCTCGCTGAGTTCATAAGGACTCACCCTCTTTTTATCACAGGTGAAGAAGAACAGGTACAGGTACCCGAGGCCAACGTGCTTATCGATGATTCCTTGGAGTGATTGCCTGTCCCTACGTGCTTTTGTGCCTTGCCTGAAAGTGGTTGCTATATGGATGTTGTGTTTGATTGCAAATATTCATTTTATTGATGTAAATGACCCCGTTGTAATTTGGGTCTAATTCTGGGATTGTACTATCTATAACCGGACGAACTTTTATTTGGTTGTTTGCTTTCGTTTTCTTCATTAGTAGTTATCGTAGGCATTCAAACCACTAGATGAACAATCAACTAAGTTAATTCTATCTAATTTCACTTAGGTGCTCATTTGCAAACTAAAGGATAATAGGTACTTGCATGATAGGAAATTGACAAATAAACGGGACATAGTTATCATGTTAGGCTTATTAACCAAACGAGACTTTCAAGATAAACTAGTAGGCAAATCGGTTGGTGACAAATAGGAGTCTTTAATGGAATTGGATTAATGATTGGAATAATTGAGGCGTTTAAAGAATTAGGTCAAACAAAGAGCCCAATTACAGCCGTTATGCTGCCGGATTTCCCGAAAAATTTAGAGTCTAGAATAAAACGTTAAGTGCTAAACCCCCTAGAATGATTAAGAATGTGAAAGGACTTGAATGTTTAGATCACACCCTAGTCTAACCTTTATAGGCCGGGTTGGGGCGTGACACCTTATAATAGAATGGTATCAGAGCTTAGTTTACTAACTAGGCGTTAGTCGGGTTCAACTCTCGGACCATGGGTAGAAGCCCTAAGGTAATTGTGATGTCTTGTTTATATGTGTTATGTGTGCTAATGTGCTTTAATTGCTTTGAGCATTGAATACTATGTGCCTTTGTGGACTATATGTATTATGTGTCATGCACACCAACACGTTTGTGCCTTCGATAATGCATGCATGTGTTATATTGCTTTCTTGATGCACTTGGATGTTATATAACTGTGAATGACTGTTTATACACATAGATAGTTAGGATTAGGACTTTTAGGGAAGTGAATTTGTGCAGGACGAACGAAAAGGCTCGGTTAGAGATTTCTGGCATCTTTACAGGTACTCAATGGATCGTATATATTATTGGATATGCATATATAACATGCGTAGCACAGGTATAATTGTTGAGGTAAAGTTATCTCCTTATTTTTGGAATACCTATACCTGTGATTAAGTTGTCAATTTTATAGCTATGAAGTTATTGATTCCGTTAAACCGTTCTTCTAATTGTGGTTCAAGAATAAATGTTAAGGACATACAATTTTCCTTAGATATAAGAATATACTATTAAATATGTAGAGTAGTATATATTCTCATGTGCTGATAGTGGAAGTTGACTTGGAGGTTTCTTTGAATCCATTTCTCACATCTTAAAATTGGCTTGATAGGCTATCTAAGAAGTTGGCAATATACTCGTACGATTGAATCCTTACTTGATTGGAATTAAGCATCGTTGAACCTAATAAGGTGTATATTAACGAGTTTCAAGTTCACCCAATGATAAGTCTGTGACCTAGAAATTAACGGATGAACTCATGGAAATGGACGATAGGGGTTAGATTATTAAGGCGTGAATAATGTGTTTAGGTAACTTAACAATGGATAACCTCAAGACATGTAGGCAACTCTAGAGATTAAGTTTAACAAGATTGATGAGTCTTTAGTATAACAAGATATGGGGATATTGGAATCGAGGAATTCGCGTAACGAGAACTCGTGTTCGGAAGACTACACCTAAATGTTAGGTCGAATGGAAGTGTAGGGTATTGAATTATGTATTAGATGATGTTGCTAAGGTCCTAAGTTGGATATTGGTGATATTAAGAATCATGGTATTAATTTGGTGCCTCTTGGATTTAGTTGTGATTATGCAAGTAAGTCATTCTATGCACTCATTGTTTGGATACCCTAGAGGATGTTGGAAAGCATATATCCTTAAGTAAGACCGATGGACCTATTATATAAACCATGGAAATGATATTAAAGCATCTGATTGCAAGTGGAGTCGTTAGGATATGATTAGTAATCCTAAATAGCTAATAGTGAGTATGCATGATGATTCTTGGCAAACCCTAGGACCTAAGGTCAACGAGTCTCGATGCTCTTAGCCTAGCTGAACATGTAAATGGGAAGAGTAAGATTTCATAAAGCTAAGATAGAGATGAATCAGAGTCATGATGACCAAGAGACTATTGTTAGACAAATGTATTATGTGCACCGTTTCACTTCTAGAAACTAGCAGTTGGAGACTTCGAATTGTGGTCATTGAATAAGAGGGGTGAATTTTGTAGTGGTAGTTAAATAAGTAATTGATTACTTTTGAAGTTCTATTAGGTTATGTTGAAGGATGCCTCGTGGTCATAATTCTTATATTGATACAACCTTGAAGTTATCTCGTGTAAGTATTTTATGAGCTTGGCCATTTCGGTACCCATTTATAATCCTAGGATTGTTGCTGTATGGCCGGTAACCTAGTAGAGCATTGATATCATTTACATGGCTATGAACCTAGCTTAGTAACATTAATGTTGAAGATATATTGGCAGGCATTAAGTGTTCGAAGGAATGACTAGGTTGCTAAGTGAGTAGGACCATTGTCTTCTTAAGTATGACGTAACCTTGCATTGAGGTGAGTGGAATTTATTTGAGGTTGAAACTATTCGGTTTAGGAGTCTTGGTTAAGGGAAAAAAAAAAATTCTGAAGCCTCGTGACGTGAAAATAGAGATTTGAATAAGGAAATAAATTGTGGATCGCAAGTTGATGAGTTTACTTGTAAGAGTTGAACAAGTGCGTCATGATTAGTTTACTCATGCAATTTCGATGGCAATTTGTCTGTGGTACCTAATAAACGTTAGAGTTTGAGTTTAACGAATCTCAACGGTCTTTCTTCTTGATTACGAGCTTGAAGGTTAACGAAGCTGGGGAAGAATGTTAATGAATAGGAGCCTCTAACTGGGACACGATTCGTTAGAAGAGTTGCTAAGCTCATGCACCTACAAGATAAGGATTATGATATTGTCGATAGATGACGATTTGAGATGGATTAGTTGTTTGGTGAGTTCTTCTTGAAGATAGGGTCGTATTGTAGAAATAATCCATAACATGTGTATATCCTACGTGTTAACAATTTTGAAGCTAGTAGACAGGATATGTAAATCGGATATAGACCTATCATCTTGAAATTAGCGTATGTCACCCTAGGATCATGGAATTATTGTGATATTGCTTTTGAGGTATGAATGCGAGATTGACAGAACATGAGTCATGATTTTGGAGTTACAGTTCTATTGTTAGGATACCGATGAAACTTTGATGACTATGTTTGAAGACTCTAACCTTAGTTAATGAACTTGACCTTAAGATCAAATGGAGAATAGAGTCGTTCAAAGAAAAGAACTATAAATGTAGAGGTCACAACGAACTAAATGATTGGAGAAACATAGGAAGTGAATTGGTTATGGTAAGAGATCACCAAACACAGGACGAACCGGAGTAGGAAGAATAACAAGGGTCAGAATCCGTCTGAATGACCTCAATAGGCAAGAATGAATTTCAGGACGAAATTCTTTTAAGGAGGGGAGGATGTGAGGCCCGACCACGAATAACACGTGTTACCTTGATTTGCATGCCATAGACCCCTAATTATATGACCGACCTTGGATTACGTGTCCTGTCTTGGTTTTCATGCATACCTTGTCATACGTGCCTTGACCTAGAATAGTGTGCCCTAATCCCCGACTTACATGTGGTACCTAGATAAACATGCCATGACCATAATTTACGTGCGAGACCTCGATTTGCGTGTGTCTCTTCATTTCGTGTGCATTAACCTTGAACTACGTGCCTTAACCTAGGTTTAAGAGGTGTACCTTAATTTACGTGCATTGCATTGAATTACGTGTCGTGCATTGGTCTACGTGCATTGACCTAGGGTTGTGTGCGTTAGCATTGGAATCTGTGCATTAGACTTGAAATATGTGCCTTAGTCTAGAAGTTCGTGTCTTACCTCGTAGTTCGTGTTTACCTCGTGTTTCGTGCCCCGTCTTGATTTCGGTGCGTGCCTCGTAGTGCGTACCCTAGACCTAGGAATCCGTGCCACCACGTTAATCAAGAAATCATCCTACACAAAGCACTAAACTATAAAATAATCCTAATTCAAATCTCTACAAAATCCACTAACAATAAACAATTCAATCTACACAAACACCTAAACATTCTTTATTCTTTATTCTCACCCAAAACCAATGCACCTCAAATTTCACCCTTATTATAATCCATAATATGTTAAATAGAATCTGAAATTTCAGCAATTTGCAAGCCCTTGGCTGACCACTAAGTGCATTTAGTCTAGCATTGCATAATTTATTCATAATCCTAGACAAACTATGACACAAAGGCATTAAAAAATTGCTCAATTCCCCTCAAATCCCCACCATTTTCGACCAGCCCTTGCATACCCATGATAGCATTCAAAAAACAAAATTTTGAAGACACAAAAATCAGATTTTGGCTGCCCAAGGCCGACCACACCCTCAAAGGAATTGCAAAGCCATCACTTTGTCACATTCTCTCATTTTCCTCAATCTTTTCTCTCTCCCCTTCATTCTCTCTCTCCATTTTCGGTTCTTGGCTGAGTTTTCTACCTCCTTAGCTTGTCTTCTTCACATCTTGGTTGAGCAAGGTCGAGTAGCCATCGAGAAACCCAAGCAAACAAGCTAGAGCTCGAAATCACTCTTGCATGTGCATTTGAAGCTTCATTTCGGCCTAGGTGAGTTACTAAGCATCCATTTCTTTTCTTCATGGTTTAACATCATGCTTGTGCTAAGAGTTTGAACATTAAGCTAGGAAAAATAGAGAAAAACTAGTGAGGTTCTCGGCTAAGCAAGGGAAAGGAGAAGTTTTGAGCTTCAACAAAGGGTCTTGAGCATTTTGTGGTTGATTGCTAAGGTGAGGGTTAAAAGCTTTTGAAAACTCTTTGAAATCTCACATGCATGTTCATAAATGTGTATATTTGCTTCTGTACTTGAGTTATGTGGTCGTTCATGAGCTTAAACAACCATGCATGGCAAGATCTTGGCTTGAAAATGATGCTAGGTGAAGTCGAAATGGATGACAGCTCTCTGACCAGTCTGTTCGAGGTAAGTTTAGCTAAGCAAATGATGTTTAAAATGCTTGCAAATTGGTGGCTGACTAGTTTGGACAGTTTTGAACATTTTTCACAGAAATAGGCCGAAGCTAATTTTGATTCTAAGGTCCTCAAAATGGCAAATCTTTAAAATGTGACCAAATCTGGAAATCTGGAAAAATGAAGCAGGTTTTGGCAGATGCACTGACCTTGTGGAACGAACCATATTTGACTTAGTTAATGATGTCCAAAATGTATGAAAATTGGTATGATGCTAGATTTTTCAGTTCTGGACAATTTTGTCAGAAATGGACCAAAGCAAAAAATGAATCTAAGGACCTCAAAAACGTCAATTATCGAAATGTGTGCAAATCTGGACAGTTTTGTGCTATTCCACTGTTTCGGCTATATCTAATGATCTCGAACTCCAATTGATGCAAGGTTTGTTTCTGATTTTAGTTAACTTCTTAATATTTAATTTGACATCTTATTCACTGGATTTGGAGATTTTTTGATTATCCTATTGATTGTGAGAATACAGCCTATTGCAGTAAAGGTTTCACTTAGCTATATGCTTGGAAAATTGATGTAACCTCCCTTGTGGTACTAATTGCTTGGAATTGTGGTGTTGGAATGTTGTGTGGACTGTTTTGGGTACTTGAGGATGTTTGAACTGAATGATGCATGACTTGAGAATGATTTTGAGTTGACTTAGGGTTTAATCACGCGGTTAAGCATGAAACGGAAACCCTAATGACTAGGTAGTCTTGCTAAGTGTTGATCATTTGGATATTGTGTGGAAATTAGATGCTTAGTGGGCTGCCCGTAAATGTCTTATAACTTCAAATGTGATTTTGACCATTGCATGTTGTCAAATAAGCTTTTCTCGCATTTGAACCCTTGTTGATATCACTGCATGTTGAGTAATCTTATCACTTGATTGCGTGGACTTTTAATGAGTTATATGGCCTGTTTTATATGTGTTACATGGCTGCCCGTTTAATTTCCATATAATTCTATATGCCTTTCAAGTGAAATTTCCTGTCTTATCATGTCCTGCCTGTTTATCTATCAATGTGCAAACTTATGACTGTCCGGAGGCAACCTACTTTGTTGTCCTCCTTCTGTGATATATATTACCTGTCATAAAAGTGCATTGCAAACAAGGTTGCACCCTTCCTGTCGGCATGGTAGTGATCACGCACGCCGGGCGGCATCGGGCTTGCCGGTGTTATCGTGACCTCCATGGTCCCATTCCCTCTCTCGCTTGGGGGCTAGACTTCCTCGGAGAGTTGGGTCGTAGGATTTTGGGGTACATCCGGAGTACACCCACCTGGTGTGTTTTGGGGAATGATTTGAAGTCGGCCGCAACTTCTGATTCTGAAACTGATCTGAGAGCAAAAGCTCGCCGTATCCTTTTTATTATGTGTATAAGTACTCCCGCTTGGATCCTAGAGAACCTCGGGGAGGAAAGATCGGTATTCCTGTTCTGTACTTGTATTTCTGTACTTGTATTTCTGTTGTATTCATGTTTGAGAAAGGGATTTTCATAAGTTTAATCGGAAAATGAGTTTCAAAACGTATTTCTCGTTCCCCTTCGCTGAGTTCATAAGGACTCACCCTCTTTTTATCACAGGTGAAGAAGAACAGGTACAGGTACCCGAGGCCAACGTGCTTATCGATGATTCCTTGGAGTGATTGCCTGTCCCTACGTGCTTTTGTGCCTTGCCTGAAAGTGGTTGCTATATGGATGTTGTGTTTGATTGCAAATATTCATTTTATTGATGTAAATGACCCCGTTGTAATTTGGGTCTAATTCTGGGATTGTACTATCTATAACCGGATGAACTTTTATTTGGTTGTTTGCTTTCGTTTTCTTCATTAGTAGTTATCGTAGGCATTCAAACCACTAGATGAACAATCAACTAAGTTAATTCTATCTAATTTCACTTAGGTGCTCATTTGCAAACTAAAGGATAATAGGTACTTGCATGATAGGAAATTGACAAATAAACGGGACATAGTTATCATGTTAGGCTTATTAACCAAACGAGACTTTCAAGATAAACTAGTAGGCAAATCGGTTGGTGACAAATAGGAGTCTTTAATGGAATTGGATTAATGATTGGAATAATTGAGGCGTTTAAAGAATTAGGTCAAACAAAGAGCCCAATTACAGCCGTTATGCTGCCGGATTTCCGGAAAAATTTGGAGTCTAGAATAAAACGTTAAGTGTTAAACCTCCTAGAATGACGAAGAATGTGTAAGGACTTGAATGTTTAGATCACACCCTAGTCTAACCTTTATAGGCCGGGTTGGGGCGTGACACTGTGCCTGTTTTCAGAGCTCAAAATCGAACGTTTTCATAAGTATCGGGACACTTTTCTTCTTTTGCGATGTTTTTCCGTCCCGTATTGTACGTCATGAGCTGTTAAAAGGACATCAACCTTTCTCGCGGGACATTAGAGTCCCTAGATCGCGTCGATATCGCGTCTTGCGAGGATGCTGCGTTGTTGAATCGGATGGGTTGTCGTTAAGCCCATTGGGCCTTTTGAATGTGCCATCTCTCTAGGCTGGGACTGTGAACCGTTAACACATAAAGGAATTGTGCCGTCAACATGACGGGTGCAATCATACCAGCACTAATGCACTGGATCCCATCAGAACTCCGAACTTAAGCGTGCTTGGGCGAGAGTAGTACTAGGATGGTGACCCCCTGGGAAGTCCTCGTGTTGCACCCCCCTTTTCAATTTTTTTGGCACTGGGTAGGGTTGCCAAAATACGTTATCCACCACATTTCTATTATCGAATCCCATGGCACCTTGGGCAAGACAACTTCGTTTCACGTGAAGGCTGGGCCCGTAAACCGAAGGCATAGGGCTTGTGACAAGGTCTCCGTCGCTCCGGTGCCCATAACTTTTGATCCGTAAGGAGTTACGCGGCGCACAGCATACCGTTGCAAAGCTCTCCGAGAGCTCTACGATGGGGGTAGCGAGCTAGCTCGCTTTGCCCTTTTTGGAGCTCAAAATCGAATGTTTTCATTAGTTTCGGGCACGTTTTCTACTTTTGCTCTGTTTTTTCGTCCCGGATCGTACGTCGTGAGCTGTGGCGAGAGTAGTACTTGGATGGGTGACCCTTAGGAAGTCCTCGTGTTGCACCCCACTTTTCAATTTGTTTTGCTCCAGTTAGGGTTGCCAAGATACTTTATCCACCACATTTCTATTATCAAATCCCACGGCACCTTGGGCTAGACAACTTCGCTTCACCTGGATGCTGGACCAGCAAACCGAGGGCGTAGGGCTTGTGACAAGGTCTCCGTCGCTCCGGTGCCCATAAATTTTGATCCGTAAGGAGTTATGTAGCGCACAACATACCGTTGCAAAGCTCTCTGAGAGCTCTACGACGGGGGTAGCCAGCTTGCTCATTGTGCCCATTTTTGGAGCCTAAAATCGAATATTTTCATTAGTTTCGTGCCACTTTTCTTCTTTTGCTCTGTTTTTTCATCCCGGATCGTTTGTCGTGAGCTGTTAAAAGGATGACAACATTATTCGTGGGAAATTAGAGGGCTCTAAAATGCATCGAAATCACGTCTTGCGAGGAAGCTACGTTGTTGAAGCGGATGGGTTGTCATTAAGCCCATTGGGCCTTTTGAATGGGCCATCTCTCTAGGCTGGGACTGTGAACCATTAACACATAAAAGAATTGTGCCCTCAACATGACGGGCGCCATCATGCCAGCACTAAGGCACCGGATCCCATCAAATTTCCGAAGTTAAGCGTGCTTGGGTGAGAGTAGTACTAGGATGGGTGACCCCCTGGGAAGTCCTCGTGTTGCACCCCCTTTTCAATTTTTTTTTGCCACGGTTCGGGTTGCCAAGATACTTTATCCTCCCCATTTCTATTATCGAATCCCATGGCACCTTGGGCAAGACAACTTCGCTTCACGTGGAGGCTAGACCAGCAAACCGAGGGCGTAGGGCATGTGACTCGGTCTCCGTCGCTCCAGTGCCCCTAACTTTTGATCCGTAAGGAGTTACGCGGCGCACAGCATACCGTTGCAAAGCTCTCCGAGTGCTCTACGATGATGGCAGCAAGCTTGCTTACTATGCCCATTTTGGAGCCCAAAATCGAACATTTTCATCAATTTCGGGCCACTTTTCTTCTTTTGCTCTGTTTTTCCGTCTCGGATCGTACGTCGTGAGTTATTAAAAGGACGACAACCTTACTCAAGGGACATTGGAGGGCCCTACAACGCGTCGATATCACGTCTTGCGAGGATGCTGCGTTGTTGAAGCGGATGGGTTGTCGTTAAGCCCATTGGGCCTTTTGAATGTGCTATCTCTCTAGGCTGGGACTGTGAACCGTTAACAAATAAAGGAATTGTGCCCTCAACATGACGGGCGCGATCATACCAGCACCAATGCAGTGGCTCCCATCAGATTTCTGAAGTTAAGGGTGTGTGGGCAAGAGTAGTACTAGGATGGGTGACCGTTGGGAAGTCCACGTGTTGCACCCCCCTTTTCAATTTTTTTTGCTCCGGTTAGGGTTGCCAAGATACTTTGTCCACCACATTTCTATTATCGAATCCCACGGCACCTTGGGCAAGACAACTTCGCTTCACGTGGAGGCTGGGCCCGCAAACCGAGGGTGTAGGGCTTGCGACCAGGTCTCCGTCGCTCTGGTGCCCATAACTTTTGATCCGTTAGGAGTTACGAGGCGCACAGCATACCATTGCAAAGCTCTCCAAGAGCTCTATGACGGAGGAAGCTAGCTTGCTAGCTGTGCCCATTTTTGGAGACCAAAATCAAATGTTTTCATTAGTTTCGGCTCAGTTTTCTTCTTCTGCACTGTTTTTCCGTCTTGGATCGTACGTCGTGAGTTGTTAAAAGGACGAAAACCTTGCTCACAGGACATTAGAGTGCCCTACAATGCGTCGATATCACGTCTTGCGAGGGTGCTGCGTTGTTGAAGCGGATGGGTTGTCGTTAAGCCCACTAGGCCTTTTGAATGGGCCATCACTCAAGGATGGGACTGTGAACCATTAACACATAAAGGAATTGTGCCCTCAACATGACGGGTGCAATCATACCAGCACTAATGCACCGGATCCCATCAGATTTCTGAAGTTAAGTGTGCTTGGGCGAGAGTAGTACTAGGATGGGTGACCCCTGGGAAGTCCTCATGTTGCACCCCCCTTTTCAATTTTTTTTGCTTCGATTAAGGTTGCCAAGATACTTTATCCACCACATTTCTATTATCGAATCCCACGGCACCTTGGGCTAGACAACTTCGCTTCAAGTGGACGCTGGGCCAGCAAACCGAGGGCGTAGGGCATGTGACTAGGTCTCCGTCGCTCCGGTGCCCATAACTTTTGATCCGTAAGGCGTTACGCGGTGCACAGCATACCGTTGCAAAGCTCTCTGAGAGCTCTACGACGGGGACAGCCAGCTTGCTCGCTGTGACCGTTTTCAAAGCTCAAAATTGAACGTTGTCATCAGTTTCGGGCCACTTTTCTTCTTTTGCTCCAATTTTCCGTCCCGGATCGTACGTCATGAGCTGTTAAAGGGACGATAACCTTGCTCGCGGGACATTGGACGGCCCTACAATGCGTCGATATCACGTCTTGAGAGGATGCTGCATTGTTGAAACAGATGGGTTGTCGTTAAGCCCATTGGGCCATTTGAATGGGCCATCTCTCTAGGCTGGGACTGTGAACCGTTAACACATAAAAGAATTGTGCCCACAACAAGACGGGTGTGATCATACCAGCACTAATGCACCGGACCCCATCAGATTTCTGAAGTTAAGCATGCTTGGGTGAGAGTATTACTAGGTTGGGTGACCCCCTGGGAAGTCCTCGTGTTGCACCCCCCTTTTCAATTTGTTTTTGCCCCGGTTAGGGTTCCCAAGATACTTTATCCCCCACATTTCTATTATCGAATCCCACGGCACCTTGGGCAAGACAACTTCGCTTCACATGGAGGCTGGGCCCGCAAACCGATGGCTTACGGCTTGTGACTAGGTCTCCGTCATTCTGATGCCCATAACTTTTTATCCGTAAGGAATTACGCGGCGCACAGCATACCGTTGCAAAGCTCTGCGAGAGCTCTACGACGGGGGCAGCCAGCTCGCTCGCTGTGCCCTTTTTGGAGCCCAAAATCGAACGTTTTTATTAGTTTCGGGCCACTTTTCTTCTTTTGCTCTGTTTTTCCATCCCGGATCATACGTCGTGAGCTGTTAACAGGACGACAAGTTTACTCGCGGAACATTAGAGGGCCCTACAACGCGTCGATATCATGTCCTGCGAGGGTTTTGCGTTGTTGAAGTGGATGGTTTGTCGTTAAGCCCATTGGGCCTTTTGAATTGGCCATGTCTCTAGGTTGGGACTGTGAACCGTTAACACATAAAAGAATTGTGCCCTCAACATGACAGGTGCGATTATACCAGCACTAATGCACCGGATCCCATCAGATTTTTGAAGTTAAGCGTGCTTGGGTGAGAGTAGTACTAGGATGGGTGACCCCCTGGGACGTCTTCGTGTTGCACCCCCCTTTTCAATTTTTTTTGCCCCGGTTAGCGTTGCCAAGATACGTTATCCTCAACATTTCTATTCTCGAATCCCACGGCACCTTAGGCAAGACAACTTCGCATCACGTGGAGGCTGGGCCCGCAAACCGATGGTGTAGGGCTTGTGACCAGGTCTCTGTCGCTCCAATGCCTATAACTTTTGATCAATAAGGAGTTACGCGGCGTACAGCATACCGTTGCAAACCTCTCCGAGAGCTCTACAACGGGGGCAGCTAGCCCGCTCACTGTACCCTTTTTGGAGCCCAAAATCGAACATTTTCATCAGTTTCGGGCCATTTTTCTTCTTTTACTCTATTATTCCGTCCCGGATCGTACGTCGTGAGCAGTTAAAAGGACGACAACCTTACTCGCGGGACATTAGAGGGCCCTACAATGCGTCAATATCACGTCTTGTGAGGATGTTGCATTGTTGAAGTGGAGGGGTTGTCGTTAAGCCTATTGGGCCTTTTCAATGGTCCATCTCTCTAGGCTGGGACTATGAACCGTGAACACATAAAGGAATTGTTCCCTCAACATGACGGGTGCGATCATCCCAGCACTAATTCACCGGATCCCACCTGATTTCCGAAGTTAAGCGTGCTTGGGCGATAGTAGTACTTGGATGGGTGACCCTTGGGAAGTCCTCGTGTTGTACCCCACTTTTCAATTTTTTTTGCTCCGATTAGGGTTGCCAAGATACTTTATCCACCACATTTCTGTTATCGAATCCCACGGCACCTTGGCCTAGACAACTTCGTTTCACTTGGAGGCTGGAACAGCAAACCGAGGGCGTAGGACTTGTGATCAGGTCTCCGTCGCTCCGGTGCCCATAACTTTTGATCCGTAAGGAGTTACGCAGTGCACAACATACCGTTGGAAAGCTCTCCGAGTGCTCTATGACGATGGCAGCTAGCTTGCTTGCTATGCGCTTTTTGGAGCACAAAATCGAATATTTTCATCAATTTTGGGCCACTTTTCTTCTTTTGGTCTGTTTTTCCATCTCGGATCGTACGTCGTGAGTTGTTAAAAGGACGAAAACCTAACTCACGGGACATTGGAGGGCCCGACACCGCGTCGATATCACCTCTTGCGAGGATGCTGCATTGTTGACGTTAAGCCCATTGGACCTTTTGAATGGGCCATCTCTCTAGGCTGAGACTATGAACCGTTAACACATAAAAGAATTGTGCCCTCAACATGACGGGTGCCATCATACCAGCACTACTACACCGGATCCCTTCAGATTTCCGAAGTTAAGTGTGCTTGGGTGAGAGTAGTACTAGGATGGGTGACCCCCTGGGAAGTCCTCGTGTTGCAACCCCTTTTCATTTTTTTTGCCCCGGTTAGGGTTGCCAAGATACTTTACCCTCATCATTTCTATTATTGAATCCCATGGCACCTTGGGCAAGACAACTTCGCTTCACGTGGAGGCTAGACCAGCAAACCTAGGGCGTAGAGCAAGTGACTAGGTCTCCGTCGCTCTAGTGCCCATAACTTTTGATCCGTAAGGAGTTACGTGGCGCACAGCATACCGTTGCAAAGCTCTTCGAGTGCTCTACGACGATGGCAGCTAGCTTGCTTGCTATGCCCTTTTTGGAGCCCAAAATCGAACATTATCATCAATTTCGGGCCACTTTTCTTCTTTTGCTCTATTTTTCCGTCTCGGATCGTACGTCGTGAGTTGTTAAAAGGACGAAAACCTTAATCACGGGACATTGGAGGGCCCGACAACGCGTCGATATCACCTCTTGCGAGGATGCTGCAGTATTGAAGCAGGGGGGTTGTCGGTAAGCCCATTGGGCCTCTTGCATGGGCCATCTCTCTACGCTGAGACTATGAACCGTTAACACATAAAAGAATTGTGCCCTCAACATGACGGGCGCCATCATACGAGCGCTACTCCACGGGATCGCTTCAGATTTCTGAAGTTAAGTGTGTTTGGGTGAGAGTAGTACTAGGATGGGTGACCCCCTGGGAAGTCCTCGTGTTGCAACCCCTTTTCATTTTTTTTTGCCCCGGTTAGGGTTGCCAAGATACTTTACCCTCATCATTTCTATTATTGAATCCCATGGCACCTTAGGCAAGACAACTTCGCTTCACGTGGAGGCTAGACCAGCAAACCTAGGGCGTAGGGCATTTGACTAGGTCTCCGTCGCTACAGTGCCCATAACTTTTGATCCGTAAGGAGTTACGCGGCGCACAGCATACCGTTGCAAAGCTCTCCGAGTGCTCTACGACGATGGCAGCTAGCTTGCTTGCTATGCCCTTTTTGGAGCCCAAACTCGAACATTATCATCAATTTCGGGCCACTTTTCTTCTTTTGCTCTATTTTTCCGTCTCGGATCGTACGTCGTGAGTTGTTAAAAGGACGACAACCTTACTCACGGGACATTGGAGGGCCCTACAACGCGTCGATATCACGTCTTGAGAGGATACTGTGTTGTTGAAGCGGATGGGTTGTCGTTAAGCCCATTGGGCCTTTTGAATGTACCATCTCTCTAGGCTAGGACTGTGAACCGTTAACAAATAAAGGAATTGTGCCCTCAACATGACGGGTGCGATCATACTGGCACCAATGCACTGGATCCCATCAGATTTCTGAAGTTAAGCATGTTTGGGCAAGAGAAGTACAAGGATGGGTGACCCTTGGGAAGTCCTCGTGTTGTACCCCCCTTTTCAATTTTTTTTGCTCCGGTTAGGGTTGCCAAGATACTTTATTCACCACATTTCTATTATCGAATCCCACGGCACCTTGGGCTAGACAACTTCGCTTCACGTGGAGGCTGGGCCAGCATGCTCGCTGTGCCCATTTTTGGAGCCCAAAATCGAACGTTTTCATCAGTTTCGGGCCACTTTTCTTCTTTTTCTATGTTTTTCTGTCCCGGATCGTACGTCGTGAGCTGTTAAAAGGACGACAGCCTTACTCGCGGGAGATTAGAGGGCCTTACAATGCATCGATATCACGTCTTGCAAGGATGATGCGTTGTTGAAGCGGATTGGTTGTCTTTAAGCCCATTGGGCCTTTTGAATGGGCCATCTCTCTAGGCTGGGACTGTGAACAGTTAACACAAAAAAGAATTGTGCCCTCAACATGAAGGGTGTGATCATACGAGCACCAATGCACCGGATCCCATCAGATTTCCGAAGTTACGCGTGCTTGGGTGAGAATAGTACTAGGATAGGTGACCCCCAGAGAAGTCCTCGTGTTGAACCCCCCTTTTCAACTTTTTTTGCCCCGGTTAGGGTTGCCAAGATACTTTATCCTCCATATTTCTATTATCGAATACCACGGCACCTTGGGTAAGACAACTTCGCTTCACGTGGAGGCTTGGCCCACAAACCGAGGGCGTACGGCTTGTGACCAGGTCTCCGTCGCTCCGGTGCCCATAACTTTTGATCCATAAGGAGTTACGCGGAGCACAGCATACCGTTGGAAAGCACTCCGAGAGCACTACGACGGGGGCACCTAGCTCGCTCGCTGTACCATTTTTTGTAGCCCAAAATCGAACGTTTTAATCAATTTCGGGCCACTTTACTAATTTAGCTCTGTTTTTCCATCCCGGATCGTACGTCATGAGCTTTTAAAAGGAAGACAACCTTACTCGCCGGACATTAGAGGGCCCTACAAAGCGTCGATATCTCGTCTTGCGAGGATGCTAGGTTGTTGAAGCGGATGGGTTGTCGTAAAGCCCATTGGGCATTCTGAATGGGCCATCTCTCTAGGCTGGGACTGCGAACCGTTAACACATAAAGGAATTGTGCCCACAACATGACGGGTGCGATCATACCAGCACTAATGCACCGGATCCCATCAGATTTCAGAAGTTAAGCATGCTTGGCCGAGAGTAGTAGTAGGATGGGTAACCCCCTAGTGAAGTCCTCGGGTTGCACCCCCGTTTTCAATTTTTTTTGCTCCGGTTAGGGTTGCCAAGATTCTTTATCCACCATATTTCTATTATCGAATCCCACGGCACCTTGGGCTAGACAACTTCACTTCACGTGGAGGCTGGGCCAACAAACCGAGGGCGTGGGGCTTGTGACCAGGTCTCTGTCGCTCCGGTGCCCATAACTTTTGTTCCGTAAGGAGTTACGCGGTGCAAAGCATACCGTTCCAAAGCTCTCCAAGAGCTCTATGATGGAGGCAGCTAGCTTGCTCGATGTACCCATTTTTGGAGCCCAAAATCGAATGTTTTCATCAATTTTGGGCCACTTTTCTTTTTTTGCTCTGTTTTTTCGTCCCGGATCGTACGTCGTGAGCTGTTAAATGGAGGACAACCTTACTCGTCGGACATTAGAGGGCCCTACAATGCGTCGATATCACGTCTTGTGAGGGTGCTGCGTTGTTGAAGCGGATGGGTTGTCGTTAAGCCCACTAGGCCTTTTGAATGGGCCATCACTCAAGGATGGGACTGTGAACCATTAACACATAAAGGAATTGTGCCCTCAACATGACGGGTGCAATCATACCAGCACTAATGCACCGGATCCCATCAGATTTCTGAAGTTAAGTGTGCTTGGGCGAGAGTAGTACTAGGATGGGTGATCCCTTGGGAAGTCCTCGTGTTGCACCCCTTTTCAATTTTTTTTGCCCTGGTTAGGGTTGCCAAGATACTTTATCCACCAAATTTCTATTTTCGAATCCCACGGAACATTGGGCAAGACAACATTGCTTCACGTAGATACAGGGCCCGCAAACCAAGTGCGTAGGGCATGTGACTAGGTCTCCGTCGCTCCTGTGCCCATAACTTTTGATCCGTAAGGAGTTACGCGGTGCATAGCATACCGTTGCAAAGCTCTCTGGGAGCTCTACGACGGGGACAGCCAGCTTGCTCGCTGTGACCGTTTTCAAAGCTCAAAATTGAACGTTGTCATCAGTTTCGGGCCACTTTTCTTCTTTTGCTCCAATTTTCCGTCCCGGATCGTACGTCATGAGCTGTTAAAGGGACGATAACCTTGCTCGCGGGACATTGGACGGCCCTACAATGCGTCGATATCACGTCTTGAGAGGATGCTGCATTGTTGAAACAGATGGGTTGTCGTTAAGCCCATTGGGCCATTTGAATGGGCCATCTCTCTAGGCTGGGACTGTGAACCGTTAACACATAAAAGAATTGTGCCCACAACAAGACGGGTGTGATCATACCAGCACTAATGCACCGGACCCCATCAGATTTCTGAAGTTAAGCATGCTTGGGTGAGAGTATTACTAGGTTGGGTGACCCCCTGGGAAGTCCTCGTGTTGCACCCCCCTTTTCAATTTGTTTTTGCCCCGGTTAGGGTTCCCAAGATACTTTATCCCCCACATTTCTATTATCGAATCCCACGGCACCTTGGGCAAGACAACTTCGCTTCACATGGAGGCTGGGCCCGCAAACCGATGGCTTACGGCTTGTGACTAGGTCTCCGTCATTCTGATGCCCTTAACTTTTGATCCGTAAGGAGTTACGCGACGCACAGCATACCGTTGCAAAGCTCTCCAACAGCTCTACGACGGGGGTAGCCAGCTCGCTCGCTGTGCCCTTTTTGGAGCCTAAAATCGAACGTTTTCATCAGTTTCGGGCCACATTTCTAATTTTGCTCTATTTTTCCGTCTCGGATCGTACGTTGTGAGCCGTTAAAAGGATGACAACCTTACTCGTGGGACATTAGAGGGCCCTACAACGCGTCGATATCACGTCCTGCGAGGATTCTGCGTTGTTGAAGTGGATGGTTTGTCGTTAAGCCCATTGGGCCTTTTGAATTGGCCATGTCTCTAGGTTGGGACTGTGAATCGTTAACACATAAAAGAATTGTGCCCTCAACATGACGGGTGCGATTATACCAGCACTAATGCACCGGATCCCATCAGATTTTTGAAGTTAAGCGTGCTTGGGTGAGAGTAGTACTAGGATGGGTGACCCCCTGGGAAGTCTTCGTGTTGCACCCCCCTTTTCAATTTTTTTTGCCCCGGTTAGCGTTGCCAAGATACGTTATCCTCAACATTTCTATTCTCGAATCCCACGGCACCTTAGGCAAGACAACTTCGCATCACGTGGAGGCTGGGCCCGCAAACCGATGGTGTAGGGCTTGTGACCAGGTCTCTGTCGCTCCAATGCCTATAACTTTTGATCAATAAGGAGTTACGCGGCGTACAGCACACCGTTTCAAACCTCTCCGAGAGCTCTACAACGGGGGCAGCTAGCTCGCTCACTGTACCCTTTTTGGAGACCAAAATCGAACATTTTCATCAGTTTCGGGCCATTTTTCTTCTTTTGCTCTATTATTCCGTCCCGGATCGTACGTCGTGAGCAGTTAAAAGGACAACAACCGTACTCGCGGGACATTAGAGGGCCCTACAATGCGTCAATATCACGTCTTGTGAGGATGTTGCGTTGTTGAAGTGGATGGGTTGTCGTTAAGCCTATTGGGCCTTTTCAATGGGCCATCTCTCTAGGCTGGGACTATGAACCGTTAACACATAAAGGAATTGTTCCCTCAACATGACGGGTGCGATCATACCAGCACTAATTCACCGGATCCCACCAGATTTCCGAAGTTAAGCGTGCTTGGGCGATAGTAGTACTTGGATGGGTAACCCTTGGGAAGTCCTCGTGTTGTACCCCACTTTTCAATTTTTTTTGCTCCGATTAGGGTTGCCAAGATACTTTATCCACCACATTTCTGTTATCGAATCCCACGGCACCTTGGGCTAGACAACTTCGTTTCACTTGGAGGCTGGAACAGCAAACCGAGGGCGTAGGACTTGTGATTAGGTCTCCGTCGCTCCGGTGCCCATAACTTTTGATCCGTAAGGAGTTACGCAGTGCACAACATACCGTTGCAAAGCTCTCCGAGTGCTCTATGACGATGGCAGCTAGCTTGCTTGCTATGGCCTTTGTGGAGCCCAAAATCGAATATTTTCATCAATTTCGGGCCACTTTTCTTCTTTTGGTCTGTTTTTCCATCTCGGATCATACGTCGTGAGTTGTTAAAAGGACGAAAACCTTACTCACGGGACATTGGAGGGCCCCACAACGCGTCAATATCACCTCTTGTGAGGATGCTGCATTATTGATGCGGAGGGGTTGTCGTTAAGCCCATTGGGCCTTTTGAATGGGCCATCTCTCTAGGCTGAGACTATGAACCGTTAACACATAAAAGAATTATGCCCTCAACATGACGGGCGCCATCATACCAACACTACTACACCGGATCCCTTCAGATTTCCGAAGTTAAGTGTGCTTGGGTGAGAGTAGTACTAGGATGGGTGACCCCCTGGGAAGTCCTCGTGTTGCAATCCCTTTTCATTTTTTTTGCCCCGGTTCAGGTTGCCAAGATACTTTATCCTCACCATTTCTATTATTGAATCTCATGGCACCTTGGGCAAGACAACTTCGCTTCACGTGGAGGCCAGACCAGCAAACCTAGGGCGTAGAGCAAGTGACTAGGTCTCCGTCGCTCTAGTGCCCATAACTTTTGATCCGTAAGGAGTTACGCGGCGCACAGCATACCGTTGCAAAGCTCTCCGAGTGCTCTACGACGATGGCAGCTAGCTTGCTTGCTATGCCCTTTTTGGAGCCCAAACTCGAACATTATCATCAATTTCGGGCCACTTTTCTTCTTTTGCTCTATTTTTCCGTCTCGGATCGTACGTCGTGAGTTGTTAAAAGGACGAAAACCTTAATCACGGGACATTGGAGGGCCCGACAACGCGTCGATATCACCTCTTGCGAGGATGCTGCATTGTTGAAGCGGAGGGGTTGTCGTTAAGCCCATTGGGCCTTTTGAATGGGCCATCTCTCTAGGCTGAGACTATGAACCGTTAACACATAAAAGAATTATGCCCTCAACATGACGGGTGCCATCATACCAGCACTACTACACCGGATCCCTTCAGATTTCCGAAGTTAAGTGTGCTTGGGTGAGAGTAGTACTAGGATGGGTGACCCCCTGGGAAGTCCTCGTGTTGCAACCCCTTTTTCATTTTTTTTTGCCCCGGTTAGGGTTGCCAAGATACTTTACCCTCACCATTTCTATTATTGAATCCCATGGCACCTTGGGCAAGACAACTTCGCTTCACGTGGAGGCTAGACCAGCAAACCTAGGGCGTAGGGCATTTGACTAGGTCTCCGTCGCTACAGTGCCCATAACTTTTGATCCGTAAGGAGTTACGCGGCGCACAGCATACCGTTGCAAAGCTCTCCGAGTGCTCTACGACGATGGCAGCTAGCTTGCTTGCTATGCCCTTTTTGGAGCCCAAACTCGAACATTATCATCAATTTCGGGCCACTTTTCTTCTTTTGCTCTATTTTTCCGTCTCGGATCGTACGTCGTGAGTTGTTAAAAGGACGACAACCTTACTCACGGGACATTGGAGGGCCCTACAACGCGTCGATATCACGTCTTGAGAGGATACTGTGTTGTTGAAGCGGATGGGTTGTCGTTAAGCCCATTGGGCCTTTTGAATGTACCATCTCTCTAGGCTAGGACTGTGAACCGTTAACAAATAAAGGAATTGTGCCCTCAACATGACGGGTGCGATCATATTGGCACCAATGCACTGGATCCCATCAGATTTATGAAGTTAAGCATGTTTGGGCAAGAGTAGTACAAGGATGGGTGACCCTTGGGAAGTCCTTGTGTTGCACCCCCCTTTTCAATTTTTTTTGCTCCGGTTAAGGTTGCCAAGATACTTTATCCACCATATTTCTATTATCGAATCCCATGGCACTTTGGGCTAGACAACTTCGTTTCACGTGGAGGCTGGGCCAGCATGCTCGCTGTACCCATTTTTGGAGCCCAAAATTGAACGTTTTCATCAGTTTCGGGCCACTTTTCTTCTTTTGCTTTGTTTTTTCGTCCTGGATCGTACGTCGTGAGCTGTTAAAAGGACGACAGCCTTACTCGCGGGACATTAGAGGGCCCTACAACTCATCGATATCACGTCTTGCGAGGATGATGCGTTGTTGAAGCGGATGGGTTGTCGTTAAGCCCATTGGGTCTTTTGAATGGGCCATCTCTCTCGGCTGGGACTGTGAACCGTTAACACAAAAAAGAATTGTGCCCTCAACATGAAGGGTGTGATCATACGAGCACCAATGCACCGGATCCCATCAGATTTCCGAAGTTACGCGTGCTTGGGTGAGAATAGTACTAGGATAGGTGACCCCCAGAGAAGTCCTCGTGTTGAACCCCCCTTTTCAACTTTTTTTGCCCCGGTTAGGGTTGCCAAGATACTTTATCCTCCATATTTCTATTATCGAATACCACGGCACCTTGGGCTAGACAACTTCGCTTCACGTGGAGGCTGGGCCCGCAAATCGATGGCATCGGGCTTGTGAGCAGGTCTCCGTCGCTCTGGTGCCCATAACTTTTGATCCGTAAGCAGTTACGTGGTGCACAGCATACTGTTGCAAAGCTCTCCGAGAGCACTACGATGGGGGCACCTAGCTCGCTCGCTATGCCCTTTTTGGAGCCCAAAATCACACGTTTTCATCAGTTTCGGGCCACTTTTCTTCTTTTGCTCTGTTTTTCCGTCCTGGATCGTACGTCGTGAGCTGTTAAAAGGACGACAACCATACTCGCGGGACATTAGAAGTCCCTACAACGCGTCGATATCACGTCTTGCGAGGATGCTGCGTTGTTGAAGCGGATGGGTTATCGTTAAGCCCATTGGGCCTTTTGAATGGGCCATCTCTTTAGGCTGGGACTGCGAACCGTTAACACATAAAGGAATTGTGCCCACAACATGACGGGTGCGATCATACCAGCACTAATGCACCGGATCCCATCAGATTTCAGAAGTTAAGCATGCTTGGCCGAGAGTAGTAGTAGGATGGGTAACCCCCTAGTGAAGTCCTCGGGTTGCACCCCCGTTTTCAATTTTTTTTGCTCCGGTTAGGGTTGCCAAGATACTTTATCCACCATATTTCTATTATCGAATCCCACGGCACCTTGGGCTACACAACTTCGCTTCACGTGGAGGCTGGGCCAACAAACCGAGTGCGTGGGGCTTGTGACCAGGTCTCCGTCGCTCCGGTGCCCATAACTTTTGTTCCGTAAGGAGTTACGCGGCGCAAAGCATACCGTTCCAAAGCTCTCCAAGAGCTCTATGATGGAGGCAGCTAGCTTGCTCGATGTACCCATTTTTGGAGCCCAAAATCGAATGTTTTCATCAATTTTGGACCGCCTTTCTTTTTTTGCGCTATTTTTCCTTCCCGGATCGTACGTCGTGGGCTGTTAAATGGAGGACAACCTTACTCGTCGGACATTAGAGGGCCCTACAATACGTCGATATCACGTCCTGCGAGGATGCTGCGTTGTTGAAGCGGATAGGTTGTCGTTAAGCCCATTGGGCCTTTTGAATGGGCCATCTCTCTAGGCTGGGACTATGAACCTTTAACACATAAAGAAATTATGCCCTCAACATGACGGGTGCGATCATACAAGCAATAATGCACCGGATCCCATCAGAACTCTGATGTTAAGCGTGCTTGGGCGAGAGTAGTACTAGGATTGGTGACCCCCTGGGAATTCCTCGTGTTGTACCCCCCTTTTCAATTTCTTTTTGCTCCGGTTAGGGTTGCCAAGATACTTTATGCACCACATTTCTATTATCGAATCCCACGACACCTTGGGCAAGACAACTTCGCTTCACGTGGAGGCTGGGCCCGCAAATCGAGGGCGTAGGGCATGTGACCAGGTCTCCGTCGCTCAAGTGCCCATAACTTTTGATCCGTAAGGAGTTATGCGGTGCACAACATACCGTTGCAAAGCTCTCCGGGAGCTCTACGACGGTGGCAGCTACCTTGCTTGTTGTACCCTTTTTGGAGCCCAAAATCGAACATTTTCATCAATTTCGGCTCACTTTTCTTCTTTTGCACTGTTTTTCCGTCTCGGATGGTACGTCGTGAGTTGTTAAAAGGAGGACAACCTTACTCACAGGACATTAGAGGGCCCTACAACGCGTCGATATCACGTCTTGAGAGGATGCTGCGTTGTTGAAGCAGATGGGTTGTCGTTAAGCCCATTAGGCCTTTTGAATGGGCCATCTCTCAAGCCTGGGACTATGAACTGTTAACACATAAAAGAATTGTGCCCTCAACAAGACAGGTGCGATCATACCAGCACTAATGCACCGGACCCCATCAGATTTCTGAAGTTAAGCGTGCTTGGGTGAGAGTAGTACTAGGATGGGTGACCCCTTGGGAAGTCCTTGTGTTGCACCCCCCTTTTCAATTTTTTTTGCCCCAGTTAGGGTTGCCAAGATACTTTATCCTCCACATTTCTATTATCGAATCCCACAGCACCTTAGGCAAGACAACTTCACTTCACGTGGAGGCTGCGCCCGCAAACCGATGGCGTAGAGCTTGTGACCAGGTCTCCGTCACTCCGGTGGCCATAACTTTTGATCCGTAAGGAGTTACGCGGTGCACAGCATACCGTTGCAAAGCTATGCGACAGCTCTACGACGGGGGCACCCAGGTCGCTCACTGTACCCTTTTTGGAGCGCAAAATCGAACGTTTTTTTTTTCAGTTTCGAGCCACTTTTCTTGTTTTGCTCTATTTTTACGTCCCGGATCGTACGTTGTGAGCTGTTATAAGGTCCGCAACCTTACTTGTGGAACATTAGAGGGCCTTACAACGCATCGATATCATGTCCTGCGATGATGCTGCGTTGTTGAAGCGGATGGTTTGTCGTTAAGCCCATTGGGCCTTATGAATGGGCCATGTCTGTAGGTTGGGACTGTGAACCGTGAACACATAAAAGAATTTTGGCCTCAACATGATGGGTGCGATCATACCAGCACTAATGCACCGGATCCCATCAGATATCCGAAGTTAAGCGTGCTTGGGTAAGAGTAGTACTAGGATGGGTAACCCCCTCGGAAGTCCTCGTGTTGCCCCCCCCCCCCCTTTTCAATTTTTTTTGCTCTGTTTAGGGTTGCCAAGATACTTTATCCACCACAATTCCAATATCGAATCCCACGGAACCTTGGGCAAGACAACTTCGCTTCACTTGGAGGATGGGCCCGCAAACCGAGGGCTTAGGGCTTGTGACCAGGTCTCTGTCCCTCCGATACCCATAACTTTTGATCCGTAAGGAGTTACGCGGCATACAGCATACCGTTGGAAAGCTTTTCGAGCACTCTACGATTGGGGCATCTAGCTTGCTCGCTGTGCCTTTTTTGGAGCCCGAAATCGAACATTTTCATCAGTTTCAGGCCACTTTTCTTCTTTTGCTCTGTTTTTCCGTCTCGGATCGTACGTCGTGAGTTGTTAAAAGGATGACAACCTTACTCTCGGGACATTGGTGGGCCCTACAACACGTCGATATCACGTCTTGCGAGGATGCTGTGTTGTTGAAGCGGATGGGTTGTCGTTAAGCCCATTGGGCCTTTTGAATGGGCCATCCCTCTAGGCTGGGACTGTGAACCGTTAACAAATAAAGGAATTGTGCCCTCAACATGACGGGTGCGATCATACCGGCACCAATGCACGGGATCCCATCAGATTTCTGAAGTTAAGCGTGTTTGGGCAAGAATAGTACTAGGATGGGTGACCCTTGGGAAGTCCTCGTGTTGCACCCCCCTTTTCAATTTTTTTTGCTCCAGTTAGGGTTGCCAAGATACTTTATCCACCATATTTCTATTATCGAATCCCACGGCACCTTGGGCTAGACAACTTCGCTTCACGTGGAGGCTGGGCCAGCATGCTCGCTGTGCCATTTTTGGAGCCCAAAATTGAACGTTTTCATCAGTTTCGGGCCACTTTTCTTCTTTTGCTCTCTTTTTCCATCCCAGATCGTACGTCGTGAGTTCTTAAAAGGATGACAACATTACTCGTGGGACATTAGAGGGCCCTACAACGCATCGATATCACGTCTTGCGAGGTTGCTACGTTGTTGAAGCGGATGGGTTGTCATTATGGCCATTGGGCCATTTGAATTGGCCACCTCTCTAGGCTGGGACAGTGAACCGTCAACACATAAAAGAATTGTGCCCTCAACATGACGGGTGTGATCATACCAGCACTAATGCACCGGATCTCATCAGATTTCCGAAGTTACGCGTGCTTGGGTGAGAGTAATACTAGGATGGGTGACCCCCTCGGAAGTCCTCGTGTTGCACCCCCCTTTTCAACTTTTTTTGCCCCGGTTAGGGTTGCCAAGACACTTTATCCTCCACATTTCTATTATCAAAACCCACAGCACTTTGGGCAACACAACTTCGCTTCACGTGGAGCCTGGGCCCACAACCCGATGGCGTAGGGCTTGTGAGCGGGTCTGCATTGCTTCGGTGCCCATAACTATTGATCCGTAAGGAGTTATGCCATGCACAACATACTGTTGCAAAGCACTCCGAGAGCACTAAGATGGGGGCACCTAGCTCGCTCGCTGTGCCCTTTTTGGAGCTCAAAATCGAACGTGTTCATCAGTTTCGGGCCACTTTTCTTCTTTTGCTCTGTTTTTCCTTCCCGGATCGTACGTCGTGAGCTGTTAAAAGGACGACAACCTTACTCGCGGGACATTAGAGGGCCCTACAATGCGTCAATATCACGTCTTGCGAGGATGCTGCGTTGTTGAAGCGGATGGGTTGTCGTTAAGCCCATTGGACCTTTTGAATGGGCCATTTCTGTAGGCTGGGACTGTGAACCGTTAACAAATAAAGGAATTGTGCCCTCAACATGACGGGTGCGATCATACCAGCACTAATGCACCGGATCCCATCAGATTTCCGAAGTTAAGCGTGCTTGGCCGAGAGTAGTACTAGGATGGGTGACCCCCTGTGAAGTCCTCGGGTTGCACCCCCGTTTTCAATTTTTTTTGCTCCGGTTAGAGTTGCCAAGATACTTTATCCACCATATTCCTATTATCGAATCCCACGACACCTTGGGCTACACAACTTCACTTCACGTGGAGGCTGGGCCAGCAAACCGAGTGCGTAGGGCTTGTGACCAGGTCTCCGTCACTCCGGTGCTCATAACTTTTGATCCGTAAGGAGTTACGCGGTGCACATCATACCGTTCCAAAGCTCTCCAAGAGCTCTATAAAGGGGGCAGCCATCTTGCTCACTGTACCCATTTTTGGAGCCCAAAATCGAACGTTTTGATCAATTTTGGGCCGCTTTTCTTCTTTAGCTATATTTTTCAATCCCGCATCGCACGTCGTGAGCTGTTAAAAGGAGGACAGCCTTACTCGTCAGACATTAGAGGGCCCTACAATGCGTCGATATCACGTCTTGCAAGGATGCTGCATTGTTGAAGCGGATAGGTTGTCGTTAAGCCCATTGGGCCTTTTGAATGGGCCATCTCTCTAGGCTGGGACTGTGAACCTTTAACACATAAAGAAATTATGCCCTCAACATGACGGGTGTGATCATACAAGCATTAATGCACCGGATCCCATCAGAACTCCGATGTTAAGCGTGCTTGGGCGAGAGTAGTACTAGGATCGGTGACCCCCTGGGAATTCCTCGTGTTGTACCCCCCTTTTCAATTTTTTTTGCTCCGGTTAGGGTTGCCAAGATACTTTATCCACCACATTTCTATTATCGAATCCCACGGCACCTTGGGCAAGACAACTTCACTTCACGTGGAGGCTGGGCTCGCAAACCGAGGGCGTAGGGCTTTTGACCAGGTCTCCGTTGGTCTGGTGCCCATAACTTTTGATCCGTAAGGAGTTACGCGGTGCACAACATACCGTTGCAAAGCTCTACGGGAGCTCTACGACGGTGGCAGCAACCTTGCTTATTGTGCCCTTTTTGGAGCCCAAAATCGAACATTTTCATCAATTTCGGCTCGCTTTTATTCTTATGCACTGTTTTTCCGTCTCGGATCGTACGTCGTGAGTTGATAAAAGGAGGACAACCTTACTCACAGGACATTAGAGGGCCCTACAACAAGTCGATATCACGTCTTGCGAGGATGCTGCGTTGTTGAAGCGGATGGGTTGTCGTTAAGCCCATTGGGCCTTTTGAATGGGCCATCTCTCTTGGATGGGACTGTGAACCATTAACACATAAAGGAATTGTGCCCTCAACATGACGGATGCAATCATACCAGCACTAATGCACCGGATCCCATCAGATTTCAGAAGTTAGGCGAGCTTGGGCGAGAGTAGTACTAGGATGGGTGACCCCTGGGACGTCCCCGTGTTGCACCCCTCTTTTCAATTTTTTTTGCTCCGGTTAGGGTTGCCAAGATACTTTATCCACCACATTTCTATTATCATATCCCACGACACCTTGGGCAACACAACTTCACTTCGCGTGGAGGCTGGGCCAGCAAACCGAGGGCGTAGGGCTTGTGACCAGGTCTCCGTCGCTCCGATGCCCATAACTTTTAATCCGTAAGGAGTTACGCGGTGCACAACATGCCGTTGCAAAGCACTCTGAGAGCTCTACGATGGGGGCAGCAGCTTGCTTGCTGTGCCCATTTTTGGAGCTGAAAATCGAACGTTTTCATCAGTTTCAGGCCACTTTTCTTCTTTTGCGCTAATTTTCCGTCCCGGATCGTACGTCGTGAGTTGTTAAAGGGATGACAATTGTAATACCCGAGCCCGGAATGTGAATTTTCTTGTTTATTATTTGAAAATTATATTTCCTTAAATTCTTTGTGAATTAATTGTTACTTTCTCGCTGTCGCAACGTGCATTGTATTTAAGGAGCGATAGCTAGAAAACGATTTCCAGTCCTTAGCAAATAGTGAAACTAGTGTTTAGATGACTTAAATTTTATATTTTAAATGTTGCTAGCTTTAATTGATTTTACCTTAGCTAAAATGGCTTTTAAATGCACAAAATTAGGCTCTTTGACCAAGTTTTAAGTAGTTTGACCTTGGACCTTTGACCCTTTGACCATTTAACACCTTATAAGCTAAAACTAAGCAAAATAAAAAAAGAAATTGCAGCTGAAAACAGAGGAGAAGGCCGAGAGCTTTGAAGAGAGAAAAAAAAAAACCTTTCAACTTCCAATCATTCAATCTTCGCGTAAGCTCGTGCGGGGTGATTTCTGAGGCAACTAGCGTTGTTTTCCTAGCTACTAGGAGTACCTGAGGTGAGGGAAGCATGTTATTTGTGCATTTAAACGTTATGTATGTTAACTTTGTCAATTTTGAGATTTGTCCGTAGATCGTTATTTAAAGCGATTCGATGCTTCTAGAATGTTCCTTGGCATTTGTAGAACATGTATTTATAGCTTTGTAACATTTTCTGCGGTTAAATGTTGTGACTTCAAATTAAATTGTCAATTGAATAGTGTTTTGTAAATAGTAAAACCTTGAAACGTTGAAGTTGCGCTGTTATGCTTTCCGTTGATGTAGAAATGTGCTAGGTATGCTAGAATGCCTAAATGCATGGTTTGTTTGGGTTGCGTAGTGGAAAAAATGAGAATTATGCCTTTGGAAAAAGTCGGGGTCGTTTAGGTCGATTTTAGCATTTTCTCGTTTTGCGTGTTGGCATTGCTTTGGGAAGCCATGGAAGCACTTTTGGTGCGATTATGGCGTTGGTTGGGTGTTTGGTTATTATAGTTGTAGTTCAAACAAGAAAGGGGGAAATCGGGGCTTTGCGCAAGTTCTAGGGTAAAGTAAGGTTTCGGAGTCTTTAGACGTGCCTTATGGTGACCTAGGAGGGTTGGTGAAGTCGGTTTCCAGAACTCGTGGCTCGTTTGGAAATGGTAGCGTTTTGATAGTTGGGGCCGATTTGTGTTTTTGTGTGTTTTCTTGTCTTTATGCCTATAGAATGCTTAGAATTACTTGAAATACTTGTTTGAGTTGTTTTGGATTGAATTGCTTATCAATTGCTGCTATTGCGTGCGAGAGTAACCTACTTTGTTATTCTCCCACGTGTGGCTTTATCGCTTGTTTATCGCCTTGTATCGAGTCTTGCATTGCATAGTGTCTCGCGCGTAAGTGATGGGCCTCTCTGGGTAGCCTTGGGTTGCCAGTTTTGGTTGCTCTAGCTCCGCTGCTATTCCCTTTCTCGCTTGGGTTGCCTCCCTGGGAGATTTGGGTCGTAGGATGATGGGTACTTCCGGGGTATTCCAAACTGGTGTTATAAGGTGGTTTGGTCCGGCGCGTCGTCATCGAATTCGTGTTTGAAAGTTGTTCGTGAAAAGAGTATCGTATCCTTTGAATGAGTGTTTACAGCTTTGAATACTTGCCTTGCTTTGTTGATGGCTTGTTGTATCTCTATATGATATTTGTATGTGTTGTTTGGCTAATTGCATTGCATACTCCTCTCATCTCCGTCCTTGAGACCAATTGCCCTCCCTGAGCAATAGTTTTTGCTCATTCCTCTCTATACTATATTTTTACAGGAGTAGTTGAAGCAGAACCTATCGAGGTAATAGAGGAGGAGGAGCAGGTGGAGGTGTTTCCGTGATAGCACTTCTCTGCTTTGTTGGTGCTTAGTTACCAGATTTTGTGCGAGCCTTGCATGATATGTATATTGCTTGGATGTCGTTTAATTTTGAGGCTTGTAGCCTTGTATGTATTTTCTAGTTGAGGCCTCTACGGTCTTATGTTGTATAAGTTGAAAGAATGTAAAGCTGTAAAAGTTTACTCTTGTGACTAGTAAAGAAATGCATGCTAATAGCTAACTGTTTAGTGGCATAAATACTTGTGTAGTATGCATGGCATTTTGGTTTGGAAAATTGGTTAATAAGAGAATGTATATTTTAAAGAAAGTTGGCTTGTTTTGATTATTTTATGGCTTTCGCAAGTATTATATTGATTTTAGGGTTTTCGGATTGTCCGCGGTACAGAGGAGACTCCGTCCGTGTGTCGGGTCCGGGCTTGGCCTTTTGCGGGGTCGGGTCGGGGCGTGACATCTTTAGGTGGTATCAGAGCATGATAGTCTTGCATGAGCCGAGATATGATTCTCGGTCTGTGGGGTAAAGGTCTAAAATGCTAAAGTGTTTATGTATGATTGCTAAGTGAAAAGAAAATGTTCTAGCATGACTTTGTGAACTTGGAGTGTTTATGTGTTTAAGTGAAATAGTTTGACAAGTTAAACTTGTCTTATGTGAATTGTGTGATCGAACATTGGATTGTTATTGACTTGAGTGTTATCTAATCTTATGTGCTATATTTCTGTCTATAAACTGCTTTTAAATGTTGCCAGCTACTATGAATTGCTACTATGCCGCCACGTCGTGGTACTCAAGGTATAGGGTCAGATGAAGAGGCAGCTGATCAGGGTCAGCAGCCGTTACCTGAGCAGTTTATGGCTACTATGACTACTGCAGTAGACCGGATTACACAGGTGCTGCATGAGCAGAGGCAGGACCGGAATAATTCCCAGGGAAATCAAGCTAATCCTGGTGGACAGGGGTACATAGTTGAGAATAACCAGCTAGAGAAATTTATGAGACACGAGCCGGGAAAGTTCTCCGGAGAGCCGGATGATGAGGTGGCCGAGAGATGGATTAACCGTGTCGAGAAAATTTTCACTGCTTTGAGGTACACTGATGAGGCAAGAATAGATTATGCGTCATTCTTATTTGAGGGTGATGCAGAGCAGTGGTGGAATACTGTCAGATTGAGGTGGGATTGTGAGGATGTTCCACACTTATGGGATGATTTTGTAAGTGAGTTTCGGGATAAGTATATTCCCGAGATGGCTATGGAAAGGAGGGAAGATGAGTTTGTGGCCCTGAAACAGGGAAATATGACTGTTGCTCAGTACGAGGCTAGGTTTGTTAGCCTGTCGAGGTATATGCCCGAGTTGGTACGGCCGGCTAGGAGGATGATACATAGGTTTGTCCGTGGACTGAGAATGGACATACAGTTGCATTTGACTGGGCAGACCTACACTACTTTTCCCGAGGCATTTCAGGCAGCCTCGAAGTTTGAGAAACGGAAGGCTGAGATGTTAGCTGAGAGCAGTCAGCCGAGTAAGAAGCAGTATGTGGGCCAGAGCAGCCAGAGTCAGCCGAGGCAGTATCAGACTTCTGCATAGGGTCCTCAGCTACGTCCGTATCAGCCACAGCAGCAGATTCAGGCTAGGCCAACTGTGACTAGACCCCAGCAGGGAGCTACAGTTCCTACTACCGCCAAAGCCCCAGCACCTACAGGAAACACTGCAGTTAGGCAAAATCAGCAGTGTAATTATTGTAATCGGTCAGGGCATATTGAGGCTAACTGCTGGAGGAAGAGTGGTAAATGTACGGGTTGTGGCAGTGATGACCATAGGGTGAGGGATTGCCCTAAGTATAACAATGTTCAGGGCCGTGGTGGAGGCCAAGGTGTTCAGAATAGGGCTGCAGGTGCATGTCCAGCACAGAGAGTTCAGGCTAGGGTTTTTGCACTAGATGCAGAGGAGCTACCCGATACTACAGCTATTGTGGAAGGTACCTTTCTTCTCAATACTCAGCCAGTTAAAGTTTTGATTGATCCCGGAGCTACACATTCGTTTATAACTCCTGCATGTGCACGATCTGTGAATATTTGCATTGATAAATTGCCTCATGAAGTTGAAGTTAGTACTCCTTTGGGTGAAAAATTTGTTACTGAGTCTATTTGCAAATCTTATGATATATGCATTGAGAACCGTAAATTTCCTGCTGATTTAATTATATTGCCATTCCGTGACTTTGAAATCATTTTGGGAATGGACTGGTTGGGAAAGTATTATGCTAAGGTGGATTGTAGAACAAAGATCGTTTATCTTCAGGTTCCTGACCTACCGGTACTAGAGATTGTTGGGAACTGCAGGGCTGCCCGAATTCCACTTTTATCAGCGATCAAGACTTCTAAGTTGTTGAATAGGGGTTGTGAAGCTTACTTAGCTTATCTGATCAATCAGCCTGCTGATAAGTTGAGTTTGAATGAGGTTCCGATTGTTAGAGACTTCTCTGGTGTATTTCCCAAGGAATTACCGGGTTTAACACCGGATAGGGAGATTGAGTTCGTGATTGATCTTGTGCCAGGCACTGCGCCAATTTCTAGGAGTCCTTATAGAATGGCATCGGCTGAACTTCAGGAGTTAAAAATTCAGCTTCAGAACTTGCTTGAGAAAGGGTTTATACAACCTAGTTCTTCGCCGTGGGGTGCGCCTGTGTTGTTTGTGAGAAAGAAAGACAGCACGCTACGGTTATGCATTGATTACAGGGGACTTAATCAAGTCACGATTAAGAACAAATACCCCTTGCCGTTGATTGAAGAACTGTTTGACCAGTTGCAGGGTGCGAGTGTTTACTCCAAATTTGACTTGAGGCAGGGATACTATCAACTTAGGATTCGGAGTGACGATATACCAAAGACGACATTCAGGACTAGATATAGCCACTATGAATTTGTTGTTTTGCCGTTTGGTTTGACGAATGCACCAGCCGCATTCATGGACTTGATGCAGAGAGTTTTCCGACCTTACCTTGATCAGTTTGTCGTGATCTTTATTGACGACATTTTAGTGTATTCGAAGAACGAGGCTGAACATGAGCAACACTTGAAGATTGTGCTACAGACTTTGCAGGAAAACAAGCTTTTTGCTAAATTCAGCAAGTGTGAGTTCTGGTTGAATCAAATATCTTTTCTAGGCCATATCATTTCAGACCGAGGAATTTCAATGGACCCAGCTAAGATTGAAGTTGTTTCATCTTGGAAGAGACCTGAAACGGTGTCAGAAATTTGGAGTTTTCTTGGATTGGCAGGTTACTACCGGAGATTTGTTAAAGACTTTTCCAAAATTTCTGGACCTTTGAGCCAGTTGACTCGGAAGAAAGTTGCTTACAACTGGGATGCCAAATGTGAATCCAGTTTCCAAGAATTGAAGAAGAGACTAACTACAGCTCATATTGTAGCTTTACCTGAGGGAACAGACAACTTCATTGTCTACAGCGATGCATCTAAAGAAGGTTTGGGCTGTGTTTTAAGTCAGAATGGTAAGGTGATTGCTTATGCTTCTAGGAAATTGAAACCTTATGAAGTCAATTACCCTACACATGATCTTGAGTTAGCTGTAGTTGTGTTTGCTTTGAAGAAGTGGCGTCACTACTTTGGGGTTGCAGATTTGAAATTTTTACTGACCACAAGAGTCTCAAGTATTTGTTTTCACAGAAGGATCTGAATATGAGGCAGCGGAGATGGCTAGAGCTGTTGGGTGGTTATAACTGTTCTATTAACTACGTGCCAGGTAAGGCAAATGTTGTTGCTAATGCTTTGAGCCGAAAGGCTACTGTTGCAAGCTTGATTATCAAGGATTGGGAAACTTTGGAAGAAATTTTTTCATGGAAACCAGAAGCTACTGAAGTAGGGATTCGATTTGCTAGTTTGCAGATCCAGTCAGGGTTGCTAGCATAGATCAGAGAGGCTCAGAAGACTGATCCTCACATCTTGAAGATCCAAGAAAAGTCTAAAGGGGGAGAGTCGGAATTTAAATTACATGCAGATGGCATTTTCAGATTCAAGGATAGAGTATGTGTTCCTGATGATCCGACTTTGAAGAATGAGATCCTGTTCGAGGCACATAATTCGAGGTATACGATTCACCCGGGCAGTACAAAAATGTATAGAGATTTGAAACAACACTTCTGGTGGAACAATATGAAGAGGGAGATTGCCGGGTATGTATCCAGATGTTTGACTTGTCAGAGGGTTAAAGTTGAGCATCAAAGGCCAGCAGGACTTCTACAGCCGTTGTCGATTCCGCAATGGAAGTGGGTACATATAACAATGGACCTTGTGACCGATCTTCCTAGATCTCCGAGAAGATGTGATTCTGTTTGGGTTGTTGTGGACCGCTTGACTAAAGTTATGCATTTTATTCTCGTGAACAAACAGGATAGCCTTGATAAGCTAGCTGAACTTTATGTTGCTAATATTGTGAGATTGCATGGTGTGCCACAGAGTATAGTGTCAGATAGGGATCCCCGATTCAGATCTCGTTTTTGGCAGAAGTTGCAAGAGGCCATGGGAACTAAGTTGAGTTTCAGTACTGCATATCATCCACAAACTGATGGCCAGTCTGAGAGAACCATCAGGATCTTGGAAGACATGCTTCGGGCATGTGTGCTTGACTTTGGGAAGAACTGGGAGAAGTTTTTGCCTTTAGCGGAGTTCGCCTACAACAATAGTTATCAATCTACTATAGGTATGGCTCCCTACGAGGCGTTGTATGGTCGAAAATGCAGATCCCCATTATATTGGGAAGAGGTTGGAGAGATGAGAACAGTTGATCCGACTGTGTTACCTGAGATGATTAAGATGGTAGATAATGTTCACCTTATTCGCCAGCGTATGCTTACAGCTCAGAGTCGTCAAAAGAGTTATGCGGATAAGCACCGTCGGGATCTTGAGTTTGATTTGGGAGATTGGGTATTTCTTAAGATTTCTCCACGGAAGGGATTGATTCGGCACGGTAAGAGCGGGAAGCTTAGTCCCAGGTATGTGGGTCCGTATCAGATCACCGAAAAGGTAGGTCCTTTGGCTTATCGATTAGCTTTGCCTCCGAGCTTGTCGAGACTGCACGATGTGTTCTATGTGTCTATGTTGAAGAAGTATCATCCAGACCCTTCACATGTACTTGAACCAAAGCCTTTGCAGATTGAAGAGAAGTTGTCCTATGAAGAGAACCCGATTCGGATTGTGGATCGGAAAATTCAGGAGCTTCGCAGGAAGAGTATTCCGTTAGTAAAGGTTCTGTGGAATCATCATGGGTTTGAAGAAGCAACTTGGGAAAGAGAGGACCAAGTTCGGGATCAGTATCCGGAGTTGTTTGTTGACCAGGTAGGAATTGCGTGGGCACAATTGTTTTAAGGGGAAAAGGGTGTAATACCCGAGGCCGGAATGTGAATTTTCTTGTTTATTATTTGAAAATTATATTTCCTTATATTCTTTGTGAATTAATTGTTATTTTCTCGCTGTCGCAACGTGCATTGCATTTAAGGAGCGATAGCTAGAAAACGATTTCCAGTCCTCAGTAAATAGTAAAACTAGTGTTTAGATGACTTAAATTTTATATTTTAAATGTTGCTAGCTTTAATTGATCTTACCTTAGCTAAAATGGCTTTTAAATGCACAAAATTAGGCTCTTTGACCAAGTTTTAAGTAGTTTGACCTTGGACCTTTGACCCTTTGACCATTTAACACCTTATAAGCTAAAACTAAGCAAAATAAAAAAAGAAATTGCAGCTGAAAACAGAGGAGAAGGCCGAGAGCTTTGAAGAGAGAAAAAAAAAAACCTTTCAACTTCCAATCATTCAATCTTCGCGTAAGCTCGTGCGGGGTGATTTCCGAGGCAACTAGCGTTGTTTTCCTAGCGACTAGGAGTACCTGAGGTGAGGGAAGCATGTTATTTGCGCATTTAAACGTTATGTATGTTAACTTTGTCAATTTTGAGATTTGTCCGTAGATCGTTATTTAAAGCGATTTGATGCTTCTAGAATGTTCCTTGGCATTTGCAGAACATGTATTTATAGCTTTGTAACATTTTCTGCGGTTAAATGTTGTGATTGAAAATTAAATTGTCAATTGAATAGTGTTTTGTAAATAGTAAAACCTTGAAAGGTTGAAGTTGCGCTGTTATGCTTTCCGTTGATGTAGAAATGTGCTAGGTATGCTAGAATGCCTAAATGCATGGTTTGTTTGGGTTGCGTAGTGGAAAAAATGAGAATTATGCCTTTGGGAAAAGTCGGGGTCGTTTAGGTTGACTTTAGCATTTTCTTGTTTTACGTGTTGGCATTGCTTCGGGAAGCCATGGAAGCACTTTTGGTGCGATTATGGCGTTGGTTGGGTGTTTGGTTCTTATAGTTGTAGTTCAAACGAGAAAGGGGGAAATAGAGGCTTTGCGCGAGTTCTAGGGTAAAGTAAGGTTTCGGGGTCTTTAGACGTGCCTTATGGTGACCTAGGAGGGTTGGCGAAGTCGGTTTCCAGAACTCGTGGCTCGTTTGGAAATGGTAGCGTTTTGATAGTTGGGGCCGATTTGTGTTTTTGTGTGTTCTCTTGTCTTTATGCCTATAGAATGCTTAGAATTACTTGAAATACTTGTTTGAGTTGTTTTGGATTGAATTGCTTATCAATTACTGCTATTGCGTGCGAGAGTAACCTACTTTGTTATTCTCCCACGTGTGGCTTTATCACTTGTTTATCGCCTTGTATCGAGTCTTGCATTGCATAGTGTCTCGCGCGTAAGTGATGGGCCTCTCTGGGTAGCCTTGGGTTGCCAGTGTTGGTTGTTCTAGCTCCGCTGCTATTCCCTTTCTTGCTTGGGTTGCCTCCCAGGGAGATTTGGGTCGTAGGTTGATGGGTACTTCCGGGGTATTCCAAACTGGTATTATAAGGTGGTTTGGGCCGGCGCGTCGTCATCGAATTCGTGTTTGAAAGTTGTTCGTGAAAAGAGTATCGTATCCTTTGAATGAGTGTTTACAGCTTTGAATACTTGCCTTGCTTTGTTGATGGCTTGTTGTATCTCTATATGATATTTGTATGTATTGTTTGGCTAATTGCATTGCATACTCCTCTCATCTCCGTCCTCGAGACCAATTGCCCTCGCTGAGCAATAGTTTTTGCTCATTCCTCTCTATACTATATTTTTACAGGAGTAGTTGAAGCAGAACCTATCGAGGTAATAGAGGAGGAGGAGCAGGTGGAGGTGTTTCCGTGATAGCACTTCTCTGCTTTGCTGGTGGTTGGTTACCAGATTTTGTGCGAGCCTTGCATGATATGTTTATTGCTTGGATGTCGTTTAATTTTGAGGCTTGTAGCCTTGTATGTATTTTCTAGTTGAGGCCTCTACGGTCTTATGTTGTATAAGTTGAAAGAATGTAAAGCTGTAAAAGTTTACTCTTGTGACTAGTAAAGAAATGCATGCCAATAGCTAACTGTTTAGTGGCATAAATACTTGTGTAGTATGCATGGCATTTTGGTTTGGAAAATTGTTTAAAAGAGAATGTATATTTTAAAGAAAGTTGGCTTGTTTTGATTATTTTATGGCTTTCGCAAGTATTATATTGATTTTAGGGTTTTCGGATCGTCCGCGGTACAGAGGAGACTCGGTCCGTGTGTCGGGTCCGGGCTTGGCCTTTTGCGGGGTCGGGTTGGGGCGTGACAACAACCCTACTCGCGGGACATTAGACGGCCCTACAACGCGTCGATATCACATCTTGAGAGGATGCTGCGTTGTTGAAGCGGATGGGTTGTCGTTAAGCCTATTGGGCCTTTTGAATGGGCCATCTCTCAAGGCTGGGACTGTGAACCGTTAACACATAAAAGAATTGTTCCCTCAGCACGACGAGAGCGATCATACCAGGACTAATGCACCGGACCCCATCAGTTTTCCGAAGTTAAGCGTGCTTGGGTGAGAGTAGTACTAGGATGGGTGACCCCCTGGGAAGTCCTTGTGTTGCACCCCCCTTTTCAATTTTTTTTGCCCCAGTTAGGGTTGCCAAGATACTTTATGCTCCACATTTCTATTATCGAATCCCACGGCACCTTGGGCAAGACAACTTCGCTTCACGTGGAGGCTGCGCCCGCAAACCGATGGCGTAGGGCTTGTGACCAGGTCTCCGTCACTCCGGTGCCCATAACTTTTGATCCGTAAGGAGTTACGCGGTGCACAGCATACCGTTACAAAGCTCTGCGAGAGCTCTACGACGGGGGCAGCCAGCTCGCTCGCTGTGCCATTTTTGGAGCCCAAAATTGAACGTTTTTTTTAGTTTCGGGCCACTTTTCTTCTTTTGCTATGTTTTTCCGTCCCGAATCGTACGTCGTGAGCTGTTAAAAGGTCGACAACCTTACTCGCGGAACATTAGAGGGCCCTACAACGCGTCGATATCATGTCTTGCGATGATGCTGCGTTGTTGAAGCGGATGGTTTGTCGTTAAGCCCATTGGGCCTTTTGAATGGGCCATGTCTCTAGGTTGGGACTGTGAACCGTTAACACATAAAAGAATTGTGGCCTCAACATGACGGGTGCGATCATACCAGCACTAATGCACCGGATCCCATCAGATTTCCGAAGTTAAGCGTGCTTGGGCGAGAGTAGTACTTGGATGGGCGACCCTTGGGAAGTCCTCGTGTTGCACCCCACTTTTCAATTTTTTTTGCTCCGGTTAGGGTTGCCAGGATACTTTATCCACCATATTCCTATTATCGAATCCCACGGCACCTTGGGCTAGACAACTTCACTTCACGTGGAGGCTGGGCCAGCAAACCGAGTGCGTAGGGCTTGTGGTCATGTCTCTGTCGCTCCAGTGCCTATAACTTTTGATCCGTAAGGAGTTACACGGTGCACAACATACCATTACAAAGCTCTCTGAGAGCTCTACGATGGGGACATCCCGCTCGCTTACTGTGCCCTTTTTGGAGCCCAAAATCGAACGTTTCCATCAGTTTCGGGCAACTTTTCTTCTTTTGCTCTATTTTTCCGTCCCGGATCGTACGTCGTGAGCTGTTAAAAGGACGAAAACCTTACTCGCGGGACATTAGAGGGCCCTACAACGAGTGAATATCATGTCTTGCGAGGATACTACGTTGTTGAAGTGGATGGGTTGTCGTTAAGCCCATTGGGCCTTTTGAATAGGCCATCTCTCTAGGCTGGGACTGTGAACCGTTAACACATAAAGGAATTGTGCCCTCAACATGACGAGTGCGATCATACCAGCACTAATTCACCGGATCCCATCAGATTTCCGAAGTTAAGCGTGCTTGGGCGAGAGTAGTACTTGGATGGGCGACCCTTGGGAAGTCCTCGTGTTGCACCCCACTTTTCAATTTTTTTTGCTCCGGTTAGGGTTGCCAGGATACTTTATCCACCACATTTCTGTTATCGAATCCCACGGCACCTTGGGCTAGACAACTTCGCTTCACGTGGAGGCTGGACCAGCAAACCGAGGGCGTAGGGCTTGTGACCAAGTCTCCGCCGCTCCGGTGCCCATAACTTTTGATCCGTAAGGAGTTATGCGGTGCACAACAAACCGTTGCAAAGCTCTCCAAGTGCTCTACGACGTGGGCAGCCAGCTTGCTCGTTGTGCCCCTTTTTGGAGCCCAAAACTGAACATTTTCATCAGTTTAGGGCTACTTTTCTACTTTTTGTGATGTTTTTCTATCCCGGATCGTACATCGTGAGCCGTAAAAAGGACGACAACCTAACTCACGGGATATTAAAGTGCCCTACAATGCGTTGATATCACGTCTAGCGAGGATGCTGCGTTGTTGAAGTGGATGGGTTGTCGTTAAGCCCATTGGGACTTTTGATGGGCCATCTCTCTGGACTGGGACAGTGAACCGTTAACACATAAAGGAATTGTGCCCTCAACATGACGGGTGCGATCATACCAGCACTAATTCACCGGATCCCATCAGATTTCAGAAGTTAAGCATGCTTGGGCGAGTGTAGTACTAGGATGGGTGACCCCTGGGAAGTCCTCGTGTTGCACCCCCCTTTTCCATTTTTTTAACTCCGGTTGGGGTTGCCAAGATACTTTATCAACCACATTTCTATTATCGAATCCCACGACACCTTGGGCAAGACAATTTCACTTCATGTGGAGGCTAGGCCTACAAACCGAGGGCGTAGGGCTTGTGGCCAGGTCTCCGTCGCTCCGGTGCCCATAACTTTTGATCCGTAAGGAGTTACGCGGTGCACAGCATACTCTTGAAAAGTTCTCCGACAGCTCTACGACGGGGACAGCCAGCTTGCTCGCTGTGCCCATTTTTGGAGAATAAAATCTAACATTTTCATCTGTTTTGAGCCACTTTTCTTCTTTTGCTCAAATTTTTTGTCCCGGATCGTACGTCATGAGCTGTTAAAGGGACGATAACCTTACTCACGGGACATTAGACGGCCCTACAACACGTCGACATCACGTCTTGAGAGGATGTTGCGTTGTTGAAGCGGTTGGGTTGTCGTTAAGCCCATTGGGCCTTTTGAATGGGCCATCTCTCAAGGCTGGGACTGTGAACCGTTAACACAAAAAACAATTGTGCCCTCAACAAGACGGGTGCGATCATACCAGGACTAATGCACCGGACCCCATCAGATTTCCGATGTTAAGCGTGCTTGGGTGAGAGTATTACTAGGATGGGTGACCCCCTGGGAAGTCCTTGTGTTGCACCCCCCTTTTCAATTTTTTTTGCCCCAGTTAGGGTTGCCAAGATACTTTATCCTCCACATTTCTATTATCGAATCCCACGGCACCTTGGGCAAAACAACTTCGCTTACGTGGAGGCTGCGCCCGCAAACCGATGGCGTAGGGCTTGTGACCAGGTCTCCGTCACTCCGGTGCCCATAACTTTTGATCCGTTAGGAGTTATGCGGTGCACAGCATACCGTTGCAAAGCTCTGCGAGAGCTCTACGACGGGGGTAGCCAGCTCGCTCGCTGTGCCCTTTTTGGAGCCCAAAATTGAACCTTTTTTTAAGTTTCGGGCCAATTTTTTTCTTTTGCTCTGTTTTTCCATCCCGGATCGTACGTCATGAGCTGTTAAAAGGTCTACAACCTTACTCGCGGAACATTAGAGGGCCCTACAACGCGTCGATATCATGTCTTGCGATGATGCTGCGTTGTTGAAGCGGATGGTTTGTCGTTAAGGCCATTGGGCCTTTTGAATGGGCCATGTCGCTAGGTTTGGACTGTGAACCGTTAACACATAAAGGAATTGTGCCCTCAACATGATTGGTGTGACCATACCTCCACTAATGCAACGGATCACATCAGATTTCTGAAGTTAAGGGTGCTTGGGTAAGAGTAGTACTAGGATGGGTGACCCCCTGGGAAGTCCTCGTGTTGCACCTCCCTTTTTAATTTTTTTTGCCCCGGTTAGGGTTGGCAAGATACTTTATCCTCCACATTTCTATTAACATATCCCACGGCACCTTGGGCAAGCCATCTTCGCTTCACGTAGAGGCTGGGACTGCAAACCGAGGGCGTAGGGCTTGTGACCAGGTCTCCGTCGCTCCGGTGCCCATAACTTTTGATCCGTAAGGAGTTACGCGGCGCACAGCATACCGTTGCAAAGCTCTCTAAGAGCTCTACGACGGGGACAGCCAGCTTGCTCGCTATGCCCTTTTTGGAATGCAAAATCGAACGTTTTCATTAGTTTCGGGCCACTTTCTTCTTTAGCTCTTCTTTTTCATCCCGGATCGTACGTCCTGAGGTGTTAAAAGAATGAAAACCTTACTCGCGGGACATTAGAGGGCCCTACAACGCGTCAATATCACGTCTTCCGAGGATGCTGCGTTGTTGAAGCGGATGGGTTGTCGTTAAGCCCATTGGGCCTTTTGAATGGGCCATCTCTCTAGGCTGGGACTGTGAACCGTTAACACATAAAGGAATTGTGCCCTCAACATGATGGGTGCGATCATACCAACACTAATTCACCGGATCACATCAGATTTCCAAAGTTAAGCGTGCTTGGGCGAGAGTAGTACTTGGATGGGTGACCTTTGGGAAGTCCTCGTGTTGCACCACACTTTTCAATTTTTTTTGCTCCGGTTATGGTTGGTAGGATACTTTATCCACCACATTTCTATTATCGAATCCCACGGCACCTTGGGCAAGACAACTTCACTTCACGTGGAGGGTGGGCCAGCAAACCGAGGGCGTAGGGCTTTTGACCAGTTCTCTGTTGCTCCAGTGCCCATAACTTTTGATCCGTAAGGAGTTACGCGGCGCACAACAAACCGTTGCAAAGCTCTCCAAGAGCTCTACGACGTGGGCAGCCAGCTTGCTCGTTGTGCCCCTTTTTGGTTCCCAAAACTGAACGTTTTCATCAGTTTCGTGCCAATTTTCTTCTTTTGCTCTATTTTTCCATCTTGGATCGTACGTCTTGAGCTGTTAAAAGGACGACAACCTTATTTGCGCGATATTAGAGGGCCCTAAAATGCGTCGATATCACGGGTTGCGAGGATGATGCGTTGTTGAAGTGGATGGGTTGTAGGTAAGCCCATTGGGGATTTTGAATGGGCCATCTTTCTAGGCTGGGACAGTGAACCGTTAACACATAAAGGAATTGTGCCCTCAACATGACGGGTGCGATCATACCAGCACAAATTCACCGGATCCCATCAGATTTTCGAAGTTAAGCGAGCTTGGGCAAGAGTAGTACTTGGATAGGTGACCCTTGGGAAGTCCGCGTGTTGCATCCCACTTTTCAATTTTTTTTGCTCCGGTTAGGGTTGCCAAGATACTTTATCCACCACATTTCTATTATCGAATCCCACGGCACCTTGTGCTAGACAACTTCGCTTCACTTGGAGGTTGGACCAGCAAACCGAGGGCGTAGGGCTTGTGACCAGTTTTCCGTCGCTCCGGTGCCCATAACTTTTGATCCGTACGGAGTTACGCGGCGCACAACATACCGTTGCAAAGCTCTCCGAGTGCTCTACGACGATGGCAGTTAGCTTGCTTGGTATGCCCTTTTTGGAGCCCAAAATCCAACATTTTCATCAATTTCGGGCTACTTTTCTTCTTTTGCTCTGTTTTTCCGTCTCGGATCGTACGTCGTGAGTTGTTAAAAGGACGACAACTTTACTCACGAGACATTGGAGGGCCCTACAACGCGTCGATATCATGTCTTGCGAGGATGCTACGTTGTTGAAGCGGATGGGTTGTCGTTAAGCCCATTGGGCCTTTTGAATGGGCATCTCTCTAGGCTGGGACTGTGAACTGCTAACACATAAAAGAATTGTGCCCTCAACATGACGGGCGCCATCATACCAGTACTAATGCACCAGATCCCATCAGATTTCTGAAGTTAAGCGTGCTTGGGTGAGAGTAGTACTAGGATGTGTGACCCCCTGGGAAGTCCTCGTATTGCACCCCCTTTTCATTTTTTTTTGCCCCGGTTCGGGTTGCCAAGATACTTTATCCTCCCCATTTCTATTATCAAATCCCATGGCACCTTGGGCAAGACAACTTCGCTTCACGTGGAGGCTAGACCAGCAAACCGAGGGCGTAGGGCATGCGACTAGGTCTCCGTCGCTCCGGTGCCCATAACTTTTGATCCGTAAGGAGTTACGCGGCGCACAACATACCGTTCCAAAGCTCTCCAAGTGCTCTACGACGATGGTAGCTAGCTTGCTTGCTATGCCCTTTTTTGAGCCCAAAATCGAACATTTTGATCAATTTCAGGCCAATTTTCTTCTTTTGCTCTGTTTTTCCATCTCGGATCGTACGTCGTGAGTTGTTAAAAGGACGACAACCTTACTCACGTGACATTGGAGGGCCCTACAACGCGTCGATATCATGTCTTGCGAGGATGCTACGTTGTTGAAGCGGATGGGTTGTCGTTAAGCCCATTGGGCCTTTTGAATGGGCCATCTCTCTAGGCTGGGACTGTGAACCGTTAACAAATAAAGGAATTGTGCCCTCAACATGACGAGTGTGATCATACCAGCACCAATGCACTGGATCCCATCAGATTTCTGAAGTTAAGCATGTTTGGGCAAGAGTAGTACTAGGATGGGTGACCCTTGGGAAGTCCTCGTGTTGTACCCCCATTTTCAATTTTTTTTGCTCCGGTTAGGGCTGCCAAGATACTTTATCCACCATCTTCCTATTATCGAGTCCCACCGCACCTTCGGCCAGACAGCTTCGCTTCAGGTGGAGGCTGGGACAGCAAACCGAGAGTGTAGGGCTTGTGACCAGGTCTCCGTCGCTCTGGTGCCCATAACTTTTGATCCTTAAAGAGTTACGCGGCGCACAGTATACCGTTGCAAAGCTTTCCGAGAGCTTTATGACGGTGGCTGCTAGCTTGCTTGCTCTGCCCTTTTTGGAGCCCAAAATCGAACATTTCATCTATTTCGGCTCAGTTTTCTTCTTCTGCACTGTTTTTCCGTCATGGATCGTACGTCGTGAGTTGTTAAAAGGACGAAAACCTTACTCACGGGACATTAGAGTGCCCTACAATGCGTCGATATCACGTCTTGCGAGGGTGCTGCGTTGTTGAAGCGGATGGGTTGTCGTTAAGCCCATTAGGCCTTTTGAATGGGCCATCACTCAAGGATGGGACTGTGAACCATTAACACATAAGGGAATTGTGCCCTCAACATGATGGGTGCAATCATACCAGCACTAATGCACCGGATCCCATCAGATTTCTGAAGTTAAGTGTGCTTGGCCGAGAGTAGTACTAGGATGGATGACCCCTGGGAAGTCCTCGTGTTGCACCCCCCTTTTCCGTTTTTTTTGCTCCGGTTATGGTTGCCAAGATACTTTATCCACCACATTTCAATTATCGAATCCCACGGCACCTTGGGCTAGACAACTTCGCTTCACGTGGAGGCTGGGCCAGCAAACCGAGGGCGTAGGGCATGTTACTAGGTCTCCGTCGCTCCGGGGCCCATAACTTTAGATTCGTAAGGAGTGACACGGTGGACAGCATACCGTTGCAAAGCTCTCTAAGAGTTCTACGGCGGGGGCAGGGAGCTTGCTCGCTGTGCCCATTTTCAGAGCTCAAAATTGAACGTTGTCATCATTTTGGCGCCACTTTTCTTCTTTTGCTCCAATTTTTCGTCCCGGATCGTACGTCGTGAGCTGTTAAAGGGACGATAACCTTGCTCGCGGGACATTGGACGGCCCTACAACGCGTCGATATCACGTCTTGAGAGGATGCTGCATTGTTGAAACAGATGGGTTGTCGTTAAGCCCATTGGGCCATTTGAATGGGCCATCTCTCTAGGCTGGGACTGTGAACCGTTAACACATAAAAGAATTGTGCCCACAACAAGACGGGTGTGATCATACCAGTACTAATGCACCGGACCCCATCAGATTTCTGAAGTTAAGCATGCTTGGGTGAGAGTATTACTAGGTTGGGTGACCCCCTGGGAAGTCCTCGTGTTGCACCCCCCTTTTCAATTTGTTTTTGCCCCGGTTAGGGTTCCCAAGATACTTTATCCCCCACATTTCTATTATCGAATCCCACGGCACCTTGGGCAAGACAACTTCGCTTCACATGGAGGCTGGGCCCGCAAACCGATGGCTTACGGCTTGTGACTAGGTCTCCGTCATTCTGATGCCCATAACTTTTTATCCGTAAGGAGTTACGCGGCGCACAGCATACCGTTGCAAATCTCTGCGAGAGCTCTACGACGGGGGCAGCCAGCTCGCTCGCTGTGCCCTTTTTGGAGCTGAAAATCGAACGTTTTTATCAGTTTCGGGCCACTTTTCTTCTTTTGCTCTATTTTTCCATCCTGGATCATACGTCGTGAGCTGTTAAAAGGATGACAACTTTACTCACGGAACATTAGAGGGCCCTACAACGCGTCGATATCATGTCCTGCGAGGGTTTTGCGTTGTTGAAGTGGATGGTTTGTCGTTAAGCCCATTGGGCCTTTTGAATTGGCCATGTCTCTAGGTTGGGACTGTGAACCGTTAACACATAAAAGAATTGTGCCCTCAACTGCGATTATACCAGCACTAATGCACCGGATCCCATCAGATTTTCGAAGTTAAACGTGCTTGGGTGAGAGTAGTACTAGGATGGGTGACCCCCTGGGGAGTCTTCGTGTTGCACCCCCCTTTTCAATTTTTTTTGCCCCGGTTAGCGTTGCCAAGATACGTTATCCTCAACATTTCTATTCTCGAATCCCACGGCACCTTAGGCAAGACAACTTCGCATCACGTGGAGGCTGGGCCCGCAAACCGATGGTGTAGGGCTTGTGACCAGGTCTCTGGCGCTCCAATGCCCATAACTTTTGATCAATAAGGAGTTACGCGGCGTACAGCAAACCGTTTCAAACCTCTCCGAGAGCTCTACAACGGGGGCAGCTAGCTCGCTCACTGTACCGTTTTTGGAGACCAAAATCGATCATTTTCATCAGTTTCGGGCCATTTTTCTTCTTTTGCTCTATTATTCCGTCCCGGATCGTACGTCGTGAGCAGTTAAAAGGACGACAACCTTACTCGCGGGACATTAGAGGGACCTACAATGCGTCAATATCACGTCTTGTGAGGATGTTGCGTTGTTGAAGTGGATGGGTTGTCGTTAAGCCCATTGGGCCTTTTCAATGGGCCATCTCTCTAGGCTGGGACTATGAACCATGAACACATAAAGGAATTGTTCCCTCAACATGATGGGTGCGATCATCCCAGCACTAATTCACCGGATCCCACCTGATTTCCGAAGTTAAGCGTGCTTGGGCGATAGTAGTACTTGGATGGGTGACCCTTGGGAAGTCCTCGTGTTGTACCCCACTTTTCAATTTTTTTTGCTCCGATTAGGGTTGCCAAGATACTTTATCCACCACATTTCTGTTATCGAATCCCATGGCACCTTGGGCTAGACAACTTCGTTTCACTTGGAGGCTGGAACAGCAAACCGAGGGCGTAGGACTTGTGATCAGGTCTCCGTCGCTCCGGTGCCCATAACTTTTGATCCGTAAGGAGTTACGCAGTGCACAACATACCGTTGCAAAGCTCTCCAAGTGCTCTATGACGATGGCAGCTAGCTTGCTTGCTATGCCCTTTTTGGAGCACAAAATCGAATATTTTTATCAATTTTGGGCCACTTTTCTTCTTTTGGTCTGTTTTTCCGTCTCGGATCGTACGTCGTGAGTTGTTAAAAGGACGAAAACCTTAATCACGGGACATTGGAGGGCCCGACAACACGTCGATATCACCTCTTGCGAGGATGCTGCATTGTTGAAGCGGAGGGGTTGTCGTTAAGCCCATTGGGCCTTTTGAATGGGCCATCTCTCTAGGCTGAGACTATGAACCGTTAACACATAAAAGAATTGTGCCCTCAACATGACGGGTGTCATCATACCAGCACTACTACACCGGATCCCTTCAGATTTCCGAAGTTAAGTGTGCTTGGGTGAGAGTAGTACTAGGATGGGTGACCCCCTGGGAAGCCCTCGTGTTGCAACCCCTTTTCATTTTTTTTTGCCCTGGTTAGGGTTGCCAAGATACTTTACCCTCATCATTTCTATTATTGAATCCCATGGCACCTTGGGCAAGACAACTTCGCTTCACGTGCAGGCTAGACCAGCAAACCTAGGGCGTAGGGCAAGTGACTAGGTCTCCATCGCTCTAGTGCCCATAACTTTTGATCCGTAAGGAGTTACGCGGCGCACAGCATTCCGTTGCAAAGCGCTCCGAGAGCTCTACGACGGTGGCAGCCAGCTTGATTGTTGTGCCCTTTTTGGAGCCCAAAATCGAACATTATCATCAATTTCGGGCCACTTTTCTTCTTTTGCTCTATTTTTCCGTCTCGGATCGTACGTCGTGAGTTGTTAAAAGGACGAAAACCTTAATCACGGGACATTGGAGGGCCCGACAACGCGTCGATATCACCTCTTGCGAGGATGCTGCATTGTTGAAGCGGAGGGGTTGTCGTTAAGCCCATTGGGCCTTTTGAATGGGCCATCTCTCTAGGCTGAGACTATGAACCGTTAACACATAAAAGAATTGTGCCCTCAACATGACGGGTGCCATCATACCAGCACTACTACACCGGATCCCTTCAGATTTCCGAAGTTAAGTGTGCTTGGGTGAGAGTAGTACTAGGATGGGTGACCCCCTGGGAAGTCCTCGTGTTGCAACCCCTTTTCATTTTTTTTTGCCCCGGTTAGGGTTGCCAAGATACTTTACCCTCATCATTTCTATTATTGAATCCCATGGCACCTTGGGCAAGACAACTTCGCTTCACGTGGAGGCTAGACCAGCAAACCTAGGGCGTAGGGCAAGTGACTAGGTCTCCGTCGCTCCAGTGCCCATAACTATTGATCCGTAAGGAGTTACGCGGCGCACAGCATACCGTTGCAAAGCTCTTCGAGTGCTCTACGACGATGGCAGCTAGCTTGCTTGCTATGCCCTTTTTGGAGCCCAAACTCGAACATTATCATCAATTTCGGGCCACTTTTCTTCTTTTGCTCTATTTTTCCGTCTCGGATCGTACGTCGTGAGTTGTTAAAAGGACGACAACCTTACTCACGGGACATTGGAGGGCCCTACAACGCATCGATATCACGTCTTGAGAGGATACTGTGTTGTTGAAGCGGATGGGTTGTCGTTAAGCCCATTGGGCCTTTTGAATGTACCATCTCTCTAGGCTAGGACTGTGAACCGTTAACAAATAAAGGAATTGTGCCCTCAACATGACGGGTGCGATCATACTGGCACCAATGCACTGGATCCCATCAGATTTCTGAAGTTAAGCATGTTTGGGCAAGAGTAGTACAAGGATGGGTGACCCTTAGGAAGTCCTCGTGTTGCACCCCCCTTTTCAATTTTTTTTGCTCCGGTTAGGGTTGCCAAGATACTTTATCCACCACATTTCTATTATTGAATCCCACGGCACCTTGGGCTAGACAACTTCGCTTCACGTGGAGGCTGGGCCAGCATGCACGCTGTGCCCATTTTTGGTTCCCAAAATCGAACGTTTTCATCAATTTCGGGCCACTTTTCTTCTTTTGCTCTGTTTCTCCGTCCCGGATCGTACGCCGTGAGCTGTTAAAAGGACGACAACCTTACTCAAAGGACACTAGAGGGCCCTACAATGCGTCGATATCACGTCTTGCGAGGATGATGCGTTGTTGAAGCGGATTGGTTGTCTTTAAGCCCATTGGGCCTTTTGAATGGGCCATCTCTCTAGGCTGGGACTGTGAACAGTTAACACAAAAAAGAATTGTGCCCTCAACATGAAGGGTGTGATCATACGAGCACCAATGCACCGGATCCCATCAGATTTCCGAAGTTACGCGTTCTTGGGTGAGAATAGTACTAGGATAGGTGACCCCCAGGGAAGTCCTCGTGTTGAACCCCCCTTTTCAACTTTTTTTGCCCCGGTTAGGGTTGCCAAGATACTTTATCCTCCACATTTCTATTATCGAATCCCACGGCACCTTGGGCTAGACAACTTCGCTTCACGTGGAGGCTGGGCCCGCAAATCGATGGCATCGGGCTTGTGAGCAGGTCTCCGTCGCTCTGGTGCCCATAACTTTTGATCCGTAAGCAGTTACGTGGTGCACAGCATACTGTTGCAAAGCTCTCCGAGAGCACTACGATGGGGGCACCTAGCTCGCTCGCTATGCCCTTTTTGGAGCCGAAAATCAAACGTTTTCATCAGTTTTGGGCCACTTTTTCTATTTTTGCTCTGTTTTTCGGTACTAGATCGTACGTCGTGAGCTGTTAAAAGGACAACAACCATACTCGCGGGACATTAGAGGGCCCTACAATGCGTCAATATCACGTCTTGCGAGGATGCTGCGTTGTTGAAGCGGATGGGTTATCGTTAAGCCCATTGGGCCTTTTGAATGGGCCATCTCTTTAGGCTGGGACTGCGAACCGTTAACACATAAAGGAATTGTGCCCACAACATGACGGGTGCGATCATACCAGCACTAATGCACCGGATCCCATCAGATTTCAGAAGTTAAGCATGCTTGGCCAAGAGTAGTAGTAGGATGGGTAACCCCCTAGTGAAGTCCTCAGGTTGCACCCACGTTTTCAATTTTTTTTGCTCCGGTTAGGGTTGCCAAGATACTTTATCCACCATATTTCTATTATCGAATCCCACGGCACCTTGGGCTACACAACTTCGCTTCACGTGGAGGCTGGGCCAACAAACCGAGTGCGTGGGGCTTGTGACCAGGTCTCTGTCGCTCCGGTGCCCATAACTTTTGTTCCGTAAGGAGTTACGCGGCGCAAAGCATACCGTTCCAAAGCTCTCCAAGAGCTCTATGATGGAGGCAGCTAGCTTGCTCGATGTACCCATTTTTGGAGCCCAAAATCGAACGTTTTCATCAATTTTGGGACACTTTTCTTCTTTTGCTCTATTTTTCCGTCCCGGATCGTACGTCGTGGGCTGTTAAATGGAGGACAACCTTACTCGTCGGACATTAGAGGGCCCTACAATACGTCGATATCACGTCCTGCGAGGATGCTGCGTTGTTGAAGCGGATAGGTTGTCGTTAAGCCCATTGGGCCTTTTGAATGGGCCATCTCTCTAGGCTGGGACTATGAACCTTTAACACATAAAGAAATTATGCCCTCAACATGACGGGTGCGATCATACAAGCAATAATGCACCGGATCCCATCAGAACTCTGATGTTAAGCGTGCTTGGGCGAGAGTAGTACTAGGATTGGTGACCCCCTGGGAATTCCTCGTGTTGTACCCCCCTTTTCAATTTCTTTTTGCTCCGGTTAGGGTTGCCAAGATACTTTATGCACCACATTTCTATTATCGAATCCCACGACACTTTGGGCAAGACAACTTCGCTTCACGTGGAGGCTGGGCCCGCAAACCGAGGGCGTAGGGCAAGTGACTAGGTCTCCGTCGCTCCAATGCCCATAACTTTTGATCCGTAAGGAGTTACGGGGTGCACAGCATACCATTGCAAAGCTCTACGAGAGCTCTACGACGGGGGTAGCTACCTTGTTTGTTGTACCCTTTTTGGAGCCCAAAATCGAACATTTTTATCAATTTCGGCTCACTTTTCTTCTTTTGCTCTGTTTTTTCATGGGGGATGGTACGTGGTGAGGTATTAAAAGGAGGACAACGTTAGTCGGAGGACATTAGAGGGCCCTACAATGCGTCGATATCACGTCTTGAGAGGATGCTGCGTTGTTGAAGCAGATGGGTTGTCGTTAAGCCCATTAGGCCTTTTGAATGGGCCATCTCTCAAGCCTGGGACTGTGAACCGTTAACACATAAAAGAATTGTGCCCTCAACATGACGGGTGCGATCATACCAGCACTAATGCACCGGATCCCATCAGAACTCCGAAGTTAAGCGTGCTTGGGTGAGAGTAGTACTAGGATGGGTGACCCCTTGGGAAGTCCTTGTGTTGCACCCCCCTTCTCAATTTTTTTCCCCTGTTAGGCTTGCCAAGATGCTTTATCCACCACATTTCTATTTTTGAATCCCACAGCACCTTAGGCAAGACAACTTCACTTCACGTGGAGGCTGCGCCCGCAAACCGATGGCGTAGGGCTTGTGACCAGGCCTCCGTCACTCCGGTGGCCATAACTTTTGATCTGTAAGGAGTTACGCAGTGCACAGCATACCGTTGCAAAGCTATGCGAGAGCTCTACGACGGGGGAAGCCAGCTCGCTCACTGTGCCCTTTTTGGAGCCCAAAATCGAACGTTTTTTTTTTTCAGTTTCGAGCCACTTTTCTTGTTTTGCTCTATTTTTACGTCCCGGATCGTACGTCGTGAGCTGTTAAAAGGTCGGCAACCTTACTCGTGGAACATTAGAGGGCCCTACAACGCATCGATATCATGTCTTGCGATGATGCTGCGTTGTTGAAGCGGATGGTTTGTCGTTAAGCCCATTGGGCCTTATGAATGGGCCATGTCTCTAGGTTGGGACTGTGAACCGTGACACATAAAAGAATTTTGGCCTCAACATGATGGGTGCGATCATACCAGCACTAATGCACCGGATCCCATCAGATATTCGAAGTTAAGCGTGCTTGGGTAAGAGTAGTACTAGGATGGGTAACCCCCTCGGAAGTCCTCGTGTTGCCCCCCCCCCCCCTTTTCAATTTTTTTTGCCCCGGTTAGGATTGCCAAGATACTTTATCCTCCACATTTCTATTATCGAATCCCATGGCACCTTGGGCAAGACAACTTCGCTTCACGTGGAGGCTGGGCCCGCAAACCGATTGCGTAGGGCTTGTGACCAGGTCTCCGTCGCTCCGGTGCCCATAACTTTTGATCCGTAAGGAGTTATACGGCACACAGCATACCGTTGCAAAGTTCTCCGAGAGCTCTACGACGGGGGCAGCCAGCTCGCTTGCTGTGCCCTTTTCGGAGCCCAAAATAAAACATTTCCATCAATTTCGGGCCACTTTTCTTCTTTTGCTCTGTTTTCCCGTCTCGGATCGTACGTCGCGAGTTGTTAAAAGGACGACAACCTTACTCACGGGACATTGAAGGGCCCTACAACACGTCGATATCACGTCTTCCTCGGATGCTGTGTTGTTGAAGCGGATGGGTTGTCGTTAAGCCCATTGGGCCTTTTGAATGGGCCATCTCTCTAGGCTGGGACTGTGAACCGTTAACAAATAAAGGAATTGTGCCCTCAACATGACAGGTGCGATCATACCGGCACCAATGCACCGGATCCCATCAGATTTCTGAAGTTAAGCCTGTTTGGGCAAGAGTAGTACTAGGAAGGGTGACCCTTGGGAAGTGCTCGTGTTGCACCCCTCTTTTCAATTTTTTTTTCTCCAGTTGGGGTTGCCAAGATACTTTATCCTCCACATTTCTATTATCGAATGCAACGGCACCTTGGGCTAGACAACTTCGCTTCACGTGGAGGCTGGGCCAGCATGCTCGCTGTGCCAATTTTTGGAGCGCAAAATCGAACGTTTTCATCAGTTTCGGCCCACTTTTCTTCTTTTGCTTTGTTTTTCCTTCCCGGATCGTATGTCGTGAGTTGTTAAAAGGACAACACCCGTACTAGTGGGACATTAGAGGGCCCTACAACGCGTCGATATCACGTCTTGCGAGGATGCCACGTTGTTGAAGCGGATGGGTTGTCGTTAAACCCATTGGGCCTTTTGAATGGGCCATCTCTTTAGGCTGGGACTGTGAACCGTTAACACATAAAGGAATTGTGCCCTCAACATGACGGGTGTGATCATACCAGCACTGATGCACCGGATCCCATCAGAACTCCGAAGTTAAGCGTGCTTGGGTGAGGGTAATACTAGGATGGGTGACCCCCTCGGAAGTCCTCGTGTTGCACCCCCCTTTTCAACTTTTTTTGCCCCGGTTAGGGTTGCCAAGACACTTTATCCTCCACATTTCTATTATCAAAACCCACGGCACCTTGGGCAAGACAACTTCGCTTCACGTGGAGGATGGGCCCACAAACCGATGGCGTAGGGCTTGTGAGCAGGTCTCCGTCGCTCCGGTGCCCATAACTTTTGATCCGTAAGGAGTTACGCCATGCACAACATACTGTTGCAAAGCACTCCGAGAGCACTAAGATGGGGGTACCTAGCTCGCTCGCTGTGCCCTTTTTGGAGCCCAAAATTGAATGTTTTCATTAGTTTCGGGCCACTTTTCTTCATTTGCTCTATTTTTTCATCCTGGATCGTATGTCGTGAGCTATTAAAAGGATGACAACATTACTCGCGGGACATTAGAGGGCCCTACAATGCGTCGATATCACGTCTTGCGAGGATGCTGCGTTGTTGAAGCGGATGGGTTGTCGTTAAGCCCATTGGGCCTTTTGAATGGGCCATCTCTCTGGGCTGGGACTGTGAACCGTTAACACATAAAGGATTTGTGCCCTCAACATGACGGGTGCGATCATACCAGCACTAATGCACAGGATCCCATTAGATCTCCGAAGTTACGCGTGCTTGGGTGAGAGTAATACTAGGATGGGTAACCCCCTCGGAAGTCCTCGTGTTGCACCCCCCTTTTCAACTTTTTTTGCCCCGGTTAGGGTTGCCAAGACACTTTATCCTCCACATTTCTATTATCAAAACCCACGGCACCTTGGGCAAGACAACTTCGCTTCACGTGGAGGCTGGGCCCACAAACCGATGGTGTAGGGCTTGTGAGCAGGTCTCCGTCGCTCCGGTGCCCATAACTTTTGATCCGTAAGGAGTTACGCCATGCACAACATACTGTTGCAAAGCACTCCGAGAGCACTAAGATAGGGGCACCTAGCTCTCTCGCTGTGCCTATTTTTGGAGCCCAAAATTGAACGTTTTCATATGTTTCGGTGCACTTTTCTTCTTTTGCTCTGTTTTTCCGTCTTGGATTGTACGTCGTGAGCTGTTACAAGGACGACAACCTTACTCGCGGGACATTAGAGGGCCCTACAACGCGTTGATATCACGTCTTGCGAGGTTGCTGTGTTGTTGAAGGGGATGGGTTGTCATTAAGCCCATTGCGCCTTTGGAATGGGCCATCTCTCTAGGCTGGGACTGTGAACCGTTAACACATAAAAGAATTGTGCCCTCAACATGATGGGTGTGATCATACCAGCACTAATGCACCGGATCCCATCAGATTTCTGAAGTTACGCGTGCTTGGGTGAGAGTAATACTAGGATGGGTAACCCCCTCGGAAGTCCTCGTGTTGCACCCCCCTTTTCAACTTTTTTTGCCCCGGTTAGGGTTGCCAAGACACTTTATCCTCCACATTTCTATTATCAAAACCCACGGCACCTTGGGCAAGACAACTTCGCTTCACGTGGAGGCTGGGCCCGCAAACCGATGGCGTAGGGCTTGTGAGCAGGTCTCCGTCGCTCTGGTGCCCATAACTTTTGATCCGTAAGGAGTTACGCCATGCACAACATACTGTTGCAAAGCACTCCGAGAGCACTAAGATGGGGGCACCTAGCTCGCTCGCTGTGCCCGTTTTTGGAGCCCAAAATCGAATGTTTTCATCAGTTTTCGGCCACTTTTCTTCTTTTGCTCTTTTTTTTCGTCTTCGATCGTACGTCGTGAGCTATTAAAAGGACGACAACGTTACTTGTGGGACATTAGAGGGCCCTACAATGCGTCAATATCACGTCTTGCGAGGATGCTGCGTTGTTGAAGCGGATGGGTTGTCGTTAAGCCCATTGGACCTTTTGAATGGGCCATCTCTCTAGGATGGGACTGTGAACCGTTAACACATAAAGGAATTGTGCCATCAAGATGACGGGTGCGATCATACCAGCACTAATGCACCGGATCCCATCAGATTTCCGAAGTTAAGCGTGCTTGGCCGAGAGTAGTACTAGGATGGGTGACCCCCTGTGAAGTCCTCGGGTTGCACCCCCGTTTTCAATTTTTTTTGCTCCGGTTAGGGTTGCCAAGATACTTTATCCACCATATTCCTATTATCGAATCCCATGACACCTTGGGCTACACAACTTCACTTCACGTGGAGGCTGGGCCAGCAAACCGAGTGCGTAGGGCTTGTGACCAGGTCTCCGTCGCTCCGGTGCCCATAACTTTTGATCCGTAAGGAGTTACGCGGTGCACATCATACCGTTCCAAAGCTCTCCAAGAGCTCTATAAAAGGGGCAGCCATCTTGCTCACTGTACCCATTTTTGGAGCCCAAAATCGAACGTTTTCCTCAATTTTGGGCCACTTTTCTTCTTTTGCTCTATTTTTCCGTCCCGAATCGTACGTCGTGAGCTGTTAAAGGGACGACAACGTTAATTGTGGGACATTATAAGGCCCTACAATGCGTCGATATCACGTCTTGCGAGGATGCTGCATTGTTGAAGGGGATAGGTTGTCATTAAGCCCATTGGGCCCTATAAATGGGCCATCTCTCTAGGCTGGGACTGTGAACCGTTAACACATAAAGGAATTGCGCCCTCAACATGACGGGTGCGATCATACCAGCACTAATGCACTGAATCCCATTAGAACTCCAAAGTTAAGCATGCTTGGGCGAGAGTAGTATTAGGATGGGTGACCACCTTGGAAGTCCTCGTGTTGTACCACCCTTTTGAATTTTTTTTGCTCCGATTAGGGATACCAAGATACTTTATCCACCACATTTCTGTTATCGAATCCCACGGTACCTTGGGCAAGACAACTTCACTTTACGTGGACGCTGGGCCAGCAAACCGAGGGCGTAAGGCCTGTGACTAGGTCTCCGTTGCTCTGGTGCCCATAACTTTTGATCCGTAAGGAGTTATGCGGTGCATAACATACTGTTGCAAAGCTCTCCGTGAGCTTTACGACGGTGGCAGCAACCTTGCTTATTGTGCCCTTTTTGGAGCCCAAAATCGAACATTTTCATCAATTTCGGCTCGCTTTTATTCTTATGCACTGTTTTTCCGTCTCGGATCGTACGTCGTGAGTTGATAAAAGGAGGACAACCTTACTCACAGGACATTAGAGGGCCCTACAACGAGTCGATATCACGTCTTGCGAGGATGCTGCGTTGTTGAAGCGGATGGGTTGTCGTTAAGCCCATTGGGCCTTTTGAATGGGCCATCTCTCTAGGATGGGACTGTGAACCATTAACACATAAAGGAATTGTGCCTCAACATGACGGATGCAATCATACCAGAACAACTGCACCGCATCTCATCATATTTCAGAAGTTAGGCGTGCTTGGGCGAGAGTAGTACTAGGATGGGTGACCCCTGGGAAGTCCTCGTGTTGCACCCCCTTTTTCCATTTTTTTTACTCCGATTAGGGTTACCAAGATACTTTATCAACCACATTTCTATTATCGAATCCCACGACACCTTGGGCTAGACAACTTCGCTTCACGTGGAGGCTGGGACAGCAAATCTAGGGCGTAGGGCTTGTGACCAGGTCTCCGTCGCTCCGGTGCCCATAACTTTCGATCCGTAAGGAGTTACGCGGTGCACAACATACCGTTGCAAAGCTCTCCGAGAGCTCTACGACGGGGGCAGCCAGCTTACTCGCTGTGCCCATTTTTGGAGCTCAAAATCGAACGTTGTCATCAGTTTCGGGCCACTTTTCTTCTTTTGCGCTAATTTTCAGTCCCGGATCGTACGTCGTGAGTTGTTAAAGGGATGACAATTGTAATACCCGAGCCCGGAATGTGAATTTTCTTGTTTATTATTTGAAAATTATATTTCCTTAAATTCTTTGTGAATTAATTGTTACTTTCTCGCTGTCGCAACGTGCATTGTATTTAAGGAGCGATAGCTAGAAAACGATTTCCAGTCCTTAGCAAATAGTGAAACTAGTGTTTAGATGACTTAAATTTTATATTTTAAATGTTGCTAGCTTTAATTGATTTTACCTTAGCTAAAATGGCTTTTAAATGCACAAAATTAGGCTCTTTGACCAAGTTTTAAGTAGTTTGACCTTAGACCTTTGACCCTTTGACCATTTAACACCTTATAAGCTAAAACTAAGCAAAATAAAAAAAAAGAAATTGCAGCTGAAAACAGAGGAGAAGGCCGAGAGCTTTGAAGAGAGAAAAAAAAAAACCTTTCACCTTCCAATCATTCAATCTTCGCGTGAGCTCGTGCGGGGTGATTTCCGAGGCAACTAGCGTTGTTTTCCTAGCAACTAGGAGTACCTGAGGTGAGGGAAGCATGTTATTTGCGCATTTAAACGTTATGTATGTTAACTTTGTCAATTTTGAGATTTGTCCGTAGATCGTTATTAAAGCGATTTGATGCTTCTAGAATGTTCCTTGGCATTTGTAGAACAAGTATTTATAGCTTTGTAACATTTTCTATGGTTAAATGTTGTGATTGCAAATTAAATTGTCAATTGAATAGTGTTTTGTGAATAGTAAAACCTTGAAACGTTGAAGTTGCGCTGTTATGCTTTCCGTTGATGTAGAAATGTGCTAGGTATGCTAGAATGCCTAAATGCATGGTTTGTTTGGGTTGCGTAGTGGAAAAAATGAGAATTATGCCTTTGGAAAAAGTCGGGGTCGTTTAGGTCGATTTTAGCATTTTCTCGTTTTGCGTGTTGGCATTGCTTTGGGAAGCCATGGAAGCACTTTTGGTGCGATTATGGCGTTGGTTGGGTGTTTGGTTATTATAGTTGTAGTTCAAACGAGAAAGGGGGAAATCGGGGCTTTGCGTGAGTTCTAGGGTAAAGTAAGGTTTTGGAGTCTTTAGACGTGCCTTATGGTGACCTAGGAGGGTTGGAAGTCGGTTTCCAGAACTCGTGGCTCGTTTGGAAATGGTAGCGTTTTGATAGTTGGGGCCGATTTGTGTTTTTGTTTCTTTTCTTGTCTTGATGCCTATAGAATGCTTAGAATTACTTGAAATACTTGTTTGAGTTGTTTTGGATTGAATTGCTTATCAATTCTTGCTATTGCGTGCGAGAGTAACCTACTTTGTTATTCTCCCACGTGTGGCTTTATCTCTTGTTTATCGCCTTGTATCGAGTCTTGCATTGCATAGTGTCTCGCGCGTGAGTGATGGGCCTCTCTGGGTAGCCTTGGGTTGCCAGTTTTGGTTGCTCTAGCTCCGCTGCTATTCCTTTTCTCGCTTGGGTTGCCTCCCAGGGAGATTTGGGTCGTAGGTTGATGGGTACTTCCGGGGTATTCCAAACTGGTGTTATAAAGTGGTTTGGTCCGGCGCGTCGTCATCGAATTCGTGTTTGAAAGTTGTTCGTGAAAAGAGTATCGTATCCTTTGAATGAGTGTTTACAGCTTTGAATACTTGCCTTGCTTTGTTGATGGCTTGTTGTATCTTAAATGATAATTGTATGCATTGCTTGGCTAGTTGCATTGCATACTCCTCTCATCTCCATCCTTGAGACCAATTGCCCTCGCTGAGTAATAGTTTTTGCTCATTCCTCTCTATACTATATTTTTACAGGAGTAGTTGAAGCAGACCCTATTGAGGTAATAGAAGAAGAGGAGCAGGTGGAGGTGTTTCTGTGATAGCACTTCTCTGCTTTGCTGGTGGTTGGTTACCAGATTTTGTGCGAGCCTGCATGATATGTATATTGCTTGGATGTCGTTTAATTTTGAGGATTGTAGCCTTGTATGTATTTTCTAGTTGAGGCCTCTACGGTCTTATGTTGTATAATTTGAAACAATGTAAAGCTGTAAAAGTTTACTCTTGTGACTAGTAAAGAAATGCATGCTAATAGCTAACTATTTAGTGGCATAAATACTTGTGTAGTATGCATGACATTTTGGTTTGGAAAGTTGGTTAATAAGAGAATGAATATTTTAAAGAAAGTTGGCTTTTTTTGATTATTTTATGGCTTTCGCAAGTATTATATTGATTTTAGGGTTTTCGGATCGTCCGTGGTACAGAGGAGACTCCGTCCGTGTGTCGGGTCCGAGCTTGGCCTTTTGCGGGGTCGGGTCGGGGCATGACATCTTTAGGTGGTATGAGAGCATGATAGTCTTGCATGAGCCGGGATATGCTTCTCGGCTTGTGGGGTAAAGGTCTAAAATGCTAAAGTGTTTATGTATGATTGCTAAGTGAAAAGAAAATGTTCTAGCATGACTTTGTGAACTGTGAGTGTTTATGTGTTTAAGTGAAATAGTTTGACAAGTTAAACTTGTCTTATGTGAATTGTGTGATAGAATATTGGATTGTTATTGACTTGAGTGTTATCTAATCATATGTGCTATATTTCTGTCTATAAACTGCTTTTAAATGTTGCCAGCTACTGTGAATTGCTACAATGCCACCACGTCGTGGTACTCAAGGTATAGGGTCAGATGAAGAGGCAGCTGATCAGGGTCAGCAGCCGTTGCCTGAGCAGTTTATGGCTACTATGACTATTGCAGTAGACCGGATTACACAGGTGCTGCATGAGCAGAGGCAGGACCGGAATAATTCCCAGGGAAATCAAGCTAATCCTGGTGGACAGGGGTACATAGTTGAGAATAACCAGCTAGAGAAATTTATGAGACACGAGCCGGGAAAGTTCTCCGGAGAGCCGGATGATGAGGTGGCCGAGAGATGGATTAACCGTGTCGAGAAAATTTTCACTGCTTTGAGGTACACTGATGAGGCAAGAATAGATTATGCGTCATTCTTATTTGAGGGTGATGCAGAGCAGTGGTGGAATACTGTCAGATTGAGGTGGGATTGTGAGGATGTTCCACACTTATGGGATGATTTTGTAAGTGAGTTTCGGGATAAGTATATTCCCGAGATGGCTATGGAAAGGAGGGAAGATGAGTTTGTGGCCCTGAAATAGGGAAATATGACTGTTGCTCAGTACGAGGCTAGGTTTGTTAGCCTGTCGAGGTATATGCCCGAGTTGGTACGGCCGGCTAGGAGGATGATACATAGGTTTGTCCGTGGACTGAGAATGGACATACAGTTGCATTTGACTGGGCAGACCTACACTACTTTTCCCGAGGCATTTCAGGCAGCCTCGAAGTTTGAGAAACGGAAGGCTGAGATGTTAGCTGAGAGCAGTCAGCCGAGTAAGAAGCAGTATGTGGGCCAGAGCAGCCAGAGTCAGCCGAGGCAGTATCAGACTTCTGCACAGGGTCCTCAGCTACGTCCGTATCAGCCACAGCAGTAGATTCAGGCTAGGCCAGCTGTGACTAGACCCCAGCAGGGAGCTACAGTTCCTACTACTACCAGAGCCCCAGCACCTACAGGAAACACTGCAGTTAGGCAAAATCAGCAGTGTAATTATTGTAATCGGTCAGGGCATATTGAGGCTAACTGCTGGAGGAAGAGTGGTAAATGTACGGGTTGTGGCAGTGATGACCATAGGGTGAGAGATTGCCCTAAGTATAACAATGTTCAGGGCCGTGGTGGAGGCCAAGGTGTTCAGAATAGGGCTGCAGGTGCATGTCCAGCACAGAGAGTTCAGGCTAGGGTTTTTGCAGTAGATGCAGAGGAGCTACCCGATACTACAGCTATTGTGGAAGGTACCTTTCTTCTCAATACTCAGCCAGTTAAAGTTTTGATTGATCCCGGAGCTACACATTCGTTTATAACTCCTGCATGTGCACGATCTGTGAATATTTGCATTGATAAATTGCCTCATGAAGTTGATGTTAGTACTCCTTTGGGTGAAAAATTTGTTACTGAGTCTATTTGCAAATCTTGTGATATATGCATTGAGAACCGTAAATTTCCTACTTATTTAATTATATTTCCATTCCGTGACTTTGAAATCATTTTGGGAATGGACTGGTTGGGAAAGTATTATGCTAAGGTGGATTGTAGAACAAAGATCGTTTATCTTCAGGTTCCTGACCTACCGGTACTAGAGATTGTTGGGAACTGCAGGGCTGCCCGAATTCCACTTTTATCAGCGATCAAGACTTCTAAGTTGTTGAATAAGGGTTGTGAAGCTTACTTAGCTTATTTGATCAATCAGCCTACTGATAAGTTGAGTTTGAATGAGGTTTCGATTGTTAGAGACTTCCCTGGTGTATTTCCCGAGGAATTACCGGGTTTACCACCGGATAGGGAGATTGAGTTCATGATTGATCTTGTGCCAGGCACTGCGCCAATTTCTAGGAGTCCTTATAGAATGGCATCGGCTGAACTTCAGGAGTTAAAAATTCAGCTTCATAACTTGCTTGAGAAAGGGTTTATACAACCTAGTTCTTCGCCGTGGGGTGCGCCTGTGGTGTTTGTGAGAAAGAAAGACAGCACGCTACGGTTATGCATTGATTACAAGGGACTTAATCAAGTCACGATTAAGAACAAATACCCCTTGCCGTTGATTGAAGAATTGTTTGACCAGTTGCAGGGTGCGAGTGTTTACTCCAAATTTGACTTGAGGCAGGGATACTATCAACTTAGGATTCGGAGTGACGATATACCAAAGACGGCATTCAGGACTAGATATGGCCACTATGAATTTGTTGTGTTGCTGTTTGGATTGACGAATGCACCAGCCGCATTCATGGACTTGATGCAGAGGGTTTTCCGACCTTACCTTGATTAGTTTGTCGTGATCTTTATTGACGACATTTTAGTGTATTTGAAGAACGAGGCTGAACATGAGCAACACTTGAAGATTGTGTTACAGACTTTGCAGGAAAACAAGCTTTTTGCTAAATTCAGCAAGTGCGAGTTCTGGTTGAATCAGATATCTTTTCTAGGCCATATCATTTCAGATCGAGGAATTTCAGTGGACCCAGCTAAGATTGAAGTTGTTTCATCTTGGAAGAGACCTGAGATGGTGTCAGAGATTCGGAGTTTTCTTGGATTGGCAGGTTACTACCGGAGATTTGTTAAAGACTTTTCCAAAATTTCTGAACCTTTGAGCCAGTTGACTCGGAAGAAAGTTGCTTACAATTGGGATGCCAAATGTGAATCCAGTTTCCAAGAATTGAAGAAGAGACTAACTACAGCTCATATTCTAGCTTTACCTGAGGGAACAGAGAACTTCATTGTCTACAGCGATGCATCTAAAGAAGGTTTGGGCTGTGTTTTAAGTCAGAATGGTAAGGTGATTGCTTATGCTTCTAGGAAATTGAAACCTTATGAAGTCAATTACCCTACACATGATCTTGAGTTAGCTGCAGTTGTGTTTGCTTTGAAGAAGTGGCGTCACTACTTGTGGGGTTGCAGATTTGAAATTTTTACTGACCACAAGAGTCTCAAGTATTTGTTTTCACAGAAGGATCTGAATATGAGGCAGCGGAGATGGCTAGAGCTGTTGGTTGGTTATAACTGTTCTATTAACTACGTGCCAGGTAAGGCAAATGTTGTTGCTGATGCTTTGAGCCGAAAGGCTACTGTTGCAAGCTTGATTATCAAGGATTGGGAAACTTTGGAAGAAATTTTTTCATGGAAACCAGAAGCTACTGAAGTAGGGATTCGATTTGCTAGTTTACAGATCCAGTCAGGGTTGCTAGCACAGATCAGAGAGGCTCAGAAGACTGATCCTCACATCTTGAAGATCCAAGAAAAGTCTAAAAGGGGAGAGTCGGAATTTAAATTACATGCAGATGGCATTTTTCAGATTCAGGGATAGAGTATGTGTTCCTGATGATCCGACTTTGAAGAATGAGATCCTGTCCGAGGCACATAATTCGAGGTATACGATTCACCCGGGCAGTACAAAAATGTATAGAGATTTGAAACAACACTTCTGGTGGAACAATATGAAGAGGGAGATTGCCGGGTATGTATCCAGATGTTTGACTTGTCAGAGGGTTAAAGTTGAGCATCAGAGGCCAGCAGAACTTCTACAGCCGTTGTCGATTCCGCAATGGAAGTGGGTACATATAACAATGGACCTTGTGACCGATCTTCCTAGATCTCCGAGAGGATGTGATTCTGTTTGGGTTGTTGTGGACCGCTTGACTAAAGTTATGCATTTTATTCCCGTGAACAAACAGGATAGCCTTGATAAGCTAGCTGAACTTTATGTTGCTAATATTGTGAGATTGCATGGTGTGCCACAGAGTATAGTGTCAGATAGGGATCCCCGATTCAGATCTCATTTTTGGCAGAAGTTGCAAGAGGCCATGGGAACTAAGTTGAGTTTCAGTACTGCATATCATCCACAAACTGATGGCCAGTCTGAGAGAACCATCAGGATCTTGGAAGACATGCTTCGGGCATGTGTGCTTGACTTTGGGAAGAACTGGGAGAAGTTTTTGCCTTTAGCGGAGTTCGCCTACAACAATAGTTATCAATCTACTATAGGTATGGCTCCCTACGAGGCGTTGTATGGTCGAAAATGCAGATCCCCATTATATTGGGAAGAGGTTGGAGAGATGAGAACAGTTGATCCGACTGTGTTACCTGAGATGATTAAGATGGTAGATAATGTTCACCTTATTCGCCAGCGTATGCTTACAACTCAGAGTCGTCAGAAGAGTTATGCGGATAAGCACCGTCGGGATCTTGAGTTTGATTTGGGAGATTGGGTATTTCTTAATATTTCTCCACGGAAGGGATTGATTCGGTACGGTAAGAGCGGGAAGCTTAGTCCCAGGCATGTGGGTCCATATCAGATCACCGAAAAGGTAGGTCCTTTGGCTTATCGATTAGCTTTGCCTCCGAGCTTGTCGAGACTGCACGATGTGTTCTATGTGTCTATGTTGAAGAAGTATCATCCAGACCCTTCACATGTACTTGAACCAGAGCCTTTGCAGATTGAAGAGAAGTTGTCCTATGAAGAGAAACCGATTCGGATTGTGGATCGGAAAATTCAGGAGCTTTGCAGGAAGAGTATTCCGTTAGTAAAGGTTCTGTGGAATCATCATGGGTTTGAAGAAGCAACTTGGGAAAGAGAGGACCAAGTTCGGGATCAGTATCCGGAGTTGTTTGTTGACCAGGTAGGAATTGCGTGGGCACAATTGTTTTAAGGGGAAAAGGGTGTAATACCCGAGGCCGGAATGTGAATTTTCTTGTTTATTATTTGAAAATTATATTTCCTTATATTCTTTGTGAATTAATTGTTACTTTCTCGCTGTCGCAACGTGCATTGCATTTAAGGAGCGATAGCTAGAAAACGATTTCCAGTCCTCAGTAAATAGTAAAACTAGTGTTTAGATGACTTAAATTTTATATTTTAAATGTTGCTAGCTTTAATTGATCTTACCTTAGCTAAAATGGCTTTTAAATGCACAAAATTAGGCTCTTTGACCAAGTTTTAAGTAGTTTGACCTTGGACCTTTGACCCTTTGACCATTTAACACCTTATAAGCTAAAACTAAGCAAAATAAAAAAACAAATTGCAGCTGAAAACAGAGGAGGAGGCCGAGAGCTTTGAAGAGAGAGAAAAACAAAACCTTTCAACTTCCAATCATTCAATCTTCGCGTAAGCTCGTACGGGGTGATTTCCGAGGCAACTAGCGTTGTTTTCCTAGCGACTAGGAGTACCTGAGGTGAGGGAAGCATGTTATTTGCGCATTTAAACGTTCTGTATGTTAACTTTGTCAATTTTGAGATTTGTCCATAGATCGTTATTTAAAGCGATTTGATGCTTCTAGAATGTTCCTTGGCATTTGCAGAACATGTATTTATAGCTTTGTAACATTTTCTGCGGTTAAATGTTGTGATTGCAAATTAAATTGTCAATTGAATAGTGTTTTATAAATAGTAAAACCTTGAAACGTTGAAGTTGCGCTGTTATGCTTTCCGTTGATGTAGAAATGTGCTAGGTATGCTAGAATGCCTAAATGCATGGTTTGTTTGGGTTGCGTAGTGGAAAAAACGAGAATTATGCCTTTGGGAAAAGTCGGGGTCGTTTAGGTCGACTTTAGCATTTTCTCGTTTTGCGTCTTGGCATTGTTTCGGGAAGCCATGGAAGCACTTTTGGTGCGATTATGGCGTTGGTTGGGTGTTTGGTTATTATAGTTGTAGTTCAAACGAGAAAGGGGAAAATCGGGGCTTTGCGCGAGTTCTCGGGTAAAGTAAGGTTTCGGGGTCTTTAGTCATGCCTTATGGAGACCTATGAGGTTTGGCGAAGTAGGTTTCTAGAACTCGTGGCTCGTTTGGAAATGGTAGCGTTTTGATAGTTGGGGCCGATTTGTGTTTTTGTGTGTTTTCTTGACTTTATGCCTATAGAATGCTTAGGGTTGCTTGAAATACTTGTTTGAGTTGTTTTGGATTGAATTGCTTATCAATTGCTGCTATTGCGTGCGAGAGTAACCTACTTTATTATTCTCCCACGTGTGGCTTTATCACTTGTTTATCGCCTTGTATCGAGTCTTGCATTGTATAGTGTCTCGCGCGTGAGTGATGGGCCTCTCTGGGTAGCCTTGGGTTGCCAGTGTTGGTTGTTCTAGCTCCGCTGCTATTCCCTTTCTTGCTTGGGTTGCCTCCCAGGGAGATTTGGGTCGTAGGTTGATGGATACTTCCGGGGTATTCCAAACTGATATTATAAGGTGGTTTGGGCCGGCGCGTCGTCATTGAATTCGTGTTTGAAAGTTGCTCGTGAAAAGAGTATCGTATCCTTTGAATGAGTGTTTACAGCTTTGAATACTTGCCTTGCTTTGTTGATGGCTTGTTGTATCTCTATATGATATTTGAATGTATTGTTTGGCTAATTGCATTGCATACTCCTCTCATCTCCGTCCTTGAGACCAATTGCCCTCGCTGAGCAATAGTTTTTGCTCATTCCTCTCTATACTATATTTTTACAGGAGTAGTTGAAGCAGAACCTATCGAGGTAATAGAGGAGGAGGAGCAGGTGGAGGTGTTTCCGTGATAGCACTTCTCTGCTTTTCTGGTGGTTGGTTACCAGATTTTGTGCGAGCCTTGCATGATATGTTTATTGCTTGGCTGTCGTTTAATTTTGAGGCTTGTAGCCTTGTATGTATTTTCTAGTTGAGGCCTCTACGGTCTTATGTTGTATAAGTTGAAAGAATGTAAAGCTGTAAAAGTTTACTCTTGTGACTAGTAAAGAAATGCATGCCAATAGCTAACTGTTTAGTGGCATAAATACTTCTGTAGTATGCATGCCATTTTGGTTTGGAAAATTGTTTAAAAGAGAATGTATATTTTAAAGAAAGTTGGCTTGTTTTGATTATTTTATGGCTTTTGCAAGTATTATATTGATTTTAGGGTTTTCGGATCGTCCGCGGTACAGAGGAGACTCCGTCCGTGTGTCGGGTCCGGGCTTGGCCTTTTGCGGGGTCGGGTTGGGGCGTGACAACAACCCTACTCGCGGGACATTAGAAGGCCCTACAATTTGTCGATATCACATCTTGAGAGGATGCTGCGTTGTTGAAGCGGATGGGTTGTCGTTAAGCCATTGGGCCTTTTGAATGGGCCATCTCTCGAGGCTGGGACTGTGAACCATAAACACATAAAGGAATTGTGCCCTCAACAAGACAGGGGCGATCATACCAAGACTAATGCACTGGACCCCATCAGATTTCCGAAGTTAAGCGTGCTTGGGCGAGACTACTTCAACGATGGGTGACCCCCTGGGAAGTCCTTGTGTTGCCCCCCCCTTTTCAATTTTTTTTGCCCCAGTTAGGGTTGCCAAGATACTTTATCCACCACATTTCTATTATCGAATCCCATGGCACCTTGGGCAAGACAACTTCGCTTCACGTGGAGGCTGCGCCAGCAAACCGATGGCGTAGGGCTTGTGACCTGGTCTCCGTCACTCCGGTGCCCATAACTTTTGATCCGTAAGGAGTTACGCGGTGCACAACATACCGTTGCAAAGCTCTGCGAGAGCTCTACGACGGGGGCAGCTAGCTCGCTCGCTGTACCCTTTTTGGAGCCCAAAATCGAACGTTTTTTTCAGTTTCGGGCCACTTTTTTTCTTTTGCTCTTTTTTTCCGTCCCGGATCGTACGTCGTGAGCTGTTAAATGGTCGACAACCTTACTCGTGGAACATTAGAGGGCCCTACAACGCGTCGATATCATGTCTTGCGATGATGCTGCGTTGTTGAAGCGGATGGTTTGTCGTTAAGCCCATTGGGCCTTTTGAATGGGCCATGTCTCTAGGTTGGGACTGTGAACTGTTAACACATAAAGGAATTGGGCCCTCAACATGATGGGTGCGATCATACCAGCACTAATGCACCGGATCCTATCAGATTTCCGAAGTTAAGCGTGCTTGGCCGAGAGCAGTACTAGGATGGGTGACCCCCTGTGAAGTCCTCGGGTTGCACCCCCGTTTTCATTTTTTTTTGCTCCGATTAGGGTTGCCAAGATACTTTATCCACCATATTCCTATTATCGAATCCCACGGCACCTTGGGCTAGACAACTTCACTTCACGTGGAGGCTGGGCCAGCAAACCGAGTGCGTAGGGCTTGTGATCAGGTCTCTGTCGCTCCAGTGCCCATAACTTTTGATCCGTAAGGAGTTACACGGTGCAAGCATACCGTTAGAATGCTCTCCGAGAGCTCTACGATGGGGACAGCCAGCTCGCTCACTGTGCCCTTTTTGGAGCCCAAAATTGAACGTTTTCATCAGTTTCGGGCAACTTTTCTTCTTTTGCTCTATTTTTCCGTCCCGTATCGTACGTCGTGAGATGTTAAAAGGACGAAAACCTTACTCGCGGGACATTGGAGGGCCCTACAACGAGTGAATATCACGTCTTGCGAGGATACTGCGTTGTTGAAGTGGATGAGTTGTCGTTAAGCCCATTGGGCCTTTTGAATAGGCCATCTCTCTAGGCTGGGACTGTGAACCGTTAGCAAATAAAGGAATTGTGCCCTCAACATGACGAGTGCGATCATACCAGCACTAATTCACTGGATCCCATCAGATTTCCGAAGTTAAGCGTGCTTGGGCGAGAGTAGTACTTGGATGGGCGACCCTTGGGAAGTCCTCGTGTTGCACCCCACTTTTCAATTTTTTTTGCTCCGGTTAGGGTTGCCAGGATACTTTATCCACCACATTTCTGTTATCGAATCCCACGGCACCTTGGGCTAGACAACTTCGCTTCACGTGGAGGCTGGACCAGCAAACCGAGGGCGTAGGGCTTGTGACCAAGTCTCCGCCGCTCCGGTGCCCATAACTTTTGATCCGTAAGGAGTTATGCGGTGCACAACAAACCGTTGCAAAGCTCTCCAAGAGCTCTATGACATGGGCAGCCAGCTTGCTCGTTGTGCCCATTTTTGGAGCCTAAAACTGAACATTTTCATCATTTTCCTGCCACTTTTCTTCTTTTACTATGTTTTTCCATCCCGGATCGTACGTCGTGAGCTGTTAAAAGGACGACAACCTTATTTACGGGACATTAAAGGGCCCTACAATGCGTTGATATCATGTCTTACGAGGATGCTGCGTTGTTGAAGCGGATGGGTTGTCGTTAATCCCATTGGGGATTTTGAATGGGCCATCTTTCTAGGCTGGGACAGTGAACCGTTAACACATAAAGGAATTGTGCCCTCAACATGACGGGTGCGATCATACCAGCACTAATTCACCGGATCCCATCAGATTTCAGAAGTTAAGCGTGCTTGGGCGAGAGTAGTACTAGGATGGGTGACCCCTGGGAAGTCCTCATGTTGCACCCCCCTTTTCCATTTTTTTAACTCCGGTTGGGGTTGCCAAGATACTTTATCAACCACATTTCTATTATCGAATCCCACGACACCTTGGGCTAGACAACTTGGCTTCACGTGGAGGCTGGGACAACAAATCGAGGGCGTAGGGCTTGTGACCAGGTCTCTGTCATTCCGGTGCCCATAACTTTTGATCCGTAAGGAGTTACGCGGTGCACAACATACCGTTGCAAAGCTCTCCGAGAGCTCTACGACGGGGGCAGCCAGCTTGCTCGCTGTGCCCATTTTTGGAGCTCAAAATCGAACGTTGTCTCAATTTCGGGCCACTTTTCTTCTTTTGCTCAAATTTTCCGTCCCGGATCGTACGTCGTGAGCTGTTAAAGGGACGACAACCTTACTTGTGGGACATTAGACGGCCCTACAACACGTCGACATCACGTCTTGAGAGGATACTGCGTTGTTGAAGCGGATGGGTTGTCGTTAAGCCCATTGGGCCTTTTGAATGGGCCATCTCTCAAGGCTGGGACTGTGAACCGTTAACACATAAAAGAATTGTGGCCTCAACAAGTCGGGTGCGATCATACCAGGACTAATGCACCGGACCCCATCAGATTTCCGAAGTTAAGCGTGCTTGGGTGAGAGTAGTACTAGGATGGGTGACCCCGCAAACCGAGGGCGTAGGGTTTGTGACCAGGTCTCCGTCACTCCGGTGCCCATAACTTTTGATCCGTAAGGAGTTATGCGGTGCACAGAATACCGTTGCAAAGCTCTGCGAGAGCTCTACGACGGGGGTAGCCAGCTCCTCGCTGTGCCCTTTTTGGAGCCCAAAATTGAACCTTTTTTTAAGTTTCGGGCCACTTTTCTTCTTTTGCTATGTTTTTCCGTCCCGGATCGTACGTCATGAGCTGTTAAAAGGTCTACAACCTTACTCGCGGAACATTAGAGGGCCCTACAACGCGTCGATATCATGTCTTGCGATGATGCTACGTTGTTGAAGCGGATGGTTTGTCGTTAAGCCCATTGGGCCTTTTGAATGGGCCAAGTCGCTAGGTTTGGACTGTGAACCGTTAACACATAAAGGAATTGTGCCCTCAACATGACGGGTGTGATCATACCAGCACTAATGCAACGGATCCCATCAGATTTCCGAAGTTAAGCGTGCTTGGGTAAGAGTAGTACTAGGATGGGTGACCCCCTAGGAAGTCCTCGTGTTGCACCCCCCATTTCAACTTTTTTTGCCCCGGTTAGGGTTGCCAAGATACTTTATCCTCCACATTTCTATTATCGAATCCCACGGCACCTTGGGCAAGACAACTTCGCTTCACGTGGAGGCTGGGCCCGCAAACCGATGGCGTAGGGCTTGTGACCAGGTCTCTGTCGCTCCGGTGCCCATAACTTTTGATCCGTAAGGAGTTACACGGCGCACAGCATACCGTTGCAAAGCTCTCTAAGAGCTCTACGACGGGGACAGCCATCTCGCTCGCTGTGCCCTTTTTGGAGGCCAAAATCGAACGTTTTCATCAGTTTCGAGAAACTTTTCTTGTTTTGCTCTATTTTTTTGTCCCGGATCGTACGTCGTGAGCTGTTAAAAGGAAGAAAACCTTACTCGCGGGACATTAGAGGGCCGTACAACGAGTCAATATCACGTCTTGAGAGGATACTGCGTTGTTGAAGGGGGTGGGTTGTCGTTAAGCCCATTGGGCCTTTTGAATGGGCCTTATCTCTAGGCTGGGACTGTGAAGCGTTAACACATAAAGGAATTGTGCCCTCAACATGATGGGTGCGATCATACCAGCACTAATTCACCGGATCCCATCAGATTTCCAAAGTTAAGCGTGCTTGGGCGAGAGTAGTACTTGGATGGGTGACCTTTGGGAAGTCCTCGTGTTGCACCCCACTTTTCAATTTTTTTTGCTCCGGTTATGGTTGGTAGGATACTTTATCCACCACATTTCTGTTATCGAATGCCACGGCACCTTGGGCTAGACAACTTCGCTTCACGAGGAGGCTGGACCAGCAAACCGAGGGCGTAGGGCTTGTGACCAGGTCTCTGCCGCTCCAGTGCCCATAACTTTTGATCCGTAAGGAGTTACGCGGTGCACAACAGACCGTTGCAAAGCTCTCCAAGAGCTCTACGACGTGGGCAGCCAGCTTGCTCGTTGTGCCCCTTTTTGGAGCCCAAAACTGAACGTTTTCATCAGTTTCGTGCCAATTTTCTTCTTTTGCTTTGTTTTTCCGTCCTGGATCGTACGTCGTGAGCTGTTAAAAGGACGACAACCTTATTTTCGGGATATTAGAGGGCCCTACAATGCGTTGATATCACGTCTTGCGAGGATACTGCGTTGTTGAAGTGGATGGGTTGTCGTTAAGCCCATTGGGGATTTTGAATGGGCCATCTTTCTAGGCTGGGACAGTGAACCGTTAACACATAAAGGAATTGTGCCCTCAACATGACGGGTGCGATCATACCAGCACTAATTCACCGGATTCCATCAGATTTTCGAAGTTAAGCGAGCTTGGGCAAGAGTAGTACTTGGATAGGTGACCCTTGGGAAGTCCGCGTGTTGCATCCCACTTTTCAATTTTTTTTGCTCCGGTTAGGGTTGCCAAGATACTTTATCCACCACATTTCTATTATCGAATCCCACGGCACCTTGTGCTAGACAACTTCGCTTCACTTGCAGGTTGGACCAGCAAACCGAGGGCGTAGGGCTTGTGACCAGGTTTCCGTCGCTCCGGTGCCCATAACTTTTGATCCGTACGGAGTTACGCGGCGCACAACATACCGTTGCAAAGCTCTCCGAGTGCTCTACGACGATGGCAGTTAGCTTGCTTGCTATGCCCTTTTTGGATCCCAAAATCCAACATTTTCATCAATTTTGGGCCACTTTTCTTCTTTTGCTCTGTTTTTTCATCTCGGATCGTACGTCGTGAGTTGTTAAAAGGACGACAACTTTACTCACGAGACATTGGAGGGCCCTACAACGTGTCGATATCATGTCTTGCGAGGATGCTACGTTGTTGAAGCGGATGGGTTGTCGTTAAGCCCATTGGGCCTTTTGAATGGGCATCTCTCTAGGCTGGGACTGTGAACCGCTAACACATAAAAGAATTGTGCCCTCAACATGACGGGCGCCATCATACCAGCACTAATGCACTAGATCCCATCAGATTTCTGAAGTTAAGCTTGCTTGGGTGAGAGTAGTACTAGGTTGGGTGACCCCCTGGGAAGTCCTCGTGTTGCACCCCCTTTTCATTTTTTTTTGCCCCGGTTCGGGTTGCCAAGATACTTTATCCTCCCCATTTCTATTATCGAATCCCATGGCACCTTGGGCAAGACAACTTCGCTTCACGTGGAGGCTAGACCAGCAAACCGAGGGCGTAGGGCATGTGACTAGGTCTCCGTCGCTTCGGTGCCCATAACTTTTGATCCGTAAGGAGTTACGCGGCGCACAACATACCGTTGCAAAGCTCTCCGAGTGCTCTACGACGATGGTAGCTAGCTTGCTTGCTATGCCCTTTTTCGAGCCCAAAATCGAACATTTTCATCAATTTCAGGCCAATTTTATTCTTTTGCTCTGTTTTTCCGTCTCGGATCATACGTCGTGAGTTGTTAAAAGGATGACAACCTTACTCAAGAGACATTGGAGGGCCCTACAACGCGTCGATATCATGTCTTGCGAGGATGCTACGTTGTTGAAGCGGATGGGTTGTCGTTAAGCCCATTGGGCCTTTTGAATTGGCCATCTCTCTAGGCTGGGACTGTGAACCGTTAACAAATAAAGGAATTGTGCCCTCAACATGACGGGTGCGATCATACCAGCACCAATGCACTGGATCCCATCAGATTTCTGAGGATAAGCATGTTTGGGCAAGAGTAGTACTAGGATGGGTGACCCTTGGGAAGTCCTCGTGTTGTACCCCCATTTTCAATTTTTTTTGCTCCGGTTAGGGCTGCCAAGATACTCTATCCACCACATTTCTATTATTGAATCCCACGGCCCCTTGGGCTAGACAACTTCGCTTCACGTGGAGGCTGGTCCAGCATGCTCGCTGTGCCCATTTTTGGAGCCCAAAATCGAACGTTTTCAACAGTTTCGGGCCACTTTTCTTCTTTTGCTCTGTTTTTCCATCCCGGATCGTACGTCATCAGCTGTTAAAAGGACGACAACCTTACTCATGGGATATTAGAGGGCCCTACAACGCGTCGATATCACAACTTGCGAGGCTGCTGCATTTTTGAAGCAGATGGGTTGTCGTTAAGCCCATTGGGCTTTTGAATGGGCCATCTCTCTAGGCTGGGACTGTGAACCGTTAACACAAAAAAGAATTGTACCCTCAACATGACGGGTGTGATCATGCCAGCACTAATGCACCGGATCCCACCAGATTTTTGAAGTTAAGCGTGCTTGGGTGAGAGTAGTACTAGGATGGGTGACCCCCTGGGAAGTCCTCGTGTTGCATCCCCCTTTTCAACTTTTTTTGCCCCGGTTAGGGTTGCCAAGATACTTTATCCACCACATTTCTATTATCGAATCCCACGGCACCTTGGGCATGACAACTTCGCTTCACGTGGAGGCTGGGCCCGCAAACCGATGGCGTAGGGCTTGGGAACAGGTCTCCGTCGCTCCGGTGCCAATAACTTTTGATCCGTAAGGAGTTACGCGGCGAACAGCATACTGTTGGAAAGCTCTCCGAGAGCACTACGACGGGGGCCCCTAGCTCGCTCAATGTGCCTTTTTTGGAGCCAAAATCAAACGTTTTCATCAGTTTCGGGCCACTTTTCTTCTTTTGCTCTATTTTTCCATCCTGGATCGTACGTCGTGAGCTGTTAAAAGGATGACAACCTTACTTGCGGGACATTAGAGGGCCCTACAATGCGTCAATACCACATCTTGCAAGGATGCTGCATTGTTGAAGCGGATGGTTTGTCGTTAAGCCCATTGGGCCTTCTGAATGGGCCATTTCTCTAGGCTGGGACAGTTAACCGTTAACACATAAAGGAATTGTGCCCTCAACAGGACGGGTGCGATCTTACCAGCACTAATGCACCGGATCCCATCAGATTTCCGAAGTTAAGCGTGCTTGGCCGAGAGTAGTACTAGGATGGGTGACCCCTTGTGAAGTCCTCGTGTTGCACCCTCGTTTTCAATTTTTTTTGCTCCGGTTAGGGTTGCCAAGATACTTTATCTACCACATTTCTATTATCGAATCCCACGGCACCTTGGGCTAGACAACTTCACTTCACGAAGAGGCTGGGCCCACAAACCGAGGGAGTAGGGCTTATGACCAGGTCTCCGTCACTCCGGTGCCCATCACTTTTGATCTGTAAGGATTTACATGGCGCACAGCATACCGTTCCAAAGCTCTCCAAGAGCTCTATGACGGGGGCAGCCAGCTTGCTCGCTGTACCCGTTTTTTAAGCCCAAATTGAACGTTTTCATCAATTTTGGGCCACTTTTCTTCTTTTGCTCTCTTTTTCCATCCCGGATCGTACGTCGTGAGCTGTTAAAAGTACGACAAACTTACTCGTCGGACATTAGAGAGCCCTACAACACGTTGATATCACGTCTGACGAGGATACTGCATTGTTGAAGTGGATGGGTTGTCGTTAAGCCCATTGGGCCTTTTGAATAGGCCATCTCTCTATGCTGGGACTGTGAACCTTTAACACATAAAGAAATTGTGTCCTCAACATGACGGGTGTGATCATACCAGCACTAATGCACCGGATCCCATCAGAACTCCGATGTTAAACATGCTTGGGCGAGAGTAGTACTAGGATCGGTGACCCCCTGGGAAGTCCTCGTGTTGCACCCCCATTTTCAACTTTTTTTGCCCCGGTTAGGGTTGCCAAGATAATTTATCCTACACATTTCTATTATCGAATCCCACGGCACCTTGGGCAAGACAACTTCGCTTCACGTGGAGGCTGGGCCTGTAAACCGATGGCGTAGGGCTTGTAACCAGGTCTCCGTCGCTCCGGTGCCCATAACTTTTGATCCGTAAGGAGTTACGCGGTGCACAGTATACCGTTCCAAAGCTCTCCAAGAGCTCCATGACGGGGGCAGCCAGCTTGCTCGCTGTACCCATTTTTGGAGCCCAAATTGAACGTTTTCATCAATTTTGGGCTACTTTTCTTCTTTTGCTCTGTATTTCCATCACGGATCGTACGTCGTGAGCTATTAAAAGGACGACAACCTTACTCGCGGGACATTAGAGGGCCCTACAATGCGTCAATATCACGTCTTGCGAGGATACTGCGTTGTTGAAGCGGATGAGTTGTGGTTAAGCCCATTAGGCCTTTTGAATGGGCCATCTCTCTAGGCTGGGATTGTGAACCTTTAACACATAAAGGAATTGTGCCCTCAACATGACGGGTGCGATCATACTAGCACTAATGCACCGGATCCCATCAGATTCCGAAGTTAGGCGTGCTTGGCAGAGAGTAGTACTAGGATGGGTGACCCCCTGTGAAGTCCTTGTGTTGCACCCCCGTTTTCAATTTTTTTTGCTTCGGTTAAGGTTGCCAAGATACTTTATCCACCACATTTCTATTATCGAATCACACGGCACCTTGGGCTAGACAACTTCACTTCACGTGGAGGTTGGGCCAGCAAACCGAGTGCGTAGGGCTTGTGACTAGATCTTCGTCGCTCCGGTGCCCATAACTTTTGATCCGTAAGGAGTTACGAGGCGTACAGCATACCGTTCCAAAGCTCTCCAAGAGCTCTATGACAGGTGCAGCTAGCTTGCTCGCTGTACCCATTTTTGGAGCCCAAATTGAACGTTTTCATCAATTTTGCGCCCCTTTTCTTCGTTTGCTCTATTTTTCCCTCCCAGATCGTACGTCGTGAGCTGTTAAAAGGACGACAACCTTACTCGCGGGATATTAGAGGGCCGTACAATGCATCGATATCACGTCCTGCGAGGATGCTACGTTGTTGATACGGATGGGTTGTCGTTAAGCCCATCGGGCCTTTTGAATGGGCCATCTCTCTAGGCTAGGACTGTGCACCGTTAACACATAAAAGAATTGTGCACTCAACATGACGGGTGTGATCATACTAGCACTAATACACCGGATCCCATCAGATTTCTGAAGTTAAGTGTGCTTGGGTGAGAGTAGTACTAAGATGGGTGACCCCCTTGGAAGTCCTCGTGTTAAACCCCCTTTTTCAACTTTTTTTGCCCCGGTTAGGTTTGCCAAGATGCTTTATCCTCCACATTTCAATTATCGAATCCCACGGCACCTTGGGCAAGACAACTTCGCTTCACGTGGAGGCTGGGCCCGCAAACCGATTGCGTAGGGCTTGTGACCAGGTCTCCATCGCTCCAGTGCCCATAACTTTTGATTCGTAAGGAGTTACGCGGTGCACAGTATATTGTTGCAAAGCTCTCCGAGAGCACTACGACGGGGGGCCCTAGCTCGCTCGCTGTGCCCTTTTTGGAGCCAAGATCGAACGTTTTCATCAGTTTTGGGCCACTTTTCTTCATTTGCTATGTTTTTCCTTCCCGGGTCGTACGTCGTGAGCTGTTAAAAGGACGAAAACCTCACTCGCGGGATATTAGAGGGCCCTACAATGCGTCAATATCACGTCTTGCGAGGATACTGCGTTGTTGAAGCGGATGGGTTGTCGTTAGGCCCATTGGGCCTTTTGAATGGGCCATCTCTCTAGGCTGGAACTGTGAACCGTTAACACAAAAAAGGAATTGTTCCCTCAACCTGATGGGTGCGATCATACCTGCACTAATGCACCGGATCCCATCAGATTTCCGAAGTTAAGCGTGCTTGGCCGAGAGTAGTACTAGGATGGGTGACCCCTTGTGAAGTCCTCTTGTTGCACCCCCGTTTTAAATTTTTTTTCCTCCGGTTAAGGTTGCCAAGATACTTTATCCACCACATTTCTATTATCGAATCCCACAGCACCTTGGGCTAGACAACTTCACTTCACGTGGAGGCTGGGCCAGCAAACCGAGTGCGTAGGGCTTGTGACTAGGTCTCCGTCACTCCGGTGCCCATAACTTTTGATCCGTAAGGAGTTACGCGGCGCACAGCATACCGTTCCAAAGCTCTCCAAGAGCTCTATGACGGGGGCAGCCAGCTTGCTCGCTGTACCCATTTTTGGAGCCTAAATTGAATGTTTTCATCAATTTTTGGGCCACTTTTCTTCTTTTACTCTGTTTTTCCATTCCCGGATCGTACGTTGTGAGCTGTTAAAAGGACGACAACCTCACTCGTTGGACATTAGAGGGGCCTACAACAGGTCGATATCACGTCTTGCGAGGATGCTGCGTTGTTGAAGCGGATGGGTTGTCGTTAAGCCCATTGGGCCTTTTGAATGGGCCATCTCTCTAGGTTGGGACTGTGAACCTTTAACACATAAAGAAATTGTGCCCTTAACATGACGGGTGCGATCATACCAGCACTAATGCACCGGATCCCATCAGAACTCCGAAGTTAAGCATGCTTGGGCGAGAGTAGGACAAGGATGGGTGACCCCCTAGGAATTCCTCGTGTTGCACCCCCTTTTTCCATTTTTTTTTGCCCCGGTTAGGGTTGCCAAGATACTTTATGCACCACATTTCTATTATCGACTTCCACGGCTCTTTGGGCAAGACAACTTCGCTTTACGTGGAGGCTGGGCCCGCAAACCGAGGGCGTAGGGCTTGTGACCAGGTCTCCGTCGCTCCGATGCCCATAACATTTGATCTGTGAAGAGTTACGCGGTGCACAGCATACCGTTGTAAAGCTCCCCGCGAGCTCTACGACGGGGACAGCCTACTTGCTCGCTGTGCCAATTTTTGGAGATCAAAATTGAACGTTGTCTTCTGGTTCGGGCCACTTTTGTTCTTTTGCTCTGTTTTTCAGTCCCAGATCGTACGTCGTGAGCTGTTAAAATGACGACGACCTTACTCGCGGGACATTAGAGGGCCTTACAACGCGTCGATATCACGTCTTGCGAGGATGCTGCATTCTTGAAGCAAATGGGTTGTCGTTAAGCCCAATGGGCCTTTTGAATGGGCCATCTCCCTAGGCTGGGACTGTGAACCGTTAACACATAAAGGAATTGTGCCCTCAACAAGACGGGTACGGTCATACCAGCACTAATGCACCGGACCCCATCAAATTTCCGAAGTTAAGCGTGCTTGGGTGAGAGTAGTCCTAGGATGGGTGACCCCCTGGGAACTCCTCATGTTGCACCCCGCTTTTCAATTTTTTTTGCCCCGATTAGGGTTGCCAAGATACTTTATCCTTCACATTTCTATTATCGAATCCCACGGCACATTGGGCAAGACAACTTCGCTTCACGTGGAGGCTGGGCCCGCAAACCGATGGCGTAGGGCTTGTGACTAGGTCTCCGTCACTCTGGTGCCCATAACTTTTGATCCGTAAGGAGTTACGCGGCGCACAGCATATCGTTGCAAAGCTCTACGAGTGCTCTACGTCGGGGGCAGATCGCTCGCTTGCTGTGCCCTTTTTGGAGCCCAAAATTGAACGTTTTTATCAGTTTCATGCCACTTTTTTTTCTTTTGCTCTGTTTTTCCGTCCGGGATCGTACGTCGTGAGGTGTTAAAGGGACGACAACCATACTCGCAGGACATTAGAGGGCCCTACAATGCGTCGATATCATGTCTTGCGTGGATGCTGCGTTGTTGAAGCAGATGGGTTGTCGTTAAGCCCATTGGGCCTTTTGAATGAGCCATCTCTCTAGGCTGGGATTGTGAACCTTTAACACCTAAAGAAATTGTGCCCTCAACATGACTAGTGCGATCGTACCAGCATTAATGCACTGGATCCCATCAGAAGTCATATGTTAAGCGTGCTTGGGCGAGAGTAGTACTAGGATGGGTGACCCCCTGGGAAGTCCTCCTGTTGCACCCCCTTTTCAATTTTTTTGCTCCGGTTAGCGTTGCCAAGATACTTTATCCACCACATTTCTATTATCGAATCCTACGGCACCTTGCGGAAGACAACTTCGCTTCACGTGGACGTTGGGCTCGCAAACCGAGGGCGTAGGGCATTTGACCAGGTCTCCGTCGATCCGGATCCTATAACTTTTTATCCGTAAGGAGTTACACGGCGCACAACATACCGTTGCAAAGCCCTCCGAGAGCTCTACGATGGTGGCAGCTAGCTTGCTTGCTGTGCCCTTTTTGGAGCCCAAAATCAAACATTTTCATCAGTTTCAGGCCACTTTTCTTCTTTTGCGCTATTTTGTCATTTCGGATCATACATCGTGAGTTGTTAAAAGGAAAACAACCTAACTCACGGGACAATAGAGGGCCCTACAATGCATCGATATCACATCTTTCGAGGATGCAGCGTTGTTTAAGCGAATGGGTTGTCGTTAAGCCCATTGGGCCTTTTGAATGGGCTATCTCTGTAGGCTGGGACGGTGAACCGTCAACATATAAAGGATATATGCCCTCAACATGACGGGTGCGATCACACCAAGACTAATGCACCGGATCCCATCAGATTTATGAAGCTAAGCGTGCTTGGGCGAGAGTAGTACTAGGATGGGTGACCCCCTAGGAAATCCTCGTGTTGCAACCCCCTTTTCCATTTTTTTTGCTTCGGTTAGGGTTGCCAAGATACTTTATCCACCACATTTCTATTATCGAATCCCACGGCACCTTGGGCTAGACAACTTCGCTTCACGTGGAGGCTGGGCCAGCAAACTGAAGGCGTAGGGCTTGTGACTAGGTCTCTGTCGCTCCGGTGCGCATAACTTTTGATCCGTAAGGAGTTACGCGGTGCACAGCATACCGTTGCAAAGCTCTCCGAGAGCTCAATGATGGGGGCAGCCAGCTTGCTCGCTGTGCCGATTTTTGGAGCTCAAAATCGAACGTTGTCATCAGTTTCGGGCCACTTTTCTTCTTTTGCTATGTTTTTCTGTCCTGGATCGTACGTCGTGAGCTGTTAAAAGGACGACAATCTTACCCGTGGGACATTAGAGGGCCCTACAACGCTTCGATATCACGTCTTGCGAGGATGCTGCGTTGTTGAAGCGGATGGGTTGTCGTTAAGCCCCCTTTGGGCCTTTTGAATAGGTCATCTCTCTAGGCTGGGACTGTGAACCGTTAACACATTAAAGAATTTTGCCCTCAAAAAGACGGGTGCGATCATACCAGCACTAATGCATCGGAACCCATCAGATATCCGCAGTTAAGCGTGCTTGGGTGAGAGTAGGCCTAGGATGGGTGACCCCCTGGGAAGTCATCATGTTGCACCCCGCTTTTCAATTTTTTTTGCCCCGGTTAGGGTTGCCAAGATACTTTATCCTCCACATTTCTATTATCGAATCTCACGGCACCTTGGGCAAGACAACTTCACTTCACGTGGAGGCTGGGCCCGTAAACCGATGGCGTAGGGCCTGTGACCAGGTCTCCGTCGCTCCGGTGCCAATGACTTTTGATCTGTAAGGAGTTACGCGGCCCACAGCATACCGTTGCAAAGCTTTCCAAGAGCTCTACGATGGGGGCAGCTAGCTCGCTCCTTATGCCTTTTTGGAGCCTAAAATCGAACGTTTTCATCAGTTTCGGGCCACTTTTCTGATTTTTGCTCTGTTTTTCCGTCCCAGATCGTACGTCGTGTGCTGTTAAAAGGACGACAACCTTACAAGCGGGAAATTAGAGGGCCCTACAACGCGTCGATCACTCGTCTTGCGAGGATGCTGGGTTGTTGAGGCGGATGGGTTGTCGTTAAGCCTATTGGGCCTACTGAATGGGCAATCTCTCTTGGCTGGGACTATGAACCATTAACACATAAACGAATTGTGAACTCAACATGACGGGTGCGATCATACCAGCACTAATTCACCAGATCCCATCAGATTTCCGAAGTTAAGCGTGCCTAGCCGAGAGTAGTACTTGGATGGGTGACCCCCTAGGACGTCCTCGTGTTGCACACCCCTTATCAATTTTTTTGCTCCGGTTAGGGTTGCCAAGATACTTTATCCACCACATTTCTATTATCGAATCCCACGGTACCTTGGGCATGACAACTACGCTTCACGTGGAGGCTGGGCCGGCAAACCGAAGGTGTAGGGCTTGTGACCAGGTCTCCGTCGCTCCAGTGCACATAACTTTTGATTCGTAAGGAGTTACGCGGTGCACAGTATACTGTTGCAAAGCTCTCCGAGAGCACTATGACGGGGGCCCCTAGCTCGCTGGCTGTGCTCCTTTTTGGAGCCCAAATCGTACGTTTTGATCAGTTTAGGGCCATTTTTCTACTTTTGCGCTGTTTTTCCATCCCGGATCGTACGTCGTGAGCCGCGAAAAGGACGACAACCGAACTCGCGGGATATTAGAGTGCCCTACAACAGGTCAATATCATGTCTTGCGAGGATATTGCGTTGTTGAAGATGATGGGTTGTCGTCAAGCCCATTGGGCCTTTTGAATGGGCCATCTCTCTAGACTGGAACTGTGAACCGTTAACACAAAAAGGAATTGTGCCCTCAACCTGACGGGTGCGATCATACCTGCACTAATGCACCGGATCCCATCAGATTTCCGAAGTTAAGCGTGCTTGGCCAAGAGTAGTACTAGGATGGGTGACCCCTTGTGAAGTCCTCTTGTTGCACCCCCGTTTTCAATTTTTTTTGCTCCGGTTAGGGTTGCCAAGATACTTTATCCACCATATTTCTATTATCGAATCCCACGGCTCCTTGGGCTAGACAACTTCACTTCACGTGGAGGCTGGGCCAGCAAACCGAGTGCGTAGGGCTTGTGACCAGGTCTCCGTCGCTCCGGTGCCCATAACTTTTGATCCGTAAGGAGTTACGCGGCGCACAGCATACCGTTCCAAAGCTCTCCAAGAGCTCTATGACGGGGGCAGCCAGCTTGCTCGCTGTACCCATTTTTGGAGCCTAAATTGAATGTTTTCATCAATTTTTGGGCCACTTTTCTTCTTTTACTCTGTTTTTCCATCTCGGATCGTACGTTGTGAGCTATTAAAAGGACAACACACTCACTCGTCGGACATTAGAGGGGCCTACAACACGTCGATATCACGTCTTACGAGGATGCTACGTTGTTGAAGCGGATGGGTTGTCGTTAAGCCCATTGGGCCTTTTAAATGGGCCATCTCTCTAGGCTGGGACTGTGAACTGTTAACACATAAAGAAATTGTGCCCTTAACATGACGGGTGCGATCATACCAGCACTAATGCACCGGATCCCGTCAGAACTCCGAAGTTAAGCGTGCTTGGGCGAGAGTAGTACTAGGATGGGTGACCCCCTGGGAATTCCTCGTGTTGCACCCCCTTTTTCCATTTTTTTTGCTCCGGTTAGGGTTGCCAAGATACTTTATGCACCACATTTCTATTATCGAATTCCATGGCACCTTGGGCTAGACAACTTCGCTTTACGTGGAGGATGGGCCAGCAAACCGAGGGCGTAGGGCTTCTGACCAGGTCTCCGTCGCTCCGGTGCCCATAACTTTTGATCTGTAAGAAGTTACGCGGTGCACAGCATACCGTTGCGAAGCTCTCCGAGAGCTCTACGGCGGGGACAGCCTACTTGCTCGTTGTGCCAATTTTTGGAGATCAAAATCGAACGTTGTCATCTGGTTCAGGCCACTTTTGTTCTTTTGCTATGTTTTTCAGTCCCGGATCGTACGTCGTGAGCTGTTAAAAGGTCGACAACCTTACTCGCGGGACATTAGATAGTTCTACAACGCGTCGATATCACGTCTTGCGAGGATACTGCATTCTTGAAGCAAATGGGTTGTCGTTAAGCCCATTGGGCCTTTTGAATGGGCCATCTCTCTAAGCTGGGACTGTGAACCGTTAACACATAAAAGAATTGTGCCCTCAACAAGACGGGCATGATCATACCAGCACTAATGCACCGGACCCCATCAAATTTCCGAAGTTAAGCGTGCTTGGGTGAGAGTAGTCCTAGGATGGGTGACCCCCTGGGAAGTCCTCATGTTGCACCCCGCTTTTCAATTTTTTTTGCCCCGATTAGGGTTGCCAAAATACTTTTTCCTTCACATTTCAATTATCGAATCCCACGGCATATTGGGCAAGACAACTTCGCTTCATGTGGAGGCTGGGCCCGCAAACCGATGGCGTAGGGCTTGTGACTAGGTCTCCGTCACTCCGGTGCCCATAACTTTTGATCCGTAAGGAGTTACGCGGCGCACAACATATCGTTGCAAAGCTCTACGAGAGCTCTACGACGGGGGCATATCGCTCGCTTGCTATGCCCTTTTTGGAGCCCAAAATCGAACGTTGTTATCAGTTTTAGGCCACTTTTCTTCTTTTGCGCTGTTTTTCCGTCTGGGATCGTACGTCGTGAGCTGTTAAAGGGACGACAACCATACTAGCGGGACATTAGAGGGCCCTACAATGCGTCGATATCATGTCTTGCGTGGATGCTGCGTTGTTGAAGCAGATGGGTTGTTGTTAAGCCCATTGGGCCTTTTGAATGAGCCATCTCTCTAGGCTGGGACTGTGAACCTTTAACACCTAAAGAAATTGTGCCCTCAACATGACTAGTGCGATCATACCAGCATTAATGCACTGGATCCCATTAGAAGTCATATGTTAAGCGTGCTTGGGCGAGAGTAGTACTAGGATGGGTGACCCCCTGGGAAGTCCTCCTGTTGCACCCCCTTTTCAATTTTTTTGCTCCGGTTAGCGTTGCCAAGATACTTTATCCACCACATTTCTATTATCGAATCCTACGGCACCTTGGGGAAGACAACTTCGCTTCACGTGGAGGTTGGGCTCGCAAACCGAGGGCGTAGGGCATGTGACCAGGTCTCCGTCGATCCGGATCCTATAACTTTTGATCCGTAAGGAGTTACGCGGCGCACAACATACCGTTCAAAGCCCTCCGAGAGCTCTACGATGGTGGCAGCTAGCTTGCTTGCTGTGCCCTTTTTGGAGCCCAAAATCGAACATTTTCATCAATTTCAGGCCACTTTTCTTCTTTTGCACTATATTTTCGTCTCGGATCGTACATCGTGAGTTGTTAAAAGGACAAAAACCTTACTCGCTGGACATTAGAGGGCCTTACAACGCGTCGATATCACGTCTTGCGAGGATTCTGAGTTGTTGAAGCTAATGGGTTTTCGTTAAGCCCATTGGGCCTTTTGAATGGGCCATCTCTCTAGGATGGGACTGTGAACCGTTAACACATAAAGGAATTGTGCCCTCAACATGACGGGTGCGATCACACCAGCACTAATGCACCGGATCCCATCAGATTTCTGAAGCTAAGCGTGCTTGGGCGAGAGTAGTACTAGGATGGGTGACCCCCTGGGAAATCCTCGTGTTGCAACCCCCTTTTCCATTTTTTTTGCTTCGGTTAGGGTTGCCAAGATACTTTATCCACCACATTTCTATTATCGAATCCCACGGCACCTTGGGCAAGAGAAGTTTGCTTCACGTGGAGGCTGGGCCGGCAAACTGAGGGCGTAGGGCTTGTGACCAGGTAGCAGTCGCTCCGGTGGGCATAACTTTTGATCTGTATGGTGTTACGCGGCGCACAGCATACCGTTGCAAAGCTCTCCAAGAGCTCTACGACGAGGGCAGCCAGCTTGCTGGCTGTGACTTTTTTGGAGCTCAAAATCGAACGTTTTCATTAGTTTCGGGACACTTTTCTTCTTTTGCTATGTTTTTCTGTCCCAGATCGTACGTCGTGAGTTGTTAAAAGGACGAGAACATTACTCGCGGGACATTAGAGGGCCCTACAATGCGTCAATATCACGTCTTGTGAGGATGCTGCGTTGTTGAAGCGGATGGGTTGTCGTTAAGCCCATTGGGCCTTCTGAATAGGTCATCTCTCTAGGCTGGGACTGTGAACCGTTAACACATAAAAGAATTGTGCCCTCAACAAGACGGGTGCGATCATACCAGCACTAATGCATCGGAACCCATAAGATATCCGCAGTTAAGCGTGCTTGGGTGAGAGTAGGCCTAGGATGGGTGACCCCCTGGGAAGTCATCATGTTGCACCCCGCTTTTCAATTTTTTTTGCCCCGGTTAGGGTTGCCAAGATACTTTATCCTCCACATTTCTATTATCGAATCCCACGGCACCTTGGGCAAGACAACTTCACTTCACGTGGAGGCTGGGCCTGCAAACCGATGGCGTAGGGCCTGTGACCAGGTCTCCGTCGCTCCGGTGCCTATGACTTTTGATATGTAAGGAGTTATGCGGCCCACAGCATACCGTTGCAAAGCTTTCCAAGAGCTCTACGATGGGGGCAGCTAGCTCACTCCCTATGCCTCTTTTGGTGCCCAAAATCGAACGTTTTCATCACTTTCGGGCCAGTTTTCTTTTTTTGCTCAGTTTTTTCGTCCCGGATCGTACGTCGTGTGCTGTTAAAAGGACGACAACCTTACTCGCGGGACATTAGAGGGCCCTACAACGCGTCTATATCATGGATTGCGAGGATGCTGCGTTGTTGAAGTGGATGGGTTGTCGTTAAGCCCATTGGGCCTTTTGAGTGGGCCATCTCTCTAGGATGGGACTGTGAACCGTTAACACATAAAGGAATTGTGCCCTCAACATGACGGGTGTGATCATACCAGTACTAAAGCACGGATGCCATCAGATTTCTGAAGTTAAGCGAGCTTGGGCCAGAGTAGTACTATGATGGGTGACCCTTGGGAAGTCCTCGTGTTGCACCCCCCTTTTCAATTTTTTTTGCTCCGGTTTGGGTTGCCAAGATACTTTATCCACCTCATTTCTATTATCGAATCCCACAACACCTTGGGCTAGACAATTTCGCTTCACGTGGAGGCTGGGCCAGCAAACCGAGGGCGTAGGGGTTGTGACCAGGTCTCCGTCGCTCCGGTACCTATAACTTTATATCCGTAAGGAGTTACGCGGTGCACAGCATACCGTTGCAAAGCTCTCCGAGATATCTACGATGGGGGTAGCGAGCATGCTCGTTGTGCCCATTTTTGGAGCCCAAAATTGAACGATTTCATCAGTTTCGGGCCATTTTTCTTCTTTCGCTCTATTTTTCCGTCCCGGATCGTACGTCGTGAGATGTTAAAAGGACGACAACCTTACACGCGAGACATTAGAGGGCCTTCCAACACGTCGATATCCCGTCTTGCGAGGATGCTGCGTTGTTGAAGTGGATGGGTTGTCGTTAAGCCCATTGGGCCTTTTGAATGGGCCATCTCTCTAGGCTGGGACTGTGAACCGTTAACAAATAAAGGAATTGTGCTCTCAACATGACGGGTGTGATCATACCTGCACTGATGCACCGGATCCCATCAGATTTCCGAAGTTAAGCGTGCTTGGCCGAGAGTAGTACTAGGATGGGTGACCCGCTGGGATGTCCTCGTGTTGCACCCGCCTTTTCAATTTTTTTTGCTTCGGTTAGGGTTGCCAAGATACTTTATCCTCCACATTTCTATTATCAAATCCCACAGCACCTAGGGCTAGACAACTTAGCTTCACGTGGAGGTTGGGCCAGCAAACCGAGGGCGTAGGGCTTGTTACGAGGTCTCTATCGCTCCGGTGCCCATAACTTTTCATCCGTAAGTAGTTACGCGGCGCACAGCATACCGTTGCAAAGGTCTCCAAGAGCTTTATGATGGGGGCAGCCTGCTTGCATGCTATGCCCATTTTTGAAGCCCAAAATCGAACGTTTTCATCAGTTTTGGGCCACTTTTCTTCTTTTGCTCGGTTTTTCCATCCCAGATCGTACGTCGTGAGCTGACAACCTCATTCGCGGGACTTTAGTGGGCCCTACAATGCGTCGATATAACGTCTTGCAAGGATGCTGCGTTGTTGAAGCGGATGGGTTGTTGATAAGCCAATTTGGCCTTTTGAATGGGCCATCTCTCTAGGCTGGGACAGTGAACCTCTAACACATAAAGAAATTGTGCCCTCAACATGACGGGTGCGATCATACCAGCACTAATGCACCGGATCCCATCATAACTCCAATGTTAAGCGTGCTTGGGTGAGAGTAGCACTAGGATGGGTGACCCCTTGGGAAGTCCTCGTGTTGCACCCCACTTTTCAATTTTTTTTTCTCCGGTTAGGGTTGCCTAGATACTTTATCCACCACATTTATTTTATCGAATCCCACGGCACCTTGGGCAGGACAACTTCGCTTCACGTGGAGGCTGGGCCCGCAAACCGAGGGCGTAAGGCTTGTGACCATGTCTCCGTCGCTCCGGTGCCCATAACTTTTGATCCGAATGGAGTTATGCGGCGCACAACATACCGTTGTAAAGCTCTCCGAGAGCTCTACGACGGTGGCAGCTAGCTAGCTTGCTGTGCCATTTTTACATCCCAAAATTGAACATTTTCATCCATTTCGGGCCACTTTTCTTGTTTTACTCTGTTTTTTCGTCTCGGATCGTACGTCATGAGTTGTTAAAAGGACGACAACCTTACTCACGGGACATTAGATGGCCCTTCAACGCGTCGATATCATGTCTTGCGAGGATGCTGCGTCGTTGAAACAGATGGGTTGTCGTTAAGCCCATTGGGCCTTTTGAATGGGCCAACTCTCTAGGATGGGACTGTGAACCGTTAACACATAAATGAATTGTGCCCTCAACATAACAGGTGCGATCATACCAGCACTAATGCACCGGATGCCATCAGATTTCTGAAGTTAAGCGAGCTTGGGCGAGAGTAGTACTAGGATGGGTGACCCCTGGGAAGTCCTCGTGTTGCACCCCTCTTTTCAATTTTTTTTTCTCTGGTTAGGGTTGCCAAGATACTTTATCCACCATATTTCTATTATCGAATCCCACGGCACCTTGGGAAAGACAACTTCGCTTCACGTGGAGGCTGGGCCCGCAAACCAAGGGCGTAGGGCTTGTGACCAGGTCTCCATCGCTCCGGTACCCATAACTTTCGATCCGTAAGGAGTTACGCGGCGCACAGCATACCGTTCCAAAGCCCTCCGAGAGCTCTACGACGGTGGCAGCTAGCTAGCTTGCTGTGCCTTTTTTGGATCCCAAAATTGAACATTTTCATCAATTTCGGGCCACTTTTCTTCGTTTACTCTATTTTTTCGTCTTGGATCGTACGTCATGAGTTGTTAAAAGGATGACAACCTCACTCACGGGACATTAGATGGCCCTACAACACGTCGATATCATGTCTTGCGAGGATGCTGCGTCATTGAAGGAGATGGGTTGTCAATAAGCACATTGGGCCTTTTGAATGGGCCAAATCTCTAGGATGAGACTGTGAAACGTTAACACATAAAGGAATTGTGCCCTCAACATGACGGGTGCGATCATACTAGTACAAATGCACCAGATGCCATCAGATTTCTGAAGTTAAGCGAGCTTGGGCGAGAGTAGTACTAGGATGGGTGACCCTTTGGAAGAGCTCTACGACGGGGGCAGCCTGCTTGCTCGCTATACCCATTTTTTTGAGCCCAAAATCGAACGTTTTCATCCGTTTCGGGCCACTTTTCTTCTTTTGCTCTATTTTTTCGTCCCGGACCGTACGTCATGAGCTGTTAAAAGGAAGACAACCTTACTCGCGGGACATTAGAGGGCCCTACAATGCGTCAATATCACGTCTTACGAGGAAGCTGCGTTGTTGAAACGGGTGGGTTGTCGTTAAGCCCATTGGGCCTTTTGAATGGGCCATCTCTCTAGGCTGGGACTGTGAACCGTTAACACATAAAAGAATTGTGCCCTCAACATGACGGGTGTGATCATACCAGCACTAATGCACCGGATCCCATCAGATTTCCGAAGTTAAGTGTCCTTGGGTGAGATTAATACTAGGATGGGTGACCCCCTGGGAAGTCCTCATGTTGCACCCCCCTTTTCAATTTTTTTTGCCCCGGTTAGGGATGCCAAGATACTTTATCCTCCACATTTCTATTATCGAATCCCACCGCACCTTGGGCAAGACAACTTCGCTTCACGTGGAGGCCGGGCCCTCAAACTGATGGCGTAGGGCTTGTCACCAGGTCTCCGTCGCACCAGTGCCCATAACTTTTGATCCGTAAGGAGTTACGCGGTGCACAGCATACCGTTACAAAGCTCTCCGAGAGCTCTACGACGGGGGAAGCAAGCAAGCTCGCCGTGCACTTTTTGGAGCTCAAAATCGAACGTGTTCATCAGTTTCGGCCCACTTTTCTTCTTTTTCTTTGTTTTACGTCCCAGATCGTACGTCGTGAACTGTTAAAAGGGCGACAACCTTACTTGCGTGACAGTGGCGGACCCTACAACGCGTCGATATCCCGTCTTAGGAGGATGCTGCGTTGTTGAAGTGGATGGGTTGTCGTTAAGCCTATTGGGCCTTTTGAATGGGCCATATCTCTAGGTTGGGACTGTGAACCGTTAACACATAAAGGAATTGTGCCCTCAACATGACGGGCGCGATCATACCAGCACTAATGCAACGGATCCAATCAGAACTCCGAAGTTAAGCGTGCTTGGGCGAGTGTAGTACTAGGATGGGTGGCCCCTTGGGAAGTCCTCGTGTTGCACCCCCCTTTTCAATTTTTTTTGCTCTAGTTAGGGTTGCCAAGATACTTTACCCACCACATTTCTATTATCGAATCCCACGGCACCTCGGGCAAGAGAACTTCGCTTCACATGGAGGCTGGGCCCGAAAACCGAGGGCGTAGGGCTTGTGACCATGTCTTCATCGCTCCGATGCCCATAACTTTTGATCAGTAAGAAGTTACGCGGCGCACAGCATACCGTTGCAAAGCTCTCTGAGAGCTCTACAACGGGGGCAGCCAGCTAGCTCGCTTTGCCCTTTTTGGAGCTCAAAATCGAACATTTTCATCAGTTTCGGGCCACTTTTCTTCTTAACCTTTGTTTTACGTCCCGGATCGTACGTCATGAGCTATTAAAAGGACGACAACCTTACTCGCGGGACATTAGAGGACCTTACAACGCGTCGATATCATGTCTTGCGAGGATGCTGCGTTGTTGAAGTGGATGGGTTGTCGTTAAGCCCATTGGGCCTTCTGAATGGGCCATATCTGTAGGCGGGGACTATGAACCGTTAACACATAAAGGAATTGTGCCCTCAACATGACGGGTACGATCATACCACCACTAATGCACCGGATCCCATCATAACTACAAAGTTAAGCGTGCTTGGGCGAGAGTAGTACTAAGGTGGGTGACCCCCTGGGAAGTCCTCGTGTTGCACCCCCCTTTTCAATTTTTTTTGCTCCGGTTTGGGTTGCCAAGATACTTTACCCACCACATTTCTATTATCGAATCCCACGGCACCTTGGGCAAGACAACTTCGCTTCACGAGGAGGATGGGCCCGCAAACCGAGGGCGTAGGGCTTGTGACCAGGTCTCCGTCGCTCTAGTGCCCATAACTTTTGATCGGTAAGGAGTTACGCAGCGCACAACATACCGTTGCAAAGCTCTCCGAGAGCTCTACGACGCAGCTAGCTCGCTGTGCCCTTTTTGTAGCTCAAAATCGAACGTATTCATCAGTTTTGGGCCACTTTTCTTCTTTTGCTTTGTTTTACGTCCCGGATCGTACGTCGTGAGTTGTTAAAAGGACGACAACCTTACTCGCGAGACATTAGAGGACCCTACAATGCGTCGATATCACGTCTTGCGAGGATGCTGCGTTGTTGAAGCGGATGGGTTGTCGTTAAGCCCATTGGGCCTTTTGAATGGGCCATATCTCTAGGCTGGGACTGTGAACCGTTAACACACAAAGGAATTGTGCCCTCAACACGACTGGAGCAATCATAGCAGCACTACAGCACCGGGTCCCATCAGAACTCCGAAGTTAAGCGTGCTTGGGCGAGAGTAGTACGAGGAATGGTGACCGCCTGGGAAGTCCTCGCGTTGTACCCCCTTTTCAATTTTTTTTGCTCCGGTTAGGGTTGCCTAGATACTTTACCCACCATATTTCTATTATCGAATCCCACGGCACCTTGGGCAAGACAACTTCGCTTCACGTGGAGGCTGGGCCCGCAAACCGAGGGCGTAGGGCTTCTGACCAGGTCTCCGTCGCTCTGGTGCCCATAACTTTTGATCGGTAAGGAGTTACGCGGCGCACAACATACCGTTGCAAAGCTTTCCGAGAGCTCTACGACGCAGTTAGCTCGTCGTGCCCTTTTTGTAGCTCAAATTCGAACGTTTTCATTAGTTTTGGGCCACTTTTCATCTTTTGCTTTGTTTTACGTCCCGAATCCTACGTCGTGAGCTGCTAAAAGGACGACAACCTTACTCGCGAGACATTAGAGGACCCTACAATGCGACGATGTCACGTCTTGCTAGGATGCTGCGTTGTTGAAGCGGATGGGTTGTCGTTAAGCCCATTGGGCCTTTTGAATGGGCCATATCTCTAGGCTGGGACTGTGAACCGTTAACACACAAAGGAATTGTGCCCTCAACATGACGGGTGCAATCATACCAGCGCTAATGCACCGGATCCCATCAGAACTCCGAAGTTAAGCGTGCTTGGGCGAGAGTAGTACTGGGAATGGTGACCGCCTGGGAAGTCCTCGCGTTGCACCCCCTTTTCAATTTTTTTGCTCCGGTTAGGGTTGCCTAGATACTTTACCTACCACATTTCTATTATTGACTCCCACGGCACCTTGGCCAAGACAACTTCACTACACGTGGAGGCTGGGCCTGCAAACCGAGGGCATAGGGCTTGTGACTAGGTCTCCGTCGCTCCGGTGCCCATAACTTTTGATCGGTAAGGAGTTACGCGGCGCACAACATACCGTTGCAAAGCTCTCCGAGAGCTCTACGACGCAGCCCTTTTTGTAGCTCAAAATCGAACGTTCTCATTAGTTTCGGGCCACTTTTCTTCTTTTGCTTTTTTTTACGTCCTAGATCTTACGTCGTGAGCTGTTAAAAGGACGACAACCTTGCTCGCGAGATATTAGAGGACCTTATAATGCGTCGATATCACGTCTTGCGAGGATGCTCCGTTGTTGAAGAGGATGGGTTGTCGTTAAGCCCATTGGGCCTTTTGAATGGGCCATATCTCTAGGCTGGAACTGTGAACCGTTAACACATAAAGGAATTGTGCCCTCAACATGACGGGTGCGATCATACCAGCACTAATTCACCGGATCCCATCAGAACTCCGAAGTTAAGCGTTCTTGGGCGAGAGTAGTACTAGGAATGGTGACCGCATGGGAAGTCCTCGCGTTGCACCCCCCTTTTCAATTTTTTTTGCTCCGGTTAGGGTTGCCAAGATACTTTACCCACCACAATTCAATTATCGAATCCCACGGCATCTTGGGCATGACAACTTCGCTTCTCTTAGAGGCTGGGCCCGCAAACCGAGGGCGTAGGGCATGTGACCAGGTCTCCGTCGCTCCGGTGCCCATAACTTTTGATCGGTAAGGAGTTACGCGGCGCACAACACACCGTTGCAATGCTCTCCGAGAGCTCTACGACGGGGGAACCAAGCTAGCTCGCCGTGCACTTTTTGGAGCTGAAAATCGAACGTTTTCATAAGTTTCGGGCCACTTTTCTTCTTTTGCTTTGTTTTACGTCCCGGATCGTACGTCGTGAGCTGTTAAAAGGATGACAACCTTACACGCGGGACATTGGAGGACCCTACAACACGTCGATATCACGTCTTACGAGGATGCTGCGTTGTTGAAGAGGATGGGTGGTCGTTAAGCCCATTGGGCCTTTTGAATGGGCCATATCTCTAGGTTGGGACTGTGAACCGTTAACACATAAAGGAATTGTGCCCTCAACATGACGGGCGCGATCATACCAGCACTAATGCACCGGATCCCATCAGAACTCAGAAGTTAGGCGTGCTTGGGCGAGAGTAGTACTAGGATGGGGGACCCCTTGGGAAGTCCTCGTGTTGCACCCCCCTTTTCAATTTTTTTTGCTCCGGTTAGGGATGCCAAGATACTTTACCCACCACATTTCTATTATCGAATCCCACGGCACCTTGGGCAAGACAACTTCGCTTCACATGGAGGATGGCCCGCAAACCGAGGGCGTAGGGCTTGTGACCAGGTCTCCGTCGCTCTGGTGCCCATAACTTTTGATCAGTAAAGAGTTACGCGGCGTACAACATACCGTTGCAAAGCTCTCCGAGAGCTCTATGACGCAGCTAGCTCGTCGTGCCCTTTTTGTAGCTCAAAATCGAACGTTTTCATCCGTTCCGGGCCACTTTTCTTCTTTTGCTTTGTTTTACGTCCCGGATCGTACGTCGTGAGCTGTTAAAAGGACGACAACCTTACTCGCGAGACATCAGAGGACCCTACAAAGCGTCGATATCACGTCTTGCGAGGATACTACGTTGTTGAAGCGGATGGGTTGCCGTTAAGCCCATTGGGCCTTTTGAATGGTCCATATCTCTAGGCTGGGACTGTGAACCGTTAACAAATAAAGGAATTGTGCCCTCAACATCATGGGTGCGCTCATACCACCAGTAATGCACCGGATCCCATCAGACCTCCGAAGTTAAGCGTGTTTGGGCGAGAGTAGTACTTGGATGGGTGACCCCCTGGGAAGTCCTCGTGTTGCACCTCCCTTTTCTATTTTTTTTGCTCCGGTTAGGGTTGCCATGATACTTTAACCACCACATTTGTATTATCGAATCCCACGGGACCTCGGGCAAGACAACTTCACTTCAAGTGGAGACTGGGCCCGCAAGCCAAGGGCGTAGGGCTTGTGACTAGGTCTTCGTCGCTCCAATGCCCATAACTTTTGATCCGTAAGGAGTTAAGCGGCGCACAGCATACCATTGCAAAGCTCTCCAAGAGCTCTACGACGGGGGCAGCCAGCTAGCTCTTTGTGCCCTTTTTGGAGCTCAAAATAGAACGTTTTCATCAATTTCGGGCCACTTTTCTTCTTAACCTTTGTTTTAGGTCCCAGATCGTACTTCGTGAGCTGTTAAAAGGACCACAACCTTACTCGCGGGACATTAGAGGACCCTACAATGAGTCGATATAACGTCTTGCGAGGATGCTGTGTTGTGGAAACGGATGGGTTGTCGTTAAGCCTATTGGGCCTTTTGAATGGGCCATATCTCTAGGCGGGGACTGTGAACCGTTAACACATAAAGGAATTGTGCCCTCAACATGACGGGAGCGATCATACCAGCACTAATGCACTGGATCCGATTAGAACTCCGAAGTTAAGCATGCTTGGGCGAGAGTAGTACTAGGATGGCTGACCCCCTGGGAAGTCCTCGAGTTGTACACCCCTTTTCAATTTTTTTTGCTCCAGTTAGGGTTGCCAAGATAGTTCACCCACCACATTTCTATTATCGTATCCCATGGCACCTTGGGCAAGACAACTTCGCTTCACGTGGAGGCTGGGCCCGCAAACCGAAGGCGTAGGGCTTGTGACTTGGTCTCAATCGCTCTGGCGCCCATAACTTTTGATCGGTAAGGAGTTACGCGACACACAACATACCGTTGCAAAGCCCTCCGAGAGCTCTACGACGTGGGCAGCTAGCTAGCACCCTGTGGCCTTTTTGGAGCTCAAAATCGAATGTTTTCATCAGTTTCGGGCCACTTTTCTTCTTTTGCTTTGTTTTACGTCCCGGATCGTACGTCGTGAGCTGTTAAAAGGACGACAACCTTACTCGCGGGACATTGGAGGACCCTACAACGCGTCGATATCATGTCTTACGATGATGCTGCGTTGTTGAAGCATATGGGTTGTCGTTAAGCCCATTGGGCCTTTTGAATGGGGCATATCTCTAGGCTGGGACTGTGAACCGTTAACACATAAAGGAATTGTGCCCTTAACATGACGGGTGCCATCATACCAGCTCTAATGCACCGGATCCCATCAGACCACCGAAGTTAAGCGTGCTTTGGCGAGAGTAGTACTAGGATGGGTGACCCCTTGGGAAGTCCTCGTGTTGCACCCCCCTTTTCAATTTTTTTTGCTCTGGTTAGGGATGCCAATATACTTTACCCACCACATTTCTATTATCGAATCCCATGGCACCTTGGACAAGACAACTTTGCCTTAAGTAGAGGTTGGGCCCGTAAACCGAGGGCGTGGGGCTTGTGACTAGGTCTCCGTCGCTCCGGTGCCTATAACTTTTGATCGGCAAGGCGTTACTCGGCGCACAACATACCGTGGGAAAGCTCTCCGAGAGCTCTACGATGGGGGCAGCAAGCTAGCTCGCTGTGCACTTTTTGGAGCTCAAAATCGAACGTTTTAATCAGTTTAGGGCCACTTTTCTTCTTTTGTTTTGTTTTACGTCCTGGATCGTACGTCGTGAGTTGTTAAAAGGATGACAACCTTACTCGCGGGATATTAGAGGACCCTACAACGTGTCGATAACACGTCTTGCGAGGATGCTGCGTTGTTCAAACGGATGGGTTGTCGTTAAGCCCATTGGACCTTTTGAATGGGCCATATCTCTAGGCTGGGAATGTGAACCGTCAACACATAAAGGATTTGTCCCACAACACGACAGGTGCGATCATATCAGCACTAATACACCGGATCCCATCAGAACTCCGAAGTTAAGCATGTTTGGGCGAGAGTAGTACTTGGATGGGTGACCCCCTGGGAAGTCCTTGTGTTGCACTCCCCCTTTTCAATTTTTTTTGCTATGGTTAGGGTTGCCATGATACTTTAACCACCACATTTGTATTATCGAATCCCACGGCACCTCGGGCAAAACAACTTCACTTCACGTGGAGACTGGGCTCGCAAACCGAGGGCGTAGGGCTTGTGACTAGGTCTTCGTTGCTCCAATGCCCATAACTTTTGATCCGTAAGGAGTTACGCGGCGCACAGCATACCGTTGCAAAGCTCTCCGAGAGCTCTACAACGGGGGCCGCCAGCTAGCTCGCTGTGCCCTTTTTGGAGCTCAAAATAGAACGTTTTCATCAGTTTCGGGCCACTTTTCATTTTAACCTTTGTTTTAGGTCCCAGATCGTATGTCGTGAGCTGTTAAAAGAAAGACAACCTTACTCGCGGGACATTAGTGTACCCTACAACGTGTCGATATCATGTCTTGCTAGGATGCTGCGTTGTGGAAGCGGATGGGTTGTCGTTAAGCCCATTGGGCCTTCTGAAAGGGCCATCTCTCTAGGCTGAGACTGTGAACGGTTAACACATAAAGGAATTGTGTCCTCAACATGACGGGTGTGATCATACCAGCACTAATGCACCGGATCCTATTAGAACTCCAAAGTTAAGCGTGCTTGGGCGAGAGAAGTACTAGGATGGGTGACCCCCTGGGAAGTCCTCGAGTTGTACCCTTATTTTCAATTTTTTTTGCTCCAGTTACAGTTGCCAAGATACTTCACCCACCACATTTCTATTATCGTATCCCACGGCACCTTCGGCAAGACAACTTCGCTTCATGTGGAGGCTGGGCCCGCAAACCGAGGGCGTAGGGCTTGTGACCAGGTCTCCATCGCTCCGGTGCCCATAATTTTTGATCGGTAAGGAGTTAAGCGACACACAACATACCGTTGCAAAGAACTCCCAGAGCTCTACGACGGGGGCAGCCAGCTAGCTCGCCGTGCCCTTTTTGGATCTCTAATTTGAACGTTTTCATCAGTTTCGGGCCTCTTGTCTTCTTTTGCTTTGTTTTGCATCCCGGATCGTACGTCGTGAGCTGTTAAAAGGACGACAACGTTACTCGCGGGACATTAGAGGACCCTACAATGCGTCGATATCATGTCTTGCGAGGATGCTGCGTTGTTGAAATGGATGGGTTGTCGTTAAGCCCATTGGGCCTTGTGAATGGGCCATATCTCTTGGCTAGGACTGTGAACCGTTAACACATAAAGGAATTGTGCCCTCAACATGACGGGTGCGAGCATACCGCACTAATGCACCGGATCCCATCAGAACTCCGAAGTTAAGCGTGCTTGGGCGAGAGTAGTACTAGGATGTGTGATACCCCGAATTTGACCTTATGTGCGATTATGTGTCTACTTGCCTTTATGTGCAAATAATGTGTCTATTTGACCTTTATATACAAAAATTATGTGGTTATTGAATTTAATACGTAATATGTTCAATTATATGATTTATATATGTTTACTAATTCAAATGTCGAACTAAATTAAATAAGTTTTACTCGGAAGTCATAAGTCAATTTTGGGTCAACTTTAGAATTAAACTGGCACCAATTGGGAGAGAGTTAGGTTGTGAATTATATATGGTTGGAAAGCTCTACGAGTCTAGTTTCTATAGGTTCAAACCGTTCGTGAATTGGAGTTTTCTAGAAGAAGTTATGGCTGTTTTCGTAAGGTGGCGCAGAGCTGATTTTTCTACGCGAGAGTTGACCGAAGCTTTGACCTTTGACTTTCCACTTAAATACTAAATCAGCCAAATAAAACACAAAAAACGCAGCTCTTCCTTCTCTTCTTCCCGTGAACACCAAACCAAGAGGAATAGTAAACCCTTGCACTATTTTGCTCATATTTGGAGTTAGGAGCGAAACCAAGGCACGAAATCAACGTTTTTGAGCTCGTAGCGACCTCTAGCATCTTTCTACTGATCGTTTTGCCTTATTTTTCAAAAAAAAAGGTGAGGGATTTTCTGAAATTTATTTTTAAATTCCATATAAATGTGTATTTGTGTATTAAATTGTTATTTTTGTTGTTAATTCCTGCTAATTAGACTATAGAGAACAATTAACATGCTTTTTAACTAATTTAATTTATAGTTTTTATATAGCTGAATTTTTTATTTTATTTACTGATTTTAATTGTTAAAAAATGTTATGGATTAGTGTTATTAGCAATTATTTATAGCCTACTTACATTTATAAATTATTATAGTATGCTAATTAGCTTAGAATTGCATTTTGGTGCAAGATTGGTTGAGTTTTGAAAAAAATGTTTTATTGCTGGAAAATTTTAATAAAATAAAACATGAATAGTGTTTTCTTGTGTTTTTAATGCTCAAATTGCTCTCGAAATGTTTGTATATGTATATATAAATGTTTATAACTTAATTGCATAGCTTGGGAGCACAAATTGTGGAGTTTTGGTGCATTTTGAGGAGTTTTCTGAATTTTCCAGCCATGTTGCAAATGAGTTATTTTGCTTGTTGGGCATCCATTCTACATGTTTCTAGCATCAAATAACATCAAAGGTGAGAGAAAAATTCTAGATCTCAAAATGTCATTTTTATGTTTTTGCGTATAATTAATTATTGAGTCGTTAGAATGTTAATCTGATGTTAGATTATTGCTCCATGCATGCTAGGGATCATTATATACTAATACTACGAGTTTCTGTCGGATATAGCATAATTTTTATTTTCCGGGTATTTAATTTTGATTAAAATGTTCAAAGTTGAATTAAATGAGTTGTGTTGATCGAAATCGATTGCCGTCGATTTCTAAATACTTGATAATTACGTGTTAGCGCTGTTGTAATGCCGAATTTTCGATTACATTGTTTGTGTGGAAATCCGGAAAATCCAGCCATGACGTCATAGGGTTTTAGGGTTATCGGGCATGTTTTGGAGGTGTTATGGTGGATTTCCGAGAGGGCTAATGTAGTAGGTTGAATGGGTGAGTGAGAGGGACTGAATTGGCAATGTTTGGATTAGTAGATTGTAAGTTATGAATTTTAGAAGTTAGGTTGTCATTCTTTAATTTCTTGAACGATGCCTTAGATGGTTGGGTAGTGTTCGAGTGATGAATGGTGAGTTGTTGTTGAGTAATTTAGAGTTTAATTATGAATATTATGCATGTCCGGTTAGATGGCCTACTTTGTCATCTAACTACGTTGTTTGATGTTTAATTTAATATTGATGTTATATTGATGTTATTGATTGATTATTATTGAATGCGGGAATCGGGCACTCTTGTTGCTGATCTCCCAATTGATTGATCGATTTATGCTTGCATGATGATTGATGAATATGGAGCCTTGGTATGTGTGTGCCACCTCTCGGGCAGCGTCGGGCTGTCGGGTTGAAACCGGCATGACTGCCATAGGCTACCCCCAGCTCGCATGACGGAGATGTCATGGAGGGAAGGGGATAGTGAGGTACCTCGGGTGCGTGAGTAATGGGGAGTTATAAGAAGAACGGTTGAGATCGTGATGGCGTTTGGAGCTACACCAAATAGAGTATCCTTATTGATTGGTTATATAGTTATGTGATGATAGCATTATTTATGTTGTTATGTGATGATAGTATTATTATTGTTGTTGTGTGTTTACTTGCTCAAAGGACTAAATCCAAGGAGCGTAGTGAATACTGTCGAGATCTATCGGATCCTCACTGGGCTTATGTATATAAGCTCACTCTCTATTAATGCATGTTTCAGGTGTACTTTCACAAGATTACGGGTATGTGCCTCCTGAAGAGGAGAATGTGGAAAATGTGCTTTACGTGGACGAGTCATATGTTCCCGAGTCTTATCCATGACTTTATGTTGTTAAATGTCTTGTGTATTAGTTTAATAGACTTTTATATGCTTTGCGGTTCTTAATGTAATAGATATTGAAAAGATGATGAACCAAATGATGTTAACTTAGCGGTTTCCTTTTGTCTATGGTTAAATTGTAGTTGTGTCTCAACTTACTTTTGAAATGTATGATAAAAGTTGAGGTATTGTATGTCATGTTGGAACGGAGGCGTATAACGAGGATGTTTTATTGTATAATATGGTTGTGTTGTATGTTGTTGTTTGTATTGAGGAATTTCTGGATGTATGATGTTTAATGAGGTTGGTTTAGAACCTCGGAAATCTGTTTACTGTCGTTATGCCGCCGAAATTCCGTTGCGTCCTGACTGATCGTAGGTGGGGTCGAGTTGGGGCGTGACAGTTTTAGTGGTATCAGAGCTTGATTAGCTGTTAGCCGGGGTATCCTCGGAATGTGGGTAGTGGTCTAAGCATGCAAGTATGTATTAAGTGAAAGAAAAGTGAAACATATGTTAATATGTTTATGTGATTAATTTACTTATGTGTCTAACATTCTATGTGACAAATATGCCTTGTGTGTTAAATGAACTAATGTGGTCAATATGTTTTATGTGATAACGTGTTATACATACTCAATGTGTTGTAATTAATGTGCATTATGTGATTAATGTGTATTATGTGACAATTGTGTTTTATGTGATTTTGTGCCTTGTGTGAAGTTAGTTGTTTATGTGCTTTTAATTGTTTATAACTAGCTTATGTGAAACAACGTGCTTTAGGTGCTCAATGTACTTTAAGTGACCAATGTGAGTTACGTGATCAACTTGTCTTATGTGAAGTTTGTTGCTTATGTGACTTTAATTGTTTATAACTTACTTCTGTGATATAACCTGTTTATGTGATGTTGGCTTCTTATATGTTGAATTGTGTGTTATGTGATAATGTTGCATTGTATGATAATTGTGTATTACGTTATACTTGTCTTTCATATGATATAGTTGCATACATGTTTTAACTCGTGAGTGACCTTTTAATGTCTAGGGTGGTTGTAAGAATTTTCGGAAATAGAGATAGGCCATGATTTTGAATTATTATTATTCTAGAAGTTTATCAGTTAGATTTTAATTGTTATGTTTATGGATTTTAGTTTCGGCTTAGTGGAATGATCTTGATGTTCCTTTAGCGAGAATGAAGTTGTTCGAGGAAAATAGCAATGTATCTTGATGATTATAATTACTTTTGTTGCCATGTTTAACTTGTTATTACTTGGAGATGAATTATAAGTTGAGGTTTCCATGAGGTTGTGATTAGACATTTTTGGAGTCTCAACTCAGATTATACTTTCTTGAGGTTATTTTAGAATGAATTTATTTGAGGAATTAGTGATGTATATTTGTGAATGGAATGAAGTGTGGTATAACGTGTGAATATTTCTACTATTTGAGATTGTTATATTATTAATGGATTTTTTTGAGTTTTGATCTTTAAACCTTGGAGACAATTGGAGTGATTCCTGACTAAAGTTACTTTATTCGAGGATGTAATTGTTGGGAGATAGAATTATTTGAGGAAATAAGAATGCATTTTGGTGACTGAACATTTACTTGCCTACATCAAGCTTTTGGGTTCTAGGTGGTATAACCTTCTAAATTGTTGATTGAGGATTCACTAGTGTTATAATGGGTTAATATGAATCTATAGTGTGTTATTAGGTTTTGGAGTCTTCATTAGTGAATCATGTTGGGTAATCGGTGATTTATCTTGTTTAGTGATTGGTCTGGTACGGAATATAAATTTTGAAGTGATTTATCTTGTTTGGTGATTATTATGACTTCTTAGGTTCTCTAGATCTCCTTAGTGCCTTGTTTTGGAGGAAGATAGATTGTAGGATTTGACTTGTTGGTGTTTAAGTGTGTAGGTGGGACACCCTTCTTGTACTTCATAATTCTATCGGTCTTATTATTCTTTTCTACTCTATTCTCACTTATTTGAGAGAGGGTTACACTTTTCTAGCCTACCAATTGTTTCTTGAAAGTTTTGCTTATTGGATTAATGGATCCTATACTCATTTGACATTGTTTCCATTCTTAACATTCATATTTGCTTCTTATAGCAATGTCGCTTATTGGAGTTAAGGTTTGAGACTTCTATATTTCATTCTATATCTCTAGCCATTCGTTTCAATATTTCATTTCATCCTATTACTATTCATTTGAAAGTAATTTTTCCTTTGGTATACCATTTCACTTATTCGAATTTCACTTGCTTGATGTACTCCCTACCTAAGTACATCATTGTCATTCTTGTTGATCCTTGTTAATCCTATTGTTTCATTATTAAATCTTGAGTCATTACTTTGCTTGTAATTGCTCATTCAATATACTCGGCATTGTCCTTCTTATTAATACTTCTTTGGTTATTGCGTGCTGAGATACTCATTATCTTGACACTCATATTTTCTATTGAATTAATCATCTCTTATCTCTTAATTTTATTTTACCTCAAGTACAACTTACTTGTTGGTTCTTTGAACAATCATCGAGAATTGAAATATCTACTTGTTCAGGAATTTTTGTTCAACATATTCAGTACTGTTTTGACTCGCCATTATCCTTTGTTCGTACTTATTTAACTAAAAGGTGCTGAGACATTTCTTATCTTAGTTATCATGCTTCCTTATTAAACTATTAGCCTCTTGATTCTCTAACTTGTTTGACCTCTTGCTCCCTTGATTGTTGGCTCAAATATGACTTTCCATATTCTTAATTCCTTGTAAATTTCATAAGAGCCATATTCTGACCAATGTCACTTTTGAGATATTTCCTTGATCAGTAATCATTCATGTTATCGTGAATGACTTTTTAAACCCTCGGGGTGTTCATAGAGCTCTTTTGTGTAGTAGGAGATGATTGATAATTAGTGGTGTCACGCTAAGACTTGGAGTTGCAATTTCTTTCATATGCAATAAGATATTAGGTAGGAGAGAATTATGAATTGGAGATTGACTAGGAACTATGATCATCAACTTGCAGTCAACAGAGTTTGTTCTTTTGAGGTCTTTGGTTAAGTGTCATCCTAAGAGATAAATGAGAATTAAGAGAAGTATTGTTATGCGTAACGATTGAGGATTTAATTGTCTGTTAGTTCGAGAATTGCGCGGACGCAATTGTTTTAAGGAGGGGAGAATGTGATACCCCGAATTTGACCTTATGTGCGATTATGTGTCTACTTGCCTTTATGTGCAAATAATGTGTCTATTTGACCTTTATATACAAAAATTATGTGGTTATTGAATTTAATACGTAATATGTTCAATTATATGATTTATATATGTTTACTAATTCAAATGTCGAACTAAATTAAATAAGTTTTACTCGGAAGTCATAAGTCAATTTTGGGTCAACTTTAGAATTAAACTGGCACCAATTGGGAGAGAGTTAGGTTGTGAATTATATATGGTTGGAAAGCTCTACGAGTCTAGTTTCTATAGGTTCAAACCGTTCGTGAATTGGAGTTTTCTAGAAGAAGTTATGGCTGTTTTCGTAAGGTGGCGCAGAGCTGATTTTTCTACGCGAGAGTTGACCGAAGCTTTGACCTTTGACTTTCCACTTAAATACTAAATCAGCCAAATAAAACACAAAAAACGCAGCTCTTCCTTCTCTTCTTCCCGTGAACACCAAACCAAGAGGAATAGTAAACCCTTGCACTATTTTGCTCATATTTGGAGTTAGGAGCGAAACCAAGGCACGAAATCAACGTTTTTGAGCTCGTAGCGACCTCTAGCATCTTTCTACCGATCGTTTTGCCTTATTTTTCAGAAAAAAAAAGGTGAGGGATTTTCTGAAATTTATTTTTAAATTCCATATAAATGTGTATTTGTGTATTAAATTGTTATTATTGTTGTTAATTCTTGCTAATTAGACTATAGAGAACAATTAACATGCTTTTTAACTAATTTAATTTATAGTTTTTATATAGCTGAATTTTATATTTTATTTACTGATTTTAATTGTTAAAAAAATGTTATGGATTAGTGTTATTAGCAATTATTTATAGCCTACTTACATTTATAAATTATTATAGTATGCTAATTAGCTTAGAATTGCATTTTGGTGCAAGATTGGTTGAGTTTTGAAAAAAATGTTTTATTGCTGGAAAATTTTAATAAAATAAAACGTGAATAGTGTTTTCTTGTGTTTTTAATGCTCAAATTGCTCTCGAAATGTTTGTATATGTATATATAAATGTTTATAACTTAATTGCATAGCTTGGGAGCACAAATTGTGGAGTTTTGGTGCATTTTGAAGAATTTTCTGAATTTTCCAGCCATGTTGCAAATGAGTTATTTTGCTTGTTGGGGATCCATTCTACATGTTTCTAGCATCAAATAACATCAAAGGTGAGAGAAAAATTCTAGATCTCAAAATGTCATTTTTATGTTTTTGCGTATAATTAATTATTGAACCGTTAGAATGTTAATCTGATGTTAGATTATTGCTCCATGCATGCTAGGGATCATTATATACTAATACTACGAATTTCTGTCGGATGTAGCATAATTTTTATTTTCCGGGTATTTAATTTTGATTAAAATGTTTAAAGTTGAATTAAATGAGTTGTGTTGATCGAAATCGATTGCCGTCGATTTCTAAATACTTGATAATTACGTGTTAGCGCTGTTGTAATGCCGAATTTTCGATTACATTGTTTGTGTGGAAATCCGGAAAATCCAGCCATGACGTCATAGGGTTTTAGGGTTATCGGGCATGTTTTGGAGGTGTTATGGTGGATTTCCGAGAGGGCTAATGTAGTAGGATGAATGGGTGAGTGAAAGGAACTGAATTGGCAATGTTTGGATTAGTAGATTGTAAGTTATGAATTTTAGAAGTTAGGTTGTCATTCTTTAATTTCTTGAACGATGCCTTAGATGGTTGGGTAGTGTTCGAGTGATGAATGGTGAGTTGTTGTTGAGTAATTTAGAGTTTAATTATGAATATTATGCATGTCCGGTTAGATGGCCTACTTTGTCATCTAACTACGTTGTTTGATGTTTAATTTAATATTGATGTTATATTGATGTTATTGATTGATTATTATTGAATGCGGGAATCGGGCACTCTTGTTGCTGATCTCCCAATTGATTGATCGATTTATGCTTGCATGATGATTGATGAATATGGAGCCTTGGTATGTGTGTGCCACCTCTCGGGCAGCGTCGGGCTGTCGGGTTAAAACCGGCATGACTGCCATAGGCTACCCCCAGCTCGCATGACGGAGATGTCATGGAGGGAAGGGGATAGTGAGGTACCTCGGGTGCGTGAGTAATGGGGAGTTATAAGAAGAACGGTTGAGATCGTGATGGCGTTTGGAGCTACACCAAATAGAGTATCCTTATTGATTGGTTATATAGTTATGTGATGATAGCATTATTTATGTTGTTATGTGATGATAGTATTATTATTGTTGTTGTGTGTTTACTTGCTCAAAGGACTAAATCCAAGGAGCGTAGTGAATACTGTCGAGATCTATCGGATCCTCACTGGGCTTATGTATATAAGCTCACTCTCTATTAATGCATGTTTCAGGTGTACTTTCACAAGATTACGGGTACGTGCCTCCTGAAGAGGAGAATGTGGAAAATGTGCTTTACGTGGACGAGTCTTATGTTCCCGAGTCTTATCCATGACTTTATGTTGTTAAATGTCTTGTGTATTAGTTTAATAGACTTTTATATGCTTTGCGGTTCTTAATGTAATAGATATTGAAAAGATGATGAACCAAATGATGTTAACTTAGCGGTTTCCTTTTGTCTATGGTTAAATTGTAGTTGTGTCTCAACTTACTTTTGAAATGTATGATAAAAGTTGAGGTATTGTATGTCATGTTGGAACGGAGGCGTATAACGAGGATGGTTTATTGTATATCATGGTTGTGTTGTATGTTGTTGTTTGTATTGAGGAATTACTGGATGTATGATGTTTAATGAGGTTGGTTTAGAACCTCGGAAATCTGTTTACTGTCGTTATGCCGCCGAAATTCCGTTGCGTCCTGACTGATCGTAGGTGGGGTCGAGTTGGGGCGTGACAGGATGGGTGACCCCCTGGGAAGTCCTCAAGCTGTACCCCCCTTTTCAATTTTTTTTGCTCCGGTTAGGGTTGCCAAGATACTTTACCCACCACATTTCTATTATCGAATCCCACGGCACCTTACGCAAGACAACTTCACTTCACGTGGAGGCTGGGCCCGCAAACTGAGGGCGTAGGGCTTGTGACCAGGTCTCTGTCGCTCTGGTGCTAATAACTTTTGATCCGTAAGGAGTTACGCGGCGCACAGCATACCGTTGTTAAGCTCTCTGAGAGCTCTACGACGGCGACAGCCAGCTTGCTCGCCGTGCCCTTTTTGGAGCTCAAAATCGAACGTTTTCATTAAGTTTCGGGCCACCTTTCTTCTTTTGCTTTGTTTTACGTCCCGGATCGTACGTCGTGAGCTGTTAAAAGGATGACAACCTTACTCGCGGGACATTAGAGGACCCTATAGTGTGTCGATATCACGTCTTACGAGGATGCTTGGTTGTTGAAGCGGATGGGTTGTCGTTAAGCCGATTGGGCCTTGTGAATGGGCCATATCTCTAGGCTAGGACTGTGAACCGTTAACACATAAATGAATTGTGCCATCAACATGACGGGTGCGAGAATACTAGCACTAATGCACCGGATCCCATCAATACTCCAAAGTTAAGCATGCTTGGGCGAGAGTAGAACTAGGATGGGTGACCCTCTGGGAAGTCCTCGTGTTGTACCGCCCTTTTCAATTTTTTTTGCTCCGTTTAGGGTTGCCAAGATACTTTATCAACCATATTTCTATTATCGAATCCCACGGCACCTTGGGCATGACAACTTCGCTTCACGTAGAGGCTGGGCCAGCAAACCGAAGGCGTAGGGCTTGTGACTAGGTCTCCGTCGCTCTAGTGCCCACAACTTTTGATCCGTAAGGAGTTACGTGGTGCACAGCATACCGTTGTTAAGCTCTCTGAGAGCTCTACGACGGCGATAGCCAGCTAGTTCGCCGTGCCCTTTTTGGAGCACAAAATCGAACATTTTCATCAGTTTTGGGCCACTTTTCTTCTTTTGCTTTGTTTTATGTCCCAGATCGTACGTCGTGAGATGTTAAAAGGACGACAACGTTACTCGTCGGACATTAGAGTACCCTACAACGCGTGGATATCACGTTTTACGAGGATGCTGCGTTGTTGAAGCGGATGGGTTTTCGTTAAGCCCATTGGGCCTTTTGAATGGGCCATATCTCTAGGCTAGGACTGTGAACCGTTAACACATAAAAGAATTGTGCCCTCAACATGACGGGTGTGATCATACCAGCACTAATGCACCGGATCCCAACAGAACTCCGAAGTTAAGCGTGCTTCGACTAGAGTTGTACTAGGATGGGTGACCCCCTGGGAAATCCTCGTATTGCACCCCCTTTTTCAATTTTTTTTGCTCCGGTTAGGGTTGCCAAGATGCTTTACCCACCACATTTCAATTATCGAATCCCACGACACCTTGGGCAAGACAACTTCGCTTCACGTGGAGGCTGGGCTCGCAAACCGAGGGCGTAGGGCTTGTGACCAGGTCTCCGTCGCTCCGGTGCCCATAACATTTGATCGGTAAGGAGTTACGTGGCGCACAGCATTCCGTTGCAAAGCTCTCCGAGAGCTCTACGACGGGGGAAGCAAGCTAGCTCGCTGTGCACTTTTTGTAGCTCAAAATTGAACATTTTCATCAGTTTCGGGCCACCTTTCTTTTTTTGCTTTGTTTTACGTCCCGGATCATATGTCTTGAGCTGTTAAAAGGACGACGACCTTACTCGCGGGATATTAGAGGACCCTACAACGCGTCGATATCACGTCTTGCAAGGATGCTGCGTTGTTGAAGCAGATGGGTTGTCGTTAAGCCCATTGGGCCTTCTGAATGGGCCATATCTCTAGGCTAGGACTGTGAACCGTTAACACATAAAGGAACTGTGCCCTCAACATGATGGGTGTGATCATACCAGCACTAATGCACCGGATCCCATCAGAACTCCGAAGTTAAGCGTGCTTGGGTGAGAGTAGTCCTAGGATGGGTGACTCCCAAGGAAGTCCTCGTGCCCCTTTTCAATTTTTTTTGCTCCAGTTAGGGTTGCCAAGATACTTTACCCACCACATTTCTATTATCGAGTCCCACGGCACCTTGGGCAAGACAACTTCGCTTCACGTGGAGGCTGGGCCTGCAAACCGAGGGCGTAGGGCTTCTGACTAGGTATCCGTCGCTCCGGTGGCTATAACCTTTGATCCGTAAGGAGTTACACAGCGCAAAACATACCGTTGGAAAGCACTCCGAGAGCTCTACGACGGGGGCAGCCAGCTAGCTCGCCGTGCCCTTTTTGGATCTCAAAATCCAACGTTTTCATCAGTTTCGGGCCACTTGTCTTCTTTTGCTTTCTTTTACATCCCGGATCGCACGTCGTGAGCTGTTAAAAGGACGACAACGTTACTCGCGGGACATTAGAGGACCCTACAATGCGTCGATATCATGTCTTGCAAGGATGCGGGGTTGTTGAAGCGGATGGGTTGTCGTTAAGCCCATTGGGCCTTCTGAATGGTCCATATCTCTAGGCTGGGACTCTGAACCGTTAACACATAAAGGAATTGTGCCCCCAACATGACGGGTGCGATCATACTAGCACTAATGCACTGCATCCCATCAGAACTCAGAAGTTCAGCGTGCTTGGACGAGAGTAGAACTAGGATGGGTGACCACCTAGGAAGTCCTCGTGTTGTAGCCCCCTTTTCAATTTTTTTTGCCCCGGTTAGGGTTGCCAAGATATTTTATCCATCACATTTCTATTGTCCAATCCCACGGCACCCTGGCCAAGACAACTTCGCTTCACGTGGAGGCTGGGCCCGCAAACTGAGTGCGTAGGGCTTGTGACCAGGTCTCCGTCGCTCTCGTGCCCATAACTTTTGATCGGTAACGAGTTACGCGGAGCACAACATACCGTGGCAAAGCTCTCCGAGAGCTCTACGACAGCGGCAGCTAGCTAGCTTGCTGTCCCCTTTTTAGAGCTCAAAATCGAACGTTTTCAACATTTTTTGGCCACTTTTATTCTTTTGTTTTGTTTTACGTCACGGATTGTACGTCGTGAGCTGTTAAAAGGACGACAACCTTACTCGCGGGACATTAGAGTGCCCTACGACGCGTCAATATCACGTCTTGCGAGGATGCTGCGTTGTTAAAGCGGATGTGTTGTCGTTAAGCCCATTGGGCCTTTTGAATGGGCCATCTCTCTACGCTGGCACTGTGAACCATTAACACATAAAGGAATTGTGCCCTGAACATGATGGGCACGATCATACCAGCAATAATGCACCGGATCCCATCAGAATTCCAATCTTAAGCGTGCTTGGCGAGAGTAATACTAGGATGGGTAACCCCTTGGGAAGTCCTCGTGTTGCACACCCCTTTTCAAATTTTTTTGCTCCGGTTAGGGTTGCCAAGATACTTTACCCACCACATTTCTATTATTGAATCCTACGGCACCTTGGGCAAGACAACTTCGCCTCACGTGGATGCTTGGCCCGTAAACCGCGGGCGTAGGCCTCGTGACCAAGTCTCCGTCGTTCCGGTGCCCATAGCTTTAGATCCGTAAGAAGTTACGCGGCGCACAGCATACCGTTAAAAGCTCTCCGAGAGCTCTACGACGGGGGAAGTAAGCCTGCACACTGTGCACTTTTTGGAGCTCAAAATCGAACGTTTTCATTAGTTTCGGGCCACTTTTCTTCTTTTGCTTTGTTTTACGTCCCGGATCGTACGTCCTGAGCTGTTAAAAGGACGACAACCATACTCGCGGGACATTAGAGGACCCTACAACGCGTCGATATCACGACTTGCAAGGACGCTGCATTGTTGAAGCACATGGGTTGTCGTTAAACCCATTGGGCCTTTTGAATGGGCCATATCTCTAGGCTAGGACTGTGAACCGTTAACACATAAAGGAACTGTGCCCTCAACATGATGGGTGCGATCATACCAGCACTAATGCACCGGATCCCATCAGAACTCCGAAGTTAAGCGTGCTTGGGCGAGAGTAGTAGTAGGATGGGTGACCCCCTGGGAAGTCCTCGTGTTGCACCCCCCTTTTCAATTTTTTTTGCTCCGGTTAGGGTTGCCTAGATACTTTACCCACCACATTTCTGTTATCGAGTCCCACGGCACCTTGGGCAAGACAACTTCGCTTCACGTGGAGGCTGGGCCCGCAAATCGAGGGCGTAGGGCTTGTGACCAGGTCTCCGTCGCTCCGGTGCCTAAAACTTTTGATCCGTAAGGAGTTACACGGTGCACAGCATACCGTTGCAAAGCACTCTGAGAGCTCTACGACGGGGGCAGCCATCTAGCTCGCCGTGCCCTTTTTGGAGCTCACAATCGAACGTTTTCATCAGTTTCGGGCCACTTGTCTTCTTTTGCTTTGTTTTACGTCCCGGATCGTACATCGTGAGCTGTTAAAAGGACGACAACCTTACTCGCGGGACATTAGAGGGCCCTACAATGCGTCGATATCACGTCTTGTGAGGATGCTGCGTTATTGAACCGGATGGGTTGTCGTTAAGCCCATTGGGCCTTCTAAATGGGCCATATCTCTAGGCTGGGACTGTGAACCGTTAACACATAAAGGAATTGTGCCCTCAACATGACGGGTGCGATCATACCAGCACTAATGCAAAGGATCCCATCAGAACTCCGAAGTTAAGCATGCTTGGGCGAGAGTAGTACTAGGATGGGTGACCCCCTGCGAAGTCCTCGTGTTGCACCCCCCTTTTCAATTTTTTTTGCTCCGGTTAGGGTTGCCAAGATACTTTATCCACCACATTTCTATTATCGAATCCCACGGTACCTTGGGCAAGACAACTTCGCTTCACATGGAGGCTGGGCCCGCAAATCGAGTGCGTAGTGCTTATGACCAGGTCTCCGTCGCTCCGGTGCCCATAACTTTTGATCCGTAAGGAGTTACGCGGCACACAACATACCGTTGCAACGCTCTCCGAGAGCTCTACGACGAGGGCAGCCAGCTTGCTTGCTGTGCCCTTTTTGGAGCCCAAAATTGAATGTTTTCATCAGTTTCGGGCCACTTTTATTCTTTTGTTTTGTTTTACATCACGGATCGTACGTCGTGAGCAGTTAAAAGGACGACAACCTTACTCGCGGGACATTAGAGGGCCCTACAACACGTCGATATCACGTCTTGCGAGGATGCTGCGTTGTTGAAGCGGATGGGTTGTCGTTAAGCCCATTGGACCTTTTGAATGGGCCATATCTCTAGGATTGGACTGTGAACCGTTAACACATAAAGGAATTGTGCCCTCAACATGATGGGTACGATCATACCAGCACTAAAGCACCGGATCCTATCAGAACTCCGTAGTTAAGCGTGCTTGGGCGAGAGTAGTACTAGGATGGGTAACCCCTTGGGAAGTCCTCGTGTTGCACCCCCCTTTTCAATTTTTTTTGCTCCGGTTAGGGTTGCCAAGATACTTTACCCACCACATTTCTATTATTGAATCCTACGGCACCTTGGGCAAGACAACTTCGCTTCACGTGAAGGCTGGGCCCGCAAATCGAGGGCGTAGTGCTTGTGACCATGTCTCCGTCGCTCGGGTGTCCATAACTTTTGATCCGTAAGGAGTTATGCGGCGCATAACATACCGTTGCAAAGCTCTCCGAGAGCTCTACGACGGGGGCAGCTAGGTAGCTTGCTATACCCTTTTTGGAGCTCAAAATCGAACGTTTTCATCAGTTTTGGGCCACTTTTCTTCTTTTGTTTTGTTTTACGACCCGGATCGTAAGTCGTGAGCTGTTAAAAGGATGACAACCTTACTCGCGGGACATTAGAGGACCCTACAACACGTCGATATCACATCTTCCGAGGATGCTACGTTGTTGAGGCGGGTGGGTTGTCGTTAAGCCCATTGGGCCTTTTGAATAGGCCATATCTCTAGGCTAGGACTGTGAACCGTTAACACATAAAGGATTTGTGCCCTCAACATGATGGGTGCGATCATACCAACACTAATGCACCGGATCCCATCAGAACTCCGAAGTTAAGCGTGCTTCAGCGAGAGTAGTACTAGGATGGGTGACCCCTTGGTAAGTCCTCGAGTTGTACCCCCCTTTTCAATTTTTTTTGCTCCAGTTAGTGTTGCCAAGATACTTTACCCACCACATTTCTATTATCGAATCCCACGGCACCTTGGGCAAGACAACTTCGCTTCACGTGGAGGCTGGCCCCGAAAACCGAGGGCGTAGGGTTTGTGACCAGGTCTCCGTCGCTCCGGTGCCTATAACTTTTGATCCGTAAGGAGTTACGCCGGGCACAGCATACCGTTCCAAAGCTCTCTGAGAGCTCTACGACAAGGGTAGCAAGCTAGCTCGTTGTGCCCTTTTTGGATTTCAAAATCGAACGCTTTCATCAGCTTCGGGCCACTTTTCTTCTTTTGCTTTGTTTTACGTTCCGGATCGTACGTCGTGAGTTGTTAAAAGGACGACAACCTTAATCGCGGGACATTAGAGGACCGTACAACGCGTTGATATCACATCTTGCGGGAGATGCTACGTTGTACAAGCGGATGGGTTGTCATTAAGCCCATTGGGCCTTTTGAATGGACCATATGTCTCGGCTGGGACTGTGAACCGTTAACACATAAAGGAATTGTGCCCTCAACAAGACGGGTGCGATCATACCAGCACTAATGCACCGGATCCCATCAGAACTCCGAAGTTAAGCGTGCTTGGGCGAGAGTAGTACTAGGATGGGTAACCCCCTGGGAAGTCCTCGAGTTGTACCCCGCTTTTCAATTTTTTTTGCTTCGGTTAGGGTTTCCAAGATACTTTACCCACCACATTTCTATTATCGAATCCCACAGCACCTTGGGCAAGACAACTTCGCTTCACGTGCAGGCTAGGCCCGCAAACCAAGGGCGTAGGGCTTGTGACCAGGTCTCTATCTGTCCGGTGCCCATAACATTTGATCGGTAAGGAGTTACGCGGCGCTCAACATAGCGTTGCAAAGCTCTCCGAGAGCTCTACGACGGCGGTAGCCAGCTAGCTCGTCTTGCCCTTTTTGGAGCTCAAAATTGAACATTTTCATCAGTTTTGGGCCACTTTTCTTCTTTTGCTTAGTTTTACATCCCGGATCGTACGTCGCGAGCTGTTAAAAGGACGACAACCTTACTCGCCGGACATTAGAGGACCTTACAACGCGTCAATATTACGTCTTAAGAGGATGCTGCGTTGTTGAAGCGGATGGGATGTTGAGAAGCCCATTGGGCCTTTTGAATAGGCCATATCTCTAGGCTAGGACTGTGAACCGTTAACACATAAAGGAATTGTGCCCTCAACATGACGGGTGTGATCATACCAGCACTAATGCACCGGATCCGATCAGAACTCCGAAGTTAAGCGTGCTTGGGCGAGAGTAGTACTAGGATGGGTGACCCCTTGGGAAGTCCTCGTGTTGCACCCCCTTTTTCAATTTTTGTTGCTCCGGTTTGGGTTGCCAAGATACTTTACCCACCACATTTCTATTATCGAATCCCACGGCACCTTGGGCAAGACAACGTCGCTTCACGTGGAGGCTTGTCCCGCAAACCGAGGGCGTAGGGTTTGTGACCAGGTCTCCGACGCTTCGGTGCCTATAACTTTTGATCCGTAAGTAGTTACGCGGCGCACAACATGCCGTTGCAAAGCTCTCCGAGAGCCCTACGACGGGGGCAGCCAGCTAGCTCGCTGTGCCTTTTTTGGAGCACAAAATCGAACGTTTTCATCAGTTTTGGGCCACTTTTCTTCTTTTGCTTTGTTTTACGTCCCGGATCGTACGTCGTGAGCTGTTAAATGGACGACAACCTTACTCGTGAGACATTAGAGGACCCTACAACGCGTCGATATCACTTCTTGCAAGGATGCTACGTCGTTGAAGGGGGTGAGTTGTCGTTAAGTCCATTGGGCCTTTTGAATGGGCCATATCTCTAGGCTGGGACTGTGAACCATTAACACATAAATGAATTGTGCCCACAACAAGACGGGTGCGATCATAACAGCACTAATGCACCGGATCCCATAAGAACTCCGAAGTTAAGCGAGCTTGGGCGAGAGTAGTTCTAAGAATGGTGACCCCCTGGGAAGTCCTCATGTTGCACCCCTCTTTTCAAGTTTTTGGGCTCCGGTTAGGGTTGCCAAGATACTTTACCCACCACATTTCTATTATCGAATCCCACGGCACCTTGGGCAAGACAACTTCGCTTCACATGGAGGCTGGGCCCGCAAACCGAGGGCGTAGGGCTTGTGATTAGGTCCCCGTCGCTCCGGTGCCCATAACTTTTTATCGGTAATGAGTTACGCGGAGCACAACATACCGTAGCAAAGCTTTCCGAGAGCTCTACAACGGCGGCAGCTAGCTAGCTCGCCATGCCCATTTTTGGAGCCCAAAATCGAATGTTTTCATCAGTTTCGGGCCACTTTTCTTCTTTTGTTCTCTTTTTCCATCTCAGATCGTAGGTCGTGAGCTGTTAAAAGGATGGCAGCCTTATTCGTAGGACATTAGAGGGCCCTACAACGCGTCGATATCATGTTTTGCGAGGATGCTGCGTTGTTGAAGCAGATGGTTGTCGTTAAGCCCATTGGGCCTTTTGAATGGGCCCTCTCTCTAGGCTGAGACTGTGAACCGTTAACACATAAGGGAATTGTGCCCTCAACATGATGGGTGCGATAATACCAGCACTAATGCACTGGATCCCATCAAAAATCCGAAGTTAAGCGTGCTTGGGCGAGAGTAGTACTAGGATGGGTGACCCCTTGGGAAGTCCTCGTGTTGCACCCCTCTTTTCAATTTTTTTTGCTCCGAGTTAGGTTGCCAAGAAACTTTATCCACCACATTTCTATTATCGAATCCCACGGCACCTTGGGCAAGACAACTTCGCTTCACGTGAAGGCTGGGCCTGCAAACTGAGGGCGTAAGGCTTGTGGCCAGGTCTCCGTCGCTCCGGTGCCCATAACTTTTTATCCGTAAAAAGTTACACGGTGCACAGCATACCATTGCAAAGCACTCCGAGAGCACTACGATGGGGGCAGCCAACTAGCTCGCCGTGCCCTTTTTGGAGCTCAAAATCGAACATTTTCATCAGTTTCAGGCCACTTGTCTTATTTTGCTTTGTTTTACGTCCCGGATTGTACGTCGTGAGCTGTTAAAAGGACGACAACGTTACTCACGGGACATTAGAGGGCCCTACAATGCGTCGATATCACGTCTTGCGAGGATACTGCGTTATTGAAGCAGATGGGTTATCGTTAAACCCATTGGGCCTTCTAAATGGGCCATCTCTCTAGGCTAGGACTGTGAACCGTTAACACACAAAGGAATTGTGCACTCAACATGACGGGTGTGATCATACCGGCACTAATGCACTGGATCCCATCAGAACTCCGAACTTAAGCGTGCTTGGGCGAGAGTAGTACTAGGATGGGTGACCCCTTGGGAAGTCCTCGTGTTGCACCCCCTTTTCAAATTTTTTTGCTCCGGTTAGGGTTGCCAAGATACTTTATCCACCATATTTCTATTATCGAATCCCACGGCACTTTGGGCAAGACAACTTCGCTTCACGTGGAGGCTGGGCTTGCAAACCGAGGGCGTAGGGCCTGTGACAAGTCTCCGTCGCTCCTGTGCCCATAACTTTTGATCCGTTAGGAGTTATGCGGCGCACAACATACTGTTCCAAAGCTCTCCAAGAGCTCTACGATGGGGGCAGCTAGCTAGCTTGCTCTACCGTTTTTGGAGCTCAAAATTGAACGTTTTCATCAGTTTCGGGCCACTTTTATTCTTTTGTTTTGTTTTACGTCCCGGATCGTACGTCGTGAGCTGTTAAAAGGACGGCAACCTTACTCGCGGGACATTAGAGGACCCTACAACACGTCGATATCATGTCTTGCGAGGATGCTACATTGTTGAAGCGGATGGGTTGTCGTTAAGCCCATTGGACCTTTTGAATGGGCCATATCTCTAGGCTTGTACTGTGAACCGTTAACACATAAAGGAATTGTGCCCTCAACTTGATGGGTACGATCTTACCAGCACTAATACACCGGATCCCATCAGAACTCCGAAGTTAAGCGTGCTTGGGCGAGAGTAGTACTAGGATGGGTAACCCCTTGGGAAGTCCTCGTGTTGCACCCCCCATTTCAATTTTTTTTGCTCCGGTTAGGGTTGCCAAGATACTTTACCCACCACATTTCTATTATTGAATCCTACGGCACCTTGGGCAAGACAACTTCGCTTCACGTGGAGGCTGGGCCCGCAAACCGAGGGCGTAGTGCTTGTGACCATGTCTCCGTCACTCCGGTGTCCATAACTTTTGATCCGTAATGAGTTATGCGGCGCACAACATACCGTTGCAAAGCGCTCCGAGAGCTCTACGACGGGGGCAGCTATGTAGCTTGCTGTGACCTTTTTGGAGCTCAAAATCGAACGTTTTCATCAGTTTTGGGCCACTTTTCTTCTTTTGTTTTGTTTTACGACCCGGATCGTAAGTCGTGAGCTGTTAAAAGGATGACAACCTTACTCGCGGGACATTAGAGGACCCTACAACACGTCGATATCACATCTTCCGAGGATGCTGCGTTGTTGAAGTAGGTGGGTTGTCGTTAAGCCCATTGGGCCTTTTGAATAGGCCATATCTCTAGGCTAGGACTGTGAACCGTTAACACATAAAGGATTTGTGCCCTCAACATGATGGGTGCGATCATACCAACACTAATGCACCGGATCCCATCAGAACTCCGAAGTTAAGCGTGCTTCAGCGAGATTAGTACTAGGATGGGTGACCCCCTGGGAAGTCCTCGAGTTGTACCCCTCTTTTCAATTTTTTTTGCTCCAGTTAGGGTTGCCAAGATACTTTACCCACCACATTTCTATTATCGAATCCCACGGCACCTTGGTCAAGACAACTTCGCTTCACGTGGAGGCTGGGCCCGAAAACCGAGGGCGTAGGGCTTGTGACCAAGTCTCCGTCGCTCCGGTGCCTATAATTTTTGATCCGTAAGGAGTTACGCCGCGCACAGCATACTGTTGCAAAGCTCTCCGATAGCTCTACGACGGGGGCAGCCAGCTAGCTCGTCGTGCCCTTTTTGGAGATCAAAATCGAACGTTTTCATCAGTATTGGGCCACTTTTCTTCTTTTGCTTTGTTTTATGTCCCAGATCGTACGTCGTGAGCTGTTAAAAGGACGACAACCTAACTCGCGGGACATTAGAGGACCCTCAACGCGTCGATATCATGTCTTGCTAGGATGCTGCGTTGTCGAAGCGGATGGGTTGTCGTTAATCCCATTGGGCCTTTTGAATAGGCCATATCTCTAGGCTAGGACTGTGAACCGTTAACACACAAAGGAATGGTCCCCTCAACATGACGGATACGATCATACCAGTACTAATGCACTGGATCCATCAGAACTCCAAAGTTAAGCGTGCTTGGGCGAGAGTAGTACTAGGATGGGTGACCCCCTGGGAAGTCCTCGTGTTGCACCCCCCTTTTCAATTTTTTTTGCTCCGGTTTGGGTTGCCAAGATACTTTATCCACCACATTTCTATTATCGAATCCCACGGCACCTTGGGCAAGACAAGTTTGCTTCACGTGGAGTCTGGGCCCGCAAACCAAGGGCGTAGGGCTTGTGACTAGGTCTCCGTCGCTCCGGTGCCTATAACTTTTGATCCTTAAGGAGTTACGCGGTGCACAGCATACCGTTGCAAAGCTCTCCAATAGCTCTACGACAGGGGCAGCAAGCTAGCTCGCTCCGGAGCCCTTTTTGGATTTCAAAATCTAACGTTTTCATCAATTTCGGGCCACTTTTCTTCTTTTACTTTGTTTTACGTCCCGGATCGTACGTCGTGAGCTTTTAAAAGGACGACAACCTTACTCGCGGGACATTAGAGGACCCTACAACGCGTTGATATCACGTCTTGCGGGAGATGCTGCGTTGTTGAAGCGGATGGGTTGTCGTTAAGCCCATTGGGCCTTTTAAATGGACCATATGTCTAGGCTGGGACTGTGAACCGTTAACACATAAAGGAATTGTGCCCTCAACAAGACGGGTTCGATCATACTAGCACTAATGCACCGGATCCCATCAGAACTCCGAAGTTAACCGTGCTTGGGCGTGAGTAGTACTAGGATGGGTGACCCCCAGGGAAGTCCTCGAGTTGTACCCCGCTTTTCAATTTTTTTTGCTCCGGTTAGGGTTGCCAAGATACTTTACCCACCAAATTTCTATTATCGAATCCCACAGCACCTTGGGCAAGACAACTTCGCTTCACGTGGAGGCTAGGCCCGCAAACAGAGGGCGTAGGGCTTGTGACCAGGTCTCCATCTGTCCGGTACCCAAAACTTTGAATCGGTAAGGAGTTACGCGGTGCACAACATACCGTTGCAAAGCTCTACGAGAGCTCTACGACGGGGGCAGCCAGCTAGCTCGCTGTGCCCTTTTTGGAGCTCAAAATCAAACGCTTTCATCAGTTTAGGCCACTTTTCTTCTTTTGCTTTGTTTTACGTCTCGGATCGTACGTCGTGAACTGTTAAAAGGACGACAACCTTACTCGCGAGATATTAGAGGACCCTACAATGCGTCGATATCACATCTTGTGAGGATGCTACGTTGTTGAAGTGGATGGGTTGTCATTAAGACCATTGGGACTTCTTAATGGGCCATCTCTCTAGGCTTGGACTGTGAACCGTTAACACATAAAGGAATTGTGCCCTCAACATGACTGGTACGATCATACCAGCACTAATGCAACGGATCCCATCAGAACTCTGAAGTTAAGCATACTTGGGCGAGAGTAGTACTAGGATGGGTGACCCCCTAGGAAGTCCTCGAGTTGCATCCCCCTTTTCAATTTTTTTTCCTCCAGTTAGGGTTGCCAAGATACTTTATCCACCACATTTCTATTATCGAATCCCACGGCACCTTGGGCAAGACAACTTCGCTTCACGTGGAGGCTGGGCCCGCAAACTGAGGGGGTAGGGATTGTGACCAGGTCTCCGTCGCTCCGGTGCCCATAACTTTTGATCCGTATGGAGTTACGCGGCGCACAGCATACCGTTGCAAAGCTCTCCGAGAGCTCTACGACGGCAGCAGCCAGCTAGCTCGTTCTGCCAATTTTGGAGCTCAAAATTCAATGTTTTGATCAGTTTCGTGCCATTTTTCTTCGTTTGCACTGTTTTTCCGTCCCGTATCGTACGTCGTGAGCAGTTAAATGGACGACAACCTTACTCGGGGGACATTAGAGGACCCTACATCGCATCAATATTACTTCTTAAGAGGATGCTGCGTTGTTGAAGCGGATGGGATATCGATAAGCCCATTGGGCCTTTTGAATAGGCCATATCTCTAGGCTAGGACTGTGAACCGTTAACACATAAAGGAATTGTGCCCTCAACATGACGGGTGCGATCATACCAGCACTAATGCACCGGATCCGATCAGAACTCCGAAGTTAAGCGTGCTTGGGCGAGAGTAGTACTAGGATGGGTGACCCCTTGGGAAGTCCTCGTGTTGCACCCCACTTTTCAATTTTTTTTGCTCCGGTTAGGGTTGCCAAGATACTTTACCCACCACATTTCTATTATCGATTCCCACGGCACCTTGGGCAAGACAACTTCGCTTCCCGTGGAGGCTTGTCCCGCAAACCGAGGGCGTAGGGTTTGTGACCAGGTCTCCGACGCTCCGGTGCCTATAACTTTTGATCCGTAAGGAGTTACGCGGCGCACAGCTTGCCGTTGCAAAGCTCTCCGAGAGCTCTACAACGGGGGTAGCCAGCAAGCTCGCCGTGCCTTTTTTGGAGCACAAAATCGAACGTTTTCTTCAGTTTCGGGCCACTTTTCTTCTTTTGCTATGTTTTACATCGCGGATCATACGTCGTGAGCTGTTAAAAGGATGGCAACCTTACTCGCGGGACATTAGAGGACTCTACAACACGTCGATATCATGTCTTGTGAGGATGCTACGTTGTTGAAGCGGATAGGTTGTCGTTAAGCCCATTGGGCCTTTTGAATGGGCCATCTCTCTAGACTAGGACTGTGAACCGTTAACACATATAGGAATTGTGCCCTCAACATGACTGGTGCGATCATACCAGCACTAATGCACCGGATCCGATCAGAACTCCGAAGTTAAGCGTGCTTGGGCGAGAGTAGTACTAGGATGGGTGACCCCTTGGGAAGTCCTCGTGTTGCACCCCACTTTTCAATTTTTTTTGCTCCGGTTAGGGTTGCCAAGATACTTTACCCACCACATTTCTATTATCGAATCCCACGGCACCTTGGGCAAGACAACTTCGCTTCACGTGGAGGCTTGTCCCGCAAACCGAGGGCGTAGGGTTTGTGACCAGGTCTCCGACGCTTCGGTGCCTATAACTTTTGATTCGTAAGTAGTTACGCGGCGCACAGCATGCCGTTGCAAAGCTCTCCGAGAGCTCTACGACGGGGGCAGCCAGTTAGCTCGATGTACCCTTTTTGGAGCTCAAAATCGAAAGTTTTCTTCAGTTTCGGGCCACTTTTCTTCTTTTGCTATGTTTTACATCGCGGATCATACGTCGTGAGCTGTTAAAAGGACGGAAACCTTACTCGCGGGACATTAGAGGACCCTACAACGCGTCGATATCATTTCTTGCGAGGATGCTACGTTGTTGAAGCGGATAGGTTGTCGTTAAGCCCATTGGGCCTTTTGAATGGGCCATATCTCTAGCTAGGACTGTGAACCGTCAACACATAAAGGAATTGTACCCTCAACATGACGGGTGCAATCATACCAGCACTAATGCACTGGATCCCATAAGAACTCCGAAGTTAAGCGTGCTTGGGCGAGAGTAGTACTAGGATGGGTGGACCCCTGGGCAGTCCACGAGTTGTACCCCCCTTTTCAATTTTTTTTGCTCTGGTTAGGGTTGCCAAGAAACTTTACCGACCACATGTCTTTTATCGAATCCCACGGCATCTTGGGCAAGACAACTTCGCTTCATGTAGAGGCTGGGCCCGCAAACCGAGGGCGTGGGGCTTGTGACCTGGTCTCCGTCGCTCCGGTGCCTATAACTTTTGATCCATAAGGAGTTATGCGGCGCACAACATACCATTGGAAAGCTCTCCGAGAGATCTACGACGGCGGTAGCCAGCTAGCTTGCTGTGCCCTTTTCGGAGCTCAAAATCGAACGTTTTCATCAGTTTCGGCCCACTTTTCTTCTTTTGCTTTGTTTTACGTCCCCTATCGTACGTCGTAAGCTGTTAAAAGGACGACAACCTTACTCGCGGGACATTAGAGGACCCTACAACGCATCGTTATCAAGTCTTGCGAGGATGCTACGTTGTTGATGCGGATGGGTTGTCGTTAAGCCCATTGGGACTTTCGTATGGGCCATATCTCTAGGCTGGGACCGTGAACCGTTTACACGCAAAGGAATTGTGCCCTCAACATGACGGGTGTGATCATACCAACACTAATGCACCGGATCCCATCAGAACTCCGAAGTTAAGCGTGCTTAGGCGAGAGTAGTACGAGGATGGGTGACCCCCTGGGAAGTCCTCGAGTTGTACCCCCCTTTTCAATTTTTTTTTCTCCGGTTAGGGTTGCCAAGATACATTACCTACCACATTTCTATTATGGAGTCCCATGGCATCTTGGGCAAGACAACTGGGCTTCGTGTAGAAGCTGGGCCCGCAAACCAAGGGCGCGGGGCCTATGACCCGGTCCTCATCGCTCTGGTGCCCATAACTTTTTATTTGTAATGAGTTAAGCGGCGCACAACATACCATTGGAAAGCTCTTTGAGAGCTCTACGACGGGGGCAGCCAGCTAGCTTGCTGTGCCCTTTGTGGAGCTCAAAATGGAACGTTTTCTTCAGTTTCGGGCCACTATTCTTCTTTTGCTTTGTTTTACGTCCCGAATCGTACGTCGTGAGCTGTTAAAAGGACAACACCCTTACACGCGGGACATTAGAGGACCCTACAACACGTCGATATCATGTCCTGCGAGGATGTTGCGTTGTTGAAGCGGATGGGTCGTTGTTAAGCCCATTGGACCTTTTGAATGGGCCATATCTCTAGGCCAGGACTGTCAACCGTTAACACATAAAGGAATTGTGCCCTCAACATGACGGGTGCAATCATACCAGCACTAATGCACCGGATCCCATCCGAACTCCGAAGTTGAGCGTGCTTGGGCAAGGGTAGTACTAGAATGGGTGACCCCTGGGCAGTCCTCGAGTTGTACCCCCCTTTTCAATTTTTTGTGCTCCGGTTAGGGTTGCCAAGATACTTTACCCACCACATTTCTATTATCGAATCCCATGGCACCTTGGGCAAGGCAACTTCACTTCACGTAGAGGCTAGGCCGGCAAACCGAGGGCGTGGGGCGTGTGACCAGGTCTCCGTCGCTCTGGTTCCTATAACTTTTGAGCCGTAAGGAGTTACGCGGTGCACAGCATACCGTTGCAATGCTCACTGAGAGCTCTACGACGGCTATAGCCAGCTAGCTCGTCGTGTCCTTTTCTGAGCTCAAAATCGAACGTTTTCATCAGTTTTGGGACACTTTTCTTCTTTTGCTTTGTTTTACGTCGCCGATCGTACGTCGTGAGCTGTTAAAAGGATGACAACCTTACTCGCGGGACATTAGAGGACCCTACAATGCGTCGATATCACGTCTTGCGAGGTTGCTGCGTTGTTGAAGCGGATGGGTTGTCGTTAAGCCCATTGGGCCTTTTGAATGGGCCATATCTCTAGGTGGCGACTGTGAACCGTTAACACATAAAGGAATTGTGCCCTCAACATGACGGGTACGATCATACCAGTACTAATGCACCGGATCCCATCAGAACTCTGAAGTTAAGCGTGTTTGCACGAGAGTAGTATTAGGATGGGTGACCCCCTAGTAAGTCCTCAGGTTGCACCCCCTTTTTCAATTTTTTTTTCTCCGGTTAGGGTTGCCAAGATACTTTCCCACCACATTTCTATTATCGAATCCCACGGCACCCTGGCCAAGACAACTTCGCTTCACGTGGAGGCTGGGCCCGCAAACCAAGGGCGTAGGGCTTGTTACCAGGTGTCCGTCGCTCCAGTGCCCATAACTTTTGATCGGTAAGGAGTTACAAGGCGCACAACATACCGTTGCAAAGCACTCCGAGAGCTCTACGACGGGGGCAGCTAGCTAGCTCGATGTGCCCTTTTTGGAGCTCAAACTCGAACGTATTCATCATTTTTGTGCCACTTTTCTTCTTTTTCTTTGTTTTATGTCCCGAATCGTCCGTCGTGAGCTGTTAAAAGGACGACACCCTTACTCGCGGGTCATTAAAGGACCCTACAACGCGTCGATATCACGTCTTGCGAGGATGCTGCGTTGTTGAAGCGGATTGGTTGTCGTTAAGCGCATTGGGCCTTTTGAATGGGCCATATCTCTCGGCTGGGACTATGAACCGTTAACACATAAAGGAATTGTGCCATCAACATGACGGGCGCGATCATACCAGCACTAATGCACCGGATCCCATCAGAACTCCGAAGCTAAGCATGCTTGGGCGAGAGTAGTACTAGGATGGGTGACCCCCTGGGAAGTCCTCGACTTGTACCCCCCTTTTCAATTTTTTTTGCTCCGGTTAGGGTTGCCAAGATACTTTACCCACCACATTTCTTTTATTGAATCCCACGGAACCATGGGCAAGACAACTTCGCTTCACGTGGATGCTAGGCCCGTAAACTGAGGGCGCAGGGCTTGTGACCAGGTCTCCGTCATTTCGGTCCCCATAACTTTTGATCGGTGAGGAGTTACGCGGTGCACAGCATACCGTTGAAGAGCTCTACGACAGCTCTACGACGGGGGCATCCAGCTAGCTCGCTGTGCCTTTTTTGAGCTCAAAATCAAACGTTTTGATCAGTTTCGTGCCACTTTTCCTCTTTTGTTTTGTTTTACGTCCCGGATCGTACGTCGTGAGCTGTTAAAAGGACGAAAACCTTACTCGCGGGAATTTAGAGGACCCTACAACGCGTTGATATCACGTCTTGCAAAGATGCTGTGTTGTTAAAGCAGATAGGTTGTCGTTAAGCCCATTGGGCCTTTTGAATGGGCCATATCTCTTGGCTGGGACTGTGAACCGTTAAAACATAAAGGAATTGTGCTCTCAACATGACGGGTTCGATCATACTAGCACTAATGCACCGGATCCCATCAGAACTCCGAAGTTAAGCGTGCTTGGGAGAGTAGTACTAGGATGGGTGACCCCCTAGGAAGTCCTCGTGTAGTACCCCTCTTTTAAATTTTTTTTGCTCCGGTTAGGTTTGCCAAGATACTTAACCCACCACATTTCTCTTATCGAATCCCACGGTACCTTGGACAAGACAACTTCGCTTCACATGGAGGCAGGGTCAACAAACCGAGGGCGTAGGTCTTGTGACAAGTTCTCCATCGCTCCGGTGCCCAAAACTTTTGATCCGTAAGGAGTTACGCGGCGTACAGCATACCGTTGCAAAGCTCTCCGAGAGCTCTATGACGAGGCAGCCAACTAGCTTGCTGTGCCCTTTCTGGAGCTCAAAATCGAACGTTTTCATCAGTTTCGGGTCACTTTTCTTCTTTTGCTTTGTTTTACATCCTGGATCGCACGTCGTGAGCTGTTAATAGGACTACAACCTTACTCACGGGACATTAGAGGACCCTACAACGCGTTGATATCACGTATTGCGAGGATGCTGCGTTGTTGAAGCGGATGGGTTGTCGTTAAGCTCATTTGGCCTTTTGAATGGGCCATATCTCTAGGCTGGGACTATGAATTGTTAACACATAATGGAATTGTGCCCTCAACATGACGGGTGCGATCATACCAGCACTAATGCACCGGATCCCATCAGAACTCCGAAATTAAGCATGCTTGGGCGAGGGTAGTACTAGGATGGGTGACCCCTTGGGAAGTCCTCGTGTTGCACCCCCTTTTCAATTTTATTTGCTCCGCTTAGGGTTGCCAAGATACTGTACCCACCACATTTCTATTATCAAATCCCACGAAACCTTGGGCATGACAACTTCGCTTCACGTGGAGTCTAGGCCCGCAAACTGAGGGCGTATGGCTTGTGACTAGGTCTCTATCGCTCCGGTGCCCATAACTTTTGATCCGTAAGGAGTTACGCAGAAGACAACATATCGTTGCAAAGCTCTCCGAGTGCTCTATGACGGGGGCAGCAAGCCAGCTTGCTGTGCCCTTTTTGGAGCTCAAAATCTGACGTTTTCATCAGTTTCGGGCCACTTTTCTTCTTTTGCTATGTTTTAGGTCCCGGATCGTCTGTGGAGAGCTGTTAAAAGGACGCCAACCTTACTCGCGGGACATTAGAGGACCCTACAACGCGTCGATATCACGTCTTGCGAGGATGCTGCGTTGTTGAAGCGGATGGGTTGTCGTTAAGCTCATTGGGCCTTTTCAATGGTCCATATCTCTAGGCTGGGGCTGTGAACCGTTAACACATAAAGGAATTGTGACCTCAACATGATGGGTACGATCATACCAGCACTAATGCACCGGATCCCATCAGAACTCCGAAGTTAAGCGTGCTTGGGCGAGAGTAGTACTAGGATGGGTGACCCCTTGGGAAGTCCTCGTGTAGCCCCCCATTTTCAATTTTTTTTTGCTTCAGTTAGGGTTGCCAAGATAATTTATCCACCACATTTCTATTATCGAATCCCACGACACCTTGAGCAAGACAACTTCGCTTCACGTGGAGGCTGGGCCCGCAAACCGAGGCCGTAGGGCTTGTAACCAAGTCTCCATCGCTCCGGTGCCCATAACTTTTGATCCGTAAGGAGTTACGCAGAAGACAACATATCATTGCAAAGCTCTCTGAGAGCTCTATGACGGGGGCAGCAAGCTAGCTCGCTATGCCTTTTTGGAGCTCAAAATCTGACGTTTTCATCAGTTTCGGGCCATTTTTCTTCTTTTGCTATGTTTTACGTCTCGAATCGTACGTCGTGAGCTGTTAAAAGGACGACAACCTTACTTGCGGGACATTAGAGGACCCTACAACGCGTTGAAATCACGTCTTGAGAGGATGCTGCGATGTGGAAGCGGATGGTTTGTCGTTAAGCCCATTGGGCCTTGTGAATGGGCCATATCTCTAAGCTAGGACTGTGAACCGTTAACACATAAAGGAATTATGCCCTCAACATGACGGGTGTGATCAGACTATCACTAATGCATCGGATCCCATCAGAACTCCGAAGTTAAGCGTGCTTGGGCGAGAATAGAACTACGATTGGTGACCCCCTGGGAAGTCCTCGTGTTGCACCCCCCTTTTCAATTTTTTTTCCTCCGGTTAGGGTTGCCAAGATACTTTATCCATCACATTTCTATAATCGAATCCCACGGCAACTTGGGCAAGACAACTTTGCTTCAAGTGGACCTGGGCCCATAAACCGAGGGTGTACGGCTTGTGACCAGGTCTCCGTCGCTCTGGTGCCTATAACTTTTTATCCCTATGGAGTTACGCGGCGCACAGAATACCGTTGGAAAGATCTCCCAGAGCTCTACGACGAGGGCAACCAGCTAGCTCGTCGGGCCCTTTTTGGAGCTCAAAATCGAATGTTTTCATCAGTTTCGGGCCACTTATCTTCTTTTCCTTTGTTTTACATCCCGGATCGTACGTTGTGAGCTGTTAAAAGGATGACAACCTTACCCACGGGACATTAGAGGACCTTCAAACGCGTCGATATCACGTCTTGCGAGGATACTGCGTTGTTGAAGCGGATGGGTTATCGTTATGCCTATTGGGCCTTTTGAATTGGCCATCTCTCTAGGCTGGGACTGTGAACTGTTAACACATAAAAGAATTGTGCCCTCAACATGACAGGTGCGATCATACCAGCACTAATGCATTGGATCCCATCAGAACTCCGAAGTTAAGCGTGCTTGGGTGAGAGTAGTACTAGGATGTGTGACCCCTTGGGAAGTCCTCGGGTTGCACCCCCCTTTTCAATTTTTTTTGCTCCGGTTTGGGTTGCCAAGATACTTTATCCATCACATTTCTATTATCGAATCCCACGACACCTTGGGCAAGACAACTTCGCTTCACGTGGAGGCTGGGCCCGCAAACCTAGGGCGTAGGGCTTGTGACCAGGTCTCCGTCGTTCCGGTACCTATAACTTTTGATCCGTATGGAGTTACGCGGCGCACAGCATACCGTTGCAAAGCACTCCGAGAGGTCTACGACGGGGGCAGCCAGCTAGCTCGTCGGGCCCTTTTTGGAGCTCAAAATCGAATGTGTTCTTCACTTTCGGGCCATTTTTTTTCTTTTGCTTTGTTTTACGTCCCGGATCGTACGTCGTGAGCTGTTAAAAGGACGACAACCTTACTCACGGGACATTAGAGGACCTTCAAACGCGTCGATATCACGTCTTGCGAGGATTCTTCGTTGTTGAACCTGATGGGTTATCGTTAAGCCCATTGGGCCTTTTGAATGGGCCATATCTCTAGGCTGGGACTGTGAACCGTTAACACATAAAGGAATTGTGCCCTCAACATGACGGGTGCGATCATACCAGCACTAATGCACTGGATCCCATCAGAACTCCGAAGTTAAGCGTGCTTGGGCGAGAGTAGTACTAGGATGGGTGACCCCTTGGGAAGTCCTCGAGTTGTACCCCCCTTTTCAATTTTTTTTGCTCCGGTTAGGGTTGCCAATATACTTTATCCACTACATTTTTATTATCGAATCCCACGGTACCTTGGGCAAGACAACTTCACTTCACGTGGAGGCTGGGCCCACAAACCGAGGGTGTAGGGCTTGTGACCAGGTCTCCGTCGCTCCGGTGCCTATAACTTTTGATCCGTATGGAGTTACGCGGCGCACAGCATACCGTTGCAAATCTCTTTGAGAGCTCTACGACGACAGCAGCCAGCTTGCTTGCTTTGCCTTTTTTGGAGCTCAAAATCGAACGTTTTCATCAATTTTGGGCCACTTTTCTTCTTTTCCTTTGTTTTACGTCCCGGATCGTACGTCATGGGCTGTTAAAAGGACGACAACCTTACTCGCGGGACATTAGAGGACCCTACAACGCGTTGATATCACGTCTTGCGAGGACACAACGTTGTGGAAGCGGATGGGTTGTCGTTAAGCCAATTGGGCCTTTTGAATGGGCCATTTCTCTGAGCTGGGACTGTGAACCGTCAACACATAAGGGATTTGTGCCCTCAACATGACGGGTGCAATCGTACCAGCATTAATGCATTGGATCCCATCAAAACTCTGAAGTTAAGCATGCTTGGGTGAGAGTAGTACTAGGATGGGTGACCCCTTGGGAAGTCCTCGTGTTGCACCTACCTTTTCAATTTTTTTTTGCTCCGGTTAGGCTTGCAAAGATGCTTTATCCACCACATTTCTATTATCGAATCCCATGGCACCTTGGGCAAGACAACTTCGCTTCATGTAGAGGCTGTGCCCGCAAACCGAGGGCGTGGGGCTTGTGACCAAGTCTCCGTCGCTCCGGTGCCCATAACTATTGATCCGTAAGGAGTTACGCGGCGCACAGCATACCGTTGCAAAGCTCTCCTAGAGCTCTACGACTGGGGAAGCAAGCTAGCTTGCTATGCTCTTTTTGGAGCTCAAATTCGAACATTTTCATTAGTTTCGGGCCACTTTCCTACTTTTACATTGTTTTACCTCCCAGGTCGTACGTCGTGAGCTAGTAAAAGGACGACAACCTAACTCGCGGGACATTAGAGGGCCCTACAATGCGTCGATATCATGTCCTGCGAGGATGTTGTGTTGTTGAAGTGGATGGGTTATCGTTAAGCCCATTGGGCCTTTTGAATGGGCCATCTCTCTAGGCTGAGACTGTGAACCGTCAACACATAAAGGATTTGTGCCCTCAACATGACGGGTGCGATCATACCAGCACTAATGCACCGGATCCCATCAGACCTCCGAAGTTAAGCGTGCTTGGGCGAGAATAGTACTAGGATGGGTTATCCCTTGGGAAGTCCTCGTGTTGCACCCCCCTTTTCAAATTTTTTTGCCCCAGTTAGGGTTGCCAAGATACTTTACCCACCACATTTATATTATCGAATCCCATGGCACCTTGGGAAAGACAACTTCGCTTCACGAGGAAGCTGGGCCCGCAAACCGAGGGCATAGGGCTTGTGACCAGGTCTCCGTCGCTCTGGTGCCCATAACTTATGATCCGTAAGGAATTACGCGGCGCACAGTATACCGTTGCAAAGCTCTCCGAGAGCTCTATGACTGGGGAAGCAAGCTAGCTTGCAGTGCCCTTTTTGGAGCTCAAAATCGAACGTTTTCATCATTTTCGGGCCACTTTTCCTCTTTTGCTTTGTTTTACCTCCCGGATCGTACGTCGTGAGCTGTTAAAAGGACACAACCTTACTCGCGGGACATTAGAGGACTCTACAACGTGTCGATATCATGTCTTGCGAGGATGCTGCATTGTTGAAGCGGATGGGTTGTCGTTAAGCCCATTGGGCCTTTTGAATGGGCTATATCTCTAGGCTAGGACTGTGAACCGTTAACACATAAAGGAATTGTGCCCTCTACATGACGGGTGCAATCATACCAGCACTAATGCACCGGATCCCATCAGAACTCCGAAGTTAAGTGTGCTTGGGTGAGAGTAGTACTAGGATGGGTGACCCCTTGGGAAGTCCTAGTGTTGCACCCCCTTTTCAATTTTTTTTGCTCCGGTTAGGGTTGCCAAGATACTTTACCCACCACATTTCTATTATCGAATCCCACGGCACCTCGAGCAAGAATACTTCGCTTCACGTGGAGGATGGGCCCGCAAACCGAGGGCGTAGGGCTTGTGACTAGGTCTCCGTCGCTCTGGTGCCCATAACTTTTGATCCGTAAGGAGTTACGCGGCACACAGCATACTATTGCAAAGATCTCCGAGAGCTCTAGGACTGGGGAAGCAAGCTAGCTTGCTATGCACTTTTTGGAGCTCAAAATTGAACGTTTTCATCAGTTTCGGGCCACTTTTCCACTTTTTCTTTGTTTTACCTCCCAGATCGTACGTCGTGAGCTGTTAAAAGGACGACAACCTTACTCGCGGGACATTAGAGGACCCTACAACCCGTCGATATCATGTCTTCCGAGGATGCTGTGTTGTTGAAGCGGATGGGTTGTCGTTAAGCCCATTGGGCCTTTTGAATGGGCCATATCTCTAGGCTGGGACTGTGAACCGTTAACACATAAAGGAATTGTTCCCTCAACATGACGGGTGCGATCATACCAGCACTAATGCAACAGATCCCATCAGAACTCCGAAGTTAAGCATGCTTGGGCGAGAGTAGTACTAGGATGGGTGACCCCCAGGGAAGTCCTCGAGTTGCACCCCCCTTTTCAATTTTTTTTGCTCCGGTTAGGGTTGCCAAGATACTTTACCCACCATATTTCTATTATCGAATCCCACGGCACCTTGGGCAAGACAACTTCGCTTCACGTGGAGGCTGGGCCCGCAAACCGAAGGCATAGGGCTTGTGACCAGGTCTCCGTCGCTTCGGTGCCCATAACTTTTGATCATTAAGGAGTTACGCAGCGCACAGCATACCGTTGCAAAGCTCACCGAGAGCTCTACGACTAGGGAAGCAAGCTAGCTTGTAGTGCCCTTTTTGGAGCTCAAAATCGAACGTTTTCATCAGTTTCGGGCCACTTTTCCTCTTTTGCTTTGTTTTACCTCCCGGATCGTACGTTGTGAGCTGTTAAAAGGACGACAACCTTACTCGTGGGACATTAGAGGACCCTACAATGCGTCGATATCATGTCTTGCGAGGATGCTGCGTTGTTGAAGCGGATGGGTTGTCGTTAAGCCCATTGGGCCTTCTGAATGGGCCATATCTCTAGGCTGGGACTGTGAACCGGTAACACATAAAGGAATTGTGCCCTCAACATGACGGGTGCGATCATACCAGCACTAATGCACCGGATCCCATCAGAACTCCGAAGTTAAGCGTGCTTGGGCGAGAGTAGTACTAGGATAGGTGACCCCTTGGGAAGTCCGCGTGTTGCACCCCCCGTTTCAATTTTTTTTGCCCCGGTTAGGGTTGCCAAGATACATTACCCACCACATTTCTATTATCGAATCCCACGGCACCTCGGGCAAGACAACTTCGCTTCACGTGGAGGCTGGGCCCGCAAACCGAGGGCGTTGGGCTTGCGACTAGGTCTTCGTCGCTCCGGTGCCCATAACTTTTGATCTGTAAGGCGTTACGCGGCGCACAACGTACCGTTGCAAAGTTCTCCGAGAGCTCTACGACGGGGGCAGCCAGCTAGTTCGCTATGCCCATTTTGGAGCTCAAAATCGAACGTTTTCATCAGTTTCGGGCCACTTTTCCTCTTATGCTTTGTTTTACGTCCCGGATCGTACGTCGTGAGCTGTTAAAAGGACGACAACCTTACTCGCGGGACAATAGAGGACACTACAACACGTCGATATCACGTCTTACGAGGATGCTGCGTTGTTGAAGCGGATGGATTGTCGTTAAGCCCATTGGGCCTTTTGAATGGGCCATATCTCTAGGCGGGGACTGTGAACCGTTAACACATAAAGGAATTGTGCCCTCAACATGACGGGTGAGATCATACCAGCACTAATGCACCGGATCCCATTAGAACTCCGAAGTTAAGCGTGCTTGGGCGAGAGTAGTACTAGGATGGGTGACCCCCTGGGAAGTCCTCGAGTTGCACCCCCCTTTTCAATTGTTTTTGCTCCGGTTGGGGTTGCCAAGATACTTTACCCACCACATTTCTATTATCGAATCCCACGGCACCTTGGGCAAGACAACTTCGCTTCACGTGGAGGCTGGGCCCGCAAACCGAGGGCGTAGGGCTTGTGACCAGGTCTCCGTAGCTCCTTTGCCTATAACTTTTGATCCGTAAGGAGTTACACGGCGCACAACATACCGTTGCAATGGTCTCTGAGAGCTCTACGACGGGGGCAGAAAGCTAGCTTCCAGTGCTCTTTTTGGAGCTCAAAATCGAACGTTTTCATCAGTTTCGGGCCACTTTTCCTCTTTTGCTTTATTTTACCTCCCGGATCGTACGTCGTGAGCTGTTAAAAGGACGACAACCTTACTCGCGGGACATTAGAGGACCCTACAACGCGTCGATATCATGTCTTGCGAGGATGCTGCGTTGTTGAAGCGGATGGGTTGTCGTTAAGCCCATTGGGCCTTTTGAATGGGCCATATCTCTAGGCTAGGACTGTGAACCGGTAACACATAAAGGAATTGTGCCCTCAACATGACGGGTGCGATCATACCAGCACTAATGCACCGGATCCCATCAGAACTCCGAAGTTAAGCGTCCTTGGGCGAGAGTAGTACTAGGATGGGTGACCCCTTGGGAAGTCCGCATGTTGCACCCCACGTTTCAATTTTTTTTGCTCCGGTTAGGGTTGCCAAGATACTTTACCCACCACATTTCTATTATCGAATCCCACGGCACCTCGGACAAGACAACTTCGCTCCACATGGAGGCTGGTCCCGCAAACCGAGGCCGTTGGGCTTGCGACCTGGTCTTCGTTGCTCCGGTGCCCATAACTTTTGATCCGTAAGGAGTTACGCGGCGCACAGCGTACCGTTGCAAAGTTCTCCGAGAGCTCTACGACGGAGGCAGCCAGCTAGCTCGCTGTGCCCGTTTTGGAGCTCAAAATTGAACGTTTTCATCAGTTTCGGGCCGCTTATCTTCTTATGCTTTGTTTTACATCCCGGATCGTACGTCGTGAGCTGTTAAAAGGACGACAACGTTACTCATGGGACAAGAGAGGACCGTACAACGCGTCGATATCACGTCTTACGAGGATGCTGCATTGTTGAAGCGGATGGGTTGTCGTTAAGCCCATTGGGCCTTTTGAATGGGCCATATCTCTAGGCGGGGACTGTGAACCATAAACACATAAAGGAATTGTGCCCTCAACATGATGGGTGAGATCATACCAGCACTAATGCACCGGATCCCATCAGAACTCCGAAGTTAAGCGTGCTTGGGCGAGAGTAGTACTAGGATGGGTGACCCCCTGGGAAGTCCTCGTGTTGCACCCCCTTTTCAATTTTTTTTGCTCCGGTTAGGGTTGCCAAGATACTTTATCCACCGCATTTCTATTATCGAATCCCACGGCACCTTGGGCAAGACAACTTCGCTTCACGTTGAGGCCGAGCCCGTAAACCGAGGGCGTAGGGATTGTGAGCAGGTCTCCGTCGCTCCGGTGCCTATAATTTTTGATCCGTAAGGAGGTACGCAGTGCACAGCATATTGTTGGAAAGCTCTCCGAGAGCTCTACGACGGGGGCAGAATGCTAGCTTGCAGTGCTCTTTTTGGAGCTCAAAATTGAACGTTTTCATCAGTTTCGGGCCACTTTTCTTCTTATGCTTTGTTTTACGTCCCGGATCGTACGTCGTGAGCTGTTAAAAGGACGACAACCTTACTCGCGGGACAATAGAAGACCCTGCAACGCGTCGATATCACGTCTTACGAGGATGCTGCGTTGTTGAAGCGGAAGGGTTGTCGTTAAGCCCATTGGCCCTTTTGAAAGGGCCATATCTCTAGGCAGGGACTGTGAACCGTTAACACATAAAGAAATTGTGCCCTCAACATGACGGGTGCGATCATACCAGCACTAATGCACCGGATCCCATCAAAACTCCGAAGTTTTGTGTGCTTGGGTTAGACGAGTACTGGGTTGGGTGACCCCTTGCGAAGTCCTCGAGTTGCACCCCCCTTTTCAATTGTTTTTGCTCTGGTTAGGGTTGCCAAGATACTTTATCCACCACATTTCTATTATCGAATCCCATGGAACCTTGGACAAGACAACTTCGCTTCACGTGGAGGCTGGGCCAGCAAACCGAGGGCGTAGGGCTTGTGGCCAGGTCTCCATCACTCCGGTGCCCATAACGTTTGATCCGTAAGGAGTTACGTGGTGCACAAGATACCGTGGCAATGCTCTCCGAGAGCTCTACGACGGGAGCAGAAAGCTAGCTTGTAGTGCCCTTTTTGGAGCTCAATATCGAACGTTTTCATCAGTTTCGGGCCACTTTTCATTTTTTGCTTTGTTTTACGTCCCGGATCGTACATCGTGAGCTATTAAAATGACGACAACTTTACTTGCGGGACATTAGAAGCCCCTACAACGCGTCGATAACACTTCTTTCGAGGATGCTGCGTTGTTGAAGCGGATGCGTTGTCGTTAAGCCCATTGGGCCTTTTGAATAAACCATATCTCTAGGCTGGGACTGTGAACTGTTAACACATAAAGGAATTGTGCCCCCAACATGATGGGTGCGATCATACCAGCACTAATGCACCGGATCCCATCAGAACATCGAAGTTGTGCGTGCTTGGACGAGAGTAGTACTAGGATTGGTGGCCCCTTGGGAAGTCCTCGTGTGGCACCCCCCTTTTCAATTTTTTTTGCTCCGGTTTGGGTTGCCAAGATACTTTACCCACCAAATTTCTATTATCGAATCCCACGGCACCTCGGGCAAGACAACCTCGCTTCACGTGGAGGCTGGGCCCGCAAACCGATGGCATAGGGCTTATCACCAGGTCTCTGTCGCTCCGGTGCCCATAACTTTTGATCTGTAAGGATTTACGCAGCGCACAGCGTGCCGTTGCAAAGCTCTCCGAGAGCTCTACGATGGAGGAAGCAAGCTAGCTCGCTTTACACTTTTTGGAGCTCAAAATCGAACGTTTTCATCAGTTTCTGGCCACTTTTCTTCATTTGCTTTATTTTAAGTCCCGGATCGTACGTCGTGAGCAGTTAAAAGGACAACAACCTTACTCGCGGGAGATTAGAGGACCCTACAACGCGTCGATATCACGTCTTGCGAGGATGTTGCGATGTTGAAGCGGATGGCTTGTCGTTAAGCCCATTGGGCCTTTTGAATGGGCCATATCTCTAGGCTGGGACTGTGAACCGTTAACACATAAAGGAATTTTGCCCTCAACATGACAGGTGCAATCATACCAGCACTAATGCACCGGATCCCAACAGAACTCCGAAGTTAAGCGTGCTTGGACGAGAGGAGTACTAGGATGGGTGACCCCTTGGGAAGTCCTCGTGTTGCACCCCCCTTTTCAATTTTTTTTGCTCTGGTTAGGGTTGCCAAGATACTTTACCCACCAAATTTCTATTATCGAATCCCACGGCACCTCGGGCAAGACAACCTCGCTTCACGTGGAGGCTGGGCCAGCAAACCGATGGCATAGGGCTTATGACCAGGTCTTTGTCGCTCCGGTGCCCATAACTTTTGATCCGTAAGGATTTACGCAGCGCACAGCGTGCCGTTGCAAAGCTCTCCGAGAGCTCTACGACGGGGGAAGCAAGCTTGCTCGCTTTGCACTTTTTGGAGCTCAAAATCGAACGTTTTCATCAGTTTCGAGCCATTTTTCTTCTTTTGCTTGGTTTTACGTCCCGGATCGTACGTCGTGAGCTGTTAAAAGGACAATAACCTTACTCGCGGGAGATTAGAGGAGCCTACAACGCGTCGGTAACACGTCCTGCGAGTATGTTGCGATGTTGAAGCGGATGGCTTATCGTTAAGCCCATTGGACCTTTTGAATGGGCCATAGCTCTAGGCTGGGACTGTGAACCGTTAACACATAAAGGAATTGTGCCCTCAACATGACGGGTGCGATCATAACAGCACTAATGAACCAGATCCCAACAGAACTCCGAAGTTAAGCGTGCTTGGACGAGAGGAGTACTAGGATGGGTGACCCCTTGGGAAGTCCTCGTGTTGCACCCCCCTTTTCAATTTTTTTTGCTCTGGTTAGGGTTGCCAAGATACTTTACCCACCAAATTTCTATTACCGAATCCCACGACACCTCGGGCAAGACAACCTCACTTCACGTGGAGGCTTGGCCCGCAAACCGAGGGCGTAGGGTTTGTGACCAGGTCTTCGTCACTCCGGTGCCCATAACTTTTGATCCGTATGGAGTTACGCGGCGCATACCATACCGTTGCAAAGCTCTCTGAGAGCTCTACGACAAGGGCAGCGAGCTAGCTCACTGTGCCCATTTTGGAGCTCAAAATCGAACGTTTTCATTAGTTTAGGGCCACTTTTCTTCTTTTGCTTTGTTTTACGTCCCGGATCGTACGTCGTGAGTTGTTAAAAGGACAACAAACTTACTCGCGGGACATTAGAGGACCCTACAACGCGTCGATATAACGTCTTGCGAGTATGTTGCGTTGTTGAAGCGGATGGGTTGTCGTTAAGCCCATTGGGCCTTTTGAATGGGCCATATATCTAGGCTGGGACTATGAACCGTTAACACATAAAGAAATTGTGCCTTCAACATGACGGGTGTGATCATACCAGCACTAATGCACCGGATCCCATCAGAACTCCGAAGTTAAGCGTGCTTGGGCGAGAGTAGTACTAGGATGGGTAACCCCTTGGGAAGTCCTCGTGTTGCACCCCCCTTTTCAATTTTTTTTGCTCCGGTTAGGGTTGCCAAGATACTTTACCCACCACATTTCTATTATCCAATCCCACGGCACCTCGGGCAAGACAACTTCGCTTCACGTTGAGGCTGGGCCCGCAAACCGAGGGCGTTGGGCTTATGACCAAGTCTTCGTCGCTCCGGTGCCCATAACGTTTGATCGGTAAGGAGTTACGCGACGCACATCATACCGTTGCAAAGCTCTCCGAGAGCTCTACGACAGGGGCAGCGAGCTAGCTTGCTGTGCCTGCTTTGGAGCTCAAAATCGAACGTTTTCATCAGTTTCGGGCCACTTTTCTTCTTATGCTTCGTTTTACATCCCGTATCGTACGTCGTGAGCTGTTAAAAGGACGACAACCTTACTCGCTTGACATTAGCGGACCCTACAACTTGTCAATATCATGTCTTGCGAGGATGCTGCGTTGTTGAAGCGGATGGGTTGTCGTTAAGCCCATTGAGCCTTTTGAATGAGCCATCTCTCTAGGCTGGGACTGTGAACCGTTAACACATTTTAGAATTGTGCCCTCAACATGACGGGTGTAATCATACCAGCACTAATGCACTGGATCCCATCATAACTCCGAAGTTAAGTGTGTTTTGGCGAGAGTTGTACTAGGATGGGTGACCCCCTCGGAAGTCCTCGTGTTGCACCCCCTTTTCAATTTTTTTTGCCCTGGTTGTGGTTGCCATGCTACTTTACCCACCACCTTTCTACTATCGACTCCCACGGCACCTTGGGCCAGCCAACTTCGCTTCACGTGGAGGCTAGGCCCGCAAACCGAGAGCGTAGGGCTTGTGACGAGGTCTCAGTCACTCCGGTGCCTATAACTTTTAATCCGTAAGGAGTTACGCGGCTCACAGCATACCGTTGCGAAGCTCTCTGAGAGCTCTACGATGGGGGCAGCAAGCTAGCTTGTTGTGCCCTTTTTGGAGCTCAAAATCGAACGTTTTCATCAGTTTCGGGCCACTTTTCATCTTTCGCTTTGTTTTACATCCCGAATCGTACGTCGTGAGCTGTTAAAAGGACGACAACCTTACTCACGAGGCATTAGAGGACCCTACAACGTGTCGATATCACGTCTTGCGAGGATGCTGCGTTGTTGAAGCAAATAGGTTGTCGTTATGCCCATTGGGCCTTTTGAATGGGCCATATCTCTAGGCTGGGACTGTGAACCGTTAACACATAAAGAAATTGTGCCCTCAACTTGACGGGTGCTGTAACACCCCGATCCCTCTCGAGACCGGGAGTTGTATCTATCAATCTAATCGCAATCCGATTCCAAACCCGAGCAAAATTTTAGGGAAAACAGACGGAGTCTCCCCTGTTTCTAGGCAAGTTGCAGAACCTGTAATAGCATATAAATGGATCAACACCGTGTCCAACCATACAAAACTTCCTCAATGCCATCCGAGCCTCGGTTCTCAACAATTTAAACTCAGCAAGTATACATACATTTCTAATTTAAAAGCTAACCTATCCCTTTTCATTTTCGACGAGTACATTCAAACTAGACAATTAAACCATACTAAGCTACTGCATAAAAGAAACTATCATACCATTCTAACTCTTTTCCTCTAGACATTACAAACATGCTTTGAAGTTAAGCTATGCTAACTGATTACATAAACTAGCTTATCAATTCATCTCAACTACTTAGCTGGATTTAAATTACATTTCTTTTAACAATAAATACATACAACATATGAAAGCATATATCTTTACAACTTCGACACTCAAGCCACATAGGCACGCAAGACAACTCTTCAGGCATGAACTTTCACGAAATCACGAACTTTCCAGCTAACATGACATTTCCTGAAATGTGGTGGTGAGGAGTAAGTATACACAACACGTATACTCAGTGAGGGTGAGACAAATAACGAGGAGGAGAGAAAGAAGATCGTGCAATGCAAATAGGTACAGTTAAGCAATACATTCAATAAATAGGCATTCAATATAAACAACAATACAATAAACAATTAAGGAAAGCATTAACACAACCAATCAAAGCTATACCACACTTTGAAGGCTATGGTTCACTCGAGCGAGTAATGTACCGATCACGATTCCGATGACTTAAACGATGACGCGCCGGCCCAACCACCTTACAACTTCAGTTTGGAATACCCCGGAAGTATCCATCAATTCTATGACCCAAATCTCCTTGGGAGGCAACCCAAGCGAGAAAGGGAATAGGACACGGAGCTAGGACAACCAACACTGGCAACTTGAGGCTACCCAGAGAGGCCCATCACACCGCCCCTGACACTATGCAATGCAAGACACGATACAATCAATATACGAGCGATAACACAACAATACAAATCAGTGGCATTAAACGAGATATCAAGAACAACACTAACAAACATTAACAACAATTGATATACAAATTCAATCTTAATCAACTTCAACAAGCTTAACAAGCAATATCTAGCATTCTATAGGCACTATACTATAAAAATACACAAAAACACAAAATGACCCTAACTTTTAAAACGCTACTACTTTCAAACGAGCCACGAGTTTTGAAAACCGACTTCACCAATCCTCCTAGGTCACCATATGGCACGTCTAAAGACCCCGAAACCCTACTTTACCCTAGAATTCACGCAAAGCCCCGATTTCCCTCTTTGCTCGTTTGAACTACCGCTACCTCAACCGATCACCCAACCAATGCCATAACCGCACCAAAAGTGCTTCCATGGCCTTCCGAGACAATGCCATCACGCAATATGAGGAAACGCTAAACTCGACCTAAACTACCCCAACTTGTACCAAGGCATTTTCTCCGTTTTTTCATTACACAATCCAATTAAACTATTCATTTAGGCATTCTAGCATATCTAGCACCTTCCTACATCAACAGAACGCGTAACGGAGCAACTTCATTGAAACGTGGGTTTACTATTCATAATTTACTATTTATTAAGCAATTTATATTTCAATTTCGATATTCAACCGCAGAAAATGTTAAAAAGCTATAAATACATGTTCTACGATTGCTAGAGAACATTCTTTAAGCCTCAAAACGATTAAAATAACAATATACGGATAAATTCCAAAAATCAAAGTTAATACACAAAATATTCAAATGCGCAAATAAACATGAAACCCTCACCTTAGACGCTCCTAGACGCTAGGAAAACCTCGTAGGATGCCTCGGAAACCACTACGTGTAAGCTCACGCGAAGATTTGGTGATTTGTAGATGAAATTTTCTTTTTTTTCTTTCTTCTATTTTCCACCCTATGCTTACTGATTTCAACTCCCTTTTTTTTTTGTGCTAACTTAAGCTTATAAGATGGCAATACAAGTCAACTTAGTCAAAGCTTGGTCAATACTCACTTAAGTTGGTCAAACTAGCTTGTTTTATGCGTTTTAAAGCTAAAATAACTAACATAAATCCAATTCTAGTTAAATACAACTTAAAACACTAAAATTGAAACACTAAATACAAATTTTCACTATTTGTTGAGGACTAAAAATCATTTGTTAACTATCGCTCTCGATATGCTATGCACTTTGCGTCAATAGAAGAAATACAATTAAATCTCAAAGAATTCAAGAAAATATAATTTTTGAAGAGTAAACATGGTTGAAAATTCATTCCGACTCGGAGCTACTTTTCATTTAATTGAAATCCGAGCATTTAAGTGCAAGAAAAATAAAACCGATTGACATAATTATGAAATTAAAGCTACAAATAAATGTTTAACTAAAAATAAACACAAATCCAATGCTAACATTTAAGATGTCACTTAATTAAATGCAATTAAATGCCTTTGAATGCATGCCGGGTTCGGGTTATCACATCCTTCCCCCCTTAAAACAATTGCGTCCTCGCAATTCTTCTTCCAATAGAACTCTGCATCATCTGAAATCCAACTCTGACCACTCTTCATTGGTTGCTGAGCAAGACACTGAATAAGAACGCTCGAAGAATACCCTACTATGAAATCCCCAACAGTACTGACTGAAAACTCCAAAGCAATAAGTCCAATAAAGGCTTAATTGAAAATACCATCTTGAAATCCAAATAAGAATTCCGCTGGTCAAGAATATCATAAAAGAATTCCCCGCTAAAAGTGCCGAGAAGATGCCAATAAAGACTAAAGCAAAGATACTGTAGATATTACCAATTCCACATATTATTAACAAGAAGAGTACTGAAGGAATATTCTATATACATATCTTCTGTAAAAGTCCAACAAGTAACAAATAAGGAAGTCAAAGGATGGCCAAAGCAGATGCAGCACATATAAGACCAAGCTCTAAGACCTCATCACCATTTTCCTAGTGCAAACTTCATACAACTTACCACCAAGGAAGCCTAAAGTATTCCCAGCATAACGTAAGCAATATAAGATAATAATTCTGAACAATATTCCAAGTGTAAGACTTCCAATAGTGCCAACAAGGAAAATACTAGTAGAATGCCCAATAAGAATTCCAAAGAATACCGTAAGTAATACTATACAATAAGTTTGATAGGAATTCCAAATACCAAACCTACTAAGGAATGCCAAGAAAAATACCCGAACAATGCTCCGGTAAGAATGTAGCCAAGTTTGCCCAATAAGTAAATGCTAAATAAATGGCCACCAAGGATCCAATAAACAATCTGAAGCAGAGTCTAAACAAGAATCCCAAGTACTGCTCAGGAAGACTCCAAACAAGAAATCCAGTCAACCATATTACAGAGGTTTCAAAGAAGTCTTTCAAAATATATAGCTCAAGAAGCATCAGAGGGAATGTCGTGCAGGTGCATCATATACTATTGAAGAATTCCAATCACGATTGCCGATAAAATATCAAGAAGGACTAGAGCAAAGATATTGTAGACAATATTACGTGGCAAGTCCGATAAAAATTCCGATTGCCAAATCCACTGAGAGATGTCCACAAGGAATACCAAAGTAATACGCCTCACGCAAACTGATCATTGTAAGAAGACTCAAATCAAAGTTCCCCATAAGAATGCAGAAAGAACACCAAAGATTGACTAAAATCCCAACCAAGTCTCCCACGAGTGCCAATATAGAAATACCCAAAAAAATGCCCAATCAAGAAGACATCCAGAAAATACTCCAAAGAATAATCATGTAGAACTCCAAACGAAGTCATTTACACAAAGCCTAGAAGATAACCTTCAAGGAACCCCAATAAACAAACTCCAGCTATAAATGTCTACTCCCAAATAAAGGCCTAGTTAAGCACTGCTCGTTTCCGTCAATCCAAATAACTTGGGGCTTGCTACTAACCACTTCTTTTTAGGGGAGGAAGAAGTCTTTCTTACCATTTCAATAGGACATGTATGAATGCCAGGATATCACAGTTATACACATGCCTTAAGCTATTATGCAAGAAAGTTTACAAAACAGTTTATTCAACAAAGTCACTCAAGCATGACAATCAAATCAAGCACAACATAATCAATTCAAATCACAACATAACTAATTCAAGACATTTCAATACACACATTACAAACAATACTTCAAGCAAATAACAATTCACGAGGTCGATTCAATTCACGATGCCAATTCAATAGGTCAATTCAATGCACAACTAGACATTTTACTTTACTTGAGAATCATTTAACACATAACACATAACTATATCACATAGGTGCATACATTCAAGTCAAGACACACAATCTCACATGCAAGAACACTTTCAAGACACACTTAACAAGCACACATTCAAGGATCACTATCCACCAGACCGAGGACCCTGTCCCGGCTTATGAGCTAAACAAGCTCTGATACCACTTGTAACACCCCGATCCCTCTCGAGACTGGAAGTTCTATCTATCAATCTAATTACAACCCGATTCCAAACCTGGGAAAAATTTTAGGGAAAACAGACGGAGTCTCCCCTGTTTCTAGGCAAATTGCAGAACCTGTAATAGCATATAAATGGACCAACACCGTGTCCAACCATACAAAACCTCCTCAAGGCCATCCGAGCCTCGGTTCTCAACAATTTAAACTCAGCAAGTATACGTACATTTCCAATTTAAAAGCTAACCTATCACTTTTCATTTTTGACGAGTACATTCAAACTAGACAATTAAACCATACTAAGCTACTGCATAAAAGAAACTATCATACCATTCTAACTCTTTTCCTCTAGACATTACAAACATGCTTTGAAGTTAAGCTATGCTAACTGATTACATAAACTAGCTTATCAATTGACCTCAACTACTTAGCTAGATTTAAATTACATTTCTTTTAACAATAAATACATACAACATATGAAAGCATATATCTTTACAACTTCGACACTCAAGCCACATAGGCACGCAAGACAACTCTTCAGGCACGAACTTTCACGAAATCACGAACTTTCCAGCTAACATGACATTTCCTGAAATGTGGTGGTGAGGAGTGAGCATACACAACACGTATACTCAGTGAGGGCGAGACAAATATCGAGGTGGAGAGAAAGAAGATCGTGCAATGCAAATAGGTACAGTTAAGCAATACATTCAATAAATAGGCATTCAATATAAACAACAATACAATAAACAATTAAGGAAAGCATTAACACAACCAATCAAAGCTATACCACACTTTGAAGGCTATGGTTCACTCGAGCGAGTAATGTACCGATCACGTTTCCGTTGACTTTAACGATGACGCGCCGGCTCAACCACCTTATAACTTTAGTTTGGAATACCCCGGAAGTATCCATCAATTCTACGACCCAAATCTCCCTGGGAGGCAACCCAAGCGAGAAAGGGAATAGGACACGGAGCTAGGGCAACCAACACTGGCAACCCGAGGCTACCCAGAGAGGCCCATCACACCGCCCTGACTCTATGCAATGCAAGACACGATACAAGCAATATACGAGCGATAGCACAACAATACAAATCAGTGGAATTAAACGAGATATCAAGAACAACACTAACAAACATTAACAACAATTGATATACAAATTCAACCTTAATCAACTTCAACAAGCTTAACAAGCAATATCTAGCATTCTATAGGCACTATACTATAAAAACACACAAAAACACAAAATGACCCCAACTTTCAAAACGCTACTACTTTCAAACGAGCCACGAGTTTTGGAAACCGACTTCACCAATCTTCCTAGGTCACCATAAGGCACGTCTAAAGACCCCGAAACCCTACTTTACCCTAGAATTCACGCAAAGCCCCGATTTCCCTCTTTGCTCGTTTGAACTACCGCTACCTCAACCGATCACCCAACCAATTCCATAACCGCACCAAAAGTGCTTCCATGGCCTTCTGAGACAATGCCATCATGCAATATGAGGAAACGCTAAACTCGACCTAAACGACCCCAACTTTCCCTAAGCCATTTTTCTCCGTTTTTCTATTACACAATCCAATTAAACCATTCATTTAGGCATTCTAGCATATCTAGCACCTTCCTACATCAACAGAACGCATAACGGAGCCACTTCATCGAAACGGGGGTTTACTATTCATAATTTACTATTCATTAAACAATTTATAATTTGAATTCGATATTCAACCGCAGAAAATGTTAAAAAGCTAGAAATACATGTTCTACGATTGCTAGAGAACAATCTTTAAGCCACAGAACGATTAAAATAACATTATACGGATAAATCCAAAAATCAAAGTTAATACACAAAATATTCAAATGTGCAAATAAACATGAAACCCTTACCTTAGACGCTCCTAGATGCTCGGAAAACCTCGTAGGATGCCTCGGAAACCACCCCGTGCAAGCTCACGCGAAGATTTGGTGATTTGTAGTTGAAATTTTCTTTTTTTTTCTTTCTTCTATTTTCGGCCCTATGCTCACTGATTTCAACTCTCTTTTTATTTTTCTTTTGTGCTAACTTAAGCTTATAAGATGACAATACAAGTCAACTTGGTCAAAGCTTGGTCAATGCTCACTTAAGTTGGTCAAACTAGCTTGTTTTATGCATTTTAAAGCTAAAATAACTAACATAAATCCAATTCTAGTTAAATACAACTTAAAACACTAAAATTGAAACACTAAATACAAAATTTCACTATTTGCTGAGGACTAAAAATCATTTCCTAACTATCGCTCTGGATATGCTATGCATTTTGCGTCAATAGAAGAAATACAATTAAATCTCAAAGAATTCAAGAAAATATAATTTTTGAAGAGTAAACATGGTTGAAAATTCATTCCGGCTCGGAGCTACTTTTCATTTCATTGAAATCCGAGCATTTAAGTGCAAGAAAAATAAAACTGATTGACATAAATATGAAATTAAAGCCACAAATGAATGTTTAACTAAAAATAAACACAAATCCAATGCTAACATTTAAGGTGTCACTTAATTAAATGCAATTAAATGCCTTTAAATGCATGCCGGGTTCGGCTTATCACAGGTGCGATGATACCAGCACTAATGCACCGGATCCCATCAGAACTGCGAAGTTAAGCGTGCTTGGACGAGAGTAGTACTAGGATGGGTGACCCCCTGGGAAGTCCTCGTGTTGCACCCCCCTTTTCAATTTTTTTTGCTCCGGTTAGGGTTGCCAAGATACTTTACCCACCACATTTCTATTATCGAATCCCACGGAACCTTGGGGAAGACAACTTCACTTCACGTGGAGGCTGGGCCCGTAAACCGAGGGCGTAGGGCTTGTGACCAGGTCTCCGTCGCTCCGGTGCCTATAACTTTTGATCCGTAAGGAGTTACGTGGCCCACAGCATACCGTTGCAAAGCTCTCCGAGAGCTCTACGATGGGGACAGAAAGCTAGCTCGCTGTGCACTTTTTAAAGCTCAAAATTGAACGTTTTGCGAGGATCCTGCGTTGTTGAAGCGGATGGGTTGTCGTTAAGCCCATTGGGCCTTTTGAATGGGCCATATCTCTAGGCTGGGACTGTGAACCGTTAACACATAAAGGAATTGTGCCGTCAACATGATGGGTGCGATCATACCAGCACTAATGCACCGGATCCCATCAGAACTTCAAAGTTAAGCGTGCTTGGACGAGAGTAGTACTAGGATGGATAACCCCTTGGGAAGTCCTCGTGTTCCACCCCCCTTTTCAATTTTTATTTCTCCGGTTAAGGTTGCCAAGATACTTTACCCACCACATTTCTATTATCGAATCCCACGGCACCTTGGGCCAGACAACTTCGCTTCACGTGGAGGCTGGGCCAACAAACCGAGGGCGTAGGGCTTGTGACCAGGTCTCTGTTGCTCCGGTGCCCATAACTTTTGATTCGTAAGGAGTTACGCGGCGCACAGCGTACCGTTGCAAAGCTCTCCTAGAGCTCTACGACGGGGGAAGCAAGCTAGCTCGCTGTGCACATTTTGGAGCTCAAAATTGAACATTTTCATCAGTTTCGGGCCACTTTTCTTCTTTTGCTTTGTTTTACGTCCCGGATCGTACATCATGAGCTATTAAAAGGACAACAACCTTACTCGCGGGACATTAGAGGACCCTACAACGCGTCGATATCAGGTCTTGCGAGGATGTTGCGTTGTTGAAGCGGATGGGTTGTCGTTAAGCCCATTGGGCCTTTTGAATGGGCCATATCTCTAGGCTGGGACTGTGAAGCGTTAACACATAAAGGAATTGTGCCCTCAACATGACGGGTGCGATCATACCAGCACTAATGCACCGGATCCCATCAGAACTCCGAAGTTAAGCGTGCTTGGGCGAGAGGAGTACTAGGATGGGTGACCCCTTGAGAAGTCCTCGTGTTGCACCCCCCTTTTCAGTTTTTTTGGCTCCGGTTAGGGTTGCCAAGATACTTTACCCACAACATTTCTATTATCGAATCCCACGGCACCTCGGGCAAGACAACTTCGCTTCACGTGGAGGCTAGGGCCGCAAACTGAGGGCGTAGGGCTTGTGACCAGGTCTTCGTCGCTCCAGTGCCCATAACTTTTGATCCGTAAGGAGTTACGCGGCGCACAGCAAACCGTTGCACAGCTCTCCAAGAGCTCTACGACAGGGGCAGCTAGCTTGCTCGCTGTACCCTTTTTGGAGTCCAAAATCGAACGTTTTCATTAATTTCGGGCCAATTTTCTTCTTATGCTTTGTTTTACGTCCCGGATCGTACGTCGTGAGGTGTTAATAGGACGACAACCTTACTCGCGTGACATTAGAGGACCTTACAACGCATCGATATCACGTCTTGCGAGGATTCTGCGTTGTTGAAGCGAATGGGTTGTCATTAAGCCCATTGGGCCTTTTGAATGGGCCATATCTCTAGGCGGGCACTGTGAACCGTTAACACATAAAGGAATTGTTCCCTCAACATGACGTGTGTGATCATACCAGCACTAATGCTCCGGATCCCATCAGAACTCTGAAGTTAAGCGTGCTTGGGCGAGAGGAGTACTAGGATGGGTGACCCCTTGGTAAGTCCTCGTGTTGCACCCCCCTTTTCAATTTTTTTTGCTCCGGTTAGGGTTGCCGAGATACTTTACCCACCACATTTCTATTATCGAATCCCACGGTACCTCGGGCAAGACAACTTCGCTTCACGTGGAGGCTGGGGCCGCAAACCGAGGGCGTAAGGCTTGTGACCAGGTCTTCGTCGCTCTGGTGCCCATAACTTTTGATCCGTAAGGAGTTACGCGGCGCACAGCATACCGTTGCACAGCTCTCCGAGAGCTCTACGACGGGGCCAGCAAGCTAGCTCGCTGTACCCTTTTTGGAGCTAAAAATCGAACGTTTTCATCAGTTTCGGGCCACTTTTCTTCTTATGCTTTGTTTTACGTCCCGGATCGTACGTCGTGAGGTGTTAATAGGACGACAACCTTACTCGCGTGACATTAGAGGACGCTACAGCGCATCGATATCACGTATTACGAGGATGCTGCGTTGTTGAAGCGGATGGGTTGTCATTAAGCCCATTGGGCCTTTTGAACGGGCCATATCTCTAGGCGGGCACTGTGAACCGTTAACACAAAGGAATTGTGCCCTCAACATGACGGGTGCGATCATTCCAGCACTAATGCACCGGATCCCATCAGAACTCCGAAGTTAAGCAATCTTGGGCGAGAGGAGTACTAGGATGGGTGACCCCTTGGTAAGTCCTCGTATTGCACCGCCCTTTTCAATTTTTTTTGCTCCGGTTAGGGTTGCCAAGATACTTTACCCACCACATTTCTATTATCGAATCCCACGGCACCTCGGGTAAGACAACTTCGCTTCACGTGGAGGCTGGGGCCGCAAACCGAGGGCGTAAGGCTTGTGACCAGGTCTTCGTCGCTCTGGTGCCCATAACTTTTGATCCGTAAGGAGTTACGCGGCGCACAGCATACCGTTGCACAGCTCTCCGAGAGCTCTACGACGGGGCCAGCAAGCTAGCTCGCTGGACCCTTTTTGGAGCTCAAAATCGAACGTTTTCATCAGTTTCGGGCCAATTTTCTTCTTATGCTTTGTTTTACGTCCCGGATCGTACGTCGTGAGGTGTTAATAGGACGACAACCTTACTCGCGTGACATTAGAGGACCCTACAACGCATCGATATCACGTCTTGCGAGGATGCTGCGTTGTTGAAGCGGATGGGTTGTCATTAAGCCCATTGGGCCTTTTGAATGGGCCATATCTCTAGGCGGGGACTGTGAACCGTTAACACATAAAGGAATTGTGCCCTCAACATGACGGGTGTGATCATACCAGCACTAATGCACCGGATCCCATCAGAACTCCGAAGTTAAGCGTGCTTGGACGAGAGTAGTACTAGGATGGGTGACCCTCTGGGAAGTCTTCGTGTTGCACCCCCCTTTTCAATTTTTTTTGCTTCGGTTAGGGTTGCCAAGATACTTTACCCACCACATTTCTATTATCGAATCCCACGGCACCTTGGGCAAGACAACTTCGCTTCACGTGGAGGCTGGGCCCGCAAACCGAGGGCATAGGGCTTGTGACCAGGTCTCTGTCGCTCCGGTACACATAACTTTGATCCGTAAGGAGTTACGCGGCTCCCAGCATACCGTTGCAAAGCTCTCCGAGAGCTCTACGATGGGGGAAGCAAGATAGCTTGCTGGGCACTTTTTGGAGCCCAAAATCGAACATTTTCATCAAGTTCGGGCCACTTTTATTCTTTTGCTTCGTTTTTACATCCCGGATCATACGTCGTGAGCTGGTAAAAGGATGACAACATTACTCGCGGGACAATAGAGGGCCTTAAATGCGTCAATATCACGTCTTGCGAGGATGCTGCGTTGTTGAAGCAGATGGGTTGTTGTTAAGCCCATTGGTCCTTTTGAATGGGCCATTTCTCTAGGCTGGGACTGTGAACCGTCAACACATAAAGGATTTGTGCCCTCAACATGACGGGTGCGATCATACCAGCACTAATCCACCGGATTGCATCAGAAGTTCGAAGTTAAGCGAGCTCGGATGAGAGTAGTACTAGGATGGGTTAACCCCTGGGAAGTCCTCGTGTTGCACCCCCATTTTCAATTTTTTTTGAGCCGGTTAGGGTTGCCAAGATACTTTATCCACCACATTTCTATTACTGAATCCCACGCACCTTGGGCAACACAACTTCGTTTCACATGGAGGCGGGGCCCGCATACCGAGGGCATAGGGCTTGTGACCAGGTCTCTGTCGCTCCGGAACCCATAACTTTGATCCGTAAGGAGTTACGCGGCTCACAGCATACCGTTGCAAAGCTCTCCGAGAGCTCTACGACAGGGTAAGCAAGCTAGCTTGCTGTGCACTTTTTGGAGCTCAAAATCGAACGTTTTCATCAGTTTCGGGCTGCTTTTATTCTTTTTCTTTGTTTTACGTCCCGGATCTTACGTCGTGAGCTGTTAAAAGGACGACAACCTTACTCGCGGGACAATATAGGACCTTACAACGAGTCGATATCACGTCTTGCGAGGATGCTGCGTTGTTGAAGCGGATGGGTTGTCATTAAGCCCATTGGGACTTTTGAATGGGCCATATCTCTAGGCGGGCACTGTGAACCGTTAAGACAAAGGAATTGTGCCCTCAACATGACGGGTGCGAGCATTCCAGCACTAATGCACTGGATCCCATCAGAACTCCGAAGTTAAGCGTGCTTGGGCGAGAGGGGGACTAGGATGGGTGACCCCTTGGTAAGTCGTCGGGGTGCACCCCCATTTTCAATTTTTTTTGCTCCGGTTAGGGTTGCCAAGATACTTTACGCACCACATTTCTATTATCGAATCCCACGGCACCTCGGGCAAGACAACTTCGCTTCACGTGGAGGTTGGGTCGCAAACCGAGGGCGTAGGGCTTGTGACCAGGTCTTCGTCGCTCCGGTGCCCATAACTTTTGATCCGTAAGGAGTTACACGGCGTACAGCATACCGTTGCATAGCTTTCCGAGAGCTCTACGACGGGGGCAGTGAGCTAGCTCGCTGTACCCTTTTTGGAGCTCAAAATTGAACGTTTTCATCAGTTTTGGGCCACTTTTCTTCTTATGCTTTGTTTTACGTTCCGGATCGTACGTCGAGAGGTGTTAATAGGACGACAACCTTACTCGCATGACATTAGAGGACCCTACAATGCATCGATCTCACGTCTTGCGAGGATGCTGCGTTGTTGAAGTGGATGGGTTGTCATTAATCCCATTGGGCCTTTTGAATGGGCCATATCTCTAGGCGGGGACTGTGAACCGTTAACAAATAAAGGAATTGTGCCCTCAACATGACGGGTGCGATCATACCAGCACTGATGCACCGGATCCCATCAGAACTCCGAAGTTAAGCGTGCTTGGACGAGAGTAGTACTAGATTGGGTGACCCTCTGGGAAGTCTTCGTGTTGCACCACCCTTTTCAATTTTTTTGCCTCCGGTTAGGGTTGCCAAGATACTTTACCCACCACATTTCTATTATCGAATCCCACGCCACCTTGGGCAAGACAACTTCGCTTCACGTGGAGGCTGGGCCCGAAAACCGAAGGCGTAGGGCTTGTGACCAGGTCTCCGTCGCTCCGGTACCAATGACTTTTGATCCGTAAGGAGTTACGTGGCGCACAACATACCGTTTCAAAGCTCTCTAAGAGCTCTACGATAGGGGTAGCTAGCTAGCTTGATGTGCCCTTTTTGGAGTGCAAAATCGATCGTTTTCATCAGTTTCGGGCCACTTTTCTTCTTTTGCTTTGTTTTACGTCCCGGATCGTACGTCATAAGCTATTAAAAGGACGACAACCTTACTCGCGGGATATTAGAGGACCTTACAACGAGTCGATATCACGTCTTGCGAGGTTGCTGCGTTGTTGAAGCGGATGGGTTGTCGTTAAGCCCATTGGGCCTTTTGAATGGGCCATATATCTAGGCGGGGACTGTGAATTGTTAACACATAAAGGAATTGTGCCCTCAACTTGACTGGTGCGATCATACGAGCACTAATGCAACGGATCACATCAGAACTCCGAAGTTAAGCGTGCTTGGATGAGAGTAGTACTAGGATGGGTGACCACTTGGGAAGTCCTCGTGTTGGCCCCTGTTTCAATTTTTTTTGCTCCAGTTAGGGTTGCCAAGATACTTTACCCACCACATTTCTATTATCGAATCCCACGCACCTTGGGCAAGACAACTTCATTTATCATGGAGGTTGAGCCCGCAAACCGAGGGCATAGGGCTTGTGACCAGGTCTATGTCGCTCCGGTACCCATAACTTTGATCCGTAAGGAGTTACGCGGCTCACAGCATACCGTTGCAAAGCTCTCCGAGAGCTCTACGACGGGGGAAGCAAGCTAGCTTGCTGTGCACTTTTTGGAGCTCAAAATCGAACGTTTTCATCAGTTTCAGGCCGCTTTTATTCTTTTTCTTTATTTTACGTCCCGGATTATACGTCGTGAGTAGTGAAAAGGACGACAACCTAACTCGCGGGACATTAGAGGGCCTTACAACACGTCGATATCACGTCTTGCGAGGAATGCTGCGTTGCTGAAGCGGATGGGTTGTCATTAAGCCCATTGGGACTTTTGAATGAGCCATCTCTCTAGGCGGGCACTGTGAACCGTTAACACAAAGGAATTGTGCCCTCAACATGACGGGTGCGATCATTCCAGCACTAATGCACTGGATCCCATCAGAACTCCGAAGTTAAGCGTGCTTGGGCGAGAGGAGTACTAGGATGGGTGACCCCTTGGTAAGTCCTCGTGTTGCACCCCCATTTTCAATTTTTTTTGCTCCGGTTAGGGTTGCCAAGATACTTTACGCACCACATTTCTATTATCGAATCCCACGGCACCTCGGGCAAGACAACTTCGCTTCACGTGGAGGTTGGGTCGCAAACCGAGGGCGTAGGGCTTGTAACCAGGTCTTTGTCGCTCCGGTGCCCATAACTTTCGATCCGTAAGGTGTTACGCGGCGCACAGCATACTGTTGCACAGCTCTCCGAGAGGTCTACGACGGGGGAAGCGAGCTAGCTCGTTGTACCCTTTTTGGAGCTAAAAATTGAACGTTTTCATCAGTTTTGGGCCACTTTTCTTCTTATGCTTTGTTTTACGTCCCGGATCGTACGTCGTGAGGTGTTAATAGGACGACAACCTTACTCGCGTGACATTAGAGGACCCTACAATGCATCGATATCACGTCTTGCGAGGATATTGCGTTGTTGAAGCGGATGGGTTGTCATTAAGCCCATTGGGCCTTTTAAATGGGCCATATCTCTAGGCGGGGACTGTGAACCGTTAACACATAAAGGAATTGTGCCCTCAACATGACGGGTGCGATCATACCAGCACTAATGCACCGGATCCCATCAGAACTCCGAAGTTAAGCGTGCTTGGACGAGAGTAGTACTAGGTTGGGTGACCCTCTGGGAAGTCTTGGTGTTGCACCCCCCTTTTCAATTTTTTTTGCTCCGGTTAGGGTTGCCAAGATACTTTACCCACAAAATTTCTATTCTCGAATCCCACGGCACATTGGGCAAGATCACTTCGCTTCACGTGGAGGTTGGGCCCGCAAACCGAGGGCGTAGGGCTTGTGACCAGGTCTCCGTCGCTCCGGTAGCAATAACTTTTGATCCGTAAGGAGTTACGTGGCGCACAGCATACCGTTGCAAAGCTCTCTGAGAGCTCTACGATAGGGGTAGCTAGCTAGCTTGATGTGCCGCCCTTTTTGGAGTGCAAAATCGATCATTTTCATCAGTTTTGGGCCACTTTTCTTCTTTCTCTTTGTTTTACGTCCCGGATCGTACGTCATGAGCTATTAAAAGGACGACAACCTTACTCGCGGGACATTAGAGGACCTTAGAACGAGTCGATATCACGTCTTGCGAGTATGCTGGGTTGTTGAAGCGGATGGGTTGTCGTTAAGCCCATTGGGCCTTCTTAATGGGCCATCTCTCTAGGCTGGGACTGTGAACCATTAACACATAAAGGATTTGTGCCGTCAACATGATGGGTGCGATCATACCTGTACTAATGCACCGGATCCCATCAGAACTCCGAAGTTAAGCGTGCTTGGATGATAGTAGTGCTAGGATGGGTGATCCCTTGGGAGGTCCTCGTGTTGCACCCCCCTTTTCAATTTTTTTTGCTCCGGTTAGGGTTGCCAAGATACTTTATCCACCAGATTTCTATTCCCGAATCCCACGGCACCTTGGGCAAGACAACTTCATTTCACGTAGTGGATGGGCCTGCAAACCAAGGGCATAGGGCTTGTGACCAGGTCTCTGTCGCTCTGGTACCCATAACTTTGATCCGTAAGGAGTTTCACGGCTCACAGCATACCGTTGCAAAGCTCTCCGAGAGCTCTACAACGGGGGAATCAAGCTAGCTTGCTGTGCACTTTTTGGAGCTCAAAATCGAACGTTTTCATCAGTTTCGGGACACTTTTATTCTTTTGCTTTGTTTTACGTCCCGGATCTTACGTCGTGGGCTATTAAAAGGACGACAACCTTACTCGCGGGACATTAGAGGACCTTACAACGCGTCGATATCACGTCTTGCGAGGATGCTGCTTTGTTGAAGCGGATGGGTTGTCGTTAAGCCCATTGGGCCTTTTGAATGGGCCATATCTCTAGGTGGGGACTGTGAACCGATAACACATAAAGGAATTGTGCCCTCAACATGACGGGTGCGATCATACCAGCACTAATGCACCGGATCCCATCAAAACTTCGAAGTTAAGCGTGCTTGGACGAGAGTAGTAGTAGGATGGGTAACCCCCTTGGAAGTCCTCGTGTTGCAGCCCCTTTATAATTTTTTTTTGCTCCGGTTAGGGTTGCCAAGATACTTTACCCTCCACATTTGTGAAACCCCGTACGAGACCACATGTGCATTTTATAACATTTCATATATTTTTGCATCATTTAATGTGCATTTATATAAATTAATGTGCATTTACCTTGGTTTATGCGCATCTATCTTGTTTAACGTGTAAATGAGTGCAATAGCGTGCATTCGAGAACCTTAAAGGTTGTGGATGATAATTAAATTTTACTAAATTAAATTAACTAACCAAAATAATTAAAATCAGAACTACATGATAATACTATGCATTCACGACATTGGAAATGCATTTGTATCATTTAACATATATTTGCATCGTTTTACGTGTATTTGCATTGTTTAACGTGCATTTGTGTGATTTAGATATCGTAGAAATTAAATAAATTACAGTACACTACACTACACTAGCTAACTAAATAGTTGAAACAAAACTAGAATGGCAAACTTGAAATAATTAATTAGTTAGAGGGCAATTTGGGTATTGGGCTTATGAGATATTTGCTACCTACTCAAAACACACACAAACACACTCAACACACACAAAAACACTACACACACACACACATAGCAGAAACACACACAACACACGATCAAAAGAAGGGAGAGAAGAAAGAAGAGAGAAAAGAGAAAGAAGAAGAAGAAAAGAAAGTGGAAGAAATAGATAGAAGGGGGAAGAGAAGAAGCTTGCTCAAGCCATTTTCACCATTTTCAAGCTTCATCTTTGCATCATCATCACCACCAAGCTTGCATTCAAACATTTATTGAGGTGAGGGAGTTTTCATTCAAAGTTTTAAAGCTCATCCAAGATTTCATGTTATAAATGTATTAGTTAATCTTGCTTATATGTTCATATGGAGTTCAAGGGATGATTGAGTGTATTTTGTGTTGTAGATCTAAGAACTTGTTGAACTTGTGTGAAGAGTTGAAGGAGTTGATTGAGGGGATAGATGTGGTTCTTGTATATGATAGGATGCATTTAGCTTGTATTCGATGTTGAAATTGAAAGGCAAGCCTATTGGGTTTAGTCAGTGTTCTTGGTGTTCTTGGTGTTTTTGAAGGTTGATTTTGATGATTGTTTGCTATGTTGATTGATGTTGTTGGGTGGTTTTGATTGAGTTTGAGTCCTTATATGATACCCATAAGCTACATTGAACATGCTTAATTAGTTGTAGGAGGTTGTGGGAATTGTTAGAATGTTTTTGGTGGAAATTATGTTCTTTTCGTGCAGCTATCCGGGCGTTACAGCCCCTATCCGGTCGCCCGGATAGAGGCCTCAACGCCCGACAGAAAGCTCTGATCCGGGCGTTACTTGCTTTTTTTGGGCTCCCGGATTAGGGCCTTAGCGCCCGGATGTTTGACAGCTCTGCGCAGTGATTTTCCGGAGGCCGTATCTCATTCGTTTCAACTTTGAATTGCATTCCGTTTGATTCTAAAGTTATCTACTTTCGATAAGCTTCGATTCTATAGCAAATTCTGGTTATTTTAAGTTTGAGAAAGTAGGAAAATTTACCTCCTAAGATAGGCTAATGTAGAAGCATTGGATTTGTTTGGTGAATCTAGTATATGCTATTGGTAGGTTGTTGTTAAGTATTAGTTTGCAAATTCTTGCTATTTCTTGATATTATGTATTGGTACTAAGGAAGCTTGCGTGCCATACGAGTATATGATAAATGTTTGACACGTTTACATAATGCGAAATATAGAATGTACTTGAATATGCTATATGATTGGCTAAACTTTCTTGCTTATGTAAATGTATATGTATACATATCATAAATGCGCGTGTTGGTTGCAACCATTAATGAATGCGGTAGCAACGAGAACTCTGGGCAGCAACGGGCTTGCCGGTATATCTCGCCTACCGAGGTAGTAACGAGACCTCTAGTCAGAGGTAGGGCTTGCTGGTATATCTCGTCTATCAAAATGTTTATCCCTTCTCTTTCAAGACTCATTGACCCTCCTACGGCTCGGGACCCAATGATATCTTGGAAGAGGTAGGTTGTTTAATTGTTTCGAATGCTCTCTTTCAAGACTCATTGACCCTCCTACGGGTCGGGACCCAATGATATCTTGGAAGAGTTAGATTATTTTAACTGCTATTGAATCTTGATTATATATGTTGTATTCCCGTTTGTTAACTCTTGTGTGCATGACATGTTTTATCAAACTGATTTCGAAAAGATAAAACCTTTACGAAAACCTTACCTTGTTCACCTCCTCATTGAGTTATATGCGAGGATCTAGCTCACCCTCTTTTCCACCATTACAGGTTGTCCGGAGCTGGAGCATAACTTGAGAATAGTTGTTCATTTTTGTCAACCTTTTGTTGTAATATAATGAGCTAGGCATGTGATTTATTTGATGTAATGTATTAATCTCGTGGACACTTAACTATGTAACTGATTCTATACATTACTCTTTTGAGGCCTAGTTGTAGTAACTGAACCTGTGTGAAGTAACATAGTGAATCCAGGTCTTGTAATTTGAACTTGGTGGTTGTATTATTGTTTATTAGTGATGAAGTTTGTTTAATGGGTATTATGTAATATATGGTTTGATGTTTTATTTTATGGTTAATAGTGCTCAGGCAATTGTATTGTGCCTTAACGGACCTAGGTAGAGTAATCTTCTTAAGCCCGTGGCATCACGATCCCAAGACGCTTGAGGATTTGTAAGCTTAAATTTTAATTCCCTATCATTATTGTGGTATCAGAGACCGTTTCAATAATTAAGAAAATGGGGTCGTGACAACATTTCTATTATTGAATCCCATAGCACTATGGGTAAGACAACTTCGCTTCACGTGTAGGCTGGGCCCGTAAACCGAGGGCGTAGGGCTTGTGACCACGTCTCCGTCGCTCCGGTGCCCAAAACTTTTGATCCGTAAGGAGTTACGCGGCTCACAGTATACCGTTGGAAGGCTCTCCGAGAGCTCTACGACAGGGGCAGTAAGCTTGCTCGCTGTGCCCTTTTTGGAGCCCAAAATCGAACGTTTTCAACCGTTTCGGGCCACTTTTTTTCTTTTGCTTTGTTTTACATCCCGGATCGTACTTCGTGAGCTGTTAAAAGGACAACAACCTCACCCGCGGGACATTAGAGGACCATACAACGCGTCGATATCACGTCTTGTGAGGATGCTGCGTTGTTTAAGCGGATGGGTTGTCGTTAAGCCCATTGGGCCTTTTGAATGGGCCATATCTCTAAGCGGGGACTGTGAACCGTTAACACATAAAGGAATTGTGCCCCCAACATGATGGGTGCAATCATACCAGACCTAATGCACCGGATCCCATCAGAACTCCGAAGTTAAACGTGCTTGGACGAGAGTAGTAGTAGGATGGGTGATCCCCTTGGAAGTCCTTGTGTTGCACCCCCCTTTTCAATTTTTTTTGCTCCGGTTAGGGTTGCCAAGATACTTTACCCACCACATTTCTATTCTCGAACCCCGCGGCACCTTGGGCAAGACAACTTTGCTTCACATAGAGGATGGGCCCGCAAAGCGAGGGCGTAGGGCTTGTGACCAGGTCTCCGTCGCTCCGGTGCCTATAACTTTTGATCCGTAAGGAGTTACGTGACGCACAGCAAACCGTGGCAAAGCTCTCTGACAGCTCTACGACGGGGGGAGCAGACTAGCGTGTTGTGCCCTTTATGGAGCTCAAAATCAAACGTTTTCATCTATTTTGGGCCACTTTTCATCTTTTGCTTTGTTTTACGACCCGGATCGTACGTCGTGAGCTGTTAAAATGACGACAACCTTACTCGCTGGACATTAGAGGACCCTACATCGCGTCGATATCACTTCTTACGAGGATGCTGCGTTGTTGAAGTGGATGGGTTGTCGTTAAGCCCATTGGGCCTTTTGAATGGGCCATATCTCTAGGCTGGGACGGTGAACCGTTAACACATAAAGGAATTGTGCCGTCAACATGACGGGTGCGATTATACCAGCACTAATACAACGGATCCCATCAGAACTTCGAAGTTAAGCGTGCTTGGACGAGAGTAGTACAAGGATGGGTGACCCCCAGGGAAGTCCTCGTGTTGCACCCCCCTTTTCAATTTTTTTTGCTCCGATTAGGGTTGCCAAGATGCTTTACCCACCACATTTCTATTATCGAATCCCACGGCACCTTGGGCAAGATAACTTCGCTTCACGTGGAGGCTGGGCCCGCAAACCGAGGGCATAGGGCTTGTGACCAGGTCTCTGTCGCTCTAGTGCCCATAACTTTTGATCTGTAAGGAGTTACGCGGCGCACAACATACCGTTGCAAAGCTCTCCGAGAGCTCTACGACGGCGGAAGCAAGCTAGCTTGCTATGCCCTTTTTGGATCTCAAAATTGAACGTGTTCATCAGTTTCGGGCCGCGTTTCTTCTTTTGCTTTGTTTTACGTCCCGGATCGTACGTCGTGAGCTGTTAAAAGGACACCAACCTTACTCGCGGGACATTAGAGGTCCTTACAACGCGTCGATATCACGTCTTGTGAGGATGCTGCGTTGTTGATGAGGATGGATTGTCGTTAAGCCCATTGGGCCTTTTGAATGGTCCATATCTCTAGGCGGGGACTGTGAACCGTTAATACATAAAGGAATTATGCCCTCAACATGACGGGTGCGATCATACCAGCACTAATGCACCGGATCCCGTCAGAATTCCGAAGTTAAGCGTGCTTGGACGAGAGTAGTACTAGGATAGGTGACCCCCTGGGAAGTCCTCGTTTTGCACCTCCCTTTTCAGTTTTTTTTGCTGCGGTTAGGGTTGCCAAGATACTTTATCTACCACATTTCTATTATCGAATCTCACGGCACCTTGGGCAAGACAACTTCGCTTCACGTGGAGGCTGGACCCGCAAACCGAGGGCATAGGGCTTGTGACCAGGTCTCTGTCGCTCCGGTGCCCATAACTTTTGCTCTGTAAGGATGTACGCGGCGCACAGCATACCGTGGCAAGACTCTCCGAGAGCTCTACGATGGAGGCAGCTAGCTAGCTTGGTTTGCCCTTTTTGGAGCTCAAAATCGAATATTTTCATCAGTTTCGGGTCACTTTTCTTCTTTTGCTTTGTTTTACGTCCCGGATCATACGTCGTGGGCTGTTGAAAGGACGACACCCTTACTCGCGGGATATTAGAGGTCCTTACAACACGTCGATATCACGTCTTGCGACGATGCTGCGTTGTTGAAGCGGATGGGTTGTCGTTGAGCCCATTGGGCCTTCTGAATGGGCATATCTCTAGGAGGGGACTGTGAACCGTTAACACATAAACGAATTGTGCCCTTAACAAGACGGGTGCGATCATACCAGCACTAATGCACTGGATCTCATCAAAACTACGAAGCTAAGCGTGCTTGGACGAGAGTAGTACTGTGATGGGTGACCCCCTGGGAAGTCCTTGTGTTGCACCCCACTTTTCAATTTTTTTTGCTTCGGTTAGGGTTGCCAAGATACTTTGCCCACCAGATTTCTATTCACGAATCACACGGCACCTTGGGCAAGACCACTTCATTTCACGTGGAGGCTGGGCCTGCAAACCGAGGGCGTAGGGCTTGTGACCAGGTCTCCGTCGCTCCGGTGCCCATAACTTTTGATCCGTAGGGAGTTACGCGGCGCACAGCATACCGTTGCAAAGCACTCCGAGAGATCTACGATGGGGGCAACTAGCTAGCTTGCTATGCCCTTTTTGGAGCTCAAAAACGAATGTTTTCATCAGTTTCGGAACACTTTTGTTGTTTTGCTTTGTTTTACGTCCTGGATCGTACGTCGTGAGCTGTTAAAAGGATGACAACCTTACTCGCGGGACATTAAAGGACCTTACAATGCATCGATATCACGTCTTACGAGGATGCTGCGTTGTCAAAGCGGATGGGTTGTCGTTAAGCCCATTGGGCCTTTTGAATGGGCCATATCTCCAGGCGGGGACTGTGAACCGTTAACACATAAAGGAATTGTGCCCTCAACATGACGGGTGCGATCATACCAGCACTAATGCACCGGATCCCATCAGAACTCCGAAGTTAAGCGTGCTTGGACGAGAGTAGTACTAGGATGGGTGACCCCCAGGAAAGTCCTCGTCTTGCACTCCCCCTTTTCAATTTTTTTTGCTCCGGTTAGGATGGCCAAGATACTTTACCCACCACATTACTATTACCGAATCCCACGGCACCTTGGGCAAGACAACTTCGCTTCACTTAGAGGCTGGGCCAGTAAACCGAGGGCGTGGGGCTTGTGACCAAGTCTCCGCTGCTCCGGTGCCCATAACTTTTGATCCGTAAGAAGTTACGCGGCGTACAGCATACCATCGGAAAGCTCTCTGAGAGCTCTATGACGTGGGCAACAAGCTAGCTATCTTTACACTTTTTGGACCTCAAAATCGTACGTTTTCTTCAGTTTCGGGGCACTTTTCTTCTTTTGCTTTGTTTTACGTCCCAGATCGTACGTCGTGAGCTATTAAAATGACGACAACCTTACTCGCGGGACATTAGAGGACCCTACAACGCGTCGATATCACATTTTGCAAGGATGCTGCGTTGTTGAAGCGGATGGTTATCGTTAAGCCCGTTGGACCTTTTGAATGGGCCATATCTCTAGGCTGGGTCTGTGAACCGTTAACACATAAAGGAATTGTGCCCTCATCATGACGGGTGCGATCATACCAGCACTAATGCACCGGATCCCTTAAGAACTTCGAAGTTAAGCGTGCTTGGACGAGAGTAGTACTAGAATGGTTGTCCCCCTGGGAAGTTCTCGTGTTGCACCTCCATTTTCAATTTTTTTTGCTCCTGTTAGGGTTGCCAAGATACTGTACCCACCACATTTCTATTATCGAATCCCACGTCACCTTGGGCAAGACAACTTCGCTTCACGTGGAGGCTGGGCCCGCAAACCGAGGGCATAGGGCTTGTGACCAGGTCTCTGTCGCTCTAGTGCCCATAACTTTTGATCTGTAAGGAGTTACGCGGCGCACAGCATACCGTTGCAAAGCTCTCCGAGAGCTCTACGACGACGGAAGCAAGCTAGCTCACTTTGCCCTTTTTGGAGCTCAAAATCGAACATTTTCATCAGTTTCAGGCCAGTTTTCTTCTTTTTCTTTTTTTAACGTCCCGGATCGTACGTCGTCAGCTGTTAAAATGACAACAACCTTACTCGTGGGACATTAGAGGACCCTACAACGCGTCGATATCACGTCTTGCGAGGATGCTGCGTTGTTGAAGTGGATGGGTTGTCGTTAAGCCCATTGGGCCTTTTGAATGGGCCATCTCTCTAGGCTGGGACTGTGAACCGTTAACAAATAAAGGAATTGTGCCCTCAACATGACGGGTACGATCATACCAGCACCAATACACCGGATCCCATCAGAACTTCGAAGTTAAGCGTGCTTGGACGAGAGTAGTACTAGGATGGGTGACCCCCTGGGAAGTCCTCGTGTTGCACCTCCCTTTTCAATTTTTTTTCCTCCAGTTATGGTTGCCAAAATACTTTACCCACCACATTTCTATTATCGAATCCCACGGCACCTTGGGCAAGACAACTTCGCTTCACGTGGTGGCTGGGCCAGCAAACCGAGGGCATAGGGCTTGTGACCAGGTCTCTGTCGCTTTGGTGCCCATAACTTTTGATCCGTAAGGAGTTACGCGGCGCACAGAATACCTTTGCAAAGCCCTCCAAGAGCTCTATGATGGGGGCAGCTAGCTAAGTTGCTGTACCCTTTTTGGAGCTCAAAATCGACGATTTCTTCAGTTTCGGGCCACTTTTCTTCTTTTGCTTTGTTTTACGTCCCGGATCGTACGTCGTGAGCTGTTAAAAGGATGACAACCTTACTCGCGGGACATTAGAGGACATTACAACGCGTCGATATCACGTCTTGCAAGGATGCTGCGTTGTTGAAGTCGATGTGTTGTCGTTAAGCCCCTTGGGCCTTCTGAATGGGCCATATCTCTAGGCGGGGATTGTGAACCGTTAACACATAAAGGAATTGTGCCCTCAACATGATGGGTGTGATCATACCTGCATTAATGCACCGGATCCCATAAGAACTCTGAAGTTAAGCGTGCTTGGACGAGAGTAGTACTAGGATGGGTGACCCCCTGGGAAGTCCTCGTGTTGCACCCCCCTTTTCAATTTTTTTTGCTCCGGTTAGGGTTGCCAAGATACTTTATCCACCACATTTCTATTATCAAATCCCACGGCACCTTAGGCAAGACAACTTCGCTTCACGTGGAGGCTGGGCCCGCAAACCGAGGGCATAGGGCTTGTGACCAGGCCTCTGCCGCTCTGGTGCCCAAAACTTTTGATCCGTAAGGAGTTATGCAGCTCAAAGCATACCGTTGCAAAGCTCTCCAAGAGTTCTACGACGGGGGAAGCGAGCTAGCTCGATCTGCACTTTTTAGAGCTCAAAATCGAACGTTTTCATCAGTTTTAGTCCACTTTTCTTCTTTTTCTTTTTTTTACGTCCCGCATCTTACGTCGTGAGCTGTTAAAAGGATGACAACCTTACTCGCGGGACTTAAGAGGACCTTACAACGTGTCGATATCACGTCTTGCGAGGATGCTGCGTTGTTGAAGGGGATGGGTTGTTGTTAAGCCCATTGGGCCTTTTCAATGGGCCATATCTCTAGGCGAGGACTGTGAACCGTTAGCACATAAAGGAATTGTGCCCTCGACATGACGGGTGCGATCATACCTGCACTAATGCACCGAATCCCATCAGAACTCCGAAGTTAAGCGTGCTTGGACGAGAGTAGTACTAGGATGGGTGACCCCTTGTGAAGTCCTTGTGTTGCACCCCCCTTTTCAATTTTTTTTGCTCCGGTTAGGGTGGCCAAGATACTTTACCCACCACATTTCTATTATCAAATCCCACGGCACCTTGGGCAAGACAACTTCACTTCACGTGGAGGCTGGGCCCGCAAACTGAGGGCATAGGGCTTGTGACCAGGTCCCTGTCGCTCTAGTGCCCATAACTTTTGATCTGTAAGGAGTTACGCGGCGCACAGCATACCGTTGCAAAGCTCTCCGAGAGCTCTACGATGGCAGAAGCAAGCTAGCTCACTGTGCCCTTTCTGGAGCTCAAAATAGAACATTTTCATCAGTTTCGGCCACTTTTCTTCTTTTACTTTCTTTTACGTCCCGTATCGTACGTCGTGAGCAGTTAAAAGGACAACAACCTTACTCGGGGGACATTAGAGGACCCTACATCGCGTCGATATCACATCTTGCGAGGATGCTGCATTGTTGAAGCGGATGGGTTGTCGTTAAGCCCATTGGGCCTTATGAATGGGCGATATCTCTCGGCTGGGACTGTGAACCATTAACACATAAAGGAATTGTGCCTTCAACATAACGGGTGTGATCATACCAGCACTAATGCACCGGATTCCATCAGAACTCCGAAGTTAAGCGTGCTTGGACGAGAGTAGTACTAGGATGGGTGACCCCCTTGGAAGTCTCGTGTTGCACCCCCTTTTTCAATTTTTTTTGCTCTGGTTAGGGTTGCCAAGATACTTTACCCACCACATTTCTATTATTGAATCCCACGGCACCTTGGGCAAGACAACTTCGTTTAACGTGGAGGCTGGGCCCGCAAACCTAGAGCGTAGGGCTTGTGATCAGGTCTCCGTCGCTCCGGTGCCCATAACTTTTGATCCGTAAGGAGTTACGCGGCACACAGCATACCGTTGGAAAGCTCTCCGAGAGCTCTACGATGGGGGCAGCTAGCTAGGTCGCTGTGCCCTTTTTGGAGCTCAAAATCAAACGTTTTCATCAGTTTCGGGCCACTTTACTTCATTTCCTCTGTTTTTCTGTCCCGGATCGTACGTCGTGAGCTGTTAAAAGGACGACAACCTTACTCGCGGGACAATAGAGGACCTTACAACGCGTCTATATCACGTCTTGCGAGGATGCTACATTGTTGAAGTGGATGGGTTGTCGTTAAGCCCATTGGACATTAGAGGACATTACAACGCGTCGATATCACGTCTTGCAAGGATGCTGCGTTGTTGAAGTGGATGGGTTGTCGTTAAGCCCATTGGGCCTTCTGAATGGGCCATATCTCTAGGCAGGGACTGTGAACCATTAGCACATAAAGGTATTGTGCCTTCAACATGACGGGTGTGATCATACCAGCACTAATGCACCGGATCCCATCAGAACTCCGAAGCTAAGCGTGCTTGGACGGGAGTAGTACTAGGATGGGTGACCCCAAGGGAAGTCCTCGTGTTGCACCCCTCTTTTCAATTTTTTTTGCTCCAGTTAGGGTTGCCAAGTTACTTTATCCACCACATTTCTATTATCGAATCCCACGGCACCTTGGGCAAGACAACATCGCTTCACGTGGAGGCTGGGCCCGCAAACCGAGGGCGGAGGGCTTGTGACCAGGTCTCCGTCGCTCCGGTACCCATAACTTTTGATCCCTAAGGAGTTTCGCGGCGCACAGCATACCGTTGCAAAGCTCTCCGAGAGATCTACGATGGGGGCAGCTAGCTAACTTCCTTTGCCCTTTTTGGAGCTCAAAATCGAACGTTTTCATCAGTTTCGGGCCAATTTTCTTCTTTTGATTTGTTTTACGTCCCGGATCATACGTCGTGAGCTGTTTAAAGGACGACAACCTTACTCGCGGGACATTAAAGGACCTTACAACACGTCTTGCGAGAATGCTTTGTTGTTGAAGCGGATGGGTTGTCGTTAAGCCCATTGGGACTTTTGAATGGGCCATATCTCTAGGCGGGGACTGTGAACCGTTAACACATAAAAGAATTGTGCCCTTAACATGACGGGTGCAATCATACCAGCACTAATGCACCGGATCTCATCAAAACTCCGAAGTTAAGCGTGCTTGGACGAGAGTAGTATTAGGATGGGTGACCCCCTGGGAAGTCCTCGTGTTGCACCCATTTTTTCAATTTTTTTTGCTCCGGTTAGGGTTGCCAAGATACTTTACCCAGCACATTTCTATTCACGAATCACACGGGACCTTGGGCAAGACCACTTCGTTTCACGTGGAGGCTGGGCCTGCCAACCGAGGGCGTAGGGATTGTGACCAGGTCTCCGTCGCTCCGGTGCCCATAACTTTTGATCCGTAAGGAGTTACGCGGCGCACAGCATACCGTTGCAAAGCACTCCGAGAGATCTACGATGGGGGCAACTAGCTAGCTTGCTATGCCCTTTTTGGAGCGCAAAATCGAATGTTTTCATCAGTTTTGGACCACTTTTCTTGGTTTGCTTTGTTTTACGTCCCGGATCGTACGTCGTGAGCTGTTAAAAGGATGACAACCTTACTCGCGGGACATTAAAGGACCTTACAACGCGTCGATATCACGTCTTACGAGGATGCTGCGTTGTTAAAGCGGATGGGTTGTCGTTAAGCCCATTGGGATTTTGAATGGGCCACATCTCTAGGCGGGGACTGTGAACCGTTAACACATAAAGGAATTGTGCCCTCAACATGACGGGTGCGATCATACCAGCATTAATGCACCGGATCCCATCAGAACTCCGAAGTTAAGCGTGCTTGGCCGAGAGTAGTACTAGGATGGGTGACCCCCAGGAAAGTCCTCGTGTTGCACCCCCTTTTTCAATTTTTTTTGCTCCAGTTATGGTGGCCAAGATACTTTACCCACCACATTTCTATTATCGAATCCCAAGGCACCTTGGGCAAGACAACTTCGCTTCACTTGGAGGCTGAACCCGCAAACCGAGGGCGTAGGGCTTGTGACAAGGTCTCCGTCGCTCCGGTGCCAATAACTTTTGATCCGTAAGAAGTTACGCGGCGCACAGCATACCGTTGCAAAGCACTCTGAGAGCTCTAAGACGGGGGCAACAAGCTAGCTTGCTGTACATTTTTTGGAGCTCAAAATCGAATGTTTTCATTAGTTTCAGGCCACTTTTCATCTTTTGCTTTGTTTTACGTCCCGGATCGTACGTCGTGAGCTATTAAAATGACGACAACCTTACTCGCGGGACATTAGTGGACCCTACAATGCGTCGATATCACATCTTGTGAGGATGCTGCATTGTTGAAGAGGATGGGTTGTCGTTAAGCCCATTGGGCCTTTTGAATGGGCCATATCTCTAGGCGAGGACTATGAACCGTTAACACATCAAGGAATTGTGCCTTCAACAAGACGGGTGCGATCATACCAGCACTAATGCACCGGATCCCATCAGAACATCGAAGTTAAGCGTGCTTGCGCGAGAGTAGTACTAGGATGGGTGACCTCCTGGGAAGTCCTCGTGTTGCACCCTCCTTTTCAATTTTTTTTGCTCCGGTTAGGGTTGCCAAGATACTTTATCCACCAAATTTCTATTATCGAATCCCACGGCACCTTGGGCAGGACAACTTCGCTTCACGTGGAGGTCGGGCCCGCAAACCGAGGGCGTAGGGCTTGTAACCAGGTCTCTGTCCCTCTAGTGCCCATAACTTTTGATCCGTAAAGAGTTACGCGGCGCACAGCATACCGTTGCCCTTTTTGGAGCTCAAAATCGAACGTTTTCATCAGTTTCGGGCCACTTTTCTTCTTTTTCTTTTTTTTACGTCCCGGATCGTACGTCGTGAGCTGTTAAAATGACGACAACCTTACTCGCGGGACATTAGAGGACCCTACAGCGCGTCGATATCACATCTTGCGAGGATGCTGCACTGTTGAAGCGGATGGGTTGTCATTAAGCCCATTGGGCCTTTTGAATGGGCCATATCTCTCGGCTGGGACTGTGAACCATTAACACATAAAGGAATTGTGCCTTCAACATAACGGGTGTGATCATACCAGCACTAATGCACCGGATTCCATCAGAACTCCTAAGTTAAGCGTGCTTGGGCGAGAATAGTACTAGGATGGGTGACCCCCTCGGAAGTCCTCGTGTTGCACCCACCTTTTTAATATTTTTTGTCCAGGTTAGCTTTTCCAAGATGCTTTACCCATCACATTTCTATTATCGAATCCCATGGCATCTTGGGCAAGACAACTTCGTTTCACGTAGAGGCTGGGCCCGCAAACAGAGGGCGTAGGGCTGGTGACCAAGTCTCCGTTGCTCCGGTGCCCATAACGTTTGGTCTGTAAGGAGTTACGCGGCACACAGCATACCGTTGGAAAGCTCTCTGAGAGCTCTATGATGCGGGCAGCTAGCTAGTTTGCTTTGCCCTTTTTGGAGCTCAAAATCGAACGTTTTCATCAGTTTCGGGCCACTTTTCTTCTTTTTCTTTTTTTACGTCCCGGATCGTACGTCGTGAGCTGTTAAAATGACGACAACCTTACTCGCGGGACATTAGAGGACCCTACAGCGTGTCGATATCACGTCTTGCGAGGATGCTGCGTTGTTGAAGCGGATGGGTTGTCATTAAGCCCATTGGGCCTTTTGAGTGGGCCATATCTCTAGGCGGGGACTGTGAACCGTTAGCACATAAAGGAATTGTGCCCTCGACATGACGGGTGCGATCATACCAGCACTAATGCACCGGATCCCATCAGAACACCGAAGTTAAGAGTGCTTGGACGAGAGTAGTACTAGGATGGTTGACCCCCTGGGAAGTCCTCGTGTTGCACTCCCCTTTTCAATTTTTTTTCCTCCGATTAGGGTTGCCAAGATACTTTACCCACCACATTTCTATTATCGAATCCCATGGCACCTTGGGCAAGACAACTTCGCTTGACGTGGAGGCTGGGCCCGCAAACCGAGGGCATAGGGCCAGTGACCAGGTCTCTGTCCCTCCGATGCCCATAACTTTTGATCCGTAAGGAGTTATGCAGAGCAAAGCATACTGTTAGAAAGCTCTCCGAGAGCTCTACGACGGGGGAAGCAAGCTAGCTCGATGTGCACTTTTTGGAGCTCAAAATCGAACGTTTTCATCAATTTCGGGCCACTTTTCTTCTTTTACTTTGTTTTATGCCCCGGATTGTATGTCATGAGCTGTTAAAAGGATGACAACCTTACTCGCGTGGCATTAGAGGACCTTACAACGCGTCGATATCACGTCTTGCGAGGATGCTGCGTTGTTGAAGTGGATGGGTTGTCGTTAAGCCCATTGGGCATTTTGAATGGGCCATATCTCTAGGCGGGGACTGTGAACCGTTAACACATAAAGGAATTGTGCCCTCGACATGACGGGTGCGATCATACCAGCACTAATACACCGGATCCAGTCAGAACTCCGAAGTTAAGCGTGCTTGGACGAGAGTAGTCCTAGGATGGGTGACCCCCTAGGAAGTCCTAGTGTTGCACCCCCCTTTTCAATTTTTTTTGCTCCGGTTAGGGTTGCCAAAATACTTTATCCACCAGATTTCTATTATCGAATCCCACGGCACCTTGGGCAAGACAACATCGATTCACGTGGAGGCTGGGCCGGCAAACCGAGGGCGTCGGGCTTGTGACCAGGCCTCCGTCGCTCCGGTGCCCATAACCTTTGATCCGTAACGAGTTACGCGGCGCACAGCATACCATTGAAAAGCTCTCCGAGAGCTCTACGATGGGGGCAGCTAGCTAGCTTGTTGTGCCCTTTTTGGAGCTCAAAATCGAACGTTTTCATCAGTTTCGGGCTACTTTTCTTCTTTTGCTTTGTTTTACGTCCCGGATCGTACGTCATGAGTTATTAAACGGATGACATCCTAACTCGCGGGACATTAGAGTGCCTTACAACACATCGATATCACGTCTTGCGAGGATCCTGCGTTGTTGAAGCGGATGGGTTGTCGTTAAGCCCATTGGGCCTTTTGAATGGGCCATATCTCTAGGCGAGGACTGTGAACCGTTAGTACATAAAGGAATTGTGCCCTCGACATTACGGGTGCAATCATACCAGCACTAATGCACCGGATCCCATCAGAACTCCGAAGTTAAGAGTGCTTGGACGAGAGTAGTACTAGGATGGGTGACCCCCTGGGAAGTCCTTGTGTTGCACCCCCCTTTTCAATTTTCTTTGCTCCGGCTAGGGTTGCCAAGATCCTTTACCCACCACAATCCTATTATCGCACCCCATGGCACCTTGGGCAAGACACCTTCGCTTCATGTGGAGGCTGGGCCAGCAAACCAAGGGGGTAGGCCTTGTGACCGGGTCTCCGTCGCTCCGGTGCCCATAACTTTTGATCCGTAAGGAGTTACACGGCGCACAGCATACCATTGCAAAGCTCTCCGAGAGCTCTATGACTGGTGCAGCTAGCTAGCTTGCTATGCCCTTTTTGGAGCTCAAAATCGAATGTTTTCATCAGTTTCCGGCCACTTTTCTTCTTCGCTCTGTTTTTCCGTCCCGGATCGTACGTCGTGAGCTGTTAAAAGGATAACAACCTTACTCGCGAGATAGTAGAGGACCCTACAACACATCGATATCACGTCTTGCGAGGATGTTGCGTTGTTGAAGCGCATGGGTTATCATTAAGCCCGTTGGGCCTTTTGAATGGGCCATATCTCTAGGCGGGGACTGTGAACCGTTAACACATAAAGGAATTATGCCCCCAACATGACGGGTGCGATCATACCAGCACTAATGCACCGGATCCCATCAGAACTCCGAAGTTAAGCGTGCTTGGACGAGAGTAGTACTAGGATGGGTGACCCCCTTGGAAGTCCTCGTGTTGCACCCCCCTTTTCAATTTTTTTTGCTCCGGTTAGGGTTGCCAAGATACTTTACCCACCACATTTCAATTATTGAATGCCACGGCACCTTGGGCAAGACAACTTCGCTTCACGTGGAGGCTGGGCCTGCAAACCGAGGGCATACGGCTTGTGACCAGGTCTCCGTCTCTCCGGTGCCCATAACTTTTGATCCGTAAGGAGTTACGCGGAGCACAGCATACCGTTGCAAAGCTCTCCGAGATCTCTACGATGGGAGCAGCAAGCTTGCTTGCTATGCCCTTTTTGGAGCTCAAAATCGAACGTTTTCATCAGTTTTGGGCCACTTTTCATCTTTTGCATTGTTTTACGTCCCGGATCGTATGTCGTGAGCTGTTAAAATGACGACAACCTTACTCGCGGGACATTAGAGGACCCTACAACGCGTCGATATCACGTCTTGCGAGGATGCTGCATTGTTGAAGTGGATGGGTTGTCGTTAATCCCATTTGGCCTTTTGAATGGGCCATATCACTAGGCTGGGACTATGAACCGTTAACACATAAAGGAATTGTGCCCTCAAGAAGACGGGTGCGATCATACCAGCACTAATGCAGCAGATCCCATCAGAACTTCGAAGTTAAGTATGCTTGGACGAGAATAGTACTAGGATGGGTGACCCCCTGGGAAGTCCTCGTGTTGCACCCCCCTTTTCAATTTTTTTTGCTCCGGTTAGGGTTGCCAAGATACTTTACCCACGACATTTCTATTATCGAATCCTACGGCACCTTGGGCAAGACAACATAGCTTCACGTGGAGGCTGGGCCCGCAAACCGAGGGCACAGGGCTCTTGACTAGGTCTCTGTCGCTCCGATGCCAAAAACTTTTGATCCGTAAAGAGTTACGCGGTGCGCAGCATACCGTTGCAAAGCTCTCCGAGAGCTCTACGTCGGGGGAAGCAAGCTAGCTTGCTATGCACTTTTTGGAGCTCAAAATCGAACGTTTTCATTAGTTTCGGGCCACTTTTCTTCTTTTGCTTTGTTTTATGTCCCGGATCGTAAGTCGTGAGCTGTTAAATGGACGACAACCTTACTCACGGGACATTAGAGGACCTTACAACGCGTCGATATCACGTCTTGCGAGGATGCTGCGTTGTTGAAGCGGATGGGTTGTCGTTAAGCCCATTGGGCCTTTAGAATGGTCCATATCTCTAGGCGGGGATTGTGAACCGTTAATACATAAAGGAATTGTGCCCTCAACATGACGGGTGTGGTCATACCAGCACTAATGCACCGGATCCCATCAGAACTACGAAGTTAAGCGTGCTTGGAAGAGAGTAGTACTAGGATGGTTGACCCCCTGGGAAGTCCTCGTTTTGTACCCCTTTTTTCAATTTTTTTTGCTCCGGTTAGGGTTGCCAAGATGCTTTATCCACCACATTTCTATTTTCGAATCCCACGGCACCTTGGGCAAGACAACTTCGCTTCAAGTAGAGGCTGGGCCCGCAAACCGAGGGCGTAGGGCTTGTGACCAAGTCTCTGTCACTCCGGTGCCCATAACTTTTGATACGTAAGGAGTTACGTGGCACATAGCATACCGTTGGAAAGCTCTCTGGAAGCTCTACGATAGGGGCAGATAGCTAGCTTACTGTACCCTTTTTGGAGCTCAAAATCGAACATTTTTATCAGTTTCGGGCCACTTTTCTTCTTTTGCTTTGTTTTACGTCCCCAATCGTACGTCGTCAGCTGTTAAAAAGATGACAACCTTAGTCGTGGGACATTAGAGGACCTTACAACGCGTCGATATCACGTCTTGTGACGATGCTGCGTTGTTGAAGAGGATGGGTTGTCGTTAAGCCCATTGGGCCTTTTGAATGGGCCATATCTCTAGGCGGGGACTGTGAACCGTTAACACATAAAGGAATTGTGCCCTCAACATGATGGGTGCGATCACACCAGCACTAATGCACTGATCCCATCAGAACTCCGAAGTTAAGCGTGCTTGGACGAGAGTAGTACTAGGATGGGTGACCCCCTGGGATTTCCTCGTGTTGCACCCCCCTTTTCAATTTTTTTTTCTCCGGCTAGGGTTGCCAAGATACTTTACCCACCACATTTCTATTATCGAATCCCACGGCACCTTGGGCAAAGCAACTTCGCTTCACGTGGAGCCTGGGACCGCAAACCGAGGGCGTAGGGCTTGTGACCAGGTCTCCGTCGCTCTGGTGCCCATAACTTTTAATCCGTAAGGAGTTACGCTGCGCACAACATACCGTTGCAAAGCTCTTCGAGAGCTCTACGACGGGGGCAGCCAACTTGCTTGCTGTGCCCATTTCGGGAGCCCAAAATCAAACGTTTTCATCAGTTTCGGGCCACTTTTCTTCTTTTGCTTTGTTTTACATCCCGGATCGTACGTCGTGAGCTGTTAAAAGGACGACAACCTTACTCGTGGGACATTAGAGGACCTTACAACGCGTCGATATCATGTCTTGTGAGGATGTTGCATTATTGAAGCGGATGGGTTGTCGTTAAGCCCATTGGGCCTTTTGAATGGGTCATATCTCTAGGCTGGGACTGTGAACCGTTAACACATAAAGGAATTGTGCCCTCAATATGACGGTTGCCATCATACCAGCACTAATGCACCGGATCCCATCAGAACTCCGAAGTTAAGCGTGCTTGGACGAGAGTAGTACTAGGATGGGTGACCCCCTTGGAAGTCCTCGTGTTGCACCCCCCTTTTCAATTTTGTTTGCTCCGGTTAAGGTTGCCAAAATACTTTACCCATCACATTTCTATTACTGAATCCCACGGTACCTTAGGCAAGATAACTTCAATTCACGTAGAGGCTGGGCCCGCAAACCGAGGGCGTGGGGCTTGTGACCAGGTGTCTGTCGCTCTGGTAACCATAACTCTTGATCCGTAAGGAGTTACGTGGCACACAGTATACCGTTGGAAAGCTCTCCGAGAGCTCTACGACGGGGGCAGCTAGCTATATTGCTTTGCCCTTTATGGAGCTCAAAATCGAACGTTTTCATCAGTTTCGGACCACTTTTCTTCTTTTGCTTTGTTTTACGTCAAGGATCGTACGTCGTGAGCTGTTAAAAGGATGACAACCTTACTCGCGGGACATTGGAGGACCTTACAATGCGTCGATATGACGTTTTACCAGGATGCTGCGTTGTTGAAGCGGATGGGTTGTTGTTAAGCCCATTAGGCCTTTTGAGTGGGCCATATCTCTAGGCGAGGACTGTGAACCGTTAGCACGTAAAAGAATTATGCCCTCGACATGACGGGTGCGATCATACCAGCACTAATGCACCGGATTCCATCAGAACACCAAAGTTAAGAGTGCTTGGACGAGAGTAGTACTAGGATGGTTGACCCCCTGGAAAGTCCTCGTGTTGCACCCCCCTTTTCAATTTTTTTTCCTCCGGTTAGGGTTGCCAAGATACTTTACCCACCACATTTCTATTATCGAATCCCATGGCACCTTGGGCAAGACAACTTCGCTTCACGTGGAGGCGGGGCCCGCAAACCGAGGGCATATGGCTTGTGACCAAGTCTCTGTCCCTCCGGTACCCATAACTTTTGATCCGTAAGGAGTTATGTGGAGCAAAGCATACCGCTACAAAGCTCTCCGAGAGCTCTACGACGGTGGAAGCAAGCTAGCTCGCTGTACACTTTTTGGAGTTAAAAATCGAACGTTTTCATCAGTTTCGGACCACTTTTCATTTTTTCCTTTGTTTTACGTCCCGGATCATACGTCGTGAGCTTTTAAAAGGATGACAAACTTACTCGCGTGACATTAGAGGGCCCTACAACGTGTCGATATCACATCTTGCGAGGATGCTACGTTGTTGAAGTGGATGGGTTGTCGTTAAGCCCATTGGGCCTTTTGAATGGGCCATCTCTCTGGGCTGGGACTGTGAACAATTAACACATAGAAATTGTGCCCTCAACATGACGGGTGCGATCATAACAGCACTAATGCATCGGATCCCATCAGAACTCCGAAGTTAAGCGTGCTTGGCTGAGAGTAGTACTAGGATGGGTGACCCCCTTGGAAGTCCTCGTGTTGCACCCCTTTTCAATTTTTTTTGCTCCGGTTTGGGTTACCAAGATACTTTATCCACGACATTTCTTTTATCGAATCCCACGGCACCTTGGACAAGACAACTTCGCTTCACGTGGAGCCTGGGCCCGCAAACTGAGGTCGTAGGCTTTGTGACCAGGTCTCTGTCACTCCGGTGCCCATAACTTTTGATCCGTAAGGAGTTACGTGGCACACAGTATACCGTTGTAAAGCTCTTCGAGAGCTCTACGATGGGGGCAGCTAGTTAGTTTGCTTTGCCCTTTATGGAGCTCAAAATCGAACGTTTTCATCAGTTTTGGGCCACTTTTCTTCTTTTGCTTTGTTTTACGTCAAGGATCGTACGTCATAAGCTGTTAAAAGGATGACAACCTTACTCGCGGGACATTAGAGGACCTTACAACGCGTCGATATGACGTCCTGCGAGGATGCTGCGTTGTTGAAGCAGATGGGTTGTTGTTAAGCCCATTGGGCCTTTTGAGTGGGCCATATCTCTAGGCGGGGACTGTGAACCGTTAGCACATAAAGGAATTGTACCCTCGACTTGACGGGCGCAACTTCAACGTTTCAAGGTTTTACTATTCATAAAACACTATTCATTCCACAATTCAAGTTGCAATCACAACATTTAACCGCAGAAAATGTTACAAAGCCATAAATACATGTTCTACAAATGCTAAGGAACATTCTAGAAGCATCAAATCGCTTTAAATAACGATCTACGGATAAATCTAAAAATTGACAAAGTTAACTAGCACAACGTATAAATGTGCAAATAACATGCTTCCCTCACCTTAGGTACTCCTAGTCGCTAGGAAAACCTCGATGGTTGGGTGTTTGGTTGTTGTAGTTGTAGTTCAAACGAGAAAGGGGGAAATCGGGGCTTTGCGCGAGTTCTAGTGTAAAGTAAGGTTTCGGGGTCTTTAGACGTGCCTTATGGTGACCTAGGAGGGTTGGCAAAGTCGGTTTCTAGAACTCGTGGCTCGTTTGGAAATGGTAGCATTTTGATAGTTGGGGCCAATTTGTGTTTTTGTGTGTTTTCTTGTCTTTATGCTTATAGAATGTTTAGAATTACTTGGAATAATTGTTTGAGTTGTTTTGGATTGAATTACTTATCAAATTGCTGCTATTGCGTGCGAGAGTAACCTACTTTGTTATTCTTTCACGTGTGGCTTTATCGCTTGTTTATCGCTTGTTTATTGTCTTGTATCGAGTCTTGCATTGCATAGTGTCTCGCGCGTGAGTGATGGGCCTCTCTGGGTAGCCTTGGGTTGCCAGTGTTGGTTGCTCTAGCTCCGCTGCTATTCCCTTTCTCGCTTGGGTTGCCTCCCAGGGAGATTTGGGTCGTAGGATTGATGGATACTTCCGGGGTATTCCAAACTGGTGTTATAAGGTGGTTTGGGCCGGCACGTCATCGTTAAAGTCATCGGAATCGTGATCGGTACATTACTCGCTCGAGTGAACCATAGCCTTCAAAGTGTGGTATAGCTTTGATTGGTTGTGTTAATGCTTTCTTTAGTTGTTTAATTGTATTGTTGTTTATATTGAATGCCTTTTATTGATTGTATTGTTTAACTGTACCTATTTGCATTGCACGATCTTCTTTCTCTCCAATTCGATATCTGTCTCGCCCTCACTGAGTATACGTGTTGTGTATACTCACTCCTCACCACCACATTTCAGGAAATGCCCTGTTAGCTGGAAAGTTCGTGATTTCGTGAAAGTCTGTGCTTGAAGAGTTGTCTTGAGTGCCTATGTAACTTGAGTTGTCAAAGTTGTCAAGTTGTATGCTTTTATGTTGTATGTAATTATTGTTAAAAGAAATGTAATATAAATCTAGCTATATAGTTGGAATGGTTTGATAAGTTAGATTATGTATATAGTTAATGTAGCTTAACTTCAATGCATGGCTGTAATGTCCAAAGGAAAAGAATTAGAATGGCATGATAGTTTATTTTATGCAGTAGCTTTGTATGGTTTAATTGCCTAAATTGAATGTACTTGTCAAAATGAAAAGATAGGTTAGTTTTTAAATTGGAAATGTATGCATACGTGCTGAGTTTAAATTGTTGAGAACCGAGGCTCGGATGGCCTTGAGGAAGTTTTGTATGGTTGGACACGGCGGTGGTCCATTTATATGCTATTACAGGTTTTGCATTTCGCCTATAAACAGGGGAGCCTCCGTCCGTTTTCCCTGAAAATTTTGCCCGGGTTTGGTTTGGGTTGTGATTAGTTTGATTGATAGAACTCCCGGTCTCGAGTGGGATCGAGGTGTCACAGGTGCGATCATACCAGCGCTAATGCACCGGATCCCATCAGAACACTGAAGTTAAGAGTGCTTGGACGAGAGTAGTACTAGGATGGTTGACCCCCTGGGAAGTCCTCGTGTTGCACCCCCGTTTTCAATTTTTTTTCCTCCGGTTAGGGTTGCCAAGATACTTTACCCACCACATTTCTATTATCGAATCCCATGGCACCTTGGGCAAGACAACTTCGCTTCACGTGGAGGCTGGGCCGGCAAACCGAGGGCATAGGGCTTGTGACCAGGTCTCTGTCCCTCCGGTACCCATAACTTTTGATCTGTAAGGAGTTATGCGGAGCAAAGCATACCGCTACAAAGCTCTCCGAGACCTCTACGACGGTGGAAGCAAGCTAGCTCGCTGTACACTTTTTGGAGTTCAAAATCGAACGTTTTCATCAGTTTCGGACCACTTTTCATCTTTTGCTTTGTTTTACGTCCCGGATCATACGTCGTGAGCTGTTAAAAGGATGACAACCTTACTCGCGTGACATTAGAGGACCTTACAACGAGTCGATATCACGTCTTGCGAGGATGCTACGTTGTTGAAGCGGATGGGTTGTCGTTAAGCCCATTGGTCCTTTTGAATGGACCATATCTCTAGGCGGGGACTGTGAACCGTTAACACAAAAACGAATTGTGCCCTCAACATGACGGGTGCGATCATACCTGCACTATTGCACCGGATCCCATCAGAACTCCGAAGTTAAGCGTGCTTGGACGAAAGTAGTACTAGGATGGGTGACCCCCTAGGAAGTCCTAGTGTTGCACCCCCTTTTTCAATTTTTTTTGCTCCGGTTAGGGTTGCCAAGATACTTTACCCACCATATTTCTATTATCGAATCCCACGGCACTTTGGGCAAGACAACATCGATTCACGTGGAGGCTGGGCCGGCAAACCGAGGGCGTAGGGCTTGTGACCAGGCCTCCGTCGCTCCGGCGCCCATAACCTCTTATCCGTAACGAGTTACGCGGTGCACAGCATACCGTTGAAAAGCTCTCTGAGGGCTCTACGATGGGGGCAGCTAGTTAGCTTGTTGTGCCCTTTTTGGAGCTCAAAATCGAACGTTTTCATCAGTTTCAGGCTACTTTTCTTCTTTTGCTTTGTTTTACGTCCCGGATCGTACGTCGTGAGTTGTTAAAAGGACGACAACCTTACTCGCCGGACATTAGAGGACCTTACAACCCGTCGATAGATGAGACTTCCTAATAGGTGGAATCCCGTGCGTACAACACCTTCCCGAGCCCGAGAAAGACTTAAACAGTTTATTGATTGTACGAGATGGGTTTGTTTGTCTCTTTCCTTCAGCTTTTCTCAAATTAGCTGAAGCGGATGGGTTGTCGTTAAGCCCATTGGGCCTTTTGAATGGGCCATATCTCTAGGCGGGGACTGTGAACAGTTAACACATAAAGGAATTGTGCCCTCAACATGACGGGTGCGATAATACCAGCACTAATTTACCGGATCCCATCAGAACTCCGAAGTTAAGCATGCTTGGATGAGAGTAGTACTAGAATGGGTGACCCCCTGGGAAGTCCTTGGGTTGCACCCCCCTTTTCAATTTTTCTTGCCACGATTAGGGTTGCCAAGATACTTTACCCACCACATTTCTATTATCGAATCCCACGGCACCTTGGGCAAGACAACTTCGCTTCACGTGGAGGCTGGGCCCGCAAACCGAGGGCGCAGCGCTTATGACCAGGTATTCGTCGTTCCGGTGCCCATAACTTTTGATCCATAAGGAGTTACGCGGCGCACAGCATACCGTTGAAAAGCTCTCCGAGAGCTCTACGGTGGGGGCAGCTAGCTAGCTTGCTTTACCCTTTTTGGAGCTCAAAATTGAACGTTTTTATCCCTTTCGGGCCACTTTTCTTCTTTTGCATTGTTTTACGTCCCGGATCGTACGTCGTGAGCTATTAAAAGGACGACAACCATACTCGCGGGATAGTAGAGGACCTTACAACGCGTCGATATCACGTCTTGCGAGGATGCTGGGTGGTTGAAGCGGATGGGTTGTCATTAAGCCCATTGGGCCTTTTGAATGGGCCATCTCTCTAGGCTGGGTCTGTGAACCGTTAACACAAAGGAATTGTGACCTCAACATGACAGGTGCGATCATACCAGCACTAATGCACCGGATCCCATCAGAACCCTGAAGTAAAGCGTGCTTTGGCAAGAGTAGTACTAGGATGGGTGACCCCCTGGGAAGTCCTCGTGTTGCAACCCTCTTTTCAATTTTTTTTGCTCCGGTTAGGATTGCCAAGATACTTTATCCACCACATTTCTATTATCGAATCCCACGGTACCTTGGCCAAGACAACTTCGCTTCATGTGGAGGATAGACAAGCAAACCGAGGGCATAGGACTTTTGACTAGGTCTTCGTTACTCTGGTGCCTATAACTTTTGATCCGTAAGGAGTTACGCGGCGCACAGCATACCGTTGTAAAGCTCTCGGAGAGCTCTACGACGGGGGCAGCAAGCTAGCATGCTGTGCCCTTGTTGGAGCTCAAAATCGAACGTTTTCATCAGTTTCAGGCCACTTTTCATCTTTTGCTTTGTTTTACGTCCCGGATCGTACGTCGTTAGCTGTTAAAAGGACGACAACCTTACTCACGGGACATTAGAGGACCTTACAACGCGTCGATATCACGTCTTGCGAGGATGCTGGGTTGTTGAAGCGGATGGCTTGTCGTTAAGCCCATTAGGCCTTCTGAATTGGCTATCTCTCTAGGCTGGGTCTGTGAATCGTCAACACATAATGGAATTGCGCCCTCAACATGACGGGTGAGGTCATACCAACACTAATGCACCGGATCCCATCAGAACTCCGAAGTTAAGCGTGCTTGGACGAGAGTAGTACTAGGATGGGTGACCCCCTGGGAAGTCCTCGTGTTGTACCCCTCATTTCAATTTTTTTTGCTCCGGTTAGCGTTGCCAAGATACTTTATCCACCACATTTCTAATATCGAATCCCATGGCACCTTGGGCAAGACAACTTCGCTTCACGTGGAGGCTGGGACCGCAAACCGATGGCGTAGGGCTTGTGACCAGGTCTCTGTAGCTCCGATGCCCATAACTTTTGATACGTAAGGAGTTACGCGGTGCACAGCATACCGTTGGAAAGCTCTCCGAGAGCTCTATGATGGGGGCAGATAGCTAGCTTGCTGTACCCTTTTTGGATCTCAAAATCAAACGTTTTTATCAGTTTCGGGCCACTTTTCTTCTTTTGCTTTGTTTTACGTCCCCGATCGTACGTCGTCAGCTGTTAAAAAGATGACAACCTTAATCGTGGGACATTAGAGGACCTTACAACGCGTCGGTATCACGTATTGTGAGGATGCTGCGTTGTTGAAGAGGATGGGTTGTCGTTAAGCCCATTGGGCCTTTTGAATGGGCCATATCTCTAGGCGGGGACTGTGAACCGTTAACACATAAAGGAATTGTGCCGTCAACATGACGGGTGCGATCATACCAGAACTAATGCATCGGATCCCACCAGAACTCCGAGGTTAAGCGTGCTTGGACGAGAGTAGTACTAGGATGGGTGACCCCCTAGGAAGACTTCGTGTTGCACACCCCTTTTAAATGTTTTTTGCTCCGGTTAGGGTTGCCAAGATACTTTACCCACCACATTTCTATTATCGAATCCCACGGCACCTTCGGCAAAGCAACTTCGCTTTACGTGGAGGCTGGGCCAGCAAATTGACGACGTAGGGCATGTGACCAAGTCTCCGTCGCTCCGGTGCCCATAACTTTTGATCTGTAAGAAGTTACGCAGTGCACAGCATACCATTGCAAAGCTATCCGAGAGCTCTACAATGAGGGCAGCCAGCTAGCTTGTTTTGCCATTTTTGGAGCTCAAAATCGAACGTTTTCATCAGTTTCGGGCCACTTTTCTTCTTTTGCTTTGGTTTACGTCCCGGATCGTAAGTCGTGAGCTGTTAAAAGGACTACAACCTTACTCGCGGGACATTAGAGGACCTTACAACGCGTCGAAATCATGTCTTGTGAGGATGCTGCATTGTTGAAGCGGATGGGTTGTCGTTAAGCCCATTGGGCCTTTTGAATGGGCCATATCTCTAGGCGGGGACTGTGAACCGTTAACACATAAAGGAATTGTGCACTCAACATGATGGGTGCGGTCATACCACCCCTAATGCACCGGATCCCATCAGAACTACGAAGTTAAGCGTGCTTGGACGAGAGTAGTACTAGGATGGGTGACCCCCTGGGAAGTCCTCGTGTTGTACCCCCCTTTTCAATTTTTTGTGCTCCGGTTAGGGTTGCCAAGATACTTTGCCCACCACATTTCTATTATCGAATCCCACGGCACCTTGGGCAAAACAACTTCGCTTCACGTGGAGGCTGGGCCCGCAAACCGAGAGCGTAGGGCTTGTGACAAGGTCTCTGTCACTCCGGTGCCCATAACTTTTGATAAATAAGGAGTTACGCGGCGCACAGCATACCGTTGCAAAGCTCTCCGAGAGCTCTATGATGGGGGCAGATAGCTAGCTTCCTGTACCCTTTTTGGAGCTCAATATCGAACGTTTTTATCAATTTCGGGCCACTTTTCTTCTTTTGCTTTGTTTTATGTCCCCGTTCGTACGTCGTCAGCTGTTAAAAAGATGACAACCTTAGTCGTGGAACATTAGAGGACCTTACAACGCGTCGATATCACGTATTTTGAGGATGCTGTGTTGTTGAAGAGGATGGGTTGTCGTTAAGCCCATTGGGCCTTTTGAATGGGCCATATCTCTAGGCGGGGACTGTGAACCGTTAACACATAAAGGAATTGTGCCCTCAACATGACGGGTGCGATAATACCAGCACTAATTTACCGGATCCCATCAGAACTCCGAAGTTAAGCATGCTTGGACGAGAGTAGTACTAATATGGGTGACCCCTGGGAAGTACTCGTGTTGCACCCCCCTTTTCAATTTTTTTTGCCCCGGTTAGGGTTGCCAAGATACTTTACCCACAACATTTCTATTATCGAATCCCACGGCACCTTCGGCAAGACAACTTCGCTTCGCGTAGAGGCTGGGCCCGCAAACCGAGGGCGTCGGGCCTGTAGCCGAGTCTCCGTCGTTCCCGTGCCCATAACTTTTGATCCGTAAGAAGTTATGCGGCGCAAAGCATACTGTTGGAAAGCTCTTCGAAAGCTCTACGACGGGGGCAGCTAGCTAGCTCGCTTTGCCCTTTTTGGAGCTCAAAATCGAACGTTTTTATCCCTTTCGGGCCACTTTTCTTCTTTTGCATTGTTTTACATCCCGGATCGTACGTCGTGAGGTATTAAAAGGACGACAACCTTACTCGCGGGATAGTAGAGGACCTTACAACGCGTCGATATCACGTCTTGCGAGGATGCTACGTTGTTGAAGCGGATGGGTTATCGTTAAGCCCATTGGGCCTTTTGAATGGACCATATCTCTAGGTTGGGACTGTGAACCGTTAACACAAAGGAATTATGCCCTCAACATGACAGGTGCGATCATACCAGCACTAATGCACCGGATCCCATCAGAACTCCGAAGTTAAGGGTGCTTGGATGAGAGTAGTACTAGGATGGGTAACCCCCTGCGAAGTGCTCGTGTTGCACCACCCTTTTCAATTTTTTTTGCTCCGGTTGAGGTTGCCAAGATACTTTACCCCCCACATTTCTATTATCGACTCCCACGCCACCTTGGGCAACACAACTTCGCTTCACGTGGAGGCCAGGCCCGCAAATAGAGGGCATTGGGCTTATGACCAGGTCTCCGTCGCTCCGGTGCCTATAACTTTTGATCCGTAAGGAATTACGCGGCGCACAGCATACCATTGCAAAGCTCTCGGAGAGCTCTACGACGTGGGCAGCAAGCTAGCATACTGTGCCCTTGTTGGAGCTCAAAATTGAACGTTTTCATCAGTTTCAGGCCACTTTTCATCTTTTGCTTTGTTTTACGTCCCGGATCGTACGTCGTGAGCTGTTAAAAGGACAACAACCTAACTCACGGGACATTAGAGGACCTTACAACGTGTCGATATCACGTCTAGCGAGGATGCTGCATTGTTGAAGTGGATAGGTTGTCGTTAAGCCCATTGGGCCTTTTGAATGGGTCATCTCTCTAGGCTGGGACTGCTAACTGTCGACACATAAAGGATTTGTGCCCTCAACATGACGGGTGCGGTCATACCAGCACTAATGCACCGGATCGCATCAGAACTACGAAGTTAAGCGTGCTTGGACGAGAGTAGTACTAGGATGGGTGACCCCCTGGGAAGTCCTCGTGTTGTACCCCTCTTTTCAATTTTTTTTGGTTCGGTTAGGGTTGTCGAGATACTTTACCCACCACATTTCTATTATCGAATCCCACGGCACCTTGGGCAAAACAATTTCGCTTCACGTGGAAGCTGGGACCGCAAACCGATGGCGTAGGGCTTGTGATCAGGTCTCTGTAGCTCCGGTGCCCATAACTTTTGATACGTAAGGAGTTACGTGGCGCACAGCAAACCGTTGGAAAGCTCTCCGAGAGCTCTATGATGGGGGCAGATAGCTAACTTGCTGTACCCTTTTTGGAGCTCAAAATCGAACGTTTTTATCAGTTTCGGGCCACTTTTCTTCTTTTGCTTTGTTTTACGTCCCCGATCGTACGTCGTCAGCTGTTAAAAAGATGACAACCTTAATCGTGGGACATTAGAGGCCCTTACAACGCGTTGATATCACGTCTTGTGAGGATGCTGCGTTGTTGAAGAGGATGGGTTGTCGTTAAGCCCATTGGGCCTTTTGAATGGGCGATCTCTCTAGGCTGGTACTGTGAACCATTAACACATAAAGGAATTGTTCCCTCAACATGACGGGTGCGATCAAACTAACACTAATGCTCCGGATCCCATCAGAACTCCGAAGTTAAGCGTGCTTGGACGAGAATAGTACTAGGATGGGTGACCCCCTAGGAAGTCCTCGTGTTGCACCCCCTTTTCAATATTTTTTGCCCTGGTTAGGGTTGCCAAGATACTTTACCCTCCACATTTCTATTATCGAATCCCACGGCACCTTCGGCAAAGCAACTTCGCTTCACGTGGAGGCTGGTACCGCAAATCGAGGGCGTAGGGCTTGTGACCAGGTCTCCGTGGCTCCAGTGACCATAACTTTTGATCTGTAAGGAGTTACGCGGCGCACAGCATACCGTTGCAAAGCTCTGCGAGAGCTCTACGACGGGGGCAGCCAGCTCGCTTGTTGTGCCCTTTTTGGAGCTCAAAATCGAACGTTTTCATCAGTTTCGGGCCACTTTTCTTCTTTTGCTTTGTTTTACGTCCCGGATCGTACCTCGTGAGCTGTTAAAAGGACTACAACCTTACTCGCGGGACAGTAGAGGGCCCTACAACGCGTCGATATCACGTCTTGGGGGGATGCTGCATTGTTAAAGCGGAAGGGTTGGCGTTAAGCCCAATGGGCCTTTTGAATGGGCCATATCTCTAGGCGGGGACTGTGAACCGTTAAGACATAAAGGAATTGTGCAGTCAATATGAGGGGTGCGATCATACCACCACTAGTGAACCGGATCCCATCAGAACTACGAAGTTAACCGTGCTTGGGCGAGAGCAGTACTAGGATGGGTACCCCCCTGGGAAGTCCTCGTGTTGTACCCCTCTTTTCAATTTTTTGTGCTTCGGTTAGGGTTGCCAAGATACTTTACCCACCACATTTCTATTATCGAATCCCACGGCACCTTGGGCAAAACAACTTTGCTTCACGTGGAGGCTGGGCCCGCAAACCGAGAGCGTAGGGCTTGTGACAAGGTCTCTGTCACTCCGGTGCCCATAACTTTTGATAAATAAGGAGTTACGCGGTGCACAGTATACCGTTGAAAAGCTCTCCGAGAGCTCTATGATGGGGGCAGATAGCTAGCTTCCTGTACCCTTTTTGGAGCTCAAAATCGAACATTTTTATCAATTTCGGGCCACTTTTTTTTCTTTTGCTTTGTTTTATGTCCCCGATCGTACGTCGTCAGTTGTTAAAAAGATGACAACCTTAGTCGTGGAACATTAGAGGACCTTAGAACGCGTCGATATCACGTATTGTGAGGATGCTGTGTTGTTGAAGAGGATGGGTTGTCGTTAAGCCCATTGGGCCTTTTGAATGGGCCATATCTCTAAGCGGGGACTGTGAACAGTTAACACAAAAAGGAATTGTGCACTCAACAAGATGGGTGCGGTCATACCAGCACTAATGCACCGGATCCCATCAGAACTCCGAAGTTAAGCATGCTTGGACGAGAGTAGTACTAGAATGGGTGACCCCCTGGGAAGTCCTCGTGTTGCACCCCCCTTTTCAATTTTTTTTGCCCCGGTTAGGGTTGCCAAGATACTTTACCCACCACATTTCTATTATCGAATCCCACGGCACCTTGGGCAAGACAACTTCGCTTCACGTGGAGGCTGGGCCCGCAAACCGAGGGCGCAGGGCTTGTGACCAGGTCTTCGTCGTTCCGGTGCCCATAACTTTTGAACCGTAAGGAGTTATGCGGCACACAGCATATCGTTGCAAAGCTCTCCGAGAGCTCTGCGATGGGGGTAGCTAGCTAGCTCGTTCTGCCCTTTTTGGAGCTCAAAATCGAACGTTTTTATCCCTTTCGGGCCACTTTTCATCTTTTGCATTGTTTTACGTCCCGGATCGTACGTCGTGAGCTATTAAAAGGACGAAAACCTTACTCGCGGGATAGTAGAGGACCTTACAACGCGTCGATATCACGTCTTGCGAGGATGCTGCGTTGTTGAAGCGGATGGGTTGTCGTTAAGCCCATTGGGCCTTTTGAATGGGCCATATCTCTAGGCTGGGACTGTGAACTGTTAACACAAAGGAATTGTGCCCTCAACATGACAGGTGCGATCAAACCAGCACTAATGCACCGGATCCCATCAGAACTCCGATGTTAAGCGTGCTTGGGCGAGAGTAGTACTAGGATGGGTGACGCCCTGGGAAGTCCTCGTGTTGCACCACCCTTTTCAATTTTTTTTTGCTCCGGTTGAGGTTGCCAAGATACTTTACCCCCCACATTTCTATTATCGAATCCCACGGCACCTTGGGCAATACAACTTCGCTTCACGTGGAGGTAGGCCCGCAAACCGAGGGCGTGGGGCTTGTGACCAGGTCTCAGTCGCTCCGGTGCCTATAACTTTTGATCCGTAAGGAGTTACGCGGCGCACAACATATCGTTGGAAAGCTCTATGAGAGCTCTACGACGTGGGCAGCAAGCTAGCGTACTATGCCCTTGTTGGAGCTCAAAATTGAACGTTTTCATCAGTTTCAGGCCACTTTTCATCTTTTGCTTTGTTTTCCGTCCCGGACCGTACGTCGTGAGCTGTTAAAAGGACGACAGCCTTACTCACGGGATATTAGAGGACCTTACAACGCGTCGATATCACGTCTTGCGAGGATGCTGCGTTGTTGAAGCGGATGTGTTGTCGTTAAGCCTATTGGTCCTTTTCAATGGGCCATATCTCTAGGCGGGGATTGTGAACCGTTAACACATAAAGGAATTGTGCCCTCAACATGACGGGTGCGGTCATACCAGCACTAATGCATCGGATCCCATCAGAACTACGAAGTTAAGCGTGCTTGGACAAGAGTAGTACTAGGATGGGTGACCCCCTGGGAAGTCCTCGTGTTGTTCCCCTCTTTTCAATTTTTTTTGGTCCGGTTAGGGTTGCCAAGATACTTTACCCACCAAATTTCTATTATCGAATCCCACGGCACCTTGGGCAAAACAATTTCGCTTCACGTGGAAGCTGGGACCGCAAACCGATGGCGTAGGGCTTGTGACCAGGTCTCTGTAGCTCCGGTGCCCATAACTTTTGTTACGTAAGGAGTTACGCGACGCACAGCAAACCGTTGGAAAGCTCTCCGAGAGCTCTATGATGGGTGCAGATAGCTAGCTTGTTGTACCCTTTTTGGAGCTCAAAATCGAATGTTTTTATCAGTTTCGGGCCACTTTTCTTCTTTTGCTTTGTTTTACGTCCCCGATCGTACGTCGTCAGCTGTTAAAAAGATGACAACCTTAATCGTGGGACATTAGAGGACCTTACAATGCGTCGATATCACGTATTGTGAGGATGCTGCGTTGTTGAAGAGGATGGGTTGTCGTTAAGCCCATTGGGCCTTTTGAATGGGCCATATCTCTAGGCGGGGACTGTGAACCGTTAACACATAAAGGAATTGTTCCCTCAACATGACGGGTGCGATCATACTAGCACTAATGCACCGGATCGCATCAGAACTCCGAAGTTAAGCGTGCTTGGAGGAGAGTAGTACTAGGATGGGTGACCCCCTCAGAAGACCTCGTGTTGCACACCCCTTTTCAATTTTTTTTGGTTCGGTTAGGGTTGTCGAGATACTTTACCCACCACATTTCTATTATCGAATCCCACGGCACCTTGGGCAAAACAATTTCGCTTCACGTGGAAGCTGGGACCGCAAACCGATGGCGTAGGGCTTGTGATCAGGTCTCTGTAGCTCCGGTGCCCATAACTTTTGATACGTAAGGAGTTACGTGGCGCACAGCAAACCGTTGGAAAGCTCTCCGAGAGCTCTATGATGGGGGCAGATAGCTAACTTGCTGTACCCTTTTTGGAGCTCAAAATCGAACGTTTTTATCAGTTTCGGGCCACTTTTCTTCTTTTGCTTTGTTTTACGTCCCCGATCGTACGTCGTCAGCTGTTAAAAAGATGACAACCTTAATCGTGGGACATTAGAGGACCTTACAACGCGTCGATATCACGTATTGTGAGGATGCTGCGTTGTTGAAGAGGATGGGTTGTCGTTAAGCCCATTGGGCCTTTTGAATGGGCCATATCTCTAGGCGGGGACTGTGAACCGTTAACACATAAAGGAATTGTGCCCTCAACATGACGGGTGCGATCATACCAGCACTAATGCACCGGATCCCATCAGAACTCCGAAGTTAAGCGTGCTTGGACGAGAATAGTACTAGGATGGGTGACCCCCTAGGAAGACCTCGTGTTGCACACCCCTTTTCAATGTTTTTTGCTCCGGTTAGGGTTGCCAAGATACTTTACCCTCCACATTTCTATTATCGAATCCCACGGCACCTTCGGCAAAGCAACTTCGCTTCACGTGGAGGCTGGTACCGCAAATCGAGGGCGTAGGGCTTGTGACCAGGTCTCCGTCGCTCCGGTGTCCATAACTTTTGATCCGTAAGGAGTTACGCGGCGCACAGCATACCGTTGCAAAGCTCTCCGAGAGCTCTACGACGGGGGCAGCTAGCTAGCTTGTTGTGCCCTTTTTGGAGCTCAAAATCGAACGTTTTCATCAGTTTCGGGCCACTTTTCTTCTTTTGCTTTGTTTTACGTCCCGGATCGTACGTCGTGAGCTGTTAAAAGGACTACAACCTTACTCGCGGGACAGTAGAGGACCTTACAACGCGTCGATATCATGTCTTGTGACGATGCTGCATTGTTGAAGCGGATGGGTTGTCGTTAAGCCCATTGGGCCTTTTGAATGGGCCATATCTCTAGGCGGGGACTGTGAACCGTTAACACATAAAGGAATTGTGCACTCAACATGATGGGTGCGGTCATACCAGCACTAATGCACCGGATCCCATCAGAACTACGAAGTTAAGCGTGCTTGGACGAGAGTAGTACTAGGATGGGTGACCCCCTGGGAAGTCCTCGTGTTGTACCCCTCTTTTCAATTTTTTGTGCTTCGGTTAGGGTTGCCAAGATACTTTACCCACCACATTTCTATTATCGAATCCCACGGCACCTTGGGCAAAACAACTTTGCTTCACGTGGAGGCTGGGCCCGCAAACCGAGAGCGTAGGGCTTGTGACAAGGTCTCTGTCACTCCGGTGCCCATAACTTTTGATAAATAAGGAGTTACGCGGTGCACAGTATACCGTTGAAAAGCTCTCCGAGAGCTCTATGATGGGGGCAGATAGCTAGCTTCCTGTACCCTTTTTGGAGCTCAAAATCGAACATTTTTATCAATTTCGGGCCACTTTTTTTTCTTTTGCTTTGTTTTATGTCCCCGATCGTACGTCGTCAGTTGTTAAAAAGATGACAACCTTAGTCGTGGAACATTAGAGGACCTTAGAACGCGTCGATATCACGTATTGTGAGGATGCTGTGTTGTTGAAGAGGATGGGTTGTCGTTAAGCCCATTGGACCTTTTGAATGGGCCATATCTCTAAGCGGGGACTGTGAACAGTTAACACAAAAAGGAATTGTGCACTCAACATGATGGGTGCGGTCATACCAGCACTAATGCACCGGATCCCATCAGAACTCCGAAGTTAAGCATGCTTGGACGAGAGTAGTACTAGAATGGGTGACCCCCTGGGAAGTCCTCGTGTTGCACCCCCCTTTTCAATTTTTTTTGCCCCGGTTAGGGTTGCCAAGATACTTTACCCACCACATTTCTATTATCGAATCCCACGGCACCTTGGGCAAGACAACTTCGCTTCACGTGGAGGCTGGGCCCGCAAACCGAGGGCGCAGGGCTTGTGACCAGGTCTTCGTCGTTCCGGTGCCCATAACTTTTGATCCATAAGGAGTTATGCGGCGCACAGCATACCGTTGCAAAGCTCTCCGAGAGCTCTACGATGGGGGTAGCTAGCTAGCTCGTTCTGCCCTTTTTGGAGCTCAAAATCGAACGTTTTTATCCCTTTCGGGCCACTTTTCTTCTTTTGCATTGTTTTACGTCCCGGATCGTACGTCGTGAGCTATTAAAAGGACGAAAACCTTACTCGCGGGATAGTAGAGGACCTTACAACGCGTCGATATCACGTCTTGCGAGGATGCTGCGTTGTTGAAGCGGATGGGTTGTCGTTAAGCCCATTGGGCCTTTTGAATGGGCCATATCTCTAGGCTGGGACTGTGAACTGATAACACAAAGGAATTGTGCCCTCAACATGACAGGTGCGATCAAACCAGCACTAATGCACCGGATCCCATCAGAACTCCGAAGTTAAGGGTGCTTGGACGAGAGTAGTACTAGGATGGGTAACCCCTCGGGAAGTCCTCGTGTTGCACCACCCTTTTCAATTTTTTTTTGCTCCGGTTGAGGTTGCCAAGATACTTTACCCCCCACATTTCTATTATCGAATCCCACGGCACCTTGGGCAAGACAACTTCGCTTCACGTGGACACTAGGCCAACAAACCGAGGGCGTAGGGCTTGTGACCAGGTTTTCGTCGCTCCGGTGCCTATAAATTTTGATCCGTAAGGAGTTACGTAGCGCACAGCATATCGTTGCAAAGCTCTCGGAGAACTCTACGACGGGGGCAGCGAGCTTGCTTGTTGTGCCCTTTTTGGAGCCCAAAATCGAATGTTTTCATCAGTTTCAGGCCACTTTTCATCTTTTGCTTTGTTTTACGTCCCGGATTGTACGTCGTGAGCTGTTAAAAGGACGACAGCCTTACTCACGGGATATTAGAGGACCTTACAACGCGTCGATATCACGTCTTGCGAGGATGCTGCGTTGTTGAAGCGGATGTGTTGTCGTTAAGCCTATTGGGCCTTTTCAATGGGCCATATCTCTAGGCGGGGATTGTGAACCGTTAACACATAAAGGAATTGTGCCCTCAACATGACGGGTGCGGTCATACCAGCACTAATGCATCGGATCCCATCAGAACTACGAAGTTAAGCGTGCTTGGACAAGAGTAGTACTAGGATGGGTGACCCCCTGGGAAGTCCTCGTGTTGTTCCCCTCTTTTCAATTTTTTTTGGTCCGGTTAGGGTTGCCAAGATACTTTACCCACCAAATTTCTATTATCGAATCCCACGGCACCTTGGGCAAAACAATTTCGCTTCACGTGGAAGCTGGGACCGCAAACCGATGGCGTAGGGCTTGTGACCAGGTCTCTGTAGCTCCGGTGCCCATAACTTTTGTTACGTAAGGAGTTACGCGGCGCACAGCAAACCGTTGGAAAGCTCTCCGAGAGCTCTATGATGGGTGCAGATAGCTAGCTTGTTGTACCCTTTTTGGAGCTCAAAATCGAACGTTTTTATCAGTTTCGGGCCACTTTTCTTCTTTTGCTTTGTTTTACGTCCCCGATCGTACGTCGTCAGCTGTTAAAAAGATGACAACCTTAATCGTGGGACATTAGAGGACCTTACAATGCGTCGATATCACGTATTGTGAGGATGCTGCGTTGTTGAAGAGGATGGGTTGTCGTTAAGCCCATTGGGCCTTTTGAATGGGCCATATCTCTAGGCGGGGACTGTGAACCGTTAACACATAAAGGAATTGTTCCCTCAACATGACGGGTGCGATCATACTAGCACTAATGCACAGGATCCCATCAGAACTCCGAAGTTAAGCGTGCTTGGAGGAGAGTAGTACTAGGATGGGTGACCCCCTCAGAAGACCTCGTGTTGCACACCCCTTTTCAATGTTCTTTGCTCCGGTTAGGGTTGCCAAGATACTTTACCCACCACATTTCTATTATCGAATCCCACGGCACCTTCGGCAAAGCAACTTTGCTTCACGTGGAGGCTGGGACCGCAAATCGAGGGCGTAGGGCTTGTGACCAGGTCTCCGTCGCTCCGGTGCCCATAACTTTTGATCCGTAAGGAGTTACGCGGCGCACAGCATACCATTGCAAAGCTCTCCGAGAGCTCTACGACGGGGGCAGCCAGCTAACTCGTTGTGCCCTTTTTGGAGCTCAAAATCGAACGTTTTCATCAGTTTCGGGCCACTTTTCTTCTTTTGCTTTGTTTTACGTCCCGGATCGTACGTCGTGAGCTGTTAAAAGGACTACAACCTTACTCGCGGGACAGTAGAGGACCTTACAACCCGTCGATATCATGTCTTGTGAGGATGCTGCATTGTTGAAGCGGATGGGTTGTCGTTAAGCCCATTGGGCCTTTTGAATGGGCCATATCTCTAGGCGGGGACTGTGAACCGTTAACACATAAAGGAATTGTGCACTCAACATGGTGGGTGCGGTCATACCAGCACTAATGCACCGGATCCCATCAGAACTACGAAGTTAAGCGTGCTTGGACGAGAGTAGTACTAGGATGGGTGACCCCCTGGGATGTCCTCGTGTTGTACCCCTCTTTTCAATTTTTTGTGCTCCGGTTAGGGTTGCCAAGATACTTTACCCACCACATTTCTATTATCGAATCCCACGGCACCTTGGGCAAAACAACTTCGCTTCACGTGGAGGCTGGGCCCGCAAACCGAGAGCGTAGGGGTTGTGACAAGGTCTCTGTCACTCCGGTGCCCATAACTTTTGATTAATAACGAGTTACGCGGCGCACAGCATACCGTTGAAAAGCTCTCCGAGAGCTCTATGATGGGGGCAGATAGCTAGCTTCCTGTACCCTTTTTGGAGCTCAAAATCGAACGTTTTTATCAATTTAGGGCCACTTTTCTTCTTTTACTTTGTTTTATGTCCCTGATCGTACGTCGTCAGCTGTTAAAAAGAGGACAACCTTAGTCGTGGAACATTAGAGGACCTTAGAACGCGTCGATATCACGTATTGTGAGGATGCTGTGTTGTTGAAGAGGATGGGTTGTCGTTAAAACCATTGGGCCTTTTGAATGGGCCATATCTCTAGGCGGGGACTGTGAACAGTTAACATATAAAGGAATTGTGCCCTCAACATGACGGGTGCGATAATACCAGCACTAATTTACCGGATCCCATCAGAACTCCGAAGTTAAGCATGCTTGGACGGGAGTAGTACTAGAATGGGTGACCCCCTGGGAAGTCCTCATGTTGCACCCCCCTTTTCAATTTTTTTTGCACCGGTTAGAGTTGCTAAGATACTTTATCCACCACATTTCTATTATTGAATCCCACGGCACCTTGGGCAAGACAACTTCGCTTCACGTGGAGGCTGGGCCCACAAACCGAGGGCGGAGGGCATGGGACCAGGTCTTCGGCGCTCCGGTCCCCATAACTTTTGATCCATAAGGAGTTATGCGGCGCATAGCATACCGTTGCAAAGCTCTCTGAGAGCTCTACGATGGGGGTAGCTAGGTAGCTCGCTTTGCCCTTTTTGGAGCTCAAAATCGAACGTTTTTATCCCTTTCGGGCCACTTTTCTTCTTTTGCATTGTTTTACGTCCCGGATCGTACGTCGTGAGCTATTAAAAGGACGACAACCTTACTCGCGGGATAGTAGAGGACCTTATAACGCGTCGATATCACGTCTTGCGAGGATGCTGCGTTGTTGAAGCGGATGGGTTGTCGTTAAACCCATTGGGCCTTTTGAATGGGCCATATCTCTAGGCTGGGACTGTGAACCGTTAACACAAATGAATTGTGCCCTCAACATGACAGGTGCGATCATACCAGCACTAATGCACCGGATCCCATCAGAACTCCGAAGTTAAGGGTGCTTGGACGAGAGTAGTACTAGGATGGGTAACCCCCCGGGAAGTCCTCGTGTTGCACCACCCTTTTCAATTTTTTTTGCTCCGGTTGAGGTTGCCAAGATACTTTACCCCCCACATTTCTATTATCGAATCCCACGGCACCTTGGGCAATACAACTTCGCTTCACGTGGAGGTAGGCCCGTAAACCGAGGGCGTAGGGCTTGTGACCAGGTCTCCGTCGCTCAGGTGCCTATAACTTTTGATCCGTAAGGAGTTACGCGGCGCACAACATACCGTTGCAAAGCTCTCGGAGAGCTCTACGACGTGGGCAGCAAGCTAGCGTACTGTGCCCTTGTTGGAGCTCAAAATCGAACATTTTCATCAGTTTCAGGCCACTTTCATCTTTTGCTTTGTTTTACGTCCCGGATCGTCCGTCGTGAGCTGTTAAAAGGACGACAACCTTACTCGCGGGACATTAGCGGATCATACAACGCGTCGATATCACGTCTTGCGAGGATGCTGCGTTGTTGAAGTGGATGGGTTGTCGTTAAGCCCATTGGGCCTTTTGAATGGGCCATATCTCTAGGCGGGGATTGTGAACCGTTAACACATAAAGGAATTGTGCCCTCAACATGACTGGTGCGGTCATACCAGCACTAATGCACCGGATCCCATCAGAACTACGAAGTTAAGCGTGCTTGGACGAGAGTAGTACTAGGATGGGTGACCCCCTGGGAAGTCCTCGTGTTGTACCCCTCTTTTCAATTTTTTTTGGTCCGGTTAGGGTTGCCAAGATACTTTACCCACCACATTTCTATTATCGAATCCCACGGCACCTTGGGCAAAACAACTTCGCTTCACGTGGAAGCTGGGACCGCAAACCGATGGCGTAAGGCTTGTGACCAAGTCTCTGTAGCTCCGGTGCCCATAACTTTTGATACGTAAGGAGTTACGCGGCGCACAGCAAACCGTTGGAAAGCTCTCCGAGAGCTCTATGATGGGGGCAGATAGCTAGCTTACTGTACCCTTTTTGGAGCTCAAAATCGAACGTTTTTATCAGTTTCGGGCCACTTTTCTTCTTTTGCTTTGTTTTACGTCCCGGATCGTACGTCGTGAACTGTTAAAAGGACTACAACCTTACTCGCGGGACAGTAGAGGACCTTACAACGTGTCGATATCATGTCTTGTGAGGATGCTGCATTGTTGAAGCGGATGGGTTGTCGTTAAGCCCATTGGGCCTTTTGAATGGGCCATATCTCTAGGCGGGGACTGTGAACCATTAACACATAAAGGAATTGTGCCCTCAATATGATGGGTGCGGTCATACCAGCACTAATGCACCGGATCCCATCAGAACTACAAAGTTAAGCGTGCTTGGACGAGAGTAGTACTAGGATGGGTGACCCCCTGGGAAGTCCTCGTGTTGTACCCCTCTTTTCAATTTTTTGTGCTCCGGTTAGGGTTGCCAAGATACTTTACCCACCACATTTCTATTATCGAATCCCACGGCACCTTGGGCAAAACAACTTCGCTTCTTGTGGAGGCTGGGCCCGCAAACCGAGAAAGTAAGGCTTGTGACCAGGTCTCTGTCACTCCGGTGCCCATAACTTTTGATAAATAAGGAGTTATGCGGCGCACAGCATACCGTTGCAAAGCTCTCCGAGAGCTCTATGATGTGGGCAGATAGCTAGCTTGCTGTACCCTTTTTGGAGCTTAAAATCGAAAGTTTTTATCAATTTCGGGCCACTTTTCTTCTTTTGCTTTGTTTTATGTCCCCGATCGTACGTCGTCAGCTGTTAAAAAGATGACAACCTTAGTCGTGGAACATTAGAGGACCTTGCAACGCGTCGATATCACGTATTGTGAGGATGCTGTGTTGTTGAAGATGATGGGTTGTCGTTAAGCCCATTGGGCCTTTTGAATGGGCCATATCTCTAGGCGGCGACTGTGAACCGTTAACACATAAAAAAATTGTGCCCTCAACATGACGGGTGCGATCATACCAGCACTAATGAACCGGATCCCATCAGAACTCCGAAGTTAAGCGTGCTTGGACGAGAGTAGTACTAGGATGGGTGACCGCCTGGGAAGTCCTCGTGTTGCACACCCCTTTTCAATGTTTTTTGCTCCTGTTAGGGTTGCCAAGATACTTTACCCACCACATTTCTATTATCGAATCCCACGGCACCTTGGGCAAAGCAACTTCGCTTCACGTGGAGGCTGGGACCGCAAATCGAGGGCGTAGGGCTTGTGACCAGGTCTCCGTCGCTCCGGTGCCCATAACTTTTGATCCGTAAGGAGTTACACGGTGCAAAACATATCGTTACAAAGCTCTCCGAGAGCTCTACGACGGGAGCAGCCAGCATGCTTGCTTTGCCCTTTTTGGAGTTCAAAATCGAACGTTTTCATCAGTTTTGGGCCACTTTTCTTCTTTTGCTTTGTTTTACGTCCCGGATCGTACGTCGTAAGCTGTTAAAAGGACGACAACCTTACTCGCAGGACATTAGAGGACCTTAGAACGCGTCGATATCATGTCTTGTAAGGATGCTGCATTGTTGAAGTGGATGGGTTGTCGTTTAGCCCATTGGGCCTTTTGAATGGGTCATATCTCTAGGCTGGGACTGTGAACCGTTAACACATAAAAGAATTGTGCCCTCAACATGACGGGTGTGATCATACCAGCACTAATGCACCGGATCCCATCAGAACTTCGAAGTTAAGCGTGCTTGGGCGAGAGTAGTACTAGGATGGGTGACCCCCTGAGAAGTCCTCGTGTTGCACCCCCAGTTTCATTTTTTTTTGCTCCGGTTAGGGTTGCCAAGATAGTTTACCCGCCACATTTCTATTATCGAATCCCACGGCACCTTGGGCAAGACAACTTCGCTTCACGTGGAGGTTGGACCAGCAAACCGAGGGCGTACGGCTTGTGACCAGGCCTCCTTCGCTCCGGTGCCCATAACTTTTGATCCATAAGTAGTTACGCGGCACACAGTGTACCGTTGCAAAGCCCTCCGAGAGCTCTACGATGGGGGCAACTAGCTAGTTTTCTTTGCCCTTTTTGGAGCTCAAAATCGAACGTTTTCATCAGTTTCGGGCCACTTTTCTTCTTTTGCTTTGTTTTACGTCAAGGATCGTACGTCGTGAGCGGTTAAAAGGATGACAACCTTACTCGCGGGACATTAGAGGACCTTACAACGCGTCGATATCACGTCTTGCGAGGATGCTGCGTTGTTGAAGCGGATGGGTTGTTGTTAAGCTCATTGGGCCTTTTGAGTGGGCCATATCTCTAGGCGGGGACTGTGAACCGTTAGCACATAAAGGAATTGTGCCCTCGACATGACGGGTCCGATCATACCAGCACTAATGCAGTGGATCCCATCAGAACACCGAAGTTAAGGGTGCTTGGACGAGAGTAGTACAAGGATGGGTGACCCCCTGGGGAGTCCTCGTGTTGCACCCCCCTTTTCAATTTTTTTGACCCGGTTAGGCTTGGCAAGATATTTTACACGCCACATTTCTATTATCAAATCCCACGGCACCTTGGGCAAGACTCCTTCGCTTCACGTGGAGGCTGGGCCCTCAAACCGAGGGCGTTGGGCTTGTGACCAGGTCTCTGTCGCTCTGGTGCCCATAACTTTTGTTCCTTAAGTTGTTACGCTGTGCATAGCATACCGTTGCAAAGCTCTCCGAGAGCTCTACGACGTGGGCAGCTAGCTAGCTCGCTATGCCCCTTTTGGAGCTTAAAATTGAACATTTTCATCAGTTTCAGGCCACTTTTCTTCTTTTGCTTCGTTTTACGTCCCGAATCGTACGTCGTGAGCTGTTAAAAGGACGTCAACCTTACTCACGGGACGTTAGAGGACCTTACAACGCGACGATATCACGTCTTGCGAGGATGCTGCGTTGTTGAAGCGGATTAGTTGTCGGTAAGCCCATTAGGCCTTTTGAATGGGCCATATCTCTAGGCGGGGACTGTGAACCGTTAACACATAAAGGAATTGTGCCCTCAACATGACGGGTGCGATCATACCAGCACTAATGCACCAGATCCCATTAGAACTCCGAAGTTAAGCGTGCTTGGACGACAGTAGTACTAGGATCGGTGACCCCCTAGGAAGTCTTAGTGTTGCACCCCACTTTTCAATTTTTTTTGCTCCGGTTAGGGTTGCCAAGATACTTTATCCACCACATTTCTATTATCGAATCCCATGGCACCTTGGGCAAGACAACTTCGCTTCACGTGGAGGCTGAGCCAGCAAACCGAGGGCGTAAGGCTCCATCGCTCCGGTACCCAAAACTTTTGATCCGTAAGGAGTTACGTAGCGCACAGCATACCGTTGCAAAGTTCTCCGAGAGCTCTACGACGGGGGCAGCCAGCTTGCTTGTTGTGCCCTTTTTGGAGCACAAAATCGAACGTTTTCATCAATTTTGGGCCACTTTTCTTCATTTGCATTGTTTTACGTCCCAAATCGTACGTCGTGAGCTGTTAAAAGGACGACAACCTTACTCGTGGGACATTAGAGGACCTTATAATGCATCGATATCACGTCCTGCGAGGATGCTGCATTGTTGAAGCGGATGGGTTGTCGTTAAGCCCATTGGTCCTTTTGAATGGGCCATATCTCTAGGCGGGGACTGTGAACCGTTAACACATAAAGGAATTGTGCCCTCAACATGACGGGTGCGATCATACCAGCACTAATGCACCGGATCCCATCAGAACTACGAAGTTAAGCGTGCTTGGACGAGAGTAGTACTAGGATGGATGACCCCCTGGGAAGTCCTCGTGTTGCACCCCTCTTTTCAATTTTTTTTGCTCCGGTTAGGGTTGCCAAGATACTTTACCCACCACATTTCTATTATCAAATCCCACGGCACCTTGGGCAAGACAACTTCGCTTCACATGGAGGCTGGGCCCGCAAACCGAGGGCGTAGGGCTTGTGACTAGGTCTCCGTCGCTCCAGTGCCCATAGCTTTTGATCCGTAAGTAGTTACGCGGCGCACAACATACCATTGCAAATCTCTCCGAGAGCTCTACGATGGGGGCAGCTAGCTAGCTTGCTGTGTGTGATAACCCGAACCCGGCTTGCATTTAATGACATTTAATTGCATTTAATTAAGTATTATCTTAAATGTTAGCATTGAATTATGTGTTTATTTTTGGTTAAACATTTAATTGTAGCTTTATTTTCATATTTCTTTTGGAAGTAATTAAAATAATACTTGAGTTAATTATTTTAAAGGAATATCACCAACATCTCATATTTATGTCAATCGATTTTAGTTTTCTTGCACTTAAATGCTCGGATTTCACTTAAATGAAAATTAGCTCCGAGCTGGAGTAAATTTTAAACTGTGATGCTTTCCAAAAATGATATATTTCTTAGATTCTTTGAGATTTAATTGTTATTCTTCTATTGACGCAAAGTGCATAGCATATCGAGAGAGATAGTTAGGAAATGAATTCGAGTCCTCAACAAATAGTGAAAACTAGTATTTAGTATCTTAATTTTAATATTTTAGTTGTTGTTAGCTAGAATTAAAATTATGTTACATGTTTTAGCCCTAAAATGCCTAAAATAAGCCTATTTTACCAAGTTAAGTTAGTTTGACCAAAGCTTGACCAATTTGACTTGTTGCCCTCTTTTAAAATAGCTTAAAATAGCACAAAAATAAAAAAAAGGCTGAAAACAGAGCTGGGCAGAAGCAAGAAAGGCCGAAAAAATTAAGGAGAAAAAAAAGAAAAGCTCAACTTCAAATCTTCGATTCTTCGCGTGCGCTTGTGCGGGGTGGTTTCTGAGGCACTCTACGAGGTTTTCCTAGCATCTAGGAGCGTCTAAGGTGAGGGTTTCATTGTTATTTGCGCATTTGAAAATTTTGTATCTAAACTTTGAATTTTGGATTTTATGCGTAGATTGTTGTTTTAATCATTTTGTTGCTTAAAGAATGCCCTTTGTTGATTGTAGAACATGTCTTTATAGCTTTTTAACATTTTATGTGGTTAAATGTTGAGATTGCAATTTAAATTGGTTGTTGAATAGTGTTTTATGAATAGTAAACCTTTGAAACGATAAAGTTGCTCCGTTATGCTGTCCGTTGATGCAGAAATGTGCTAGATATGCTAGAATGCCTAAATGTGTGGTTTAATTGGAATGTGTAATAGAAAAACAGAGAAAAATGGCTTAGTGAAAGTCGGGGTCGTTTAGGTCGAGTTTGGCGTTTTCTCATTTTGCGTGTTGGCATTGTTTCGGGAGGCCATGGAAGTACTTTTGGTGCGATTATGGCATTGGTTGGGTGTTTGGTTGATATAGTTGTAGTTCAAATGAGCAAAGGGGGAAATCGGGACTTTGCGTGAATTTTAGGGTAAAGTAGGATTTTGGGGTCTTTAGACGTGCCTTATGGTGACCTAAGAGGATTGGTGAAGTCGGTTTCCAAAGCTCGTGGCTCGTTTGAAAGTAGTAGTGTTTTGAAGTTGGGGTCATTTTCGTGATTTTGTGTGTTTTCATAGAATATTGCTTATAGTATGTTTATATTGATTATAGAATGCTTATATTGCTCATAGAATGATTATATTGATTATAGAATGATTATATTGCTTATAGAATGCTTATGTTGCCTATAGAAAGCTTGTTAATGCTTATTACGTTTGTTAGAGTTGATTATTGATTGAAATGTTTATCAATTGTTGAGAATGCTTGATATCGCTCGTTTATCGCCTTGTATCGAGTCTTGCATTGCATAGTGTCTCGCACGTGAGTGATGGGCCTCTCTGGGTAGCCTGGGGTTGCCAGTGTTGGTTGTTCTAGCTCCGTTGCTATTCCCTTTCTCGCTTGGGTTGCCTCCCAGGGAGATTTGGGTCGTAGAATTGATGGATACTTCCGGGGTATTCCAAACTGGTGTTATAAGATAGTTTGGGCCGGCGCGTCATCGTTAATGTCATCGGAATCGTGATCGGTACATTACTCGCTCGAGTGAACCATAGCCTTCAGAGTGTGGTATAACTTTGAATGGTTGTGTTAATGCTTTCAGTAATTGCTTATTGTATTGATTGTTTGTCTCGATTGCTTACTTATCAGTTAAATTGCTTAATTGACTTATTTACATTGCACGAATTTCTTTCTCTCCAACTCGAAATCTGTCTCGCCCTCACTCAGTATACGTGTTGTGTATACTCACTCCTCACCACCACATTTCAGGAAATGTCATGTTAGTTGGAAGTTCGTGATTATGTGACAGTTCGCGCCTGAAGAGTTGTTTTACGTGCCAATATGGCTTGAGTGTCGAAGTTGCAAAGATATGTGCTTTCATATGTTGTATGTAATTATTGTTAAAAGAAATGTAATTTAATCTAGCTAAGTAGTTGAGGTAGATTGATAAGCTAGTTATGTATTCAGTAGTATAGTTAACCTCGATGCATGTATGTATTTGTCTAAAAGAAAATAGTGAGAATGGTATGATAGTATATTTTATGCAGTAGATTAGTATGAATTAAATGTCAAGTTTGAATGATCTTGAAAAGATGTAAAGAGATAGGTTAGTTTTTAAACTGAAAACGTATATTTATATGCTGTGTTTAGTTGCTGAGAACCAAGGCTCGGATGGCCTTGAGGTGGTTGAATGTTGGAAACGGTGTTGGTCCATTTATATGCTATTCCAGGTTTTACATTTCGCCTAGAAACAGGGGAGACTCCGTCCGTTTTTCACTGAAAATTTATGCCCAGGTTTGGTTTGGGTTGTGATTAAATCGATTGATAGAACTCCCGGTCTCGAGAGGGATCGGGGTGTTACACTGTGCCCTTTTTGGAGCTCAAAATAGAACATTTTCATCAGTTTCGGGCCACTTTTCTTCTTTTGTTTTGTTTTACGTCCCGGATCGTACGTCGTGAGCTGTCAAAAGGACGACAACCTTACTCGCGGGACATTAGAGGACCTTACAACGCGTCAATATCACGTCTTGCGAGGATGCTGCGTTTTTGAAGAGGATGGGTTGTCGTTAAGCCCATTGGACCTTTTGAATGGGCCATATCTCTAGGCGGGGACTGTGAACCGTTAACACATAAAAGAATTGTGCCCTCAACATGACGGGTGCGATCATACCAGCACTAATGCACCGGATCCCATCAGAACTCCGAAGTTAAGCGTGCTTGGGCGAGAGTAGTACTAGGATGGGTGATCCCCTGGGAAGTCCTCGTGTTGCACTCCCCTTATCAAATTTTTTTTCCTCCGGTTAGGGTTGCCAAGATACTTTATCCACCACATTTCTATTATCGAATCGCACGGCACCTTGGGCAAGACAACTTCGCTTCACGTGGAGGCTGGGCCCGCAAACCTAGGGCGTAGGGCTTGTGACCACGTCTCCGTCGCAGCGGTGCCTATAACTTTTGATCCGTAAGGAGTTACGCGGCGCACAACATACCATTGGGAAGCTCTCCGAGAGCTCTACGACGGGGGCAGCTAGCTAGCTTGCTTTGCCCTTTTTTGAGCACAAAATCGAACGTTTTCATCACTTTCTGGCCACTTTTCTTCTTTTGCTTTGTTTTACGTCCCCGATCGTACGTCGTGAGCTGTTAAAAGGACGACAACCTTACTCGCGGGACATTAGAGGACCTTACAATGCGTCGATATCACGTGTTGCGAGGATGCTATGTTGTTGAAGAGGATAGGTTGTCGTTAAGCCCATTGGGCCTTTTGAATGGGCCATATCTCTAGGCAAGGACTGTGAACCGTTAAAACATAAAGGAATTGTGCCCTCAACATGACGGGTGCGATCATAGCAGCACTAATGCACCGGATCCCATCATAACTCCGAAGTTAAGCGTGCTTGGACGAGAGTAGTACTAGGATGGGTGACCCTCTGGGAAGTCCTCGTGTTGCACACCCCTTTTCAATTTTTTTTGCTCCGGTTAGGGTTGCCAAGATACTTTATCAACCACATTTCTATTATCGAATCCCACGGCACCTTGGGCAAGACAATTTTGTTTCACGTGGAGGCTGGGCCCTCAAACCGAGGGCGTGGGGCTTGTGACTAGGTCTCCGTCGCTCCGGTGCCCATAACTTTTGATCCGTTAGGAGTTACGCAGCACACAACATACCGTTGCAAAGCTCTCCGAGAGCTCTACGACAGGGGCAGCAAGCTTGCTCGCTTTGCCCTTTTTGGAGCTCAAAATTGAACGTTTTCATCAGTTTCGCGCCACTTTTCTATTTTGCTCTATTTTCTCATCCCTGATCTTATGTTGGGAGTTGTTAAAAGGACGACAACCTTACTCGCGGGACATTAGAGGACCTTACAACGAGTCGATATTACGTCTTGCGAGGATGTTGCGTTGTTGAAATGGATGGGTTGTCGTTAGGCCCATTGGGCCTTTTGAATGGGCCATATCCCTAGGTTGGGACTGTGAACCGTTAACACATAAAGGAATTGTGCCCTCAACATGACGGGTGCGATCGTAGCAGCACTAATGCACCGGATCCCATCAGAACTGCGAAGTTAAGCGTGATTGGATGAGAGTAGTACTAGGATGGGTGAACCCCTGGGAATTCCTCATCTTGCCCCCCCCTTTTCAATTTTTTTTGCTCCGGTTAGGGTTGCCAAGATACTTTACCCACCACATTTCTATTATCTAATCGTACGACACCTTGGGCAAGACAACTTCGCTTCACGTGGAGGCTGGGCCCGCAAACCGAGGGCGTAGGGCTTGTGACCAGGTCTCCGTCGTTCCGTTGCCTATAACTTTTGATCTGAAAGGAGTTACACAGTGCACATCATACAGTTGCAAAGCTCTCCGAGAGCTCTACGTCGGGGGAAGCAAGCTAGCTTGCTATGCACTTTTTGGAGCTCAAAATCGAACGTTTTCATCAGTTTTGGGCAACTTTTCTTCATTTACTTTTTTTTTCCGTCCCGGATCGTACGTCGTGAGTTATTAAAAGGACGAAAACCTTACTCGCGGCACATTAGAGGACCTTACAACGTGTCGATATCACGTCTTGCGAGGATGCTGCGTTGTTGAAGCGGATGGGTTGTCGTTAAGCCCATTGGGCCTTTTGAATAGGCCATATCTCTAGGCGGGGACTGTGAACCGTTAACACATAAAGGAATTGTGCCCTCAACATGACAGGTGCGATCATACCAACACTAATTCACTGGATCCCATCAGAACTGCGAAGTTAAGCGTGCGTGGACGAGAGTAGTACTAGGATGGGTGACCCCCTGGGAAGTCCTCGTGTTGTACCCCCCTTTTCAATTTTTTTTGCTCCGGTTAGGGTTGCCAAGATACTTTACGCACCATATTTCTATTATCGAATCCCACGGCACCTTGGGCCAGACAACCTCGCTTCACGTGGAGGCTAGGACCGCAAAACGAGGGCGTAGGGCTTGTGACCAGGTCTCCGCCGCTCCGGTGCCCATAACTTTTGATCCGTAAGGAGTTACGCGGCGCACAGTATACTGTTTCAAAGCTCTCCGAGAGCTCTATGATCGGGACAGCAAGCTAGCTTGCTGTGCCCTTTTTGGAGCTCAAAATCAAACGTTTTAATCAGTTCCGGGCCACTTTTCTTCTTTTCTTTTGTTTTACGTCCCCAATCGTACGTCGTGAGCAGTTGAAAGGACGACAACCTTACTCGCGGGACATTAGAGGACCTTAGAACGCGTCGATCTCACGTCTTGCCAGGATGCTGCGTCGTTGAAGAGGATAGGTTGTCGTTAAGCCCATTGGGCCTTTTGAATGGGCCATATCTCTAGGCGAGGACTGTGAACTGTTAAAACATAAAGCAATTGTGCCCTCAACATGACGGGTGCGATCATAGCAGCTCTAATGCACCGGATCCCATCTGAACTCCGAAGTTAAGCGTGCTTGGACGAGAGTAGTACTAAGATGGGTAACCCCCTGGGAAGTCCTTGTGTTGCACCCCCGTTTTCAATTTTTTTTGCTCCAGTTAGGGTTGCCAAGATGCTTTACCCACCACATTTCAATTATCGAATCCCACGGCACCTTGGGTAAGACAACTTCGCTTCACGTGGAGGCTGGGCCCGCAAACCGAGGGCGTAGGGCTTGTGACCAGGTCTCCGTCGCTCCGATGCCTATAACTTTTGATCCGTAAGGAGTTGCGCGGCGCACAGCATACCGTTGCAAAGCTCTCCGAGAGCTCTACGATGGGGCCAACTAGCTAGCTTGCTGTGCTCTTTTTAGAGCTCAAAATCGAACGTTTTAATCAGTTTCGGGCCACTTTTCTTCTTTTGCTTTGTTTTACGTCCCCGATCGTACGTCGTCAGCTGTTAAAAAGACGACAACCTTACTCGCCGGACATTAGAGGACCTTACAAAGCGTCGATATTACGTCTTGCGAGGATGCTACGTTGTTGAAGCTGATGGGTTGTCGTTAAGCCCATTGGGCCTTTTGAATGGGCCATATCTCTAGGCGGGGACTATGAACCGTTAACACATAATGGAATTGTGCCCTCAACATGACGGGTGCGATCATCGCAGCACTAATGCCCCGGCTCCCATCAGAACTGTGAAGTTAAGCGTGCTTGGACGAGAGTAGTACTAGGATCGGTGACCCCTTGGGAAGTCCTCGTGTTCTACCCCCCTTTTCAATTTTTTTTTCTCTGGTTAGGGTTGCCAAGATACTTTACCCACCATATTTCTATTATCGAATCGTACGACACCTTGGGCAAGACAACTTCGCTTCACATGGAGGCTGGGCTGGCAAACCGAGGGCGTAGGGCTTATGACCAGGTCTCCGTCGCTCCGGTGCCTATAACTTTTGAACCGTAAGGAGTTACGCGGTGCACAACATACCGTTGCAAAGCTCTCCGAGAGCTCTATGACGGAGGCAGCAAGCTAGCTTGCTGTGCCGTTTTTGGAGCTCAAACTCGAACGTTTTCATCAGTTTCGGGGCATTTTTCTTCTTTTGCTTTGTTTTACGTCACGGAGCGTACCGCGTGAGCTGGTAAAAGGACGACAAGCTTACTCGCGGGACATTAGAGGACCTTACGACGCGTCGATATCACATCTTGCGAGGATGCTGCGTTGTTGAAGCGGATGGGTTGTCGTTAAGCCCATTGGGCCTTTTGAATGGGCCATATCTCTAGGCTGGGACTGTCAACCGTTAACACATAAAGGAATTGTGCCCTCAACATGACGGGTGCGATCATACCAGTACAAAAGGACCAGATCCCATCAGAACTTCGAAGTTAAGCGTGGTTGGACGAGAGTAGTACCAGGATCGGTGACCCCCTGGGAAGTCCTCGTGTTGCACCCCCTTTTTCAATTTTTTTTGCTCCGGTTAGGGTTGCCAAGATACTTCACCCACCACATTTCTATTATCGAATCGAACGGTACCTTGGGCAAGACAACTTCGCTTCATGTGGAGGCTGGGCCCGCAAACCGAATGTAGGGCTTGTGACCAGGTCTCCGTCGCTCTGGTGCCTATAACTTTTGATCCGTAAGGAGTTACGCAATGCGCAGCATACCGTTGCAAAGCTCTCCGAGAGCTCTATGACGGAGGCAGCAAGCTAGCTTGCTGTGCCGTTTTTGGAGCTCAAACTCGAACGTTTTCATCAGTTTCGGGCCATTTTTCTTCTTTTGCTTTGTTTTACGTCACGGATCGTACGTCGTGAGCTGTTAAAAGGACGACAAGCTTACTCGCGGGACATTAGAGGACCTTACAACGCGTCGATATCACATCCTGCGAGGATGCTGCGTTGTTGAAGCGGATGGGTTGTCGTTAAGCCCAATGGGCCTTTTGAATGGGCCATATCTCTAGGCTGGGACTGTGAACCGTTAACACATAAAGGAATTGTGCCCTCAACATGACGGGTGCGATCATACCAGCACTAATGCACCAGATCCCAACAGAACATCGAAGTTAAGCGTGCATGGACGAGAGTAGTACTAGGATCGGTGACCCCCCGGGAAGTCCTCGTGTTGCACTCCCCTTTTCAATTTTTTTTCCTCCAGTTAGGGTTGCCAAGATACTTTATCCATCACATTTCTATTATCGAATTCCACGGCACCTTGGGCAAGACAACTTTGCTTCACGTGGAGGCTGGGCTCGCAAACCGAGGGCGCAGGACTTGTGACCAGGTCTCCGTCGCTCTGTTGCCCAAAACTTTTGATCCGTAAGGAGTTGCGCGACGCACAGCATACCGTTGGAAAGCTCTCCGAAACCTCCACGACGAGGGTAGCAAGCTAGCTTGCTATCCCGTTTTTGGAGCTCAAAATCGAATGTTTTCATCAGTTTCGGGCCACTTTTCATCTTTTGCTTTGTTTTACGTCACGGATCGTACATCGTGAGCTGTTAAAAGGACGACACCCTTACTTGAGGGACATTAGAGGGCCCTACAACGCATCGATATCACATCTTTCGAGGATGCTGCGTTGTTGAAGCGGATGGGTTGTCGTTAAGCCCATTGAGCCTTTTGAATGGGCCATATCTCTTGGCTGGGACTGTGAACCGTTAACACATAAAGGAATTGTGCCCTCAACATGACGGATGCGATCATACCAGCACTAATGCACCGTATCCCATAAGAACTTCGAAGTTAAGCGTGCATGGACGAGAGTAGTACTAGGATCGGTGACCCCTTGGGAAGTCCTCGTGTTGCACCCCACTTTTCAATTTTTTTGGCTCCGGTTAGGGTTGCTAAGATACTTTACCCACCACATTTCTATTATCAAATCCTACGGCACCTTGGGCAAGACAACTTCGCTTCACGTGGAGGCTGGGCCCGCAGATCGAGGGCACAGGGCTTGTGATCAGGTCTCTGTCGCTCCAGTACCGATAACTTTTGATCCGTAAGGAGTTACGCGGCGCACAGAATATCGTTGCAAAGCTCTCCGAGAGCGCTACGTCGGGGGAAGCAAGCTAGCATGCTATGCACTTTTTGGAGCTCAAAATCGAACGTTTTCATCAGTTTCGGGCCACTTTTCTTCTTTTGCTTTGTTTTCCATCCCGGATCGTACGTCGTGAGCTGTTAAAAGGATGACAACCTTACTCGCGGGACATTAGAGGACCTTACAATGCGTCGATATCACGTCTTGCGAGGATGCTGCGTTGTTGAAGCGGATGGGTTGTCGTTAAGCCCATTGGGCCTTTTGGATGGGCCATATCTCTAGGCGGGGACTGTGAACCGTTAACACATAAAGGAATTGTGCCCTCAACATGACGGGTGCGATCATACCAGCACTAATGCACCGCATCCCATCTGAACTCCGAAGTTAAGCGTGCTTGGACGAGAATAGTACTAGGATGGGTGACCCCCTGGGAAGTCCTCGTGTTGCACCCCCCTTTTCAATTTTTTTTGCTCCGGTTAGGGTTGCCAAGATACTTTATCCACCACATTTCTATTATCGAATCCCACGGCACCTTGGGCAAGACAACTTCGCTTCACGTGGAGGCCAGGCCCGCAAACCTAGGGCGTAGGGATTGTGACTAGATCTCCGCCGCTCCGGTGCCCATAACTTTTGATCCGTAAGGAGTTACGCGGCGCACAGCATACTGTTGCAAAGCTCTCCGAGAGCTCTACGATGGGGACAGCTATCTAGCTTGATGTGCCCTTTTTGGAGCTCAAAATCGAACGTTTTTATCTGTTTCGGGCCACTTTTCATCTTTTGCTTTCTTTTACGTCCCCGATCGTACGTCGTGAGCTGTTAAAAGGACGACAACCTTACTCGCAGGACATTAGAGGACCTTACAATGCGTCGATATCACGTCTTGCGAGGATGCTGCGTTGTTGAAGAGGATAAGTCATCGTTAAGCCCATTGGGCCTTTTGAATGGGCCATATCTCTAGGCAAGGACTGTGAACCGTTAAAACATAAAGCAATTGTGCCCTCAACAAGACGGGTGCGATCATACCAGCACTAATGCACCGGATCCCATCAGAACTCCGAAGTTAAGCGTCCTTGGTCGAGAGTAGTACCAGGATAGGTGACCCCCTGGGAAGTCCTCGTGTTACACCCCCCTTTTCAATTTTTTTTGCTCCGGTTAGGGTTGCGAAGATGCTTTACCCACTACATTTCTATTACCAAATCCCACGGCACCTTTGGCAAGACAACTTCGCTTCGCGTAGAGGCTGGCCCGCAAACCAAAGGCGTAGGGCATGTGACCAGGTCTCCGTAGCTCCTTTGCCTATAACTTTTGATCCGTAAGGAGTTACGCGGCACACAGCATACCATTGCAAAGCTCTCTGAGTGCTCTACGATGGGGCCTGCTTGCTGTGCCGTTTTTGGAGCTCAAAATCGAACGTTTTCATCAGTTTCAGGCCACTTTTCTTCTTTTGCTTTGTTTTACGTGTTGGATCGTACGTCGTGAGCTGTTAAAATGACGACAACCTTACTCGCGGGACATTGGAGGACCTTACAACTCGTCGATATTACGTCTTGCGAGGATGCTGCGTTGTTGAAGCGGATGGGTTGTCGTTAAGCCCATTGGGCCTTTTGAATAGACCATATCTCTGGGCGGGGACTGTGAACCGTTAACACATAAAGGAATTGTGCCCTCAACATGACGGGTGTGATCATACCAGCACTAATGCACCGGATCCCATCAGAACTGCGAAGTTAAGCGTGCTTGGACGAGAGTAGTACTAGGCTGGGTGACCCCCTTGGAAGTCCTCGTGTTGCACCCCCCTTTTCAATTTTTTTTGCTCCGGTTAGGGTTGCCAAGATACTTTACCCACCACATTTCTATTATCGAATCGTACGACACCTTGGGCAAGACAACTTCACTTTACGTGGAGGCTGGGCCCGCAAACCGAGGGCGTAGGGCTTGTGACCAGGTCTCCGTCGCTCCGGTGCCTATAACTTTTGATCTGTAAGGAGTTACGCGGCGCACAGCATACTGTTGCAAAGCTCTCCAAGAGCTCTATGATAGCGACAGCTAGCTATCTTGCTGTGCCCTTTTTGGAGCTCAAAATCGAACGTTTTAATCAGTTTCGGGCCACTTTTCTTCTTTTTCTTTGTTTTACGTCCGCGATCGTACGTCGTGAGATATTAAAAGGACGACAACCTTACTCGCTGGACATTAGAGGACTTTACTACACGTCGATATCACGTCTTGCGAGGATGCTGCGTTGTTGAAGATGATGGGTTGTCGTTAAGCCCATTGGGCCTTTTGAATGGGCCATATCTCTAGGCGGGGACTGTGAACCGTTAAAACAAAAAGGAATTGTGCCCTCAACATGACGGGTGCGATCATAGCAGCACTAATGCACCGGATCCCATCAAAACTCCGAAGTTAAGCGTGCTTGGACGAGAGTATTACTAGGATGGGTGACCCCCTAGGAAGTCCTCGTGTTGCACCCCCCTTTTCAATTTTTTTTGCTCCGGTTAGTGTTGCCAAGATGCTTTACCCTCCACATTTCTATTATCGAATCCGACGGCACCTTGGGCAAGACAACTTCGCTTCACGTGGAGGCTGGGTCCGCAAATCGAGTGCATAGGGCTTGTGACCAGGTCTCCGTCGCTCTGGTGCCTATAACTTTTGATCGTAAGGAGTTACACGGCGAACAACATACCGATGCAAAGCTCTCTGAGTGCTCTACGACGGGGGCAGCAAGCTAGCTCGCTTTGCCCTTTTTGGACCTCAAAATTGAACGTTTTCATCAATTTCGGGCCACTTTTCATCTTTTGCTTTGTTTTATGTCCCGGATCGTACGTCGTTAGCTGTTAAAAGGACGAAAACCTTAGTCACGGGATATTAGAGGACCTTACAACGCTTCGATATCACGTCTTGCGAGGATGTTGCGTTGTTGAAGCGGATGGGTTGTCGTTAAGCCCATTCGGCCTTTTGAATGGGCCATATCTCTAGGCTGGGACTGTGAACCCTTAACACATAAAGGAATTGTGCCCTCAACATGATGGGTGCGATCGTAGCAGCACTAATGCACCAGATCCAATCAGAACTCCGAAGTTAAACGTGCTTGGACGAGAGTAGTACTAGGATGGGTGACCCCCAGGGAAGTCCTCATGTTGCACCCTCCTTTTCAATTTTTTTTTCTCCGGTTAGGGTTGCCAAGATACTTTACCCACCACATTTCTATTATCGAATCCCAAGGCACCTTGGGCAAGATAACTTCGCTTGACGTGGAGGCTAGCCCCGCAAACCGAGGGCGTAGGGCTTGTGACCAGGTCTCCGTCGTTCCGGTGCCTATAACTTTTGATCCGTAAGGAGTTACGCGGGGCTTACAGCATACTGTTGCAAAGCTCTCCGAGAGCTCTATGAAGGGGGCAGCTAGCTGGCACGCTGTGCCTTTTTTGTAGCTCAAAATCGAATGTTTTCATCTGTTTCGGGCCACTTTTCTTCTTTTGCTTTGTTTTACGTCCCGGATCGTACGTTGTGAGCTGTTAAAATGACGACAACCTTACTCGCGAGACATTAGCGGACCATACAACGCGTCGATATTACGTCTTGCGAGGATGCTGCGTTGTTGAAGCGGATGGGTTGTTGTTAAGCCCATTGGGCCTTTTGAATAGGCCATATCTCTAGGCGGGGACTGTGAACCGTTAACACATAAAGGAATTGTGCCCTTAACATGACGGGTACGATCAGACCAACACTAATACACCGGATCCCATCAGAACTACGAAGTTAAGCGTGCTTGGACGAGAGTAGTACTAGGATGGGTGACCCCCTGGGAAGTCCTCGTGTTGCACCCCCATTTTCAATTTTTTTTGCTCCGGTTTGGATTGCCAAGATACTTTATCCTCCACATTTCTATTATCGAATTGTACGACACCTTGGGGAAGATAACTTCGCTTCACGTGGACGCTGGGCCTGCAAACCGAGGGCGTAGGGTTTGTGACCAGGTCTCCGTCGCTCCGGTGCCTATAACTTTTGATCCGTAAGGAGTTACGCGGCGCACAACATACCGTTGCAAAGCTCTCTGAGAGATCTACGACGAGGGCAGCAAGCTAGCTTGCTTTGCCCTTTTTGGACATCAAAATTGAACGTTTTCATCAGTTTCGGGCCACTTTTCGTCTTTTGCTTTGTTTTACGTCCCGGATCGTACGTCGTGAGCTGTTAAAAGGACGACAACCTTACTCGCGGGACATTAGAGGACCTTACAACGCATCGATATCACGTCTTGTGAGGATGTTGCGTTGTTGAAGCGGATGGGTTGTCATTAAGCTCATTGGGCCTTTTGAATGGGCCATATCTCAAGGCTGGGACTGTGAACCGTTAACACAGAAAGGAATTGTGCCCTCAACATGACGGGTGCGATCACACCAGCACTACTTCACCAGATCCCATCAGAACTGCGAAGTTAAGCGTGCTTGGACGAGAGTAGTACTAGGATGGGTGACCCCCTGGGAAGTCCTCATGTTGCAACCCCTTTTTCAATTTTTTTTGCTCCGGTTAGGGTTGCCAAGATACTTTACCTACCACATTTCTATTATCGAATCGTACGACTCCTTGGGCAAGACAACTTCGCTTCACGTGGATGCTGGGCCCGCAAACCGAGGGCGTAGGGCTTGTGACCAGGTCTCCGTCTCTCCGGTGCCTATAACTTTTGATAGGTAAGGAGTTACGCGGCACACAGCATACCGCTGCAAAGCTCTCCAAGAGCTGTACGACGGGGGCAGCCAGCTAGCTTGCTGTGACATTTTTGGACCACAAAATCGAACGTTTTCATCAGTTTTGGGCCATTTCTCTTCTTTTGCATTGTTTTACATCCCGGATCATACGGCGTGAGCTGTTAAAAGGGCGACAGCCTTACTCGCGGGGCATTAGAGGACCTTACAACGCGTCGATATCACATCTTGCGAGGATGCTGCGTTGTTGAAGCGGATGGGTTGTTGTTAAGCCCATTGGGCGTTTTGAATGGGCCATATCTCTAGGCTGGGACTGTGAACTGTTAACACATAAAGTAATTGTGCCCTCAACATGACGGGTTCGATCATACCAGCACTAATGCACCGGATCCCATCAGAACTGTGAAGTTAAGCGTGCTTGGACGAGAGTAGTACTAGGATGGGTGACCCCTTGGGAAGTCCTCGTGTTGCACCCCCCTTTTCATTTTTTTTTGCTCCGATTCGGGTTTCCAAGATACTTTACCCACCACATTTCTATTATCGAATCCCAAGGCACCTTGGGCAAGACAACTTCGCTTCACGTAGAGGATGGGCCCGCAAACTGAGGGCGTGGGGCTTGTGACCAGGTCTTTTTCACTCCGGTGCCCATAACTTTTGATACGTAAAGAGTTACACGGCGCACATCATACCGTTTGAAAGCTCTCTGAGAGCTCTACGATGGGGCCAGCTAGCTTGCTTGCTCTGCCCTTTTTGTAGCTCAAAGTCGAACATTTTCATCAGTTTCGGGCCACTTTCCTTTTTTTGGTTTGTTTTACGTCCCGGATCGTACGTCGTGATCTGTTAAAAGGACGACAACCTTACTCGCGGGACATTAGAGGACCTTACACCGCGTTGATATCACATCTTGTGAGGATGCTGCGTTGTTGAAGTGGATGGGTTGTTGTTAAGCCCATTGGGCCTTTTGAATGGGCCATATCTCTAGGCTGGGACTGTGAACCGTTAACACATAAAGGAATTGTGCCCTCAACATGACGTGTGCAATCATACCAGCACCAATGCGCCGGATCCCATCAGAACTCCGATGTTAAGCGTGCTTGTACGAGAGTAGTACTACGATGGGAGACCCCCTGCGAAGTCCTCATGTTGCACCCCATTTTTTAATTTTTTTTGCCGGTTAGGGTTGCCACGATACTTATCTACCACATTTCTATTATCGAGTCCCACGGCATCTTGGGCAAGACAACTTCGCTTCACGAGGAGGCTGGGCCGGCAAACCGGGGGCGTAGGGCTTGTGACCAGGTCTCTATCGCTCCGTTGCCTATAACTTTTGATTTGTAGGGAGTTACGCAGAGCACAGCATACCGTTGCAAAGCTCTCTGAGAGTTCTACGATGGGCGAAGCAAGCTAGCTTGCTTTGCCCTTTTTGGAGCTCAAAATCGAACGTTTTCTTCAGTTTCGGGCCACTTTTCATCATTTGCTTTGTTTTACGTCGAGGATCGTACGTCGGGAGCTGTTAAAATGACGACAAGCTTACTCGCGGGACATTAGAGGACCTTACAACGCGTCGATATCACGTCTTGCGAGGATACTGCGTTGTTGAAGCGGATGGGTTGTCGTTAAGCCCATTGGGCCTTTTTAATGGGCCATATCTCTAGGCGGGGACTGTGAACCGTTAACACATAAAGGAATTGTGCCCTCAACATGACGGGTGCGATCATACCAGCACAAATGCACTGGATCCCATCAGAACTGCGCAGTTAAGCGTGGTTGGATGAGAGTAGTATTAGGATGGGTGACCCCCTGGGAAGTCCTCGTGTTGCACCCCGCTTTTCAATTTTTTTTGCTTCGGTTAGGGTTGCCAAGATACTTTACCCACCACATTTCTATTATCGAATCGTACGGCACCTTGGGCAAGACAACTTCGATTTACGTGGAGGCTGGCCCCGCAAACCGAGGGCGTAGGGCTTGTGACCAGGTCTCCGTCGCTCCGGTGCCCATAACTTTGGATCCGTAAGGAGTTACGCGGCGCACAGCATATTGTTGCAAAGCTCTCCGAGAGCTCTATGATGGGGACAGCTAGCTTGCTAGCTGTGCCATTTTTGGAGCTCAAAATCGAACGTTTTATTCAATTTTGGGCCATTTTTCTTCTTTTGCTTTGTTTTACGTCCCGGATCGTACTTCGTGAGCTGTTAAAAGGACGACAACCTTACACGCGGGACATTAGAGGACCTTACAACGCATCGATATCACGTCTTTCGAGGATGTTGCATTGTTGAAGCGGATGGGTTGTCGTTAAGCCCATTGGGCCTTTTGAATGGGCCATATCTCTAGGCTGGGACTGTGAACCGTTAATACATAAAGGAATTGTGCCCTCAACATGACGGGTGTGATCGTAGCAGCACTAATGCACCAGATCCCATCACAACTCTGAAATTAAGCATGCTTGGGCGGGAGTAGTACTAGGACGGGTGACCCCCAGGGAAGTCCTCATGTTGCACCCTCCTTTTCAATTTTTTTTTCTCCGGTTAGGGTTGCCAAGATACTTTACCCACCACATTTCTATTATCGAATCGCAAGGCACCTTGGGCAAGACAACTTCGCTTCACTTGGAGGCTGGGCCCGCAAACCGAGGGCGTAGGGCTTGTGACTAGGTCTCCGTCGCTCCGGTGCCTATAACTTTTCATCCGTAAGGAGTTACGCAGCGCACAACATACCGTTGGAAAGCTCTTCGAGAGATCTACGACGGGGACAGCTAGCATGCTTGCTGTGCCCTTTTTGGAGCCCAAAGTCATCCGTTTTCATCCGTTGCGGGCCACTTTTCATCTTTTGCTTTGTTTTACGTCCCGGATCGTACGTCGTGAGCTGTTAAAATGATGACAACCTTACTCGCGGGACATTAGTGGACCTTACTATGCGTCGATATTACGTCTTGCGAGGATGCTGCGTTGTTGAAGCGGATGGGTTGTCGTTAAGCCCATTGGGCCTTTTGAATAGGCCATATCTCTAGGCGGGGACTGTGAACCGTTAACACATAAAGGAATTGTGCCCTCAACATGACGGGTGCGATCATACCAGCACTAATGCATCGGATCCCATCAGAACTGCGAAGTTAAGCGTGCTTGGACGAGAGTAGTACTAGGAAGAGTGACCCCCTGGGAAGTCCTCGTGTTGCACACCCATTTTCAATTTTTTTTGCTCCGGTTAGGGTTGCCAAGATACTTTACCCACAACATTTCTATTATCGAATTGTACGACACCTTGGGCAAGACAATTTTGCTTCACGTGGATGCTGGGCCCGAAAACCGAGGGCGTAGTGTTTGTGACCAGGTCTCCGTCGCTCCGGTGCCTATAACTTTTGATCCGTAAGGAGTTACGCGGCGTACAACATACCGTTGCAAAGCTCTCTGAGAGCTCTACGACGGGGGCAGTAAGCTAGCTCGCTTTGCCCTTTTTGGAGCTCAAAATTGAACGTTTTCATCAGTTTCGGGCCACTTTTCATCTTTTGCTTTGTTTTACGTCCCGGATCGTACGTCGTGAGCTGTTAAAAGGACGACAACCTTACTCGCGGGACATTAGAGGACCTTACAATGCGTCGATATCACGTCTTGCGAGGATGTTGCGTTGTTGAAGTGGATGGGTTGTCGTTAAGCCCATTGGGCCTTTTGAATGGGCCACATCTCGAGGCTGTGACTGTGAACCGTTAACACATAGAGGAATTGTGCCCTCAACATGGCGGGTGCGATCATACCAGCACTAATGCACTAGATCCTATCAGAACTACGAAGTTAAGCGTGCTTGGACGAGAGTAGTACTAGAATGGGTGACCCCTTAGGAAGCCCTCTTGTTGCACCCCCCTTTTCAATTATTTTTGCCCCGGTTAGCCTTGCCAAGATGCTTTATCCATCACATTTCTATTATCGAATCGTACGACACCTTGGGCAAGACAACTTCGCTTCACGAGGATGCTGGGCCCGCAAACCGAGGGCGTAAGGCTTGTGACCAGGTCTCTGTCGCTCTAGTGGCAATAACTTTTGATCCGTAAAGAGCTACGCGGCACACAACATACTGTTGGAAAGCTCTCCGAGAGCTCTACGACGGGGGTAGCTAGCTAGCTCGTTGTGCCATTTTTGGAACTCAAAATCAAACGTTTTTATCAGTTTCGGGCCATTTTTCTTCTTTTGCTTTGTTTTACGTCCCGGATCGTACGTCGTGAGCTGTTAAAAGGACAACAACTTTACTCGCGGTACATTAGAGGGCCATACAACGAGTCGATATCACGTCTTGCGAGGATGTTGCGTTGTTGAAGCGGATGGGTTGTCGTTAAGCCCATTGGCCCTTTTGAATGGGCCACATCTCGAGGCTGTGACTGTGAACCGTTAACACATAGAGGAATTGTGCCCTCAACATGACAGGTTCGATCATACCAGCACTAATGCACCGGATCCCATCAGAACTGCGAAGTTAACCGTGCTTGGACGAGAGTAGTACTTGGATGGGTGACCCCCTGGGAAGTCCTCGTGTTGCACCCCACTTTTCAATTTTTTTTGCTCCGGTTAGAGTTGCCAAGATACTTTACCCACCACATTTCTATTATCGAATCCCACGGCACCTCGGGCAAGACAACTTCGTTTCACGTGGATGTTGGGCCCGCAAACCGAGGGCGTAGGGCTTGTGACCAAGTCTCCATTGCTCCGGTGCCAATAATTTTTGATCCGTAAGGAGTTACGCGGCACACAGCATACCGTTGCAAAGCTCTCCGAGAGCTCTACGACGGGGGCAGCTAGCTACTTCGCTATGCCATTTTTGGAACTCAAAATCAAACGTTTTTATCAGTTTCGGGCCATTTTTCTTCTTTTGCTTTGTTTTACGTCCCGGATCGTACGTCGTGAGCTGTTAAAAGGACAACAACCTTACTCGCGGGACATTAGAGAACCTTACAACGCGTCGATATCACATCTTGCGAGGATGCTGCGTTGTTGAAGTGGATGGGTTATTGTTAAGCCCATTGGGCCTTTTGAATGGGCCATATCTCTAGGCTGGGACTGTGAACCGTTAACACATAAAGTAATTGTGCCCTCAACATGACGGGTGCGATCATACCAGCACTAATGCACCGGATCCCATCAGAACTCCGAAGTTAAGTGTGCTTGGACGAGAGTAGTACTAGGATGGGTGACCCCCTGAGAAGTCCTCGTGTTGCACCCCCATTTTCAATTTTTTTTGCTCCGGTTCGGGTTGCAAAGATACTTTACCCACCACATTTCTATTATCAAATCCCAAGGCATCTTAGGCAAGACAACTTTGCTTCACTTAGAGGCTAGGCCCGCAGACCGAGGGCACAGGGCTTGTGACCAGGTCTCCGTCGCTCTGGTGCCTATAACTTTTGATCCGTAAAGAGTTACGCGGCGCACAGCATACCGTTGCAAAGCTCTCTGAGAGCTCTACGAAGGGGCCAGCTAGCTAGCTTGCTCTGTCCTTTTTGTAGCTCAAAATCGAACGTTTTCATCAGTTTTGGGCCACTTTTCTTCTTTTGGTTTGTTTTACGTCCCGGATCGTACGTCGTGAGCTGTTAAAAGGACGACAACCTTACTCGCCGGACATTAGAGGACCTTACAATTGCGTCGATATCACATCTTGTGAGGATGCTGCCTTGTTGATGCAGATGGGTTGTTGTTAAGCCCATTGGGCCTTTTGAATGGGCCATATCTCTAGGCTGGGACTCTGAACCGTTAACACATAAAAGAATTCTGCCCTCAACATGACGTGTGCAATCATACTAGCACCAATGCACTGGATCCTATCAGAACTCCGAAGTTAAGCGTGTTTGGACGAGAGTAGTACTAGGATGGGTGACCCCCTGCGAAGTCCTCATGTTGCAGCGCCCTTTTCAATTTTTTTTGCTCCAGTTAGGGTTGCCAAGATACTTACCCACCACATTTCTATTATCGAATCCCACGGCACCTTGGGCAAGACAACTTCGCTTCACGTGGAGGCTGGGCCAGCAAACTGAGGGCGTAGGGCTTGTGACCAGGTCTCCGTCGCTCCGGTGCCTATAACTTTTGATCCGTATGGAGTTACGCTGCGCACAGCATACCGTTGCAAAGCTCTTTGAGAGCTCTACGATGGGGGCAGCAAGCTAGCTTGCTGTACCCTTTTTGGATCTCAAAATCGAACGTTTTATTCAGTTTCGGGGGACTTTTCTTCCTTTGCTTTGGTTTACGTCCCCGAGCGTACGGCGTGAGGTAGTAAAAGGATGGCAACCTTACTCGGGGGGCATTAGACGACCTTACAACGCGTCGATATCACATCTTGCGAGGATGTTGCGTTGTTCTAGCGGATGGGTTGTCGTTAAGCCCATTGAGCCTTTTGAATGGGCCATATCTCTAGGCTGGGACTGTGAACCGTTAACACATAAAGGAATTGTGCCCTCAACATGACGGGTGCGATCGTAGCAGCACTAATGCACCAGACCCCATCAGAACTCCGAAGTTAAGCGTGCTTGGACGAGAGTAGTACTAGGATGGGTGACCCCCAGGAAAGTCCTCATGTTGCACCCTCCTTTTCAATTTTTTTTTCTCCGGTTAGGGTTGCCAAGATACTTTACCCACCACATTTCTATTATCGAATCCCAAAGCACCTTGGGCAAGATAACTTCGCTTCACATGGAGGCTGACCCCGCAAACCGAGGGCGTAGGGCTTGTGACCAGGTCTCCGTCGCTCCGGTGCCCATAACTTTTGATCCGTAAGCAGTTACGTGGCGCACAGCATACCGTTACAAAGCTCTCCGAGGGATCTACGATGGGGCCAACTAGCTAGCTTGCTGTGCCCTTTTTGGAGCTCAAAATCAAACATTTTCATCAGTTTCGGGCCACTTTTCTTCTTTTGCTTTGTTTTACGTCCCGTATCGTACGTCGTGACCTGTTAAAATGACGACAACCTTACTCGCGGGACATTAGAGGACCTTACAACGCGTCGATATTACGTCTTGCGAGGATGCTGCGTTGTTGAAGCAGATGGGTTGCCGTTAAGGCCATTGGGCCTTTTGAATAGGCCATATCTCTAGGCGGCGACTGTGAACCTTTAACACATAAAGGAATTGTACCCTCAACATGACGGGTGAGATCATACCAGCACTAATGCACCGGATCCCATCAGAACTGCGAAGTTAAGCGTGCTTGGACGAGAGTAGTACTAAGAAGGGTGACCCCCTGGGAAATCCTCATGTTGCACACCCATTTTCAATTTTTTTTGACCCGGTTAGGGTTGCCAAGATACTTTATCCACCACATTTCTATTATCGAATCGTACGACACCTTGGGCAACACAACTTCGCTTCACGTGGATGCTGGGCCCGCAAACCGAGGGCGTAGTGTTTGTGACCAGGTCTCCGTCGCTCGGGTGCCTACAACTTTTGATCCGTAAGGAGTTACGCGGCGTACAACATACCGTTGCAAAGCACTCTGAGAGCTCTACGACGGGGGCAGTAAGCTAGCTCGCTTTACCCTTTTTGGGGCTCAAAATTGAACGTTTTCATCAGTTTCGGGCCACTTTTCATCTTTTGCTTTGTTTTACGTCCCGGATCGTACGTCGTGAGCTGTTAAAAGGACGACAACCTTACTCGCGGGACATTAGAGGACCTTACAACGCGTCGATATCACGTCTTGCGAGGATGTTGCGTTGTTAAAGCGGATGGGTTGTCGTTAAGCCCATTGAGCCTTTTGAATGGGCCATATCTCGAGGTTGGGACTGTGAACCGTTAATACATAGATGAATTGTGCCCTCAACATGACGGGTGCGATCATATCAGCACTAATGCACCAGATCCCATCAGAAATGCGAAGTTAAGCGTGCTTGGACGAGAGTAGTACTAGGATGGGTGAGCCCCTGGGAAGTCCTCGTGTTGCACCCCCCTTTTCAATTTTTTTTGCTCCGGTTAGGGTTGCCAAGATACTTTACCCACCACATTTCTATTATCTAATCGTACGACACCTTGGGCAAGACAACTTCGCTTCACGTGGATGCTGGGCCCGCAAACCGAGGGCGTAGGGCTTGTGACCAGGTCTCCGTCACTCCGGTGCCTATAACTTTTGATCCGTAAGGAGTTACGCGGCACACAGCATACCGTTGCAAAGCTCTCCGAGAGCTCTAAGATGGGGGCAGCTAGCTAGCTAGCTTTGCCATTTTTGGAGCTCAAAATCGAACGTTTTCATCAATTTCGGGCCACTTTTCTTCGTTCGCTTTGTTTTACGTCCCGGATCGTACGTCGTGAGCTGTTAAAAGGACGACAACCTTACTCGTGGGACATTAGAGGACCTTACAACGCGTCGATATCACATCTTGCGAGGATGCTGCGTTGTTCAAGCGAATGGGTTGTTGTTAAGCCCATTGGGCCTTTTGAATGGGCCATATCTCTAGGCTGGGACTATGAACCGTTAACACATAAAGTAATTGTGCCCTCAACATGACGGATGCGATCATACCAGCACTAATGCACCGGATCCCATCAGAACTCCGAAGTTAAGTGTGCTTGGACGAAAGTAGTACTAGGATGGGTGACCCCCTGCGAAGTCCTCATGTTGCACCTCCATTTTCAATTTTTTTTGCTCCGGTTCGGGTTGCCAAGATACTTTACCCACCACATTTCTATTATCGAATGCCAAGGCACCTTGGGCAAGACAACTTCGCTTCAATTGGAGGTTGGCCCCGCAAACCGAGGGCGTAGAGCTTGTGACCAGGTCTTTGTCGCTCCGGTACCCATAACTTTTGATCCGTAAGGAGTTTCGTGGCGCACAGCATACCGTTGCAAAGCTCTCCGAGAGCTCTACGATGGGCCAGCTAGCTAGCTTGTTCTACCCTTTTTGGGGCTCAAAATCGAACATTTTCATCAGTTTTTGGCCAATTTTCATATTTTGCTTTGTTTTACGTCGCGGATCGTACGACGTGATCTGTTAAAATGACAACAACCATACTCGCGGGACATTAGAGGACCTTACAACGCGTCGATATCACGTCTTGCGAGGATACTACGTTGTTGAAGCGGATGGGTTGTCGTTAAGCCCATTGGGCCTTTTGAATGGGCCATATCTCTAGGCGGGGACTGTGAACCGTTAACACATAAAAGAATTGTGCCCTCAACATAACGGGTGCGATCATACCAGTACTAATTCACCGGATTCCATCAGAACTGCGAAGTTAACCGTGCTTGGACGAGAGTAGTACTAGGATGGGTGACCCCCTGGGAAGTCCTCGTGTTGCACCCCCTTTTTCAATTTTTTTTGCTCCGGTTAGGGTTGCCAAAATACTTTACCCACCACATTTCTGTTATCGAATCGCACGGCACCTTGGGCAAGACAACTTCGATTCAAGTGGAGGATGGGCCGGCAAACCGAGGGCGTAGGGCTTGTGACCAGGTCTCCGTCGCTTCGGTGCCTATAACTTTTGATCCGTAAGGAGTTACGCGGCGCACAGCATACCGTTGCAAAGCTCTCAGAGAGCTCTACGACAGGTGTAGCAAGCAAGCTCTCTTTGCACTTTTTGGAGCTCAAAATTGAACGTTTTCATCAGTTTCGGGCAACTTTTCTTCTTTTGCTTTGTTTTACGTCCCGGATCGTACGTCGTGAACTGTTAAAAGGACGACAACCTTACTCGCGGGAAATTAGAGGACCCTACAACCCGTCGATATCATGTCTTGCAAGGATGCTGCGTTGTTGAAACGGATGGGTTGTCGTTAAGCCCATTGGGCCTTTTCAATAGGCCATATCTCTAGGCTTGGACTGTAAACGGTTAACACATAAAGGAATTGTTCCCACAACATGACGGGTGCGATCATACCAGCACTAATGCACTGGATCCCATCAGAACTGTGAAGTTAATCGTGCTTGGACGAGAGTAGTACTAGGATAGGTGACCCCCTGGGAAGACCTCGTGTTGCACCCCCCTTTTCAATTTTTTTTGCCCTGGTTAGGGTTGCCAGGATACTTTACCCACCACATTTCTATTATCGAATTGCACGGCACCTTGGGCAAGACAATTTCGCTTCACGTGGAGGCTGGGCCCGCAAACCGAGGGCGTAGGGCTTGTGACCAGGTCTCTGTCGCTCTGGTGCCTATAACTTTTGATCCGTAAAGAGTTACGCGGCGCACAGAATACCGTTGCAATGCCCTCTGAGAGCTCTACGACGGGTATAGCAAGCTAGCTCGCTTTGCCCTTTTTGGAGCTCAAAATCGAACGTTTTCATCAGTTTCGGGCCACTTTTTATCTTTCGCTTTGTTTTACGTCCCCGATCGTACGTAGTGAGCTGTTAAAAGGACAACAACCTTACACGCGGGACATTAGAGGACCCTACAACTCATCGATATCACGTCTTGCGAGGATGCTGCGTTGTTGAAGCGGATGGATTGTCGTTAAGCCCATTGGGCCTTTTGAATTGGCCATCTCTCTAGGCTGGGACTGTGAACCGTTAACACATAAAGAATTGTGCCCTCAACATGACGGGTACCATCATACCAGCACTAATGCACCAGATCCCATCAGAACTCTGAAGTTAAGCGTGCTTGGACGAGAGTAGTACTAGGATTGGTGACCCCCTGGGAAGTCCTCGTGTTGCACCCCCCTTTTCAATTTTTTTTGCTCCGGTTTGGGTTGCCAAAATACTTTATGCACCACATTTCTATTATCGAATCCCACGGCACCTTGGGCAAGACAACTTCGCTTCACGTGTTGGCTGGGCCCACAAACCGAGGACGTAGGGCTTGTGACCAGGTCTCTGTCGCTCCGGTGCCTATAACTTTTAATCCGTAAGGAGTTCCGCGGCCCACAGCATACCGTTGCAAAGCACTCCGAGAGCTCTACGACGGGGGAAGCTAGCTAGCTCGATGTGCCCTTCTTAGAGCTCAAAATTGAACGTTTTGATCAGTTTCGGGCCACTTTTCATCTTTTGCTTTGTTTTTCTTCCCGGATCGTACGTCGTGAGCTGTTAAAATGATAACAACCTTACTCGCGGGACATTAGAGGACCTTACAATGCGTTGATATCACGTCTTGCGAGGATACTGCGTTGTTGAAGCGGCTGGGCCATATCTCCAGGCGGGGACTGTGAACCGTTAACACATGAAGGAATTGTGCCCTCAACATGACGGGTGCGATCATACCAGCACTAATGCACCGGATCCCATTAGAACTGCGAAGTTAAGCGTGCTTGGACGAGAGTAGTACTAGGATGGGTGACCCCCTGGGAAGTCCTCGTGTTGCACCCCTCTTTTCAATTTTTTTTGCTCCGGTTAGGGTTGCCAAGATACTTTACCCACCACATTTCTATTATCGAATCCCACGGCACCTTGGGCAAGACAACTTCGCTTCACGTGGAGGATGGGCCCGCAAACCGAGGGTGTAGGGCTTGTGACCAGGTCTTCGACGCTCCGGTGCCCATAACTTTTGATCCGTAAGGAGTTACACGGCGCACAGCATACCGTTGCAAAGCTCTCCGAGAGATCTACGACGGGGGCAGCTAGCTAACTTCCTTTGCCCTTTTTGGAGCTCAAAATAGAACATTTTCATCAGTTTCGGGCCAATTTTCTTCTTTTGATTTGTTTTACGTCCCGGATCGTACGTCGTGAGCTGTTTAAAGGACGACAACCTTACTCGCGGGACATTAGAGGACCTTACAACGCGTCGATATCACGTCTTGCGAGGATGCTGCGTTGTTGAAGCGGATGGGTTGTCGTTAAGCCCATTGGTCCTTTTGAATGGGCCATATCTCTAGGCTGGGACTGTGAACCGTTAACACATAAAGGAATTGTACACTCAACATGACGGGCTCGATCATACCAGGTCTAATGCACCGGATCCCATCAGAACTCCGAAGTTAAGCGTGCTTGGGCGAGAGTAGTACTTGGATGGGTGATCCCTTGGGAAGTTCTCATGTTGCACTCCCCTTTTCATTTTATTTTGCTCCGGTTTGGGTTGCCAAAATACTTTATCCACCACATTTCTATTATCGAATACCACAGCACCTTGGGCAAGACAACAACACTTCACGTGGAGGCTAGGTCCAAGAACCGAGGGCATAGGGCTTGTGACCCGGTCTCCGTTGCTCCGGTGCCCAAAACTTTTGATCCGTAAGGAGTTACACAGCGCACAGCATACCATTGCAAAGCTCTCCGGGAGATCTACGATGAGGGTAGCTAGCTAGCTCGTTGTACCCTTTTTGGAGCTCAAAATTGAACTTTTTATCAGTTTCAGGCTACCTTTCTTCTTTTGCTTTGTTTTACGTCCCGGATCGTACGTCGTGAGCGGTTAAAATGACGACAACCTTACTCGCGGGACATTAGAGGACCTTACAACGCGTCGATATCACGTCTTGCGAGGATGCTGCGTTGTTGAAGTGGATGGGTTGTCGTTAAGCCCATTGGGCCTTTTGAATGGGCCATATCTCTAGGCTGGGACGGTAAACGGTTAACACATAAAGGAATTGTGCCCTCAACATGACGGGTGCGATCATACCAGCACCAATGCACCGGATCCCATCAGAACTGCGAAGCTAAGCGTGCTTGGATGAGAGTAGTACTAGGATGGGTGACCCCCTGGGAAGTCCTCGTGTTGTACCCCCCTTTTCAATTTTTTTGCTCTGGTTAGGGTTGGCAAGATACTTTACCTACCACATTTCTATTATCGAATCGCACGGCACCTTGGGAAAGACAACTTCGCTTCACGTGGAGGCTGGGCCAGCAAACCGAGGGCATAGGGCTTGTGACCAGGTCTCCGTCGCTCCGGTGCCTATAACTTTTGATCCGTAAGGAGTTACGCTGCGCACAGCATACCGTTGCAAAGCGCTCTAAGAGCTCTACGACGGGTGCAGCAAGCTAGCTTGCTTTGTCCTTTTTGGAGCTCAAAATTGAACGTTTTCATTAGTTTCGAGCCACTTTTCATCTTTTGCTTTGTTTTACTTCCCGGATCGTACGTCGTGAGCTGTTAAAATGATGACAACCTTACTCGCGGGACATTAGAGGACCTTACAACGCGTCGATATCACATCTTGCTAGGATTCTGCGTTGTTGAAGCGGATATGTTGTCGTTAAGCCCATTGGGCCTTTTGAATGGGCCATATCTCTAGGCGGGGACTGTGAACCGTTAACACATAAAGGAATTGTGCCCTCAACATGACGGGTGCGAACATACCAGCACTAATGCACCGGATCCCATCAGAACTGCAAAGTTAAGCGAGCTTGGACGAGAGTAGTACAAGGATGGGTGACCCCCTGGGAAGTCCTCGTGTTGCACCCCCCTTTTCAATTTTTTTTGCTCCGGTTAGGGTTGCCAAGATACTTTACCCACCACATTTCTATTATCGAATCGCACAGCACCTTGGGCAAGACAACTTCGCTTCACGTGGAAGCTGGGCCCGCAAACCGAGGACGGTGGGCTTGTGACCAGGTCTCCGTCGCTCCGGTGCCTATAACACGGGGCACAGCATACCATTGCAAAGCTCTCCGAGAGCTCTACGATGGGGGTAGCTAGCTAGCTCGCTGTGCCCTTTTTGGAGCACAAAATCAAACGTTTTCATTAGTTTCGGGCTATTTTTCTTCTTTTGCTTTGTTTTACGTCTCGGATCGTACGTCGTGAGCTGTTAAAAGAACATCAACCTTACTCGTGGAACATTAGAGGACCTTACAATGCCTCGATATCACGTCTTTCGAGGATGCTGCGTTGTTGAAGCAGATGGGTGGTCGTTAAGCCCATTGGGCCTTTTGAATGGGCCATATCTTTAGGTTGGGACTGTGAACCGTTAACACATAAAGGAATTGTACCCTCAAGATGACGGGCTCGATCATACCAGCACTAGTGCACCGGATCCCATCAGAACTCCGAAGTTAACCGTGCTTGGGCGGGAGTAGTACTAGGATGGGTAACCCCCTGGGAAGTCCTCGTGTTGCACCCCCCTTTTCAATATTTTTTGCTCCAGTATGGGTTTCCAAGATTCTTTATCCACCACATTTCTATTATCAAATCCCACGGCACCATGAGCAACACAACTTCGCTTCACGTGGAGGCTGGGCCCGCAAACCTAGGGCGTAGGGCTTGTGACCAGGTCTCCCTCGCTCCGGTGCCCATAACTTTTGATCCGTAAGGAGTTACGCGGCGCACAGCATACCGTTGCAAAGGTCTCCGAGAGCTCTACGATGAGGGCAGCTCGCTAGCTGGCTGTGCCCTTTTTGAAGCTCAAAATCGAATGTTTTTATCAGTTTCGGGCCGCTTTTCTTCTTTTGCTTTGTTTTACGTCCCGGATCGTACGTCGTGAGCTGTTAAAATCATGACAACCTTACTCGCGGGACATTAGAGGACCTTACAACGCGTCGATATCACGTCTTGCGAGGATGCTGCGTTGTTGAAGCGGATGGGTTGTCGTTAAGCCCATTGGGCCTTTTGAATGGGCCATATCTCTAGGCTGGGACTGTAAACGGTTACCACATAAAGGAATTGTGCCCTCAACATGACGGGTGCGATCATACCAGCACTAATGCATCGGATCCCATCAGAACTGCGAAGTTAAGCATGCTTGGACGAGAGTAGTACTAGCATGGGTGACCCCTTGGGAAGTCCTTGAGTTACACCCCCCATTTTCAATTTTTTTTGCCCCAGTTAGGGTTGCCAAAATACTTTATCTACCACATTTCTATTACTGAATCCCATGGCACCTTGGGCAAGACAACTTCGCTTCACGTAGAGGCTGGGCCCGCAAACTAAGGGCGTAAGGCTTGTGATCATGTCTCCGTCTCTCCGGTGCCCATAACTTTTAATCCGTAAGGAGTTACGCGACACACAACATACCGTTGAAAAGCTCTCCGAGAGCTCTATGACGGGGACAGCAAGTAAGCTTGCTGTGCCCTTTTTGGAGCTCAAAATCGAACGTTTTCATCAGTTTCGGGCCACTTTTCTTCTTTTTCTTTTTTTTGCGTCTCGGATCGTACGTCGTGAGTTGTTAAAATGACGACAACCGTACTCGCTGGACATTAGAGGACCTTACAACACGTCGATATCTCGTCTTACGAGGATACTGCGTTGTTGAAGTGGATGGGTTGTCGTTAAGCCCATTGGGCCTTTTGAATGGGCCATATCTCTAGGCGGGGACTGTGAACCGTTAACACAGAAAGGAATTGTTCCCTCAACATGACGGGTGCGATCATACTAGCACTAATGCTCCGGATCCCATCAGAACTGCGAAGTTAAGCGTGCTTGGACGAGAGAATGGGTGACCGCCTGGGAAGTCCTCGTGTTGCACCCCCGTTTTCAATTTTTTTGCTCCGGTTAGGGTTGCCAAGATATTTTATCCACCACATTTCTATTATCGAATCCCACGGCACCTTGGGCAAGACAACTTCGCTTCACGTGGAGGCTGGGCCCGCAAACCGAGGGCGTAGGGCTAGTGACCAAGTCTCTGTCACTCCGGTGCCAATAACTTTTAATCCGTAAGGAGTTACGCGGCGCACAGCATACCGTTGGAAAGCTCTCCGAGGGCTCTACGACGGGCGCAGCTCGCTAGCTCGCTTTGCCCTTTTTGGAGCTCAAAATCGAACGTTTTCATCAGCTTCGGGCCACTTTTTTTCTTTTGCTTTGTTTTCCGCCTCGGATCGTACGTCGTGAGCTGTTAAAAGGACGACAACCTTACTCGTGGGACATTAGAGGACCTTACAATGCCTCGATATCACGTCTTGCGAGGATGCTGCGTTGTTGAAGCGGATGAGTTGTCGTTAAGCCCATTGGGCCTTTTGAATGGGCCATATCTCGAGGCTGGGACTGTGAACCGTTAACACATAAAGGAATTGTACCCTCAACATGACGGGCTCGATCATACCAGCTCTAATGCACCGGATCCCATCAAAACTCCGAAGTTAAGCGTGCTTGGACGAGAGTAGTACTAGGATGGGTGACCCCCTGGGAAGTCCTCGTGTTGCACCCCCCTTTTCAATTTTTTTTTCTCCGGTTAGGGTTGCCAAGATACTTTACCCACCACATTTCTATTATCAAATCCCACGGAACCTTGGGCAAAACAACTTCCCTTCACGTGGAGGCTGGGCCTGCAAACTGAGGGCGTAGGGCTTGTGACCAGGTCTCAGTCGCACCGGTGCCCATAACTTTTGATCCGTAAGGAGTTACGTTGCGCACAGCATACCGTTGCAAAGCTCTTCGAGAGCTCTACGATGAGGGCAGCTAGCTAGGTCGCTATTCCCCTTCTGGAGCTCAAAATCGAACGTTTTTATCAATTTTAGGCTATTTTTCCTCTTTTGCTTTGTTTTACGTCCCGGATCGGACGTCGTGAGCTGTTAAAATGACGACAACCTTACTCGCGGGACATTAGAGGACCTTACAACGCGGCGATATCACGTCTTGTGAGGATACTACGTTGTTGAAGCGGATGGGGTGTCGTTAAGCCCATGGGGCCTTTTGAATGGGCCATATCTCTAGGCTGGGACTGTAAACGATTAACACATAAAGGAATTGTGCCCTCAACATGACGGTGCGATCATACCAGCACTAATGGACCGGATCGCATCAGAACTGCGAAGCTAAGCGTGCTTGGACGAAAGTAGTACTAGGATTGTTGACCCCCTGGGAAGTCCACGTGTTCAACCCCCTTTTCAATTTTTTTTGCTCCGGTTAGGGTTGCCAAGATTTTTTACCCACCACATTTCTATTATCGAATCCCACGGCACCTTGGGCAAGACAATTTCCCTTCACGTGGAGGCTGGGCCCGCAAACCGAGTGTGTAGGGATTGTGACCAGGTCTCCATCGCTCCGGTGCCTATAACTTTTGATCCGTAAGTAGTTACGCGGCGCACAGCATACCGTTGCAAAGCTCTCCGAGAGCTCTACGATGGGGGCAGTTAGCTAGCTCACTGTACCATTTTCGGAGCTCAAAATCGAACGTTTTCATCAGTTTCGGGCCACTTTTTTTCATTTGCTTTGTTTTACATCCCGGATCGTACGTCGTGAGCTGTTAAAAGGACGACAACCTTACTCGTGGGACTTTAGAGGACCTTACAACGCGTCTATATCACGTCTTGCAAGGATGCTGCGTTGTTGAAGCGGATGGGTTGTCGTTAAGCCCATTGGGCCTTTTGAATGGGCTATATCTCTAGGCTGGGACTGTGAACCGTTAACACATAAAGGAATTGTACCCTCAACATGACGGGCTCGATCATACCAGCTCTAATGCACCGGATCCCATCAAAACTCCGAAGTTAAGCGTGCTTGAACGAGAGTAGTAATAGGTTGGGTGACCCCCTGGGAAGTCCTCGTGTTGTACCCCCCTTTTCAATTTTTTTTGCTCCGGTTAGGGTTGCCAAGATACTTTACCCACCACATTTCTATTATCGAATCCCACGGTACCTTGGGCAAGACAACTTCCCTTCACGTGGAGGCTGGGCCAGCAAACCGAGGGTGTAGGGCTTGTGACCAGGTCTCCGTCGCTCTGGTGCCCATAATTTTTGATCCGTAAGGAGTTACGCTGCGAACAACATACCGTTACAAAGCTCTGCGGGAGCTCTACGATGAGGGCAGCTAGCTAGCTCGCTGTGCCCTTTTTGGAGCTCAAAATCGAACGTTTTCATCAGTTTCGGGCAACTTTTCTTCTTTTGCTTTGTTTTACGTCCCGGATCATACGTCGTGAGCCGTTAAAATGACGACAACCTTACTTGCGGGACATTAGAGGACCTTACAACGCGTCAATATCACATCTTGCGAGGATACTGCGTTGTTGAAGTGGATGGGTTGTCGTTAAGCCTATTGGGCCTTTTGAATGGGCCATATCTCTAGGCGGGGAGTAGTACTAGGATGGGTGACCCCCTGGGAAGTCCTCGTGTTGCACCCCACTTTTCAATTTTTTTTGCTCCGGTTAGGGTTGCCAAGATACTTTACCCACCACATTTATATTATCAAATCCCACGGCACCATGCGCAAGACAACTTCGCTTCACGAGGAGGCTGGGCCGGCAAACCGAGGGCGTTTGGCTTGTGACCAGGTCTCTGTCGTTCCGGTGCCCATTACTTTTGATCCGTAAGGACTTATGCGGCGCACAACATACCGTTGCAAAGCTCTCCGAGAGCTCTACGACGGGGGCAGCAAGCTAGCTCGCTGTGCCCTTTTTAGAGCTCAAAATCGAACGTTTTCATCAGTTTCGGGCCACTTTTCATCCTTTGCTTTGTTTTACGTCCCGGATCGTACGTCGTGAGCTATAAAAATGACGACAACCTTACTTGCGGGACATTAGAGGACCTTACAACGCGTCAATATCACATCTTGCGAGGATACTACATTGTTGAAGCGGATGGGTTGCCGTTAAGCCCATTGGGCCTTTTGAATGGGCCATATCTCTAGGCTGGGACTGTGAACCGTTAACACATAAAGAAATTGTACCCTCAACATGACGGGTGCGATCATACCAGCACTAATGCACCAGATCCCATCAGAACTCCGTAGTTAAGCATGCTTGGACGAGAGTAGTACTAGGATGGGTGACCCCCTGGGAAGTCCTCGTATTGCACCCCCCTTTTCAATTTTTTTTGCTCCGGTTAGGGTTGCCAAGATACTTTATCCACCAAATTTCTATTATCGAATCCAACGGCACCTTGGGCAAGACATCTTCGCTTCACGTGGAGGCCGGGCCCACAAACCGAGGGCGTAGGTCTTATGACCAGGTCTCCGTCGCTCCGGTGCCTATAACTTTTGATCCGTAAGTAGTTACGCGGCGCACAGCATACCGTTGCAAAGCTCTCCCAGAGCTCTACGATGGGGGCAGCTAGCTAGCTTGCTGTGCCCTTTTTGGAGCTCAAAATTGAACATTTTCATCAGTTTCGGGCCACTTTTCTTCTTTTGCTTTGTTTTACGTCCCGGATCGTACGCCGTGAGCTGTTAAAAGGACGACAAGCTTAGTCGTGGGACATTAGAGGACCTTACAATGCCTCGATATCACGTCTTGCGAGGATGCTGCGTTGTTGAAGCGGATGGGTTGTCGTTAAGCCCATTGGGCCTTTTGAATGGGCTATATCTCTAGGCTGGGACTGTGAACCGTTAACACATAAAGGAATTGTACCCTCAACATGACGGGCTCGATCATACCAAGCCTAATGCACCGGATCCCATCAAAACTCCGAAGTTAAGCGTTCTTGGACGAGTGTAGTACTAGGATGGGTGACCCCCTGGGAAGTCCTCGTGTTGCACACCCCTTTTCAATTTTTTTTGCCCCGGTTAGGGTTGCCAAGATACTGTACCCACCACATTTCTATTATCGAATCCCACGGCACCTTGGGCAAGACAACTTCGCTTCACGTGGAGGCTGGGCCCGCAAATCGAGGGCGTAGGGCTAGTGACCAAGTCTCCGTCGCTCCGGTGCCTATAACTTTTGATCCGTAAGTAGTTACGCAGCGCACAGCATACCGTTGCAAAGCTCTCCCAGTGCTCTACGATGGGGGCAGCTAGCTAGCTCGGTTTGCCCTTTTTGGAGCTCAAAATCGAACGTTTTCATCAGTTTCGGGCCACTTTTCTTCTTTTGCTTTGCTTTACGTCCCGGATCGTACGTCGTGAGCTGTTAAAAGGACGACAACCTTACTCGTAGGACATTAGAGGACCTTACAATGCCTCGATATCCCGTCTTGCTAGGATGCTGCGTTGTTGAAGCGGATGGGTTGTCGTTAAGCCCATTGGGCCTTTTGAATGTGCCATATCTCTAAGCTGGGACTGTGAACCGTTAACACATAAAGGAATTGTACCCTCAACATGACGGGCTCGATCATACCAGCTCTAATGCACCGGATCCCACCAAAAATCCGAAGTTAAGCGTGCTTGGACGAGAGTAGTACTAGGTTGGGTGACCCCTTGGGAAGTCGTCGTGTTGCACCCCCCTTTTCAATTTTTTTTTGCTCCGGTTAGGGTTGCCAAGATACTTTACCTACCACATTTCTATTATCGAATCCCACGGTGCCTTGGGCAAGACAACTTCCCTTCACGTGGAGGCTGGGCCCTCAAACCGAGGGCGTAGTGCTTGTGACCAGGTCTCCGTCGCTCGGGTGCCCATAACTTTTGATCCGTAAGGAGTTACGCTGTGCACAGCATACCGTTGCAAAGCTCTCCGGGAGCTCTACGATGAGGGCAGCTAGCTAGCTCGCTGTGCCCTTTTTGGAACTCAAAATCGAACTTTTTTATTAGTTTCGGGCCACTTTTTTTCTTTTGCTTTTTTTTACTTCACGGATCGTACGTCGTGAGTTGTTAAAATGACGACAACCTTACTCGTGGGACATTAGAGGACCTTACAACGCGTCGATATCACGTCTTGCGAGGATACTGCGTTGTTGAAGTGGATGGGTTGTCGTTAAGCCCATTGGGCCTTTTGAATGGGCCATATCTCTAGGCTGGGACTGTGAACCGTTAACACATAAAGGAATTGTGCCCTCAACATGACGGGTGCGATCATACCAGCACTAATGCACCGGATCCCATCAGAACTGCGAAGTTAAGCGTGCTTGGACGAGAGTAGTACTAGCATGGGTGACCCCCTGGGAAGTCCTCGTGTTGCACCCCCCTTTTCAATTTTTTTTGCTCCGGTTAGGGTTGCCAAGATACTTTACCCACCACATTTCTATTATCGAATTGCACGGCACCTTGGGCAAGACAATTTCGCTTCACGTGGAGGCTGGGCCCACAAACCGAGGGCGTAGGGCTTGTGACCAGGTCTCTGTCGCTCTGGTGCCTATAACTTTTGATCCGTAAGTAATTACGCGGCGCACAGCATACCGTTGCAAAGCTCTCCGGGAGCTCTACGATGAGGGCAGCTAGCTAGCTCTCTATGCCCCTTTTCGAGCTCAAAATCGAACATTTTTATCAGTTTTAGGATACTTTTCCTCTTTTGCTTTGTTTTACGTCCCGAATCGTACGTCGTGAGCTGTTAAAATGACGACAACCTTACTCGCCCGACATTAGAGGACCTTACAACGCCTCGATATCATGTCTTGCGAGGATGCTGCGTTGTTGAAGCGGATGGGTTGTCGTTAAGCCCATTGGGCCTTTTGAATGGGCCATATCTCTAGGCTGGGACTGTAAACCGTTAACACATAAAGGAATTGTACCCTCAACATGACAGGCTCGATCATACCAGCTCTAATGCACCGGATCCCAAACTCCGAAGTTAAGCGTTCTTGGACGAGAGTAGTACTAAGATGGGTGACCCCCTGAGAAGTCCTCGTGTTGCACCCCCCTTTTCAATTTTTTTTGCTTCGGTTAGGGTTGCCAAGATACTTTACCCACCACATTTCTATTATCGAATCCCACGGCATCTTGGGCAAAACAACTTCCCTTCACGTGGAGGCTGGGCCTGCAAACCGAGGGTGTAGGGCTTGTGACCAGGTCTCCGTCGCTCTGGTACCCATAACTTTTGATCCGTAAGGATTTACGCTGCGCACAGCATACCGTTGCAAAGCTCTCCGGGAGCTCTACGATGAGGGCAGTTAGCAAGCTCGCTGTGCCCCTTTTCGAGCTCAAAATCGAACGTTTTTATCAGTTTTATGCCACTTTTCCTCTTTTGCTTTGTTTTACGTCTCGAATCGTACGTCGTGAGCTGTTAAAATGACGACAACCTTACTCGCGGGACATTAGAGGACCTTACAACGCGTTGATATCACATCTTGCGAGGATGCTACTTTGTTGAAGCGAATGGGTTGTCATTAAGCCCATTGGGCCTTTTGAATGGGCCATATCTCTAGGCAGGGACTGTAAACGGTTAACACATAAAGGAATTGTGCCCTCAGCATGACGGGTGCGATCATACCAGCACTAATGCACCGGATCCCATCAGAACTGCGAAGTTAAGCGTGCTTGGACGAGAGTAGTACTAGGATGGGTGACCCCCTGGGAAGTCCTCGTGTTCACCCCCCTTTTCAATTTTTTTTGCTCCGGTTAGGGTTGCCAAGATACTTTACCCACCACATTTCTATTATCGAATCCCACGGCACCTTGGGCAAGAAACTTCCCTTCATATGGAGGCTGGTCCCGTAAACCGAGGGTGTAGGGCTTGTGACCAGGTTTCCATCGCTCCGGTGCCTATAACTTTTGATCCGTAAGTAGTTACGCGGCGCACTGCATACCGTTGCAAAGCTCTGTGAGAGCTCTACGATGGGGGCAGCTAGCTAGCCCGCTGTACCCTTTTTGGAGCTCAAAATAGAACATTTTCATCAGTTTCGGGCCACTTTTCTTCTTTTGCTCTGTTTTTTCATCCCGGATCGTATGTCGTGAGCTGTTAAAAGGACGACAACCATACTCGTAGGACATAAGAGGGCCCCACAATGCCTCGATATCACGTTTTGCCAGGATGCTGCGTTGTTGAAGCAGATGGGTTGTCGATAAGCCCATTGGGCCTTCTGAATGGGCTATCTCACTAGGCTGGAACTGTAGACCGTTAACACATAAAGGAATTGTGCCCTTAACAAGACGGGCTCGATCATACCAGCTCTAATGCACCGGATCCCACCAAAAATCCGAAGTTAAGCGTGCTTGGACGAGAGTAGTACTAGGTTGGGTGACCCCTTGGCAAGTCGTCGTGTTGCCCCCCCCTTTTCAATTTTTTTTGCTCCGGTTAGTGTTGCCAAGATACTTTACCCACCACATTTCTATTATCGAATCCCACGGTGCCTTGGGCAAGACAACTTCCCTTCACGTGGAGGGTGGGCCCGCAAACCGAGGGCGTAGGGCTTGTGACCAAGTCTCCGTCGCTCAGGTGCCCATAACTTTTGATCCGTAAGGAGTTACGCTGCGAACAGCATACCGTTGCAAAGCTCACCGGGAACTCTACGATGAGGGCAGCTAGCTAGCTCGCTGTGCCCTTTTTGGAGCTCAAAATCGAACGTTTTTATCAGTTTTGGTCCACTTTTTCTCGTTTGCTTTATTTTACGTCCCGGATTGTATGTCGTGACCTGTTAAAATGACGACAACCTTCCCCGCGGGACATTAGAGGACCTTACAACACGTCGATATCACGTCTTGCGAGGATACTGCGTTGTTGAAGCGGATGGGTTGTCGTTAATCCCATTGGGCCTTTTGAATGGGCCATATCTCTAGGCTAGGATTGTGAACCCTTAACACATAAAGGAATTGTACCCTCAACATGATGGATGCGATCATACCAGTTCTAATGCACCGGATCCCATCAAAACTCCGAAGTTAAGCATGGTTGGACGAGAGTAGTACTAGGATGGGTGAAATTATCGAATCCCACGGCACCTTGAGCAAGACAACTTCCCTTCACGTGGAGGCCGGGCCCGCAAACCGAGGACGTAAGGCTTGTGACAAGGTCTCCTTCGCTCCGGTGCCCATAACTTTTGATCCGTAAGGAGTTACGCTGCGCACAGCATATCGTTACAAAGCTCTTCGAGAGCTCTACGATGAGGGCAGCTACCTAGCTTGCTGTACCCTTTTTCGAGCTCAAAATCGAACGTTTTCATCAGTTTCGGGACTCTTTTTTTCTTTTGATTTTTTTTACTTCCCGGATCGTACGTCGTGAGCTGTTAAAAGGACGACAACCTTATTCGCGGGACATTAGAGGAACCTACAACACGTCGATATAACGTCTTGCGAGGATTCTGCGTTGTTGAAGTGGATGGGTTGTCGTTAAGCCCATTGGGCCTTTTGAATGGGCTATCTATCTAGGCTGGGACTGTGAACCGTCAACAAATAAAGGATTTGTGCCCTCAACATGATGGGTGTGATCATACCAGCACCAATGCAACGGATCCAATCAGAACTCCGAAGTTAAGCGTCCTAGGGCGAGAGTAGTACTAGGATGGGTGATCCCCTGGGAAGCCCTCATGTTGCACCCCCCCTTTTCAATTTTTTTTGCCCCGGTTAAGGTTGCCAAGATGCTTTATCCACCACATTTCTATTACCGAATCCCACGGCACCATGGGCAAGACAACTTCGCTTCACGAGGAGGCCGGGCCGGCAAACCGAGGGCGTTGGGCTTGTGACCAGGTCTCCGTCGCTCCGGTGCCCATAACTTTTGATCCGTAAGGAGTTATACGGCGCACAACATACCGTTGCAAAGCTCTCCGAGAGCTCTACGACGGGGGCAGCTAGCTAGCTTGCTGTGCCCTTTTTAGAGCTCACAATCGAACGTTTTCATCAGTTTCGGGACACTTTTCATATTTTGCTTTGTTTTACGTCCCGGATCGTACGTCGTGAGCGGTTAAAATGACGACAACCTTACTTGCAGGACATTAGAGGACCTTACAACGCGTCGATATCACATCTTGCGAGGATACTGCGTTGTTGAAGCGGATGGGTTGTCGTTAAGCCCATTGGGCCTTTTGAATAGGCCATATCTCTAGGCGGGGACTGTGAACCGTTAACACATAAAAGGAATTGTGCCCTCAACATGACGGGTGCGATCATACCAGCACTAATGCACCGGATCCCATCAGAATTGTGAAGTTAAGCGTGCTTGGACGAGAGTAGTACTAGGATGGGTAACCCCTTAGGAAGTCCTCGTGTTGCACCCTCCTTTTCAATTTTTTTGGCTCCGGTTAGGGTTGCCAACATACTTTACCAACAACATTTCTATTATCGAATCACACGGCACCTTGGGCAAGACAACTTCCCTTCACGTGGAGGCTGGGCCCGCAAACCAAGGGCGTAGGGCTTGTGACCAGGTCTCCGTCGCTCCGGTGCCCATAACTTTTGATCCGTAAGTAGTTACGCGGCGCACAGCATACCGTTGCAAAGCACTCCGAGAGCTCTACGATGGGGGCAGCGAACGAGCGAGCTATGCCCTTTTTGGAGCTCAAAATCGAACGTTTTCATCAGTTTCGATCCACTTTTCTTCTTTTGCTTTATTTTACGTCCCGGATCGTACATCGTGAGCTGTTAAAATGACGACAACCTTACTTGCAGGACATTAGAGGACCTTACAACGCGTCAATATCACATCTTGCGAGGATACTGCGTTGTTGAAGCAGATGGGTTGTCGTTAAGCCCATTGGGCCTTTTGAATGGGCCATATCTCTAGGCAGGGACTGTGAACCATTAACACATAAAGGAATTGTACCGTCAACATGACGGGCTCGATCATACCAGAACTAATGCACCGGATCCCATCAGAACTGCGAAGTTAAGCGTGCTTGGACGAGAGTAGTACTATGATTGGTGACCCCCTGGGAAGCCATCGTGTTCGCCCCCCTTTTCAATTTTTCTGCTCCGGGTAGGGGAGCCAAGATACTTTACCCACCACATTTCTATTATCGAATCCCACGGCACCTTGGGCAAGACAACTTCCCTTCACGTGGAGGCTGGCCCCGCAAACCGAGGGCGTAGGGCTTGTGACCAGGTCTCCGTCGCTCCGGTGCCTATAACTTTTGATCCGTAAGGAGTTATGCGGCGCACAGCATACCGTTGAAAAGCTCTCCGAGAGCTCTACGACTGGGCAGCTAGCTAGCTCGCTTTGCCCTTTTTGGAGCTCAAAATCGAACGTTTTCATCAGTTTCGGGCCACTTTTCTTCTTTTGCTTTTTTTTACGTCCCGGATCGTACGTCGTGAGTTGTTAAAATGACGACAACCTTACTCGCGGGACATTAGAGGACCCTACAACGCGTCGATATCACGTCTTGCGAGGATACTGCGTTGTTGAAGTGGATGGGTTGTCGTTAAGCCCATTGGGCCTTTTGAATGGGCCATATCTCTAGGCGGGGACTGTGAACCATTAACACATAAAGGAATTGTGCCCTCAACTTGACGGGTGCGATCATACCAGCACTAATGCACCGGATCCCATCAGAACTGCGAAGTTAAGCGTGCTTGGACGAGAGTAGTACTAGGATGGGTGACCCCCTTGGAAGTCCTCGTGTTGCACCCCCCTTTTCAATTTTTTTTGCTCCGGTTAGGGTTGCCAAGATACTTTACCCACCACATTTCTATTATCGAATCGCACGGCACCTTGGGCAAGACAACTTCCGTTCACGTAGAGGCTGGGCCCGCAAACCGAGGGCGTAGGGCTTGTGACCAGGTCTCCGTCTCTCCGATGCCTATAACTTTTGATCCGTAAGGAGTTACGCGGCGCACAGCATACCGTTGAAAAGCTCTCCAAGAGCTCTACGATGAGGGCAGCAACCTAGCTTGCTATACCATTTTTGGAGCTCAAAATCGATCGTTTTCATCAGTTTCGGGCCTCTTTTTTTCTTTTGCTTTGTTTTACGTCCCGGATCGTACGTCGTGAGCTATTAAAAGGACGACAACCTTACTCGCAGGACATTAGAGGAAATTACAACGCGTCGATATCACGTCTTGCGAGGATGCTGCGTTGTTGAAGCGGATGGGTTGTCGTTAAGCCTATTGGGCCTTTTGAATGGGCCATATCTCTACGCTGGGACTGTGAACCGTTAACACATAAAGGAATTGTACCCTCAACATGACGGGTGCGATCATACCAGGTCTAATGCGCCGGATCCCATCAAAACTCCGAAGTTAAGCGTGCTTGGACGAGAGTAGTACTAGGATTGGTGACCCCATGGGAAGTCCTCTTGATGCACCCCCCTTTTCAATTTTTTTTGCTCCGGTTAAGGTTGACAAGATACTTTACCCACCACATTTCTATTATCGAATCCCACGGCACCTTGAGCAAGACAACTTCTTTTCACGTGGAGGCTGGGCCCGCAAACCGAGGACGTAAGGCTTGTGACAAGGTCTCCGTCGCTCCGGTGCCCATAACTTTTGATCCATAAGGAGTTACGCTGCGCACAGCATACCGTTGCAAAGCTCTCCGAGAGCTCTACGATGAGGGCAGCAACCTAGCTTGCTGTACCATTTTTGGAGCTCAAAATCGAACGTTTTCATCAGTTTCGGGCCTCGTTTTTTCTTTTGCTTTGTTTTACGTCCTGGATCGTACGTCGTGAGCTGTTAAAAGGATGACAACCTTACTCGCGGGACATTAGAGGACCTTACAACGCGTCGATATCCAATCTTGCGAGGATTCTGCGTTGTTCAAGTGGATGGGTTGTCGTTAAGCCCATTAGGCCTTTTGAATGGGCCATATCTCTAGGCGGGGACTGTGAACCGTTAACACATAAAGGAATTGTGCCCTCAACATGACGGGTACGATCATACCAGCTCTAATGCACCGGATCCCATCAAAACTCTGAAGTTAAGCGTGCTTGGACGAGAGTAGTACTAGGATGGGTGACCCCCTGGGAAGTCTTCTTGTTGCACCCCCCCTTTTCATTTTTTTTTGCTCCGGTTAGGGTTGCCAAGATACTTTACCCACCACATTTCTATTATCGAATCCCACGGCACCTTGGGCAAGACAACTTTCCTTCACGTGGAGGCTGGTCCCGCAAACCGAGGGCGTAGGGCTTATGACCAGGTCTCTGTCGCTCCGGTGTCCATAACTTTTGATCCGTAAGGAGTTACGCTGCGCAAAGCATACAGTTGCAAAGCTCTCAGGGAGCTCTACGATGAGGGCAGCTAACTAGCTCGCTGTACCATTTTTGGAGCTCAAAATCGAATGTTTTTATCAGTTTTAGGCCACTTTTCTTCTTTTGCTTTGTTTTACGTCCCGGATCGTACGTCGTGAGTTGTTAAAAGGACGACAACCTTACTCGTGGGACATTAGAGGACCTTACAATGCCTCGATATCACGTCTTGCGAGGATGCTGCGTTGTTGAAGCGGATGGGTTGTCGTTAAGCCCATTGGGCCTTTTGAATGGGCCATATCTCTAGGCTGGGACTGTGAACCGTTAACACATAAAGGAATTGTACCCTCAACATGACGGGTGCGATCATACCAGCTCTAATGCACCGGATCCCATCAAAACTCCGAAGTTAAGCGTGCATGGACGAGAGTAGTACTAGGATGGGTGACCCCCTGGGAAGTCCTCTTGTTGCACCCCCCTTTTCAATTTTTTTTTTTGCTCCGGTTAGGGTTGCCAAGATACTTTACCCACCACATTTCAATTATCGAATCCCACGGCACCTTGGGCAAGACAACTTCCCTTCACGTGGAGGCTGGGCCCGCAAACCGAGGGCGTAGGGCTTGTGACCAGGTCTCTGTCGCTCCGGTGCCCATAACTTTTGATCCGTAAGGAGTTACGCTGCACACAACATACAGTTGCAAAGCTCTCTGGGAGCTCTACGATGAGGGCAGCTAGCTAGCTCGCTGTGCCCTTTTTGGAGCTCAAAATCGAATGTTTTTATCAGTTTCGGGCCACTTTTCTTTTTTTGCTTTGTTTTACGTCCCGGATCGTACGTCGTGAGCTGTTAAAATGACGACAACCTTACTCGCGGGACATTAGAGGACCTTACAACGCGTCGATATCACGTCTTGTGAGGATACTACGTTGTTGAAGCGGATGGGTTGTCGTTAAGCCCATTGGGCCTTTTGAATGGGCCATATCTCTAGGCTGGGACTGTAAACGGTTAACACATAAAGGAATTGTGCCCTCAACATGACGGGTATGATCATACCAGCACTAATGGACCGGATCCCATCAGAACTGTGAAGTTAAGCGTGCTTGCACGAGAGTAGTACTAGGATTGGTGACCCCCTGGGAAGTCCTCGTGTTCACCCCCTTTTTCAATTTTTTTTGCTCAGGTTAGGGTTGCCAAGATACTTTACCCATCACATTTCTATTATCGAATCCCACGGCACCTTGGGCAAGACAACTTCCCTTCACGTGGAGGTTGGGCCCGCAAACCGAGGTCGTAGCGCTTGTGACCAGGTCTCCGTCGCTCCGGTGCCTATAACTTTTGATCCGTAAGTAGTTACGCGGCGCACAGCATACCGTTGCAAAGCACTCCGACAGCTCTACGATTAGGGCAGCTAGTTAGCTTGCTGTGTCCTTTTTGGAGCTAAAAATCGAACGTTTTCATTAGTTTCGGGCCACCTTTCTTCTTTTGCTTTGTTTTACATCCCGGATCGTACGTCGTGACCTGTTAAAAGGATGACAACCTTACTCGTGGGACATTAGAGGACCTTATAATGCCTCGATATCACGTCTTGCGAGGATGCAGCGTTGTTGATGCGGATGGGTTGTCGTTAAGCCCATTGGGCCTTTTAAATGGGCCATATCTCTAGGCTGGGACTGTGAACCGTTAACACATAAAGGAATTGTACCCTTAACATGACGGGTGCGATCATACCAGCTCTAATGCACCGGATCCCATCAAAACTCCGAAGTTAAGCGTGCTTGGACGAGAGTAGTACTAGGATGGGTGACCCCCTGGGAAGTCCTCTTGTTGCACCCCCCTTTTCAATTTTTTTTTACTCCGGTTAGGGTTGCCAAGATACTTTACCCACCACATTTCTATTATCGAATCCCACGGCACCTTGGGCAAGACAACTTCCCTTCACGTGGAGGCTGGACCCGCAAACCGAGGGCGTAGGGCTTGTGACCAGGTCTCCGTCGCTCCGGTGCCCATAACTTTTGATCCGTAAGGAGTTACGCTGCACACAACATACAGTTGCAAAGCTCTCCGGGAGCTCTACGATGAGGGCAGCTAGCTAGCTCGCTGTGCCCTTTTTGGAGCTCAAAATCTAATGTTTTTATCAGTTTCGGGCCACTTTTCTTTTTTTGCTTTGTTTTACGTCCCGGATCGTACGTCGTGAGCTGTTAAAATGACGACAACCTTACTCGCGGGACATTAGAGGACCTTACAACGCGTCGATATCACGTCTTGTGAGGATACTACGTTGTTGAAGCGGATGGGTTGTCGTTAAGCCCATTGGGCCTTTTGAATGGGCCATATCTCTAGGCTGGGACTGTAAACGGTTAACACATAAAGGAATTGTGCCCTCAACATGACGGGTATGATCATACCAGCACTAATGGACCGGATCCCATCAGAACTGCGAAGTTAAGCGTGCTTGGACGAAAGTAGTACTAGGATTGTTGACCCCCTGGGAAGTCCACGTGTTCAACCCCCTTTTCAATTTTTTTTGCTCCGGTTAGGGTTGCCAAGATACTTTACCCACCACATTTCTATTATCGAATCCCACGGCACCTTGGGCAAGACAACTTCCCTTCACGTGGAGGTTGGGCCCGCAAACCGAGGTCGTAGCGCTTGTGACCAGGTCTCCGTCGCTCCGGTGCCTATAACTTTTGATCCGTAAGTAGTTACGCGGCGCACAGCATACCGTTGCAAAGCACTCCGACAGCTCTACGATTAGGGCAGCTAGTTAGCTTGCTGTGTCCTTTTTGGAGCTAAAAATCGAACGTTTTCATTAGTTTCGGGCCACCTTTCTTCTTTTGCTTTGTTTTACATCCCGGATCGTACGTCGTGAGTTGTTAAAAGGACGACAACCTTACTCGTGGGACATTAGAGGACCTTACAATGCCTCGATATCACGTCTTGCGAGGATGCTGCGTTGTTGAAGCGGATGGGTTGTCGTTAAGCCCATTGGGCCTTTTGAATGGGCCATATCTCTAGGCTGGGACTGTGAACCGTTAACACATAAAGGAATTGTACCCTCAACATGACGGGTGCGATCATACCAGCTCTAATGCACCGGATCCCATCAAAACTCCGAAGTTAAGCGTGCATGGACGAGAGTAGTACTAGGATGGGTGACCCCCTGGGAAGTCCTCTTGTTGCACCCCCCTTTTCAATTTTTTTTTTTGCTCCGGTTAGGGTTGCCAAGATACTTTACCCACCACATTTCAATTATCGAATCCCACGGCACCTTGGGCAAGACAACTTCCCTTCACGTGGAGGCTGGACCCGCAAACCGAGGGCGTAGGGCTTGTGACCAGGTCTCCGTCGCTCCGGTGCCCATAACTTTTGATCCGTAAGGAGTTACGCTGCACACAACATACAGTTGCAAAGCTCTCCGGGAGCTCTACGATGAGGGCAGCTAGCTAGCTCGCTGTGCCCTTTTTGGAGCTCAAAATCTAATGTTTTTATCAGTTTCGGGCCACTTTTCTTCTTTTGCTTTGTTTTACGTCCCGGATCGTACGTCGTGAGCTATTAAAATGACGACAACCTTACTCGCAGGACATTAGAGGACCTTACAACGCGTCGATATCACGTCTTGCGAGGATGCTGCATTGTTGAAGCGGATGGGTTGTCGTTAAGCCCATTGGGCCTTTTGAATGGGCCATATCTCTAGGCTGGGACTGTAAATGGTTAGCACATAAAGGAATTGTGCCCTCAACATGACGGGTGTGATCATACCAGCACTAATGCACCGGATCCCATCAGAACTGTGAAGTTAAGCGTGCTTGGACGAGAGTAGTACTAGGATTGGTGACCCCCTGGGAAGTCCTCGTGTTCACCCCCCTTTTCAATTTTTTTTGCTCCGGTTAGGGTTGCCAAGATACTTTACCCACCGAATTTCTATTATCGAATCCCACGGCACCTTGGGCATGACAACTTCCCTTCACGTGGAGTCTGGGCCCGCAATCTAGGGCGTAGCACTTGTGACCAGGTCTCCGTCGCTCCGGTGCCTATAACTTTTGATTCGTAAGTAGTTACGCGGCGCACAGCATACCGTTGCAAAGCTCTCCGACAGCTCTATGATGGGGGCAGCTAGCTAGCTTGCTGTGTCCTTTTTGGAGCTAAAAATCGAACGTTTTCATTAGTTTCGGGCCACCTTTCTTCTTTTGCTTTGTTTTACATCCCGGATCGTACGTCGTGACCTGTTAAAAGGATGACAACCTTACTCGTGGGACATTAGAGGACCTTATAATGCCTCGATATCACGTCTTGCGAGGATGCAGCGTTGTTGATGCGGATGGGTTGTCGTTAAGCCCATTGGGCCTTTTAAATGGGCCATATCTCTAGGCTGGGACTGTGAACCGTTAACACATAAAGGAATTGTACCCTCAACATGACGGGCTCGATCATACCCGCTCTAATGCACTGGATCCCATCAAAACTCCGAAGTTAAGCGTGCTTGGACGAGAGTAGTACTAGGTTGGGTGACCCCCTAGGAAGTCCTCGTGTTGTACCCCCCTTTTCAATTTTTTTTGCTCTGGTTAGGGTTGGCAAGATACTTTACCCACCACATTTCAATTATCGAATCCCACGGCACCTTGGGCAAGACAACTTCCCTTCACGTGGAGGCTGGGCCCGCAAACCGAGGGCGTAGGGCTTGTGACCAGGTCTCCGTCGCTCCGGTGCCCATAACTTTTGATCCGTAAGGAGTTACGCTACGCACAGCATACCGTTGCAAAGCTCTCCGGGAGCTCTACGATGAGGGTAGCTAGCTAGCTCACTGCGTCCTTTTTGGAGCTCAAAATCGAACGTTTTTATCAGTTTCAGGCCACTTTTATTCTTTTGCTTTGTTTTACGTCCCGGATCGTACGTCGTGAGCTGTTAAAATGATGACAACCTTACTCGCGGGACATTAGAGGACCTTACAACGCGTCGATATCACGTCTTGCGAGGATGCTGCATTGTTGAAGCGGATGGGTTGTCGTTAAGCCCATTGGGCCTTTTGAATGGGCCATATCTCTAGGCTGGGACTGTAAATGGTTAGCACATAAAGGAATTGAGCCCTCAACATGACGGGAGTGATCATACCAGCACTAATGCACCGGATCCCATCAGAACTGAGAAGTTAAGCGTGCTTGGAGGAGAGTAGTACTAGGATTGGTGACCCCCAGGGAAGTCCTCGTGTTCACCCCCCTTTTCAATTTTTTTTGCTCCGGTTAGGGTTGCCAAGATACTTTACCCACCACATTTCTATTATCGAATCCCACGGCACCTTGGGCAAGACAACTTCCCTTCACGTGGAGGCTGGGCCCACAAACCGCGGGCGTAGGGCTTCTGACCAGGTCTCCGTCGCTCCGTTGCCTATAACTTTTGATCCGTAAGGAGTTACGCGGCGCACAGCATACCGTTGCAAAGCTCTCTAAGAGCTCTACGACGGGGGCAGCCAGCTAGCTCGCTGTGCCCTTCTTGGAGCTAAAAATCGAACGTTTTCATCAGTTTCGGGCCACTTTTCTTCTTTTGCTTTGTTTTACGTCCCGGATCGTACGTCGTGAGTTGTTAAATGGGCGACAACCTTACTCGGGGGACATTAGAGGACCTTACAATGCCTCGATATCACGTCTTGCGAGGATGCTGCGTTGTTGAAGTGGATGGGTTGTCGTTAAGCCCATGGGCCTTTTGAATGGGCCATATCTCTAGGCTGGGACTATGAACCGTTAATACATAAAGGAATTGTACCCTCAACATGACGGCTGCGATCATACCTGCTCTAATGCACCGGATACCATCAAAACTCCGATGTTAAGCGTGCTTGGACGAGAGTAGTACTAGGATGGGTGACCCCCTGGGAAGTCCTTTTGTTGCACCCCCCTTTTCAATTTTTTTTGCTCCGGTTAGGGTTGCCAAGATACTTTACCCACCACATTTCTATTATCGAATCCCACGGCACCTTGGGCAAGACAACTTCCCTTCACGTGGAGGCTGGGCCCGCAAACTGAGGGCGTAGGGCTTGTGACCAGGTCTGCGTCGCTCCGGTGCCCATAACTTTTGATCCGTAAGGAGTTACGCAGCACACAGCATACCGTTGCAAAGCTCTCCGGGAGCTCTACAAAGAGGGCAGTTAGCTAGCTTCCTGTGCCCTTTTTGGAGCTCAAAATCGAACATTTTTATTAGTTTAGGGCCACATTTCTTCTTTTCCTTTGTTTTACGTCCCGGATCGTACGTCGTGAGCTGTTAAAATGATGACAAGCTTACTCGCGGGACATTAGAGGACCTTACAACGCGTCGATATCACGTCTTGCGTTGTTGAAGCGGATGGGTTGTCGTTAAGCCCATTAGGCCTTTTGAATGGTCCATATCTCTAGGCTGGGACTGTAAACGGTTAACACATAAAGGAATTGTGTCCTCAACATGACGGGTGCGATCATACCAGCACTAATGCACCGGATCCCATCAGAACTGTGACGTTAAGCGTGCTTGGACGAGAGTAGTACTAGGATTGGTGACCCCCAGGGAAGTCCTCGTGTTCACCCCCCTTTTCAATTTTTTTTGCTCCGGTTAGGGTTGCCAAGATACTTTACCCACCACATTTCTATTATCGAATCCCACGGCACCTTGGGAAAGACAACTTCCCTTCACGTGGACGCTGGGCCCGCAAACCGAGGGCGTTTGGCTTGTGACCAGGTCTCCGTCGGTCCGGTTCCTATAACTTTTGATCCGTAAGGAGTTACGCGGCGCACAGCATACCGTTGCAAAGCTCTCTGAGAGCTCTACGACGAGGGCAGCAAGGTAGCTCGCTGTGCCCTTTTCGGAGCACAAAATTGAACATTTTCATCAGTTTTGGGCCACTTTTCTTCTTTTGCTTTGTTTTACGTCCCGGATCGTACGTCGTGAGTTGTTAAAAGGACGACAACCTTACTCGTGGGACATTAGAGGACCTTACAATGCCTCGATATCACGTCTTGCGAGGATGCTGCGTTGTTGAAGCGGATGGGTTGCCGTTAAGCCCATTGGGCCTTTTGAATGGGCCATATCTCTAGGCTGGGACTGTGAACCATTAACACATAAAGGAATTGTGCCCTCAACATGACGGGTGCGATCATACCAGCTCTAATGCACCGGATCCCATCCAAACTCCGAAGTTAAGCGTGTTTGGACGAGAGTAGTGCTAGGATGGGCGATCCCCTAGGAAGTCCTCGTGTTGCACCCCCCTTTTCAATTTTTTTTTTCTCCGGTTAGGGTTGCCATGATACTTTATCCACCACATTTCTATTATCGAATTCCACGGCACCTTGGGCAAGACAACTTTCCTTCACGTGGAGGCTGGGCCCGCAAACTGAGGGCGTAGGGCTTGTGACCAGGTCTTCGTCGCTCCGGTGCCCATAACTTTTGATCCGTAAGGAGTTACGCTGCGCACAGCATACTGTTGCAAAGCTCTCCGGGAGCTCTACGATGAGGGCAGCTAGCTAGCTCGCTCTGCCCTTTTTGGAGCTCAAAATCGAACATTTTTATCAATTTCGGCCCACTTTTCTTCTTTTGCTTTGTTTTACGTCCCGGATCGTACGTCGTGAGTTGTTAAAAAGACGACAGCCTTACTCGTGGGACATTAGAGGACCTTACAATTCCTCGATATCACGTCTAGCGAGGATGCTGCGTTGTTGAAGCGGATGGGTTGTCGTTAAGCCCATTGGGCCTTTTGAATTGGCCATATCTCTAGGCTGGGACTGTGAACCGTTAACACATAAAGGAATTGTACCCTCAACATGACGGGTGCGATCATACCATCTTTAATGCACCGGATCCCATCAAAACTCCGAAGTTAAGCGTGCTTGGACGAGAGTAGTACTAGGATGGGTGACCCCCTGGGAAGTCCTCTTGTTGAACCCCCCTTTTTAATTTTTTTTTGCTCCGGTTAGGGTTGCCAAGATACTTTACCCACCACATTTCTATTATCGAATCCCACGGCACCTTGGGCAAAACAACTTCGCTTCACGTGGAGGCTGGGCCCGCAAACCGAGGGCGTAGGGCTTGTGACCAGGTCTCCGTCGCTCCGGTGCCCATAACTTTTGATCCGTATGGAGTTACGCGGCGCACAGTGTGAAACCCCACTTTTCTGCTTTAACTTGATTTACGTGCTTTGTCTCGTTTTGCGTGCATATGACCTGTTTATGTGCTATAGGGCCTAGAATGTTATAATTTTGATATCAATACTCCTAATACTTTCTAAATGTGCATTCATGAAATTTTCATAAAAAACGGAGTCAGAAATTTTATCCTCAAGTTTTAGTGAATAGTATTTTCGAAACACGTCCGCCATAATTTTGAAACTGGTCTTTTTAACCCTTCTAGACCTAGTCCACGGACTTTAATAGACCTGTGGTTGATTAAAACGGTTTTAAAATTGGCTTAATAATTTATTAGGGTTTTTACACCGACTTTTGCGATAATCGAGTTTTAAACCGACTTGGGTGAAATTGTTTGATTGTAAAACTTCTTGTCACCTAAAAATAATTTACTTGAGCTAGCTTGGGTGTTGAATAAATGTTTTGAACTTCGGTGACCAAGAAAATGCATTTAAAGTCAAGAAAACACAAAAAAATGCTAAGTTTCAACTTTGACTATCATTTAAATGGTTGACCAACAAGCTTATATCACCAACACACACTCACAAAGCACAAAAACACCCCAAAAACACACACAAAACCGTGGCTCCTTGGAGGAGAAAGATGAAGGCATTTTCAAAGCATTTTTCTCATAGATTTTGCATTTCAAAGCCGAATTGAGTGATTCAAAGCTTGATTTCACTTATTTGGCATCCATTCTACACATTTCTTGCATCAAAACACATCAAAGGTGAGAGAAAAATTCTAGATCTCAAAACTCATTTTTTTGTTTTTGCTCATAACTGCATTTTGAACCGTTAGAATGTTAACCTGATGTTAGATTATTGCTCCATGCATGCTAGGGAGCGGTTATGTGTATTACTACGACACTTGAGCCATTGCAGCGGAATTATTTATTTTCGGGTATTTAAAGTTGATAGAATGGCTTTTTGAGGATTATTTTAAGTTGTTGTGGTTGGAATCGATTGCCGTCGATTTCTAAAAGTTTTTTAATTACGTGGTAACGCCGTTATGATGCCGAATTTTTGATTACGATGTTCGGGTGAAGCTCCATAAATTTCAGCCTAGGTGCCTTGAGGTTTTAGGGTTGTTGGACTTGATTTTGAGGTGTCTTGGTGTGTTTCCGAGAGGGCTAATGTAGTTGATCGAATTGGTGAGTGTTTGAAACTGATTTGGGGTTGTTTGGATTAGTAGAATATAAGATATGATTATTTAAAGTTTAGGTTATCTTTCTTTAAATTATTGAATTCTGTCTTAGTTGATCGGGTGTGGTTTGAGTGATTGAATTGTGAGTTGTTGGTGGGTAAACTAGGGTTTGATTATGTGTTTAATGCATGTTCGGTTGGATGGCCTACTTTGTCATCTAACTTAGTTATTTGTTGTTAAATTGTTTATTGATGTTATTATGATGATAATATGATTATTGATGATGATAATATGTTTATTGATGATGATTGATGATTATTGATTGATGATTGATGCCGGGAGATAAACAGTTCTGCTAGACTGTCCTCCTATGAATGATTGATGTTTATTATTATTGCTGGGTCTCTGGTATGTGTGTGCCACCTGTCGGGCAGCATCGGGCTGTCGGGTTGATAACGGCATGACTATCAGAGATTGCCTCCAGCTCGCATGACGGAGGTGTCATGGAGGGCGAGGTATTGTTGTAAAGCTCTCCGAGAGCACTACATCGGGGTCACCTAGCTCGCTCGCTGTGCCCTTTTTGGAGCCCAAAATCGAACGTTTTCATCAGTTTCGGGCAACTTTTCTTCTTTTGCTCTATTTTTTCATCCCGGATCGTACGTCGTGTTCTGTTAAAAGGACAACAACCTTACTCGCAGGACATTAGAGGGCCCTACAATGTGTCAATATCACATCTTGCGAGGATGTTGTGTTCTTGGAGCGGATGGGTTATCGTTAAGCCCATTGGGTCTTTTGAATTGGCCATCTCTCTAGGCTGGGATGTGAACCGTTAACAGATAAAGGAATTGTGCCCTCAACATGACGGGTGCGATTATACCAGCAATAATGCACCGGATCCCATCAGATTTCCGAAGTTAAGAGTGCTTGGCCGAGAGTAGTACTAGGATGGGTGACCCCCTGGGAAGTCCTCGTGTTGCACCCCCCTTTTCAATTTTTTTTGCTCCTGTTAGGGTTGCCAAAATACTTTATCCACCACATTTCTATTATCGAATCCCAAGGCACCTTGGGCAAGACAACTTCGCGTCACGTGAAGGCTGGGCCCGCAAACCGAGGGCGTAGGGCTTGTGACCAGGTCTCCGTCGCTCCGGTGCCCATAACTTTTGATCCGTAAGGAGTTACGCAGCGCACAGCATACCGTTGCAAAGCTCTCCGAGAGCTCTACGACAGGGGAAGCTAGCTAGCTCGCTGTGCCCTTTTTGGAGCCCAAAATCGAACGTTTTCATCAGTTTCGGGCCATTTTTCTTCTTTTGCTATGTTTTTCCATCCCGGATCGTACGTCGTGAGCTGTTAAAAGGACGACCACCTTACTCGCGGGACATTAGAGGACCCTACATCGCGTCGATATCACGTCTTACGAGGATGCTGCGTTGTTGAAGCGGATGGGTTGTCGTTAAGCCCATTGGGCCTTTTAAATGGGCCATCTCTCTAGGCTGGGACTATGAACCGTTAACACATAAAGGAATTGTGCCCTCAACATGACGGGTGCGATCATACCAGCACTAATGAACCGGATCCCATCAGAACTCCCAAGTTAAGCGTGCTTGAGCGAGAGTAGTACTAGGATGGGTGACCCCCTGGGAAGTCCTCGTGTTGCACCCCTCTTTTCAATTTTTTTTGCTCCGGTTAGGGTTGCCAAAATACTTTATCCACCACATTTCTATTATCGAATCCCAAGGCACCTTGGGCAAGACAACTTCGCTTCACGTGAAGGCTGGGCCCGCAAACCGAGGGCGTAGGGCTTGTGACCAGGTCTCCGTCGCTCCGGTGCCCATAACTTTTGATCCGTAAGGCGTTACGCGGCACACAGCATACCGTTGCGAAGCTCTCCGAGAGCTCTACGACGGGGAAAGCTAGCTAGCTCGCTGTGCCTATTTTTGGAGCTCAAAATTGAACGTTTTCATCAGTTTTAGGCCATTTTTCTTATTTTGCTCTGTTTTTCCGTCCTGTATCGTATGTCGTGAGTTGTTAAAAGGACGAAAACCTTACTTGCGGGAAATTAGAGGGCCCTACATCTCGTCGATATTACGTCTTGTGTGGATGCTGCGTTGTTGAATCGGATGGGTTGTCGTTAAGCCCATTGGGCCTTTTGAAAGGGCCATCTCTCTAGGATGGGACTGTGAACCGTTAACACATAAAGGAATTGTGCCCTCAACATGACGGGTGCAATCATACCAGCACTAATGCACCGGATCCCATCAGAACTACGAAGTTAAGCGTGCTTGTTCGAGAGTAGTACTAGGATGGGTGACCCCCTGGGAAGTCCTCGTGTTGCACCCCCTTTTTCAATTTTTTTTGCTGTGGGTAGGGTTGCCAAAATACTTTATCCACCACATTTCTATTATCGAATCCCAAGGCACCTTGGGCAAGACAACTTCGCCTCACGTGAAGGCTGGGCGCGCAAACCGAGGGCGTAGGGCTTGTGAATAGTTCTCCGTCACTCCGGTGCCCATAACTTTTGATCTGTAAGGAGTAACACGGCGCACAGCATACCGTTGCAAAGCTTTCCGAGAGCTCTACGGTTGGGGCGGCTAGCTAGCTCGCTTTTCCCTTTTTGGAGCTCAAAATCGAATGTTTTCATCAGTTTCGGGCCACTTTTCTTCTTTTGCTCTGTTTTTCCGTCCCGTATCGTACATCGTGAGCTGTTAAAAGAACGACAACCTTACTCGCGGGACATTAAAAGACCCTACATCGCGTCGATATCACGTCTTGCAAGGATGCTGCGTTGTTGAAGCGGATGGGTTGTCGTTAAGCCCATTGGGCCTTTTGAATGGGCCATCTCTCTAGGCTGGGACAGTGAACCGTTAACACATAAAGGAATTGTGCCCTCAACATGATGGATGCGATCATACCAGCACTAATGCACCGGATCCCATCAGAACTCCGAAGTTAAGCGTTTTTGGGCGAGAGTAGTACTAGGATGGGTGACCCCCTGGGAAGTCCTCGTGTTGCACCCCTGTTTTGAATTTTTTTTGCCCCGGTTAGGGTTGCCAAGATACTTTATCCACCACATTTCTATTATCGAATCCCACGACCCCTTGGGCTAGGCAACTTAACTTCACGTGGAGGCTGGGCCAGCAAACCGAGTGCGTAGGGCTTGTGACCAGGTCTCCGTCGCTCCGGTGCCCATAACTTTTGATCCGTAATGAGTTACGCGGCGCACAGCATACCGTTCCAAAGCTCTCCAAGTGCTCTATGACGGGGGCAGCCAGCTTGCACGCTGTGTCCTTTTTGGAGCCCAAAATCGAACGTTTTCATCAATTTTGGGCCACTTTTCTTCTTTTGCTCTGTTTTTCCATCCCGGATCGTACGTCGTAAGCTGTTAAAAGGACGACAACCTTACTCATCGGACATTAGAGGGCCCTACAACGCGTCAATATCACGTATTGTGATGATGCTGCGTTGTTGAAGCAGATGGGTTGTTGTTAAGCCAATTGGGCCTTTTGAATAGGCCATCTCTCTAGGCTGGGACTGTGAACCTTTAAAAAATAAAGAAATTGTGCCATCAACATGACGGGTGCGATCATACCAGCACTAATGCACCGGATCCCATCAGAACTCTGAAGTTAAGCATGTTTGGGCGAGAGTAGTACTAGGATGGGTGACCCCATAGGAAGTCCTCGTGTTGCACGCCCTTTTTCAATTTTTTTTCCCCCGGTTAAGGTTGCCAAGAAACTTTATCCTCCACATTTTTATTATCGAGTCCCACGGCACCTTGGGCAAGACAACTTCCCTTCACGTGAAGGCTGGGCCCGCAAACCGAGGACGTAGGGCTTGTAACCAGGTCTCCGTCGCTCCGGTGCCTATAACTTTTGATCCGTAAGGAGTTACGCGGCGCACAGCATACCGTTGCAAAGTTCTCCGAGAGCTCTACAATGGGGAAAGCCAGCTAGCTCGCTGTGCACTTTTTGGAGCCCAGAATCGAATGTTTTCATCAGTTTCGGGTAACTTTTCTTGTTTTGCTATGTTTTTTCATCCCAGATCGTACGTCGTGAGCTGTTAAAAGGATGACAACCTTACTCGCGGGACATTAGAGGGCCCTACAATGTGTCAATATCACATCTTGCGAGGATGCTGCGTTGTTGAAGCGGATGCGTTGTCGTTAAGCCACATGGGCATTTTGAATTGGCCATCTCTCTAGGCTGGTACTGTGAACTATTAACACATAAAGGAAATGTGCCATCAACATGACAGGTGCGATCATACTAGCACTAATGCACCGGATCCCATCAGAACTCCGAAGTTAAGCGTGCTTGGGCGAGAGTAGTACTAGGATGGGTGACCCCCTGGGAAGTCCTCGTGTTGCACCCCTCTTTTCAATTTTTTTTGCTCCGGTTAGGGTTGCCAAAATACTTTATCCACCACATTTCTATTATCGAATCCCACGGCACCTTGGGCAAGACAACTTCGCTTCACGTGAAGGCTCGGCCCACAAACCGAGGGCGTAGGGCTTGTGACAAGGTCTCCGTTGCTCTGGTGCCAAGAACTTTTGATACGTAAGGAGTTAAGTGGCGCACAGCATACCGTTGCAAAGCTCTCCGAGAGCTCTACGACCGGGGAAGCTAGCTAGCTTGCTGTGCCCTTTTTGGAGCTCAAAATCGAATGTTTTCATCAGTTTCGGGCCACTTTTCTTCTTTTGCTCTGTTTTTCCGTCCCGGATCGTACATCGTGAGCTGTTAAAAGGACAACAACCTTACTCGCGGGACATTAGAGGACCCTACATCGCGTCGATATCACGTCTTGTGAGGATGATGGGTTGTTGAAGCGGATGGGTTGTCGTTAAGCCCATTGGGCCGTCTGAATGCGCCATTTCTCTAGGCTGGGACTGTGAACCGTTAACACATAAAAGAATTGTGCCATCAACATGACGGGTGCGATCATACCAGTACTAATGCATCGGATCCCATCAGAACTTCGAAGTTAAGCGTGCTTGGGCTAGAGTAGTACTAGGATGGGTGACCCCCTGGGAAGTCCTCGTGTTGCACCCCCTTTTTCAATTTTTTTTGCTCTGGTTAGGGTTGCCAAAATACTTTATCCACCACATTTCTATTATCGAATCCCAAGGCACCTTGGGCAAGACAACTTCGCCTCACGTGAAGGCTGGGCGCGCAAACCGAGGGCGTAGGGCTTGTGAATAGTTCTCCGTCACTCCGGTGCCCATAACTTTTGATCCGTAAGGAGTTACACGGCGCACAGCATACCGTTGCAAAGCTCTTCGAGAGCTCTACGATGGGGGAAGCTAGCTAGCTCGTTTTACCCTTTTTGGAGCTCAAAATCGAATGTTTTCATCAGTTTCGAGCCACTTTTCTTGTTTTGCCCTGTTTTTCCGTCCGGTATCGTACGTCGTGAGATGTTAAAAGGACGACAACCTTACTCGCGGGACATTAGAGGACCCTACATCGCGTCGATATCACGTCTTGCGAGGATGCTGCGTTGTTGAAGCGGATGGGTTGTCGTTAAGCCCATTCGGCCTTTTGAATGGGCCATCTCTCTAGGCTGGGACTGTGAACCGTTAACACATAAAGGAATTGTACCCTCAACATGACGGATGCGATCATACCAGCACTAATGCACTGGATCCCATCAGAACTCCGAAGTTAAGCGTTTTTGGGCGAGAGTAGTACTAGGATGGGTGACCCCTTGGGAAGTCCTCGTGTTGCACCCCTGTTTTGAATTTTTTTTGCTCTGGCTAGGGTTGCCAAGATACTTTATCCACCACATTTCTATTATCGAATCCCACGACCCCTTGGGCTAGGCAACTTAACTTCACGTGGAGGCTGGGCCAGCAAACCGAGTGCGTAGGGCTTGTGACCAGGTCTCCGTCGCTCCGGTGCCCATAACTTTTGATCCGTAATGAGTTACGCGGCGCACAGCATACCGTTCCAAAGCTCTCCAAGTGCTCTATGACGGGGGCAGCCAGCTTGCACGCTGTGTCCTTTTTGGAGCCCAAAATCGAACGTTTTCATCAATTTTGGGCCACTTTTCTTCTTTTGCTCTGTTTTTCCATCCCGGATCGTACGTCGTGAGCTGTTAAAAGGACGACAACCTTACTCGTCAGACATTAGAGGGCCCTACAACGCGTCGATATCACGTCTTGCTAGGATGCTGCGTTGTTGAAGAAAATGGGTTGTCGTTAAGCCCATTGGGCCTTTTGAATGGGCCATCTCTCTAGGCTGGGACTGTGAACCTTTAACAAATAAAGAAATTGTGCCATCAACATGACGGGTGCGATCATACCAGCACTAATGCACCGGATCCCATCAGAACTCCGAAGTTAAGCGTGCTTGGGCGATAGTAGTACTAGGATGGGTGACCCCATGGGAAGTCCTCGTGTTGCACGCCCCTTTTCAATTATTTTTGCCCCGGTTAAGGTTGCCAAGATACTTTATCCTCCACATTTCTATTATCGAATCCCACGGCACCTTGGGCAAGACCACTTCACTTCACGTGGAGGCTGGGCCCGCAAACCGATGGCGTAGGGCTTGTGACCAAGTCTCCTTCGCTCCGGTGCCCATAACTTTTGATCCGCAAGGAGTTACGCAGCGCACAGCATACCGTTGCAAAGCTCTCTGAGAGCTCTACGTTGGGGGCAGCTAGCTCGCTCGATGTGAGCTTTTTGGAGCCCAAAATCGAACGTTTTCATCAGTTTCGGGCTACTTTTCTTCTTTTGCTCTATTTTTCCATCCTGGATCATACGTCGTGAGCTGTTAAAAGGACGACAACCTTTCTCGCGGGACATTAGAGGGCCTTACAACACGTCGATATCACGTCTTGCAAGAACGATGTGTTGTTGAAACGGATGGGTTGTCGTTAAGCCCATTGGGCCTTTTGAATGGGCCATCTCTCTAGGATGGGACTGCGAACCGTTAACACAACAAGGAATTGTGCCCTCAACATGACGGGTGCGATTATACCAGCATTAATGCACCGGATCTCATCATATTTCCGAAGTTAAGTGTGCTAGGTCGGGAGTAGTACTAGGATGGGTGAACCCTTGGGAAGTCCTCATGTTGCACCCCATTTTCAATTTTTTTTGCTCCGGTTCCGGTTGTCAAGCTACCTTATCCACCACATTTCTATTATCGAATCCCACGGCACCTTGGGCAAGATAACTTCGATTAACGTGGAGGCTGAGCCCACAAACCGAGTGCGTAGGGCTTGTGACCAAGTCTCCGTCGCTCTGGTGCCCATAACTTTTGATCCGTATGGAGTTACACAGCGCAAAGCATACCGTTGCAAAGCTCTCCGAGTGCTCAAGGTAGGGGGCCGGAAGCTTGCTTGCTGTGCCCTTTTTTGGGCCCAAAATCAAACATTTTCATCAGTTTTGGGCCATTTTTCTTCTTTTGCTCTGTTTTTCTGTCTCGGATCGTACGTCGCGAGCTGTTAAAGGTGGACAACCTTACTCGCGGGACATTAGAGGGCCCTACAACGCGTCGATATCACGTCTTGCGAGGATGCTGCGTTGCTGAAGCGGATGGGTTGTCGTTAAGCCCATTGGGCCTTTTGAATGGGCTATCTCTCAAGGCTAGGACTGTGAACCGTTAACACATAAAGGAATTGTGCCCTCAACTTGACGGGTGTGATCATACCAGCACTAATGCACCGGATCCCATCAGATTTATGAAGTTAAGCGTGCTTGGGCGAGAGTAGTACTAGGATGGGTGACCCCGTGGGAAGTCCTCGTGTTGCACCCCTATTTTCAATTTTTTTTGCTCCGGATAGGGCTGCCAAGATACTTTATCCACCACATTTCTATTATCGAATCCCACGGCACCTTGGGCTAGACAACTTCGCTTCACGTGGAGGCTGGGCTAGCAAACCGAGGGCGTAGGGCTAATGACCAGGTCTCCGTTGCTCTGGTGCCCATAACTTTTGATTCGTAAGGAGTTACGCGGCACACAACATACCGTTGCAAAGCTGTCCAAGGGCTCTACCACGGGGACGGCCAGCTAGCTCGTTATGCCCTTTTTGGAGCCCAAAATCGAACATTTTCATCAGTTTTGGGCCACTCTTCATCTTTTGCTCTATTTTTTCATCCTGGATCGTACGTCATGAGCTGTTAAAAGGACGACAACGTTACTCGCGGGACATTAGAGGGCCCTACAACGCGTTGATATCACGTCTTGCAAGAATGCTGCGTTGTTGAAAAAGATGGGTTGTCGTTAAGCCCATTGGGCCTTTTGAATGGGCCATCTCTCTAGGATGGGACTGTGAACCGTTAACACATAAAGGAATTATGCCCTCAACATGACGAGTGCGATCATGCCAGCACTAATGCACCGGATCCCATCAAATTTCTGAAGTTAACCGTGCTTGGGCGAGAGTAGTACTAGGATGGGTGGCCCCTTGGGAAGTCCTCGTGTTGCACCCCCCTTTTCAAGGCTTTTTGCTTCGGTTAGGGTTGCCAAGATACTTTATCCACCACATTTCTATTATCGAATCCCACGGCACCTTGGGCTAGACAACTTCGCTTCAAGTGGAGGCTGGGCCAGCAAACCGAGGGCGTAGGGCTTGTGACCAAGTCTCCGTCGCTCCGGAGCCCATAACTTTTGATCCGTAAGGAGTTAGGCAGCGCACAGCATACCGTTCCAAAGATCTCCGAGAGCTATACAACGGGGGCAGCTGGCTTGCTCCCTTTGCCCTTTTTGGAGTCCAAAATTGAACGTTTTCATCAGTTTCGGGCCATTTTTTCTTCATTTGCTCTGTTTTTCCGTCCCGGATCGTATAAAGTGAGCTATTAAAAGGACGACAACCTTACTCGCGGGACATTATAGGGCCCTACAACGCGTCGATATCACGTCTTGCGAGGATGGTACGTTGTTGAAGTGGATGGGTTGTCGTTAAGCCCATTGGGCCTTTTGAATGGGCCATCTCTCTAGGCTGAGACTGTGAACCGTTAACACATAAAGGAATTGTGCCCTCAACATGACGGGTGCGATCATACCAGCACTAATGCACCGGATCCCATCAGATTTCTGAAGTTAAGCGTGCTTGGCCGAGAGTAGTACGAGGATGGGTGACCCCTTGGGAAGTCCTTGTGTTGTACGCCCATTTTCAATTTTTTTTGCTCCGGATAGGGTTGCCAAGATACTTTATCCACCACATTTCTATTATCGAATCCCACGGCACCTTGGGCTAGACAACTTCGCTTCATGTGGAGGCTGGGCCAGCAAACCGAGGGCGTAGTGCTTATGACCAAGTCTCCGTCGCTCCGGTGCCAATAACTTTTGATCCGTAAGGAGTTACGCGGCGCACAGCATACCGTTGCAATGCTCTCCAAGAGCTCTACGACGGGGGCGGCCAGCTTGCTCGCTATGCCTTTTTTGGAGCCCAAAATCGAAAGTTTTCATCAGTTTCGGGCCACTTTTCATCTTTTGCTCTATTTTTCCGTCCTGGATCGTACGTCTTGAGCTGTTTAAAGGATGACAACCTTACTCGCGGCACATTAGAGGGCCTTACAACGCGTTGATATCACGTCTTGCGAGAATGCTGCGTTGTTGAAGCGGATGGGTTGTCGTTAAGCCCATTGGGCCTTTTGAATTGGCCATCTCTCTAGGATGGGACTGTGAACCGTTAACACATAAAGGAATTGTGCCCTCAACATGACGGGTGCGATCATACCAGCACTAATGCACCGGATCCCATCAGATTTCCAAAGTTAACCGTGCTCGGGCGAGAGTAGTACTAGGATGGGTGACCCCCTGGGAAGTCCTCGTGTTGCACACCCCTTATCAAGTTTTTTTGCTCCGGTTAGGGTTGCCAAGATACTTTATCCACCTCATTTCTATTATCGAATCCCACGGCATATTCGGCTAGAAAACGTCACTTCACGTTGAGGCTGGGCCAGCAAACCGATGGCGTAGGGCTTGTGACCAAGTCTCCGTCGCTCCGGTGCCCATAACTTTTGATACGTAAGGTGTTACGCGGCGCACAGCATATCGTTGCAAAGCTCTCCGAGAGCTCAACAACGGGGGTAGCAAGCTCGCTCCCTGTGCCCTTTTTGGAGTCCAAAATCGAACGTTTTCATCAGTTTCGGGCCATTTTTCTTCATTTGCTCTGTTTTTTCATCCCGGATCGTACGTGGTGAGCTGTTAAAAAGATGACAACCTTACTCGTGGGACATTAGAGGGCCCAACAACACGTCGATATCACGGCTTGCAAGGATGGTGCGTTGTTGAAGTGGATGGGTTCTCGTTAAGCCCATTGGGCCTTTTGAATGGACCATTTCTCTAGGCTAGGACTGTCAACCGTTAACACATAAAGGAATTGTGCCCTCAACATGACGGGTGCGATCATACCAGCACTAATGCACCGGATCCCATCAGATTTCTGAAGTTAAGCGTGCTTGGCCGAGAGTAGTACGAGGATGGGTGACCCCTTGGGAAGTCCTTGTGTTGTACGCCCATTTTCAATTTTTTTTGCTCCGGATAGGGTTGCCAAGATACTTTATCCACCACATTTCTATTATCGAATCCCACGGCACCTTGGGCTAGACAACTTCGCTTCATGTGGAGGCTGGGCCAGCAAACCGAGGGCGTAGTGCTTATGACCAAGTCTCCGTCGCTCCGGTGCCTATAACTTTTGATCCGTAAGGAGTTACGCGGCGCACAGCATACCGTTGCAATGCTCTCCAAGAGCTCTACGACGGGGGCGGCCAGCTTGCTCGCTATGCCTTTTTTGGAGCCCAAAATCGAAAGTTTTCATCAGTTTCGGGCCACTTTTCATCTTTTGCTCTATTTTTCCGTCCCGGATCGTACGTCTTGAGCTGGTTAAAGGATGACAACCTTACTCGCGGCACATTGGAGGGCCCTACAACGCGTTGATATCACGTCTTGCGAGAATGCTGCGTTGTTGAAGCGGATGGGTTGTCGTTAAGCCCATTGGGCCTTTTGAATTGGCCATCTCTCTAGGATGGGACTGTGAACCGTTAACACATAAAGGAATTGTGCCCTCAACATGACGGGTGCGATCATACCAGCACTAATGCACCGGATCCCATCAGATTTCCAAAGTTAACTGTGCTCGGGCGAGAGTAGTACTAGGATGGGTGACCCCCTGGGAAGTCCTCGTGTTGCACACCCCTTATCAAGTTTTTTTGCTCCGGTTAGGGTTGCCAAGATACTTTATCCACCACATTTCTATTATTGAATCCCACGGCATCTTGGGCTAGACAACTTCGCTTCACGTGGAGGCTGGGCCAGCAAACCGAGGGCGTAGGGCTTGTGACCAAGTCTCCGTCACTCCGGTGCCCATAACTTTTGATACGTAAGGAGTTACACGGCGCACAGCATACCGTTGCAAAGCTCTCTGAGAGCTCTACAACGGGGGTAGCAAGCTCGCTCCCTGTGCCCTTTTTGGAGTCCAAAATCAAACATTTTCATCAGTTTCGGGCCATTTTTCTTCATTTGCTCTGTTTTTTCATCCCGGATCGTACGTGGTGAGCTGTTAAAAAGATGACAACCTTACTCGCGGGACATTAGAGGGCCTTACAATGCGTCGATATCACGGCTTGCAAGGATGGTGCGTTGTTGAAGTGGATGGGTTCTCGTTAAGCCCATTGGGCCTTTTGAATGGGCCATTTCTCTAGGCTAGGACTGTGAACCGTTAACACATAAAGGAATTGTGCCCTCAACATGACGGGTGCGATCATACCAGCACTAATGCACCGGATCCCATCAGATTTCCAAAGTTAACCGTGCTTGGGCGAGAGTAGTACTAGGATGAGTGACCCCCTGGGAAGTCCTCGTGTTGCACACCCCTTATCAAGTTTTTTTGCTCCGGTTAGGGTTGCCAAGATACTTTATCCACCACATTTCTATTATTGAATCCCACGGCATCTTGGGCTAGACAACTTCGCTTCACGTGGAGGCTGGGCCAGCAAACCGAGGGCGTAGGGCTTGTCACCAGGTCTCCGTCGCTCCGGTTCCCATAACTTTTGATCCGTAAGGAGTTACGCGGCGCACAGCATACCGTTGCAAAGCTCTCCGAGAGCTCTATGATGGGGCAGCCAGCTTGCTCGCTGTGCCCATTTTTGGAGCCCAAAATCGAATGCTTTCATCAGTTTTGGGCCACTTTTCATCTTTTGCTCTATTTTTCCGTCCCGGATAGTACGTCGTGAGCAGTTAAAAGGACTACAACCTTACTCGCGGAACATTAGAGGCCCTACAACGCGTCGATATCACGTCTTGCGCCGATGCTGCGTTGTTGAAGCGGATGGGTTGTCGTTAAGCCCATTGGGCCTTTTCAATGGACCATCTCTCTAGGCTAGGACTGTGAACCTTTAACACATAAAGAAATTGTGCCCTCAACACGATGGGTGCGATCATACCAGCACTAATGCACCGGATCCCATCAGAACTCCGATGTTAAGCGTGCTTGGGCGAGAGTAGTGCTAGGATGGGTAACCCCCTGGGAAGTCCTCGCGTTGCACCTCCCTTTTCAATTTTTTTTGCTCCGGTTAGGGTTGCCAAGATACTTTATCAACCACATTTCACGTGGCGGCAGGGCCCGCAAACCGCGGCCGTAGGGCTTGTGACAAGGTCTCCGTCACTCCGGTTGTGAGGCCCGACCCCGAATAACTTGTGTTACCTTGATTTGCATGCCATAGACCCCTAATTATATGACTGACCTTGGATTATGTGTCCTGTCTTAGTTTTCGTGCATACCTCATCATACGTGCCTTGACCTAGAATAGTGTGCTATAATCCCCGACTTACATGCGGTACCTAGAAATACGTGCCCTAACCTCGATGTATGTGCGTTACCTCATTTCGTGTGCCCTAACCTTGAACTGCGTACCTTAACCTAGGTTTAAGAGTCGTACTTCGATTTGCGTGCATTACATTGAATTACGTGCCTTGCATTGTTTTACGTGCATTCACCTAGGATTGTGTGCATTAGTCTTGAAGTCTGTGTCTTACCTCGTAGTTCATGTCTTCCTCGTGATTCGTGCCCTGTATTGATTTCTGTGTGTGTCTCGTAGTGCGTGCCCTAGACTTAGGAAAGCGTGCCCGCACGCTAATCAATAAAGAATCCTACACAAAGCACTAGACTATAAAATAATCCTACAAACACCACTAACTATTATTATAATCCTAATTCAAATCTCTACAAAATCCACTTACACCTAAATATTATATTTTAAACTCACTACAAGGCAAAATCTCACAAACCTCTAAACATATCCTATATTCTATTCTACCTAAAATCCCTAAATACCCAACATTCTCTTACACACATGTTAAAACAATTCAAAAGATGACACAAATCTGAATTTTTGCATGCCCAAGGCCGACACATGCATCAACTTTTGCAAAAGCCTCATTTTTCTCTCATTTCTCTCACTTTCCTCACATTTTCTCTCTCTCCCTCTCACTCTCTCTCTCCATTTCGGTTCTTGGCTGAGTTCTCTATCACCTTGGCTTGTCTTCTTCATAACTTAGCTAAGCCAAGTCAAGCAATCATCAAGAAAGTCGAGCAAACAAGCTAGAGTTCGAAAATCACTCATGCATGTGCATTGAAGCTTCATTTTCGGCCTAGGTGAGTTACTAAGCTTCCATTTCTTTTCTTCAAGTCCTAACTACATACATGTACTAAGATATTTCTTACTAGGCTAGGAAAAATAGAGAAAACCAAGTTGGAAACTCGGCTAAGCAAGAAGAAGAAGAAATTTGAGCCTCAACAAGGTTTTTGTGCATCTTTTGGTTGATTGCTAAGGTGAGGGTTAAAACCTTTTGAAAACTCTTCAAAAATTCACATGCATGCTCATAAATGTGTGTATTTGCTTCTGTACTTGAGCTATATGGTCGTTCATAAGCTTAAACAACCATGCATGGCAAGATCTTGGCTTGAAAATGATGCTAGGTGAAGTCGAAATTGTTGACAGCTCTCTGACCAGTCTGTTCGAGGTAAGTTTAGCAAGGAAAATGATGTTAAAAATTCATGAAAATTTTTAGGTGACTATCATGGACAGTTTTGAACATTTTTCCCAGAAATAGGCCGAAGCTAATTTTGACTCTAAGGTCCTCAAAAAGGCAAATCTTTAAAATGTGACCAAATCTGGAAATCTGGAAAAATGAAGCAGGTTTTGGCAGATGCACTGACCTTGTGGAACAAACCATACTTGACTTAGTTAATGATGTCCAAAATGTATGAAAATTGGTTCTCTGCTAGATTTTTCAGTTCTGGACATTTTTGTCAGAAATGGACTAAGGCTGAATCTGACCCTAGGGACCTCAAAAACGTCAATTATCGAAATGTGTGCAAATCTGGACAGTTTTGTGCTATTCCACTGTTTCGGCTATAACTAATGATTCTGAACTCCAATTGATGCAAGGTTTGTTTCTGATTTTAGTTAACTTCTTAAGATTTAATTTGACATCTTATTTACTGAATTTGTTGATTGTTTGATTATCCTATTGATTGTGAGAAACCAGCCTATTGCAGTAAAGGTTTTATTTTGCCATATGCTTGGAAAATTGTTGTAACCTCTCTTGTGACACTAATTGTGTGGAAATGTGGTGTTGGGATATTATGTGGACTGTTGTGAGCACTTGAGGATGTTGAATTAAATGATGCAAGACTTGATAATGATCTTGAGTGGACTTAGGGTTTTAATCACTTGATTAAGCATGAAATGGGAACCCTAATGACTCGATAGTCTTAATAGGTGTTGATCAATTGGATATTTTGTTGGAATCATATGCTTAGTGGGCTGCCCGTAAATGTTTTATAACCTCAAAAGTGATCTTGACCATTGCATGTTGACAAATAAGCTTTTCTTGCATCCGAACCCATGTTGATATCATTGCACGTTGAATAATCTTATGGCTTGATTGCGTAGACCTCTTAATGAGTTATATAGCCTGTTTTACATGTGTTACATGGCTGCCCGTTTGATGATCATATGACTCTATATGCCTTCCAAATGAAATTACTTGTCTTATCGTGCCTTGTTTGACTACTTGACAACGTGCGATCTTATAACTGTTCGGAGGCAACCTACTTTGTTGTCCTCCTAATGTGATATGTTAAATGTTATAAATGTGCATTGCATACAAGGTTGCAACCTTTCGTGTGGCATGGTAGCGTTTCACGTCCGCCGGGCGGCATCGGGCTTGCCGGTGTTACCGTGACTACCATGATCCAATTCCTTCTCTCGCTTGGTATTCACCCTTGGAGAGTTGGGTCGTAGGATTTCGGGGTACATCCGGAGTACACCCACCTGGCGTGTTTTGGGGATGAATTAAAGTCGGCCGCAACTCCTGTTACTTGACTTGATCTGAGAGCAATAGCTCACCGTATCCTTTTACTACGTGTATAAGTACTCTCGCTTGGTCCCTGGAGGACCTCGGGGAGGAAAGACTGGTATTCCTGTTCCTGTATCTTATATCATTGTTATATTTATGCTTGCAAAAGGATTTTCATAATTGAACCGGAAAATGAGTTTCAAAACGTATTTCTCGTTCCCCCTCGCTGAGTTCATAAGGACTCACCCTCTTTTCATCACAGGTGAAGAAGATCCAGAACAGGTACCCGAGGACGGTGTGCCTAATGATGAACCCCTGGAGTGAATGCCTGTCATTGCTTATTTTGCTTGATTGTGACTACTTGTGAACTTTTGCTACTTGAAGACTATTTCCCTTACGTTATTTGTTGTTTATGATTTAAAAGTCCCTCGTTGTATTTTGGGGTCTAATTTTGGTTTGTACTTATATTTAGTAGACTGATACTAGACATACTATGATCGTTTTTGCTTTTATTATCATTAGTATCTATCATAGGTTATGATGCTTAGTTAAGGAATAGGCAAATGAACTTATCCAATCTCAACAGGTACTCGCTAATAAGCTAAGATCAACAGGTATATTTTGAAATGAGGATAAATGGACAAACGAGACATAGTATCATGCTATGTTATAAATCAAACGGGACGTCGAAATAACCAATAGGAAATTCAATTGATGATAAAATAGTAAACTCTAGTCGGGAATGAACTTGAATTGAAAGTTTTGAGGCTATTAGAAAATTTAGGTCAAAACAAAGAGCCCAATTACAGCCGTTATGCTGCCGGATTTCCAGAAAATTTTGGAGTCTAGAATAAAACGTTAAGTGTTAAACCTCCTAGAACGTGAAAGGACTTGAATGTTTATATCACACCCTAGTCTAACCTTTATAGGCCGGGTTGGGGCGTGACACCTTATAATAGAAGGGTATCAGAGCTTAGTTTACTAACTAGGCGTTAGTCGGGTTCAACTCTCGAACCATGGGTAGAAGCCCTAAGGTAATTGTGATGTCTTGTTTATATGTGTTATGTGTGCTAATGTGCTTTAATTGCTTTGAGCATTGAATACTATGTGCCTTTGTGGACTATATGTATTATGTGTCATGCACACCGACACGTTAGTGCCCTCAATAATGCATGCATGCTTTTATACTCCTTCCTTGATACATGTGCATGTTATATAACCATGAATGACTGTTTATATACATAGGTAGTTAGGATTAGGATCTTTGGGGAAGTGAATTTATGCAGGAAGAACGAAGAGGATCGGTTAGAGGTTTCTCGCATCTTCATAGGTACTCGATGGATCATATATATTATTGGATATGCATACATATAAAATGCGTAGCACATGTATAATTGTCGAGGTAAAATTATCTCCTTATCTTTGGAATACACATGTCTGTGATTAAGTTATCAATTTTATAGCTATAAAGTTCTTGATTCCGTTAAACCGTTCTTCTAATTGTGGTTCAAGAATAAATGTTAAGGACATATAACTTTCCTTAGATATAAGAATATACTATTGGAGATGTGGAGTAGTATATATATGTTCACATGCTTATAGTGGAAGTTCGACTTAGGAGTTGCTTTTGAATCAAATTCTTATATCTTAAAATGGTATAATAGACTAATTATATGATTGAATCCTTACTTGATTGGAATTAAGCATCGTTGAACCTAATAAGGTGTATATTAACGAGTTTCAAGTTCACTCAATGGTAAGATTGTGACCTAGAAATTAAGAGATGAACTCGTGGAAATGGATGATAGGGGTTAGATTATTAAGGCGTGAATAATGTGTTTAAGTAACTTAACAATGGATAACCTCAAGACATGTAGGTAACTCTGGAGACTAAGTTTAACAAGGTTGATGATTCTTTAGTATAACAAGGTATAGGAATGTTGGAATCAAGGAATTCACGTAGCTAGAACTCGTGTTTGGAAAACTGCACCTAAAATGTTAGGTCGGAGAGAAGTGTAAGGAATAGAATTGTGCATTAGATGACTAACGTTGCTAAAGGTCCTAAGTTGGATATCGGTGATATTTAGAATCATGGTATTAATTTGGTGCCTCTCGGGTTTAGTTGTGATTATGCAAGTAAGTCATTCTATACACTCGTTGTTTAGATACCCTAGAGGATGTTGGAAAGCATATATCCTTAAGTAAGACCGATGGACCTATTATATAAACCATGGAAATGAGATTAAAGCATCTAGTTGTAAAGTGGAGTCGTTAGGATATGATTAGTAATCCTAAATAGCTAATAGTGAGTATGCATGATGATTCATGGTGAACCCTAGGACCTAAGGTCGATGAGTCTTGATGCTCTTAGCTAGTTGGACATGTAAATGAATAGAGTAAGATAGAGATGAATCAGAGACATGATGACCCAAGAGACTATTGTTAGACCACCGTATCTATGTGCACCGTTTCACTTCTAGAAACTAGCAGTTGGAGACTTCGAATTGTGGTCGTTGAATAAGAGGGGTGAATTTTGTAGTGATAGTTAAATAAGTAATTGATTACTTTTGAAGTTCTATTAGGTTATGTTGAAGGATGCCTCGTGGTCATAATTCTTATGTTGACACGACCTTGAAGTTATTTTGTGTAACAAGCTACTTGGATTAGTATGGTAAGTGTCTTATGAGCTAGATCATTTCGGTAATATTTATAGTCCTAGGATTGTTGTTGTTTGGCCGATAACCTAGTGGAGCATTGATATCACTTACATGGCTATGGCCCTAGCTTAGTAACATTAATGTTGAAGATATATTGGCAGGCATTAAGTGTTCGAAGGAATGACTAGGTCGCTAAGTGAGTAGGACCATTTTCTTCTTAAGTATGACGTAACCTGGGATTGAGGTGAGTGGAATTTATTTGAGGTTGAAACTATTCGCCTTTGGAGTTTTGGATAAGATTAAAAGAAAATTTTGAAGCCTTGTGACTTGAAAATAGAGATTTGAATAAGGAAATAAATTGTGGATCGCAAGTTGATGAGTTTACTTGTAAGAGTTGAACTAGTGCGACATGATTAGTTTACTCATGCAATTTCGATGGCAATTTGTCGGTGGTACCTAATAAACCTTAGAGTTTGAGTTTAACGAATCTCAACGGTCTTTCTTCTTGATTACGAGCTTGAAGGTTAACGAAGCTGGGGAAGAATGTTAATGAATAGGAGCCTGTAACTGGGAGACTAGTCGTTAGAAGATTTGCTAATCTAATGCACCTACGAGATAAGGATTATGATATTGTCGATAGATGACGATTTGAGATGGATTAGTTGTTTGGTGAGTTCTTCTTGAAGATAGGGTCGTATTGTAGAAATAATCCATAACATGTGTATATCCTACGTGTTAACAATTTTGAAGCTAGTAGACATGATATGTAAATCGGATATAGACCTATCATCTTGAAATTAGCGTATGTCACCCTAGGATCATGGAATTATTGTGATATTCCTTTTGAGGTATGAATGCGAGATTGACAGAACATGAGTCATGATTTTGGAGTTACAGTTCTATTGTTAGGATACCGATGCAACTTTGATGACTATGTTTGAAGACTCTAACCTTAGTTAATGAACTTGACCTTAAGATCAAATGGAGAATAGAGTCGTTCAAAGAAAAGAACTATAAATGTAGAGGTCACACCCAACTAAATGATTGGAGAAACATACGAAGTGAATTGGTTATGGTAAGACATCACCAAACACGGGACGAACCCGACTAGGAAGAATAACAAGAGCCAGAATCCCTCTAAATGACCTCAATAGGCAAGAATGAATTTCGGCACGAAATTCTTTTAAGGAGGGGAGGATGTGAGGCCCGACCCCGAATAACGTGTGTTACCTTAATTTGCGTGCCATAGACCCCTAATTATATGACCGACCTTAGATTACGTGTCCTGTCTTGGTTTTCGTGCATACCTCGTCATACGTGCCTTGACCTAGAATAGTATGCCCTAATCCCTGACTCACGTGCGGTACCTAGAAATACGTGCCCTGACCTCGTTGTACGTGCGTTACCTCGTTTCGTGTGCCCTAACCTTGAACTACGTACCTTAACCTAGGTTTAAGAGTCGTACCTCGATTTGCGTGCATTACATTGAATTACGTGCCTTGCATTGGTTTACGTTCATTCACCTAATGTCACACCCCAACTCGACCCCTCCTATAATCAGTCAGGACGCAACAGAATTTCGGCAGTATAACGACAGTAAATAGGTTACCGAGGCTCTAAACCAACCTCCATAGGACATCATACCTCAACTCCATAAACCATACAACAAACAACTCCTCAATAACATAATAACATACATCATAACCATATTATACAATAAACAGCCCTCATTATATGCCTCCGTTCCAACATAATACATTAACCCTTAATATATAATACAAAAACATATTGAGCCAATCTAGCAACCTAATCATGAACAAAAGAAAAGCTACTAAGACAACATCAACTAATTCATTAACTTATCAACATCTTATACATTATAAACTACAAAGCAGATAAAAGTCTACTAAGTTAATTTACAAGATAATAAAACATGTACGACATCATGGATAAGACTCTGGAACATAGGACTCATCCACGTAAGGCACGTTTTCCACATTCTCCTCTTCAGGAGGCACGTACCCGTAATCCTGCAAAAGTACACCTGTATGCATGCAATAATAGAGAGTGAGCTTATATAAAATAAGCCCAGTGAGGATCCGATAGATCTCGAGCAAGGTTTACTAAACTCCTTGGAATAATCCTTTGAGTCAGTAAACACACAATAACATCAATAATTCTATCATCACATAAATTTATAATCATTCAATAAAGGATATTCTAGTTGGTGTAGCTCCAAACGCCATCACGATCTCAACCATTCTTCTTGTAACTCCCCATTACTCACGCACCCGGGGTGCCCCCAATAACCTCGCCCTCCATGACACCTCCGTCATGTGAGCTGGAGGCAATCTCTGATAGTCATGCCGTTATCAACCCGACAGCCCGATGCTGCCCGAGAGGTGGCACACACATACCAGAGACCCAACAATAATAATAAACGTCAATCATCAATATTCCGAGAGATCAGCAACGAAAGTGCCCGATTCCCGTACTCAATAATCAATCAATAATCTGGGAGATCAGCAACAAAAGTGCCTGATTCCCGTACTCAATAATCAATCAATATAACATCAATATAACATCAATATTTAATTAAACAACAAACAACTAAGTTAGATGACAAAGTAGGCCATCTAACCGAACATGCATTAAACACACAATCAAACTCTAATTTACCCATCAACAACTCACAATTCAATCACTCAACCCACTCCCAATCAACTAAGGCTCGATCTAACATTTTAAAGAAAGACAACCTAAACTTCAATTAATCATATCTTACATTCTACTAATCCAAACAACTCCAAATCAGTTTCAAACACTCACCTATTCAACCATCTACATTAGCCCCCTCGGAAAACCACCATAACATCTCCAAATCATGCCCGATAACTCTAAAACCCTAAGGTGTCAAGGCTGAATTTTCCAGATTTTCACACGGATAATGCAATCGAAAATTTGGCATTACAACAACGCTACCACGTAATTATCAAGTTTTTAGAAATCGACGGCAATCGATTTCGATCAGCACAACTCAATTTAATCAACATTGATCAAATTAATCAAATTTAAATACCCGAAAAATAAAAATTATGCTACAACTGTTCAAATCTCGTAGGATTACATATAAATGATCCCTAGCATGCATGGAGCAATAATCTAACATCAGATTAAAATTTTAACGGTTCAATAATTATTTATACGCATAAACACAAAATATGAGTTTTTAGATCTAGAATTTTTCTCACCTTTGATGCAAACTAAGGCTCGAAATAGGTAGAATGGATGCCCAACAAGCAAAATCAAGCTTTGAATGAAGTGATTTGGCCTTGAAATGAAGTTTTTATGTGAAAATTGCTTTGGAAAACCTTGAAAATGCTCTTATTCTCCCTCCCCCTTGAACTCACGGTTTTGTGTGTGTTTTGTGGTGTTTTTGTGCTTTGTGAGTGTGTGTTGGTTATATAAGCTTGTTGGTCAACCATTTAAATGAAAGTCAAAGTTGAAACTTAGCATTTTTAGTATTTTCTTGACTTTAAATGCATTTTCTTGATCACCAATGCTCAAAAAAATTATGCAACACCCAAGTTATCTCAAGTGGGTTATTTTTAGGTGACAAGAAGTTTTACAATCAAACCATTTCACCCGAGTCGGCTTAAAACTCGATTTTTGTAAAAGTCGGTGTAAAAACCCTAATAAATTCCTAAGCCGATTTTAAAACCATTTTAATCAAACACGGGTCTATTAAAGTCCGTGGACTAGGTCTAGAAGGGTTAAAAATACGAGCTTCAAAATTTTAGCGGACGCGTATCGAAAATACTATTCACTAAAATCGACGATAAAATTTCTGACTCCGTTTTTGATGAAAATTTCATGAATGCACATTTAGCATGTTCTAGGAGTATTGATATCAAAATTACCACATTCTAAGTCACATAGCACATAGACAGGTTAATTCACGCATAACGATAATAAACACGCAAAACGAGATAGGATAGAAAAGTGGGGTTTCACATTCTCTCCTCCTTAAAACAATTGCGTCCGCGCAATTCTCGAACTGACATACAATTCAATACTCAATCGTTACACTTAATAATACTTCTCTTAGTTCTCATTTATCTCTTAGGATGACAACTAACCAAAGACCTCAAAAGAACAACCTCTGTTGACTGCAAGTTGATGATCATAATTCCAAGACAATCTTCAATTCATAATTCTCTCCTACCTCACATCATATTGCATATGAAAGAAATTGCAACTCCAAGTCTTAGCATGACACCACTAATTATCAATCATCCCCTACTACAGAAAAGAGCTCTATGAACACCCCGAGGGTTTAAAAACTCATTTACGATAACATGAATGATTACTGATCAAGAAAATATCTCAAAAGTGACATTTGTCAGAATATGGCTCTTATGAAATTTATAAGGAAATAAGAATATGGAAAGTCATATTCGAGCCAACAATCAAGTGAACAAGAGCTCAAACAGGTTAGAGAATCAAGAGGCTAATAGTTAATAAGGAAGCATGATAACTAAGATAAGAAATGTCTCAGCACCTATCAATTAAATAAGTACGAACAAAGGATGATGATGAGTCAAAACAGTGCTGAGTATGTTGAACAAAAATTCCTGAACAAGTAGATATTTCAATTCTCGATGATTGTTCAAGGAACCAACAAGTAAGTTGTACTTGAGGTGAAATGAAATTAAGAGATAAGAGATGATTAATTCAATAGAAAATATGAGTGTCAAGATAATAAGTATCTCAGCACGCAATAACCAAAGAAGTATAAATAAGAAACGACAATGCTGAGTATATTAAATGAGCAATGACAAGCAAAGTAATGGTTCAGGATTTAATAATTAAACAATATGATTAACAAAGATCAACAAGAATATCAATGATGTACTTAGGTAGGGAGTACATCAAATAAGTGGAATTCGAACAAGTAAAATGGTATACCAAAGGTGAAATTACTTCCAAATGAATAGTAATAGAATGAAATGAAATATTGAAACCAATGGCTGGAGATATAGAATGAAATATAGAAGTCTCAAACCTTAACTCCAATAAGTGACATTGCTATAAGAAGCAAATATGAATGTTAAGAATAGAAACAATGTCAAATGAGTATAGGATCCATTAATCCAATAAGAAAACTTTCAAGAAACAATTGATATCCTAGAAAAGTGTAACTCTCTCTCAAAGAAGTGAGAATAGAGTAAAAGATAATAATAAGACCGATAGAATTATGAAGCACAAGAAGGGTGTCCCACCTACACACTTAAACACCAACAAGTCAAATCCTACAATCTATCTTCCTCCAAAACAAGACACTAAGGAGACCTAGAGAACCTAAGGAGTCATAACAATCACCAAGCGAGATAAATCACTCCAAAATTTTACATTTCGTACTAGACCAATCACTAAACAAGATAAATCACCGATTACCCAACAAGATTAACTAATGAAGACTCCAAAATCTGATAACACAATACAGATTCATGCTAACCCATTATAACACAAGTGAATCCCCAATTAACAATTTAGAAAGTCATACCACCTAGAACTCTAAAACTCGATGTAGGCAAGTAAATGTTCAGTCACCAAAATGCATTCTTATTTCCTCAAATAATTCTATCTCCCAACAATTAGATCTTCGAATAAAGTAACTTTAGTCAGGAATCACTCCAATTGTCTCCAAGGTTTAAAGATCAAAACTCCAAAATACCCATTAATAATATAGCAATCCCAAATAGTAGACATATTCACATGTTATACCACACTTCATTACATTCACAAATATACATCACTAATTCCTCAAATAAATTCATTCTAAAATAGCCTCAAGAAAGTATAGTCTGAGTTGAGACTACAAAAGTGTCTAATCCCAACCTCACGGAATCCTCAACTTATGATCCATCTCCAAGTAATAATAAGTTAAACATGGCAACAAAAGTAATTATAATCATCAAGATACATTGCTATTTCCTCGAATAACTTCTTTCTCGCTAAAGGAACATCAAGATCAATCCACTAAGCCGAAACTAAAATCCATAAACATAACAATTAAAATCTAACTGATAAACTTCTAGAATAATAATAATTCAAAATCATAGCCTACCACTATTTCTGAAAACTCTTGCAGTCATCCTTACTTCACCTAAAAGAATCACCCACAGTTATAGAATATATACAATTACATCACATGAAAACAAGTACAACGTAATGCATGATTATCATATAATATAACATTATCACATAACACACAATTCAGCATATAAGAAGCCAACATCACATAAACAGGTTAAATCACAAAAGTAAGTAATAAACAATTAAAGTCACATAAGCAACAAACTTCACATAAGACAAGTTGATAACGTAACTCACATTGGTCACTTAAAGTACATTGAACACCTAAAGCACGTTGTTTCACATAAGCTAGTTATAAACAATTAAAACCACATAAACAACTAACTTCACACAGACACTTCAATCACATAAAACACATTTGTCACATAATACACATTAATCACATAATGCACATTAATCACATAATGCACATTAATCACATAATGCACATTAATCACATAATGCACATTAATCACAACACATTGAGTACGTATAGCACGTTATCACATAAAACATATTGACCACATTAGTTCACTTAACACACAAGGCATACTGGTCACATACAAAGTTAGACACCTAAGTAAATTAATCACATAAACATATTAACATATGTTTCACTTTTCTTTCACTTAATATGTACTTGCATGCTTAGACCACTACCCACATTCTGAGGATACCCCAGCTGACAGCTAACCTCGCTCTGATACCACTTAAATGTCACGCCCCAACTCGACCCCTCCTATAATCAGTCAGGACGCAATGGAATTTCGGCAGTATAACGACAGTAAATAGGATACCGAGGCTCTAAACCAACCTCCATAGGACATCATACCTCAACTCCATAAACCCTACAACAAACACCTTCTCAATAACATATTACCTTACATCATAACCATATTATACAATAAACAACCCTCATTATATGCCTCCGTTCCAACATAATACATTAACCCTTAATATACAATACAAAAACATATTGAGCTAATCTAGCAACCTAATCATAAACAAAAGAAAAGCTACTAAGACAACATAAACTAATTCATTAACTTATCAACATCTTATACATTATAAACTACAAAGCAGATAAAAGTCTACTAAGTTAATTTACAAGATAATAAAACATGTACGACATCATGGATAAGACTCTGGAACACAGGACTCATCCACGTAAGGCACGTTTTCCACATTCTCCTCTTCAGGAGGCACGTACCCGTAATCCTGCAAAAGTACACCTGTATGCATGCAATAATAGAGAGTGAGCTTATATAAAATAAGCCCAGTGAGGATCCGATAGAAGTCTAGCAAGGTTTACTAAACTCCTTGGAATAATCCTTTGAGTCAGTAAACACACAATAACATCAATAATGCTATCATCACATAACTATATGACCATTCAATAAAGGATACTCTCTCTAGTTGGTGTAGCTCCAAACGCCATCACGATCTCAACCATTCTTCTTGTAACTCCCCATTACTCACGCACCCGGGGTACCCCCAATAACCTCGCCCTCCATGACACCTCCGTCATGCGAGCTGGAGGCAATCTTTGATAGTCATGCCGTTATCAACCCGACAGCCCGATGCTGCCCGAGAGGTAGCACACACATAACAGAGACCCAGCAATAATAATAAACGTCAATCATCAATATTCCGAGAGATCAGCAACGAAAGTGCCCGATTCCCGTACTCAATAATCAATCAATAATCTGGGAGATCAGCAACAAAAGTGCCTGATTCCCGTACTCAATAATCAATCAATATAACATCAATATTTAATTAAACAACAAACAACTAAGTTAGCTGACAAAGTAGTCCATCTAACCGAACATGCATTAAACACACAATCAAACTCTAATTTACCCATCAACAACTCACAATTCAATCACTCAACCCACACCCAATCAACTAAGGCTCGATCTAACATTTTAAAGAAAGACAACCTAAACTTCAATTAATCATATCTTACATTCTACTAATCCAAACAACTCCAAATCAGTTTCAAACACTCACCCATTCAACCATCTACATTAGCCCCCTCGAAAAACCACCATAACATCTCCAAATCATGCCCGATAACTCTAAAACCCTAAGGTGTCAAGGCTGAATTTTCCGGACTTTCACACGGACAATGCAATCGAAAATTCGGCATTACAACAGCGCTACCACGTAATTATCAAGTTTTTAGAAATCGACGGCAATCGATTTCGATCAACACAACTCAATTTAATCAACATTGATCAAATTAATCAAATTTAAATACTCGGAAAATAAAAATTATGCTACAACTGTTCAAATCTCGTAGGATTACATATAAATGATCCCTAGCATGCATGGAGCAATAATCTAACATCAGATTAAAATTTTAACGGTTCAATAATTATTTATACGCATAAACACAAAATATGAGTTTTTAGATCTAGAATTTTTCTCTCACCTTTGATGCAAACTAAGGCTAGAAATAGGTAGAATGGATGCCCAACAAGCAAAATCAAGCTTTGAATGAAGTGATTTGGCCTTGAAATGAAGTTTTTATGTGAAAATTGCTTTGAAAAACCTTGAAAATGCTCTTATTCTCCCTTCCCCTTGAACTCACGGTTTTGTGTGTGTTTTGTGGTGTTTTTGTGCTTTGTGAGTGTGTGTTGGTGATATAAGCTTGTTGGTCAACCATTTAAATGAAAGTCAAAGTTGAAACTTAGCATTTTTAGCGTTTTCTTGACTTTAAATGCATTTTCTTGATCACCAATGCTCAAAACAATTATGCAACACCCAAGTTATCTCAAGTGGGTTATTTTTAGGTTACAAGAAGTTTTACAATCAAACAATTCCACCCCAGTCGGCTTAAAACTCGATTTTCACAAAAGTCGGTGTAAAAACCCTAATAAATTCCTAAGCCAATTTTAAAACCGTTTTTATCAAACACAGGTCTATTAAAGTCCGTGGACTAGGTCTAGAAGGGTTAAAAATACCATTTTCAAAATATAGCGGACGTGTTTCGAAAATACTATTCACCAAAAATCGACGATAAAATTTCTGACTCCGTTTTTTATGAAAATTTCATGAATGCACATTTAGCATGTTCTAGGAGTATTGATATCAAAATTACCACATTCTAAGTCACATAGCACATAGACAGGTTAATTCACGCAAAACGATAATAAACACGCAAAACGAGATATGATAGAAAAGTGGGGTTTCACACCTAGGATTGTGTGCATTAGTCTTGAAGTCCGTGTCTTAACTCGTAGTTCGTGTCTACCTCGTGATTTGTGCCATGTATTGATTTCTGTGTGTGTCTCGTAGTGCGTGCCCTAGACTTAGGAAAGCGTGCCCGCACGCTAATCAATAAAGAATCCTACACAAAGCACTAGACTATAAAATAATCCTACAAACGCCACTAACTATTATTATAATCCTAATTCAAATCTCTACAAAATCCACTAACACCTAAATATTATATTTTAAACTCACTACAAGACAAAATCTCACAAACCTCTAAACATATCCTATATTCTATTCTACCTAAAATCCCTAAATACCCAACATTCTCTTACACACATGTTAAAACAATTCAAAAGATGACACAATCTGAATTTTTGCATGCCCAAGGCCAACACATGCATCAACTTTTGCAAAAGCCTCATTTTTCTCTCATTTCTCTCACTTTCCTCATATTTTCTCTCTCTCCCTCTCACTCTCTCTCTCCATTTCGGTTCTTGGCTGAGTTCTCTATCACCTTGGCTTGTCTTGTTCATAACTTAGCTAAGCCAAGTCAAGCAATCATCAAGAAAGTCGAGCAAACAAGCTAGAGTTCGAAAATCACTCATGCATGTGCATTGAAGCTTCATTTTCGGCCTAGGTGAGTTACTAAGCTTCCATTTCTTTTCTTCAAGTCCTAACTACATGCATGTACTAAGAGATTGCTTACTAGGCTAGGAAAAATAGAGAAAACCAAGTTGGAAACTCGGCTAAGCAAGAAGAAGAAGAAATTTGAGCCTCAACAAGGTTTTTGTGCATCTTTTGGTTGATTGCTAAGGTGAGGGTTAAAACCTTTTGAAAACTCTTCAAAAATTCACATGCATGCTCATAAATGTGTGTATTTTCTTCTGTAATTGAGCTATATGGTCGTTCATAAGCTTAAACAACCATGCATGGCAAGATCTTGGCTTGAAAATGATGCTAGGTGAAGTCGAAATTGTTGACAGCTCTCTGACCAGTCTGTTCGAGGTAAGTTTAGCAAGGAAAATGATGTTAAAAATTCATGAAAATTGGTAGGTGACTAGTTTTGACAGTTTTGAACATTTTTACCAGAAATAGGCCGAAGCTAATTTTGAATCTAAGGTCCTCAAAATGGCAAATCTCTAAAATGTGACCAAATCTGGAAATCTGGAAAAATGAAGCAGGTTTTGGCAGATGCACTGACCTTGTGGAACGAACCATATTTGACTTAGTTAATGATGTCCAAAATATATGCAAATTTGTGTGCTGCTATATTTTTCAGTTCTGGACATTTTTGTCAGAAATGGACTAAGGCTGAATCTGACCCTAAGGACCTCAAAAACGTCAATTAGCGAAATGTGTGCAAATCTGGACAGTTTTGTGCTACTCCACTGTTTCGGCTATAACTAATGATTCTGAACTCCAATTGATGCAAGGTTTGTTTCTGATTTTAGTTAACTTCTTGAGATTTAATTTGACATATTATTCACTGAATTTTGAGATTTATTGATTATCCTATTGATTGTGAGAAAACAGCCTATTGCAGTAAAGGTTTTATTTAGCCATATGCTTGGAAAATTGTTGTAACCTCTCTTGTAACACTAATTGTGTGGAAATGTGGTGTTGGGATATTATGTGGACTGTTGTGAGCACTTGAGGATGTTGAATTAAATGATGCAAGACTTGATAATGATCTTGAGTGGACTTAGGGTTTTAATCACTTGATTAAGCATGAAATGGGAACCCTATTGACTCGATAGTCTTAATAGGTGTTGATCAATTGGATATTGTGTTGGAATCATATGCTTAGTGGTCTGCCCGTAAATGTTTTATAACTTCAAAAGTGATATTGACCATTGCATGTTGACAAATAAGCTTTTCTTGCATCCGAACCCATGTTGATATCATTGCACGTTGAATAATCTTATCGCTTGATTGCGTGGACCTCTTAATGAGTTATATAGCCTGTTTTACATGTGTTACATGACTGCCCGTTTGATGATCATATGACTCTATATGCCTTTCAAATGTAATTACTTGTCTTATCGTGCCTTGTTTGACTACTTGACAACGTGCGATCTTATAACTGTTCGGAGGCAACCTACTATGTTGTCCTCCTAATGTGATATGTTAAATGTTATAAATGTGCATTGCATACAAGGTTGCAACCTTTCGTGTGGCATAGTAGCATTTCACGTCCGCCGGTCGGCATCGGGCTTGCCGGTGTTACCGTGACTACCATGATCCAATTCCTTCTCTCGCTTGGTATTCACCCTTGGAGAGTTGGGTCGTAGGCTTTCGGGGTACATCCGGAGTACACCCACCTGGCGTGTTTTGGGGATGAATTAAAGTCGGCCGCAACTCTTGTTACTTGACTTGATCTGAGAGCAATAGCTCACCGTATCCTTTTACTACGTGTATAAGTACTCTCGCTTGGTCCCTGGAGGACCTCGGGGAGGAAAGACTAGTATTCCTGTTCCTGTATCTTATATCATTATTATATTCATGCTTGCAAAAGGATTTTCATAATTGAACCGGAAAATGAGTTTCAAAACGTATTTCTCATTCCCCCTCGCTGAGTTCATAAGGACTCACCCTCTTTTCATCACAGGTGAAGAAGATCCAGAACAGGTACCCGAGGACGGTGTGCCTAATGATAAACCCCTGGAGTGAATGCCTGTCATTGCTTATTTTGCTTGATTGTGACTACTTGTGAACTTTTGCTACTTGAAGACTATTTCCCTTACGTTATTTGTTGTTTGTGATGTAAAAGACCCCCGTTGTAATTTGGGGTCTAATTTTGGTTTGTACTTATATTTAGTAGACTGATACTAGACATACTATGATCGTTTTTGCTTTTATTATCATTAGTATCTATCATAGGTTATGATGCTTAGTTAAGGAATAGGCAAATGAACTTATCCAATCTCAACAGGTACTCGCTAATAAGCTAAGATCAACAGGTATATTTTTAAATGAGGATAAATGGACAAACGAGACATATTATCATGCTAGGTTATAAATCAAACGGGACGTCGAAATAACCAATAGGCAATTCAATTGATGATAAAATAGTAAACTCTAGTCGGGAATGAACTTGAATTGAAAGTTTTGAGGTTGTTAGAAAATTTAGGTCAAATCAAAGAGCCCAATTACAGCCGTTATGCTTCCGGATTTCCAGAAAATTTTGGAGTCTAGAATAAAACGTTAAGTGTTAAACCTCCTAGAACGTGAAAGGACTTGAATGTTTAGATCACACCCTAGTCTAACCTTTATAGGCCGGGTTGGGGCGTGACACCGGTGCCCATAACTTTTGATCCGTAAGGAGTTACGCGGTGCACAGCATACCGTTGCGAAGCTCTCCAAGAGCTCTACGTCAGGGGCAGCCAGCTTGCTCGTTGTGCCCATTTTTGGAGCCAAAATCGAACGTTTTAATCAGTTTCGGGCCATTTTTCTTCTTTTGCTCTGTTTTTCCATCCTGGATCGTACGTCGTGAGCTGTTAAAAGGACGACAACCTTAGTTACGGGACATTAGTGGGCCCTACAACGCGTCGATATCACGTCTTGCGAGGATGCTGCGTTGTTGAAGCAGATGGGTTGTCGTTAAGCCCATTGGGCCTTTTGAATGGGCCATCTCTTTAGGCTGGGACTGTGAACCGTTAACACATAAAGGAATTGTGCCCTCAACATGACGGGTGCAATCACACCAGCACTAATGCACCGGATCCTATCAGATTTCCGAAGTTAATCGTGCTTGGCCGAGAGTCGTACTAGGATGGGTGACCCCCTAGGAAGTCCTCGTGTTGCACCCCCCTTTTCAATTTTTTTTTGCTCCGGTTAAGGTTGCCAAGATACTTTATACACTAAATTTCTATTATTGAATCCCACGGCACCTTGGGCTAGGCAACTTCATTTCACGTGGAGGCTGGGCCAGCAAACCGAGGGCGTAGGGCTTGTGACCAAGTCTCCGTCGCTCCGGTGCCCATAACTTTTGATCCGTAAGGAGTTAAGCGGCGCACAACATACCGTTGCAAAGCTCTCTGAGAGCTCTACGACGGGGGTAGCTAGCTTGCTCGGTCTGCCCCTTTTTGGAGCCAAAAATCGAACGTTTCATCAGTTTCGTGCCACTTTTCTTCTTTTGCTCTGTTTTTCCGTCCCGGATCGTACGTCGTGAGCTGTTAAAAGGACGACAACCTTATTTACGGCACATTAGAAGGCCCTACAATGCGTTGATATCACGTCTTTCGAGGATGCAGCGTTATTGAAGCGGATGGCTCGTCGTTAAGCCCATTGGGCGTTTTGAAAGGGCCATCTCTCTAGGCTGGGACTGTGAACCGTTAACACATAAAGGAATTGTTCCATCAACATGACGGGTGCGATCATACCAGCACTAATTCACCGGATCCCATCAGATTTCCGAAGTTAAGCGTGCTTGGGCGAGAGTAGTACTTGGATGGCTGACCCTTAGGAAGTCCTCGTGTTGCCCCCCACTTTCCAATTTTTTTTGCTCCGGTTAGGGTTGCCAAGATACTTTATCCACCACATTTCCATTATCGAATCCCACGGCACCTTGGGCTAGACAACTTCGCTTCTCTTGGATGCTGGACCAGCAAACCGAGGGCGTAGGGCTTGTGACCAGGTCTCCGTCGCTCCGGTGCCCATAACTTTTGATCCGTAAGGAGTTACACGGCGCACAACATACCGTTGCAAAGCTCTCCGAGAGCTCTACGACGAGGGTAGCCAGCTTGCTTGTTGTGCCCATTTTTTGAGCCCAAAATCGAACGTTTTCATTAGTTTCGTGCCACTTTTGTTCTTTTGCTCTGTTTTTTCATCCCGGATCATACGTCGTGAGCTGTTAAAAGGACGACAACCTTATTTGCGGGACATTAGAGGGCCGTACAACGTGTTGATATCACGTCTTGCGAGGATGCTGCGTTGTTGAAGCGGGTGGGTTGTCGTTAAGCCCATTGGGCCTTTTGAATAGGCCATCTCTCTAGGCTGAGACTGTGAACTGTTAACACATAAAGGACTTGTGCCCTCAACATGACGAGCGCCATCATACCAGCACGAAGGCACCAGATCCCCTCAGATTTTTGAAGTTAAGCGTGCTTGGGCGAGAGTAGTTCTAGGATGGGTGACCCCCTGGGAAGTCCTCGTGTTGGACCCCTCTTTTCAATTTTTTTTGCCCCGGTTAGGGTTGCCAAGATACTTTGTCCACCACATTTTTATAATCGAATCCCACAGCACCTTGGGCAAGACAACTTCGCTTCACGTGGAGGCCGGGCTTGCAAATCGAGGGCGTAGGGCTTGTGAGCAGGTCTCCGTTGCTCTGGTGCCCATAACTTTTGATCCGTTAGGAGTTACGCGGCCCACAGCATACCGTTGCAAAGCTCTCCGAGAGCTCTACGATGGTGGCAGCTAGCTTGCTTGCTTTGCCCTTTTTGGTGCCCAAAATCGAACATTTTCATCAATTTCGGCTCAGTTTTCTTCTTTTGCACTATTTTTCCGTCTCGGATCGTACGTCGTGAGTTGTTAAAAGGACGAAAACCTTACTCACGGGACATTAGAGGGCCCTACAATGCGTCGATATCACGTCTTGCGAGGGTGCTGCGTTGTTGAAGCGGATGGGTTGTCGTTAAGCCTATTGGGACTTTTGAATGGGCCATCACTCAAGGATGGGACTGTGAACCGTTAACACATAAAAGAATTGTGCCCTCAACATGACGGGTGTGATCATACTAGCAATAATGCACTGGATCCCATCAGATTTCTGAAGTTAAGCGTGCTTGGGCGAGAGTAGTACTAGGATGGGTGACCCTTGGGAAGTCCTCGTGTTGCACCCCCCATTTTCCCTTTTTTTTGCTCCGGTTAGGGTTGCCAAGATACTTTATCCACCACATTTCTATTATCGAATCCCACGGCACCTTAGGCTAGACAACTTCGCTTCACGTGGAGGCTGGGCCAGCAAACTGAGGGCGTAGGGCATGTGACCAGGTCTCCGTCGCTCCGGTGCCCATAACTTTTGATCCGTAAGGCGTTACGCTGTGCACAGCATACCGTTGCAAAGCTCTCTGAGAGTTCAACGACGGGGGCAGCCATCTTGCTCGCTATGCCCATTTTCGGAGCTCAAAATCAAACGTTGTCATCAGTTTCGGGCCACTTTTCTTCTTTTGCTCCAATTTTCCGTATCGGATCGTACGTCATGAGCTGTTAAAGGGACGATATCCTTACTCGCGGGACATTGGACGACCCTACAATGCGTCGATATCACGTCTTGAGAGGATGCAGCGTTCTTGAAGCAGATGGGTTGTCGTTAAGCCCATTGGGCCTTTTGAATGGGCCATCTCTCTAGGCTGGGACTGTGAACCATTAACACATAAAAGAATTGTGCCCACAACAAGACGGGTGCAATCATACCAGCACTAATGCATTGGACCCCATCAGATTTCTGAAGTTAAGCATGCTTGGGTGAGAGTAGTACTTGGATGGGTGACCCCTTGGGAAGTCAACGTGTTGCACCCCCCTTTTAAATTTTTTTTTGCTCCGGTTTGGGTTGTCAAGATACTTTATCCACCACATTTCTATTATCGAATCCCACGGCACCTTGGGCAAGACAACTTCGCTTCACGTAGAGGCTGGGCCCGTAAACCATTGGTGTAGGGCTTGTGACCAGGTCTCCGTCATTCCGGTGCCTATAACTTTTGATCTGTAAGGAGTTACGCGGCGCACAGCATACCGTTGCAAACCTCTCCAAGAGCTCTACAACAAGGGCAGCTAGCTAGCTCGCTTTGCCCTTTTTGGAGCCCAAAATCGAACGTTTTCATCAGTTTCGGGCCATTTTTCTTCTTTTACTCTATTATTCCGTCCCGGATCGTACGTCGTGAGCAGTTAAAAGGACGACAACCTTACTCGTGGGATATTAGAGGGCCCTACAACGCGTCAATATCACGTCTTGCGAGGATGTTGCGTTGTTGAAGCGGATGGGTTGTCGTTAAGCCTATTGGGCCTTTTGAATGGGCCATCTCTCTAGGCTGGGACTATGAACCGTTAACACATGAAGGAATTGTTCCCTCAACATGACGGGTGCGATCATACCAGCACTAATTCACCGAATCCCACAAGATTTCCGAAGTTAAGCGTGCTTGGGCGATAGTAGTACTTGGATGGGTGACCCTTGGGAAGTCCTCGTGTTGTACCCCACTTTTCAATTTTTTTTGCTCCGATTAGGGTTGCCAAGAAACTTTATCCACCACATTTCTGTTATCGAATCCCACGGCACCTTGGGCTAGACAACTTCGTTTCACTTGGAGGCTGGAACAGCAAACCGAGGGCGTAGGGCTTGTGATCAGGTCTCCGTCGCTCCGGTGCCCATAAATTTTGATCCGTAAGAAGTTACGCAGTGCACAACATACCGTTGCAAAGCTCTCTGAGTGCTCTATGACGATGGCAGCTAGCTTGCTTGCTATGCCCTTTTTGGAGCCCAAAATCGAATATTTTCATCAATTTCGGGCCACTTTTCTTCTTTTGGTCTATTTTTCCGTCTCGAATCGTACGTCGTGAGTTGTTAAAAGGACGAAAACCTTACTCACGTGACATTGGAGGGCCCCACAACGCGTCAATATCACCTCTTGCGAGGATGCTGCATTATTGAAGCGGAGGGGTTGTCGTTAAGCCCATTGGGCCTTTTGAATTGGCCATCTCTCTAGGCTGAGACTATGAACCGTTAACACATAAAAGAATTGTGCCCTCAACATGACGGGCGCCATCATACCAGCACTACTACTCCGGATCCCTTCAGATTTCCGAAGTTAAGTGTGCTTGGGTGAGAGTAGTACTAGGATGGGTGACCCCCTGGGAATTCCTCGTGTTGCAACCCCTTTTCATTTTTTTTTTGCCCCGGGTCGGGTTGCCAAGATACTTTATCCTCACCATTTCTATTATTGAATCCCATGGCACCTTGGGCAAGACAACTTCGCTTCACATGGAGGCCAGACCAGCAAACCTAGGGCGTAGGGCATGTGACTAGGTCTCCGTCGCTCCAGTGCCCATAACTTTTGATCCGTAAGGAGTTACACGGCGCATAGCATACCGTTGCAAAGCTCTCCGAGTGCTCTACGACGATGGCAGCTAGCTTGCTTGCTGTGCCCTTTTTGGAGCACAAAATCGAACATTATGATCAATTTCGGGCCACTTTTCTTCTTTTGCTCTATTTTTCTGTCTCGGATCGTACGTCGTGGGGTGTTAAAAGGACGAGAACCTTACTCACGGGACATTGGAGGGCCCTACAACGCGTCGATATCACGTCTTGTGAGGATGCTGTGTTGTTGAAGTGGATGGGTTATCGTTAAGCCCATTGGGCCTTTTGAATGGGCCATCTCTCTAGGTTGGGACTGTGAACTGTTAACAAATAAAGGAATTGTGCCCTCAACATGACGGGTGCGATCATACCGGCACCAATGCACTGGATCCCATCAGATTTCTGAAATTAAGCATGTTTGGGCAAGAGTAGTACAAGGATGGGTGACCCTTGGGAAGTCCTTGTGTTGCACCCCCCTTTTCAATTTTTTTTGCTCCGGTTAAGGTTGCCAAGATACTTTATCCACCATATTTCTATTATCGAATCCCATGGCACTTTGGGCTAGACAACTTCGTTTCACGTGGAGGCTGGGCCAGCATGCTCGCTGTACCCATTTTTGGAGCCCAAAATCGAACGTTTTCATCAGTTTCGGGCCACTTTTCTTCTTTTGCTTTGTTTTTTCGTCCTGGATCGTACGTCGTGAGCTGTTAAAAGGACGACAGCCTTACTCGCGGGACATTAGAGGGCCCTACAACTCATCGATATCACGTCTTGCGAGGATGATGCGTTGTTGAAGCGGATGGGTTGTCGTTAAGCCCATTGGGTCTTTTGAATGGGCCATCTCTCTCGGCTGGGACTGTGAACCGTTAACACAAAAAAGAATTGTGCCCTCAACATGACGGGTGTGATCATACCAGCACCAATGCACCGGATCCCATCAGATTTCCGAAGTTACGCGTGCTTGTGTGAGAGTAGTACTAGGATAGGTGACCCCCAGGGAAGTCCTCGTGTTGAGCCCCCCTTTTCAACTTTTTCTGCCGCGGTTAGGGTTGCCAAGATACTTTATCCACCACATTTCTATTATCGAATACCACGGCACCTTGGGCAAGACAACTTCGCTTCACGTGGAGGGTAGGCCCGCAAACCGAGGGCGTAGAGCTTGTGAGCAGGTCTCCGTCGCTCCGGTGCCCATAACTTTTGATCTGTAAGGAGTTATGCGGCACACAGCAAACCGTTGCAAAGCACTCCGAGAGCACTACGATGGGGGCAGCAAGCTTGCTCGCTATGCCCTTTTTGGAGCCCAAAATCGAACGTTTTCATCAGTTTTGGGCCAATTTTTTTTTTTTTGAGATGTTTTTCCATCCTGGATCGTGCATCTTGAGCAGAGAAAAGAACGACAACCATACTCGCGGGACATTAGAGGGCACAACAATGCGTCGATATCACGTCTTGCGAGGATGTTGCGTTGTTGAAGCGGATGGGTTGTCGTTAAGCCCATTGGGCCTTTTGAATGGGCCATCTCTTTAGGCTGGGACTGTGAACCGTTAACACATAAAGGAATTGTGCCCTCAACATGACGGGTGTGATCATACCAGCACTAATGCACCGGATCCCATCAGATTTCAGAAGTTAAGCATGCTTGGCCGAGAGTAGTACAAGGATGGGTGACCCCCAGTGAAGTCCTCGGGTTGCACCCCCGTTTTCAATTTTTTTTGCTCCGGTTAGGGTTGCCAAGATACTTTATCCACCATATTTCTATTATCGAATCCCACGGCACCTTGGGCTAGACAACTTCACTTCACGTGGAGGCTGGGCCTGCAAACCAAGTGCGTAGGGCTTGTGACAAGGTCTTCGTCGCTCCAGTGCCCATATCTTTTGATCCGTAAGGAGTTACGCGGCGCAAAGCATACCGTTCCAAAGCTCTCCAAGAGCTCTATGACGGGGGCAGCCAGCTTGCTCGATGTACCTATTTTTGGAGCCCAAAATCGAACGTTTTCATCAATTTTGGGCAACTTTTCTTCTTTTGCTTTGTTTTTCCGTCCCGGATCGTACGTCGTGAGCTATTAAAAGGAGGACAACCTTACTCGTCGGACATTAGAGTGCCCTACAACGCGTCGATATCACGTCCGGCGAGGATGCTGCGTTGTTGAAGCGGATAGGTTGTCGTTAAGCCCATTAGGCCTTTTGAATGGGCCATCTCTATAGGCTGGGACTGTGAACCTTTAACACATAAAGAAAATATGCCCTCAACATGACGGGTGCGATCATACAAGCACTAATGCACCGGATCCCATCAGAACTCCGATGTTAAGCGTGCTTGGGCGAGACTAGTACTAGGATCGGTGACCCCCTGGGAATTCCTCGTGTTGTACCCCCCTTTTCAATTTATTTTTGCTCCGGTTAGGGTTGCCAAGATACTTTATCCACTACATTTCTATTATCGAATCCCACGGCACCTTGGTCAAGACAACTTCGCTTCACGTGGAGGCTGGGCCCGTAAACTGAGGGCATTGGGCTTGTGACCAGGTCTCCGTCGCACTGGTGCCCATAACATTTGATCCACAAGGAGTTACGCCGTGCACAGCATACCGTTGCAAAGCTCTCCGGGTGCTCTACGACGGTGGCAGCTACCTTGCTTGTTGTACCCTTTTTGGAGCCCAATATCGAACATTTTCATCAATTTCGGCTCACTTTTTTTCTTTTGCACTGTTTTCCGTCTCGGATGGTACGTCGTGAGTTGTTAAAAGGAGGACAACCTTACTCACAGGACATTAGAGGGCCCTACAACGCGTCGATATCATGTCTTGAGAGGATGCTATGTTGTTGATGTGGATGGGTTGTCGTTAAGCCCATTGGGCCTTTTGAATGGGCCATCTCTCAAGGCTGGGACTGTGAACCGTTAACACATAAAAGAATTGTGCCCTCAACAAGTCGGGTGCGATCATACCAGCACTAATGCACCGGACCCCATCAGATTTCTGAAGTTAAGCGTGCTTGGGTGAGAGTAGTACAAGGATGGGTGACCCCCTCGGAAGTCCTCGTGTTGCACCCCCCTTTTCAATTTTTTTTGCCCCAGTTAGGGTTGCCAAGATACTTTATCCTCCACATTTCTATTATCGAATCCTGCGGCACCTTAGGCAAGACAACTTCGCTTCACGTGGAGGCAGCGCCCGCAAACCGATGGCGTAGGACTTGTGACCAGGTCTCCGTCACTCCGGTGCCCATAACTTTTGATCCGTAAGGAGTTACGCGGTGCACAACATACCGTTGCAAAGCTATGCGAGAGCTCTACGACGGGGGCAGCCAACTCGCTCACTGTGCCCTTTTTGGAGCCCAAAATGGAACATTTTTTTTTCAGTTTCGGGCCACTTTTCTTCTTTTTCTATATTTTTTTTCCCGGATCGTACGTCCTGAGCTGTTAAAAGGTCGACAACCTTACTCGTGGAACATTAGAGGGCCCTACAACGCGTCGATATCATGTCTTGCGATGATGCTGCGTTGTTGAAGCGGATGGTTTATCGTTAAGCCCATTGGGCCTTTTGAATGGGCCATGTCTCTAGGTTGGGACTGTGAACCGTTAACACATAAAAGAATTTTGGCCTCAACATGACGGGTGCGATCATACCAGCACTAATGCACCGGATCCCATTAGATTTCCGAAGTTAAGCATGCTTGGGTAAGAGTAGTACTAGGATGGGTGACCCCCTCGGAAGTCCTCGTGTTGCACCCCCCTTTTCAATTTTTTTTGCCCCGATTAGGGTTGCCAAGATACTTTATCCTCCAAATTTCAATTATCGAATCCCATGGCACCTTGGGCAAGACAACTTCGCTTCACGTGGAGGCTGGGCCCGCAAACCGATGGCGTAGGGCTTGTGACCTGGTCTCTGTCGCTCCGGTGCCCATAACTTTTGATCCGTAAGGAGTTACACGGCGCACAGCATACCGTTGCAAAGCTCTCTGAGAGCTCTACAATGGGGGCAGCTATCTTGCTCGCTGTTCCCTTTTTGGAGCCCAAAATCGAACGTTTTCATCAATTTCAGGCTACTTTTCTTCTTTTGCTCTGTTTTTTCGCCCCGGATCGTACGTCGTGAGCTGTTAAAAGGACGACAACCTAACTCGCGGGACATTAGAGGGCCCTACAACACGTCAATATCACGTCTTGCGAGGATGCTGCGTTGTTGAAGCGGATGGGTTGTCGTTAAGCCCATTGGGCCTTTTGAATGGGCCATCTCTCTAGGCTGGGACTATGAACCATTAACACATAAAGGAATTGTGCCCTCAACATGACGGGTGCAATCATACCAACACTAATGAAACGGATCCCATCAGATTTCCGAAGTTAAACGTGCTTGGCCGAGAGTAGTACTAGGATGGGTGACCCCTTGTGAAGTCCTCGGGTTGCACCCCCGTTTTCAATTTTTTTTGCTCCGGTTAGGGTTGCCAAGATACTTTATCCACCATATTCCTATTATCGAATCCCACGGCACCTTGGGCTAGACAACTTTACTTCACGTGGAGGCTGGGCCAGCAAACCGAGTGCGTAGGGCTTGTGACCAGGTCTCCGTCGCTCCGGTGCCCATAACTTTTGATCCGTAAGGAGTTACGCGACGCACAGCATACCGTTCCAATGCTCTCCAAGAGCTCTCTAACGGGGGCCGCCAGCTTGCTCACTGTACCCATTTTTGGAGCCTAAAATCGAACGTTTCATCAATTTTGGGCTACTTTTCTTCTTTTGCTATGTTTTTCCATCCCGGATCGTACGTCGTGAGCTGTTAAAAGGAGGACAGCCTTACTCGTCGGACATTAGAGGGCCCTACAATGCGTCGATATCACGTCTTGCGAGGATGCTGCATTGTTGAAGCGGATAGGTTGTCGTTAAGCCCATTGGGCCTTTTGAATGGGCCATCTCTCTAGGCTGGGACTGTGAACCTTTAACACATAAAGAAATTATAACCTCAACATGACGGGTGTGATCATACAAGCACTAATGCACCGGATCCCATCAGAACTCCGATGTTAAGCGTGCTTGGGCGAGAGTAGTACTAGGATCGGTGACCCCCTAGGAATTCCTCGTGTTGTACCCCCCTTTTCAATTTTTTTTGCTCCGGTTAGGGTTGCCAAGATACTTTATTCACCATATTTCTATTATCGAATCCCACGGTACCCTGGGCAAGACAACTTCACTTCACGTGGAGGCTGGGCCCGCAAACCTAGGGCGTAGGGCTTGTGACCAAGTCTCCATTGCTCTGGTGCCCATAACTTTTGATCTGTAAGGAGTTACGCGGCGCACAACATACCGTTGCAAAGCTCTCCGGGAGCTCGACGGCGATGGCAGCTACCTTGCTTGTTGTGCCCTTTTTGGAGCCCAAAATCGAACATTTTCATCAATTTCGGCTTACTTTTATTCTTTTGCATTGTTTTTCCGTCTCGGATCGTACGTCATGAGTTATTAAAAGGAGGACAACCTTACTCACAGGACATTAGAGGGCCCTACAACGCGTCGATATCATGTCTTGCGAGGATGCTGCGTTGTTGAAGCGGATGGGTTGTCGTTAAGCCCATTGGGCCTTTTGAATGGGTCATCTCTCTAGGATGGGACTGTGAACCATTAACACATAAAGGAATTGTTCCCTCAACATGACGGGTGCAATCATACCAGCACTAATGCACCGGATCCCATCAGATTTCAGAAGTTAAGCGTGCTTGGGCGAGAGTAGTACTAGGATGGGTGACCCCTGGGAAGTCCTCGTGTTGTACCCCCTTTTTCCATTTTTTTTACTCCGGTTAGGGTTGCCAAGATACTTTATCAACCACATTTCTATTATCGAATCCCACGACACCTTGGGCTAGACAACTTCGCTTCACGTGGAGGCAGGGACAAGAAATCGAGGGCGTAGGGCTTGTGACAAGGTCTCCGTCGCTCCGGTGCCCATAACTTTTGATCCGTAAGGAGTTACGCGGTGCACAACATACCGTTGGAAAGCTCTCCGAGAGCTCTACGACGGGGGCAGCCAGCTTGCTCGCTGTGCCCATTTTTGGAGCTCAAAATCGAACGTTGTCATCAGTTTCGGGCCACTTTTCTTCTTTTGTGCTAATTTTCCGTCCCGGATCGTACGTCGTGAGCTGTTAAAGGGATGACAACCCTACTCGCGGGACATTAGACAGCCCTACAACGCGTCGATATCACGTCTTGAGAGGATGCTGCGTTGTTGAAGCGGATGGGTTGTCGTTAAGCCCATTGGGCCTTTTGAATGGGCCATCTCTCAAGGCTGGGACTGTGAACCGTTAACACATAAAAGAATTGTGCCCTCAACAAGACGGGTGCGATCATACCAGGACTAATGCACTGGACCCCATCAGATTTCCGAAGTTAAGCGTGCTTGGGTGAGAGTAGTACTAGGATGGGTGACCCCCTTGGAAGTCCTTGTGTTGTACCCCCCTTTTCAATTTTTTTTGCCCCAGTTAGGGTTGCCAAGATACTTTATGCTCCACATTTCTATTATCGAATCCCACGGCACCTTGGGCAAGACAACTTCACTTCACGTGGAGGCTGCGCCCGCAAACCGATGGCGTAGGGCTTGTGACCAGGTCTCCGTCACTCCGGTGCCCATAACTTTTGATCCGTAAGGAGTTACGCGGTGCATAGCATACCGTTGCAAAGCTCTACGAGAGCTCCACGACGGGGGCGGCCAGCTCGCTCGCTGTACCCTTTTTGAAGCCCAAAATCGATCGTTTTCATCAGTTTCAGGCCACTTTTCTTCTTTTGCTCTATTTTTCGGTCCCAGATCGTACGTTGTGAGCAGTTAAAAGGTCGACAACCTTACTCGCGGGACATTAGAGGGCCCTACAATGCATCGATATCACGTCTTGCAAGGATGCTACATTGTTGAAGCGGATGGGTTGTCGTTAAGCCCATTGGGCCTTTTGAATAGGCCATCTCTCTAGGCTGAGACAGTGAACCGTTAACACATAAAGGAATTGTTCCTCAATATGACGGGTGCGATCATACCAGCACTAATGCACCGGATCCCATCAGATTTTCGAAGTTAAGCGTGCTTGAGCGAGAGTAGTACTAGGATAGGTGACCCCCAGGAAAGTCCCCGTGTTGCACCACCCTTTTCAATTTTTTTTGCTCCGGTTAGGGCTGCCAAGATACTTTATCCACCACATTTCTATTATCAAATCTCACGGCACCTTGGGCAAGACAACTTCGCTTCACGTGGAGGCTGGGCCCGCAAACCGATGGCGTAGAGCTTGTGACCAGGTCTCTGTCGCTCCGGTGCCTATAACTTTTGATCCGTAAGGAGTTACATGGCGCACAGCATACCGTTGCAAATCTCTCCGAGAGCTCTACGATGGGGAAAACCAGCTCGCTCACTATGCCCTTTTTGGAGCCCAAAATCAAACGTTTTCATCAGTTTCGAGCAACTTTTCTTCTTTTGCTCTATTTTCCCGTCCTGGATCGTACATCGTGAGCTGTTAAAAGGACGAAAACCTTACTCGCGGGACATTAGAGGTCCCTACAACGAGTCAATATCACATCTTGCGAGGATACTGCGTTGTTGAAGCGGATGGGTTGTTGTTAAGCCCATTGGGCCTTTTGAATGGGCAATCTCTCTAGGCTGGGACTGGGAACCGTTGACACATAAAGGGGTTGTGCCCTCAACATGACGGGTGCGATCATACCAGCACTAATGCACCGGATCCCATCAGATTTCCGAAGTTAAGCGTGCTTGGGCGAGAGTAGTACTTGGATGGGCGACCCTTGGGAAGTCCTCGTGTTGCACCCCACTTTTCAATTTTTTTTGCTCCGGTTAGGGTTGCCAGGATACTTTATCCACCACATTTCTGTTATCGAATCCCACGGCACCTTGGGCTAGACAACTTCGCTTCACGTGGAGGCTGGACCAGCAAACCGAGGGCGTAGGGCTTGTGACCAAGTCTCCGCCGCTCCGGTGCCCATAACTTTTGATCCGTAAGGAGTTACGCGGCGCACAACAAACCGTTGCAAAGCTCTCCAAGAGCTCTATGACATGGGCAGCCAGCTTGCTCGTTGTGCCCATTTTTGGAGCCTAAAACTGAACATTTTCATCATTTTCGTGCCACTTTTCTTCTTTTACTATGTTTTTCCATCCCGGATCGTACGTCGTGAGCTGTTAAAAGGACGACAACCTTATTTACGGGACATTAAAGGGCCCTACAATGTGTTGATATCACGTCTTGAGAGGATGCTTTGTTGTTGAAGGGGATGGGTTGTCGTTAAGCCCATTGGGGATTTTGAATGGGCCATCTTTCTAGGCTGGGACAGTGAACCGTTAACACATAAAGGAATTGTGCCCTCAACATGACGGGTGCGATCATACCAGCACTAATTCACCGGATCCCATCAGATTTCAGAAGTTAACGTGCTTGGGCGAGAGTAGTACTAGGATGGGTGACCCCTAGGAAGTCCTCGTGTTGCACCCCCCTTTTCCATTTTTAAAACTCCGGTTAGGGTTGCCAAGATACTTTATCAACCACATTTCTATTATCGAATCCCACGACACCTTGGGCTAGACAACTTCGCTTCACGTGGAGGCTGGGACAGAAAATCGAGGGCGTAGGGCTTGTGACCAGGTCTCCTTTGCTCCAGTGCCCATAACTTTTGATCCGTAAGGAGTTACGCGGTGCACAACATACCGTTGCAAAGCTCTCCGAGAGCTCTACGACGGGGGCAGCCAGCTTGCTCGCTGTGCCCATTTTTGGAGCTCAAAATCGAACGTTGTCTCAATTTCGGGCCACTTTTCTTCTTTTGCTCAAATTTTCCGTCCCGGATCGTACGTCGTGAGCTGTTAAAGGGACGACAACCTTACTTGTGGGACATTAGACGGCCCTACAACACGTCGACATCACGTCTTGAGAGGATGCTGCGTTGTTGAAGCGGATGGGTTGTCGTTAAGCCCATTGGGCCTTTTGAATGGGCCATATCTCAAGGCTGGGACTGTGAACCGTTAACACATAAAAGAATTGTGCCCTCAACAAGACGGGTGCGATCATACCAGGACTAATGCACCGGACCCCATCAGATTTCCGAAGTTAAGCGTGCTTGGGTGAGAGTAGTACTAGGATGGGTGACCCCCTGGGAAGTCCTTGTGTTGCACCCCCCTTTTCAATTTTTTTTGCCCCAGTTAGGGTTGCCAAGATACTTTATCCTCCACATTTCTATTATCGAATCCCACAGCACCTTGGGCAAGACAACTTCGCTTACGTGGAGGCTGCGCCCGCAAACCGATGGCGTAGGGCTTGTGACCAGGTCTCCGTCACTCCGGTGCCCATAACTTTTGATCCGTTAGGAGTTACGCGGTGCACAGCATACCGTTGCAAAGCTCTGCGAGAGCTCTACGACGGGGGTAGCAAGCTCGCTCGCTGTGCCCTTTTTGGAGCCCAAAATTTAACATTTTTTTCAGTTTCGGGCCACTTTTCTTCTTTTGCTATGTTTTTCCGTCCCGGATCGTACGTCGTGAGCTGTTAAAAGGTCGACAACCTTACTCGCGGAACATTAGAGGGCCCTACAACGCGTCGATATCATGTCTTGCGATGATGCTGCGTTGTTGAAGCGGATGGTTTGTCGTTAAGCCCATTGGACCTTTTGAATGGGCCATGTCTCTAGGTTGGGACTGTGAACCGTTAACACATAAAAGAATTGTGGCCTCAACATGACGGGTGCGATCATACCAGCACTAATGCACCGGATCCCATCAGATTTCCGAAGTTAAGCGTGCTTGGGTAAGAGTAGTACTAGGATGGGTGACCCCCTGGGAAGTCCTCGTGTTGCACCCCCCTTTTCAATTTTTTTTGCCCTGGTTAGGGTTGCCAAGATACTTTATCCTCCACATTTCTATTATCGAATCCCACGGCACCTTGGGCAAGACAACTTCGCTTCACGTGGAGTCTGGGCCCGCAAACCGATGGCGTAGATCTTGTGACCAGGTCTCTGTCGCTCCAGTGCCTATAACTTTTGATCCGTAAGGAGTTACGCGGCGCACATCATACCGTTGCAAAGCTCTCTGAGAGCTCTACGACATGGGCAGCGAGCATGCTCGCTATGCCCATTTTTGGAACCCAAAATCGAACGTTTTCATCAGTTTCGGGCCACTTTTCTTCTTTTGCTCTATTTTTCCATCCCGGATCGTACGTCGTGAGCAGTAAAAAGGACGTAAACCTTACTCTCTGGACATTAGAGGGCCCTAAAATGCGTCGATATCACGTCTTCCGAGGATGCTGTGTTGTTGAAGCGGATGGGTTGTCGTTAAGCCCATTGGGCCTTCTGAATGGGCCATCTCTCAAGGCTGGGACTGTGAACCGTTAACACATAAAAGAATTGTGCCCTAAACAAGACGGGTGCGATCATACCAGGACTAATGCACTGGACCCCGTCAGATTTCCGAAGTTAATCGTGCTTGGGTGAGAGTAGTACTAGGATGGGTGACCCCCTTGGAAGTCCTTGTGTTGTACCCCCCTTTTCAATTTTTTTTGCCCCAGTTAGGGTTGCCAAGATACTTTATGCTCCACATTTCTATTATCGAATCCCACGGCACCTTGGGCAAGACAACTTCGCTTCACGTGGAGGCTGCGCCCGCAAACCGATGGCGTAGGGCTTGTGACCAGGTCTCCGTCACTCCGGTGCCCATAACTTTTGATCCGTAAGGAGTTACGCGATGCACAGCATACCGTTGCAAAGCTCTGCGAGAGCTCTACGACGGGGGCAGCCAGCTCGCTCGCTGTACCCTTTTTGGAGCCCAAAATCAAACGTTTTTTTCAGTTTCGTGCCACTTTTATTCTTTTGCTCTATTTTTCGGTCACGGATCGTACGTCGTGAGATGTTAAAAGGTCGACAACCATACTCGCGGAACATTAGAGGGCCCTACAACGCGTCGATATCATGTCTTGCGATGATGCTGCGTTGTTGAAGCGGATGGTTTGTCGTTAAGCCCATTGGGCCTTTTGAATGGGCCATGTCTCTAGGTTGGGACTGTGAACCGTTAACACATAAAAGAATTGTGGCCTCAACATGACGGGTGCGATCATACCAGCACTAATGCACCGGATCCCATCAGATTTTCGAAGTTAAGCGTGCTTGGGGAAGAGTAGTACTAGGATGGGTGCCCCCCTGGGAAGTCCTCGTGTTGCACCCCCCCTTTTCAATTTTTGTTGCTACGGTTAGGGTTGCCAAGATACTTTATCATCCACATTTCTATTATTGAATCCCACGACACCTTGGGCAAGACAACTTTGCTTCACGTGGAGGCTGGGCCCGCAAACCGATGGCGTCGGGCTTGTGACTAGGTCTCCATCGCTCCGGAGCCTATAACTTTTGATTCGTAAGGAGTTACACGGCGCACAACATACCGTTGCGAATCTCTCTGAGAGCTCTACGACGGGGAAAACCAGCTCGCTCACTATGCCCTTTTTGGACCCCAAAATCGAACGTTTTCATCAGTTTCGGGCAACTTTTCTTCTTTTGCTCTATTTTCCCGTCCTGGATCGTACATCGTGAGCTGTTAAAAGGACGAAAACCTTACTCGCGGGACATTAGAGGGCCCTACAACGAGTCAATATCACGTCTTGCGAGGATACTGCGTTGTTGAAGCGGATGGGTTGTTGTTAAGCCCATTGGGCCTTTTGAATGGGCCATGTCTCTAGGTTGGGACTGTGAACCGTTAACACATAAAAGAATTGTGGCCTCAACATGACGGGTGCGATCATACCAGCACTAATGCACCGGATCCCATCAGATTTCCGAAGTTAAGCGTGCTTGGGCGAGAGTAGTACTTGGATGGGCGACCCTTGGGAAGTCCTCGTGTTGCACCCCACTTTTCAATTTTTTTTGCTCCGGTTAGGGTTGCCAGGATACTTTATCCACCACATTTCTGTTATCGAATCCCACGGCACCTTGGGCTAGACAACTTCGCTTCACGTGGAGGCTGGACCAGCAAACCGAGGGCGTAGGGCTTGTGACCAAGTCTCCGCCGCTCCGGTGCCCATAACTTTTGATCCGTAAGGAGTTACGCGGCGCACAACAAACCGTTGCAAAGCTCTCCAAGAGCTCTATGACATGGGCAGCCAGCTTGCTCGTTGTGCCCATTTTTGGAGCCTAAAACTGAACATTTTCATCATTTTCGTGCCACTTTTCTTCTTTTACTATGTTTTTCCATCCCGGATCGTACGTCGTGAGCTGTTAAAAGGACGACAACCTTATTTACGGGACATTAAAGGGCCCTACAATGCGTTGATATCACGTCTTGCGAGGATGCTGTGTTGTTGAAGCGGATGGGTTGTCGTTAAGCCCATTGGGGATTTTGAATGGGCCATCTTTCTAGGCTGGGACAGTGAACCGTTAACACATAAAGGAATTGTGCCCTCAACATGACGGGTGCGATCATACCAGCACTAATTCACCGGATCCCATCAGATTTCAGAAGTTAAGCGTGCTTGGGCGAGAGTAGTACTAGGATGGGTGACCCCTAGGAAGTCCTCGTGTTGCACCCCCCTTTTCCATTTTTAAAACTCCGGTTAGGGTTGCCAAGATACTTTATCAACCACATTTCTATTATCGAATCCCACGACACCTTGGGCTAGACAACTTCGCTTCACGTGGAGGCTGGGACAGAAAATCGAGGGCGTAGGGCTTGTGACCAGGTCTCGTTTGCTCCAGTGCCCATAACTTTTGATCCGTAAGGAGTTACGCGTTGCACAACATACAGTTGCAAAGCTCTCCGAGAGCTCTACGACGGGGGCAGCCAGCTTGCTCGCTGTGCCCATTTTTGGAGCTCAAAATCGAACGTTGTCTCAATTTCGGGCCACTTTTCTTCTTTTGCTCAAATTTTCCGTCCCGGATCGTACGTCGTGAGCTGTTAAAGGGACGACAACCTTACTTGTGGGACATTAGACGGCCCTACAACACGTCGACATCACGTCTTGAGAGGATGCTGCGTTGTTGAAGCGGATGGGTTGTCGTTAAGCCGATTGGGCCTTTTGAATGGGCCATCTCTCAAGGCTGGGACTGTGAACCGTTAACACATAAAAGAATTGTGCCCTCAACAAGTTGGGTGCGATCATGCCAGGACTAATGCACCGGACCCCATCAGATTTTCGAAGTTAAGCGTGCTTGGGTGAGAGTAGTACTAGGATGGGTGACCCCCTGGGAAGTCCTTGTGTTGCACCCCCCTTTTCAATTTTTTTTGCCCCAGTTAGGGTTGCCAAGATACTTTATCCTCCACATTTCTATTATCGAATCCCACAGCACCTTGGGCAAGACAACTTCGCTTACGTGGAGGCTGCGCCCGCAAACCGATGGCGTAGGGCTTGTGACCAGGTCTCCGTCACTCCGGTGCCCATAACTTTTGATCCGTTAGGAGTTACGCGGTGCACAGCATACCGTTGCAAAGCTCTCCGAGAGCTCTACGACGGGGGTAGCAAGCTCGCTCGCTGTGCCCTTTTTGGAGCCCAAAATTTAACATTTTTTTCAGTTTCGGGCCACTTTTCTTCTTTTGCTATGTTTTTCCGTCCCGGATCGTACGTCGTGAGCTGTTAAAAGGTCGACAACCTTACTCGCGGAACATTAGAGGGCCCTACAACGCGTCGATATCATGTCTTGCGATGATGCTGCGTTGTTGAAGCGGATGGTTTGTCGTTAAGCCCATTGGGCCTTTTGAATGGGCCATGTCTCTAGGTTGGGACTGTGAACCGTTAACACATAAAAGAATTGTGGCCTCAACATGACGGGTGCGATCATACCAGTACTAATGCACCGGATCCCATTAGATTTCCGAAGTTAAGCGTGCTTGGGTAAGAGTAGTACTAGGATGTGTGACCCCCTGGGAAGTCCTCGTGTTGCACCCCCCTTTTCAATTTTTTTTGCCCTGGTTAGGGTTGCCAAGATACTTTATCCTCCACATTTCTATTATCGAATCGCACGGCACCTTGGGCAAGACAACTTCGCTTCACGTGGAGGCTGGGCCCGCAAACCGATGGCGTAGGGCTTGTGACCAGGTCTCTGTCGCTCCGGTGCCCATAACTTTTGATCCGTAAGGAGTTACACGGCGCACAGCATACCGTTGCAAAGCTCTCCGAGAGCTCTACGATGGGGACAGCCAGCTCGCTCACTGTGCCCTTTTTGGAGCCCAAAATTGAACGTTTTCATTAGTTTCGGGCCACTTTTCTTCTTTTGCTCTATTTTTCCGTCCCGGATCGTACGTCGTGAGCTGTTAAAAGGACGAAAACCTTACTCGCGGGACATTAGAGGGTCCTACAATGCGTCAATATCACGTCTTTCGAGGATACTGCGTTGTTGAAGCGGAAGGGTTGTTGTTTAGCCCATTGGGCCTTCTGAATGGTCCATCTCTCTAGGCTGGGACTGTGAACCGTTAACACATAAAAGAATTGTGCCCTCAACATGACGGGTGCGATCATACCAGCACTAATGCACCGGATCCCATCAGATTTCCGAAGTTAAGCGTGCTTGGGCGAGAGTAGTACTTGGATGGGCGACCCTTGGGAAGTCCTCGTGTTGCACCCCACTTTTCAATTTTTTTTGCTCCGGTTAGGGTTGCCAGGATACTTTATCCACCACATTTCTGTTATCGAATCCCACGGCACCTTGGGCTAGACAACTTCGCTTCACGTGGAGGCTGGACCAGCAAACCGAGGGCGTAGGGCTTGTGACCAAGTCTCCGCCGCTCCGGTGCCCATAACTTTTGATCCGTAAGGAGTTACGCGGCGCACAACAAACCGTTGCAAAGCTCTCCAAGAGCTCTATGACATGGGCAGCCAGCTTGCTCGTTGTGCCCATTTTTGGAGCCTAAAACTGAACATTTTCATCATTTTCGTGCCACTTTTCTTCTTTTACTATGTTTTTCCATCCCGGATCGTACGTCGTGAGCTGTTAAAAGGACGACAACCCTATTTACGGGACATTAAAGGGCCCTACAATGCGTTGATATCACGTCTTGCGAGGATGCTGTGTTGTTGAAGCGGATGGGTTGTCGTTAAGCCCATTGGGGATTTTGAATGGGCCATCTTTCTAGGCTGGGACAGTGAACCGTTAACACATAAAGGAATTGTGCCCTCAACATGACGGGTGCGATCATACCAGCACTAATTCACCGGATCCCATCAGATTTCAGAAGTTAAGCGTGCTTGGGCGAGAGTAGTACTAGGATGGGTGACCCCTAGGAAGTCCTCGTGTTGCACCCCCCTTTTCCATTTTTAAAACTCCGGTTAGGGTTGCCAAGATACTTTATCAACCACATTTCTATTATCGAATCCCACGACACCTTGGGCTAGACAACTTCGCTTCACGTGGAGGCTGGGACAGAAAATCGAGGGCGTAGGGCTTGTGACCAGGTCTCCTTTGCTCCAGTGCCCATAACTTTTGATCCGTAAGGAGTTACGCGGTGCACAATATACCGTTGCAAAGCTCTCCGAGAGCTCTACGACGGGGGCAAGAAGCTTGCTCGCTGTGCCCATTTTTGGAGCTCAAAATCGAATGTTTTCATCAGTTTCGGGCCACTTTTCTTCTTTTGCTCAAATTTTCCATCCCGGATCGCACGTCGTGAGCTGTTAAAAGGACGACAACCTTACTCGCGGGACATTAGACGGCCCTACAACACGTCGATATCACGTCTTGCGAGGATGTTGTGTTGTTGAAGCGGATGGGTTATCGTTAAGCCCATTGGGCCTTTTGAATGGGCCATCTCTCTAGGCTGGGACTGTGAACCGTTCACACATAAAGGAATTGTACCCTCCACAAGACGGGTGCGATCATACCAGGACTAATGCACCGGACCCCATCAGATTTCCGAAGTTAAGCGTGCTTGGGTGAGAGTAGTACTAGGATGGGTGACCCCCTGGGAAGTCCTCGTGTTGCACCCCCCTTTTCAATTTTTTTTGCCCCAGTTAGGGTTGCCAAGATACTTTATCCTCCACATTTCTATTATAGAATCCCACAGCACCTTGGGCAGGACAACTTCGCTTACGTGGAGGCTGCGCCCGCAAACCGATGGCGTAGGGCTTGTGACCAGGTCTCCGTCACTCCGGTACCCATAACTTTCGATTCGTAAGGAGTTACACAGTGCACAGCATACTGTTGCAAAGCTCTATGAGAGCACTACGACGGGGGCCCCTAACTCGCTCGCTGTGCCCTTTTTGGAGCCCAAAATCGAACGTTTTCACTAGTTTCGGGCCACTTTTCTTCTTTTGCTCTATTTTTTCATCCCGGATCGTACGTCGTGAGCTGTTAAAAGGACGACAACCTTACTCACAGGACATTAGAGGGCCCTGCAATGCGTCGATATCACGTCTTGCAAGGATGCTGCGTTGTTGATGCGGATGGGTTGTCGTTAAGCCCATTGGGCCTTCTGAATGGGCTATCTCTCAAGGCTGGGACTGTGAACCGTTAACACATAAAGGAATTGTGCCCTCAACATGACGGGTGTGATCATACCAGCACTAATGCACCAGATCCCATCGGAACTCCGAAGTTAAGCGTGCTTGGGCGAGAGTAGTTCTAGGATGGGTGACCCCCTGTGAAGTCCTCGTGTTGCAGCCCCGTTTTCATTTTTTTTTGCTCCGGTTTAGGTTGCCAAGATACTTTATCTACCATATTTCTATTATCGAATCCCACGGCACATTGGGCTAGACAACTTCACTTCACGTGGAGGCTGGGCCAACAAACCGAGTGCGTAGGGCTTGTGACCAGGTCTCCGTCACTCCGGTACCCATAACTTTTGATCCGTAAGGAGTTACGTGGCACACAACATACCGTTCCAAAGCTCTCAAAGAGCTATATGTCGGGGGCAGCCAGCTTGCTCGTTGTACCCGTTTTTGGAGCCCAAATTGAACGTTTTAATCAATTTTGGGCCACTTTTCTTCTTTTGCTCTGTTTTTCCATCACGGATCGTACGTCGTGAGCTGTTAAAAGTACGACAAACTTACTCGTCGGACATTAGAGGGCCCTACAACACGTCGATATCACGTCTTGCGAGGATGCTGCGTTGTTGAAGCGGATGGGTTGTCGTTAAGCCCATTGGGCCTTTTGAATGGGCCATCTGTCTATGCTGGGACTGTGAACCTTTAACACATAAAGAAATTGTGCCCTCAACATGACGGGTATGATCATACCAGCACTAATGCACCGGATCCCATCAGAACTCCGATGTTAAGCATGCTTGGGCGAGAGTAGTACTAGGATGGGTGACCCCCTGGAAGTCCTCGTGTTGCACCCCCCTTTTGAAATTTTTTTGCCACGGTTAGGGTTGCCAAGAAACTTTATCCTACACATTTCTATTATCGAATCCCACGGCACCTTGGGTAAGACAACTTCGCTTCACGTGGAGGCTGGGCCAGCAAAACGATGGCGTAGGGCTTATAACCAGGTCTCCGTCGCTCCGGTGCCCATAACTTTTGATCTGTAAGGAGTTACGCAGCACACAGCATACCGTTCCAAAGCTCTCAAAGAGCTCTATGACGGGGGCAGCCAGCTTGCTTGCTGTACCCATTTTTGGAGCCCAAATTGAACGTTTTCATCAATTTTGGGCCACTTTTCTTCTTTTGCTCTGTTTTTCTATCCTGGATCGTACGTCGTGAGCTGTTAAAGGGATGACAACCTAACTCGCTGGACATTAGAGGGCCCTACAACGCGTCGATATCACGTCTTGCGAGGATGTTGCGTTGTTGAAGCAAATGGGTTGTCGTTAAGCCCATTAGGCCTTTTGAATGGGCCATCTCTCTAGGCTAGGACAGTGAACCATTAACACATAAAAGAATTGTGCCCTCAACATGACGGGTGTGATCATACCAGCACTAATGCACCGGATCCCATTAGAACTCCCATGCTAAGCGTGCTTGGGCGAGAGTAGTACTAGGATGGGTGACGCCCTGGGAAGTCCTCGTGTTGCACCCCCCTTTTCAACTTTTTTTGCTCCGGTTAGGGTTGCCAAGATACTTTATCCTCCACATTTCTATTATCGAATCCCAAGGCACCTTGGGCAAGACAACTTCGCTTCACGTGGAGGCTGGGCCCGTAAACCGAGGGCGTACGGCTTGTGACCAGGTCTCCGTCGCTCCGGTGCCCATAACTTTTGATCCGTAAGGAGTTACGCGGTGCACAGCATACTGTTGCAAAGCTCTCCGAGAGCACTACGACGGGGGCCCCTAGCTCGCTCGATGTGCCCTATTTGGATCCAAAATCGAACGTTTTCATCAGTTTCATGCCACTTTTCTTCTTTTGCACTGCTTTTTCATCCCGGATTGTACGTCGTGAGTTGTTAAAAGGAGGACAACCTTACTCGCGGGACATTGGAGGGCCCTACAATGTGTCAATATCACGTCTTGCGAGGATGCAGCATTGTTGAAGCGGATGGGTTGTCGTTAAGCCCATTGGGCCTTTTGAATGGGCCATCTCTCTAGGATGGGACTGTGAACCGTTAACAAATCAAGGAATTGTGCCCTCAACATGACGGGTGTGATCATACAAGCACTAATGCACCGGATCCCATCAGAACTCCGATGTTAAGCGTGCTTGGGCGAGAGTAGTACTAGGATCGGCGACCCCCTAGGAATTCCTCGTGTTGTACCCCCCTCTTCAATTTTTTTTGCTCCGGTTAGGGTTACCAAGATACTTTATCCACCATATTTCTATTATCGAATCCCTCGGCACCTTGGGCAAGACAACTTCGCTTCACGTGGAGGCTGGGCCAGCAAACCGAGTGCGTAGGGCTTGTGACTAGATCTCCGTCGCTCCGGTGCCCATTACTTTTGATCCGTAAGAAGGTACGAGGCGGACAGCATACCGGTCCAAAGCTGTCCAAGAGCTCTATGCAAGAGGCAGCTAGCTTGCCCGCTATACTCATTTTTGGAGCCCAAATCGAACGTTTTCATCAATTTTGGGCCACTTTTCTTCTTTTGCTATGTTTTTACGTCCCGGATCGTACGTCGTGAGCTGTTAAAAGGACGACAACCTTACTTGCGGGACATTAGAGGCCCCTACAACGCGTCGATATCATGTCTTGCGAGGATGCTGCGTTGTTGATTCGGTTGGCTTGTCGTTAAGCCCATTGGGCCTTTTGAATGGGCCATCTCTCTAGGCTGGGACTGTGAACCGTTAACACATAAAAGAATTGTGCACTCAACATGACGGGTGTGATCATACTAGCACTAATACACCGGATCCCAACAGATTTCTAAAGTTAAGCGTGCTTGGGTGAGGGTAGTAGTAGGATGGGTGACCCCCTGCGAAGTCCTCGTGTTAAACCCCCTTTTTCAAGTTTTTTTGCCCCGGTTAGGTTTGCCAAGATACTTTATCCTCCACATTTCTATTATCGAATCCCACGGCACCTTGGGCAAGACAACTTCGCTTCACGTGGAGGCTGGGCCCACAAACCGATTGCGTAGGGCTTGTGACCAGGTCTCCGTCGCTCCGATGCCCATAACTTTTGATTCGTAAGGAGTTACGCGGTGCACAGTATACTGTTGCAAAGCTCTCCGAGAGCACTACGACGGGGGCCCCTAGCTCGTTCCCTGTGCCCTTTTTGGAGCCAAGATCGAACGTTTTCATCAGTTTCGGGCCACTTTTCTTCTTTTGCTCTGTTTTTCCATCCCGGATCGTACGTCGTGAGCTTTTAAAAGGACGACAACCTCACTCGCGGGATATTAGAGGGCCCTACAATGCGTCAATACCACGTCTTGCGAGGATACTGCGTTGCTGAAGCGGATGGGTTATCGTTAAGCCCATTGGGCCTTTTGAATGGGCCATCTCTCTAGGCTGGGACTGTGAACCGTTAACACATAAATGAATTGTGCTCTCAACCTGACGGGTGTGATCATACCTGCACTAATGCACCGGATCCCATCACATTTCCGAAGTTAAGCGTGCTTGGCCGAGAGTAGTACTAGGATGGGTGACCCCCTGTGAAGTCCTCGTGTTGCACCCCCGTTTTTAATTTTTTTTGCTCTGGTTAGGGTTGCCAAGATACTTTATCCACCACATTTCTGTTATCGAATCCACGGCACCTTGGGCTAGACAACTTCACTTCACGTGGAGGCTGGGCCAGCAAACCGAGTGCGTAGGGCTTGTGACCAGGTCTCCGTCGCTCTAGTGCCCATAACTTTTGATCCGAAAGGAGTTACGCGGCGCACAGCATACCGTTCCAAATCTCTCCAAGAGCTCTATGACGGGGGCAGCCAGCTTGCTCGTTGTACCCGTTTTTGGAGCCCAAATTGAATGTTTTCATCAATTTTGGGCCACTTTTCTTCTTTTACTCTGTTTTTCCATCCCGGATCGTACGTCGTGAGCTGTTAAAAGGACGACAACCCTACTTGTCGGACATTAGAGGGCCCTACAACACGTCGATATCACGTCTTGCGAGGATGCTGCGTTGTTGAAGCGGATGGGTTGTCGTTAAGCCCATTGGGCCTTTTGAATGGGCCATCTCTCTAGGCTGGGACTGTGAACCTTTAACACATAAAGAAATTGTGCCCTTAACATGACGGGTGCGATCATACCAGCACTAATTCACCGGATCCCATCAGAACTCCGAAGTTAAGCGTGCTTGGGCCAGAGTAGTACTAGGATGGGTGACCCCCTGGGAATTCCTCGTGTTGCACCCCCTTTTTCCATTTTTTTTGCTCCGGTTAGGGTTGCCAAGATACTTTATGCACCACATTTCTATTATCGAATTCCATGGCACCTTGGGCTAGACAACTTCGCTTTACGTGGAGGATGGGCCAGCAAACCGAGGTCGTAGGGCTTCTGACCAAGTCTCTGTCGCTCCGGTGCCCATAACTTTTGATCTGTAAGGAGTTACGCGGTGCACAGCATACCGTTGCAAAGCTCACCGAGAGCTCTACGACGGGGACAGCCAGCTTGCTCGCTCTGCCAATTTTTGGAGATCAAAATCGAACGTTGTCATCTGTTTCGGGCCACTTTTCTTCTTTTGCTATGTTTTTCAGTCCCGGATCGTACGTCGTGAACTGTTAAAACGACGACAACCTTACTCGCGGGACATTAGACTGCCCTACAACGTGTCGATATCACGTCTTGCGAGGATGCTGCGTTGTTGAAGCAGATGGGTTGTCGTTAAGCCCATTGGGCCTTTTGAATGGGCCATTTCTCTACGTTGGGACTGTGAACCGTTAACACATAAAAGAATTGTGCCCTCAACAAGACGGGTGCGATCATACCAGCACTAATGCACTGGACCCCATCAGATTTCCGAAGTTAAGCGTGCTTGGGTGAGAGTAGTCCTAGGATGGGTGACCCCCTAGGTAGTCCTCATGTTGCACCCCGCCTTTTAATTTTTTTTGCCCCGGTTAGGGTTGCCAAGATACTTTATCCTTCACATTTCTATTATCGAATCCCACGGCACCTTCGGCAAGACAACTTCGCTTCACGTAGAGGCTTGGCCCGCAAACCGATGGCGTTGGGCTTGTGACCAGGTCTCCGTCACTCCGGTGCCCATAACTTTTGATCCGTAAGGAGTTACGCGGCGCACAGCATATCGTTGCAAAGCTCTACGAGAGCTCTACGACGGGGGCATATCGCTCGCTTGCTATGCCCTTTTTGGAGCCCAAAATCGAACGTTTTTATCAGTTTCGGGCCACTTTTCTTCTTTTGCTCTGTTTTTCCGTCCGGGATCATACGTCGTGAGCTGTTAAAGGGACGACAACCATACTCGCGGGACATTAGAGGGCCCTACAACGCATCGATATCATGTCTTGCGTGGATGCTGCGTTGTTGAAGCAGATGGGTTGTCGTTAAGCCCATTGGGCCTTTTGAATGAGCCATCTCTCTAGGCTGGGACTGTGAACCTTTAACACATAAAGAAATTGTGCCCTCAACATGACTGGTGCGATCATACCAGCATTAATGCACTCGATCCCATCAAAACTCATATGTTAAGCGTGCTTGGGCGAGAGTAGTACTAGGATGGGTGACCCCCTGGGAAGTCCTCGTGTTGCACCCCCTTTTTCAATTTTTCTGCTCTGGTTAGGGTTGCCAAGATACTTTACCCACCACATTTCTAATATCGAGTCCCACGGCACCTTGGGCAAGACAACTTCCCTTCACGTGGAGGCTGGGCCCGCAAACTGAGGGCGTAGGGCTTGTGACCAATTCTCCGTCGCTCTGGTGGCTATAACTTTTGATCTGTAAGGAGTTACACGGTGCACAGCATACCGTTGCAAAGCACTCCGAGAGCACTACGACGGGGGCAGCCAGTTAGCTCGTCGTGCCCGTTTTGGAGCTCAAAATCGAACATTTTCATCAATTTCGGGCCACTTGTTTTCTTTTGCTTTGTTTTACGTCCCGGATCGACGTCAGAGCTGTTAAAAGGACGACAACCGTACTCGCGGGATATCAGAGGGCCCTACAACACGTCGATATCACATCTTGCGAGGATGCTGCGTTGTTGAAGCGAATCGGTTGTCGTTAGGCCCATTGGACCTTTTGAATGGGCCATATCTCTCGGCTTGGACTGTGAACCATTAACACATAAAGGAGTTGTGCCCTCAGCATGATGGGTACGATCATACCAGCACTAATACACAGGATCCCATCAGAACTCCGAAGTTCAGCGTGCTTGGGTGAGAGTAGTACTAGGATGGGTGACCCCTTGGGAAGTCCTCGTGTTGCACCCCCCTTTTCAATTTTTTTTGCTCCGGTTAGGGTTGCCAAGATACTTTACCCACCACATTTCTATTATCGAGTCCCACGGCACCTTGGGCAAGACAACTTCGCTTCACGTGGAGGCTGGGCCCGCAAACCGAGGGCGTAGGGCTTGGGACCAGGTCTCCGTCGCTCCGGTGGCTATAACTTTTGATCCGTAAGGAGTTACACGGTGCACAGCATACCGTTGCAAAGCACTCCGAGAGCTCTACGACGGGGGCAGCCAGCTAGCTCTCCGTGCCCTTTTTGGAGCTCAAAATCGAACGTTTTCATCAGTATCGGGCCACTTGTCTTCTTTTGCTTTGTTTTACGTCCTGGATCGTATGTCGTGAGCTGTTAAAAGGACGACAACGTTACTCGCGGGACAATAGAGGACCCTACAATACGTCGATATCACGTCCTGCGAGGATGCTGCGTTGTTGAAGTGGATGGGTTGTCGTTAAGCCCATTGGGCCTTCTGAATGGGCCATATCTCTAGGCTGGGACTGTGAACCGTTAACACATAAAGGAAGTGTGCCCTCAACATGACGGGTGCCATCATACCAGCACTAATGCACAGGATCCCATCAGAACTCCGAAGTTCAGCTTGCTTGGGTGAGAGTAGTACTAGGATGGGTGACCCCCTGGGAAGTCCTCGTGTTGCACCCCCCTTTTCAATTTTTTTTGCTCCAGTTAGGGTTGCCAAGATACTTTACCCACCACATTTCTATTATCGAATCCCCCGGCACCTTGGGCAAGACAACTTCGCTTCATGTGGAGGCTGGGCCTGCAAACCGAGGGCGTAGGGCTGGTGACCAGGTCTCCATCGCTCCGGTGCCCATAACTTTTGATCGGTAACGAGTTACGCGGTGCACAACATACCGTTGCAAAGCTCTCCGAGAGCTCTACGACGGGGGCAGCTAGCTAGCTTGCTGTGCCCTTTTTGGAGCTCAAAATCGAACGTTTTCATCAGTTTCGGGCCACTTTTATTCTTTTGTTTTGTTTTACGTCACGGATCGTACGTCGTGAGCTGTTAAAAGGACGACAACCTTACTCGCGGGACATTAGAGGGCCCTACAACACGTCGATATCACGTCTTGCGAGGATGCTGCGTTGTTGAAGCGGATGGGTTGTCGTTAAGCCCATTGGACCGTTTGAATGGACCATATCTCTAGGCTTGGACTGTGAACCGTTAACACATAAAGGAATTGTGCCCTCAACATGATGGGTACGATCATACCAGCACTAATGCACCGGATCCCATCAGAACTCCGAAGTTAAGCGTGCTTGGGCGAGAGTAGTACTAGGATGGGTAACCCCTTGGGAAGTCCTCATGTTGCACCCCCCTTTTCAATTTTTTTTGCTCCGGTTAGGGTTGCCAAGATACTTTACCCACCACATTTCTATTATTGAATCCTACGGCTCCTTGGGCAAGACAACTTCGCTTCACGTGGAGGATGGGCCCGCAAACCGAGGGCGTAGTGCTTGTGACCATGTCTCCGTCGCTCCGGTGCCCATAACTTTTGATTCGTAACGAGTTATGCGGCGCACAACATACCGTTGCAAAGCTCTCCGAGAGCTCTACGATGGGGGCAGCTAGCTAGCTTGCTCTGCCCTTTTTGGAGTTCAAAATCGAACGTTTTCATCAGTTTCGGGCCACTTTTCTTCTTTTGTTTTGTTTTACATCCCGGATCGTACGTCATGAGCTGTTAAAAGGGTGACAACCTTACCCGCGGGACATTAGAGGACCCTACAATGTGTCGATATCACGTCTTGCGCGGATGCTATGTTGTTGAAGCGGGTGGGTTGTCGTTAAGCTCATTGGGCCTTTTGAATAGGCCATATCTCTAGGCTAGGCCTGTGAACCGTTAACACATAAAGGAATTGTGCCCTCAACATGACGGGTGGGATCATACCAACACTAATGCACCGGATCCCATCAGAACTCCGAAGTTAAGCGTGCTTCAGCGAGAGTAGTACTAGGATGGGTGACCCCCTGGGAAGTCCTTGAGTTGTACCCCCCTTTTCAATTTTTTTTGCTCCAGTTAGGGTTGCCAAGATACTTTACCCACCACATTTCTATTACCAAATCCCACGGCACCTTAGGCAAGACAACTTCGCTATAGGTAGAGGTTTGGCCCGCAAACCGAGGGCGTAGGGCTTGTGACCGAGTCTCCATCGCTCCGGTGCCTATAACTTTTGATCCGTAATGAGTTACCCAGTGCACAGTATACCGTTGGAAAGCTCTCCGAGAGCTCTACGACGGGAGCAGCCAGCTAGCTCATCGTGCCCTTTTTGGAGATCAAAATCGAACGCTTTCATCAGTTTTGGGCCACTTTTCTTCTTTTGCTTTGTTTTATGTCCCGGATCGTACATCGTGAGCATTTAAAAGGACGACAACCTAACTCGCGGGACATTAGAGGACCCTACAATGCATCGATATCACGTCTTGCGAGGATGCTGTGTTGTTGAAGCGGATGGGTTGTCGTTAATCCCATTGGGCCTTTTGAATGGGCCATATCTCTAGGCTAGGACTGTGAACCGTTAACAAACAAAGGAATGGTACCCTCAACATGACGGGTGCGATCATACCAGTTCTAATGCACTGGATCCCATCAGAACTCCGAAGTTAAGCGTGCTTGGGCGAGAGTAGTGCAAGGATGGGTGACCCCCTGGGAAGTCCTCGAGTTGCACCCCCTTTTCAATTTTTTTTGCTTCGGTTAGGGTTGCCAAGATACTTTACCCACCACATTTTCTATTACCGAATCCCACGGCACCTTGGGCAAGACAAGTTCGCTTCACGTGGAGGCTGGGCCCGCAAATCGAGGGCGTAGGGCTTGTGAGCAGGTCTCTACCGCTACGGTGCCTATAACTTTTGATCCGTAAGGGGTTACGCGGCGCACAACATACTGTTGGAAAGCTCTCCGAGAGCTCTATGACAAGGGCAGCAAGCTAGCTCGTTGAGCCCTTTTTGGATTTCAAAATCGAACGTTTTCATCAGTTTCGGGCCACTTTTCTTCTTTTGCTTTGTTTTACGTCCCGGATCGTACGTCGTGAGCTGTTAAAAGGATGACAACCTTACTTGCGGGACATTAGAGGACCCTACAACGCGTCAATATCACGTCTTGCGGGAGATGCTGCGTTGTTGAAGCGGATGTGTTGTCGTTAAGCCCATTGGGCCTTTTGAATGGACCATATGTCTAGGCTGGGACTGTGAACCGTTAACACATAAAGGAATTGGGCCCTCAACAAGACGGGTGCGATCATACCAGCACTAATGCACCGGATGCCATTAGAACACCGAAGTTAAGCGTGCTTGGGCGAGAGTAGTACTAGGATGGGTGACCCCCTGTGAGGTCCTCGAGTTGTACCCCGTTTTTCAATTTTTTTTGCTCCGGTTAGGGTTGCCAAGATACTTTACCCACCACATTTCTATTATCGAATCCCACAGCACCTTGGGCAAGACAACTTCGCTTCACGTGGAGGCTAGGCCCGCAAACCGAGGGCGTAGGGCTTGTGACCAGGTTTCCATCGGTCCGGTGCCCATAACTATTGATCGGTAAGGAGTTACGAGGCGCACAACATACCATTGCAAAGCTCTCCGAGAGCTCTACGACGGGGGAAGCCAGCTAGCTCGTTGTGCCCTTTTTGAAGCTCAAAATCAAACGTTTTCATCAGTTTAGGCCACTTTTCTTTTTTTTCTTTGTTTTACGTCCCGGATCGTACGTCGTGAGCTGTTAAAAGGACGACAACCTTACTCGCGAGATATTAGAGGACCCTACAACGCGTCGATATCACGGCTTGCGAGGAAGCTGCGTTGTTGAAGAGGATGGGTTATCGTTAAGCCCATTGGGCTTTTGAATGGGCCATATCTCTAGGCTAGGACAGTGAACCGTTAACACATAATGGAATTGTGCCCTCAACATGATGGGTGCAATCATACCTGCACTAATACACCGGAAAACATCAGAACTCCAAAGTTAAGCATGCTTGGGCGAGAGTAGTACTAGGATGGATGATCCCCTGGGAAGTCCTCGAGTTGTACCCCCCTTTTCAATTTTTTTTGCTCCGGTTAGGGTTGCCAAGATACTTTACCCACCACATTTCTATTATCGAATCCCACGGCACCTTGGGCAAGACAACTTCGCTTCATGTGGAGGTTGGGACCGCAAACCGAGGGGGTAGGGCTTGTGACCAGGTCTTCGTTGCTCCGGTGCCTATAACTTTTGATCCGTAAGGAGTTACGCAGCGCACAGCATACCGTTGCAAAGCTCTCCGAGAGCTCTACGACGGCGGCAGCCAGCTAGCTTGTCCTGCCCTTTTTGGAGCTCAAAATTGAACATTTTCATCAGTTTCGGGCCACTTTTCTTCTTTTGCTTTGTTTTACATCCCGGATCGTACGTTGTGAGCTGTTAAAAGGACGACAACCTTACTCGCCGGACATTAGAGGACCCTACAACGCGTCGATATTACATCTTAAGAGGATGCTGCATTGTTGAAGCGGATGGAATGTCGATAAGCCCATTGGGCCTTTTGAATAGGCCATATCTTTAGGCTGGGAGTGTGAACCGTTAACACATAAAGGAAATGTGCCCTCAACAAGATGGGTGCGATCATACCAGCACTAATGCACCGGATCCCATAAGAACTCCGAAGTTAAGCGTGCTTGGGCGAGAGTATTTCTAAGAATGGTGACCCCCTGGGAAGTCCTCGTGTTGCACCCCCCTTTCCAATTTGTTGTGCTCCGGTTAGGGTTGCCAAGATACTTTACCCTCCACATTTCTATTATCTAATCCCACGGCACTCCGGTGCCCATAACTTTTTATCGGTAAGGAGTTACGAGGCGCACAACATACCGTTGCAAAGCTCTCCGAGAGCTCTACAACGAGGGCAGAAAGCGAGCTCACTATGCTTTTTTGGAGCCCAAAATCGAACGTTTTCATCAGTTTTGGGCCACTTTTCTTCTTTTGCTCTGTTTTACGTCCCGGATCGTACGTCATGAGCCGTTAAAATGACGGCAACCTTACTCGCGGGACATTAGAGGACCCTACAACACGTCGATATCATGTCTTGCGAGGATGCTGCATTGTTGAAGCGGATAGGTTGTCGTTAAGCCCATTGGGCCTTTTGAATGGGCCATATCTCTAGGCCAGGACTGTGAACCGTTAACACATAAAGGAATTGTGCCCTCAACATGACGGGTGCAATCATACCAGCACTAATGCACCGGATCCCATCAGAACTCCGAAGTTAAGCGTGCTTGGGCGAGAGTAGTACTAGGATGGGTGACCCCTGGGCAGTCCTTGAGTTGTACCCCCCTTTTCAATTTTTTTTGCTCCGGTTAGGGTTGCCAAGATACTTTACCGACCACATTTCTTTTATCGAATCCCACGGCACCTTGGGCAAGACAACTTCATTTCACGTAATGGCTAGGCCCGCAAATCAAGGGCGCGGGGCTTGTGACCAGGTCTCCGTCGCTCCGGTGCCTATAACTTTTGATCCGTAAGGAGTTTCGCGGCGTACAGCGTACCGTTGTAAAGCTCTCCGAGAGCTCTACGACGGCAGTAGCCAGCTAGCTCGCTGTGGCCTTTTTGGAGCTCAAAATCGAACGTTTTCATCAGTTTCGGCCCACTTTTCTTCTTTTGCTTTGTTTTACGTCCCCGATCGTACGTTGTGAGCTGTTAAAAGGACGACAACCTTACTCGCGGGACAATAGAGGACCCTACATCGCATCGATATCACGTCTTGCGAGGATGCTACGTTGTTGATGCGGATGGGTTGTCGTTAAGCCCATTGGGCCTTTCGAATGGGCCATATCTTTAGGCTGGGATCATGAACCGTTAACACGGAAAGGAATTGTGCCCTCAACATGACGGGTGCGATCATACCAGCACTAATGCACCGGATCCCATCAGAACTCCTAAGTTAAGCGTGCTTGGGCGAGAGTAGTACGAGGATGGGTGACCCCATGGGAAGTCCTCGAGTTGTACCCCCCTTTTCGATTTTTTTTGCTCCGATTAGGGTTGCCAAGATACTTTACCCGCCACATTTCTATTATTGAATCCCATGGCTCCTTGGGCAAGACAACTTCGTTTTACGTTGAGGTTGGGCCCGCAAACCGAGGGCGTAGGGCTTGTGACCAGGTCTCTGTCGCTCTGGTGCCCATAACTTTTTTATCGGTAATGAGTTAAGCAGCGTACAACATACTGTTGGAAAGCTCTCCGAGAGCTCTACGACGGGGGCAGCCAGCTAGCTCGCTGTGCCCTTTTTGGAGCTCAAAATCGAACGGTTTCTTCAGTTTCGGGCCACTTTTGTTCTTTTGCTTTGTTTTACGTCCCGGATCGTACGTCGTGAGCTGTTAAAAGGACAACAACCTTACACGCGGGACATTAGAGGACCCTATAACACGTCGATATCATGTCTTGCAAGGATGCTGCGTTATTGATGCGAATGGGTTGGCGTTAAGCCCATTGGGCCTTTTGAAGGGGCCATATCTCTAGGCTGGGACCGGGAGCGGTTAACACGGAAAAGGAGTGTGCCCTCAACAAAACCGGTGCGAGCATGCCAGTACTAATGTACCGGATCCCATCAGACCTCCGAAGTTAAGCGTGGTTGGACGAGAGTAGTACTAGGATGGGTGACCCCCTTGGAAGTCCTCGTGTTGCACCCCCTTTTTCAATTTTTTTTGCTCCAGTTAGGGTTGCCAAGATACTTTACCCACCATATTTCTATTATCGAATCCCATGGCACCTTGGCGAAGACAACTTCGCTTCACGTGGAGGCTGAGCCCGCAAACCGAGGGCGTAGGGCTTGTTACCAGGTGTCCGTCGCTCCGGTGCCCTTAACTTTTGATCGGTAAGGCGTTACAGGGCGCACAACATATCGTTGCAATGCTCTCCGAGAGCTCTACGATCGGGGCGGTTAGCTTGCTCGATGTGCCCTTTTTGGAGCTCAAAATCGAACGTTTTCATCCGTTTCGGGCCACTTTTCTTCTTTTCATTTGTTTTACGTCCCGGACCGTACGTCGTGAGCTGTTTAAAGCACGACAACCGTACTCGCGAGTCATTAGAGGACCCTACAACGCGTCGATATCACGTCTTGTGAGGATGCTGCGTTGTTGAAGCGGATGGGTTGTCGTTAAGCCCATTGGGCCTTTCGAATAGGCCATATCTCTAGGCTGGGACTGTGAACCGTTAACACATAAAGGAATTGTGCCCTCAACATGACGGGTGCAATCATACTAGCACTAATGCACCGGATCCCATCAGAACTCTGAAGTTAAGCGTGCTTGGGCGAGAGTAGTACTAGGATGGGTGACCCCCTAGGAAGTCCTCGAGTTGTACCCCCCTTTTCAATTTTTTTTGCTCCAGTTAGGGTTGCCAAGATACTTTACCCACCATATTTCTATTATTGAATCCCACGGAACCATGGGCAAGACAACTTCGCTTCACGTGGACGCTAGGCCCGTAAACTGAGGGCGTAGGGCTTGTGACCAGGTCTCCGTCGTTCCGGTCCCCATAACTTTTGATCCGTGAGGAGTTACGCAGTGCACAGCATACCGTTGCAAAGCTCTACGAGAGCTCTACGACGGGAGCATCCAGCTAGCTCGCTGTGCCCTTTTTGAGCTCAAAATCAAATGTTTTCATCAGTTTCGGGCCAGTTTTCTTCTTTTGTTTTGTTTTACGTCCCGGATCGTACGTCGTGAGTTGTTTAAAGGACGAAAACCTTACTCGCAGGACTTTAAAGGACCCTACAACGCGTTGATATCACGTCTTGGAAAGATGCTACGTTGTTAAAGCAGATGGGTTGTCGTTAAGCCCATTGGGCCTTTTGAATGGGCGATATCTCTAGGCTGGGACTGTGAACCGTTAACACATAAAGGAATTGTGCTCTCAACATGACGGGTGCGATCATACCAGCACTAATGCACCGGATCTCCTCAGAACTCCTAAGTTAAGCGTGATTGGGCGAGAGTAGTACTAGGATGGGTGACCCCCTGGGAAGTCCTTGTGTAGCACCCCCTTTTCAATTTTTTTTGCTCCGGTTAGGGTTGCCAAGATACTTTACCCACCACATTTCTATTAACGAATCCCACGGCACCTTGGGCAAGACAACTTCACTTCACATGGAGGCTGGGCCCGCAAACCGAGGGCATAGGGCTTGTGACCAGGTCTCCGTCGCTCCGGTGCCCATAACTTTTGATCGGTAAGGAGTTACGCGACGCACAACATACCGTTACAAAGCTCTCCATGAGCACTACGACGATGACAGCCAGCTAGCTCGCCGTGCCTTTTTTGGAGCTCAAAATAAAACGTTTTCATCAGTTTTGGGCCACTTTTCTTCTTTTGCTTTGTTTTACGTCCTGGATCATACCTCGTGAGCTGTTAAAAGGATGGCAACCATAACGGCAGGACATTAGAGGACCCTACAACGCGTCGATATCACGACTTGCGAGGATGCTGCGTTGTTGAAGCGGATGGGTTGTCGTTAAGCCCATTGGGCCTTCTGAATGGGCCATATCTCTAGGCTAGGACTGTGAACAGTTAAAACATAATGGAATTGTGCCCTCAACATGACGGGTGCGATCATACCAACCCTAATGCACCGGAACCCATCAGAACTCCGAAGTTAACCGTGCTTGGGCGAGAGTAGTACTAGGATGGGTGACCCCCTGGGAAGTCCTCGAGTTGTACCCCCCATTTCAATTTTTTTGCTCCGGTTAGGGTTTCCAATATACTTTATCCACCACATTTCTATTACCGAATCCCACGGCACCTTGGGCAAGACAACTTCGCTTCACGTAGAGGCTGGGCCCGTAAACCGACGGCGTAAGGCTTTTGACCAGGTCTCCATCGCTCCGGTGCCCATAACTTTTGATTTGTAAGAAGCTACGCGGCGCACAGCATTACCGTTGGAAAGCTCTCCAAGAGCTTTACGACGACGGCAGCCAGCTAGCTCACCGTGCCCTTTCTGGAGCTCAAAATCGAACGTTTTCATCAGTTTCGGGCCACTTTTCTTCTTTTGCTTTGTTTTACGTCCTGGATCGTACGTCGTGAGCTTTTAAAAGGACGACAACCTTTCTCACGGGACATTAGAGGACCCTACAAAACGTCGATATCACGTCTTACCAGGATCTTGCATTGTTGAAGTGGATGGGTTGTCGTTAAGCCCATTGGGCCTTTTGAATGGGCCATCTCTCTAGGCTAGGACTGTGAACCGTTAACAAATAAAGGAATTGCGCCCTCAACATGACGGGTGCGATCATACCAACCCAAATGCATCGGATCCCATTAGAACTCCGAAGTTAAGCATGCTTGGGCGAGAGTAATACTAAGATGGGTGACCCCCTGGGAAGTCCTCTAGTTGTACCCCCCTTTCCAATTTTTTTTGCTCCGATTTGGGTTGCCAAGATACTTTATCCACCACATTTCTATTATTGAATCCCTCGGCACCTTGGGCAAGACAACTTCGCTTCATGTGGAGGCTGGGCCCGCAAACCGAGGGCGTAGGGCTTGTGACCAGGTCTCTTTCGCTCCGGTGCCTATAACTTTTGATTCGTAAGGAGTTACGCGGCGCATAGCATACCCTTGCAAAGCTCTCCGAGAGCACTACGACGGGAGCAGCCAGCTTGCTCGCTGTGCCCCTTTTTCGAACCCAAAATTGAACGTTATCATCTATTTTGGGCCACTTTTCTTAATTGGCTGTGTTTTCCCGTCCCGGATCGTACGTCGTGAGCTGTTAAAAGGATGACAACATTACTCACGGGTCATTAGAGGTCCCTACAATGCATCAATATCACGTCTTACGGGGATGCTGCGTTGTTGAAACAGATGGGTTGTCGTTAAGCCCATTGGGCCTTTTGAATGGGCCATATCTCTAGGCTGGTACTGTGAACCGTTAACACGTAAAGGAATTGTGCCCTCAACATGACGGGTGCGATCATACCAGTACTAATGCACTGGATCCCATCAGAACTCCGAAGTTAACCGTGCTTGGGCGAGAGTAGTACTAGGATGGGTGACCCCCTGGGAAGTCCTCGAGTTGTACCCCCCATTTCAATTTTTTTGCTCCGGTTAGGGTTGCCAAGATACTTTACCCACCACATTTCTATTATCGAATCCCACGGCACCTTGGGCAAGACATCTTCGCTTCACGTGGAGGCTGGTCCCGCAAACCGAGGGTGTAGGGCTTGTGACCAGGTCTCCGTCGCTCCAGTCCCTATAACTTTTGATCCGTAAGGAGTTACGCGGCGCACAGCATACCGTTGCAAAGCTCTCCGAGAGCTCTACGACGACAGCAGCCATCTCGCTCACCGTACCCTTTCTGGAGCTCAAAATCGAACGTTTTCATCAGTTTCAGGCCATTTTTCTTCTTTTTCTTTGTTTTACGTCCTGGATCGTACGTCATGAGCTGTTAAAAGGACTACAACCTTACTCACGGGACATTAGAGGACCCTACAACACGTTGATATCACATCTTGCGAGGATGCTGTGTTGTTTATGCGAATGGGTTGTCGTTAAGCCCATTGGGCCTTCTGAATGGGCCATCTCTCTAGGCTGGGACTGTGAACCATTAACACATAAAGGAATTGTGCCCTCGACATGACGAGTGCCATCATACCAGCACTAATGCACCGGATCGCATCAGAACTCCGAAGTGAAGCGTGCTTGGGCGAGAGTAGTACTAGGATGGGTGACCCCCTGGGAAGTCCTCGTGTTGCACCCCCATTTTCAATTTTTTTTGCTCCGGTTAGGGTTGCCAAGATACTTTACCCACCACATTTCTATTATCGAATCCGACGGCACCTTGGGCAAGACAACTTCGCTTCACGTGGAGGCTGGGCCTGCAAACCGATGGCGTTGGGCTTGTGACCAAGTCTCCGTCGCTCCGGTGCCCATAACTTTTGATCGGTAAGGAGTTACGCGGAAGACAACATATCGTTGCAAAGCTCTCTGAGAGCTCTATGACGGCGGTAGCTAGCTAGCTCGCCGTGCCCTTTTTGGAGCTCAAAATCAAACGCTTTCATCAGTTTCGGCCACTTTTCTTCTTTTGCTTTGTTTTACGTCCCGGATCGTACGTCGTGAGCTTTTAAAAGGACGACAAGATTACTCGCAGGACATTAGAGGACCCTACAACGCGTCGATATCACGTCTTGCGAGGATGCTGCGTTGTTGAAGCGGATGGTTTGTCGTTAAGCCAATTGGGCCTTTTGAATAGGCCATATCTCTAAGCTAGGACTGTGAACCGTTAACACATAAAGGAATTGTGCCCTCAACATGTAGGGTGCGATCATACCAACACTAATGCACCGGATCCCATCAGAACTCCGAAGTTAAGCGTGCTTGGGCGAGAGTAGTACTAGGATTGGTGACCCCCTGGGAAGTTCTCGTGTTGCACCCCTTTTTCAATTTTTTTTTCTCCGGTTAAGGTTGCCAAGATACTTTATCCACCCCATTTCTATTATCGAATCCCACAGCACCTTGGGCAAGACAACTTCGCTTCACGTGGAGGCTGGGCCCGCAAAACGAGGGTGTAGGGCTTGTGACCAGGTCTCCGTCGCTCCGGTGCCTATAACTTTTGAGCCGTAAGGAGTTACGCGGCGCACAGCATACCGTTGCAAAGCTCTTCGAGAGGTCTACGACGGGGGCAGCCAGCTAGCTCATCGGGCTCTTTTTGGAGCTCAAAATCGAATGTTTCCATCAATTTCGGGCCACTTTTCTTCTTTTGCTTTGTTTTACGTCCCGGATCGTACGTCGTGAGCTGTTAAAAGGACGACAACCTTAGTCACGGGACATTAGAGGACCTTCAAACCCGTCGATATCACGTGTTGCGAGGATGCTACGTTGTTGAAGCGGATGGGTTGTCGTTAAGCCCATTGGGCCTTTTGAATGGGCCATATCTCTAGGCTGGGACTGTGAACAGTTAACACATAAAGGAATTGTGCCCTCAACATGATGGGTGCGATCATACCAGCACTAATGCACTGGATCCCATCAGAACTCCGAAGTTAAGCGTGCTTGGGCGAGAGTAGTACCAGGATGGGTGACCCCTTGGGAAGTCCTCGAGTTGTACCCCCCTTTTCAATTTTTTTTGCTCCGGTTAGGGTTGCCAATATACTTTATCCACCACATTTCTATTATCGAATCCCACGGTACCTTGGGCAAGACAACTTCGCTTCACGTGGAGGCTGGGCCCACAAACCGAGGGCGTAGGGCTTGTGACCAGGTCTTCGTCGCTACGGTGCCCATTACTTTTGATCCGTATGGAGTTACGCGGCGCACAGCATACCTTTGCAAAGCTCTCCGAGAGGTCTACGATGGGGGCAGCCAGCTTGCTCGTCGAGCCCTTTTTGAAGCTCAAAATCGAATGTTTTAATCAGTTTCGGGCCACTTTTTTTCTTTTGCTTTGTTTTACGTCCCGGATCGTACCTCGTGAGCTGTTAAAAGGACGACAACCTTACACACGGGACATTAGAGGACCTTCAAACGCGTCGATATCACGTCTTGCGAGTATGCTGCGTTGTTGAAGTGGATGGGTTGTCGTTAAGCCCATTGGGCCTTTTGAATGGGCCATATCTCTAGGCTGGGACTGTGAACCATTAACACATAAAGGAATTGTGCCCTCAATATGACGGGTGCGATCATACCAGCACTAATGCACTGGATCCAATCAGAACTCCGAAGTTAAGCGTGCTTGGGCGAAAGTAGTACTAGGATGGGTGACCCCTTGGGAAGTCCTCGAGTTGTACCCCCCTTTTCAATTTTTTTTGCTCCGGTTAGGGTTGCTAATATACTTTATCCACCACATTTCTATTATCGAATCCCACGGTACCTTGGGCACGACAACTTCGCTCCACGTGGAGGCTGGGCCCACAAACCAAGGGTGTAGGGCTTGTGACCAGGTCTCCGTCGCTCCGGTGCCTATAACTTTTGATCCGTATGGAGTTACGCGGCACACAGAATACCGTTCCAAAGCTCTCCGAGAGCTCTACGACGACGGCAGCCAGCTTGCTTGCTGTGCCTTTTTTGGAGCTCAAAATCGAACGTTTTCATCAATTTCGGGCCACTTTTCTTCTTTTGCTTTGTTTTACGTCCCGGATCGTACGTCATGAGCTGTTAAAAGGACGACAACCTTACTCGCAGGACATTTGAAGACCCTACAATGCGCCGATATCACGTCTTGCGAGGATGCTGCGTTGTTGAAGTGGATGGGTTATCGTTAAGCCCATTGGGCCTTTTGAATGGGCCATATCTCTAGGTTGGGAGTGTGAACCGTTAACACGTAACGGAATTGTGCCCTCAACATGACGGGTACGATCATACCAGCTCTAATGCACCGGATCCTATCAGAACTCCGAAGTTAAGCGTTCTTGGGTGAGAGTAGTACTAGGATAGGTGACCCCCGGGGAAGTCCCCTTGTTGCAGCCCCCTTTTCAATATTTTTTGCTCCGGTTAGGGTTGCCAAGATACTTCACCCACCACATTTCTATTATCGAATCCCACGGCACCATGGGCAAGGCAACTTCGCTTCACGTGGAGGTTGGGCCCGCAAACCGATGGCGTAGGGCTTGTGACCAGGTCTCCGTCGCTCCGATGCCCATCGCTTTTGATCGGTAAGAAGTGACGCGGAGGACAACATACTGTTGCAAAGCTCTACGAGAGCTCTACGATGGGCGCAGCCAGCTTGCTCGGTGTGCCCTTTTTGGAGCTCAAAATCGAACGTTTTCAACAGTTTCGAGCCACTTTTCATCTTTTGCATTGTGTTTACGTCCCGGATTGTACGTCGTGACCTGTTAAAAGGATGACAAGCTTACTCGCGGGACATTAGAGGGCCCTACAATGCATCGATATCACGTCTTGTGAGGATGGTGCGTTGTGGAAGCGGGTGGGTTACCGTTAAGCCCATTGGGCCTTTTGAATGGGCCATATCTCTAAGCTAGGACTGTGAACCGTTAACACATAAAGGAATTTGTGCCCTCAACGTGCCGGGTGCAATTATACCAGCACTAATGCACCAGATCGCATTAGAACTCCGAAGTTAAGCGTGCTTGGGCGAGAGTAGTACTAGGATGGGTGACCCCCTGGGAAGTCCTCGTGTTGCACCCCCCCTTTTCAATTTTTTTTGCTCCGGTTTGGGTTGCCAAGATACTTTATCCACCACATTTCTAATATCGAATCCCACGGAACCTTGGGCAAGACAACTTCGCTTCACGTGGAGGCTGGGCCCGCAAACCGAGGGAATAGGGCTTGTGACCAGGTCTCCGCCGCTCCGGTGCCAATAACTTTTGATCCGTAAAGAGTTACGCAGCGCACAGCATACCGTTGCAAAGCTCTCCGACAGCTCTACGACTGGGGAAGCAAGCTAGCTTGCTATGCACTTTTTGGAGCTCAAAATTGAACGTTTTCATCAGTTTCGAGCCACTTTCCTACTTTAGCTTTGTTTTACCGCCCAGATCGTACGTCGTGAGCTGTTAAAAGGACGACAACCTTACTCGCGGTACATTAGAGGACCCTACATCGCGTCGATATCATGTCTTGCGAGGATGTTGTGTTGTTGAAGCGGATGGGTTGTCTTTAAGCCCATTGGGCCTTTTGAATGGGCTATATCTCTAGGCTAGGACTGTGAACCGTTAACACATAAAGGAATTGTGCCCTCAACATGACAGGTGCGATCATACTAGCACTAATGCACCGGATCCCATCAGAACTCCGAAGTTAAGCGTGCTTGGGCGAGAGTAGGTGTAACACCCCGATCCCTCTCGAGACCGGAAGTTCTATTAATCAATCTAATCGCAACCCAATTCTAAACCCGGGCATAATTTTTAGGGAAAACGGACGGAGTCTCCCCTGTTTCTAAGCGAAATGTAAAACCTGCGACAGCATATAAGTGGACCAACACCGTGTCCAACCATACAAACTACCTCAAGGCCATCCGAGCCTCGGTTCTCAACAATTAAACTCAGCAAGTATACATACATTTCCAATTTAAAAGCTAACCTATCTCTTTTCATTTTTGACAAGTACATTCAAACTAGACAATTAAACCATACTAAGCTACTGCATAAAATAAACTATCATGCCATTCTAAATCTTTTCCTTTGGACATTACAAACATGCATTTGAAGTTAAGTTATAATAACTAGATACATAATCTAACTTATCAAACTTCTTCAACAATCTAATGAAACTTAAATTACATACTTTTTGACATTAAATACATACAACATATGAAAGCATATATCTTTACAACTTCGACACTCAAGCCACGTAGGCGCGCAAGACAACTCTTCAGGCACGAACTGTCACGAAATCACGAACTGTCCAGCTAACACGACATTTCCTGAAATGTGGTGGGGAGGAGTGAGTATACACAACACGTATACTCAGTGAGGGCGAGACAAATATCGAGTTGGAGAGAAAGAAAGTTGTGCAATGCGAATAGATACAGCTAAGCAATAAAATCAATAAGAAAGCATTCAATACAAACGACAATATATTAAACATTCAAGAAAGCATTAACACAACCATTCAAAGCTATACCACACTCTGAAGGCTATGGTTCACTCTTACGAGCAATATACCATTTCACGAGCGATACATCAATCTCGAGCTTGATGTTGACAACGATGACAGTAAGCGCGCAACCACCTTATAACTCCAGTTTGGAATACCCCGGAAGTACCTATCAATTCTACGACCCAAATCTCCATGGGAGGCAACCCAAGCGAGAAAAGGGAATAGCAACGGAGCTAGAGCAACCAACACTGGCAACCCAAGGCTACCCAGAGAGGCCCATCACTCACGCGCGAGACACTATGCAATGTAAGACTCGGTACAAGGCAATAAACAAGCGATATCACAACAATACAAACTAGTGACAACAAACGAGATAACAAGCAAATACAATCAATCTTAATATTCAACTAACCTTTCAAGCATACCAAGCAATACTAAGCAACAATAACACCAATTAAACAAGTATATCACGCAACCCTAAGCATTCTATAGGCATAATATCAAGATAACAAGCAAAATCACAAATCGGCCCCAACTATCAAAACACCACCATTTCCAAACGAGCCAGGAGTTCTGGAAACCGACTTTGCTAATCCTCCTAGGTCACCATAAGGCACGTCTAAGGACCCCGAAACCTTACTTTACCCTAGAATTTGCGCAAAGCCCCGATTTCCCCCTTTGCTTGTTTGAACTACAACTATACCAACCAAACACCCAACCAATGCCATAATCGCACCAAAAGTGCTTCCATGGCCTTCCGAAACAATTCCAACACGCAAAACGAGAAAACACCGAACTCGACCTAAACGACCCCGACTTTCACCAAGGCATAATTCTCATTTTTTCCATTACACAACCTAAACAAATCATGCATTGAGACATTCTAGCATACCTAGCACCTTTTTATATCAACAGACAGCATAACAGCGCAACTTTATCGTTTCAAGGGTTTACTATTCATGTTTTACTATTCAAATAACAAATTATATTTCAATTTCAATATTCAACTGCAGAAAATGTTTAAAAGCTATAAATACATGTTCTACGATTGCTAGAGAATATTCTACAAGCCTCAAAATGATCAAAATAACATTTTATGGATAAAACCCAAAAATTAAAGTTAAAGCATAAAACTTTCAAATGCACAAATAAACATGAAACCCTCACCTTAGACGCTCCTAGACACTAGGAAAACCTCGTAGGATGCTTCGGAAACCGCCCCGTGCAAGCTCATGCGAAGATTCGAAGATTTTGGCTTGAAATCTTTTTTTTTTTCTTCTCTCATATTTTTGGCCCTGCTTGCTTCTGTTTCAGCTCTTTTTTTTTATTTTGTGCTATTTTAGGCTATTAAAAAGAGGCACAAGATCAAAATGGTCAATCCCCTTGGTCAAACCACTTAAAAATTGGTCAAACTAGCCTATTTCATGCATTTTTAGGCTAAAACAACTAAGGAAATATCAATTCTAGCTAACAACAATTAAATTATAAAATTTAAGGCACTAAAATACTAGTTTCACTATTCTTGAGGACTAGGAACCGCTCTCTAACTGTCGCTCTCGATATGCTACGCACCTTGCGTCAACAAAGAAGTGACAGTTAAATCTCAAAGAATCTAAGAAATATATCATTTTTGGAAAGTATCATAGTTTAAAATTTACTCCGGCTCGGAGCTACTTTTCATTTAATTGAAAACCGAGTAATTTTAATGCAAGACAACCAAAACCGATTATTAAAATAATCAAATCAATCAAGGTAATCAATATTCATTTAAAATAATTAATTTAACTATTTCTAGAACATTTTAAAGAAATATGAAGTTAATATTAAGATACAAATGAAAGTTAATATAACACGTAGTCAAATACAATCAAACCCTAACATTTAAGATGACACTTAATTAATCACAAGAGTATAAATTCAATTACTATAATTATTAGAAATAGATAATAATCTTTTAATTATTCAATACACAACTACTAAATGCTTCCAAGAGAAATATTAATATAGTGCAAATTGGTTGATTTAACTAATTAAACATTTAATCAAATGCAGTCAAGTGCTATTAAATGCATGCTGGGTTCGGGTTATCACATCCTTCCCCCCTTAAAACAATTGCGTCCTCGCAATTCTCCTTCCAATAGAACTCTGCATCCATTGAAATCCAACTCTGACTAATCTTCTTCAGCTGCTGAGCAAGTATATTAATCAAGATAACCAATAGGGAAGTTTAAGAAGAAATTCCAAGCAGTAATGCCGAATAAAGGCTCAAATGTAGATACCGCACAAGAATCCCGTTGACACGAATATCGAAAAAGAATAAAATTCTAACCAAAAGTCACGAGATAATACCAATAAAGACTAAAGCAAAGATACTGTAGATGTCATTAATACCACACAATAACGACAAGAAGAATACCCTATGCACGAATCTCCAATAGAAGTCTAACTTTTACTGCCCGAGAATCCGCAAGCAAAAAGCCAAATAAAGGCCTAATCAAAGGTTCCATCTAGAGGTCCAAAGAATTACCCCGCTGGTCATGAATTTCATAGAAGAATTCCCTGTTAAGAGTGCTGGAGAAAATACTATGAAACCCAATCAAATATACTTCAAAAGTTCCAAAGAAGCCTTCCAAACAATAACCCTGTAGGACAACCAATTAGATTCCGAGTATCGTTATCAAATGCTGAGAAGAAGGTCTAAGGAATAGCAGAGAAAATATAATGTGTCCAATAAGACAATCAAGTTCAATAACAAACATAGCTTCCCAGATGGATGAAAACTCCAAGGATAAACACCGAACTGGTGAACAATATACCGAAACCAAACTCTGAGGCCTCTTCACTGTTTGCCAAGTGAGAACTTCATACAACCTTGCTAATAAGGAAAATACCAATAGAATGCCCAATAAGAATTTCAAAGAATACCATAAGTAGTATTATACAATAAGTCTGATAGGAACTCCAAATACCAAACCTACTGAGGAACACTGAAAAAGATATCCAAAACAATGCTCCAATAAGAAAGTAGCCAAGTTTGCCCAATAAGTAAATACTAAATAATTGGCCACTGAGAATTCCATAAAATACCATTGAAGAATTTCCAATCAGGAATGCCAGTATCACACCAATAAAGACCGAGACACATATGCCATAGATAATACCATACAGTAAGTCCGATTGAGATCCCAATTGCCAAGTCCACCGAGAAGTGCCAGCAAAAGATGCCAAAGAAGAACCAACAAGAAAACGAAAGAATGGTCTCCAAATAACAGCCAAATAGAACCTTAAAAGAAAACTACTCTTTCACAGCTGTTAAGCACAGAAGAGGACCCTAGAGATTTTCCAATAACCGAGCTCCAAAAGAAAACACCAACTTCCAAATCAAGGCTAGTTAAATGCCATTCATTTCCTGCCAATCCATACACCTTGGAAGGCCAGCTGTGAACCACTTCTTCAGGGGAGGAAGAGGACTTACTTACCATTTCCATAGGACATGTATGAATGCCAATATATCACAGTTATACATATGCCTTAAACTATTATGCAAGCAAGTTTACAAAACAGTTTATTCAACAAACTCACTCAAGCACGGCAATCAAGTCAAGCACAACATAATCAATTCAAATCACGACATAGCTAATTCAAGACATTCTATACACTCATTACAAGTAATACTTCAAACAAATAACAATTCACATGGTCAATTCAATTCACGACGTCAATTCAATAAGTCAATTCGATAGACAACTACACATTTCACCTTTCTTGAGAAACATTTAACACATAACACATAACTATATCACATAAGTGCATACATTCAAGTCAAGACACACAATCTCACATACAAGCATACACTTTCAAGACACACTTAACAAGCACACATTCAAGGGTCACTACCCACCAGACCGAGGACCCTGTCCCGGCTTATGAGCTAGACAAGCTCTGATACCACCTGTAACACCCCGATCCCTCTCGAGACCGGAGGTTCTATCAATCGATCTAATCAGAACCCAAACCAAACCCGGGCATAATTTTTATGGAAAACGGACGGAGTCTCCCCTGTTTCTAGGCGAAATGTAAAACCTGCGACAGCATATAAGTGGACCAACACCGTGTCCAACCATACAAACTACCTCAATGCCATCTGAGCCTCGGTTCTCAACAATTAAACTCAGCAAGTATACATACATTTCCAATTTAAAAGCTAACCTATCTCTTTTCATTTTTGACAAGTACATTCAAACTAGACAATTAAACCATACTAAGCTACTGCATAAAAAAAACAATAATACCATTCTAAATCTTATCCTTTGGACATTACAAACATGCATTTGAAGTTAAGTTATAATAACTAGATACATAATCTAACTTATCAAACTTCTTCAACAATCTAATGAAACTTAAATTACATACTTTTTGACATTAAATACATACAACATATGAAAGCATATATCTTTACAACTTCGATACTCAAGCCACGTAGGTACGCAAGACAACTCTTCAGGCACGAACTTTCATGAAATCACGAACTTTCCAGCTAACATGACATTTCCTGAAATGTGGTGGTGAGGAGTGAGTATACACAACACGTATACTCAGTGAGGGCGAGACAAATATCGAGTTGGAAAGAAAGAAAGTTGTACAATGCGAATAGATACAGCTAAGCAATAAAATCAATAAGAAAGCATTCAATACAAACGACAATATATTAAACATTCAAGAAAGCATTAACACAATCATTCAAAGCTATACCACACTCTGAAGGCTATGGTTCACTCTTACAAGCAATATACCATTTCACGAGCGATACATCAATCTCGAGCTTGATGTTGACAACAATGACAATAAGCGCGCATCCACCTTCTAACCCCAGTTTGGAATACCCCGGAAGTATCCACCAATTCTACGACCCAAATCTCCCTGGGAGGCAACCCAAGCGAGAAAAGGGAATAGCAGCGGAGCTAGGGCAACCAACACTGGCAACCCGAGGCTACCCAGAGAGGCCCATCACTCACGCGCGAGACACTATGCTATGCAAGACTCGATACAAGGCAATAAACAAGCGATATCACAACAATACACACTAGTGACAACAAACGAGATAACAAGCAATCACAATCAATACTAGTATTCAACTAACTTTTCAAGCATAACAAGCAATAATAAGCAACAATAACACCAATTAAACAAGTATATCAAGCAACCCTAAGCATTCTATAGGCATAATATCAAGATAACAAGCAAAATCACAAATCGGCCCCAACTATCAAAACACTACCATTTCCAAACGAGCCACGAGTTCTGGAAACCAACTTCGCCAATCCTCCTAGGTCACCATAAGGCACGTCTAAGGACCCCGAAACCCTACTTTACCTTAGAATTCGCGCAAAGCCCCGATTTCCCCTTTTGCTCGGTTGAACTACAACTATACCAACCAAACACACAACCAATGCCATAATCGCACCAAAAGTGCTTCCATGGCCTTCCGAAACAATGCCAACACGCAAAACGAGAAAACATCAAACTTGACCTAAACGACCCCGACTTTTACCAAGGCATAATTCTCGATTTTTCCATTACGCAACCTAAACAAATCATGCATTTAGACATTCTAGCATACCTAGCACCTTTTCACATCAACAGACAGCATAACAGCGCAACTTTATCGTTTCAAGGGTTTACTATTCATGTTTTACTATTCAACTAACAAATTATATTTCAATTTCAATATTCAACCGCAGAAAATGTTAAAAAGCTATAAATACATGTTCTACGATTGCTAGAGAATATTCTACAAGCCTCAAAATGATCAAAATAACATTCTACGGATAAAACCCAAAAATTAAAGTTAAAGCATAAAACTTTCAAATGCGCAAATAAACATGAAACCCTCACCTTAGACGTTTCTAGATGCAACGAAAACCTCCTAGGATGCCTCGGAAACCACCCCATGCAAGCTCACGCGAAGATTCGAAGATTTTGGCTTGAAATCTTTTTTTTTTCTTCTCTCATATTTTTGGCCCTGCTTGCTTCTGTTTCAGCTCTGTTTTTTATTTATTTATTGCTATTTTAGGCTATTAAAAAGAGGCACAAGGTCAAAATGGTCAATCTCCTTGGACAAACCACTTAAAAATTGGTCAAACTAGCCTATTTCATGCATTTTTAGGCTAAAACAACTAAGGAAACATCAATTCTTGCTAAGAACAATTAAATTATAAAATTTAAGGCACTAAAATACTAGTTTCACTATTTGTTGAGGACTAGGAACCGCTCTCTAACTATCGCTCTCGATATGCTATGCACTTTGCGTCAACAAAGAAGTAACAGTTAAATCTCAAAGAATATAAGAAATATATCATTTTTGGAAAGCATCATAGTTTTAAATTTACTCCAGCTCGGAGCTACTTTTCATTTAATTGAAAACCGAGTGATTTTAATGCAAGACAACCAAAACCGATTATTAAAATAATCAAAGCAATCAAGGTAATCAATATTCATTTAAAATAATTAATTTAACTATTTCTAGAACATTTTAAAGAATTATGAAGTTAATATTAAGATACAAATGAAAGTTAATATAACACGTAGTCAAATACAATCAAACCCTAACATTTAAGATGACATTAATTAATCACAAGAGAATAAATTCAATTACTATAATCATTAGAAATAGATAATAATCTTTTAATTATTCAATACACAACTACTAAATACTTCCAAGAGAAATATTAAAATAGTGCAAATTGGTTGATTTAACTAATTAAACATTTAATCAAATGCAGTCAAGTGCTATTAAAGGGATGACAGGTTCGGGGTATCACAGGTGACCCCTTGGGAAGTCCTCGTGTTGCACCCCCCTTTTCAATTTTTTTTGGTCCGGTTAGGGTTGCCAAGATACTTTACCCACCACATTTCTATTATCGAATCCCACGACACCTTGGGCAAGACAACTTCGCTTCACGTGGAGGCTGGGCCCGCAAACCGAGGGTGTTGGGCTTGTGACCAGGTCTTCAACGCTCCGGTGCCCATAACTTTTGATCCGTAAGGAGTTACGCGGCGCACAGCGTACCGTTGCAAAGTTCTCCGAGAGCTCTACGACGGGGGTAGCAAGCTAGCTCGCTGTGCCAATTTTGGAGCTAAAAATCAAACATTTTCATCTGTTTCGGGCCACTTTTCTTCTTATGCTTTGTTTTACGTCCCGGATCATACATCGTGAGCTGTTAAAAGGACAACAACCTTACTTGCGGGATAATAGAGGACTCTACACCGCGTCGATATCACGTCTTGCGAGGATGCAACGTTGTTGGAGTGGATGGGTTGTCGTTAAGCCCATTGGGCATTTTGAATGGGCCATATCTCTACGCTGGGACTGTGAACCGCTAACACATAAAGGAATTGTGCCCTCAACATGACGGGTGCGATCATACCAGCACTAATGCCCCAGATCCCATCAGAACTCCGAAGTTAAGCATGCTTGGGCGAGAGTAGTACTAGGATGGGTGACCCCTGGGAAGTCCTCGAGTTGCACCCCCATTTTCAATTTTTTTTGCTCCGATTAAGGTTGCCAAGATACTTTACCCACCACATTTCTATTATCGAATCCCACGGCTCCTTGGGCAAGACAACTTCACTTCACGTGGAAGTTGGGCCCGCAAACCGAGGGCATAGGGCTTGCGAACAGGTCTCTGTTGCTCCGGTGCCCATAACTTTTGATCCGTAAGGAGTTACGCGGCGCACAGCATACCGTTGCAAAGCTCCCCGAGAGCTCTACGACTAGGGAAGCAAGCTAGCTTGCAGTGCCCTTTTTGGAGCTCAAAATCGAACGTTTTCATCAGTTTCGGGCCACTTTTCCTCTTTTGCTTTGTTTTACCTCCCGGATCGTACGCCGTGAGCTGTTAAAAGGACGACAACCTTACTCGCGGGACATTACAGGACCCTACAGCGCGTCGATATCATGTCTTACGAGGATGCTGCGTTGTTGAAGCGGATGGGTTGTCGTTAAGCCCATTGGGCCTTTTGAATGGGCCATATCTCTAGGCTGGCACTGTGAACCGTTAACACATAAAGGAATTGTGCCCTCAACATGACGGGTGCGATCATACCAGAACTAATGCACCGGATCCTATCAGAACTCCGAAGTTAAGTGTGCTTGGGCGTGAGTAGTACTAGGATGGGTGACCCCTTGGGAAGTCCTAGTGTTGCACCCCCCTTTTCAATTTTTTTTGCTCCGGTTAGGGTTGCCAAGATACTTTACCCACCACATTTCTATTATCGTATCCCACGGCACCTCGGGCAAGACAACTTCGCTTCACGTGGAGGATGGGCCCGCAAACCGAGGGTGTAGGGCTTGTGACCAGCTCTTCGTTACTCCGGTGCCAATAACTTTTGATCCGTAAGGAGTTACACGGCGCACAGCATACTGTTGCAAAGCTCTCCGAGAGCTCTACGACGGAGGTAGCTAGCTAGCTTGCTGTGCCCTTTTTGGAGCTCAAAATCAAACATTTTCATCAGTTTCGGGCCAATTTTCTTCTTTTGCTTTGTTTTACGTCCCGGATCGTACGTCGTAAGCTGTTTAAAGGACGACAACCTTACTCGCGGGACATTAGAGGACCTTACAACGTGTCGATATCACGTCTTGCGAGGATGCTGCGTTGTTGAAGCGGATGGGTTGTCGTTAAGCCCATTGAGCCTTTTGAATGGGCCATATCTCTAGGCTGTGACTGTGAACCGTTAACACATAAAGGAATTGTGCCCTCAACATGACGGGTGTGATCATACCAGCACTAATGCACCGGATCCCATCAGAACTCCGAAGTTAAGCGTGCTTGGACGAGAGTAGTACTAGGATGGGTGACCCCATGGGAAGTCCTCGTGATGCACCCCGCTTTTCAATTTTTTTGCTCCGGTTAGGGTTGCCAAGATACTTTACCCACCATATTTCTATTATTGAATCCCACGGTACCTTGGGCAAGACAACTTCGCTTCACGTGGAGGCTGGGCCCGCAAACCGAAGGCATAGGGCTTGTGACCAGGTCTCCGTCGCTCCGGTGCCCATAACTTTTGATCCGTAAGGAGTTACGCGGCACACAGCATACCGTTGCAAAGCTCTCCGAGAGCTCTAGGACAGGGGAAGCAAGCTAGCTTGCTTTGCACTTTTTGGAGCTCAAAATTGAACGTTTTCATCAGTTTCGGGCCACTTTTCCACTTTTGCTTTGTTTTACCTCCCAGATCGTACATCGTGATCTGTTAAAAGGACGACAACCTTCCTCACGGGACATTAGAGGACCCTACAACGCGTCGATATCATGTCTTACGAGGATGCTGTGTTGTTGAAGCGGATGGGTTGTCGTTAAGCCCATTGGGCCTTTTGAATGGGCCATATCTCTAGGCTGGGACTGTGAACCGTTAACACATAAAGCAATTGTTCCCTCAACATGACGGGTGCGATCATACCAGCACTAATGCAACAGATCCCATCAGAACTCCGAAGTTAAGCATGCTTGGGCGAGAGTAGTACTAGGATGGGTGACCCCCAGGGAAGTCCTCGAGTTGCACCCCCCTTTTCAATTTTTTTGCTCCGGTTAGGGTTGCCAAGATACTTTACCCACCATATTTCTATTATTGAATCCCACGGTACCTTGGGCAAGACAACTTCGCTTCACGTGGAGGCTGGGCCCGCAAACCGAAGGCATAGGGCTTGTGACCAGGTCTCCGTCGCTCCGGTGCCCATAACTTTTGATCCGTAAGGAGTTACGCGGCACACAGCATACCGTTGCAAAGCTCTCCGAGAGCTCTACGACTAGGGAAGCAAGCTAGCTTGTAGTGCCCTTTTTGGAGCTCAAAATCGAACGTTTTCATCAGTTTTGGGCCCCTTTTCCTCTTTTACTTTGTTTTACCTCCCGGATCGTATGTCGTGAGCTGTTAAAAGGATGACAACCTTACTCGCGGGACAGTACAGGACCCTACAACGCGTCGATATCATGTCTTGCGAGAATGCTGCGTTGTTGAAGCGGATGGGTTGTCGTTAAGCCCATTGGGCCTTTTGAATGGGCCATATCTCTAGGCTGGGACTGTCAACCGGTCATCCATAAAGGAATTGTCCCGTCAACATGACGGGTGCGATCATACCAGCACTAATGCACCGGATCCCATCAGAACTCCGAAGTTAAGCGTGCTTGGGCGAGAGTAGTACTAGGATAGGTGACCCCTTGGGAAGTCCGCGTGTTGTACCCCCCGTTTCAATTTTTTTTGCTCCGGTTAGGGTTGCCAAGATACTTTACCCACCACATTTCTATTATCGAATCCCACGGCACCTCGGGCAAGACAACCTCGCGTCACGTGGAGGCTGGGCCCGCAAACCGAGGGCGTTGGGCTTGCGACTAGGTCTTCTTCGCTCTGGTGCCTATAACTTTTGATCTGTAAGGAGTTACGCGGCGCACAGCGTACCGTTGCAAAGTTCTCCGAGAGCTCTACAACGGGGGCAGCCAGCTAGTTTGCTATGCCCATTTTGGAGCTCAAAATCGAACGTTTTCATCAGTTTCGAGCCACTTTTCCTCTTATGCTTTGTTTTATGTCCCGCATCGTACGTCGGGAACCGTTAAAAGGCCGACAACCTTACTCGTGAGACAATAGAGGACCCTACAACGCATCGATATCACGTCTTACGAGGATGCTGCGTTGTTGCAGCAGATGGATTGTCGTTAAGCCCATTGGGCCTTCTGAATGGGCCATCTCTCTAGGCTGGGTCAGTGAACCGTTAACACATAAAGGAATTGTGCCCTGAACATGACGGGTGCGATCAAAGCATCACTAATGCACCGGATCCCATCAGAACTACGAAGTTAAGCGTGCTTGGGCGGGAGTAGTAATAGGATGGGTGACCCCCTGGGAAGTCCTCGTATTGCAACCCCCTTTTCTATTTTTTTTGCTCCGGTTAGCGTTGCCAAGATACTTTATCCACCACATTTCTATTATCGAATCCCACGCCACCTTGGGCAAGACAACTTCGCTTCACGTTGAGGCTGGGCCCGCAAACCGAGGGCGTAGGGCTTGTGACCAGGTCTCTGTCGCTCCGATGCCTATAACTTTTGATCCGTAAGGAGTTACGCGGCGCACAACATACCGTTGCAATGCTCTCCGAGAGCTCTAGGACGGGGGCAGAAAGCTAGCTTGCAGTGCCCTATTTGGAGCTCAAAATCGAACGTTTTCATCAGTTTCGGGCCACTTTTCCTCTTTTGCTTTGTTTTACCTCCCGGATCGTACGTCGTGAGCTGTTAAAAGGACGACAACCTTACTCGCGGGACATTAGAGGACCCTACAACGCGTCAATATCATGTCTTGTGAGGATGTTGCGTTGTTGAAGCGGATGGGTTGTCGTGAAGCCCATTGGTCCTTTTGAATGGGCCATATCTCTAGGCTTGGACTGTGAACCGGTAACACATAAAGGAATTGTGCCCTCAACATGACGGGTGCGATCATACCAGCACTAATGCACCAGATCCCATCAGAATTCCGAAGTTAAGCGTGCTTGGGCGAGAGTAGTACTAGGATAGGTGACCCCTTGGGAATTCCGCGTGTTGCACCCCTCGTTTCAATTTTTTTTGCTCCGGTTAGGGTTGACAAGATACTTTACCCACCACATTTCTATTATCAAATCCCACGGAACCTCGGGCAAGACAACTTCGCTTCACATGGAGGCTGGGCCCGCAAACCGAGGGCGTTGGGCTTGCGACCAGGTCTTCGTCGCTCCGGTGCCCATAACTTTTGATCTGTAAGGAGTTATGCGGCGCACAGCGTACCGTTGCAAAGTTCTCTGAGAGCTCTACGATGGGGGCAGCCAGCTAGCTCGCTGTGCCCGTTTTGGAGCTCAAAATCGAACGTTTTCAACAGTTTCGGGCCAGTTTTCTTCTTATGCTTTGTTTTACGTCCCGTATCGTACGTCGTGAGCTGTTAAAAGGACGACAACCTTACTCGCGGGACAATAGAGGACCCTACAATGCGTCGATATCACGTCTTACGAGGATGCTGCGTTGTTGAAGCGGATGGGTTGTCGTTAAGCCCATTGGGCCTTTTGAATGGGCCATATCTCTAGGCGGGGACTGTGAACCGTTAACACAAAGGAATTGTTATCTCAACATGACAGTTGCGATAATACCAGCACTAATGCACCGGATCCCATCAGAACTCCGAAGTTAAGCATGCTTGGGCGAGAGTAGTACTAGGATGGGTAACCCCCTGGGAAGTCCTCGAGTTGCACCCCCCTTTTCAATTGTTTTTGCTCTGGTTAGGGTTGCCAAGATACTTTACCCCCCACATTTCTATTATCGAATCCCACGGCACCTTGGGCAAGACAACTTCGCTTCACGTTGAGGCTGGGCCAGCAAACCGAGGGCGTAGGGCTTGTGACCAGGTCTCTGTCACTTTGATGCCAATAACTTTTGATCCGTAAGGAGTTACGCGGCGTACAACATACCGTAGTGATGCTCTCCGAGAGCTCTACGACGGGGGCAGAAAGCTAGCTTGCAGTGCCCTTTTTGAAGCTCAATATCGAACGTTTTCATCTGTTTCGGGCCACTTTTCATCTTTTGGTTTGTTTTACGTCCCGGATCGTACGTCGTGAGCTATTAAAATGATGACAACCATACTCGCGGAACATTAGAAGACCCTACAACGCGTCGATATCACTTCTTTCGAGGAGGCTGCGTTGTTGAACCGGATGGGTTGTCGTTAAGCCTATTGGACCTTTTGAATAAGCCATATCTCTAGGCTGGGACTGTGAACCGTTAACAAATAAAGGAATTGCGCCCTCAACATGACGGGTGTGATCATACCAGCACTAATGCTCCGGATCCTATCAGAACATCGAAGTTGAGCGTGCTTGGACGAGAGTAGTACTAGGATGGGTGGCCCCTTGGGAAGTCCTCATGTGGCATCCCCCTTTTCAATTTTTTTTGCTCCGGTTAGGGTTGCCAAGATACTTTACCCACCACATTTCTATTATCGAATCCCACGGCACCTTGGGCAAGACAACTTCGCTTCACGTGGAGGCTGGGCCCGCAAACCGATGGCATAGGGCTTATGACTAGGTCTCTATCGCTCCGGTGCCCATAACTTTTGATCTGTAATGAGTTACGCGGCGCACAACGTACCGTTGCAAAGCTCTCTGAGAGATCTACGACGGGGGAAGAAAGCTAGCTCCCTTTTCACTTTTTGGTGCTCAAAATCAAATATTTTCATCAGTTTCGGGCCACTTTTCTTCATTTGCTTTGTTTTAAGTCCCGGATCGTACGTCGTGAGCTGTTAAAAGGACAACAACCTTACTCGCGGGACATTAGAGGACCCTACAACGCGTCGATATCACGTCTTGCGAGGATGTTGCGATGTTGAAGTGGATGACTTGTCGTTAAGCCCATTGGGCCTTTTGAATGGGCCATATCTCTAGGCTGGGACTGTGAACCGTTAACACATAAAGGAATTGTGCCCTCAACATGGCGGGTGCGATCATACCAGCACTAATGCACCGGATCCCATCAGAACTCCGAAGTTAAGCGTGCTTGGACGAGAGGAGTACTAGGATGGGTGACCCCTTGGGAAGTCCTCGTGTTGCACCCCCCCTTTTCAATTTTTTTTGCTCCGGTTAGGGTTGCCAAGATACTTTCCCCACCAAATTTCTATTATCTTATCCCACGGCACCTCGGGCAAGACAACTTCGATTCACGTGGAGGCTGGGCCCGCAAACCGAGGGCATAGGGCTTGTGACAAGGTCTTTGTCGCTCCGGTGCCCATAACTCTTGATCCGTATGGAGTTACGCGGTGCACAGCATACCGATGCAAAGCTCTCTGAGAGCTCTATGACAAGGGTAGCGAGCTAGCTCGCTGTGCCCATTTTGTAGCTCAAAATTGAATGTTTTCATCAGTTTCGGGCCACTTTTGTAATTTTACTTCGGTTTCCGTCCCAGATCGTACGTCGTGAGTTGTTAAAAGGACGACAACCCTACTCGCGGGACATTAGTGGGCCCTACAACTCGTCGATATCACGTCTTGCGAGGATGTTGGTTTGTTGAAGCGGAAAGGTTGTCGTTAAGCCCATTGGGCCTTTTTAATGGGCCATCTCTCTGGGCTGGGACTTTGAACCATAAACACATAAGGGATTTGTGCCATCAACATGATGGGTGCTGTAAGACCCCGATCCCTCTCGAGACTGGGAGTTCTATCTATCAATCTAATCGCAATGGGATCGTTTATGTATATTACTACGAGATTTGAGCCATTGTAGCGAAATTATTTATTTTCGGGTATTTAAAGTTGATAGAATGGCTTTTTGAGGATTATTTTGAGTTGTTGTGGTTGGAATCGATTGCCATCGATTTTTAAAAGTTTGTTAATTACGTGGTAACACCGTTATAATGCCGAATTTTCGATTACGATGTTTGGGTGAAAATCCGGAAATTTCAGCCTAGGTGACTTGAGGTTTTAGGGTTGTTGGACTTGATTTTGAGGTGTCTTGGTTGGTTTCCGAGACGGCTAATGTAGTTGATTGAATTGGTGAGTGTTTGAAACTGATTTGGGGTTGTTTGGATTAGTAGAATGTAAGATATGATTATTTGAAGTTTAGGTTATCTTTCTTTAAATTATTGAATTGAGCCTTAGTTGAGCGGGTGTGTTTTGTGTGATTGAATTGTTAGTTGTTGATGTGTAAACTAGGTTTTGATTATGTGTTAAATGCATGTTCGGTTGGATGGCCTACTTTGTCATCTAACTTAGTTATTTGTTGTTAAATTGTTTATTGATGTTATTATGATGATAATATGATTATTGATGATGATAATAAGTTTATTGATGATGATTGATGATTATTGATTGATGATTGATGCCGGGAGATAAACAGTTCTGCTAGACTGTCCTCCTATGAATGATTGATGTTTATTATTATTGCTGGGTCTCTGGTATGTGTGTGCCACCTCTCGGGCAGCATCGGGCTGTCGGGTTGATAACGGCATGACTATCAGAGATTGCCTCCAGCTCGCATGACGGAGGTGTCATGGAGGGCGAGGTTATTGGGGGTACCCCGGGTGCGTGAGTAATGGGGAGTTACAAGAAGAATGGTTGAGATCGTGATGGCGTTTGGAGCTACACCAACTAGAGAGAGTATCCTTTATTGAATGGTCATATAGTTATGTGATGATAGTATTATTGATGTTATTGTGTGTTTACTGACTCAAAGGATTATTCCAAGGAGTTTAGTAGACCTTGCTCGAGATTTATCGGATCCTCACTGGGCTTATTTTATATAAGCTCACTCTCTATTATTGCATGCATACAGGTGTACTTTTGCAGGATTACGGGTACGTGCCTCCTGAAGAGGAGAATGTGGAAAACGTGCCTTACGTGGATGAGTCCTATGTTCCATAGTCTTATCCATGATGTCGTACATGTTTTATTATCTTGTAAATTAACTTAGTAGACTTTTATCTGCTTTGTAGTTTATAATGTATAAGATGTTGATAAGTTAATGAATTAGTTGATGTTGTCTTAGCAGCTTTTCTTTTGTTTATGATTAGGTTGCTAGATTGGCTCAATGTGTTTTTGTATTGTATATTAAGGTTTAATGTATTATGTTGGAACGAAGACATATAACGAAGACTGTATATTGTATAATATGATTATGATGTAACATGTTATTTTATTGAGTTGTTTGTTGTATGGTTTGTGAAGTTGATGTATGATGTTCTATTGAGGTTGGTTTAGAGCCTCGGTGTCCTATTTACTGTCGTTATACTGCCGAAATTCTGTTGCTTCCTGACTGATTGTAGGAGGGGTCGAGTTGGGGCGTGACACACAGCGTACCGTTGCAAAGCTCTCCGAGAGCTCCACGATGAGGGCAGCTAGCTAGCTTGCTGTACCCTTTTTAGAGCTCAAAATCGAACGTTTTCATCAGTTTCGGGCCTCTTTTTTTCTTTTGCTTTGTTTTACGTCCCGGATCTTACGTCGTGAGCTGTTAAAAGGATGACAACCTTACTCGCGGGACATTAGAGGACCTTACAACGCGTCGATATCAAGTCTTGCGAGGATGCTGCGTTGTTGAAGCGGATGGGTTGTCGTTAAGCCCATTGGGCCTTTTGAATGGGCCATATCTCTAGGCTAGGACTGTGAACCGTTAACACATAAAGGAATTGTGCCCTCAACATGACGGGTGGGATCATACCAGCACTAATGCACCGGATCCCATCAGAACTCCAAAGTTAAGCGTGCTTGGGCGAGAGTAGTACTGGGATGGTTGACCCCCTGGGAAGTCCTCGTGTTGCACCCCTCTATTCAATTTTTTTTGCTCCGATTAGGGTTGCCAAGATACTTAATCCACCACATTTGTATTATCGAATCCCACGGCACCTTGGGCAAAACAACTTCGCTTCACGTGGAGGTTGGGCCCGCAAATCGAGGGCGTAGGGCTTGTGACCAGGTTTCCGTCGCTCCGGTGCCCATAACTTTTGATCCGTAAGGAGTTACGCGGCGCACAGCATACCGTTACAAAGCTCTCCGAGAGCTCTACGATGGGGGCAGCTAGCTTGCTCGCTGTACCCTTTTTGGAGCCCAAAATCGAAAGCTTTCATCAATTTCTGGCCACTTTTTTTCTTTTGCTCTGTTTTACGTCCCATATCGTACGTCGTGAGCTGTTAAAAGGACGACAACCATTCTCGCGGGACATTAGAGGGCCCTATAACGTGTCGATATCAAGTCTTGCGAGGATGTTGCATTGTTGAAGCGGCTGGGTTGTCGATAACCCCATTGGGCCTTTTCAATGGCCCATCTTTCTAGGCGGGGACTGTGAACCGTTAAAACATAAAGGAATTGTGCCCTCAACATGACGGGTGCGATCATACCATCACCAATGCACCAGATCCCATTAGAACTCCAAAGTTAAGCGTGCTTGGACGAGAGTAGTACTAGGATGGGTGACCCCCTGGGAAGTCCTCGTGTTGAACCCCCCTTTTCAATTTTTTTTGCTCCGGTTAGGGTTGCCAAGATACTTTACCCATCACATTTCTATTATCGAATCCCACGGCACCTTGGGCAAAACAACTTCGCTTCACGTGGAGGCTGGGCCCGCAAAACGAGGGCGTAGGGCTTGTGACCAGGTCTCCGTCGCTCCGGTGCCCATAACTTTTGATCCGTAAGGAGTTACGCGGCACACAGCATACCGTTGCAAAGCTCTCCGAGAGCTCTACGATGAGGGCACCTAGCTAGCTTGCTGTACCCTTTTTGGAGCTCAAAATCGAACGTTTTAATCAGTTTCGGGCCTCTTTTTTTCTTTTGCTTTGTTTTACGTCACGGATCGTACGTCGTGAGCTGTTAAAAGGACGACAACCTTACTCGCGGGACATTAGAGGACCTTACAATGCGTCGATATCAAGTCTTGCGAGGATGCTGCGTTATTGAAGCAGATGGGTTTTCGTTAAGCCCATTGGGCCTTTTGAATGGGCCATATCTCTAGGCGGGGACTGTGAACCGTTAAAACATAAAGGAAATGTGCCCTCAACATGACGGGTGCGATCATACCAGCACCAATGCACCGGATCACATCAGAACTCCAAAGTTAAGCGTGCTTGGACGAGAGTAGTACTAGGATTGGTGACCCCTTGGGAAGTCCTCGTGTTGAACCCCCCTTTTCAATTTTTTTTGCTCCGGTTAGGGTTGCCAAGATACTTTACCCACCACATTTCCATTATCGAATCGCACGGCACCTTGGGCAAGACAACTTCGCTTCACGTGGAGGCTGGGCCGGCAAACCGAGGGCGTAGGGCTTGTGACCAGGTCTCCGTTGCTCCGGTGCCTATAACTTTTGATCCGTAAGGAGTTACGCGGCGCACAGCATACCGTTGCAAAGCTCTCTGAGAGCACTACGACGGGGGCAGCCAACTAGCTCGCTTTGCCGTTTTTGGAGCTCAAAATCGAACGTTTTCATCAGTTTCGGGCCAATTTTCTACTTTTGCTTTGTTTTACATCCCGGATCGTACGTCGTGAGTTGTTAAAAGGACAACAACCTTACTCATGGGACATTAGAGGACCTTACAACGCCTCGATATCACGTCTTGCGAGGATGCTGCGTTGTTGAAGCGGATGGGTTGTCGTTAAGCCCATTGGGCCTTTTGAATGGGCCATATCTCTAGGCGGGGACTGTGAACCGTTTACACATAAAGGAATTGTACCCTCAACATGACGGGTGCGATCATACCAGCACTAATGCACCGCATCCCATCAGAACTCCGAAGTTAAACGTGCTTGGGCGAGAGTAGTACTAGGATGGTTGACCCCCTGGGAAGTCCTCGTGTTGCACCCCCTTTTCAATTATTTTTGCTCCGGTTAGGGTTGCCAAGATACTTTACCCACCACATTTCTATTATCGAATCCCACGGCACCTTGGGCAAGACAACTTCGCTTCACGTGGAGGCTGGGCTCGCAAACCGAGGGCGTAGGGCTTGTGACCAGGTCTCCGTCGCTCCGGTGCCCATAACTTTTGATCCGTAAGGAGTTACGCGGCGCACAGCATACCGTTGCAAAGCTCTCCGAGAGCTCTACGAAGAGGGCAGCTAGCTAGCTTGTTGTACCCTTTTTGGAGCTCAAAATCGAACGTTTTCATCAGTTTCGGGCCTCTTTTTTTCTTTTGCTTTGTTTTACATCCCGAATCGTACGTCGTGAGCTGTTAAAAGGACGACAACCTTACTCGCGGGACATTAGAGGACCTTACAACGCATCGATATCAAGTCTTGCGAGGATGCTGCGTTGTTGAAGCGGATGGGTTGTCGTTAAGCCCATTGGGCCTTTTGAATGGGCCATATCTCTAGGCGGGGACTTTGAACCGTTAAAACATAAAGGAATTGTGCCCTCAACATGACGGGTGTGATCATACCAGCACCAATGCACCGGATCCCATTAGAACTCCGAAGTTAAGCGTGCTTGGACGAGAGTAGTACTAGGATGGGTGACCCCCTGGGAAGTCCTCATGTTGCACCCCCCTTTTCAATTTTTTTTGCTCCGGTTAGGGTTGCCAAGATACTTTACCCACCACATTTCTATTATCGAATCACACGGCACCTTGGGCAAGACAACTTCGCTTCACGTGGAGGCTGGGCCGGCAAACCGAGGGCGTAGGGCTTGTGACCAGGTCTCCGTCGCTCCGGTGCCTATAACTTTTGATCCGTAAGGAGTTAAGTGGCGAACAACATACCGTTGGAAAGCTCTTCGAGAGCTCTACGACGGGGGCAGCCAGTTAGCTTGCTGTGCCCTTTTTGGAGCTCAAAATTGAACGTTTTCATCAGTTTCGAGCCACTTTTCTTCTTTTGCTTTGTTTTACGTCCCGGATCGTACGTCGTGAGCTATTAAAAGGACGACAACCTTGCTCGTGGGACATTAGAGGACCTTACAATGCCTCGATATCACGTCTTGCGAGGATGCTGCGTTGTTGTAGCGGATGGATTGTCGTTAAGCCCATTAGGCCTTTTGAATGGGCCATATCTCTAGGCTGGGACTGTGAACCGTTAACACATAAAGGAATTGTGCCCTCAACATGACGGGTGCGATCATACCAGCACTAATGCACCGGATCCCATCAGAACTCCGAAGTTAAGCGTGCTTGGGCGAGAGTAGTACTAGGATGGTTGACCCCCTGGGAAGTCCTCGTGTTGCACCCCCCTTTTCAATTTTTTTTGCTCCGATTAGGGTTGCCAAGATACTTTACCCACCACATTTCTATTATCGAATCCCACGGCACCTTGGGCAAAACAACTTTGCTTCACGTGGAGGCTGGGCCCGCTAACCGAGGACGTAGGGCTTGTGACCAGGCCTCCGTCGCTCTGTTGCCCTTAACTTTTGATCCGTAAGGAGTTACGTGGCGCACAACATACAGTTGCAAAGCTCTCCGAGAGCTCTACGATGAGGGCAGCTAGCTAGCTTGCTATACCCTTTTTGGAGCTCAAAATCGAACGTTTTCATCAGTTTCGGGCCTCTTTTTTTTCTTTTGCTTTGTTTTACGTCCCGAATCGTACGTCGTGAGCTGTTAAAAGGACGACAACCTTACTCGCGGGACATTAGACGACCTTACAACGCGTCGATATCAAGTCCTGCGAGGATGCTGCGTTGTTGAAGCGGATGGGTTGTCGTTAAGCCCATTGGGCCTTTTGAATGGGCCATATCGCTAGGCGGGGACTGTGAACCGTTAAAGCATAAAGGAATTGTGCCCTCAACATGACGGGTGAAATCATACCAGCACCAATGCACCGGATCCCATCAGAACTCCGAAGTTAAGCGTTCTTGGACGAGAGTAGTACTAGGATGGGTGACCCCCTGGGAAGTCCTCATGTTGCACCCCCCTTTGCAAGTTTTTTTGCTCCGGTTAGGGTTGCCAAGATACTTTACCCACCACATTTCTATTATCGAATCCCACGGCACCTTGGGCAAGACAACTTCGCTTCACGTGGAGGCTGGGCCGGCAAACCGAGGGCGTAGGGCTTGTGACCAGGTCTCCGTCACTCCGGTACCTAGAACTTTTGATCTGTAGGGAGTTACACAGCGCACAGCATACCGTTGCAAAGCTCTCCGAGATATCTATGACGGGGGCAGCCAGCTAGCTCGCTGTGCCCATTTTTGGAGCCCAAAATCGAACGTTTTCTTCAGTTTCGGGCCACTTTTCTTCTTTTGCTTTGTTTTACGTCCTGGATCGTACATCGTGAGTTGGTAAAAGGACGACAACCTTACTCGTGGGACATTAGAGGACCTTACAACGCCTCGATATCACATCTTGCTAGGATGCTGCGTTGTTGAAGCGGATGGGTTGTCGTTAAGCCCATTGGGCCTTTTGAATGAGCCATATCTCTAGGCTGGGACTGTGAACCGTTAACACATAAAGGAATTGTGCCCTCAACATGACGGGTGCGATCATACCAGCACTAATGCACCGGATCCTATCAGAACTCCGAAGTTAAGCGTGCTTGGGCGAGAGTAGTACTAGGATGGTTGATCCCCTGGGAAGTCCTCGTGTTGCACCCCCTTTTCAATTTTTTTTGCTCCGGTTAGGGTTGCCAAGATACTTTACCCACTACATTTCTATTATCGAATCCCACGGCACCTTGGGCAAGACAACTTCGCTTCACGTGGAGGCTGGGCCCGCAAACCTAGGGCTAAGGGCTTGTGACCAGGTCTCCGTCGCTTCGGTGCCCCTAACTTTTGATCCGTAAGGAGTTACGCGTCGCCCAGTATACGATTGCACAGCTCTGCGACAGCTGTACGAAGGGGGAAGCCAGCTTGCTTGCTGTACCCTTTTTGGAGCTCAAAATCAAATGTTTTCATCAATTTCAGGCCTCTTTTTTTCTTTTGCTTTGTTTTACGTCCCAGATCGTACGTCGTGAGCTGTTAAAAGGACGACAACCTTACTCGCAGGACATTAGAGGACCTTACAACACGTCGATATCAAGTCTTACAAGGATGCTGCGTTGTTGAAGCGGATGGGTTGTCGTTAAGCCCATTGGGCCTTTTGAATGGGCCATATCTCTAGGCGGGGACTGTGAACCGTTAAAACATAAAGGAATTGTGCCGTCAACATGATGGGTGCGATCATACCAGCACCAATACACCGGATCCCATCAGAATTCCGAAGTTAAGCGTGCTTGGACAAGAGTAGTACTAGGATGGGTGACCCCCTAGGAAGTCCTCATGTTGCACCCCCCTTTTCAATTTTTTTTGCTCCGGTTAGTGTTGCCAATATACTTTACCCACCACATTTCTATTATTGAATCCCATGGCACCATGGGCAAGACAACTTCGCTTCACGAGGAGGCTGGGTCGGCAAACCGAGGGCGTAGGGCTTGTGACCAGGTCTCCGTCGCTCCGGTGCCCATAACTTTTGATCCGTAAGGAGTTATGCGGCGCACAACATACCGTTGCAAAGCTCTCTAAGAGCTCTATGACAAGGGCAGCCAGCTAGCTTGGTATGCCCTTTTTGGAGCTCAAAATCGAACGTTTTCGTCAGTTTCGGGCCACTTTTCTTCTTCTGCTTTGTTTTACGTCCCGGATCGTACGTCGTCAGTTGGTAAAATGACTACAACCTTTCTTGCAGGACATTAGAGGACCTTACAACGCCTCGATATCACATCTTGTGAGGATGCTGCGTTGTTGAAGCGGATGGGTTATCGTTAAGCCCATTGGGCCTTTTGAATGGGCCATATCTCTAGGCGGGACTTCGAACCGTTAACACATAAAGGAATTGTGCCCTCAACATGATGGGTACGATCATACCAACATTATTGCACCGGATCCCATCAGAACTGCAAAGTTAAGCGTGCTTGGACGAGAGTAGTACAAGAATGGGTGACACCCTGGGAAGTCCTCGTGTTGCGCCCCCCTTTTCAATTTTTTTTGCTCCGGTTAGGGTTGCCAATATACTTAAACCACCACATTTCTATTATCGAATCCCACGGCACCTTGGGCAAGACAACTTCGCTTCACGTGGAGGCTGGGCCCGCAAACCGGGGGCGTAGGGCTTGTAACCAGGTCTCCGTCCCTCCGGTGCCAATAACTTTTGATCGGTAAGGAGTTACGCGGCACACAACATACCGTTGCAAAGCTCTTCGAGAGCTCTACGACCGGGGCAGCCAGCTTGCTCGTTGTGCCCTTTTTGGAGCCCAAAATCGAACGTTTTCATCAATTTTGGGCCACTTTTCTTCTTTTGCTTTGTTTTACGTCCCCGATCGTACGTCGTGAGCTGTTAAAAGGACGACAACCTTACTCGCCCGACATTAGAGGACCCTACAACGCGTCAATATCATGTCTTGCGAGGATGCTGCGTTGCTGAAGCGGATGGGTTGTCGTTAAGCCCATTGGGCCTTTTGAATGGGCTATCTCTCTAGGCTGGGACTGTGAACCGTTAAAACATAAAGGAATTGTGCCCTCAACATGAAGTGTGTGACCATACCAGAACTAATGCACCAGATCCCATTAGAACTCCGAAGTTAAGCGTGCTTGGACGAGAGTAGTACTAGGATGGGTGACCCCCAGGGAAGTCCTCGTGTTGCACCCCCTTTTTCAATTTTTTTTGCTCCAGTTAGGGTTGCCAAGATACTTTACCCACCACATTTCTATTATCGAATCCAACGGCACCTTGGGCAAGACAACTTCGCTTCACGTAGAGGCTGCGCCCGCAAACCGAGGGCGTGGGGCCTATAACCAGGTCTCTATCGCTCCGGTGCCCATAACTTTTGATCTGTAAAAAGTTACGCGGAGCACAACATACCGTTGCAAAGCTCTCCGAGAGCTCTACGATGGGGGCAGCCAGCTAGCTTGCTGTGCCCTTTTTGGATCTCAAAATCAAACGTTTTCATCAGTTTCGGGCCACTTTTCTTCTTTTGCTTTGTTTTACATCCCGGATCGTACGTCGTGAGCTGTTAAAAGGGCGACAACCTTACTCGCGGGACATTAGAGGACTCTACGATGCGTCGATATCACGTCTTGCGAGGATGCTGCGTTGCTGAAGCGGATGGGTTGTTGTTAAGCCCATTGGGCCTTTTGAATGGGCCATATCCCTAGGCGGGGTCTGTGAACCGTTTACACATAAAGGAATTGAGCCCTCAACATGACTGGTGCGATCATACCAGCACTAATGCACCAGATCCCATCAGAACTCTGAAGTTAAGCGTGCTTGGACGAGAGTAGTACTAGGATAGGTGACCCTGTGAGGCCCGACCCCGATTTGTGTGCAAAACCTAGCTTCGTTTGCCCTAACCTAGATTTGCGTGCCATGACCTAGGTTTGAGAATTGTATTTAGTTTTGTGTGCCTTGCATTGAATTTCGTGCATTCATATAGGGTTACGTGCGTTTACTTGAAAAATGTGCATTCGTCTCGTAGTTCGTATCCTACCTCGAAGTGCGTGCCCTAAACCTAAGAAAGCGTGCCTTCACGCTAATCAAGAAAGCATCTTTCACGAAACACTAGACTATTAAACAATCCTACAAAATCCACTAACAATATAATAATCCAAATTCCATTCACTAGAAGACAAAAAATGCACCAAACACTAGACATTCCTTATTCTTTATTCTTTATTCTTTTTGCATTTTCAACACACAACAATTAACACCCAAAAGATGACAAGAATTCAGCCATTTCATTAGCCTTGGCCGACCATACCATGGTTTTGCACAAGGTTTGAGCATTTGTTTTATTCTATTGCATGCAAAGACAAAATATGACATAATGCATTAAAAAATTGCTCAAATTGCTCCCAATTTCTTCACCATTCTCAGCCATAGCATTTTTCCCATGCTTAACATTTCAAATTAAAGTATTTTGAAGACACAAAGCTGAAAATGGGCTGCCCAATGCCGACATGCTCCTCAAAAATTGCCAAGACCTTCATTTGGTTGTCATTTCTCTCATTTCCTCTCAACATCTCTCTCTCACTCTCATTTCCTCTCTCCATTTCGGTCCTTAGCCGAACTCTCACCATCCTTGCTCCTCTTCATCACACCTTGGTCGAACAAGGCAAGCAAATCATCAAGAAAACCAAGCAAACAAGCTAGAGTTCGAAAAACACTCATGCATGTGCATTGAAGCTTCATTTCGGCCTTAGGTAAGCTTCTTGACATTCATTTCTTTTCTGCAAGTTCTAGCTATGTGCATGCACTAAGAGATTGATCATTAAGCTAGGAAAAATAGAGAAAAACTAGTGAGGTTCTCGGCTAAGCAAAGGAAAGGAGAAGATTTGAGCTTCAACAAAGGGTCTTGAGAATTTTGTGGTTGATTGCTAAGGTGAGGGTTAAAAGCTTTTGAAAACTCTTCAAAATTTCCCATGCATGCTCATAAATGTGTGTATTTGCTTCTGCACTTGAGATATATGGTCGTTCATAAGCTTAAACAACCATGCATGGCATGATCTTGGCTTGAAAATGATGCTAGGTGAAGTCGAAATGGATGACAGCTCTCTGACCAGTCTGTTCTAGGTAAGTTTAGCTAAGAAAATGATGTTTAAAATGCTTGAAAATTGGTGGGTGACTATTTTGGACGGTTTTGAACATTTTTCCCAGAAATAGACCGAAGCTAATTTTGACCCGAAGGTCCTCAAAATGGCAAATCATTAAAATGTGACCAAATCTGGAAATCTGGAAAAAATGAATCAGATTTTGGCAGATGCACTGACCTTGTGGAACGAACCATATTTGACTTAGTAAATGATTTCCAAAATGCAAGAAATTTGGTGTACTGCTAGATTTTTCAGTTCTGGACAACTTTGTCAGAAATAGACCAAAGCTAAAAATGATTCTAAGAACTTCAGAAACGTCATTTTCTGAAACGTGTTCAAATCTGGACAGTTTTGTGTTACCTCACTGTTTCGTTTATATCTAATGATTCTGAACTTCAATTGGTGCAAGGCTTGTTTCTGATTTTAGTTAACTTCTTAAGATTTAATTTGACATCTTATTCACTGAATTTGGAGGTTGTATGATTATCCTATTGATTATGAGAAAACAGCCTATTGCAGTGAGTGTTCCACTTAGCTATGTGCTTGGAAAACTATTGTAACCTCTTTTGTGGTACTAATTGCTTGGGATTGTGGTGTTGGAATATTATGTGGACTGTTTTGAGCACTTGAGGATGTTGGAATTGAATGATGCATGACTTGAGAATAATGTTAAGTTGACTTAGGGTTTTGATCGCACGATTATGCATGAAACGGAAACCCTAATGACTAAGTATTCTTGCTAAGTGTTAACCATTGGATATTGTGAGGAAACTGTACGTTGCGTGGGCTGCCCGTAAATGTTTTATAACTTCAAAAGTGATCTTGACCATTGCATGTTGAGTAATCTTATCACTTGATTGCGTGGACTATTTAATGAGTTATATGGCCTGTTTTACATGTATTACATGGCTGCCCGTTTAATTTCCATATAACTCTACATGCCTTTCAAGTGAAATTGCCTGTCTTATCGTGTCCTGCTTGTTTATCTGTCAATGTGCAATCTTATGACTGTCTGGAGGCGACCTACTTTGTTGTCCTCCTTCTGTGATATATATTACCTGTCATAAATGTGCATTGCATACAAGGTTGCAACCTTTCCTGTCGGCATGGTAGTGATCATGCACGCCGGGCGGCATCGGGCTTGCCGGTGTTACCGTGACCACCATGGTCCCATTCCCTCTCTCGCTTGGGGGCTAGACTTCCTCGGAGAGTTGGGTCGTAGGATTTTGGGGTACATCCGGAGTACACCCACCTGGTGTGTTTGGGAGATGATTTGAAGTCGGCCGCAACAATTGATCCTGGATTTGATCTGAGAGCAAAAGCTCACCGTATCCTTTTATTATGTGTATAAGTACTCCCGCTTGGATCCTAGAGAACCTCGGGGAGGAAAGATCGGTATTCCTGTTCTGTACTTGTATTTCTGTTGTATTCATGTTGAGAAAGGGGTTTTCATAAGTTTAACCGGAAAATGAGTTTCAAAACTTATTTCTCGTTCCCCCTCGCTGAGTTCATAAGGACTCACCCTATTTTATCATTTCAGGTGAAGAAGAACAGGTACAGGAACCCGAGCTCAATGTACCTAATGATGAACCCCTGGATTGATTGCCTATTATTGTTGTTTTGCATGAACGTGACTACTTGTGTATTTTGTGCTGCTTGAAGACCATTTATCTTATGTTGCTTGTTGTTGCTAATGTAAAAGACCCCCGTTGTAATTTGGGGTCTAATTTTGGTTTGTACTTATTTTAAGTAGACTGATACTAGACATACTATGATCGTTTTTGCTTTTATTATCACTAGTATCTACCATATGTTATGATGCTTAGTTAAGGAATAGGCTAAGGAACTTATCCAATCTCAACAGGTACTCGCTAATAAGCTATGATCAACAGGCATATTTTGAAACGAGAATAAATGGACAAACGAGACATAGTATCATGCTAGGTTATAAATCAAACGGGACATCGAAATAACCAATAGGAAATTCAATTGATGATTAAATAGTAAATTCTAGTCGGGAATGGACTTGAATTGGAAGTTTTGAGGCTGTTAGATAATTTAGGTCAAAACAAAGAGCCCAATTACAGCCGTTATGCTGCCGGATTTCTGGAAAATTTTGGAGTCTAGAATAAAACGTTAAGTGTTAAACCTCCTAGAACGATTAAGAATGTGAATGGTCTTGAATGTTTAGATCACACCCTAGTCTGACCTTTATAGGCGGGGTTGGGGCGTGACACCTTAGGAGAATGGTATCAGAGCTTAGATTGCTTAAGCCGGGTTTAACTCTCGGACCGTGGGTAGAGCCCTAAGATAATTAGGATGACTTTTTTATGTGTTGTTATTGTGTTAAATGTGCCTTCTATGTTCTATGTGCTTAAGTGACTTACGTGCCTTAAATGTTTTTAGAATTGTACCTATAGTATGTTGCATATCTTATGCATTAGATTCTTAATTGTCATACTTCAATAAAGTGTGCGTCGTAATCTGTGCCTTTAGATGGCTGGCCCTAGTACCCGTACTTCTAATAGGAGCGGTGAACCTCAAGAGACCGGGGATGTCTATCAAACTAATCCCGGTATAGCTATGTTTAATATGATGGCAACTGCCATGGATCGTGTATCACGTGTGATGGAGCGTCAGGATGCTCGTGAAGCCAACAACAACATCAACAACAGGAATGATGGTAACCATGGGAGACATAGCAGAATAAGGGAGTTCCTTGACTTTCGCCCGTCTAAATTCTACGGGGAAGCTGATGATGAGAAAGCAGAGGCTTGGTTGTCCGAGATCGAGAAGATTTTTAGGCCACTTGATTATACAAATGAAGAGAAAGTGGAGTTTGCTGTATTCCTGTTGCACGGGGATGCACAGCATTGGTGGCACACTGTAGAGGCACTGTGGGAGACTGATCAGACACCTTGCTTGTGGGGCAATTTCGTTAAGGCGTTTAAGGAGAAATATGTACCTGCAGTTTCCAGGCAGAGGCGGATCGAGGAGTTCATGCACTTGACCCAGGGTAATATGACGATGGCCCAGTACGAGGCTCGTTTTGACCGACTATCCCGTTATGCTCAGTATATGGTTTGTACTCTGGAGGCAAAAATGTGGAAATTTACTATTGGTTTGAGGCCAGAGATTCAGGACCAGTTAGCTTCTCATGACTTCGCTACTTACTCTGCCCTTTTTGCTGCTGCCTCTCAAGTTGAGAAGAGGAAACTAGATGGAGCCGGTTCGAATCAGCCCAACAAGAAACCATACCAGCCTCCAAGTCAGCAGAGGAAGTTTCAGAGTCAGAGTCGCAGTCAGGGCCAGAGCCAGAACAGACCAGGGAATAACCGTGGCCCGACGAAAGCGCCATCAGCCTCTTCCGCTCACGGATCCACAGGTAGTTCACCCGCTACTCAGTCCGTCAGCTGTTCATATTGTGATAGGAAGGGGCATACCGAGGCTCAGTGTTGGAGGAAGTTGGGACGATGTATGAGGTGCGACAGTGATCAACACCAGATCAAGGATTGCCCTAAACGTCAGGCAGGGCAGAATCAGGGTAAACCAGCCGGTAGAGACAAGACTCCAGTTCCTAGGGTCCAGGCTCGAGCCTATGCTATCGAGTGCGAGGAGATTCCAGATGAGACCGCTGTTGTTGAAGGTACATTCTTCATACTGAATCAACCTGTTAAGGTGTTAATTGATCCGGGTGCTACTCATTCATTTATTACTCCCTTATGTGTGGAACGTGTGAAATTGAAAGTTGTATGTTTGCCATATGAAGTAGAAGTTGGTACTCCTATGGGTTCTAAACTTGTAACTAGTTCAGCTTGTAAAGCATGTGAAATCCAAATTAAGGATAGGGAATTCTCGGCCAATCTTATTGTACTACCTTTTCGAGACTACGAGGTCATTTTAGGGATGGACTGGCTGGCAAAACATCATGTCCAACTGGATTGCCGGGCGAAGATTATAACGTTCCGGGTACCTGATCAACCGATACTAGAGGTTTTGGGCCGAAGAGATTTCACCGGGAGTTCCATCATTTCATCTACAAAAGCAGTGAAGTCCTTAAGGAAAGGATGTAGCAGATACTTGGCTTACCTTATCAACAAGCCGTCGGATAAAGCTAAGTTGGAGGATATGCCTGTGATCAAAGACTATGCAGATGTATTCCCTGAAGAATTACCCGGTTTACCCCCAAATCGGGAGATCGAGTTTGTTATAGAGTTGCTACCTGGCGCCCAGCCAATATCAAAAGCTCCCTATCGTATGGCACCGGCCGAGCTACAAGAATTAAAGGACCAATTGCAAGGATTGTTGAAGAAGGGGTTTGTGCAACCGAGTTCTTCACCGTGGGGTGCACCAGTTCTATTTGTTAAGAAGAAAGATGGAACGTTGAGGCTATGCATTGACTATCGAGGATTGAACCAGGTGACTGTCAAGAATAAATACCCACTTCCCCTGATTGACGAGTTATTTGATCAACTGCAAGGAGCCAAAGTGTATTCGAAACTCGACTTGAGGCAAGGATATTATCAGTTGCGGATCAAGAAGGAAGATGTGCCTAAAACGGCTTTCAGGATGAGATATGGGCACTATGAATATGTGGTGATGCCTTTTGGACTAACTAATGCCCCTGTAGCTTTTATGGATTTGATGCATAGGGTGTTTCAACCCTACTTGGACCAATTTGTGGTGATCTTCATTGATGATATTTTGGTATACTCAAAATCGGAGGCGGAGCATGAGCAACATCTGCGGTTGGTACTGCAGAAACTTCGAGAGCACCAATTGTATGCAAAGTTTAGTAAATGTGAATTTTGGTTGCAGCAGATTGCATTTTTGGGGCATATCATATCCCAAGAGGGAATAGCGGTAGATCCAGCAAAGATCGATGCAGTGATGTCTTGGAAGAAGCCGGAAAATGTTACGGAAGTTCGTAGTTTTCTTGGTCTAGCCGGCTATTATCAGAGGTTCGTGAAGGATTTCTCTAAGATTGCAGGACCGCTTACAAAGCTCACTCAAAAGAAAACAAAGTTCGTGTGGGATGATAAGTGTCAGAACAGCTTCCAAGAGTTGAAGAAGAGATTGACTACTGCACCAGTTCTTGCATTGCCTAAAGGGAGTCAAGGTTTTGTAATCTATAGTGATGCTTCGAAAGAAGGATTGGGATGTGTATTGATGCAAAATGGAAGAGTTATTGCTTATGCCTCTAGGAAACCAAAACCGTATGAGATGAATTACCCGACTCATGATTTGGAGTTAGCGGCTATTGTGTTTGCACTCAAGAAATGGAGGCATTATCTGTGGGATAACAAGTTTGAGGTATTTACCGATCATAAGAGCTTGAAATACTTGTTCTCTCAAAAGGAGTTGAATATGAGGCAAAGGCGGTGGATGGAGCTTTTGGATGATTATAACTGCTCAATTAATTATGTGCCCGGTAAGGCGAACGTAGTCGCAGATGCCTTAAGCAGAAAAGCAAGCATGGCAAAACTGGAAGTCAAGGTGCAGGAGTTGCTGGAGGAAGCGTTTCTATGGAAACCACAATTGACTCAGAAGGGGTTACTTTTTGCCACTACCCAAGTTCAACCGACTTTGTTATCTGAGTTACGAGAGGCTCAACAGAAGGACCAACAATTTCAAAAGATTAAGGAAAGCAACGGAGATTTCAAGTTTCACGATGATGGTGTTTAGAGGTTTAGGAACCGGGTTTGTGTTCCCAATGAGCTAGAGCTGAAAAAGAAGATTCTTGAGGAAGCGCATAATTCTAGATATACTATTCACCCCGGTGGAACAAAGATGTATCGGGATTTGAAGCAACACTATTGGTGGAATAACATGAAAAAAGAAATTGCAGAGTTTGTAGCACGATATTTGACTTGCCAGAGAGTCAAAGCAGAACATCAACGACCCGCAGGTTTACTTCAGCCGTTGGAGATTCCTCAATGGAAATGGGAACATATAACTATGGATTTTGTTATGGACCTGCCTAGATCACGAAAGATTCATGATGCCGTTTGGGTTATAGTGGATAGATTGACTAAGTCGGCGCACTTTTTACCAATAAACAAAGAAGATAATCTTGAGAAACTGGGAGATATGTATGTGGCGGAGATTGTAAGACTGCACGGGATGCCTGTGAGTATTGTATCGGATAGGGATCCTCGTTTTACTTCCCGATTTTGGAAGAGATTGCAGGAAGCTTTAGGGACGAAATTGAGTTTTAGCACGGCTTATCACCCTCAGACGGACGGTCAATCGGAGAGAACCATTCAGATTTTGGAGGATATGCTGAGGGCATGTGTGTTGGACTTCGGGAAAGGTTGGGAGAAATATCTATCTCTAGTAGAGTTCGCCTACAACAATAGTTATCAGGCCACGATCGGGATGGCCCCTTTTGAGGCGCTGTATGGACGTAAGTGTCGATCCCCAGTCTATTGGGATGAAGTAGGTGAGACAAAGACTTTTGACCCGACCCTTTTACCTGAACTGATGAAAACTGTTGATAACATCCACCTCATCCGGAAACGGATGCTTACCGCCCAGAGCAGGTAGAAGAGTTATGCAGACCGACGGAGACGGAGTCTCGAGTTTGAGGTTGGCGACAAGGTGTTCTTGAAGATATCACCCCGGAGGGGACTGATTAAACATGGCAAGGGTGGAAAGCTGAGCCCGAGATTTGTAGGACCATTTGAGATAGTTGAGAAGGTTGGCAAGTTGGCGTATCGCCTAGTACTACCCCAGAACCTCTCCAATATTCACGACGTCTTTCATGTTTCGATGTTACGGAAGTACCATCCTGACCCGTCGCATATCTTGGAGACAGAGCCGTTGCAGCTTCGGGAAAACTTATCTTACGAGGAGAACCCCATTCTGATCCTAGACCAGCAGGATCGGGAGTTGCGCAACAGAACTATACCTATGGTGAAAATGCTGTGGGATCATCATGGAGTCGAAGAAGCAACGTGGGAAAGGCGAGACTAGATGGAGCAGCAGTATCCAGCATTATTTCAAGGTAATATTGAATTTCGGGATGAAATTCTTTTAAGGAGGGGAGGATGTGAGGCCCGACCCCGATTTGCGTGCGAAACCTAGCTTCGTTTGCCCTAACCTAGATTTGCGTGCCATGACCTAGGTTTAAGAATTGTATTTAGTTTTATGTACCTTGCATTGAATTTCGTGCATTCATATAGGGTTACGTGCGTTTACTTGAAAAATGTGCATTCATCTCGTAGTTTGTGTCCTACCTCGAAGTGCGTGCCCTAAACCTAGGAAAGCATGCCTTCACGCTAATCAAGAAAGCATCTTTCACGAAACACTAGACTATTAAACAATCCTACAAAATCTACTAACAATATAATAATCCAAATTCCATTCACTAGAAGACAAAAAATGCACCAAACACTAGACATTCCTTATTCTTTATTCTTTATTTTTTTTGCATTTTCAACACACAACAATTAACACCCAAAAGATGACAAGAATTCAGCCATTTCATTAGCCTTGGCCGACCATACCATGGTTTTGCACAAGGTTTGAGCATTTTTTTTATTCTATTGCATGCAAAGACAAAATATGACATAAGGCATTAAAAATTGCTCAAATTGCTCCCAATCTCTTCACCATTCTCGGCCATAGCCTTTTGCCCATGCTTAACATTTCAAATTAAACAATTTTGAAGACACAAAGCTGAAAATGGACTGCCCAATGCCGACATGCTCCTCAAAAATTGCCAAGACCTTCATTTGGTTGTCATTTCTCTCATTTCCTCTCAACCTCTCTCTCTCCCTCTCATTTCCTCTCTCCACTTCGGTCCTTGGCTGAACTCTCACCATCCTTGCTCCTCTTCATCACACGTTGGTCGAACAAGGCAAGCAAATCATCAAGAAAACCAAGCAAACAAGCTAGAGTTCGAAAAACACTCATGCATGTGCATTGAAGCTTCATTTCGGCCTTAGGTAAGCTTCTTGACATTCATTTCTTTTCTTCAAGTTATAGCTATGTGCATGCACTAAGAGATTGATCATTAAGCTAGGAAAAATAGAGAAAAACTAGTGAGGTTCTCGGCTAAGCAAAGGAAAGGAGAAGATTTGAGCTTCAACAAAGGGTCTTGAGCATTTTGTGGTTGATTGCTAAGGTGAGGGTTAAAACCTTTTGAAAACTCTTCAAAATTTCACATGCATGCTCATGAATGTGAGTATTTGCTTCTGTACTTGAGATATATGGTCGTTCATAAGCTTAAACAACCATGCATGGCAAGATCTTGGCTTGAAAATGATGCTAAGTGAAGTCGAAATGGATGACAGCTCTCTGACCAGTCTGTTCGAGGTAAGTTTAGCTAAGCAAATGATGTTGCAAATGCTTGAAAATTGGTTGGTAACTAGTTTGGACAGTTTTGAAAATTTTTCCCAGAAATAGACCGAAGCTAATTTTGACCCTAAGGTCCTCAAAATGGCAAATCATTAAAATGTGACCAAATCTGGAAATCTGGAAAAAATGAATCAGGTTTTGGAAGATGCACTGACCTTGTGGAACGAGCCATATTTGACTTAGTAAATGATGTCCAAAATGTATGAAATTCTGTATTCTTCTATATTTTTCAGTTCTGGACAACTTTGTCAGAAATAGACCAAAGCTAAAAATGAGTCTAAGGACCTCAACAACGTCATTTTCTGAAAAGTGTGCAAATCTGGACAGTTTTGTGCTACCTCACTGTTTCGGTTATAACTAATGATTCTGAACTCCAATTGATGCAAGGCTTGTTCCTGATTTTAGTTAACTTCTTAAGCTTTAATTTGACATCTTATTCACTGAATTTGGAGATTATTTGTTTATCCGATTGATTATGAGAAAACAGCCTATTGCAGTGAGTGTTCCACTTAGCTATGTGCTTGGAAAACTATTGTAACCTCTTTTGTGGTACTAATTGCTTGGGATTGTGGTGTTGGAATATTATGTGGACTGTTTTGAGCACTTGAGGATGTTGGAATTGAATGATGCATGACTTGAGAATGATGTTAAGTTGACTTAGGGTTTTGATCGCACGATTATGCATGAAACGGAAACCCTAATGACTAAGTATTCTTGCTAAGTGTTAACCATTGGATATTGTGAGGAAACTGTACGTTGCGTGGGCTGCCCGTAAATGTTTTATAACTTCAAAAGTGATCTTGACCATTGCATGTTGAGTAATCTTATCACTTGATTGCGTGGACTATTTAATGAGTTATATGGCCTGTTTTACATGTATTACATGGCTGCCCGTTTAATTTCCATATAACTCTACATGCCTTTCAAGTGAAATTGCCTGTCTTATCGTGTCCTGCTTGTTTATCTGTCAATGTGCAATCTTATGACTGTCCGGAGGCGACCTACTTTGTTGTCCTCCTTCTGTGATATATATTACCTGTCATAAATGTGCATTGCATACAAGGTTGCAACCTTTCCTGTCGGCATGGTAGTGATCACGCACGCCGGGCGGCATCGGGCTTGCCGGTGTTACCGTGACCTCCATGGTCCCATTCCCTCTCTCGCTTGGGGGCTAGACTTCCTCGGAGAGTTGGGTAATAGGATTTTGGGGTACATCCGAAGTACACCCACCTGGTGTGTTTGGGGGATGATTTGAAGTCGGCCGCAATAATTGATCCTGGATCTGATCTGAGAGCAAAAGCTCATCGTATCCTTTTATTATGTGTATAAGTACTCCCGCTTGGATCCTAGAGAACCTCGGGGAGGAAAGACCGGTATTCCTGTTCTGTACTTGTATTCTGTTGTATTCATGTTTGAGAAAAGGGTTTTCATAAGTCTAACCGGAAAATGAGTTTCAAAACTTATTTCTCGTTCCCCCTCGCTGAGTTCATAAGGACTCACCCTATTTTATCATTTCAGGTGAAGAAGAACAGGTACAGGAACCCGAGCTCAATGTACCTAATGATGAACCCCTGGATTGATTGCCTATTATTGTTGTTTTGCATGAACGTGACTACTTGTGTATTTTGTGCTGCTTGAAGACCATTTATCTTATGTTGCTAATGTAAAAGACCCCCGTTGTAATTTGGGGTCTAATTTTGGTTTGTACTTATTTTAAGTAGACTGATACTAGACATACTATGATCGTTCTTGCTTTTATTATCACTAGTATCTACCATATGTTATGATGCTTAGTTAAGGAATAGGCAAATGAACTTATCCAATCTCAACAGGTACTTGCTAATAAGCTATGATCAACAGGCATATTTTGAAACGAGAATAAATGGACAAACGAGACATAGTATCATGCTAGGTTATAAATCAAACGGGACGTCGAAATAACCAATAGGCAATTCAATTGATGATTAAATAGTAAATTCTAGTCGGGAATGGACTTGAATTGCAAGTTTTTAGGCTGTTAGATAATTTAGGTCAAAACAAAGAGCCCAATTACAGCCGTTATGCTGCCGGATTTCTGGAAAATTTTGGAGTCTAGAATAAAACGTTAAGTGTTAAACCTCCTAGAACGATTAAGAATGTGAATGGACTTGAATGTTTAGATAACACCCTAGTCTAACCTTTATAGGCCGGGTTGGGGCGTGACAGACCCCCTGGGAAGTCCTCGTGTTGCACCCCCCTTTTCAATTTTTTTTGCTCCGGTTAGGGTTGCCAAGATACTTTACCCACCACATTTCTATTATCGAATCGTACGGCACCTTGGGCAAGAGAACTTCGCTTCACGTGGAGGCTGGGCACGCAAACCGAGGGCGTAGGAATTGTAACCAGGTCTCCATCGCTCCGGTGCCCATAACTTTTGATCGGTAAGGAGTTACGCGGCGCACAACATACCGTTGCAAAGCTCTCCGAGAGCTCTACGACGAGGGCAGCCAGCTAGCTTGCTGTGCCCTTTTTGGAGCTCAAAATCTAACGTTTTCATCAGTTTCGGGCCACTTTTCTTCTTTTGCTTTGTTTTACGTCCCGGATCGTAAGTGTGAGCTGTTAAAAGGACGACAACCTTACTCGCCCGACATTAGAGGACCCTACAATGCGTCGATATCACGTCTTGCGAGGATGCTACGTTGCTGAAGCGGATAGGTTGTCGTTAAGCCTATTGGGCCTTTTGAATGGGCCATATCTCTAGGCGGGGTCTGTGAATCGTTAACACATAAAGGAATTGAGCCCTCAACATGATGGGTGCGATCATACCAGCATTAATGCACCAGATCCCATCAGAACTCCGAAGTTAAGCGTGCTTGGACGAGAGTAGTACTAGGATGGGTGACCCCCTGGGAAGTCCTCGTGTTGCACCCCCCTTTTCAATTTTTTTTGCTCCGGTTAGGGTTTCCAAGATACTTTACCCACCACATTTCTATTATAGAATCCCACGGCACCTTAGGGAAGACAACTTCGCTTCACGTGAAGGCTGGACCCGCAAACCGAGGGCGTAGGGCTTGTAGCTAGGTCTCCATCGCTCCGGTGCCCATAACTTTTGATCGGTAAGGAGTTACGCGGCGCACAACATACCGTTGCAAAGCTCTCCGAGAGCTCTACGACGGGGGTAGACAGCTAGCTCGCTGTGCCCTTTTTGGAGCTCTAAATCGAACGTTTTCATTAGTTTCGGGTCACTTTTCTTCTTTTGCTTTGTTTTACGTCCCGGATCGTACGTCGTGAGCTGTTAAAAGGACGACAACCTTACTCGCGCGACATTAGAGGACCCTACAACGCGTCGATATCACGTCTTGCGGGGATGCTGCGTTGCAGAATCGGATGGGTTGTCGCCAAGCCCATTGGGCCTTTTTAATGGGCCATATCTTTAGGCGGGGTCTGTGAACCGTTAACATATAAAGGATTTGTGCCCTCAACATGACTGGTGCGATCATACCAGCACTAATGCACCGGATCCCATCAGAACTCCGACGTTAAGCGTGCTTGGATGAGAGTAGTACTAGGATGGGTGACCCCCTGGGAAGTCCTCGTGTTGCACCCCCATTTTCAATTTTTTTTTCTCCGGTTAGGGTTGCCAAGATACTTTACCCACCACATTTCTATTATCGAATCCCACGGCACCTCGGGCAAGACAACTTCGCTTCACGTGGCGGCTCGGCCCGCAAACTGAGGGCGTAGGGCTTGTGACCAGGTCTCCGTCTCTCCGGTGCACATAACTTTTGATCGGTAAGGAGTTACGCGGCGCACAACATACCGTTGCAAAGCTCTCCGAGAGCTCTACGACGGGGGCAGCCAGCTAGCTCGCTGTGCCCTTTTTGGAGCTCAAAATCGAACATTTTCATCAGTTTCGGGCCACTTTTCCTCTTTTGCTTTGTTTGATGTCCCGGATCGTACGTCGTGAGCTGTTAAAAGGACGACAACCTTACTCGCCCGATATTATAGGACCCTACAATGCGTCGATATCACGTCTTGCGAGGATGCTGCGTTGCTGAAGCGGATGGGTTGTCGTTAAGCCGATTGGGCCTTTTGAATGGGCCATATCTCTAGGCGGGGTCTGTGAACCGTTAACACATAAAGGAATTGCGCCGTCACCATGACGGGTGCGATCATACCAGCAGTAATGCACTGGACCCCATCAGAACTCCGAAGTTAAGCGTGCTTGGACGAGAGTAGTACTAGGATGGTGACCCCCCTGGGAAGTCCTCGTGTTGCACCCCCATTTTCATTTTTTTTTGCTCCGGTTAGGGTTACCAAGATACTTTACCCACCACATTTCTATTATCGAATCCCACGGCACCTTGGGCAAGACAACTTCTCTTCACGTGGCGGCTAAGCTCGCAAACCGAGGGCGTAGGGATTGTGACTAGGTCTCCGTCGCTCCGGTGCCCATAACTTTTGATCCGTAAGGAGTTACACGGCGCATAGCATACCGTTGTAAAGCTCTCTGAGAGCTCTACGACGGGGGCAGCCAGCTAGCTTGCTTTGCCCTTTTCGGAGCTCAAAATCGAACGTTTTCATCAATTTTGGTCCACTTTTCTTCTTTTGCTCTGTTTTTCCGTCCCGGATCGTACGTCGTGAGCTGTTAAAAGGACGACAACCTGACTTGTGGGACATTAGAGGGCCCTACAATGTGTTGATATCACGTCTTGCGAGGATACTGCGTTGTTGAAGCGGATGGGTTGTCGTTAAGCCCATTGGGCCTTTTGAATGGGCCATCTCTCAAGGCTGGGAATGTGAACCGTTAACACATAAAGGAATTGTGCCCTCAACATGACGGGTGCGATCATACCAGTACTAATGCACCGGATCCCATCAGAACTCCGAAGTTAAGCGTGCTTGGGCGAGAGTAGTACTAGGATGGGTGACCCCTTGGGAAGTCCTCGTGTTGCACCCCATTTTCAATTTTTTTTGCTCCGGTTAGGGTTGCCAAGATACTTTATCCACCACATTTCTATTATCGAATCCCACGGCACCTTGGGCAAGACAACTTCGCTTCACGTGGAGGGTGGGCCAGCAAACCGAGGGCGTAGGGCTTGTGACCAAGTCTCCGTTGCTTCGGTGCCCATAACTTTTGATCCGTAACGAGTTACAAGGCGCACAGCAAACCGTTGGAAAGCTCTCTGAGAGCTCTACGACGGGGGCAGCCAGCTAGCGCGCAGTGCCCTTTTCGGAGCTCAAAATCGAAAGTTTTCATCAGTTTCGGGCCACTTTTCTTCTTTTGCTCTGTTTTTTCGTCCCGGATCGTACGTCCTGAGCTGTTAAAAGGACGACAACCTTACCCGCGGCACATTAGAGGACCCTACAATGCGTCGATATCACGTCTTACGAGGATACTGCGTTGTTGAAGCGGATGGGTTGTCGTTATGCCCATTGGGCCTTCTCAATGAGCCATCTCTCTAGGCTGGGACTGTGAAACATTAACACATAAAGGAATTGTGCCCTCAACATGACGGGTGCGATCATACCAGCACTAATGCACCGGATCCCATCAAAACTCCAAAGTTAAGCGAGTTTGGGCGAGAGTAGTACTAGGATAGGTGACCCCTTCGGAAGTCCTCGTGTTACACCCCCCTTTTCAATTTTTTTTGCTCCGGTTAGGGTCGCCAAGACACTTTACCCACCACATTTCTATTATCGAATCCGACGGCACCTTGGGCAAGACAACTTCTCTTCATGTGGAGGCTGGGCCCGCAAACCGAGGGCGTAGGGCTTGTGACCAGGTCTCCGTCGCTCCGATGCCCATAACTTTTGATTCGTAAGGAGTTACGCGGCGCACATCATACCGTTCGAAAGCTCTCTGAGAGCTCTACATTGGGGGCAGCTAGCTAGCTCTCTGTGCCCTTTTCGGAGCTTAAAATCGAACGTTTTTATCAGTTTCGGGCCACTTTTCTTCTTTTGCTCTGTTTTTCCGTCCCGGATCGTACGTCGTGAGCTGTTAAAAGGACGACAACCTTACTCGTGGCACATTAGAGGACCCTACAACGCGTCGATATCACGTCTTGCGAGGATGCTGCGTTGTTGAAGCGGATGGGTTGTCGTTAAGCCCATTGGGCCTTTTGAATGGGCCATATCTCTAGGCTGGGACTGTGAACCGTTAACACATAAAGGAATTGTGCCCTCAACATGACGGGTACGATCATGCCAGCACTAATGCACTGGATCCCATCAGAACTCCGAAGTTAAGCGTGCTTGGGCGAGAGTAGTACTAGGATGGGTGACCCCCTGGGAAGTCCTCGTGTTGCACCCCCCTTTTCAATTTTTTTTGCTCCGGTTAGGGTTGCCAAGATACTTTACCCACCACATTTCTATTATCGAATCCCACGGCACCTTGGGCAAGACAACTTCTCTTCACGTGGAGGCTGGGCCCGCAAACCGAGGGCGTAGGGCTTGTGACCAGGTCTCCGTCGCTCCGGTGCCCATAACTTTTGATCCGTAAGGAGTTACGATGCGCACAGCAAACCGTTGGAAACCTCTATGAGAGCTCTACGACGGGGGCGGCCAACTAGCTCGCTGTGCCCTTTTTAGAGCTCAAAATCGAACGTTTTCATCAGTTTCGGGCCACTTTTCTTCTTTTGCTCCGTTTTTCCTTCCCGGATCGTACGTCGTGAGCTTTTAAAAGGACGACAACCTTACTCGCGGCATATTAGTGGACCCTACAATGCGTCGATATCACGTCTTGCGAGGATGATGGGTTGTTGAAGTGGATGGGTTGTCGTTAAGCCCATTGGGCCTTCTGAATGGGCCGTATCTCTAGGCTGGGACTATGAACCGTTAACACATAAAGGAACTGTGCCATCAACACGACGGGTGCGATCATACCTGCACTAATGCACCGGATCCCATCAGAACTCCGAAGTTTAGCCTGCTTGGGCGAGAGTAGTACTAGGATGGGTGACCCCCTGAGAAGTCCCCGTGTTGCACCACCCATTTCAATTTTTTTTCCTTCGGTTAGGGTTGCCAAGATATTTTACCCACCACATTTCTATTATCGAATCCCACGGCACCTTGGGCAAGACAACTTCTCTTCACGTGGAGGGTGGGCCCGCAAACCGAGGGCGTAGGGCGTGGGACCAGGTGTCCGTCGCTCCGGTGCCTATAACTTTTGATCCGTAAGGAGTTACGAGGCGCACAGCAAACCGTTGGAAACCTCTCTGAGAGCTCTACGATGGGGGAAGCCAGCTAGCTTGCTGTGCCCTTTTCGTAGCTCAAAATCGAACGTTTTCATCAGTTTCGGGCCACTTTTCTACTTTTGCTCTGTTTTTTTGTCCCAGATCGTATGTCGTGAGCTGTTAAAAGGAGGACAACCTTACTCGCAGCACATTAGAGGACCCTACAATGCATCGATATCACGTCTTGCGAGGATGCTGCGTTGTTGAAGCGGATGGGTTGTCGTTAAGCCCATTGGGCCTTTTCAATGGGCCATATCTCTAGGCTGCGACTGTGAACCGTTAACACATAAAGGAATTGTGCCCTCAACATGACGGGTGCGATCATACCAGCACTAATGCACCGGATCCCATCAGAACTCCGAAGTTAAGCGTGCTTGGGCGAGAGTAGTACTAGGATGGGTGACCCCCTGGGAAGTCCTCGTGTTGCACCCCCCATTTCAATTATTTTTGCTCCGGTTAGGGTTGCCAAGATACTTTACCCACCACATTTCTATTATCGAATCCCACGGTACCTTGGGCAAGACAACTTCTCTTCACGTGGAGGTTGGGCCCGCAAACCGGTGCCCATAACTTTTGATCCGTAAGAAGTTACGAGGCGCACAACATACAGGTGGAAAGCTCTCTGAGAGCTCTACGACGGGGGCAGGAACTAGCTCGCTGTGCCCTTTTCGGAGCTCAAAATCGAACGTTTTCATCAGTTTCGGGCCACTTTTCTTCTTTTGCTCTGTTTTTCCGTCCCGGATCGTACGTCGTGAGCTGTTAAAAGGACGACAACCTTACTCGCGGTACATTAGAGGACCCTACAATGCGTCGATATCACGCCATGCGAGGATGCTGCGTTGTTGAAGCGGATGGGTTATCGGTAAGCCCATTGAGCCTTTTGAATGGGCCATCTCTCTGGGCTAAGACTGTGAACTGTCAACACATAAGGGATTTGTGCACTAAACATGACGGGTGTGATCATACAAGCACTAATGCACTGGATCCCATCAGAACTGCGAAGTTAAGTGTGCTTGAGCGAGTGTAGTACTAGGATGGGTAACCCCAGGGAAGTTCTCGTGTTGCACCCCCCTTTTCAATTTTTTCTACCTCGGTTAGGCTTGCCAAGATGGTTTATCCACCACAATTCTATTACCAAATCCCATGGCACCTTGGGGAAGACAACTTCTCTTCACGCGGAGGCTGGGCCCGCAAACCGAGGGCGTAGGGCTTGTGACCAGGTCTCCGTCGCTCCGGTGCCCATAACTTTTGATCCGTAAGGAGTTACGAGGCGCACAACATACAGTTGGAAAGCTCTTTGAGAGCTCTACGATGGCGGCAGCCAGCTAGCTCGCTGTGCCCTTTTCGGGGCTCAAAATCGAACGTTTTCATCAGTTTCGGGCCACTTTTCTTCTTTTGCTCTATTTTTCCGTCCCGGATCGTACGTCGTGAGCTATTAAAAGGACGACAACCTTACTCGCGGTACATTAGAGGACCCTACAATGCGTCGATATCACGTCTTGCGAGGATGCTGCGTTGTTGAAGCGGATGGGTTGTCGTTAAGCCCATTGGGCCTTTTGAATGCGCCATATCTCTAGGTTGGGACTGTGAAACGTTAACACATAAAGGAATTGTGCCCTCAACATGACGGGTGCGATCATACCAGCATTAATGCACCGGATCCCATCAGAACTCCGAAGTTAAGCGTGCTTGGGCGAGAGTAGTACTAGGATGGGTGACCCCCTGGAAAGTCCTCGTGTTGCACCCCCATTTTAAATTTTTTTTGCTCCGGTTAGGGTTGCCACGATACTTTACCCACAACATTTCTATTATCGAATCCCACGGCACCTTGGGCAAGACAACTTCTCTTCACGTGGAGGCTGGGCCCGCAAACCGAGGGCGTAGGGCTTGTGACCAGGTCTCCGTCGCTCCGGTGCCCATAACTTTTGATCCGTAAGGAGTTACGAGGCGCACAGCATACCGTTGGAAACCACTCTGAGAGCTCTACGACGAGGGCAGCTAGCTAGCTCGCTGTGCCCTTTTCGGAGCTCAAAATCGAACGTTTTCATCAGTTTCGGGCCACTTTTCTTCTTTTGCTCTGTTTTTCCATCCCAGATCGTACGTCGTGAGCTGTTAAAAGGACGACAACCTTACTCGCAAGACATTAGAGGACCCAACAACGCGTCGATATCACGTCTTGCGAGGATGCTGCGTTGTTGAAGCAGATGGGTTGTTGTTAAGCCTATTGGGCCTTTTGAATTGGACACCTCTCTAGGCTGGGACTGTGAACCGTTAACAAATAAAGGAATTGTGCCCTCAACATGACGGGTGCAATCATACCAGCATTAATGCACCGGATCCCATCAGAACTCCGAAGTTAAGCGTGCTTGGGCGTGAGTAGTACTAGGATGGGTGACCCCCTGGGAAGTCCTCGTGTTGCACCCCTCTTTTCCATTTTTTTTTGCTCCGGTTAGGGTTGCCAAGATACTTTACCCACCACATTTCTATTATCGAATCCCACGGCACCTTGGGCAAGACAACTTCTCTTCACGTGGAGGGTGGGCCCACAAACCGAGGGCGTAGGGCCTGTGACCAGGTCTCCGTCGCTCCGGTGCCCATAAATTTTGATCTGAAAGGAGTTACGAGGCCCACAGCATACCGTTGGAAAGCTCTCTGAGAGCTCTACGACGGGGGCAGCAAGCTAGCTCGCTGTGCCCTTTTCGGAGCTCAAAATCGAACGTTTTCATCATTTTCAGGACACTTTTCTTCTTTTGCTCTGTTTTTTCGTCCCGGTTCGTACGTCGTGAGCTGTTAAAAGGACGACAACCTTACTCACGGCACATTAGAGGACCCTACAATGCGTCGATATCACGTCTTGCGAGGATGCTGCATTGTTGAAGCGGATGGGTTGTCGTTAAGCCCATTGGGCCTTCTGAATGGGCCATCTCTCTAGGCTGGGACTGTGAACCGTTAACACATAAAGGAATAGTGCCCTCAACATGACGGGTGCGATCATACCAGCACTAATGCACCGGATCCCATCAGAACTCCGAAGTTAAGCGTGCTTGGGCGAGAGTAGTACTAGGATGGGTGACCCCCTGGGAAGTCCTCATGTTACACCCCCCTTTTCAATTTTTTTTTCTCCGGTTAGGGTTGCCAAGATACTTTACCCACCACATTTCTATTATCGAATCCCACGGCACCTTGGGCAAGACAACTTCTCTTCACGTGGAGGCTGGGCCCACAAACCGAGGGCGTAGGGCTTGTGACCAGGTCTCCGTCACTCCGGTGCCCATAACTTTTGATCCGAAAGGAGGTACGCGGCGCCAAGCAAACCGTTGGAAAGTTCTCTGAGAGCTCTAGGACGGCGGCAGCCAGCTTGCTCGCTGTACCCTTTTCGGAGCTCAAAATCGAACGTTTTCATCAGTTTCGGGCCACTTTTCTTCATTTGCTCTGTTTTTCTGTCCCGGATCGTACGTCGTGAGCTGTTAAAAGGACGACAACCTTACTCGCGGCACATTAGAGGACCCTACAATGCGTCGATATCACGTCTTGCGAGGATGCTGCATTATTGAAGCGGATGGGTTGTCGTTAAGCCCATTGGGCCTTTTGAATGGGCCATATCTCTAGGCTGGGACTGTGAACCGTTAACACATAAAGGAATTGTGCCCTCAACATGACGGGTGCGATCATACCAGCACTAATGCACCGGATCCCATCAGAACTCCGAAGTTAAGCGTGCTTGGGCGAGAGTAGTACTAGGATGGGTGACCCCCTGGGAAGTCCTCGTGTTGCACCCCCCTTTTCAATTTTTTTTTCTCCGGTTAGGGTTGCCAAGATACTTTACCCACCACATTTCTATTATCGAATCCCACGGCACCTTGGGCAAGACAACTTCTCTTCACGCGGAGGCTGGGCCCACAAACCGAGGGCGTAGGGCTTGTGACCAGGTCTCCGTCGCTCCGGTGCCCATAACTTTTGATCCGTAAGGAGTTACGAGGCGCACAGCAAACCGTTGGAAACCACTCTAAGAGCTCTACGACGGGGGCAGCTAGCTAGCTCGCTGTGCCCTTTTCGGAGCTCAAAATCGAATGTTTTCATCAATTTCGGGCCACTTTTCTTCTTTTGCTATGTTTTTTCATCCCGGATCGTACGTCGTGAGCTGTTAAAAGGACGACAACCTTACTCGCGGCACATTAGAGGACCCTACAATGCATCGATATCACGTCTTGCGAGGATACTGCGTTGTTGAAGCGGATGGGTTGTCGTTAAGCCCATTGGGCCTTTTCAATGGGCCATATCTCTAGGCTGCGACTGTGAACCGTTAACACATAAAGGAATTGTGCCCTCAACATGACGGGTGCGAGCATACCAGTACTTATGCACCGGATCCCATCAGAACTCCGAAGTTAAGCGTGCTTGGGCGAGAGTAGTACTAGGATGGGTGACCCCCAGGGAAGTCCTCGTGTTGCACCCCCCTTTTCAATTTTTTTTGCTCCGGTTAGGGTTGCCAAGATACTTTACCCACCACATTTCTATTATCGAATCCCACGGCACCTTGGGCAAGACAACTTCTCTTCACGTGGAGGCTGGGCCCGTAAACCGGTGCCCATAACTTTTGATCCGTAAGGTAGTTACGAGGTGCACAGCAAACCGTTGGAAAGCTCTCTGAGAGCTCTACGATGGGGGCAGCAAGCTAGCTCGCTGTGCCCTTTTCGGAGCTCAAAATCGAACGTTTTCATCAGTTTCGGGCCACTTTTCTTCTTTTGCTCTGTTTTTCCGTCCCGGATCGTACGTCGTGAGCTGTTAAAAGGACGACAACCTTACTCGTGGCACATTAGAGGACACTACAATGCGTCGATATCACGTTGTTGAAGAGGATGGGTTGTCGTTAAGCCCATTGGGCCTTTTGAATGGGCCATATCTCTAGGCTGGGACTGTGAACTGTTAACACATAAAGGAATTGTGCCCTTAACATGACGGGTGCGATAATACCCACACTAATGCCCTGGATCCCATCAGAACTCCGAAGTTAAGCGTGCTTGGGCGAGAGTAGTACTAGGATGGGTGACCCCCTGGGAAGTCCTCGTGTTGCACCCCCCTTTTCAATTTTTTTTGCTCTGGTTAGGGTTGCCAAGATACTTTACCCACCACATTTCTATTATAGAATTCCATGGCACCTTGGGCAAGACAACTTCTCTTCACGTGGAGGCTGGGCCCGCAAACCGAGGGCGTAGGCCTTGTGACCAGGTCTCCGTCGCTCCGGTGCCCATAACTTTTGATCCGTAAGGAGTTACGAGGCACACAGCATACCGGTGGAAACGACTTTGAGAGCTCTACGACGAGGGCAGCCAGCTAGCTCGCTGTGCCCTTTTCGGAGCTCAAAATCGAACATTTTCATCAGTTTCGGGCCACTTTTCTCCTTTTGCTCTGTTTTTCCGTCCCGGACCGTACGTCGTGAGCTGTTAAAAGGACGACAACCCTACTCGTGGGACATTAGAGGGCCCTACAATGCGTCGATATCACGTCTTGCAAGGATGCTGCGTTGTTGAAGCGGATGGGTTGTCGTTAAGCCCATTGGGCCTTTTGAATGGGCCATCTCTCTAGGCTGGGACTGTGAACCGTGAACACATAAAGGAATTGTGTCCTCAACATGACAGGTGCGATCATACCAGCACTAATGCACTGGATCCCATCAGAACTCCGAAGTTAAGCGTGCTTGGGCGAGAGTAGTACAAGGATGGGTGACCCCCTGGGAAGTCCTCGTGTTGCACCCCCTTTTAATTTTTTTTTGCTCCGGTTAGCCTTGCCACGATACTTTACCCACCATCTTTCTATTATCGAACCCCACGGCACCTTGCGCAAAACAACTTCGCTTCACGTGGAGGCTGGGCCCGCAAACCGAGGGCGTCGGGCTTGTGACCTGGTCTCTCTCGCTCCGGTGCCCCTAACTTTTGATCCGTAAGGAGTTACGAGGCGCACAGCAAACCGTTGGAGAGCTGTTAAAAGGACGACAACCTTACTCGCGGCACATTAGGGGACCCTACAATGCGTCGATATCACGTCTTGCGAGGATGCTGCGTTGTTGAAGCGGATGGGTTGTCCTTAAGCCCATTGGGCCTTTTGAGTGGGCCATATCTCTAGGCTGGGACTGTGAACCGTTAACACCTAAAGGAATTTTTCCCTCAATATCACGGGTGTGATCATACCGGCACTAATGCACCGGATTCCATCAGAACTCCGAAGTTAAGCGTGCTTGGGCGAAAGTAGTACAAGGATGGATGACCCTTTGGGAAGTCCTCGTGTTGCACCCCCATTTTCAATTTTTTTTTCTCCGGTTAGGGTTGCCAAGATACTTTATCCACCACATTTCTATTATCGAATCCCACAGCACCTTGGCCAAGACAACTTCTCTTCACGTGGAGGCTGGACCTGCAAACCGGTGCCCATAACTTTTGATCCGTAAGGAGTTACGAGGCGCACATCATACCGTTGGAAAGCTCTCTGAGAGCTCTACGACGGGGCCAGTCAGCTAACTCGCTGTGCCCTTTTCGGAGATCAAAATCGAACGTTTTCATCAGTTTCGGGCCACTTCTCTTCTTTTGCTCTGTTTTTTCGTCCCGGATCGTACGTCGTGAGCTGTTAAAAGGACGAGAACCTTACTCGCGGCACATTAGAGGACCCTACAATGCGTCTATATCACGTCTTGCGAGGATGCTGCGTTGTTGAAGCAGATGGGTTGTCGTTAAGCCCATTGGGCCTTTTGAATGGGCCATATCTCTAGGCTGGGATTGTGAACCGTTAACACATAAAGGAATTGTACCCTCAACATGACGGGTGCGATCTTACCAGTACTAATGCAACGGATCCCATCAGAACTCCGAAGTTAAGCGTGCTTGGGCGAGAGTAGAACTAGGATGGGTGACCCCCTGGGAAGTCCTCGTGTTGCACCCCCCTTTTCAATTTTTTTTGCTCCGGTTAGGGTTGCCAAGATACTTTACCCACCACATTTCTATTATCGAATCCCACGGCACCTTGGGCAAGACAACTTCTCTTCACGTTGAGGCTGGGCCCGCAAACCGAGGGCGTAGGGCTTGTGACCAGGTCTCCGTCGCTCCGGTGCCCATAACTTTTGATCCGTAAGAAGTTACGAGGCGCACAGCATACCGTTGGAAATCTCTCTGAGAGCTCTACGATGGGGGCAGCTAGCTAGATCGCTTTGACCTTTTCGGGCCACTTTTCTTCTTTTGCTCTGTTTTTCCATCCCGGATCGTACGTCGTGAGCTGTTAAAAGGACGACAACCTTACTCGCGGCACATTAGAGGACCCTACAATGCGTCGATATCACATCTTGCGAGGATGCTGCGTTGTTGAAGCGGATGGGTTGTCGTTAAGCCCATTGGGCCTTTTGAATGGGCCATATCTCTAGGCTGGGACTGTGAACCGTTAACACATAAAGGAATTGTGCCCTCAACATGACGGGTGCGATCATACCAGCACTAATGCACCGGATCCTATCAGAACTCCGAAGTTAAGCGTGCTTGGGCGAAAGTAGTACTATTATGGGTGACCCCCTGGGAAGTACTCGTGTTGCACCCCCCTTTTCAATTTTTTTTGCTCCGGTTAGGGTTGCCAAGATACTTTACCCACCACATTTCTGTTGTCGAATCCCACGGCACCTTGGGCAAGACAACTTCTCTTTACGTGGAGGCTGGGCCCGCAAACCGGTGCCCATAACTTTTCATCCGTAAGGAGTTACGTGGCGCACAGCATACCGTTGGAAAGCTCTCTGAGAGCTCTACGACGGGGGCAGTAAACTAGCTTGCTCTACCCTTTTCAGAGCTCAAAATGGAACGTTTTCATCAGTTTCGGGCCACTTTTCTTCTTTTGCTCTGTTTTTCCATCCTGGATCGTACGTCGTGAGCTGTTAAAAGGATGACAACCTGACTCGCGGCACATTAGACGACCCTACAATGCGTCAATTTCACGTCTTGCGAGGATGCTGCGTTGTTGAAGCGGATGGGTTGTCGCTAAGCCCATTGGGCCTTTTGAATGGGCCATATCTCTAGGCTGTGACTGTGAACCGTCAACACATAAAGGAATTGTGCCCTCAACATGACGGGTGCGATCATACCAGCACTAATGCACCAGATCCCATCAGAACTCCGAAGTTAAGCGTGCTTGGGCGAGAGTAGTACTAGGATGGGTGACCCCCTCGGAAGTCCTCGTGTTGCAACTCCCCTTTCAATTTTTTTTGCTCCGGTTAGCGTTGCCAAGATACTTTACCCACCACATTTCTATTATCGAATCCCACGGCACCTTGGGCAAGACAACTTCTCTTTACGTGGAGGCTGGGCCCGCAAACCGAGGGCGTAGGGCTTGTGACTAGGTCTCTGTCGCTTCGGTGCCCATAACTTTTGATCCGTAAGGCGTTACGCGGTGCACCTCATCCCATTGGAAAGCTCTCTGAGAGCCCTACGACGGGGGCAGCTAGCTAGCTCGCTTTGCCCTTTTCGGAGCTCAAAATCGAAACTTTTCATCAGTTTCGGGCCACTTTTCCTCTTTTGCTCTGTTTTTCTGTCCCGGATCGTAGGTCGTGAGCTGTTAAAAGGACGACAACCTTACCTGCGGCACATTAGAGGACCCTACAATGCGTCGATATCACGTCTTGCGAGGATGCTACGTTGTTGAAGCTGATGGGTTATCGTTAAGCCCATTGGGCCTTTTGAATGGGCCATATCTCTAGGCTGGGACTGTGAATCGTTAACACATAAAGGAATTGTGCCCTCAACCTGACGGGTGTGATCATACCTGCACTAATGCACTGGATCCCATAAGAACTCCGAACTTAAGCGTGCTTGGGGGAGAGTAGTACTAGGAAGGGTGACCCCCTGGGAAGTCCTCGTGTTGCACCCCCCTTTTCAATTTTTTTTGCTCCGGTTAGGGTTGCCAAGATACTTTACCCACCACATTTCTATTATCGAATCCCACGGCACCTTGGGCAAGACAACTTCTCTTCACGTGGAGGCTGGGCCCCCAAATCGGTGCCCATAACTTTTGATCCGTAAGGAGTTACGAGGCGCACAGCATACTGTTGGAAAGCTCTCTGAGAGCTCTACGACGGGGGCAGCCAGCTAGCTCGCTGTACCCTTTTCGGAGCTCAAAATCCAACATTTTCATCAGTTTCAGGCCACTTTTCTTGTTTTGCTCTATTTTTCCGTCCCAGATCGTACGTCGTGAGCTGTTAAAAGGACGACAACCTTACTCGTGGCACATTAGAGGACCCTACAATGCGTCGATATCACGTCTTGCGAGGATGCTGCGTTGTTCAAGCGGATGGGGTGTCGTTAAGCCCATTGGGCATTTTGAATGGGTCATCTCTCTAGGTTAGGATTGTGAATCGCCAACACATAAAGGATTTGTGCCCTCAACCTGACGGGTGCGATCATACCAGCACTAATGCACCGGATCCCATCAGAACTCCGAAGTTAAGCGTGCTTGGGCGAGAGTAGTACTAAGATGGGTGACCCCCTGTGAAGTCCTCGTGTTGCACCCCCCTTTTCAATTTTTTTTGCTCCGGTTAGGGTTGCCAAGATACTTTACCCACCACATTTCTATTATCAAATCCCACGGCACCTTGGGCAAGACAACTTCTCTTCACGTGGAGGCTGGGCCCGCAAACCGAGGGCGTAGGGCTTGTGACCAGGTCTCCGTCGCTCCGGTGCCCATAACTTTTGATCCGTAAGGAGTGACGAGGCGCACAGCAAACCGTTGGAAACTTCTCTGAGAGCTCTACGACGGGGGCAGCTAGCTAGCTTGCTATACCCTTTTCGGAGCTCAAAATCGAACATTTTCATCAGTTTCGGGCCACTTTTCTTCTTTTGCTCTATTTTTTCATCCCGGATCATACGTCGTGAGCTGTTAAAAGTACGACAACCTTAATCGCGGCACATTAGAGGACCCTACAATGCGTCGATATCACTTCTTGCGAGGATGCTGCGGGGTTGAAGTGGAGGGGTTGTCGTTATGCCCATTGGGCCTTTTGAATGGTCCATATCTCTAGTCTGGGACTGTGAACCATTAACACATAAAGGAATTGTGCCCTCAACATGACGGGTGCGATCATACCAGCACTAATGCACCGGATGCCATCAGAACTCCGAAGTTATGCGTGCTTGGGGGAGAGTAGTACTAGGATGGGTGACATGTTGGGAAGTCCTCGTCTTCCACCCCCCTTTTCAATTTTTTTTGCTCCGGTTAGCGTTGCCAAGATACTTTACCCACCACATTTCTATTATCGAATCCCACGGCACCTTGGGCAAGACAACTTCTCTTCACGTGGAGGCTGGGCCTGCAAACCGAGGGCGTAGGGCTTATGACCAGATCTCCGACGCTCCGGTGCCCATAACTTTTGATCCGTAAGGAGTTACGAGGCGCACAGCAAACCGTTGGAAAGCTCTCTGAGAGCTCTACGACGACGGCAGCGAGCTAGATCACTGTGCCCTTTTCGGAGCTCAAAATCGAACGTTTTCATCAGTTTCGGGCCACTTTTCTTCTTTTGCTCTGTTTTTTCATCCCGGATCGTACGTCGTGAGCTGTTAAAAGGACGACAACCTTACTCGCGGCACATTAGAGGACCCTACAATGCGTCGATATCACGTCTTGCGAGGATGCTGCGTTGTTGAAGCGGATGGGTTGTCGTTAAGCCCATTGGGCCTTTTGAATGGGCCATATCTCTAGGCTGGTACTGTGAACCATTAACACATAAAGGAATTGTGCCCTCAACATGACGGGTGCTATCATACCAGCACTAATGCACCGGATCTAATCAGAACTCCGAAGTTAAGCGTACGTGGGCGAGAGTAGTACTAGGATGGGTGACCCCCTAGGAAGTCCTCGTGTTGTACGCCACTTTTCAATTTTTTTTGCTCTGGTTAGCGTTGCCAAGATACTTTATCCACCACATTTCTATTATCGAATCCCATGGCACCTTGGGCAAAACAACTTCGCTCCACGTAGAGGCTGGGCCCGCAAGCCGAGGGCGAAGGGCTTGTGACCAGGTCTCCGTGGCTCCGGTGCCCATAACTTTTGATCCGTAAGGAGTTACGAGGCGCACAGCAAACCGTTGGAAAGCTCTCTGAGAGCTCTACGACGGGGGCAGCTAGCTAGCTTGCTGTGCCCTTTTCAGAGCTCAAAATCGAACGTTTTCATCAGTTTCGGGCCACTTTTCTTCCTTTGCTCTATTTTTTCGTCCCGGATCGTACGTCGGGAGCTGTTAAAAGGACGACAACCTTACTCACGGCACATTAGAGGACCCTACAATCCGTCGATATCACGTCTTGCGAGGATACTGCGTTGTTGAAGCGGATGGGTTGTCGTTAAGCCCATTGGGCCTTTTGAATGGGCCATATCTCTAGGCTGGGACTGTGAACCGTTAACACATAAAGGAATTGTGCGCTCAACATGACGGGTGTGGTCATACCAGCACTAATGCACCGGATCCCATAAGAACTCCGAAGTTAAGCGTGCTTGGGCGAGAGTAGTACTAGGATGGGTGACCCCCTAGGAAGTCCTCGTGTTGCACCCCCCTTTTCAATTTTTTTTGCTCCGGTTAGGGTTGCCAAGATACTTTACCGACCACATTTCTATTATCGAATCCCACGGTACCTTGGGCAAGACAACTTCTCTTCACGTGGAGGCTGGGCCCGTAAACCGAGGGCGTAGGGCTTGTGACCAGGTCTCCGTCGCACCGGTGCCCAGAACTTTTGATCTGTAAGGAGTTACGAGGCGCACAGCATACCGTCGGAAAGCTCTCTGAGAGCTCTACTACGAGGGCAGCCAGCTAGCTCGCGGTGTGCCCTTTTCGGAGCTCAAAATCGAACGTTTTCTTCAGTTTCGGGCCACTTTTCTTCTTTCGCTTCGTTTTTCCGTCCCGGATCGTAGGTCGTGAGATGTTAAAAGGACGACAATATTACTCGCGGCACATTAGAGGACCCTACAATGTGTCGATATCACGTCTTGCGAGGATGCTGCGTTGTTGAAGCGGATAGGTTGTCGTTAAGCCCATTGGGCCTTTTGAATGGGCCATATCTCTAGGCTTGGACTGTGAACCGTTAACACATAAAGTAATTGTGCCCTCAACATGATCGATGCGATTATACCAGCACTAACGCACAGGATCCCATAAAATCTCCGAAGTTAAGCGTGCTTTGGTGAGAGTAGTACTAGGATAGGTGATCCCCTAGGAAGTCCTCGTGTTGCACCCCCCTTTTCAATTTTTTTTGCTCCGGTTAATGTTGCCAAGATACTTTACCCACCACATTTCTATTATCGAATCCCACGGCACCTTGGGCAAGACAACTTCTCTTCACGTGGAGGCTGGGCCCGCAAACCGAGGGCGTAGGGCTTGTGACCAGGTCTCCATCGCTCTGGTGCCCATAACTTTTGATCCGTAAGGAGTGACGAGCCGCACAGCAAACCGTTGGAAAGCTCTCTGAGAGCTCTACGACGGGGGCAGCTAGCTAGCTCGCTGTGCCCTTTTTGGAGCTCAAAATCGAACGTTTTCATCAATTTTGGGCCACTTTTCTTCTTTTGCTCTGTTTCTCCGTCACGGATCGTACGTCGTGAGCTGTTAAAAGGACGACAACCCTACTCGCGGCACATTAGAAGACACTACAATGTGTCGATATCACGTCGTGCGAGGATGCTGCGTTGTTGAAGGGGATGGGTTGTCGTTAAGCCCATTGGGCCTTTTGAATGGGCCATATCTCTAGGCTGGGACTGTGAACCGTTAACACATAAAGGAATTGTGCCCTCAACATGACGGGTGCGATCATACCAGCACTAATGCACCGGATCCCATCAGAACTCCGAACTTAAGCGTGCTTGGGCGAGAGTAGTACTAGGATGCGTGACCCCCAGGGAAGTCCTCGTGTTGCAACCCCCTTTTCAATTTTTTTTGCTCCGGTTAGGGTTGCCAAGATACTTTACCGACCAGATTTCTATTATCGAATCCCACGGCACCTTGGGCAAGACAACTTCTCTTCACGTGGAGCCTGGGCCCGCAAACCGAGGGCGTAGGGCTTGTGACCATGTCTCCGTCGCTCCGGTGCTGATAACTTTTGATCCATAAGGAGTTACGAGACGCACAGCAAACCGTTGGAAAGCTCTCTGAGAGCTCTACGACGGGGGCCCCTAGCTGGCTTGCTGTGCCCTTTCCGGAGCTCAGAATCGAACGTTTTCATCAGTTTCGGGCCACCTTTCTTCTTTTGCTCTATTTTTCCATCCCGGATCGTACGTCGTGAGCTGTTAAAAGGACGACAACCTCACTCGCGGCACATTAGAGGACCCTACAATGCGTCGATATCACGTCTTGCGAGGATGCTGCGTTGGTGAAGCGGATGGGTTGTCGTTAAGCCTATTGGGCCTTCTGAATGGGCCATCTCTCTAGGCAGGGTCTATGAACCGTTAACACATAAAGGAATTTTGCCCTCAACAAGACTGGTGCGATCATACCAGCACTAATGCACCGTATCCCATCAGAACTCCGAAGTTAAGCGTGCTTGGGTGAGAGTAGTAATATGATGGGTGACCCCCTGGGAAGTCCTCGTGTTGCACTCCCCTTTTCAATTTTTTTTTGCTCCAGTTAGGGTTGCCAAGATACTTTATCCACCGCATCTCTATTATCGAATCCCACGGCACCTTGGGCAAGACAACTTCGCTTCACGTGGAGGCCGGGCCCGCAAAACGGTGCCCATAACTTTTTATTCGTAAGGAGTTACGAGGCGCACAGCATACCGTTGGAAAGCTCTCTGAGAGATCTACGACGGGGGCAGCCAGCTAGCTCGTGGTGTGCCCTTTTCGGAGCTCAAAATCGAACGTTTTCATCAATTTCGGGCCACTTTTCTACTTTTGCTCTGTTTTTCCGTCCCGGATGGTACGTCGTGAGCTGTTAAAAGGACGGCAACCTTACTCGCGGCACATTAGAGGACCCTACAATGCGTCGATATCACGTCTTGCGAGGATGCTACGTTGTTGAAGTTGGTGGGTTGTCGTTAAGCCCATTGGGCCTTTTGAATGGTCCGTCTCTCTAGGCTGGGACTGTCAACAGTTGACACATAAAGCAATTACGCCCTCAACATGCCGGGTGCGGTCATACCAGCACTCATGCACCTGATCCTGTCAGAACTCCGAAGTTAAGGGTGCTTGGGCCGGAGTAGTACTAGGATGGGTGACCCCTAGGGAGGCCCTCGTGCTGCACCCCCCTATTCAATTTTTTTTGCTCCGGTTAGGGTTGCCAAGATACTTTACCCACCACATTTCTATTATCGAATCCCACGGCACCTTGGGCAAGACAATTTCTCATTACGTGGAGGCTGGGCCCGCAAACCGAGGCCGTAGGGCTTGTGACCAGGTCTCCGTCGCTCCGGTGCCCATAACTTTTGACCTGTAAGGAGTTACGAGGCGCACAGCATACCGTTGGAAAGCTCTCTGAGAGATCTACGACGGGGGCAGCCAGCTACCTCGCGGTGTGCCCTTTTCGGAGCTCAAAATCGAACGTTTTCATCAATTTCGGGCCACTTTTCTACTTTTGCTCTATTTGTCCCTCCCGGATCGTACGTCGTGAGCTGTTAAAAGGACGAAAACCTTACTCGCGGCACATTAGAGGACACTACAATGCGTCGATATCACGTCTTGCGAGGATGCTGCGCTGTTGAAGTGGATGGGTTGTCGTTAAGCCCATTGGGCCTTTTGAATGGGCCATATCTCTAGGCTGGGACTGTGAACCGTTAACACATAATGGAATTGTGCCCTCAACATGACGGGTGCGATCATACCAACACTAATGCACCGGATACCATCAGAACTCCGAAGTTAAGCGTGCTTGGGCGAGAGTAGTACTAGGATGGGTGACCCCCTGGGAAGTCCTCGTGTTGCACCCCCCTTTTCAATTTTTTTTGCTCCGGTTAGGGTTGCCAAGATACTTTACCCACCACATTTCTATTATCGAATCCCCCGGCACCTTGGGCAAGACAACTTCTCTCCACGTAGGAGCTGGGCCCACAAACCGAGGGCGCAGGGCTTGTGACCAGGTCTCCGTCGCTCGTGTGCCCATAACTTTTGATTCGTAAGGAGTTACGAGGCGCACAGCAAACCGTTGGAAAGCTCTCTGAGTGCTCTATGACGGGGGCAACTAGCAAGCTCGCTGTGCCCTTTTCGGAGCTCAAAATCGAACGTTTTCATCAGTTCCAGGCCACTTTTCTTCTTTTGCTCTGTTTTTCTGTCCCGGATCGTACGTCGTGAGCTGTTAAAAGGACGAAAACGTTACTCGTGGCACATTAGAGGACCCTACAATGCGTCAATATCACGTCTTGCGAGGATGCTGCGTTGTTGAAGTGGATGGGTTGTCGTTAAGCCCATTGGGCCTTTTGAATGGGCCATATCTCTAGGCTGGGACTGTGAACCGTTAACACATAAAGGAATTGTGCCCTCAACATGACGGGTGCGATCATACCAGCACTAATGCACCGGATCCCATCAGAACTCTGAAGTTAAGCGTGCTTGGGCGAGAGTAGTACTAGGATGGGTGACCCCTAGGGAAGTCCTCGTGTTGCACCCCCCTTTTCAATTTTTTTTGCTCCGGTTAGCGTTGCCAAGATACTTTACCCACCACATTTCTATTATCGAATCCCACGGCACCTTGGGCAAGACAACTTCTCTTCACGTGGAGGCTGGGCCCGCAAACCGAGGGGGTAGGGCTTGTGACTAGGTCTCCCTGGGTCCGGTGCCCATAACTTTTGATCCGTAAGGAGTTACGAGGCGCACAGCAAACCGTTGGAAAGCTCTCTGAGAGCTCTACGATGGGGGCAGCTAGCTAGCTTGCTGTGCCCTTTTCGGAGCTCAAAATCGAACGTTTTCATCAGTTTCGGGCCACTTTTCTTCTTTTGGTCTGTTTTTCCGTCCCGAATCGTACGTCGTGAGCTGTTAAAAGGATGACAACCATACTCGCGGCACATTAGAGGACCCTACAATACGTCGATATCACGTCTTGCGAGGATGCTGCGTTGTTGAAGCGGATGGGTTGTCGTTAAGCCCATTGGGCCTTTTGAATGGGCCATATCTCTAGGCTGGGACTGTGAACCGTTAACACATAAAGGAATTGTGCCCTCAACATGACGGGTGCGATCATACCAGCACTAATGCACCGGATCCCATAAGAACTCCGAAGTTAAGCGTGCTTGGGCGAGAGTAGTACTAGGATGGGTGACCCCCTAGGAAGTCCTCGTGTTGCACCCCCCTTTTCAATTTTTTTTGCTCCGGTTAGGGTTGCCAAGATACTTTACCCACCACATTTCTATTATCGAATCCCACGGCACCTTGGGCAAGACAACTTCTCTTCACGTGGAGGCTGGGCCCGCAAACCGAGGGCGTAGGGCTTGTGTCCAGGTCTCCGTCGCACTGGTGCCCAGAACTTTTGATCTGTAAGGAGTTACGAGGCGCACAGCATACCGTTGGAAAGCTCTCTGAGAGCTCTACGACGAGGGCAGCCAGCTAGCTCGCAGTGTGCCCTTTTCGGAGCTCAAAATCGAACGTTTTCATCAGTTTTGGGCCACTTTTTTTCTTTTGCTCTGTTTTTCGGTCCCGGATCGTACGTCGTGAGCTGTTAAAAGGACGACAACCTTACTCGCAGCACATTAGAGGACCCTACAATGCGTCGAGATCACGTCTTGCGAGGATGCTGGGTTGTTCAAGAGGATGGGTTGTCGTTAAGACCATTGGGCCTTCTGAATGGGCCATCTCTCTAGGTTGGGACTGTGAACCGTTAACACATAAAGGAATTGTGCCATCAACATGACGGGTTCGATCATACCAGCACTAATGCACCGGATCCCATCAGAACACTGAAGTTAAGCGTGCTTGGGAGAGATTAGTACTAGGATCGGTGACCCCCTGGGAAGTCCTCGTGTTGCACCCCCTTTTTCAATTTGTTTTCCTTCTGTTAGGGTTGCCATGATACTTTACCCACCACATTTCTATTATCAAATCCCACGGCACCTTGGGCAAGACAACTTCTCTTCACGTGGAGGCAGGGCCCGTAAACCGAGGGCGTAGGGCTTGTGACCAGGTCTCCGTCGCTCCGGTGCCTATAACTTTTGATCCATAAGGAGTTACGAGGCGCACAGCAAACCGTTGGAAAGCTCTCTGAGAGCTCTACGACGGGTGCCGCTAGCTAGCTTGCTGTGCCCTTTTCGGAGCTCAAAATCGATCGTTGTCATCAGTTTCGGGCCACTTTTCTTCTTTTGCTCTGTTTTTCCATCCCGGATCGTACGTCGTGAGCTGTTAAAAGGACGACAACCTTACTCGCGGTACATTAGAGGACCCTAAAATGCGTTGATATCACGTCTTGCGAGGATGCTGCGTTGTTGAAGCGGATGGATTGTCGTTAAGCCCATTGGGCCTTTTGAATGGGCCATATCTCTATGCTGGGACTATGAACCGTTAACACATAAAGGAATTATACCCTCAACATGACGGGTGCGATCATACCAGCACTAATGCACCAGATCCCATCAGAACTCCGAAGTTAAGCGTGCTTGGGTGAGAGTAGTACTAGGATGGGTGACTCCCTGGGATGTCCTCGTGTTGCACCCCCCTTTTCAATTTTTTTGCTTCGGTTAGCGTTGCCAAGATACTTTACCCACCACATTTCTATTATCGAATCCCACGGCACCTTGGGCAAGACAACTTCTCTTCACGTGGAGGCTGGGCCCGCAAACCGGTGCCCATAACTTTTGATCCGTAAGGAGTTACGAGGCGCACAACATACCGTTGGAAAGCTCTCTGAGAGCTCTACGACGGGGGCAGCAAGCGAGCTTGCTGTGCCCTTTTCGGAGCTCAAAATCGAACGTTTTCATCAGTTTCGGGCCACTTTTCTTCTTTTGCTCTGTTTTTCCGTCCCGGATCGTACGTCGTGAGCTGTTAAAAGGACGACAACCTTACTCGCGGCACATTAGAGGACCCTACAATGCGTCGATATCACGTCTTGCGAGGATGCTGCGTTGTTGAAGCGGATGGGTTGTCGTTATGCCCATTGGGCCTTTTGAATGGGCCATATCTCTAGGCTGGGACTGTGAACTGTTAACACATAAAGGAATTGTGCCCTCAACATGATGGGTGCGATCATACCAGCACTAATGCACCGGATCCCATCAGAACTCCAAAGTTAAGCGTGCTTGGGCGAGAGTAGTACTAGGATGGGTGACCCCCTGGGAAGTCCTCGTGTTGCACCCCCCTTTTCAATTTTTTTTGCTCCGGTTAGGGTTGCCAAGATACTTTACCCACCACATTTCTATTATCGAATCCCACGGCACCTTGGGCAAGACAACTTCTCTTCACGTGGAGGCTGGGCCCGCAAACCGAGGCCGTAGGGCTTGTGACCAGGTCTCCGTCGCTCCGGTGCCCATAACTTTTGACCTGTAAGGAGTTACGAGGCGCACAGCATACCGTTGGAAAGCCCTCTGAGAGGTCTACCACGGGGGCAGCCAGCTAGCTCGTGGTGTGCCCTTTTCGGAGCACAAAATCGAACGTTTTCATCAATTTCGGGCCACTTTTCTACTTTTGCTCTGTTTTTCCGTCCCGGATCGTACGTCGTGAGCTGTTAAAAGGACGACAACCTTACTCGCGGCACATTAGAGGACCCTACAATGCGTCGATATCACGTCTTGCGAGGATGCTGCGTTGTTGAAGTGGATGGGTTGTCGTTAAGCCCATTGGGCCTTTTGAATGGGCCATATCTCTAGGCTGGGACTGTGAACCGTTAACACATAAAGGAATTGTGCCCTCAACATGACGGGTGCGATCATACCAGCACTAATGCACCGGATCCCATCAGAACTCCGAAGTTAAGCGTGCTTCGGCGAGAGTAGTACTAGGGTGGGTGACCACCTGGGAAGCCCTCGTGTTGCACCCCCTTTTCAATTTTTTTTGCTCTGGTTAGTGTTGCCAAGATACTTTACCCACCACATTTCTATTATCGAATCCCCCGGCACCTTGGGCAAGACAACTTCTCTCCACGTAGGAGCTGGGCCCGCAAACCGAGGGCGTAGGGCTTGTGACCAGGTCTTCGTCGCTCCGGTGCCCATAACTTTTGATCCGAAAGGAGTTACGAGGCGCACAGCAAACCGTTGGAAAGCTCTCTGAGAGCTCTACGACGGGGGCAGCTAGCTAGCTTGCTGTACCCTTTTTGGAGCTCAAAATCGAACGTTTTCATCAGTTTCGGGCCACTTTTCTTCTTTTGCTCTGTTTTTCCATCCCGGATCGTACGTCGTCAGCTGTTAAAAGGACGACAACCTTACTCGTGGCACATTAGAGGACCCTACAATGCGTCGATATCACGTCTTGCGAGGATGCTGCGTTGTTGAAGCGGATGGGTTGTCGTTAAGCCCATTGGGCCTTCAGAATGGGCTATCTCTGTAGGCTGGGACTGTGAACCGTTAACACATAAAGGAATTGTACCCTCAACATAACGGGTGCGATCATACCAACACTAATGCAGCAGATCCCATCAGAACTCCGAAGTTAAGCGTGCTTGGGCGAGAGTAGTACTAGGAAGGGTGACCCCTTGGGAAGTCCTCGTGTTGCACCCCCCTTTTCAATTTTTTTTGCTCCGGTTAGCGTTGCCAAGATACTTTACCCACCACATTTCTATTATCGAATCCCACGGCACCTTGGGCAAGACAACTTCTCTTCACGTGGAGGCTGGGCCCGCAAACCGAGGGCGTAGGGCTTGTGACCAGGTCTCCGTCGATCCGGTGCCCATAACTTTTGATCCATAAGGAGTTACGAGGCGCACAGTAAACCGTTGGAAAGCTCTCTGAGAGCTCTACGACGGGGGCAGCTAGCTAGCTCGCTGTGCCCTTTTCGGAGCTCAAAATCGAACGTTTTCATCAGTTTCGGGCCACTTTTCTTCTTTTGCTCTGTTTTTCCGTCCCGGATCGTACGTCGTGAGGTGTTAAAAGGACGACAACCTTACTCGCGGCACATTAGAGGACCCTACAATACGTCGATATCACGTCTTGCGAGGATGCTGCGTTGTTGAAGCGGATGGGTTGTCGTTAAGCCCATTGGGCCTTTTGAATGGGCCATATCTCTAGGCTGGGACTGTGAACCGTCAATACACAAAGGATTTGTGCCCTCAACATGACGGGTGCGATCATACCAGCACGAATGCACCTGATCCCATTAGAACTCCGAAGTTAAGCATGCTTGGGCGAGAGTATTACTAGGATGGGAGACCCCTTAGGAAGTCCTCGTGTTGCACCCCCCTTTTCAATTTTTTTTGCTCCGGTTAGGGTTGCCAAGATACTTTACCCACCACATTTCTATTATCGAATCCCACGGCACCTTGGGCAAGACAACTTCTCTTCACGTGGAGGCTGGGCCCGCAAACCGAGGGCGTAGGGCTTGTGACCAGGTCTCCGTCGCTCCGGTGCCCAGAACTTTTGATCTGTAAGGAGTTACGAGGCGCACAGCAAACCGTTGGAAAGCTCTCTAAGAGCTCTACGACGAGGGCAGCCAGCTAGCTCACGGGGTGCCCTTTTCGGAGCTCAAAATCAAACGTTTTCATCTGTTTCGGGCTACTTTTCTTCTTTTGCTCTGTTTTTCCGTCCCGGATCGTACGTCGTGAGCTGTTAAAAGGACGACAACCTTACTCGCGGCACATTAGAGGACCCTACAATGCGTCGATATCACGTCTTACGAGGATTCTGCATTGTTGAAGCGGATGGATTGTCGTTAAGCCCATTGGGCCTTTTGAATGGGCCATATCTCTAGGCTGGGACTGTGAACCGTTAACACATAAAGGAATTGTGCCCTCAACATGACGGGTGCGATAATACCAGTACTGATGCACCGGATCCCATCAGAACTCCGAAGTTAAGCGTGCTTGGGCGAGAGTAGTACTAGGATGGGTGACCCCCTGGGAAGTCCTCGTGTTGCACCGCCATTTTCAATTTTTTTTGCTCCGGTTAGGGTTGCCAAGATACTTTACCCACCACATTTCTATTATCGAATCCCACGGCACCTTGGGCAAGACAACTTCTCTTCACGTGGAGGCAGGGCCCGCAAACCGAGGGCGTAGGGCTTGTGACCAGGTCTCCGTCGCTCCGGTGCCCATAATTTTTTATCCATAAGGAGTTACGAGGCGCATAGCAAACCGTTGGAAAGCTCTCTGAGAGCTCTACGACGGGTGCCGCTAGCTAGCTTGCTGTGCCCTTTCCGGAGCTCAAAATCGAACGTTGTCATCAGTTTCGGGCCACTTTTCTTCTTTTGCTCTGTTTTTCCATCCCGGATCGTACGTCATGAGCTGTTAAAAGGACGACAACCTTACTCGCGGCACATTAGAGGACCCTAAAATGCGTTGATATCACGTCTTGCGAGGATGCTGCGTTGTTGAAGCGGATGGATTGTCGTTAAGCCCATTGGGCCTTTTGAATGGGCCATATCTCTATGCTGGGACTGTGAACCGTTAACACATAAAGGAATTGTGCCCTCAACATGACGGGTGCGATCATACCAGCACTAATGCACCGGATCCCATCAGAACTCCGAAGTTAAGCGTGCTTGGGCGAGAGTAGTACTAGGATGGGTGACTCCCTGGGAAGTCCTTGTGTTGCACCCCCCTTTTCAATTTTTTTGCTCCGGTTAGCGTTGCCAAGATACTTTACCCACCACATTTCTATTATCGATTCCCACGGCACCTTGGGCAAGACAACTTCTCTTCACGTAGAGGCTGGGCCCGCAAACCGGTGCCCATAACTTTAGATCTGTAATGAGTTACGAGGCGCACAGCATACCGTTGGAAAGCTCTCTGAGAGCTCTACGACGGGGGCAGCCAACTAGCTCGCGGTGAGCCCTTTTCGGAGCTCAAAATCGAACGTTTTCATCGGTTTCGGGCCACTTTTCTGCATTTGCTCTATTTTTCCGTCCCGGATCGTACGTCGTGAGCTGTTAAAAGGATGACAACCTTACTCGTGGCACATTAGAGGACCCTACAATGCGTCGATATCACGTCTTGCGAGGATGCTGCGTTGTTGAAGCGAATGGGTTTTCGTTAAGCCCATTGGGCCTTTTGAATGGGCCATATCTCTAGGCTGGGACTGTGAACCGTTAACACATAAAGGAATTGTGCCCTCAACATGACGGGCGCGATCATACCAGCACTAATGCACCGGATCCCATCAGAACTCCGAAGTTAAGCGTGCTTGGGCGAGAGTAGTACTAGGATGGGCAACCCCTTGGGAAGTCCTCGTGTTGCACCCCCCTTTTCAATTTTTTTTGCTCCGGTTAGGGTTGCCAAGATACTTTACCCACCACATTTCTATTATCGAATCCCACGGCACCTTGGGCAAGACAACTTCTCTTCACATGGAGGCTGGGCCCGCAAACCGGTGCCCATAACTTTTGATCCGTAAGGAGTTACGAGGCGCACAACATACCGTTGGAAAGCTATCTGAGAGCTCTACGACGGGGGCAGTAAGCTAGCTTGCTGTGCCCTTTTCGGAGCTCAAAATCATACATTTTCATTAGTTTCGGGCCACTTTTCTTCTTTTGCTCTGTTTTTCTGTCCCGGATGGTACGTCGTGAGCTGTTAAAAGGACGACAACCTTACTCGCGGCACATTAGAGGACCATACAATGCGTCGATATCACGTCTTGCGAGGGTACTGCGTTGTTGAAGTAGATGGGATGTCGTTAAGCCCATTGGGCCTTATGAATGGGCCATCTCTCAAGGCTGGGACTGTGAACCGTTAACACATAAAGGAATTGTGACATCAACATGACGGGAGCGTTCATACCAGCACTAATGCACCAGATCGCATCAGAACTCCGATGTTAAGCGTGCTTGGGCGAGAATAGTACAAGGATGGGTGACACCCTGGGAAGTCCTCGTGTTGCACCCCCCTTTTCAATTTTTTTTGCTCCGGTTAGGGATGCCAAGATACTTTATCCACCACATTTCTATTATCGAATCCCACGGCACCTTGGGCAAGACAACTTCTCTTCACGTGGAGGCTGGCCCCGCAAACCGGTGCCCATAACTTTTGATCCGTAAGGAGTTACGAGGCGCACAGCTTACCGTTGGAAAGCTCTCTGAGAGCTCTACGACGGGGGCAACTAGCTAGCTCGCTGTGCCCTTTTCGGAGCTCAAAATCGAACGTTTTCATCAGTTTCAGGCTAATTTTTTTCTTTTGCTCTATTTTTCCGTCGCGGATCGTACGCCGTGAGCTGTTAAAAGGACGACAACCTTACTCGCGGCACATTAGAGGACCCTACAATGCGTTGATATCACGTCTTGCGAGGATGCTGCATTGTTGAAGCGGATGGGTTGTCGTTAAGCCCATTGGGACTTTTGAATGGGCCATATCTCTAGGCTGGGACTGTGAACCGTTAACACATAAAGGAATTGTGCCCTCAACATGACGGGTGCGATCATACCAGCACTAATGCACCGGATCCCATCAGAACTCCGAAGTTAAGCGTGCCTGGGCGAGAGTAGTACTAGGATGGGTGACACCCTGGGAAGTCCTCGTGTTGCACCCCCCTTTTCAATTTTTTTTGCTCCTGTTAACGTTGCCAAGATACTTTACCCACCACATTTCTATTATCGAATCCCACGGTACCTTGGGCAAGACATCTTCGTTTCACGTAAAGACTGGGCCCGCAAACTGAGGCCATAGAGCTTGTGACCAGGTCTCCGTTGCTCCGGTACGCTTAACTTTTGATCCGTAAGGAGTAACGAGGCGCACAACATACCGTTGGAAAGCACTCAGAGAGCTCTAAGACGGGGGCAGCTTGCTAGCTCGCTGTGTCCTTTTCGGAGCTCAAAATCGAACATTTTCATCAGTTTCGGGCCACTTTTCTACCTTCGCTCTGTTTTTCCGTCCCAGATCGTACGTCGTGAGCTGTTAAAAGGACGACAACTTTACTCGCGGCACATTAGAGGACCCTACAATGCGTCGATATCATGTCTTGCGAGGATGCTGCGTTGTTGAAGCGAATGGGTTGTCGTTAAGCCCATTGGGCCTTTTGAATGGGCCATATCTCTAGGCTGGGACTGTGAACCGTTAACACATAAAGGAATTGTGCCCTCAACATGACGGGTGCGATCATACTAGCACTAGTGCACCGGATCCCAACAGAACTCCGAAGTTAAGCGTTCTTGGGCGTGAGTAGTACTAGGATGGGTGACACCCTGGGAAGTCCTCGTGTTGCACCCCTCTTTTCAATTTTTTTTGCTCCAATTAGGGTTCCCAAGATACTTTATCCACCACATTTCTACTATCGAATCCCAAGGCACCTTGGACAAGACAACTTCGCTTCACGTGCAGGCTGGGCCCACAAACCGGTGCCCATAACTTTTGATCCGTACGGAATTACGAGGCGCACAGCAAACCGTTGGAAAGCTCTCTGAGAGCTCTACGACGGGGGCAGCTAGCTAGCTCGCTGTGCCCTTTTCGGAGCTCAAAATCGAACGTTTTCATCAGTTTCGGGCCACTTTTCTTCTTTTGCTCTGTTTTTCCGTCCCGGATCGTACGTCGTGAGCTGTTGAAAGGACGACAACCTTACTCGCGGCACATTAGAAGACCCTACAATGCGTTGATATCACGTCTTGCGAGGATGCTGCGTTGTTGAAGCGGATGGGTTGTCGTTAAGCCCATTGCGCCTTTTGAATAGGCCATATCTCTAGGCTGGAACTGTGAACCGTTAACACATAAAGGAATTGTGCCCTCAACATGACGGGTGCGATCATACCAGCACTAATGCATCGGATCCCATCAGAACTCCGAAGTTAAGCGTGCTTGGGCGAGAGTAGTACTAGGATGGGTGACTCCCTAGGAAGTCCTCGTGTTGCACCCCCCTTTTCAATTTTTTTTGCTCCGGTTAGGGTTGCCAAGATACTTTACCCACCACATTTCTATTATCGAATCCCACGGTACCTTGGGCAAGACAACTTCTCTTCACGTGGAGGCCGGGCCCGCAAACCGAGGGCGTAGGGCTTGTGACCAGGTCTCCGTCGCTCTGGTGCCCATAACTTTTGATCTGTAGGGAGTTACGAGGCGCACAGGATACCGTTTGAAAGCTCTCTGAGAGGTCTACGACGGGGGCAGCTAGCTTGCTCGCTGTGCCCTTTTCGGAGCTCAATATCGAACATTTTCATCAGTTTCGGCTCACTTTTCTACTTTCGCTCTGTTTTTCCGTCCCGGATCGTACGTCGTGAGCTGTTAAATGGACGACAACCTTACTCGCGGCACATTAGAGGACCCTACAATGCGTCGATATAATGTCTTGCGAGGATGCTGCGTTGTTGAAGCGGATGGGTTGTCGTTATGCCCATTGGGCCTTTCGAATGGGCCATATCTCTAGGCTGGGACTGTGAACCGTTAACACATAAATGAATTGTGCCCTCAATAGGACTGGTGCGATCATACCACCACTAATGCACCGGATCCTATCAGAACTCCGAAGTTAAGCGTGCTTGGGCGGGAGTAATACTAGGATGGGTAACCCCCTGGGAAGACCTTGTGTTGCAGCCCCCCCTTTTCAATTTTTTTTCGTCCGGTTAGTGTTGCCAAGATACTTTACCCACCACATTTCTATTATCGAATCCCACGGCACCTTGGGCAAGACAACTTCTCTTCACGTAGAGGCTGGGCCCGCAAATCGGTTCCCATAACTTTTGATCTGTAAGGAGTTACGAGGCGCACAGCATACCGTTCGAAAGCTCTCTGAGAGCTCTACGACGGGGGCAGCCAACTAGCTCGCGGTGTGCCCTTTTTGGAGCTCAAAATCGAATGTTTTCATCTGTTTCAGGCCACTTTTCTTCTTTTGCTCTATTTTTCTGTCCCGGATCGTACGTCGTGCGCTGTTAAAAGGACGACAACCTTACTCGTGGCACATTAGAGTACCCTACAATGCGTCGATATCATGTCTTGCGAGGATGCTGCGTTGTAGAAGCGAATGGGTTGTCGTTAAGCCCATTGGGCCTTTTGAATGGGCCATATCTCTAGGCTGGGACTGTGAACCGTTAACACATAAAGGAATTGTGCCCTCAACATGACGGGTGCGATCATACCAGCACTAATGCACCGGATCCCATCAGAACTCCGAAGTTAAGCGTGCTCGGGCGAGAGTAGTACTAAGATGGGTGACCACTTGGGAAGTCCTCGTGTTGCACCCCCCTTTTCAATTTTTTTTGCTCCGGTTAGGGTTGCCAAGATAATTTACCCTCCACATTTCTATTATCAAATCCCACGGCACCTTGGGCAAGACAACTTCTCTTCACGTGGAGACTGGGCCCGCAAACCGGTGCCTATAACTTTTGATCCGTAAGGAGTTACGAGGCGCACAACATACAGTTGGAAAGCTCTCTGAGAGCTCTACGATGGGGCCAGCTACCTAGCTTGCTGGGCCCTTTTCGGAGCTCAAAATCGAACGTTTTCATCAGTTTCGGGCCACTTTTCTTCTTTTGCTCTGTTTTTCCGTCCCGGATCGTACGTCGTGAGCTGTTAAAAGGACGACAACCTTACTCGCGGCACATTAGAGGACCCTACAATGCGTCGATATCACGTCTTACGAGGATGCTGCGTTGTTGAAGCGGATGGGTTGTCGTTATGCCCATTGGGCCTTTTGAATGGGCCATATCTCTAGGCTGGGACTGTGAACCGTTAACACATAAAGGAATTGTGCCCTCAACATGACGGGTGCGATCATACCAGCACTAATGCACCGGATCCCATCAGAACTCCGATCTTTAGCGTGCTTGGGCGAGAGTAGTACTAAGATGGGTAACCCCCGGGGAAATCCTCGTGTTGCACCCCCCTTTTCAATTTTTTTTGCTCCGGTTGGGGTTGCCAAAATACTTTATCCACCACATTTCAATTATCGAATCCCTCTACACCTTGGGCAAGACAACTTCTCTTCACGTGGAGGCTGGGCCCGCAAACCGGTGCCCATAACTTTTGATCCGTAAGGAATTACGAGGCGCACAGCAAACCGTTGAAAAGCTCTCTGAGAGCTCTACGACGGGGGCAGCTAGCTAGCTCGCTTTGCCCTTTTCGGAGCTCAAAATCGAACGTTTTCATCAGTTTCGGGCCACTTTTCTTCCTTTTCTCTGTTTTTCCATCCCGGATCGTACATCGTGAGCTGTTAAAAGGACGACAACCTTACTCGCGGCACATTAGCGGACCCTACAATGCGTCGATATCACGACTTGCGAGGATGCTGCGTTGTTGAAGCGGATGGGTTGTCGTTAAGCCCATTGGGCCTTTTGAATGAGTCATATCTCTAGGCTGGGACTGTGAACCGTTAACACATAAAGGAATTGTGCCCTCAACATGACGGGTGCGATCATACCAGCACTAATGCACCGGATCCCATCAGAACTCCGAAGTTAAGCGTGCTTGGGCGAGAGTAGTACTAGGATGGGTGACTCCTTGGGAAGTCCTCGTGTTGCACCCCCCTTTTCAATTTTTTTTTGCTCCGGTTAGGAGTGCGAAGGTACTTTACCCACCATATTTCAATTATCGAATCCCACAGTACCTTGGGCAAGACAACTTCTCTTCACGTGGAGTCTGGGCCCGCAAACCGAGGGCGTAGGCCTTGTGCCCGGCTCTCCGTTGCTCCGGTGCCCATAACTTTTGATCCGTAAGGAGTTACGAGGCGCACAACATACAGTTGGAAAGCTCTCTGAGAGCTCTACGACGGGGGCAGCTAGCTAGCTCACTGTGCCCTTTTCGGAGCTCAAAATCGAACGTTTTCATCAATTTCGGGCCACTTTTCTTCTTTCGCTCTGTTTTTCCGTCCCGGATCGTACGTCGTGAGCTGTTAAAAGGACGACAACTTTACTCGCGGCACATTAGAGGACCCTACAATGTGTCGATATCACGTCTTGCGAGGATGCTGCGTTGTTGAAGCGGATGGGTTGTCGTTATGACCATTGGGCCTTTTGAATGGGCCATATCTCTAAGCTGGGACTGTGAACCGTTAACACATAAAGGAATTGTGCCCTCAATAGGACTGGTGCGATCATACCAGCACTAATGCATGGGATCCCATCAGAACTCCGAAGTTAAGCGTGTTTGGGCGAGAGTAGTACTAGGATCGGTGACCCCCTTGGAAGTCCTTGTGTTGCGCCCCCCTTTTCAATTTTTTTTGCTCCGGTTACGGTTGCCAAGATACTTTATCCACCACATTTTATTATCGAATCCCACGGCAGCTTGGGCAAGACAACTTCTCTTAACGTAGAGGCTGGGCCCGCAAACCGGTGCCCATAACTTTTGATCTGTAAGGAGTTACGAGGCGCACAGCATACCGTTGGAAAGCTCTCTGAGAGCTCTACGACGGGGGCAGCCGACTAGCTCGCGGTGTGCCCTTTTCGGAGCTCAAAATCGAACGTTTTCATCGGTTTCGGGCCACTTTTCTACTTTTGCTCTATTTTTCCGTCCCGGATCATACGTGGTGAGCTGTTAAAAGGACGACAACCTTACTTGTGATACATTAGAAGCCCATACAATGCGTCGATATCGCGTCTTGCGAGGATACTGCGTTGTTGAAGCGAATGGGTTGTCGTTAAGCCCATTGGGCCTTTTGATAGGGCCATATCTCTAGGCTGGGACTGTGAACCGTTAACACATAAAGGAATTGTGCCCTCAACATGACGGGTGCGATCATACCAACACTCATGCACCGGATCCCATCAGAACTCCCAAGTTAAGCGTGCTTGGGCGAGAGTAGTACTAGGATGGGTGACCACTTGGGAAGTCCTCGTGTTGCACCCCCCTTTTCAATTTTTTTTTGCTCCGGTTAGGGTTGCCAAGATAATTTACCCTCCACATTTCTATTATCAAATCCCACGGCACCTTGGGCAAGACAACTTCTCTTCACATGGAGGCTGGGCCCGCAAACCGGTGCCCATAACTTTTGATCCGTAAGGAGTTACGAGGCGCACAACATACCGTTGGAAAGCTCTCCGAGAGCTCTACGATGGGGGCAGCAAGCTACCTCGCTGTGCCCTTTTCGCAGCTCAAAATCGAACGTTTTCATCAGTTTCGGGCCACTTTTCTTCTTTTGCTCTGTTTTTTCGTCCCGGATCGTACTTCGTGAGCTGTTAAAAGGACGACAACCTTACTCGCGGCACATTAAAGGACCCTACAATGCGTCGATATCACGTCTAGCGAGGATGCTGCGTTGTTGAAGCGGATGGGTTGTCGTTAAGCCCATTGGGCCTTTTCAATGGGCCATATCTCTAGGCTGGGACTGTGAACCGTTAACACATAAAGGAATTGTGCCCTCAACATGACGGGTGCGATCATACCAGCCCTAATTTACCAGAACCCATCAGAACTCCGAAGTTAAGCGTGCTTGGGCGAGAGTAGTACTAGGATGGGTGACCCCCTGGGAAGTCCACGAGTTGCACCCCCCTTTTCAATTTTTTTTGCTCCGGTTAGGGTTCCCAAGATACTTTACCCACCACATTTTTATTATCGAATCCAACGACACCTTGGGCAAGACAACTTCTCTTCACGTGGAGGCTGGGCCCGCAAACCGGTGCCCATAACTTTTGATCCGAAAGGAATTACGAGGCGCACAGCAAACCGTTGGAAAGCTCTCTGAGAGCTCTACGACGGGGGCAGCTAGCTAGCTCGCTGTGCCCTTTTCGGAGCTCAAAATCGAACGTTTTCATCAGTTTCGGGCCACTTTTCTTCCTTTGCTCTGTTTTTCCGTCCCGGATCGTACGTCGTGAGCTGTTAAAAGGACGACAACCTTACTCGCGGCACATTAGAGGACTCTACAATGCGTCGATATCACGTCTTGCGAGGATGCTGCGTTGTTGAAGCGGATGGGTTGTCGTTAAGCCCATTGGGCCTTTTGAATGGGCCATATCTCTAGGCTGGGACTGTGAACCGTTAACACATAAAGGAATTGTGCCCTCAACATGACGGGTGCGATCATACCAGCACTAATGCACCGGATCCCATCAGAACTCCGAAGTTAAGCGTGCTTGGGCGAGAGTAGTACTAGGATGGGTGACTCCTTGGGAAGTTCTCGTGTTGCACCCCCCTTTTCAATTTCTTTTGCTCCGGTTAGTGTTGCCAAGATACTTTATCCACCGCATTTCTATTATCGAATCCCACGGCACCTTGGGCAAGACAACTTCGCTTCACGTGGAGTCTGGGCCCGCAAACCGAGGCCGTAGGGCTTGTGACCAGGTCTCCGTCGCTCCGGCACCCATAACTTTTGATCCGTAAGGAGTTACAAGGCGCACAGCAAACCATTGGAAAGCTCTCTGAGAGCTCTACGACGGGGGCAGCTAGCTAGCTTGCTGTGCCCTTTTCGGAGCTCAAAATCGAACGTTTTCATCAGTTTCGGGCCACTTTTCTACTTTCGCTCTGTTTTTCCGTCCCGGATCGTACGTCGTGAGTTGTTAGAAGGACGACAACCTTACTCGCGGCACATTAGAGGACCCTACAATGCGTCGATATCACGTCTTACGAGGATGCTGCGTTGTTGAAGCGGATGGGTTGACGTTAGGCCCATTGGGCCTTCTGAATGGGCCATCTCTCTAGGCTGGGACTATGAACCGTTAACACATAAAGGAATTGTGCCATCAACATGACGGGTGCAATCATACCAGCACTAATGCACCGGATCCCATCAAAACTCTGAAGTTAAGCGTGTTTGGGCGAGAGTAGTACTAGGATGGGTGACCCCCTGGGAAATCCCTGTGTTGCACCCCCCTTTTCAATTTTTTTTTCCTTCGGTTAGGGTTGCCAAGATACTTTATCCACCACAATTCTATTATCGAATCCCACGCCACCTTGGGCAAGACAACTTCGCTTCACGTAGAGGCTGCGCCCGCAAACCGGTGCCCATAACTTTTGATCTGTAAGGAGTTACGAGGCGCACAGCCTACCGTTGGAAAGCTCTCTGAGAGCTCTACGACGGGGGCAGCCGACTAGCTCGCGGTGTGCCCTTTTCGGAGCTCAAAATCGAACGTTTTCATCTGTTTCGGTCCACTTTTCTACTTTTGCTCTATTTTTCCGTCCCGGATCGTACGTCGTGAGCTGTTAAAAGGATGACTACCTTACTCGTGGCACATTAGAGGACCCTACAATGCGTCGATATCATGTCTTGCGAGGATGCTGCGTTGTTGAAGCGAATGGGTTGTCGTTAAGCCCATTGGGCCTTTTGATAGGGCCATATCTCTAGGCTGGGACTGTGAACCGTTAACACATAAAGGAATTGTGCCCTCAACATGACGGGTGCGATCATACCAGCACTAATGCACCGGATCCCATCAGAACTCCCAAGTTAAGCGTGCTTGGGCGAGAATAGTACTAGGATGGGGGACCACTTGGGAAGTCCTCGTGTGGCACCCCCCTTTTCAATTTTTTTTTGCTCCGGTTAGGGTTGCCAAGATAATTTACCCTCCACATTTCTATTATCAAATCCCACGGCACCTTGGGCAAGACAACTTCTCTTCACATGGAGGCTGGGCCCGCAAACCGGTGCCCATAACTTTTGATCCGTAAGGACTTACGAGGAGACAACAAACCGTTGGAAAGCTCTCCGAGAGCTCTACGACGGGGGCAGCAAGCTGGCTCGCTGTGCCCTTTTCGGAGCTCAAAATCGAACGTTTTCATCAGTTTCGGGCCACTTTTCTTCTTTTGCTATGTTTTTCCGTCCCGGATCGTACGTCGTGAGCTGTTAAAAGGACGACAACCTTACTCGCGGCACATTAGAAGACCCTACAATGCGTCGAAATCACGTCTTTCGAGGATGCTACGTTGTCGAAGCGGATGGGTTGTCGTTAAGCCCATTGGGCCTTTTGAATGGGCCATATCTCTAGGCTGGGACTGTGAACCGTTAACACATAAAGGAATTGTGCCCTCAACATGACGGGTGCGATCATACCAGCCCTAATGCACCGGATCCCATCAGAACTCCGAAGTTAAGCGTGCTTGGGCGAGAGTAGTACTAGGATGGGTGACCCCCTGGGAAGTCCTAGTGTTGCACCCCTCTTTTCAATTTTTTTTGCTCCGGTTAGGGTTGCCAAGATACTTTACCCACCACATTTCTATTATCGAATCCCACGGCACCTTGGGCAAGACAACTTCTCTTCACGTGTAGGCTGGGCCAGCAAACCGAGGGCGTAGGGCTTGTGACCAGGTCTCTGTCGCTCCGGTGCCCATAACTTTTGATCTTTAAGTAGTTACGAGGCGCACAGCATACCGTTGGAAAGCTCACTGAGAGCTCTACGATGAGGGTAGCCAGCTAACTTGAGGTGTGCCCTTTTCAGAGCTCAAAATCGAACGTTTTCATCAGTTTCGGGCCACTTTTCTTCTTTTGCTCTGTTTTTCCGTCCCGGATCGTACGTCATGAGCTGTTAAAAGGACGACAACCTTACTCGCGGCACATTAGAGGACCCTACAATGCGTCGATATCACGTCTTGCGAGGATGCTGCGTTGTTTAAGCGGATGGGTTGTCGTTAAGCCCATTGGGCCTTTTGAATGGGCCATATCTCTAGGCTGGGACTGTGAACCGTTAACACATAAAGGAATTGTACCCTCAACATGACGTGTGCGATCATACCAGCACTAATGCACCGGATCCCATCAGAACTCCGAAGTTAAGCGTGCTTGGGCGATAGTAGTACTAGGATGGGTGACCCCCTGGGAAGTCCTCGTGTTGCACCCCCCTTTTCAAATTTTTTTGCTCCGGTTAGCGTTGCCAAGATACTTTACCTACCACATTTCTATTATCGAATCCCACGGCACCTTGGGCAAGACAACTTCTCTTCACGTGGAGGCTGGGCCCGCAAACCGGTGCCCATAACTTTTGATCCGTAAGGAGTTACGAGGCGCACAGCATACCGTTGGAAAGCTCTCTGAGAGCTCTACGACGGGGGGAGCCTGCTAGCTCGCTGTTCCCTTTTCGTAGCTCAAAATCGAACGTATTCATCAGTTTCGTGCCACTTTTCTTCTTTTGCTATGTTTTTCCGTCCCGGATCGTACGTCGTTAGCTGTTAAAAGGATGACAACCTTACTCGCGGCACATTAGAGGACCCTACAATGCGTCGATATCACGTCTTGCGAGGATGCTGCGTTGTTGAAGCGGATGGGTTGTCGTTAAGCCCATTGGGCCTTTTGAATGGGCCATATCTCTAGGCTGGGACTGTGAACCGTTAACACATAAAGGAATTGTGCCCTCAACATGACGGGTGCGATCATACCAGCACTAATGCACCGGATCCCATCAGAACTCCAAAGATAAGCGTGCTTGGACGAGAGGAGGACTAAGATGGGTGACCCCATGGGAAGTCCTCGTGTTGCACCCCCCTTTTCAATTTTTTTTGCTCCGGTTAGGGTTGCCAAGATATTTTACCCACCACATTTCTATTATCAAATCCCACTGCACCTTGGGCAAGACAACTTATCTTCACGTGGAGGCTGGGCCCGCAAACCGAGGGCGTAGGGCTTGTGACCAGGTCTCCGTCGCTCCGGTGCCCATAACTTTTGATCTGTAAGTAGTTACGAGGCGCACAACATACCGTTGGAAAGCTCTCTAAGAGCTCTACGACGAGGGCAGCCAGCTAGCTCATGGTGTGCCCTTTTCGGAGCTCGAAATCGAAGGTTTTCATCAGTTTCGAGCCACTTTTCTTCTTTTGCTTTGTTTTTCCGTCCCGGATCGTACGTCGTGAGCTGTTAAAAGGACGACAACCTTACTCGCGGCACATTAGAGGACCCTACAATGCGTCTATATCACGTCTTGCGAGGATGATGCGTTGTTGAAGCGGATGGGTTGTCGTTAAGCACATTGGGCCTTCTGAATGGGCCATATCTCTAGGCTGCGACTATGAACCGTTAACCCTGAAGGAATTGTGCCCTCAACATGACGGGTGCGATCATACCAGCACTAATGCACCGGATCCCATCAGAACTCCAAAGTTAAGCGTGCTTGGGCGAGAGTAGTACAAGGATGGGTTATCCTTTGGGAAGTCCTCGTGTTGCACCCCCCTTTTCAATTTTTTTTGTCCCGGTTAGGCTTGCCAAGATGCTTTACCCACCAGATTTCTATTATTGAATCCCACGGCACCTTGGGCAAGACAACTTCTCTTCATGTGGAGGCTGGGCCCGCAAACCGAGGGCGTAGGGCTTGTGACTAGGTCTCCTTCGCTCCGGTGCCCATAACTTTTGATCTGTAAGGAGTTACGAGGCGCATTGCATACCGTTGGAAAGCTCTCTGAGAGCTCTACGACGGGGGCAGCCAGCTCGCATGTTGTGACCTTTTCAGAGCTCAAAATCGAACGTTTTCATCAGTTTCGGGCCACTTTTCTTCTTTTGCTCTGTTTTTCCGTCCCGGATCGTACGTCGAGAGCTGTTAAAAGGACGACAACCTTACTCGCGGCACATTAGAGGACCCTACAATGCGTCGATATCACGTCTTGCGAGGATGCTGCGTTGTTGAAGCGGATGGGTTGTCGTTAAGCCCATTGGGCCTTTTGAATGGGCCATATCTCTAGGCTGGGACTGTGAACCGTTAACACATAAAGGAATTGTGCCCTCAACATGACGGGTGCAATCATACCAGCACTAATGCACCGGATCCCATCAGAACTCCGAAGTTAAGCGTGCTTGGGCGATAGTAGTACTAGGATGGGTGACCCCCTGGGAAGGCCTCGTTTTGCACCCCCCATTTTCAATTTTTTTTGCTCCGGTCAGGGTTGCCAAGATACTTTACCCACCACATTTCTATTATCGAATCCCACGGCACCTTGGGCAAGACAACTTCTCTTCACGTGGAGGCTGGGCCCGCAAACCGAGGGCGTAGGGCATGTGACCAGGTCTCGGTCGCTCCGGTGCCCATAACTTTTGATCCGTAAGGAGTTACGAGGCGCACAGCAAACCGTTGGAAAGCTCTCTGAGAGCTCTACGACGAGGGCAGCAAGCTAGCTCGCTTTGCCCTTTTCAGAGCTCAAAATCGAACGTTTTCATCAGTTTCAGGCCACTTTTCTACTTTTGCTCTGTTTTTCCATCCCGGATCGTACGTCGTGAGCTGTTAAAAGGACGACAACCTTACTCGCGACACATTAGAGGACCCTACAATGCGTCGATATCACGTCTTACGAGGATGCTGCGTTGTTGAAGCGGATGGGTTGTCGTTAAGCCCATTGGGCCTTTTGAATGGGCCATATCTCTAGGCTGGGACTGTGAACCGTTAACACATAAAGGAATTGTGCCCTCAACTTGACGGGTGCGATCATACCAGCACTAATGCACCGGATCCCATCAGAACTCCGAAGTTAAGCGTGCTTGGGCGAGAGTAGTACTAGGATGCGTGACCCCCAGGGAAGTCCTCGTGTTGTACCCCCCTTTTCAATTTTTTTTGCTCCGGTTAGGGTTGCCAAGATACTTTACCCACCACATTTCTATTATCGAATCCCACGGCACCTTGGGCAAGACAACTTCTCTTCACGTGGAGGCTGGGCCCGCAAACCGGTGCCCATAACTTTTGATTCGTAAGGAGTTACGAGGCGCACAACATACCGTTTGAAAGCTCTCTGAGAGCTCTACGACGGGGGTAGCCAGCTAGCTCACAGTGTGCCTTTTCGGAGCTCAAAATCGAACGTTTTCATCAGTTTCGGGCCACTTTTCTACTTTTGCTCTGTTTTTCCGTCCCGGATCGTACGTCGTGAGCTGTTAAATGGACGACAACCTTACTCGTGGCACATTAGAGGACCCTACAATGCGTCGATATCACGTCTTGCAAGGATGCTGCGTTGTTGAAGCATATGGGTTGTCGTTAAGCCCATTGGGCCTTTTGAATGGGCCATATCTCTAGACTGGGACTGTGAACCGTTAACACATAAAGGAATTGTACCCTCAACATGACGGGTGCGATCATACATGCACTAATGCACCGGATCCCATCAGAACTTCGAAGTTAAGCGTGCTTGGGCGAGAGTAGTACTAGGATGGGTGACCACCTGGGAAGTCCTCGTGTTGCACCCCCCTTTTCAATTTTTTTTGCTCCGGTTAGGGTTGCCAAGATACTTTACCCACCACATTTCTATTATCGAATCCCACGGCACCTTGGGCTAGACAACTTCTCTTCACGTGGAGGCTGGGCCCGCAAACCGAGGGCGTAGGGATTGTGACCAGGTCTCCGTCGCTACGGTGCCCATAACTTTTGATCCGTAAGGAGTTACGAGGCGCACACCATACCGTTGGAAAGCTCTCTGAGAGCTCTACGACGGGGGCAGCGAGCTAGCTCACTGTGCCCTTTTCAGAGCTCAAGATCGAACGTTTTCATCAGTTTCGGGCTATTTTACTTCTTTTGCTCTGTTTTTCCGTCCCGGATCGTACGTCGTGTGCTGTTAAAAGGACGACAACCTTACTCGCGGCAGATTAGAGGACCCTACAATGCGTCGATATCACGTCTTGCGAGGATGCTGCGTTGTTGAAGCGGATTGGTTGTCGTTAAGCCCATTGGGCCTTTTGAATGGGCCATCTCTCTAGGCTTGGGCTGTGAACCGTTAACACATAAAGGAACTGTGCCCTCAACATGACCGGTGCGATCATACCAGCACTAATGCACCGGATTCGATCAGAACACCTAACTTAAGTGTGCTTGGACGAGAGTAGTACAAGGATGGGTGACCCCCTGGCAAGTCCTCGTGTTGCACCACCATTTTCAATTTTTTTTGCTCCGGTTAGGGTTGCCAAGATACTTTATCCACCACATTTCTATTATCGAATCCCACGGCACCTGGGCAGGACAACTTCTCTTCACGTGGAGGCTGGGCCCGCAAACTGGTGCCCATAACTTTTGATCCGTAAGGAGTTACGAGGCGCACAGCAAACCGTTGGAAAGCTCTCTGAGAGCTCTACGACGGGGGCAGCTAGCTAGTTTGCTTTGCCCTTTTCGGAGCTCAAAATCGAGCGTTTTCATCAGTTTCGGGCCACTTTTCTTCTTTTGCTCTATTTTTCCGTCCCGGATCGCACGTCGTGAGGTGTTAAAAGGACGACAACCTTACTGGCGGCACATTAGAGGACCCTACAATGCGTCGATATCACGTCTTGCGAGGATGCTGCGTTGTTGAAGCAGTTGGGTTGTCGTTAAGCTAATTGGGCCTTTTGAATGGGCCATATCTCTAGGCTGGGACTGTGAACCGTTAACACATAAAGGAATTGTGCCCTCAACATGACGGGTGCGATCATACCAGCACTAATGCACCGGATCCCATCAGAACTCCAAACTTAAGCGTGCTTGGGCGAGAGTAGTACCAGGATGGGAGAGCCCTTGGGGAGGCCTCGTGGTGCCCCCCCGTTTCCATTTTTTTTGCTCCGGTTAGGGTTGCCAAGATACTTTACCCACCACATTTCTATTATCGAATCCCACGGCACCTTGGGCAAGACAACTTCTCTTGTCGTGGAGGCTGGGCCCGCAAACCGGAGCCCATAACTTTTGATCCGTAAGGAGTTACGAGGCGCACAGCATGCTGTTGGAAAGCTCTCTGAGAGCTCTACCACAGGGGCAGAAAGCTAGCTTGCTGTGCCTTTTTCGGAGCTCAAAATCGAACTTTTTCCTCAGTTTCGGGCCACTTTTCTTCTTTTGCTCTGTTTTTTCGTCCCGGATCGTACGTCGTGAGCTGTTAAAAGGACGACAACCTTACTCGCGGCACATTAGAGGACCCTACAATGCGTCGATATCACGTCTTGCGAGGAATCTGCGTTGTTGAAGCGGATGGGTTGTCGTTAAGCCCATTGGGCCTTTTGAATGGGCCATATCTCTAGGCTGGGACTGTGAACCGTTAACACATAAAGGAATTGTGCCCTCAACATGACGGGTGCTATCATACCAGCACTAATGCACTGGATCCCATCAGAACTCCGAAGTTAAGCGTGCTTGGGCGAGAGTAGTACCAGGATGGGTGACCCCCTAGGAAGTCCTCGTGTTGTACCCCCTCTTTTCAATTTTTGTTGCCCCGGTTAGGGTTGCCAAGATATTTTATCCACCACATTTCTATTATCGAATCCCACGGCTCCTTGGGCAAGACTACTTCTCTTCACGTGGAGGCTGGGCCCGCAAACCGGTGCCCATAACTTTTGATCCGTAAGGAGTTACGAGGCGCACAGCATACCGTTGGAAAGCTCTCTGAGAGCTCTACGACGGGGGCAGCAAGCTAGCTCGCTATGCCCTTTTTGGAGCTCAAAATCGAACGTTTTCATCAGTTTCGGGCCACTTTTCTTCTTTTGCTCTGTTTTTCCGTCCCGGATCGTACGTCGTGAGCTGTTAAAAGGACGACAACCTTACTCGCGGCACATTAGAGGACCCTCCAATGCGTCGATATCACGTCTTGCGAGGATGCTGCGTTGTTGAAGCGGATGGGTTGTCGTTAAGCCCATTGGGCCTTTTGAATGGGCCATATCTCTAGGCTGGGACTGTGAACCGTTAACACATAAAGGAATTGTGCCCTCAACATGACGGGTGCGATCATACCAGCACTAATGCACCGGATCCCATCAGAACTCCGAAGTTAAGCGTGCTTGGGCGAGAGTAGTACTAGGATGGGTGACCCCCTGGGAAGTCCTCGTGCTGTACCCCCTTTTCAATTTTTTTTGCTCTGATTAGGGTTGCCAAGATACTTTACCCACCACATTTCTATTATCGATTCCCACGGTACCTTGGGCAAGACAACTTCTCTTTACGTGGAGGATGGGCCCGCAAACCGAGGGCGTAGGGCATGTGACCAGGTCTCCGTCGCTCCGGTGCCCATAACTTTTGATCCGTAAGCAGTTACGAGCCGCACAGCAAGCCGTTGGAAAGCTCTCTGAGAGCTCTACGATGGGGGTAGCTAGCTAGCTCGCTATGCCCTTTTCGGAGCACAAAATCGAACTTTTTCATCAATTTCGGGCAACTTTTCTTCTTTTGCTCTGTTTTTCCGTCCCGGATCGTACGTCGTGAGCTGTTAAAAGGACGACAACCTTACTTGCGGCACATTAGAGGACCCTACAATACGTCGATATCACATCTTACGAGGATGCTGCGTTGTTGAAGCGGATGAGTTGTCGTTAACCTCATTGGCCTTTTTGACTGGGCCATCTCTTTAGGCTGGGACTGTGCACCGTTAACACATAAAGGAATTGTGCCCTCAACATGACGGGTGCGATCATACCAGCACTAATGCACCGGATCCCATCAGAACTCCGAAGTTAAGCGTGCTAGGGCGAGAGTAGTACTAGGATGGGTGACCCCCTGGGAAGTCCTCGTGTTCCACCCCCCTTTTCAATTTTTTTTGCTCCGCTTAGGGTTGCCAAGATACTTTACCCACAACATTTCTATTATCAAATCGTACGGCACCTTGGGCAAGACAACTTCTCTTCACGTGGAGGCTGGGCCCGCAAACCGAGGGCGTAGGGCTTGTGACCAGGTCTCCGTCGCTCCGGTGCCCATAACTTTTGATCCGTAAGGAGTTACGAGGCGCACAGCATACCGTTGGAAAGCTCTCTGAGAGCTCTACGACGGGGGCTGCTATCTAGCTCGCTCTGCCCTTTTCGGAGCTCAAAATCGAACGTTTTCATCAGTTTCGGGCCACTTTCCTTCTTTTGCTATGTTTTTCCGTCCCGGATCGTACGTCGTGAGCTATTAAAAGGACGACAATCTTACTCGTGGCACATTAGAGGACCCTACAATGCGTCGATATCACGTCTTGCGAGGATGCTGCGTTGTTGAAGCGGATGGGTTGTCGTTAAGCCCATTGGGCCTTTTGAATGGGCCATATCTCTAGGCTGGGACTGTGAACAGTTAACACATAAAGGAATTGTGCCCTCAACATGACGGGTGCGATCATACCAGCACCAATGCACCGGAGCCCATCAGAACTCCGAAGTTAAGCGTGCTTGGGCGAGGGTAGTACTATGATGGGTGACCCCCTGGGAAGTCCTCGTGTTGCACCCCTCTTTTCAATTTTTTTTCCTCTGGCTAGGGTTGCCAAGATACTTTATCCACCATATTTCTATAATCGAATCCCACGGAACGTTGGGCAAGAAAACTTCACTTCCCGTGGAGGCTGGGCCCGCAAACCGAAGGCGTAGGGCTTGTGACCAGGTCTCCGTCGCTCCGGTGACTATTACTTTTGATCCGTAAGGAGTTACGAGGCGCACAGCAAATCGTTGGAAAGCTCTCTGAGAGCTCTATGACGGGGGCAGCTAGCTAGCTTGCTGTGCCCTTTTCCGAGCCCAAAATCGAACGTTTTCATTAGTTTCGGGCAACTTTTCTTCTTTTGCTCTGTTTTTCCGTCCCGGATCGTACGTCGTGAGCTGTTAAAAGGACGACAACCTTACTCACGGCACATTAGAGGACCTTACAATGCATCGATATCACGTCTTGCGAGGATGCTGCATTATTGAAGCGGATGGGTTGTCGTTAAGCCCATTGGGCCTTTTGAATGGGCCATATCTCTAGGCTGGGACTGTGAACCGTTAACACATAAAGGAATTGTGCCCTCAACATGACGTGTGCGATCATACCAGCACTAATGCACCGCATCCCGTAAGAACTCCGAAGTTAAGCGTGCTTGGACGAGAGAAGTACTAGGAGGGGAGTCCCCCTGGGAGGACCTCGTGGTGCACCCCCCTTTTCAATTTTTTTTGCTTCGGTTAGGGTTGCCATGATACTTTACCCACCACATTTCTATTATCGAATCCCACAGCACCTTGGGCAAGACAACTTCTCTTCACGTGGTGGTTGGGCCCGCAAACCGAGGGCGTAGGGCTTGTGACCAGGTCTCCGTCGCTCCGGTGCCCATAACCTTTGATCCGAAAGGAGTTACGAGGCGCACAGCAAACCATTGGAAAGCTCTCTGAGAGCTCTACGACGGGGGCCGCGAACTAGCTTGCTGAGCCCTTTTCGGAGCTCAAAATCGAACGTTTTCATTAGTTTCGGGCCACTTTTCTTCTTTTGCTCTATTTTTCCGTCCCGGATCGTACGTCGTGTGCTGTTAAAAGGACGACAACCATACTCGCGGCACATTAGAGGACCCTAGAATGAGTCGATATCACGTCTTGCGAGGATGCTGCGTTGTTGAAGCGGATAGGTTGTCTTTAAGCCCATTGGGCCTTTTGAATGGGCCGTATCTCTAGGCTGGGACTGTGAACCGTTAACACATAAAGGAATTGTGCCCTCAACATGACGGGTGCGATCATACCAGCACTAATGCACCGGATCCCATCAGAACTCCGAAGTTAAGCGTGCTTGGGCGAGAGTAGTACTAGGAAGGGTGACCCCCTGGGAAGTCCTCGTGTTGCACCCCCCTTTTCAATTTTTTTTGCTCCGGTTAGGGTTGCCAAGATACTTTCCCCCCCACATTTCTATTATCGAATCCCACGGCACCTTGGGCAAGACAACTTCTCTTCACGTGGAGGCTGGGCCCGCAAACCGGTGCCCATAACTTTTGATCCGTAAGGAGTTACGAGGCGCACAGCATACCGTTGGAAAGCTCTCTGAGAGCTCTACGACGGGGGCAGCTAGCTAGCTTGCTTTGCCCTTTTCGGAGCTGAAAATCGAACCTTTTCATTAGTTTCGGGCCACTTTTCTTCTTTTGCTCTGTTTTTCCGTCCCGAATCGTAAGTCGTGAGCTGTTAAAAGGACGACAACCTTACTCGCGGCACATTAGAGGACCCTACAATGCGTCGATATCACGTCTTGCGAGGATGCTGCGTTGTTGAAGCGGATGGGTTGTCGTTAAGCCCATTGGGCCTTTTAAATGGGCCTTAACTCTAGGCTGGGACTGTGAACCGTTAACACATAAAGAAATTGTGCCCTCAACATGACGGGTGCGATCATACCAGCACTAATGCACCGGATCTCATCAGAACTCCGAAGTTAAGCGTGCTTGAGCGAGAGTAGTACTAGGATGGGTGACCCTCTGAGAAGTCCTCGTGTTGCACCCCCCTTTTCAATTTTTTTTGCTCCGGTTAGGGTTGCCAATATACTTTACCCACCACATTTCTATTATCGAATCCCACGGCACCTTGGGCAAGATAGTTTTTCTTCACGTGGGGGCTGGGCCCGCAAACCGAGGGCGTAGGGCTTGTGACCAGGTCTCCGAAGCTCCGGTGCCCATAACTTTTGATCCGTAAGGAGTTATGAGGCGCACAGCAAACCGTTGGAAATCTCTCTGAGAGCTCTACGACGGGGGCAGCTAGCTAGCTCGCTCTGCCCTTTTTGGAGCTCAAAATCGAACATTTTCATCAGTTTCAGGCCACTTTTCTTCTTTTGCTCTGTTTTTCCGTCCCAGATCGTACGTCGTGAGCTGTTAAAAGGACGACAACCTTACTCGCGGCACATTAGAGGACCCAACAATGCGTCGATATCACGTCTTGCGAGGATGATGCGTTGTTGAAGCGGATGGGTTTTCGTTAAGCCCATTGGGCCTTTTGAATGGGTCATATCTCTAGGCTGGGACTGTGAACCGTTAACACATAAAGGAATTGTGCCCTCAACATGACGGGTGCGATCATACCAGCACTAATGCACCGGATCCCATCAGAACTCCGAAGTTAAGCGTGCTTGGGCGAGAGTAGTACTAGGATGGGTGACCCCCTGGGAAGTTCTCGTGTTGCACCCCCCTTTTCATTTTTTTTTGCTCCGGTTAGGGTTGCCAAGATACTTTACCCACCACATTTCTATTATCGAATCCCACGGCACCTTGGGCAAGACAACTTCTCTTCACGTGGAGGCTGGGCCCGCAAACCGAGGGCGTAGATCTTGTGACCAGGTGTCCGTCGCACCGGTGCCCATAACTTTTGATCCGTAAGGAGTTACGAGGCACAAAACAAACCGTTGGAAAGCTCTCTGAGAGCTCTACGACAGGGGCAGCCAGCTAGCTCGTTGTGCACTTTTCCGAGCCCAAAATTGAACGTTTTCATCAGTTTCGAGCCTCTTTTCTTCTTTTGCTATGTTTTCCCGTCCCGGATCGTACGTCGTGAGCTGCTAAAAGGACCACAACCTTACTCACGGCATATTAGAGGACCCTACAATGCGTCGATATCACGTCTTGCGAGGATGCTGCATTGTTGAAGTGGATGGGATGTCTTTAAGCCCATTGGGCCTTTTGAATGGGCCATATCTCTAGGATGGGACTGTGAACCGTTAACATATAAAGGAATTGTGCCCTCAACATGACGGGTGCAATCATACCAGCACTAATGCACCGGATCCCATCAGAACTCCGAAGTTAAGCGTGCTTGGACGAGAGTAGTACTAGGATGGGTGACCCCATGGGAAGTCCTCGTGTTGCACCCCCTTTTCAATTTTTTTTGCTTCGGTTAGGGTTGCCAAGATACTTTACCCACCACATTTCTATTATCGAATCCCACGGCACCTTGGGCAAGACAACTTCTCTTCACGTGGAGGCTGGGCCCGCAAACCGAGGGCGTAGGGCTTGTGACCAGGTCTCCGTCGCTCCGGTGCCCATAACTTTTGATCCGAAAGGAGTTACGAGGCGCACAGCAAACCGTTGGAAAGCTCTCTGAGAGCTCTACGACGGGGGCAGCCAGCTAGCTCGCTGTGCCCTTTTCGGAGCTCAAAATCGAACGTTTTGATCAGTTTCGGGCCACTTTTCTTCTTTTGCTCTATTTTTCCGTCCCGGATCGTACGTCGTGAGCTGTTAAAAGGACAACAACCTTACTCGCGGCACATTAGAGGACACTACAATGCGTCGATATCACGTCTTGCGAGGATGCTGCGTTGTTGAAGCGGATGGGTTGTCGTTAAGCCCATTGGGCCTTTTGAATGAGCCATATCTCTAGGCTGGGACTGTGAACCGTTAACACATAAAGGAATTGTGCCCTCAACATGACGGGTGCGATCATACCTGCACTAATGCACCGGATCCCATCAGAACTCCGAAGTTAAGCGTGGTTGGGCGGGAGTAGGACTAGGATGGGTGACCCCCTGGGAAGTTCTCGTGTTGCACCCCCCTTTTCAATTTTTTTTGCTCCGGTTAGGGTTGCCAAGATACTTCACCCACCACATTTCTATTATCGAATCCCACGGCACCTTCGGCAAGACAGCTTCTCTTCATGTGGAGGCTGGGCCCGCAAACCGGTGCCCATAACTTTTGATTCGTAAGGAGTTACGAGGCGCACAGCATACCGTTGGAAAGCTCTCTGAGAGCTCTACGACGGGGGCAGATAGCTAGCTTGCTTTGCCCTTTTCGGAGCTAAAAATCGAACCTTTTCATTAGTTTCGGGCCACTTTTCTTCTTTTGCTCTGTTTTTCCATCCCGGATCGTACATCGTGAGTTTTTAAAAGGACGACAACCTTACTCGCGGGACATTAGAGGGCCCTACAATGCGTCGATATCACGTCTTGCGAGGATACTGCGTTGTTAAAGCTGATGGGTTGTCGTTAAGCCCATTGGGCCTTTTCAATGGGCCATCTCTCTAGGCTGGGACTGTGAACCGTTAACACATAAAGGAATTGTGCCCTCAACATGACGGGTGCGATCATACCAGCTCTAATGCACCGGATCCCATCAGAACTCCGAAGTGAAGTGTGCTTGGGCGAGAGTAGTACTAGGATGGGTGACCCCCTGGCAAGTCCAAGTGTTGCACCCCCCTTTTCAATTTTTTTTGCTCCGGTTAGGGTTGCCAAGATACTTTACCCACCACATTTCTATTATTGAATCCCACGGCACCTTGGGCAAGACAACTTCTCTTCACGTGGAGGCTGGGCCCGCAAACCGGTGCCCATAAGTTTTGATCCGTAAGGAGTTACGAGGCGCACAGCATACCGTTCGAAAGCTCTCTGAGAGCTCTACGACGGGGGCAGCTAGCTAGCTCGCTATGCCCTTTTCGGTGCTCAAAATCGAACCTTTTCATTAGTTTTGGGCCACTTTTCTTCTTTTGCTCTATTTTTCCGTCCCGGATCGTACGTCGTGGGCTTTTAAAAGGACGACAACCTTACTCGCGGCACATTAGAGGACCCTACAATGCGTCGATATCACGTCTTGCGAGGATGTTGCGTTGTTAACGCGGATGGGTTGTCGTTAAGCCCTTTGGGCCTTTTGAATGGGCCGTATCTCTAGGCTCGGACTGTGAACCGTTAACACATAAAAGAATTGTGCCCTCAACATGACGGGTGCGATCATACCAGCACTAATGCACCGGATCCCATCAGAACTCCGAAGTTAAGCGTGCTTGGGCGAGAGTAGAACTAGGATGGGTGACGCGCTGGCAAGTACTCGTGTTGCACCCCCCTTTTCAATATTTTTTTTGCTCCGGTTAGGGTTGCCAAGATACTTTACCCACCACATTTCTATTATCGAATCTCACGGCACCTTGAGCAAGACAACTTCTCTTCACGTGGAGGCTGGGCCTGCAAACCGGTGCCCATAACTTTTGATCCGTAAGGAGTTACGAGGCGCACAGCATACCGTTGGAAAGCTCTCTGAGAGCTCTATGACGGGGCAAGCTAGCTAGATCGCTATGCCCTTTTCGGAGCTCAAAATTGAACCTTTTCATCAGTTTCGGGCCACTTTTCTTCTTTTGCTCTGTTTTTCCGTCACGGATCGTACGTCATGAGCTGTAAAAAGGACGACAACCTTAATCGCGGCACATTAGAGGACCCTACAATGCGTCGATATCACGTCTTGCGAGGATGCTGCGTTGTTGAAGCGGATGGGTTGTCGTTAATGCCGTTGGGCCTTTTGAATGGGCCATATCTCTAGGTTGGGATTGTGAATCGTCAACACATAAAGGATTTGTGCCCTCAACATGACGGGTACGATCATACCAGTACTAATGCACCGGATCCTATCAGAACTCCGAATTTAAGCGTGCTTGGGCGAGAGTAGTACTAGGATGGGTGACCCCCTGGAAGTCCTCGTGTTGCACCCCCCTTTTCAATTTTTTTTGCTCCGGTTAGGGTTGCCAAGATACTTTACCCACCACATTTCTATTATCGAATGCCACGGCACCATGGGCAAGACAACTTCTCTTCACGTGGAGGCTGGGCCCGCAAACCGAGGGTGTAGGGCTTATGACCAGGTCTCCGTCGCTCTGGTGCCCATAACTTTTGATCCGTAAGGAGTTACGAGGCGCAAAGCATACCGTTGGAAAGCTCTCTGAGAGCTCAACGACGGGGGCAGCTAGCTAGCTCGCTGTACCCTTTTCGGAGCTCAAAATCGAACGTTTTCATCAGTTTTGGGCCACTTTTCTTCTTTTGCTCTGTTTTTCCGTCCTGGATCATACGTCGTGAGCTGTTAAATGGACGACAACCTTACTCGCGGCACATTAGAGGACCCTATAATGCGTAGATATCACGTCTTGGGAGGATGCTGCGTTGTTGAAGCGGATGGATTGTCGTTAAGCCCATTGGGCCTTTTGAATGGGCCATATCTCAAGGCTGGGACTGTGAACCGTTAACACATAAAGGAATTGTGCCCACAACATGACGGGTGTGATCATACCAGCACTAATGCAACGGATCCCATCAGAACTCTGAAGTTAAGCGTGCTTGGGCGAGAGTAGTACTAGGGTGGGTGACCCCCTGGGAAGTCCTCGTGTTGCACCCCCCTTTTCAATTTTTTTTGCTCCGGTTAGGGTTGCCAAGATACTTTACCCACCACATTTCTATTATCGAATCCCACGCCACCTTGGGAATGACAAGTTCTCTTCACGTGGAGGCTGGGCCCGTAAATCGAGGGCGCAGGGCTTGTGACCATGTCTCCATCGCTCCGTTGCCCATAACTTTTGATCCGTAAGGAGTTATGCGGCGCACAACATGTAGTTGGAAAGCTCTCTGAGATCTCTACGACGGAGGTAGCAAGCTTGCTCGCTTTGCCCTTTTCAGAGCTCAAAATTGAACCTTTTAATTAGTTCCGGGCCAATTTTTTTCTCTTGCTTTGTTTTTCCGTCCCGGATCGTAGGTCGTGAGCTGTTAAAAGGACGACAACCTTACTCGCGGCACATTAGAGGACCCTACAATGCGTCGATATCACGTCTTGCGAGGATGCTGCGTTGTTGAAGCGGATGGGTTGTCGTTAAGCCCATTGGCCCTTCTGAATGGGCCATCTCTCTAGACTGGGACTGTGAACCGTTAACACAAATGAATTGTGCCCTCAACATGACGGGTATGATCATACCAACACTAATGCACCGGATCCCATCAGAACTCTGAAGTTAAGCGTGCTTGGGCGAGAATAGTACTAGGATGGGTGACCCCCTGGGAAGTCCTTGTGTTGTACCCCCTTCTTCAATTTTTTTTGCTCCGCTTTGGGTTGCCAAGATACTTTATCCGCCACGTTTCTATTATCGAATCCCACGCCACCTTGGGAATGACAAGTTCTCTTCACGTGGAGGCTGGGCCCGCAAAGCGAAGGCGTAGGGCTTGTGACGAGGTCTCCGTCGCTCCGGTGCCCATAACTTTTGATCCGTAAGGAGTTATAAGGCGCACAGCATACCGTTGGAAAGCTCTCTGAGAGCTCTACGACGGAGGCAGCTAGCTAGCTCGCTTTGCCCTTTTCAGAGCTCAAAATTGAACCTTTTCATCAATTTCGGGCCAATTTTCTTCTTTTGCTCTGTTTTTCCGTCCCTGATCGTACGTCGTGAGCTGTTAAAAGGACGACAACCTTACTAGCGGCAAATTAGAGGACCCTACAATGCGTCGATATCACGCCTTGCGAGGATGCTGCGTTGTTGAAGCGGATGGGTTGTCGTTAAGCCCATTGGGCCTTTTGAATGGGCCATATCTCTAGGCTGGGACTGTGAACCGTTAACACATAAAGGAATTGTGCCCTCAACATGACGGGTGCGATCATACCAGCACTAATGCACCGGATCCCATCAGAACTCCGAAGTTAAGCGTGCTTGGGCGAGAGTAGTACTAGGATAGGTGACCCCCTGGGAAGTCCTCGTGTTGCACCCCCCTTTTCAATTTTTATTGCTCCAGTTAGGGTTGCCAAGATACTTTACCCACCACATTTCTATTATCGAATCCCACGGCACCTTGGTCAAGACAACTTCTCTTCACGTGGAGGCTGGGCCCGCAAACCGGTGCCCATAACTTTTGATCCGTAAGGAGTTACGAGACGCACAGCATACCGTTGGAAAGCTCTCTGAGAGCTCTACGACGGGGGCAGCTAGCTAGCTCGCTGTGCCCTTTTCGGAGCCCAAAATCGAACCTTTTCATCAATTTCGGGCCACTTTTCTTCTTTTGCTCTGTTTTTTCGTCCCGGATCGTACGTCGTGAGCTGTTAAAAGGACGACAACCTTACTCGTGGGACATTAGAGGGCCCTACAACGCGGCGATATCACGTCTTGTGAGGATGCTGCGGTGTTGAAGCGGATGGGTTGTCGTTTAGCCCATTGGTCCTTTTGAATGGGTCATTTCTCTAGGCTGGGACTGTGAACCGTTAACACATAAAGGAATTGTGCCCTTAACACGACGAGTGCGATCATACAAGCACAAATGCACCAAATCCCATCAGAACTCCGAAGTTAAGCGTGCTTGGGCGAGAGTAGTACTAGGATGGGTTACCCCCTGGCAAATCCTCATGTTGCACCCCCATTTTCAATTTTTTTTGCTCCGGTTAGGGTTGCCAAGATACTTTACCCACCACATTGCTATTATCGAATCCCACGGCACCTTGGGCAAGACAACTTCTCTTCACGTGGAGGCTGGGCCAGCAAACCGGTGCCCATAACTTTTGATCCGTAAGGAGTTACGAGGCGCACAGCATACCGTTGGAAAGCTCTCTGAGAGCTCTACGACGGGGGCAGCTAGCTAGCTCGCTATGCCCTTTACAGAGCTCAAAATCGAACCTTTTCATTAGTTTCGGGCCACTTTTCTTCTTTTGCTCTGTTTTTCCGTCCCGGATCGTACATCGTGAGCTATTAAAAGGACGACAACGTTACTCGCGGGACATTAGAGGGCCCTACAATGCCTCGATATCACGTCTTGCGAGGATGCTGTGTTATTGAAGCAGATGGGTTGTCGTTAAGCCCATTGGGCCTTTTGAATAGGCCATCTTTCTAGGCTGGGATTGTGAACCATTAACACATAAAGAAATTGTGCCCTCAACATAACGGGTGCGATCATACCAGCACTAATGCACTGGATCCCATCAGAACTCTGAAGTTAAGCGTGCTTGGGCGAGAGTAGTACTAGGATGGGTGACCCCCTGGGAAGTCCTCGTGTTGCACCCCCCTTTTCAATTATTTTTGCTCCGGTTAGGGTTGCCAAGATACTTTACCCACCACATTTCTATTATCGAATCCCATGGCACCTTGGGCAAGACAACTTCTCTTCACGTGGAGGCTGGGCCCGCAAACCGGTGCCCATAAGTTTTGATCCGTAAGGAGTTACGAGGCGCACAGCATACCGTTGGAAAGCTCTCTGAGAGCTCTACGACGGGGGCAGCTAGCTAGCTCGCTATGCCCTTTTCGGAGCTCAAAATCGAACCTGTTCATTAGTTTCGGGCCACTTTTCTTTTTTTGCTCTGTTTTTCCATCCCGGATCGTACGTCGTGAGCTGTTAAAAGGACGACAACCTTACTCGCGGCACATTAGAGGACCCTACAATACGTCGATATCACGTCTTGCGAGGATGCTGCGTTGTTGAAGCGGATGGGTTGTCGTTAAGCCCATTGGGCCTTTTGAATGGACTGTGAACCGTTAACACATAAAGGAATTGTGCCGTCAACATGACGGGTGCGATCATACCAGCACTAATGCACCGGATCCCATCAGAACTCCGAAGTTAAGCGTGCTTGGGCGAGAGTAGTACTAGGATGGGTGACCCCCTGGCAAGTCCTCGTGTTGCACCCCCCTTTTCAATTTTTTTTGCTCCGGTTAGGGTTGCCAAGATACTTTAACCACCACATTTCTATTATCGAATCCCACCGCACCTTGGGCAAGACAACTTCTCTTCACGTGGAGGCTGGGCCCGCAAATCGGTGCCCATAACTTTTGATACGTAAGGAGTTACGAGGCGCACAGCATACCGTTGGAAAGCTCTCTGAGAGCTCTACGATGGGGGCAGCAAGCTAGCTCGCTGTGCCCTTTTCGGAGCTCAAAATCGAACCTTTTCATTAGGTTCAGGCTACTTTTCTTCTTTTTGCTCTGTTTTTCCGTCCCGGATCATACGTCGTGAGCTTTTAAAACGATCACAACCTTACTCGCGGCACATTAGAGGACCCTACAATGCGTCGATATCACGTCTTACGAGGATGCTGCATTGTTGAAGCGGATGGGTTGTCTTTAAGCCCATTGGGCCTTTTGAATGGGCCGTATCTCTAGGCTGGGACTGTGAACCGTTAACACATAAAGGAATTGTGCCCTCAACATGACGGGTGCGATCATACCAACACTAATGCACCGGATCCCATCAGAACTCCGAAGTTAAGCGTGCTTGGGTGAGAGTAGTACTAGGATGGGTGACCCCCTGGCAACTTCTCGTGTTGCACCCCCCTTTTCAATTTTTTTTGCTCCGGTTAGGGTTGCCAAGATACTTTACCCACCACATTTCTGTTATCGAATCCCACGGCACCTTGGGCAAGACAACTTCTCTTCACGTGGAGGCTGGGACCGCAAACCGGTGCCCATAACTTTTGATCCGTAAGGAGTTACGAGACGCACAGCATACCGTTGGAAAGCTCTCTGAGAGCTCTACGACGGGGGCAGCTAGCTAGCTCTCTGTGCCCTTTTCGGAGCTCAAAATCGAACCTTTTCATCAATTTTCTGGCACTTTTGTTCTTTTGCTCTGTTTTTCCGTCCTGGATCGTACGTCGTGAGTTGTTAGAAGGACGACAACCGTACTCGCGGGACATTAAAGGGCCCTACAATGCGTTGATATCACGTCTTTCGAGGATGCTACGTTGTTGAAGTGGATCGGTTGTCGTTAAGCCCATTGGGCCTTCTGAATGGGCCATCTCTCTAGGCTACGACTGTGAACCATTAACACATAAAGGAATTGTGCCCTCAACATGGCGGGGGCGATCATACCAGCACTAATGCACCGGATCCCATCCGAACTACGAAGTTAAGCGTGCTTGGGCGAGAGTAGTGCTAGGATGGGTGACCCCCTGGCAAGTCCTCGTGTTGCACCCCCCTTTTCAATTATTTTTGCTCCGGTTAGGGTTGCCAAGATACTTTACCCACCACATTTCTATTATCGAATCCCACGGCACCTTGGGCAAGACAACTTCTCTTCACGTGGAGGGTGGGCCCGCAAACCGGTGCCCATAACTTTTGATCCGTAAGGAGTTACGAGGCGCACAGCATACCGTTGGAAAGCTCTCTGAGAGCTCTACGACGGGGGCAGCTAGCTAGCTCGCTGTGCCCTTTTTGTAGCTCAAAATCAAACCTTTTCATTAGTTTCGGTACACTTTTCTTTTTTTACTCTGTTTTTCCATCGCCGATCGTACGTCGTGAGCTTTTAAAACGACGACAACCTCACTCGCGGCACATTAGAGGACCCTACAATGCGTCGATATCACGTCGTGCGTGGATGCTGCGATGTTGAGGCGGTTGGGTTGTCTTTAAGCCCATTGGGCCTTTTGAATGGGCCGTATCTCTAGGCTGGGACTGTGAACCGTTAACACATAAAGGAATTGTGCCCTCAACATGACGGGTGCGATCATACCAGCACTAATGCACCGGATCCCATCAGAACTCCGAAGTTAAGCGTGCTTGGGCGAGAGTAGTACTAGGATGGGTGACCCCCTGGGAAGTCCTCGTGTTGCACCCCCCTTTTCAATTTTTTTTGCTCCGGTTAGGGTTGCCAAGATACTTTACCCACCACATTTCTATTATCGAATCCCACGGTACCTTGGGCAAGACAGCTTCTCTTCACGTGGAGGCTGGGCCTGCAAATCGGTGCCCATAACTTTTGATCCGTAAGGAGTTATGAGGCGCATAGCATACAGTTGGAAAGCTCTCAGAGCTCTCTACGACGCGGGCAGCTAGCTAGCTCGCTGTGCCCTTTTCGGAGCTCAAAATTGAACCTTTTCATCAGTTTCGGGCCACTTTTATTCTTTTGCTCTGTTTTTCCGTCCCGGATCGTACGTTGTCAGCTGTTAAAAGGACGACAACCTTACTCGCGGCACATTAGAGGACCCTACAATGCGTCGATATCACGTCTTGCGAGGATGCTGCTTTGTTGAAGCGGATGGGTTGTCATTAAGCCCATTGGGCCTTTTGAATGGGCCACATCTCTAGGCTGGGACTGTGAACCTTTAACACATAAAGGAATTGTGCCCTCAACATGACGGGTGCGATCATACCTGCACTAATGCACCGGATCCCATCAGAACACCGAAGTTAAGCGTGCTTGGGTGAGAGTAGTACTAGGATGGGTGACCCCCTGGCAAATCCTCGTGTTGCACCCCCCTTTTCAATTTTTGTTGCTCCGGTTAGGGTTGCCAAGATACTTTACCCACCACATTTCTATTATCGAATCCCACGGCACCTTGGGAAAGACAACTTCTCTTCACATGGAGGCTGGGCCCGCAAACCGATGCCCATAACTTTTGATCCGTAAGGAGTTACGAGGCACACAGCATACCGTTGGAAATCTCTCTGAGAGCTCTACGACGGGGGCAGCTAGCTACCTCGCTGTGCCCTTTTCGGAGCTCAAAATCGAACCTTTTCATCAGTTTTGGGCCACTTTTCTTCTTTTGCTCAGTTTTTCCGTCCCGGATCGTACGTCGTGAGCTGTTAAAAGGACGACAACCATACTCACGGCACATTAGAGGACCCTACAATGCGGCGATATCACGTCTTGCGAGGATGTTGCGTTGTTGAAGCGGATGGGTTGTCGTTAAGCCCATTGGGCCTTTTGAATGGGCCATATCTCTAGGCTGAGACTGTGAACCGTTAACACATAAAGGAATTGTGCCCTCAACATGACGGGTGCGATCATACCAGCACTAATGCAACGGATCCCATCAGAACTCCGAAGTGAAGCGTGCTTGGCCGAGAGTAGTACTAGGATAGGTGACCACCTAGGAAGGCCTCGTGTTGGACCCCCATTTTAAATTTTTTTTGCTCCAGTTAGGGTTGCCAAGATACTTTACCCACCACATTTCTATTATCGAATCCCACGGCACCTTGGGCAATGAAACTTCTCTTCACGTGGAGGCTGGGCCGGCAAATCGGTGCCTATAACTTTTGATCCGTAAGGAGTTACGAGGCGCACAGCATACCGTTGGAAAGCTCTCTGAGAGCTCTACGTCGGGGCAGCTAGCTAGCTCGCTGTGCCCTTTTCGGAGCTCAAAATCGAACCTTTTCATTAGTTTCGGGCTACTTTTCTACTCTTGCTCTGTTTTTCCGTCCCGGATCGTACGTCGTGAGCTTTTAAAAGGACGACAACCTTACTCGCGGCACATTAGAGGACCCTACAATGCGTCGATATCACGTCTTGCGAGGATGCTGCGTTGTTGAAGCGGATGGGTTCTCGTTAAGCCCATTGGGCCTTTTGAATGGGCCATATCTCTAGGCTGGGACTGTGAACCATTAACACATAAAGGAATTGTGCCCTCAACATGACGGGTGCGATCATACCAGCCCTAATTTACCAGAACCCATCAGAACTCCGAAGTTAAGCGTGCTTGGGCGAGAGTAGTACTAGGATGGGTGACCCCCTGAGAAGTCCTCGTGTTGCACCCCCCTTTTCAATTTTTTTTGCTCCGGTTAGGGTTGGCAAGTTACTTTACCCACCACATTTCTATTATCGAATCCCACGGCACCTTGGGCAATGCAACTTCTCTTCACGTGGAGGCTGGGCCCGCAAACCGGTGCCCATAACTTTTGATCCGTAAGGATTTACGAGGCGCACAGCATACCGTTGGAAAGCTCTCTGAGAGCTCTACGACGGGGGCTGCTAGCTAGCTCGCTGTGCCCTTTTTGAAGCTCAAAATCGAACCTTTTCATCAGTTTCGGGCCACTTTTCTTCTTTTGCTCTGTTTTTTCATCCCGGATCGTACGTCGTGAGCTGTTAAAAGGACGACAACCCTACTCGCGGCACATTAGAGGACCCCACAACGCGTCGATCTCCCGTCTTGCGAGGATGCTGCGTTGTTGAAGCGGATGGGTTGTCGTTAAGCCCATTGGGCCATTTGAATGGGCCGTATCTATAGGCTGGGACTGTGAACCGTTAACACATAAAGGAATTGTGCCCTCAACATGACGGGTGCGATCATACCAGCACTAATGCACCGGATCTCATCAGAACTCTGATGTTAAGCGTGCTTGGGCGAGAGTAGTACTAGGATGGGTGACCCCCTGGCAAGTCCTCGTGTTGCACCCCCCTTTTCAATTTTTTTTGCTCCGGTTAGGGTTGCCAAGATACTTTACCCACCACATTTCTATTATCGAATCCGACGGCACCTTGGGCAAGACAACTTTTCTTCACGTGGAGGCTGGTCCCGCAAACCGGTGCCCATAAGTTTTGATCCGTAAGGAGTTACGAGGCGCACAACATACCATCGGAAAGCTCTCTGAGAGCTCTAGGCCGGGGACAGGTAGCTAGCTCGCCATGCCCTTTTCGGAGCTCAAAATTGAACATTTTCATCAGTTTCGGGCCACTTTTCTTCTTTTGCTCTATTTTTCCATCCCGGATCGCACGTCGTGAGCTGTTAAAAGGACGACAACCTTACTCACGGCACATTAGAGGACCCTACAATGCGTCGGTATCACGTCTTGCGAAGATGCTGCGTTGTTGAAGTGGATGGGTTGTCGTTAAGCCCATTGGGCCTTTTGAATGGGCCATATCTCTAGGCTGGGACTGTGAACCGTTAACACATAAAGGAATTGTGCCCTCAACATGACGGGTGCGATCATACCAGCACTAATGCACCGGATCCCATCAGAACTCCAAAGTTAAGCGTGCTTGGGCGAGAGTAGTACTAGGATGGGTGACCCTTTGGGAAGTCCTCGTGTTGGACCCCCCTTTTCAATTTTTTTTTCTCCGGTTAGGGTTGCCAAGATACTTTACCTACCACATTTCTAATTTTGAATCCCACGTCACATTGGGCAAGACAACTTCTCTTCACGTGGAGGCTGGGCCCGCAAACCGGTGCCCATAACTTTTGATCTGTAAGGAGTTACGAGGCGCAAAGCATACTGTTGGAAAGCTCTCTGAGAGCTCTACGACGGGGGCCGCTAGCTCGCTCGCTGTGCCCTTTTGGGAGCTCAAAATCGAACGTTTTCATCAGTTTCGGGCCACTTTTCTTCTTTTGCTCTGTTTTTCCATCCTGGATCGTACGTCGTGAGCTTTTAAAACGACGACAACCATACTCGCGGCACATTAGAGGACCGTACAATGCGTCGATATCACGTCTTGTGAGGATGCTGCGTTGTTGAAGCGGATGGGTTGTCGTTAAGCCCATTGGGCCTTTTGAATGGGCCATATCTCTAGGCTGGGACAGGGAACCGTTAACCCATAAAGGAATTGTCCCCTCAAAATGACGGGTCCCATCCTACCAGCTCTACTGCACCGGATCCCATCAGAACTCCGAAGTTAAGCGTGCTTGGACGAGAGTAGTACTAGGATGGGTGACCCCCTGGGAAGTCCTCGTGTTGCACCCCCCTTTTCAATTCTTTTTCTCCGGTTAGGGTTGCCAAGATACTTTACCCACCACATTTCTATTATCGAATCCCACGGTACCTTGGGCAAGACAACTTCTCTTCACGTGGAGGCTGGGGCCGCAAACCAGTCCCCATAACTTTTGATCCGTAAGGAGTTACGAGGCACACAGTATACCGTTTGAAAGCTCTCTAAGATCTCTACGACGGGCGCTGCTAGCTAGCTCGCTTTGCCCTTTTCGCAGCTCAAAATCGAACGTTTTCATTAGTTTCCGGCCACTTTTCTTCTTTTGCTCAGTTTTTCCATCCCGGATCGTACGTCGTGAGCTGTTAAAAGGACGACAACCTTTCTCGCGGCACATTAGAGGACCCTACAATGCGTCGATATCACGTCTTGCGAGGATGCTGCGTTGTTGAAGCGGATGGGTTGTCGTTAAGCCCATTGGGCCTTTTGAATGGGCCATATCTCTCGGCTGGCATTGTGAACCGTTAACACATAAAGGAATTGTGCCCTCAACATGGCGGGTGCGATCATACCACCACTAATGCACCGGATCCCATCAGAACTCTGAAGTTAAGCGTGCTTGGGCGAGAGTAGTACTAGGACGGGTGACCCCTTGGGAAGTCCTCGTGTTGCACCCCCTTTTCAATTTTTTTTGCCCTGGTTAGGGTTGCCAAGATACTTTACCCACCACATTTCTATTATCGAATCCCACGGCACCTTGGGCAAGACAACTTCTCTTCACGTGGAGGCTGGGCCCGCAAACAGGTGCCCATAACCTTTGATCCGTAAGGAGTTACGAGGCGCACAGCATACTGTTGGAAAGCTCTCTGAGAGCTCTACAACGGGGGCAGCTAGCTAACTTGCTGTGCCCTTTTCGGAGCTCAAAATCGAACGTTTTCATCAGTTTCGGGCCACTTTTCTTCTTTTGCTCTGTTTTTCCGTCCCGGATCGTATGTTGTGAGCTTTTAAAAGGACGACAACCTTACTCGCGGCACATTAGAGGACCCTACAATGCGTCGATATCACGTCTTGCGAGGATGCTGCGTTGTTGAAGCGGATGGGTTGTCGTTAAGCCCATTGGGCCTTTTGAATGGGCCATATCTCTAGGCTGGGATTGTGAACCGTAGACACATAAAGGAATTGTGCCCTCAACATGACCGGGGCGATCATACCAGCACTAATGCACCAGATCCCATCAGAACTCCGAAGTTAAGCGTGCTTGGGCGAGAGTAGTACTAGGATGGGTAACCCCTTGGGAAGTCCTCGTGTTGCACCCCTCTTTCCAATTTTTTTTGCCCAGGTTAGGGTTGCCAAGATACTTTACCCACCACATTTTTATTATCGAATCCCACGGCACCTTGGGCAAGACAACTTCTCGTCACGTGGAGGCTGGGCCCGCAAACCGGTGCCCGTAACTTTTGATCTGTAAGGAGTTACGAGGCGCACAGCATACTGTTGGAAAGCTCTCTGAGAGCTCTACGACGGGGGCAGCTAGCTAGCACGCTATGCCCTTTTCGGAGCTCAAAATCGAACGTTTTCATCAGTTTCGGGCCACTTTTCTTCTTTAGCTCTGTTTTTCCGTCCTGGATCGTACGTCGTGAGCTGTTAAAAGGACGACAACCTTACTCGCGGGACATTAGAGGACCCTACAATGCGTCGATATCCCGTCTTGCGAGGATGCTGCGTTGTTGAAGCGGATGGGTTGTCGTTAAGCCCATTGGGCCTTTTGAATGGGCCATATCTCTAGGCTGGGACTGTGAACCGTTAATACATAAAGGAATTGTGCCCTTAACATGACGGTTGGGATCATACCAGCACTAATGCACCGGATCTCATCAAAACTCCGAAGTTAAGTGTGCTTGGGCGAGAGTTGTACTACGATGGGTGACCCCCTGAGAAGTCCTCGTGTTGCACCCCCCTTTTCAATTTTTTTTGCTCCGGTTAGGGTTGCCAAGATACTTTACCCACCACATTTCTATTATCGAATCCCACGGCACCATGGGCAAGACAACTTCTCTTCACGTGGAGGCTGGGCCCGCAAACCGGTGCCCATAACTTTTGAGCCGTAAGGAGTTACGAGGCGCACAGCATACCGTTGGAAAGCTCTCTGAGAGCTCTACGACGGGGGCAGCTAGCTAGCTCGCTGTGCCCTTTTTGGAGCTCAAAATCGAACGTTTTCATCAGTTTCGGGCCACTTTTCTTCTTTTGCTCTGTTTTTCCGTCCCGGAAAGTACGTCGTGAGCTGTTAAAAGGATGACAACCTTACTCGCGGCACATTAGAGGACCCTACAATGCGTCGATATCACGTCTTGCGAGGATGCTGCGTTGTTGAAGCGGATGGGTTGTCGTTAAGCCCATTGGGCCTTTTGAATGGGCCATATCTCTAGGTTGGGACTGTGAACCGTTAACACATAAAGGAATTGTGCCCTCAACATGACGGGTGCGATCATACCAGCACTAATGCACCGGATCCCATCAGAACTCCGAAGTTAAGCGTGCTTGGGCGAGAGTAGTACTAGGATGGGTGACCCCCTGGGAAGTCCTCGTGTTGCACCCCCCTTTTCAATTTTTTTTGCTCCGGTTAGGGTTGCCAAGATACTTTACCCACCACATTTCTATTATCGAATCCCACGGCACCTTGGGCAAGACAACTTCTCTTCACGTGGTGGCTGGGCCCGCAAACCGGTGCCCATAACTTTTGATCCGTAAGGAGTTACGAGGCGCACAGCATACCGTTGGAAAGCTCTCTGAGAGCTCTACGACGGGGGCAGCTAGCTAGCTCGCTGTGCCCTTTTTGGAGCTCAAAATCGAACGTTTTCATCAGTTTCGGGCCACTTTTCTTCCTTTGCTCTGTTTTTCCGTCCCGGATCGTACGTCGTGAGCTGTTAAAAGGACGACAACCTTACTCGCGGCACATTAGAGGACCCTACAATGCGTCGATATCACGTCTTGCGAGGATGCTGCGTTGTTGAAGCGGATGGGTTGTCGTTAAGCCCATTGGGCCTTTTGAATGGGCCATATCTCTAGGTTGGGACTGTGAACCGTTAACACATAAAGGAATTGTGCCCTCAACATGACGGGTGCGATCATACCAGCACTAATGCACCGGATCCCATCAGAACTCCGAAGTTAAGCGTGCTTGGGCGAGAGTAGTACTAGGATGGGTGACCCCCTGGGAAGTCCTCGTGTTGCACCCCCCTTTTCAATTTTTTTTGCTCCGGTTAGGGTTGCCAAGATAGTTTACCCACCACATTTCTATTATCGAATCCCACGGCACCTTGGGCAAGACAACTTCTCTTCACGTGGAGGCTGGGCCCGCAAACCGGTGCCCATAACTTTTGATCCGTAAGGAGTTACGAGGCGCACAGCATACCGTTGGAAAGCTCTCTGAGAGTTCTACGACGGTGGCAGCTAGCTAGCTTGCTATGCCCTTTTCGAAGCTCAAAATCGAACGTTTTCATCAGTTTCGAGCCACTTTTCTTCTTTTGCTTTGTTTTTCCGTACCGGATCGTACGTCGTGAGCTGTTAAAAGGACGACAACCTTACTCGCGGCACATTAGAGGACCCTACAATGCGTCGATATCACGTCTTGCGAGGATACTGCGTTGTTGAAGCGGATGGGTTGTCGTTAAGCGCATTGGGCCTTTTGAATGGGCCATATCTCTAGGCTGGGACTGTGAACCGTTAACACATAAAGGAATTGTACCCTCAACATGACGGGTGTGATCATACCAGCACTCATGCACCAGATCCCATCAGAACTCCGAAGTTAAGCATGCTTGGGCGAGAGTAGTACGTGGTTGGGTGACCCCCTGGGAAGTCCTCGTGTTGCACCCCCCTTTTCAATTTTTTTTGCTCCGGTTAGGGTTTCCAAGATACTTTACCCACCACATTTCTATTATCGAATCCCAGGTCCCCTTGGGCAAGACAACTTCTCTTCACAAGGAGGCTGGGCCCGTAAACCGAGGGCATAGGGCTTGTGACCAGGTCTCCGTCGCCCCGGTGCCCATAACTTTTGATCCGTATGGAGTTACGAGGCGCACAGCATACCGTTGGAAAGCTCTCTGAGAGCTCTACGATGGGGGCTGGCAGCTAGCTCGCTCTGCCCTTTTCGGAGTTCAAAATCTAACGTTTTCATCAGTTTCGGGCCACTTTTCTTCTTTTGTTCTCTTTTTGGGTCCCGGATCGTACGTCGTGAGCTGTTAAAAGGACGACAACCTTACTCACAGCACATTAGAGGACCCTACAATGCGTCGATATCACGTCTTGCGAGGATGCTGCGTTGTTGAAGCGGATGGGTTGTCGTTAAGCCCATTGGGCCTTTTGAATGGGCCATATCCCTAGGCTGGGACTGTGAACCGTTAACACATAAAGGAATTGTGCCCTCAACATGACGGGTGCGATCATACCAGCACTAATGCACCGGATCCCATCAGAACTCCGAAGTTAAGCGTGCTTGGGCGAGAGTAGTACTAGGATGGGTGACCCTCTGTGAAGTCCTCGCGGTGCACCCCCTTCTCAATTTTTTTTGCTCCCGTTAAGGTTGCCAAGATACTTTACCCACCACATTTCTATTATCGAATCCCACGGCACCTTGGGCAAGAAAAATTCTCTTCACATGGAGGCTGGGCCCGCAAACCGGTGCCTATAACTTTTGATCCGTAAGGAGTTATGAGGCGCACAGCATACCGTTGGAAAGCTCTCTGAGAGCTCTACAATGGGGGCAGCTAGCTAGCTCACTGTGCCCTTTTCGGAGCTCAAAATCGAACGTTTTCATCAGTTTTGGGCCACTTTTCTTCTTTTGCTCCGTTTTTCCGTCCCGGATCGTAAGTCGTGAGCTGTTAAAAGGACGACAACCTTACTCGCGGCACATTAGAGGACCCTACAATGCGTCGATATCACATCTTGCGAGGATGCTGCGATATTGAAGCGGATGGGTTGTCGTTAAGCCCATTGGGCCTTTTGAATGGGCCATATCTCTAGGCTGGGACTGTGAACCGTTAACACATAAAGGAATTGTGCCCTCAACATGACGGGTGCGATCATACCAGCACTAATGCACCGGATCCCATCAGAACTCCGAAGTTAAGCGTGTTTGGGCGAGAGTAGTACTAGGATGGGTGACCCCCTGGGAAGTCCTCGTGTTGCACCCCCCTTTTCAATTTTTTTTGCTCCGGTTAGGGTTGCCAAGATACTTTACCCACCACATTTCTATTATCGAATCCCATGGCACCTTGGGCAAGACAACTTCTCTTCACGTGGAGGCTGGGCCCGCAAACCGAGGGCTTAGGGCTTGTGACCAGGTCTCCGTCGCTCCGGTGCCCATAACTTTTGATCCGTAAGGAGTTACGAGGCGCACAGCATACCGTTGGAAAGCTCTCTGAGAACTCCACAACGGGGGCAGCCAGCTAGCTCGCTCTGCACTTTTCGGAGCTCAAAATCGAACGTTTTCATTAGTTTCGGGCCACTTTCTTCTTTTGCTCTATTTTTCCGTCCCAGATCGTACGTCGTCAGCTGTTAAAAGGACGACAACCTTACTTGCGGCACATTAGAGCACCCTACAATGCGTCGATATCATGTCTTGCGAGGATGATGCGTTGTTGAAGCGGATGGGTTCTCGTTAAGCCCATTGGGCCTTTTGAATGGGCCATATCTCTCGGCTGGGACTGTGAACCGTTAACACATAAAGGAATTGTGCCCTCAACATGACGGGTGCGATCATACCAGCACTAATGCACCGGATCCCATCAGAACTCCGAAGTTAAGCGTGCTTGGGCGAGAGTAGTATTAGGATGGGTGACCCCCTGGGAAGTCCTCGTGTTGCACCCCCCTTTTCAATTTTTTTTGCTCCGGTTAGGGTTGCCAAGATACTTTACCCACCACATTTCTATTATCAAATACCACGACACCTTGGGCAAGATAACTTCTCTTCACATGGAGGCTGGGCCCGCAAACCGGTGCCCATAACTTTTGATCCGTAAGGAGTTACGAGGTGCACAACATACCGTTGGAAAGCTATTTGAAAGCTCTACGACGGGGGCAGCTAGCTCGCTCGCTTTGCCCTTTTCGGAGCTCAAAATCGAATGTTTTCATCAGTTTCGGGCAACTTTTCTTCTCTTGCTCTGGTTTTTAGTCCCGGATCGTACGTCGTTAGCTTTTAAAAGTACGACAACCATACTCGCGGCACATTAGAGGACCATACAATGCGTCGATGTCACGTCTTGCGAGGTTGCTGCGATATTAAAGCGGATGGGTTGTCGTTAAGCCCATTGGGCCTGTTGAATGGGCCATATCTCTACGCTGGGATTGTGAACCGTTAACACATAAAGCAATTGTGCCCTCAACATGACGGATGCGATCATACCAGCATTAATGCACCGGGACCCATCAGAGCTCCGAAGTTAAGAGTGCTTGTACGAGAGTAGTACTAGGATGGGTGCCCCCCTGCGAAGTCCTCGTGTTGCACCCCCCTTTTCAATTTTTTTTGCTCCGGTTAGGGTTGCCAAGATACTTTACCCACCACATTTCTATTATCGAATCCCATGGCCCCTTGGGCAAGACAACTTCTCTTCACGTGGAGGCTGGGCCCGCAAACCGAGGGCGTAGGGCTTTTGACCAAGTCTCCGTCGCTCCGGTGCCCATAACTTTTGATCCGTAAGGAGTTATGAGACGCACAGCATACCGTTGGAAAGCTCTCTAAGAGCTCTACGACGGGGGCTGCAAGCTAGCTCGCTGTGCCCTTTTCGGAGCTCAAAATCGAACCTTTTCATTAGTTTCGGGCCACTTTCTTCATTTGCTCTGTTTTTCCGTCCCGAATCGTACGTCGTGAGCTGTTAAAAGGATAACAACCTTACTCGCAGCACATTAGAGGACCCTACAATGCGTTGATATCACGTCCTGCGAGGATGCTGCGTTGTTGAAGCGGATGGGTTGTCGTTAAGCCCATTGGGCCTTTTGAATGGGCCATATCTCTAGGCTAGGACTGTGAACCGTTAACACATAAAGGAATTGTGCCCTCAACATGACGGGTGCGTTCATACAAGCACTAATGCACCGGATCCCATCAGAATTCCGAAGTTAAGCGTGCTTGGGCGAGAGTAGTATTAGGATGGGTGACCCCCTGGGAAGTCCTCGTGTTGCACCCCCCTTTTCAATTTTTTTTGCTCCGGTTAGGGTTGCCAAGATACTTTACCCACCACATTTCTATTATCGAATCCACGACACCTTGGGCAAGATAACTTCTCTTCACATGGAGGCTGGGCCCGCAAACCGGTGCCCATAACTTTTGATCCGTAAGGAGTTACGAGGTGCACAACATACCGTTGGAAAGCTCTTTGAAAGCTCTACGACGGGGGCAGCTAGCTCGCTCGCTTTGCCCTTTTCGGAGCTCAAAATTGAACGTTTTCATCAGTTTCGGGCAACTTTTCTTCTTTTGCTCTGTTTTTCCGTCTCGGATCGTACGTCGTGAGCTGTTAAAAGGACGACAACCTTACTCGCGGCACATTAGAGGACCCTACAATGCGTTGATATCACGTCTTGCGAGGATGCTGGGTTGTTGATGCGGATGGGTTGTCGTTAAGCCCATTGGGCCTTCTGAATGGGCCATCTCTCTAGGTTGGTTCTGTGAACTGTTAACACATAAAGGAATTGTACCCTCAACAAGATGGGTGCGATCATACCAGCACTAATGCACCGGATCCCATCAGAACTCCGAAGTTAAGCGTGCTTGGGCAAGAATAGTACAAGGATGGGTGACCCCCTGGGAAGTCCTTGTGTTGCACCCCCCTTTTCAATTTTTTTTGCTCCGGTTAGGGTTGCCAAGATACTTTACCCACCACATTTCTATTATCGAATCCCACGGCACCTTGGGCAAGACAACTTCTCTTCACGTGGAGGCTGGGCCCGCAAACCGAGGGCGTAGGGCGTGTGACCAGGTCTCCGTCGCTCCGGTGCCCATAACATTTGATCCATAAGGAGTTACGAGGCGCACAGCATACCGTTGGAAAGCTCTCAGAGAGCTCTACGACGGGGGCAGCTAGCTAGCTTGCTGTGCCCTTTTCGGAGCTCAAAATCGAACGTTTTCATCAGTTTCGGGCCACTTTTCTTCTTTTGCTCTGTTTTTCCGTCCCGGATCGTACGTCGTGAGCTGTTAAAAGGACGACAACCTTACTCGCGGCACATTAGAGGACCCTAAAATGCGTCGATATCACGTCTTGCGAGGATGCTGCGTTGTTGAAGCGGATGGGTTGTCGTTAAGTCCATTGGGCCTTTTGAATGGGCCATATCTCTAGGCTGGGACTGTGAACCGTTAACACATAAAGGAATTGTGCCCTCAACATGACGGGTGCGATCATACCAGCACTAATGCACCGGATCCCATCAGAACTCCGAAGTTAAGCGTGCTTGGGCGAGAGTAGTACTAGGATGGGTGACCCCCTGGGAAGTCCTCGTGTTGCACCCCCCTTTTCAAATTTTTTTGCTCCGGTTAGGGTTGCCAAGATACTTTACCCACCACATTTCTATTATCGAATCCCACGGCACCTTGGGCAAGACAACTTCTCTTCACGTGGAGGCTGGGCCCGCAAACCGAGGGCGTAGGGCTTGTGACCAGGTCTCCGTTGCTCCGGTGCCCATAACTTTTGATCCGTAAGGAGTTACGAGGCGCACAGCATACCGTTGGAAAGCTCTCTGAGAGCTCTACGACGGTCTATGCCCTTTTCGGAGCTCAAAATCGAACGTTTTCATCAGTTTCGGGCCACTTTTCTACTTTTGCTCTATTTTTCCGTCCCGGATCGTACGTCGTGAGCTGTTAAAAGGACGACAACCTTACTCGCGGCACATTAGAGGACCCTACAATGCGTCGATATCACGTCTTGCGAGGATGCTGCGTTGTTGAAGCGGATGGGTTGTCGTTAAGCCCATTGGGTCTTTTGAATGGGCCATATCTCAAGGCTGGGACTGTGAACCGTTAACACATAAAGGAAATGTGCCCTCAACATGACGGGTGCGATCATACTAGCACTAATGCACCGGATCCCATCAGAACTCCGAAGTTAAGCGTGCTTGGGCGAGAGTAGTACTAGGATGGGTGACCCCATGGGAAGTCCTCGTGTTGCACCCCCCTTTTCAATTTTTTTTGCTCCAATTAAGGTTGCCAAGATAATTTACCCACCACATTTCTATTATCGAATCCTACGGCACCTTGGGCAAACAACTTCTCTTCACGTGGAGGCTGGGCCCGAAACCGAGGGCGTAGGGCTTGTGACCAGGTCTCCGTCGCTCCAGTGCCTATAACTTTTGATCCGTAAGGAGTTACGAGGCACACAGCATACCGTTGGAAAGCCCTCTGAGAGCTCTACGACAGGGGCAGCAAGCTAGCTCGCTGCGCCCTTTTCGGAGCTCAAAATCGAACGTTTTCATCAGTTTTGGGACACTTTTCTTTTTTTGCCCTGTTTTTCCGTCCCGGATCGTACGTCGTGAGCTGTTAAAAGGACGACAACCTTTCTCACGGCACATTAGAGGACCCTACAATGCGTCGATATCACATCTTGCGAGGATGCTATGTTGTTGAAGCGGATGGGTTGTCGTTAAGCCCATTGGGCCTTTCGAATGGGCCATATCTCTAGGCTGGGACTGTGAACCGTTAACACATAAAGGAATTGTGCCCTCAACATGACGGGTGCGATCATACCAGCACTAATGCACCGGATCCCATCAGAACTCCGAAGTTAAGCGTGCTTGGGCGAGAGTAGTACTAGGATGGGTGACCCACTGGGAAGTCCTCGTGTTGCACCCCCCTTTTCAATTTTTTTTGCTCCGGTTAGGGTTGCCAAGATACTTTACCCACCACATTTCTATTATCGAATCCCACGGCACCTTGGGCAAGACAACTTCTCTTCACGTGGAGGCTGGGCCCGCAAACCGAGGGCGTAGGGCTTGTGACCAGGTCTCCGTCGCTCCGGTGCCCATAACTTTTGATCCGTAAGGAGTTACGAGGCGCACAGCATACCGTTGGAAAGCTCTCTGAGAGCTCTACGACGGGGGCAGCTAGCTAGCTTCCTATGCCCTTTTCGGAGCTCAAAATCGAACGTTTTCATCAGTTTCGGGCCACTTTTCTTCTTTTGCTCTGTTTTTCCGTCCCGGATCGTACGTCGTGAGCTGTTAAAAGGGCGACAACCTTACTCGCGGCACATTAGAGGACCCTACAATGCGTCGATATCACGTCTTGCGAGGATGCTGCGTTGTTGAAGCGGATGGGTTGTCGTTAAGCCCATTGGGCCTTTTGAATGGGCCATATCTCTAGGCTGGGACTGTGAACCGTTAACACATAAAGGAAATATGCCCTCAACATAACGGGTGCGATCATACCTGCACAAATGCACCGGATCCCATCAGAACTCCGAAGTTAAGCGTGCTTGGGCGAGAGTAGTACTAGGATGGGTGAGCCCTTGGGAAGTCCTCGTGTTGCACCCCCCTTTTCAATTTTTATTTGCTCCGGTTAAGGTTGCCAAAATACCTTACCCACCACATTTCTATTATTGAATCCCACGGCACCTTGGGCAAGACAACTTCGCTTCACGTAGAGGTTGGGCCCGCAAACCGAGGGCGTAGGGCTTGTGACCAGGTCTCCGTCGTTCCGATGCCCATTACTTTTGATTCGTAAGGAGTTACACGGCGCACAACATACCTTTGGAAAGCTCTCTGAGAGCTCTACGACGGGGGCAGCCAGCTAGCTCGCTGTGCCCTTTTTGGAGCTCAAAATCGAACGTTTTCATCAGTTTCGGGCTACTTTTCTTCTTTTGCCCTGTTTTTTCGTCCCGGATCGTACGTCGTGAGCTGTTAAAAGGATGACAACCCTACTCGTGGCACATTAGAGGACCCTACAATGCGTCGATATCACGTCTTGCATGGATGCTGCGTTGTTGAAGCAGATGGGTTGTCGTTAAGCCCATTGGGCCTTTTGAATGGGCCATATCTCTAGGCTGGGACTGTGAACCGTTAACACATAAAGGAATTGTGCCCTCAACATGACGGGTGCGATCATACCAGCACTAATGCACCGGATCCCATCAGAACTCCGAAGTTAAGCGTGCTTGGGCGAGAGTAGTACTAGGATGGGTGACCCCCTGGGAAGTCCTCGTGTTGCACCCCCCTTTTCAATTTTTTTTGCTCCGGTTAGGGTTGCCAAGATACTTTACCCACAACATTTCTATTATCGAATCCCACGGCACCTTGGGCAAGACAACTTCTCTTCACGTGGAGGTTGGGCCCGCAAACCGAGGGCGTAGGGCTTGTGACCAGGTCTCCGTCGCTCCGGTGCCCATAACTTTTGATCCGTAAGGAGTTACGAGGCGCACATCATACTGTTGGAAAGCTCTCTGAGAGCTCTACGACGGGGGCAGGAAGCCAGCTCGCTTTGCCCTTTTTGGAGCTCAAAATTGAACGTTTTCATCAGTTTCGGGCTACTTTTCTTCTTTTGCTCTGTTTTTCCGTCCCGGATCGTACGTCGTGAGCTGTTAAAAGGACGACAACCTTACTCGCGGCACATTAGAGGACCCTACAATGCGTCGATATCACGTCTTGCGAGGATGCTGCGTTGTTGAAGCGGATGGGTTGTCGTTAAGCCTATTGTGCCTTTTGAATGGGCCATATCTCTAGGCTGGGACTGTGAACCGTTAACACATAAAGGAATTGTGCCCTCAACATGACGGGTGCGATCATACCAGCACTAATGCACCGGATCCCATCAGAACTACGAAGTTAAGCGTGCTTGGGCGAGAGTAGTACTAGGATGGGTGACCCCCTGGGAAGTCCTCGTGTTGCACCTCCCTTTTCAATTTTTTTTGCTCCGGTTAGGGTTGCCAAGATACTTTACCCACCACATTTCTATTATCGAATCCCACGGCACCTTGGGCAGGACAACTTCACTTCACATAGACGTTGGGACCGCAAACCGAGGGCGTATGGCTTGTGACCATGTATCCGTCGCTCCGGTACACATAACTTTTGATCCGTAAGGAGTTAGTAGCGCACAGCATACCGTTGGAAAGCTCTCTGAGAGCTCTACGACGGGGGCAGCCAGCTAGCTCGCTGTGCCCTTTTTGGAGCCTAAAATCGAACGTTTTCATCAGTTTCTGGCGACTTTTCTTCTTTTGCTTTGTTTTTCCGTCCCAGATCGTACGTCGTGAGCAGTTAAAAGGACGACAACCTTACTCGTGGGACGTTAGAGGGCCCTACAATGCGTCGATATCACGTCTTGCAAGGATGCTGCGTTGTTGAAGAAGATGGGTTGTCGTTAAGCCCATTGGGCCTTCTGAATAGGCCATCTCTCTAGGCTGGGACTGTGAACCGTTAACACATAAAGGAATTGTGCCCTCAACATGACGGGTGCGATCATACCAGCACTAATGCACCGGATCCCATCAGAACTCCGAAGTTAAGCGTGCTTGGGCGAGAGTAGTACTAGGATGGGTGACCCCCTGGGAAGTCCTCGTGTTGCACCCCCCTTTTCAATTTTTTTTGCTCCGGTTAGGGTTGCCAAGATACTTTACCCACTACATTTCTATTATCGAATCCCACGGCACCTTGGGCAAGACAACTTCTCTTCACGTGGAGGTTGGGCCCGCAAACCGAGGGCGTAGGGCTTGTGACCAGGTCTCCGTCGCTCCGGTGCCCATAACTTTTGATCCGTAAGGAGTTACGAGGCGCACAACATACCGTTGCAAAGCTCTCTAAGAGCTCTACGACGGGGGCAGCTAGCTAGCTCGCTATGCCGCTTTCGTAGCTCGAAATCGAACGTTTGCATCAGTTTCGGGCCACTTTTTTTCTTTTGCTCTGTTTTTCCGTCCCGGATCGTACGTCGTGAGCTGTTAAAAGAACGACAACCTTACTCGCGGCATATTGGAGGACCCTACAATGCGTCGATATCACGTCTTGCGAGGATGCTGCGTTGTTGAAGCGGATGGGTTGTCGTTAAGCCCATTGGGCCTTTTCAATGGGCCATATCTCTAGGCTGGGACTGTGAACCGTTAACACATAAAGGAATTGTGCCCTCAACATGACGGGTGCGATCATACCAGCACTAATGCACCGGATCCCATCAGAACTCCGAAGTTAAGCGTGCTTGGGCGAGAGTAGTACTAGGATAGGTGACCCCCTGGGAAGTCCTCGTGTTGCACCCCCCTTTTCAATTTTTTTTGCTCCGGTTAGGGTTGCCAAGATACTTTACCCACCACATTTCTATTATCAAATCCCACGGCACCTTGGGCAACACAACTTCTCTTCACGTGGAGGCTGGGCCCGCAAACCGAGGTTGTAGGGTTTGTGACCAGGTCTCCGTCGCTCCGGTTCCCATAACTTATGATCCGTAAGGAGTTACGAGGCGCACAGCATACCGTTGGAAAGCTCTCTGAGAGCTCTACGATCGGGGTAGCCAGCTAGCCTGCTGTGCCCTTTTCAGAGCTCAAAATCAAACATTTCATCAGTTTCGGGCCACTTTTCTTCTTTTGCTCTGTTTTTTCATCCGGGATCGTACGTCGTGAGCTGTTAAAAGGATGACAACCATACTCGCGGCACATTAGGGGACCCTACAATGCGTCGATATCACGTCTTGCGAGGATGCTGCGTTGTTGAAGTGGATGGGTTGTCGTTAAGCCCATTGGGCCTTTTGAATGGGCCATATCTCTAGGCTGGGACTGTGAACCGTTAACACATAAAAGAATTGTGCCCTCAACATGACGGGTGCGATCATACCAGCACTAATGCACCGGATCCCATCAGAACTCCGAAGTTAAGCGTGCTTGGGCGAGAGTAGTACTAGGATGGGTGACCCCCTTGGAAGTCCTCGTGGTGCACCCCCCTTTTCAATTTTTTTTGCTCCGGTTAGGGTTGCCAAGATACTTTACCCTCCACATTTCTATTATCGAATACCACGGCACCTTGGGCAAGACAATTTCTCTTCACATGGAGGCTGGGCCCGCAAACCGGTGCCCATAACTTTTGATCCGTAAGGAGTTACGAGACGCACAGCATACCGTTGGAAAGCTCTCAGAGAGCTCTACGACGGGGGCAGCTAGCTAGCTCGCTGTGCCCTTTTCGGAGCTCAAAATTGAACATTTTCATCAGTTTCGGGCCACTTTTCTTCTTTTGCTCTGTTTTTCCGTCCCAGATTGTACGTCATGAGCTGTTAAAAGGACGACAACCCTACTCGCGGCACATTAGAGGACCCTACAATGTGTCGATATCACGTCTTGCGAGGATGCTGCATTGTTGAAGCGGATGGGTTGTCGTTAAGCCCTTTGGGCCTTTTGAATGGGCCATATCTCTAGGCTGGGACTGTGAACCGTTAACACATAAAGGAATTGTGCCCTCAACATGACGGGTGCGATCATACCAGCACTAATGCACCGGATCCCATCAGAACTCCGAAGTTAAGCGTGCTTGGGCGAGAGTAGTACTAGGATGTGTGACCCCCTGGGAAGTCCTCGTGTTGCACCCCCCTTTTCAATTTTTTTTGCTCCGGTTAGGGTTGCCAAGATACTTTACCCACCACATTTCTATTATCGAATCCCACAGCACCTTGGGCAAGACAACTTCTCTTCACGTGGAGGCTGGGCCCGCAAACCGAGGGCGTAGGGCTTGCGACCAGGTCTCCGTCGCTCCGGTCCCCATAACTTTTGATCCGGAAGGAGTTACGAGGCGCACAGCATACCGTTGGAAAGCCCTCTGAGAGCTCTACGACAGGGGCAGCAAGCTAGCTCTCCTTGCCCTTTTCGGAGCTCAAAATCGAATGTTTTCATCAGTTTCGGGCCACTTTTCTTCTTTTGCTCTGCTTTTCCGTCCCGGATCGTACGTCGTGAGCTGTTAAAAGGATGACAACCTTACTCGGGGCACATTAGAGGACCCTACAATGCGTCGATATCACATCTTGCGAGGATGCTGCATTGTTGAAGCGGATGGGTTGTCGTTAAGCCCATTGGGCCTTTTGAATGGGCCATATCTCTAGGCTGGGACTGTGAACCGTTAACACATAAAGCAATTGTGCCCATAACTTTTGATCCGTAAGGAGTTACGAGGCGCACAGCATACCGTTGGAAAGCTCTCTGACAGCTCTACGACTGTGGCAGCGAGCTATCTCGTTGTACCCTTTTCGTAGCTCGAAATCGAACGTTTTCATCAGTTTCGGGCCACATTTATTCTTTTGCTCTGTTTTTCCGTCCCGGATCGTACGTCGTGAGCTGTTAAAAGGACAACAACCTTACTCACGGCACATTAGAGGGCCCTACAATACGTCGATATCACGTCTTGCGAGGATGCTGCGTTGTTGAAGCGGATGGGTTGTCGTTAAGCCCATTGGACCTTTTGAATGGGCCATATCTCTAGGCTGGGACTGTGAACCGTTAACACAAAAAGAAATTGTGCCCACAACATGACGGGTGCGATCATACCCGCACTAATGCACCGGATCCCATAAGAACTCCGAAGTTAAGCGTGCTTGGGCGAGAGTAGTACTAGGATGGGTGACCCCCTGGGAAGTCCTCGTGTTGCACCCCCCTTTTAAATTTTTTTTGCTCCGGTTAGGGTTGCCAAGATACTTTACCCACCACATTTCTATTATCGAATCCCACAGCACCTTGGGCAAGACAACTTCTCTTCACGTGGAGGCTGGGCCCGCAAACCGAGGGCGTAGGGCTTGTGACCAGGTCTCTGTCGCTCCGGTGCCCATAACTTTTGATCCGTAAGGAGTTACGAGGCGCACAGCATACCGTTGGAAAGCTCTCTGAGTGCTCTACGATGGGGGCAGCTAGCTAGCTTGTTGTGCCCTTTTCAGAACTCAAAATCGAACGTTTTCATCAGTTTCGGGCCACTTTTCTTCTTTTGCTCTGTTTTTCCGTCCTGGATCGTACATCGTGAGCTGTTAAAAGGACGACAACCTTACTCGCGGCACATTAGAGGACCCTACAATGCGTCGATATCACTTCTTGCGAATATGCTGCGTTGTTGAAGCGGATGGGTTATCGTTAAGCCCATTGCGCCTTTTGAATGGGCCATATCTCTAGGCTGGGACTGTGAACCATTAATACATAAAGGAATTGTGCCCTCAACATGATGAGTGCGATCATACCAGCACTAATACACCGGATCCCATCAGAACTCCGAAGTTAAGCTTGCTTGGGCGAGAGTAGTACTAGGATGGGTGACCCCCTGGGAAGTCCTCATGTTGTACCGCCCTTTTCAATTTTTATTGCTCCGGTTAGGGTTGCCAAGATACTTTACCCACCACATTTCTATTATCGAATCCCACGGCACCTTGGGCAAGACAACTTCTCTTCACGTGGAGGCTGGGCCCGCAAACCGAGGGCGTAGGGCTTGTGACCAGGTCTCCGTCGCTCCGGTGCCCATAACTTTTGATCCGTAAGGAGTTACGAGGCGCACAACATACCGTTGGAAAGCTCTCTGAGAGCTCTATGACGGGGACAGCCAGCTTGCTCGCTGTACCCTTTTCGGAGCTCAAAATCGAACGTTTTCATTAGTTTCGGGCCACTTTTCTTCTTTTGCTCTGTTTTTCCGTCCCGGATCGTACGTCGTGAGCTGTTAAAAGGACGACAACCTTACTCGTGGCACATTAGAGGACCCTACAATGCGTCGATATCACGTCTTGCGAGGATGCTGCGTTGTTGAAGCGGATGGGTTGTCGTTAAGCCCATTGGGCCTTTTGAATGGGCCATATCTCTAGGCTGGGACTGTGAACCGTTAACACATAAAGGAATTGTGCCCTAAACATGACGGGTGCGATCATACCAGCACTAATGCACCGGATCCCATCAGAACTCCGAAGTTAAGCGTGCTTGGGCGAGAGTAGTACTAGGATGGGTGACCCCTTGGGAAGTCCTCGTGTTGCACCCCCCTTTTCAATTTGATTTGCTCCGGTTAGGGTTGCCAAGATACTTTACCCACCACATTTCTATTATCGAATCCCACAGCACCTTGGGCAAGACAACTTCTCTTCACGTGGAGGCTGGGCCCGCAAACTGAGGGCGTAGGGCTTGTGACCAGGTTTCTTTCGCTTCAGTACCCATAACTTTTGATTCGTAAGGACTTACGAGGCGCACAGCATACCGTTGGAAACCACTCTGAGAGCTCTACGACGGGGGCAGCTAGCTTGCTAGCTGTGCCCTTTTGGGAGCTCAAAATCGAACGTTTTCATCAGTTTCGGGCCACTTTTATTCTTTTGCTCTGTTTTTCCGTCCCGGATCGTACGTCGTGAGCTGTTAAAAGGACGACAACCTTACTCGCGGCACATTAGAGGACCCTACAATGCGTCGATATCACGTCTTGCGAGGATGTTGCGTTGTTAAAGCGGATGGGTTGTCGTTAAGCCCATTGGGCCTTTTGAATGGGCCATATCTCTAGGCTGGGACTGTGAACCGTTAACACATAAAGGAATTGTGCCCTCAACATGACGGGTGCGATCATACCAGCACTAATGCACTGGATCCCATCAGAACTCCGAAGTAAAGCATGCTTGGGCGAGAGTAGTACTAGGATGGGTGACCCCCTGGGCAGTCCTCGTGTTGCACCCCCCTTTTCAATTTTTTTTGCTCCGGTTAGGGTTGCCAAGATACTTTACCCACCACATTTCTATTATCGAATCCCACAGCACCTTGGGCAAGACAACCTCGCTTCACGTAGAGGCTGGGCTCGCAAACCGAGGGCATAGGGCTTGTGACCAGGTCTCCGTCGCTCCGGTGCCCATAACTTTTGATTCGTAAGGACTTACGAGGCGCACAACATACCGTTGGAAAGCTCTCCGAGAGCTCTACGACGAAGGGTAGCTAGCTAGCTCGTTGTGCCCTTTTCGGAGCTCAAAATCGAATGTTTTCATTAGTTTCGGGCCACTTTTCTTCTTTTGCTCTGTTTTTCCATCCCGGATCGTACGTCGTGAGCTGTTAAAAGGACGACAACCTTACTCGCGGCACATTAGAGGACCCTACAATGCGTCGATATAAAGTCTTGTGAGGATGCTGCGTTGTTGAAGCGGATGGGTTGTCGTTCAACCTATTAGGCCTTTTGAATGGGCCATATCTCTAGGTTGGGACTGTGAACCGTTAACACATAAAGGAATTGTGCCCTCAACATGACGGGTGCGATCATACCAGCACTAATGCACCGGATCCCATCAGAACTCCGAAGTTAAGCGTGCTTGGGCGAGAGTAGTACTAGGATGGGTGACCCCCTGGGAAGTCCTCGTGTTGCACCCCCCTTTTCAATTTTTTTTGCTCCGGTTAGGGTTGCCAAGATACTTTACCCACCACATTTCTATTATCGAATCCCACGGCACCTTCGGCAAGACAACTTCTCTTCACGTGGAGGCTGGGCCCGCAAACCGGTGCCCATAACATTTGATCCGTAAGGAGTTACGAGGCGTACAGCATACCGTTGGAAAGCTCTCTGAGAGCTCTACGACGGGGGTAGCCAGCTAGCTTGCTTTGCCCATTTCGGAGCTCAAAATTGAACGTTTTCATCAGTTTCGGGCCACTTTTCTTCTTTTGCTTTGTTTTTCCGTCCCGGATAGTACGTCGTGAGCTGTTAAAAGGACGACAACCTTACTCGCGGCACATTAGAGGACCCTACAATGCGTCAATATCACGTCTTGCGAGGATGCTGCGTTGTTGAAGCGGATGGATTGTCGTTAAGCCCATTGGGCCTTTTGAATGGGCCATCTCTCTAGGCTGGGACTGTGAACCGTTATCACATAACGGAATTGTGCCCTCAACATGACGGGTGCGATCATACTAGCACTAATGCACGGGATCCCATCAGATTTTCGAAGTTAAGCGTGTTTGGGCGAGAGTAGTACTAAGATTGGTGACCCCCTAGGAAGTCCTCGTGTTGCACCCCCTTTTCAATTTTTTTTTGCTCCGGTTAGGGTTGCCAAGATACTTTACCCACCACATTTCTATTATCGAATCCAATGGCAACTTGGGCAAGACAACTTCTCTTCACGTGGAGGCTGGGCCCGCAAACCGAGGGCGTAGGGCTTGTGACCAGGTCTCCATCGATACGGTGCCCATAACTTTTGATCTGTAAGGAGTTACGAGGCGCACAGCATACCGTTGGAAAGCTCTCTGAGAGCTCTAGGATGGGGGCAGCCAGCTAGCTCGCTGTGCCCCTTTCGGAGCTCAAAATCGAACGTTTTCATTAGTTTCAGGCCACTTTTCTTCTTTTGCTCTGTTTTTCCGTCCCGGATCGTACGTCGTGAGCTGTTAAAAGGACGACAACCTTACTCGCGCCACATTAGAGGACCCTACAATGCGTCGATATCACGTCTTGCGAGGATGCTGCGTTGTTGAAGCAAGTGGGTTGTCGTTAAGCCCATTTGGCCTTTTGAATGGGCCATATCTCTAGGCTGGGACTATGAACCGTTAACACATAAAGGAATTGTGCCCTCAACATGACGGGTGCGATCATACCAGCACTAATGCACCGGATCCCATCAGAACTCCGAAGTTAAGCGTGCTTGGGCGAGAGTAGTACTAGGATGGGTGATCCCCTGGGAAGTCCTCGTGTTGCACCCCCCTTTTCAATTTTTTTTGCTCCGGTTAGGGTTGCCAAGATACTTTACCCACCACATTTCTATTATCGAATCCCACGGCACCTTGGGCAAGACAACTTCTCTTCACGTGGAGGCTGGGCCCGCAAACCGAGGGCGTAGGGCTCGTGACCAGGTCTCCGTCGCTCCGGTGCCCATAACTTTTGATCAGTAAGGACTTACGAGGCGCACAGCATACCATTGGAAAGCTCTCTGAGAGCTCTACGACGGGGGCAGCTAGCTAGCTCGCTTTGCCCTTTTCGGAGCTCAAAATCGAACGTTTTCATCAGTTTCGGGCCACTTTTCTTCTTTTGCTCTGTTTTTCCGTCCCGGATCGTACGTCGTGAGCTGTTAAAAGGACGACAACCTTACTCGCGGCACATTAGAGGACCCTACAATGCGTCGATATCACGTCTTGCGAGGATGCTGCGTTGTTGAAGCGGATGGGTTGTCGTTAAGCCCATTGGGCCTTTTGAATGGGCCATATCACTAGGTTGGGACTGTGAACCGTTAACACATAAAGGAATTGTGCCCTCAACATGACGGGTGCGATCATACCAGCACTAATGCACCGGATCCCATCAGAACTCCGAAGTTAAGCGTGCTTGGGCGAGAGTAGTACTAGGATGGGTGACCCCCTGGGAAGTCCTCGTGTTGCACCCCCCTTTTCAATTTTTTTTTGCTCCGGTTAGGGTTGCCAAGATACTTTACCCACCACATTTCAATTATTGAATCCAACGGCAACTTGTGCAAGACAACTTCTCTTCACGTGGAGGCTGGGCCCGCAAACCGAGGGCGTAGGGCTTGTGACCAGGTCTCCATCGATCCGGTGCCAATAACTTTTGATCTGTAAGGAGTTACGAGGCGCACAGCATACCGTTGGAAAGCTCTCTGAGAGCTCTACGACGGGGGTAGCCAGCTAGCTCGCTGTGCCTTTTTCAGAGCTCAAAATCGAACGTTTTCATTAGTTTCGGGCCACTTTTCTTATTTTGCTTTGTTTTTCCGTCCCGGATCGCACGTCGTGAGCTGTTAAAAGGACGACAACCTTACTCGCGGCACATTAGAGGACCCTACAATGCGTCAATATCACGTCTTGCGAGGATGCTGCGTTGTTGAAGCGGATGGATTGTCGTTAAGCCAATTGGGCCTTTTGAATGGGCCATATCTCTAGGCTGGGATTATGAACCGTTAACACATAAAGGAATTGTGCCCTCAACATGACGGGTGCGATCATACCAGCACTAATGCACCGGATCCCATCAGAACTCCGAAGTTAAGCGTGCTTGGGCGAGAGTAGTACTAGGATGGGTGACCCCCTGGGAAGTCCTCGTGTTGCACCCCCCTTTTCAATTTTATTTGCTCCGGTTAGGGTTGCCAAGATACTTTACCCACCACATTTCTATTATCGAATCCCACGGCACCTTGGGCAAGACAACTTCTCTTCACGTGGAGGCTGGGCCCGCAAACCGAGGGCGTAGGGCTTGTGACCAGGTCTCCGTCGCTCCGGTGCCCATAACTTTTGATCTGTAAGGAGTTACGAGGCGCACAGCATACCGTTGGAAAGCTCTCTGAGAGCTCTACGACGGGGGCAGCCAGCTAGCTCGCTGTGCCCTTTTCGGAGCTCAAAATCGAACGTTTTCATTAGTTTCGGGCCACCTTTCTTCTTTTGCTCTGTTTTTCCGTCCCGGATCGTACGTCGTGAGCTGTTAAAAGGACGACAAACTTACTCGCGGCACATTAGAGGACCCTACAATGCGTCGACATCACGTCTTGCGAGGATGCTGCGTTGTTGAAGCGGATGGGTTGTCGTTAAGCCCATTGGGCCTTTTGAATGGGCCATATCTCTAGGCTGGGAGTGTGAACCGTTAACACATAAAGGAATTGTGCCCTCAACATGACGGGTGCGATCATACCAGCACTAATGCACCAGATCCCATCAGAACTCCGAAGTTAAGCGTGCTTGGGCGAGAGTAGTACTAGGATGGGTGACCCCCTTGGAAGTCCTCGTGTTGCACCCCCCTTTTCAATTTTTTTTGCTCCGGTTAGGGTTGCCAAAATACTTTACCCACCACATTTCTATTATCGAATACCACGGCACCTTGGGCAAGACAACTTCTCTTCACATGGAGGCTGGGCCCACAAACCTGTGCCCATAACTTTTGATCCGTAAGGAGTTACAAGGCGCACAGCATACCGTTGGAAAGCTCTCTGAGAGCTCTACGACGGGGACAGCTAGCTAGCTCGCTTTGCCCTTTTCGGAGCTCAAAATCGAACATTTTCATCAGTTTTGGGCCAGTTTTCTTCTTTTGCTCTGTTTTCCATCCCGGATCGTACGTTGTGAGCAGTTAAAAGGACGACAACCTTCCCCGCGCCACTTTACAGGACCCAACAATGCGTCGATATCAAGTCTTGCGAGGATGCTGTGTAGTTGAAGCGGATGGGTTGTCGTTAAGCCCATTGGGCCTTCTCAATGAGCCATCTCTATAGGCTGGGACTGTGAACCGTTAACACATAGAGGAATTGTGCCCTCAACATGACGGGTACGATCATACCAGCACTAATGCACCGGATCTCATCAGAACTCCGAAGTTAAGCGTGCTTGGGCGAGAGTAGCACTAGGATGGGTGACCCCCTGGGAAGTCCTCTTGTTGCACACCCCTTTTCAATTTTTTTTGCTCCGGTTAGGGTTGCCAAGATACTTTACCCACCACATTTCTATTATCGAATCCCACGGCACCTTGGGCAAGACAACTTCTCTTCACGTGGAGGCTGGGCCCGCAAACCGGTGCCCATAACTTTTGATCCGTAAGGAGTTACGAGGCGCACAGCATACCGTTGGAAAGCTCTCTGAGAGCTCTACGACGGGGGCAGCTAGCTAGCATGCTGTGCCCTTCTCGGAGCGCAAAATTGAACGTTTTCATCAGTTTCATCTGTTTTTCCGTCCCAGATCATACGTCGTGAGCTGTTAAAATGACGAGAACCATACTCGCAGGATATTAGAGGGCCCTACAACGCGTCGATATCACGTCTTGCGAGGATGCTGCGTTGTTGAAGTGGATGGGTTGTCGTTAAGCCCATTGGGCCTTCTGAATGAGCCATCTCTCTAGGCTGGGACTGTGAAGCGTTAACACATAAAGGAATTGTGCCGTCAACATGATGGATGCGATCATACCAGCACTAATGCACCGGATCCCATCAGAACTCCGAAGTTAAGCGTACTTGGGCGAGAGTAGTACTAGGATGGGTGCCCCCCTAGGGAGTCCTCGTGTAGCACCCCCCTTTTCAATTTTTTTTTGCTCCGGTTAGGGTTGCCAAGATACTTTACCCACCACATTTCTATTATCGAATCCCACGGCACCTTGGGCAAGATAACTTCTCTTCACGTGGAGGCTGGGCCCCCAAACTGAGGGCCTAGGGCTTAAGACCAGGGCTCCGTCGCTCCTGTACTAGTAACTTTTGATCCGTAAGGAGTTACGAGGCGCACAGCATACCGTTGGAAAGCTCTCTGAGAGCTCTACGACGAGGGCAGCAAGCTAGCTCGCTGTGCCCTTTTCGGAGCTCAAAATCGAATGTTTTCATTAGTTTCGGGCCACTTTTCTTCTTTTACTCTATTTTTCCGTCCCGGATCGTACGTCGTGAGCTGTTAAAAGGACGACAACCTTACTCGCGGCACATTAGAGGACCCTACAATGCGTTGATATCACATCTTGCAAGGATGCTGCGTTGTTGAAGCGGATGGGTTGTCGTTAAGCCCATTGGGCCTTTTGAATGGGCCATATCTCTAGGCTGGGACTGTGAACCGTTAACACATAAAGGAATTGTGCCCTCAACATGACGGGTGCGATCATACCAGCACTAATGCACCGGATCCCATCACAACTCCAAAGTTAAGCGTGCTTGGGCGAGAGTACTACTAGGATGGGTGACCCCCTGGGAAGTCCTTGTGTTGCACCCCCCTTTTCAATTTTTTTTGCTCCGGTTAGGGTTGCCAAGATACTTTACCCACCACATTTCTATTATCGAATCCCTCGGCACCTTGGGCAAGACAACTTCACTTCACGTAGAGGCTGGGCTTGCAAACCGAGGGCGTGGGGCTTGTGACCAGGTATCCATCGCTCCGGTGCCCATAACTTTTGATCTGTAAGGAGTTACGAGGCACACAGCATACCGTTGGAAAGCTCTCTGAGAGCTCTACGACGGGGGCAGCATGCTTGCTTGCTGTGCGCTTTTCGGATCTCAAAATCGAACATTTTCATTTGTTTCGGGCCACTTTTCTTCTTTTGTTCTTTTTTTCCGTCCCGGATCGTACGTCGTGAGCTGTTAAAAGGATGACAACCTTACTCGCGGCACATTAGAGGACCCTACAATGCGTCGACATCACGTCTTGCGAGGATGTTGCGTTGTTGAAGGCGATGCGTTGTGGTTAAGGCTATTGGGCCTTTTGAACGGGCCATATCTCTAGGCTAGGACTGTGAACCGTTAACACATAAAGGAATTGTGCCGTCAACATGACGGGTGCGATCATACCAGCACTAATGCACCGGATCCCATCAGAACTTCGAAGTTAAGCGTGCTTGGGCGAGAGTAGTACTAGGATGGTAATCCCCTGGGAAGTCCTCGTGTTGCACCCCCCTTTTCAATTTTTTTTGCTCTGGTTAGGGTTGCCAAGATACTTTACCCACCACATTTCTATTATCGAATCCCACGGCACCTTGGGCAAGACAACTTCTCTTCACGGGGAGGCTGGGCCCGCAAACCGGTGCCTATAACTTTTGATCCGTAAGAAGTTACGAGGCACACAGCATACCGTTGGAAAGCTCTCTGAGAGCTCTACGACGGGGGCAGCCAGCTACCTCACTGTGCCCTTTTTGGAGCTCAAAATTGAACTTTTTTATCAGTTTTCGGTAACTTTTCATCTTTTGCCATGTTTTTCCGTCCCGGATCATACGTCATGAGCTGTTAAAAGGACGACAACCTTACTCGCGGCACATTAGAGGACCCCACAATGCGTCGATATCACGTCTTGCGAGGATGCTGCGTTGTTGAAGCGGATGGGTTGTCGTTAAGCCCATTGGGCCTTTTGAATGGGCCATATCTCTAGGCTGGGACTATGAACCGTTAACACATAAAGGAATTGTGCCCTCAACATGACGGGTGCTATCATACCAGCACTAATGCACCGGATCCCATCAGAACTCCGAAGTTAAGCGTGCTTGGGCGAGAGTAGTACTAGGATGGGTGACCCCCTGGGAAGTCCTCGTGTTGCACCCCCCTTTTCAATTTTTTTTTGCTCCGGTTAGGGTTGCCAAGATACTTTACCCACCACATTTCTATTATCGAATCCCACGGCACCTTGGGCAAGACAACTTCACTTCACGTGGAGGCTGGGCCCGCAAACCGAGGGCGTAGGGCTTGTGACCAGGTCTCCGTCGCTCCGGTGCCCATAACTTTTGATCCGTAAGGAGTTACGTGGCGCACACCATACTGTTGGAAAGCTCTCTGAGAGCTCTACGACTGGGGCAGCTAGCTAGCTTGCTGTGCCCTTTTCGGAGCTCAAAATCGAACGTTTTCACCAGTTTCGGGCCAATTTTCTTCTTTTGCTCTGTTTTTCCATCCCGTATCGTACGTCGTGAGCTGTTAAAAGGATGACAACCTTACTCGCGGCACATTAGAGGACCCTACAATGCGTCGACATCACGTCTTACGAGGATGCTGCGTTGTTGAAGCGGATGGGTTGTCATTAAGCCCATTGGGCCTTTTGAATGGGCCATATCTCTATGCTGGGACTGTGAACCGTTAACACATAAAGGAATTGTGCCCTCAACATGACGGGTGTGATCATACCAGCACTAATGCACCGGATCCCATCAGAACTCCGAATTTAAGCGTGCTTGGGCGAGAGTAGTACTAGGATGGGTGACCCCCTGGGAAGTCCTCGTGTTGCACCCCCCTTTTCAATTTCTTTTGCTCTGGTTAGGGTTGCCAAGATACTTTATCCACCACATTTATATTATCGAATCCCACGGCACCTTGGGCAAGACAACTTCTCTTCACGTGGAGGCTGGGCCCGCAAACTGGTGCCCATAACTTTTGATCTGAAAGGAGTTACGAGGAGCACAACATACCGTTGGAAAGCTCTCTGAGAGCTCTACGACGGGGGCAGCAAGTCAGCTCGCTGTGCCCTTTTTGGAGCTCAAAATCGAACGTTTTCATCAGTTTCGGGCCACTTTTCTTCTTTTGCTCTGTTTTTCCGTCCCGAATCGTACGTCGTGAGCTGTTAAAAGGACGACAACCTTACTCGCGGCACATTAGAGGACCCTACAATGCGTCGATATCACGTCTTGCGAGGATCCTGCGTTGTTGAAGCGGATGGGTTGTCGTTAAGCCCATTGGGCCTTTTGAATGGGCCATATCTCTAGGCTGGGACTGTGAACTGTTAACACATAAAGGAATTGTGCCCTCAACATGACGGGTGCGATCATACCAGCACTAATGCACCGGATCCCATCAGAACTCCGAAGTTAAGCGTGCTTGGGCGAGAGTAGTACTAGGATGGGTGACCCCCTGGGAGGTCTTCGTGTTGTACCCCCCTTTTCAATTTTTTTTGCTTCGGTTAGGGTTGCCAAGATACTTTACCCACCACATTTCTATTATCGAATCCCACGGCACCTTGGGCAAGAAAACTTCTCTTCACGTGGAGGCTGGGCCCGCAAACCGAGGGCGTAGGGCTTGTGACCAGGTCTCCGTCGCTCCGGTGCCCATAACTTTTGATCCGTAAGGAGTTACGAGGCGCACAGCATACCGTTGGAAAGCTCTCTGAGAGCTCTACGATGGGGGCAACCATCTTGCTCGCTGTGCCCTTTTCGGAGCTCAAAATCGAACGTTTTCATGAGTTTCAGGCCATATTTCATATTTTGCTCTGTTTTTCCATCCCGGATCGTACGTTGTGAGCTGTTAAAAGGACGACAACCTAACTCGCGGCACATTAGAGGACCCTACAATGCGTCGATATCACGTCTTGCGAGGATGCTGCGTTGTTGAAGCGGATGGGTTGTCGTTAAGCCCATTGGGCCTTTTGAATGGGCCATATCTCTAGGTTGGGACTGTGAACCGTTAACACATAAAGGAATTGTGCCCTCAACATGACGGGTGTGATCATAACAGCACTAATGCACCGGATCCCATCGGAACTCCGAAGTTAAGCGTGCTTGGGCGAGAGTAGTACTAGGATGGGTGACCCCCTGGGAAGTCCTCGTGTTGCACCCCCCTTTTCAATTTTTTTTGGTCCGGTTAGGGTTGCCAAGATCCTTTACCGACAACATTTCTGTTATCGAATCCCACGGCACCTTGGGCAAGACAACTTCTCTTCACGTGGAGGCTGGGCCCGCAAACTGAGGGCGTAGGGCTTGTGACCAGGTCTCCGTCGCTCCGGTGCCCATAACTTTTGATCCATAAGGAGTTACGAGGCGCACAGCAAACCGTTGGAAAGCCCTCTTAGAGCTCTACGACGGGGGCAGTTAGCTAGCTCGTTGTGCCCTTTTCGAAGCTCAAAATCGAACGTTTTCATCAGTTTCGGGCCACTTTTCTTCTTTTGCTTTGTTTTTCCGTCCCGGATCGTACGTCGTGAGCTGTTAAAATGACGACAACCTTACTCACGGCACATTAGAGGACCCTACAATGCGTCGATATCACGTCTTACGAGGATGCTGCGTTGTTGAAGCGGATGGGTTGTGTTAAGCCGATTGGGCCTTTTGAATTGGCCATATCTCTAGGCTGGGACTGTGAACCGTTAACACATAAAGGAATTGTGCCCTCAATATGACGGGTGCGATCATACCAGCACTAATGCACCGGATCCCATCAGAACTCCGAAGTTAAGCGTGCTTGGGCGAGAGTAGTACTAGGATGGGTGACCCCCTTGGAAGTCCTCGTGTTGCACCCCCCTTTTAAACTTTTTTTCTTCCGGTTAGGGTTGCCAAGATACTTTACCCGCAATATTTCTATTATCGAATCCCACGGCACCTTGGGCAAGACAACTTCGCTTCACGTGGAGGCTGGGCCCGCAAACTAAGGGCGTAGGGCTTGTGACCAGGTCTCAGTCGCTCCGGTGCCCATAACTTTTGATCCATAAGGAGTTACGAGGCGCACAGCATACCGTTTGGAAAGCTCTCTGAGAGCTCTACGACGGGGGCAGTTAGCTAGCTCATTGTGCCCTTTTCGATGCTCAAAATCGATCGTTTTCATCAGTTTCGGGCCATTTTTCTTCTTTTGCTCTGTTTTTCCGTCCCGGATCGTACGTCGTGAGCTGTTAAAAGGACGACAACCTTACTCGCGGCACATTATAGGACCCTACAATGCGTCGATATCACCTCTTGCGAGGATGCTACGTTGTTGAAGCGGATGGGTTGTCGTTAAGCCCATTAGGCCTTTTGAATGGGCCATCTCTCTAGGCTGGGACTGTGAACCGTCAACAAATAAGAGATTTGTGCCCTCAACATGACGGGTGCGATCATACCAGCACTAATGCACCAGATCCCATCAGAACTCTGAAGTTAAGCGTGCTTGGGCGAGAGTAGTACTAGGATGGGTGACCCCTTGGGAAGTTCTCGTGTTGCACCCCCTTTTCAAGTTTTTTTTTACCGGTTTGGGTTGCCAAGATACTTTATCCACCACATTTCTATTATTGAATCCCACGGCGCCTTGGGCAAGACAACTTCTCTTCACAGGGAGGCTGGGCCCGCAAACTGAGGGCGTAGGGCTTGTGACCAGGTCTCCGTCGCTCCGGTGCCCATAACTTTTGATCCATAAGGAGTTACGAGGCGCACAGCATACCGTTGGAAAGCTCTCTGAGAGCTCTACGACGGGAGCAGTTAGCTAGCTCGTTGTGCCCTTTTCCAAGCTCAAAATCGAACGTTTTCATCAGTTTCGGGCCACTTTTCTTCTTTTGCTTTGTTTTTCCGTCCCGGATCGTACGTCGTGAGCTGTTAAAAAGACGACAACCTTACTCGCGGCACATTATAGGACCCTACAATGCGTCGATATCACGTCTTGCGAGAATGCTGCGTCGTTGATGCGGATGGGTTGTCGTTAAGCCCATGGAGCCTTTTGAATTGGCCATATCTCTAGGCTGGGACTGTGAACCGTTAACACATAAAGGAATTGTGCCCTCAACATGACGGGTGTGATCATACCAGCACTAATGCACCGGATCCCATCAGAACTCCGAAGTTAAGCGTGCTTGGGCGAGAGTAGTACTAGGATGGGTGACCCCTTGGGAAGTCCTCGTGTTGCACCCCCATTTTCAATTTTTTTTGCTCCGGTTAGGGTTGCCAAGATACTTTACCCACAACATTTCTGTTATCGAATCCCACGGCACCTTGGGCAAGACAACTTCTCTTCACGTGGAGGCTGGGCCCGCAAACCGAGGGCGTAGGGCTTGTGACCAGGTCTCCGTCGCTCCGGTGCCCATAACTTTTTATCCATAAGGAGTTACGAGGCGCACAGCATACCATTGGAAAGCTCTCTAAGAGCTCTACGACGGGCGCAGCCAGCTTGCTCGTTGTGCCCTTTTTGGAGCTCAAAATCGAACGTTTTCATTAGTTTCGGGCCACTTTTCATATTTTGCTCTGTTTTTCCATCCCGGATCGTACGTCGTGAGCTGTTAAAAGGACGACAACCTTACTCGCGGCACATTAGAGGACCCTACAATGCGTCGATATCACGTCTTGCGAGGATGCTGTGTTGTTGAAGCGGATGGGTTGTCGTTAAGCCCATTGGGCCTTTTGAATGGGCCATATCTCTAGGCTGGGACTGTGAACCGTTAACACATAAAGGAATTGTGCCCTCAACATGACGGGTGCGATCATACCAGCACTAATACACCGGATCCCATCAGAACTCCGAAGTTAAGCGTGCTTGGGCGAGAGTAGTACTAGGATGGGTGACCCCCTGGGAAGTCCTCGTGTTGCACATCCCTTTTCAATTTTTTTTGCTCCGGTTAGGGTTGCCAAGATACTTTACCCACCACATTTCTATTATTGAATACCACGGCACCTTGGGCAAGACAACATCTCTTCACATAGAGGCTGGGCCTGCAAACCGGTGCCCATAACTTTTGATCCGTAAGGAGTTACGAGGCGCACAGCATACCGTTGGAAAGCTCTCTGAGAGCTCTACGACGGGGGTAGCTAGCTAGCTTGCTATGCCCTTTTCGAAGCTCAAAATCGAACGTTTTCATCAGTTTCGGGCCACTTTTCTTCTTTTGCTCTGTTTTTCCGTCCCGGATCGTACGTCGTAAGCTGTTAAAAGGACGACAACCTTACTCGCGGCACATTAGAGGACCCTACAATGCGTCGATATCACGTCTTCCGAGGATGCTACGTTGTTGAAGCGGATGGGTTGTCGTTAAGCCCATTGGGCCTTTTGAATGGGCCATATCTCTAGGCTGGGATTGTGAACCGTTAACACATAAAGGAATTGTGCCCTCAACATGACGGGTGCGATCATACCAGCACTAATGCACCGGATCCCATCAGAACTCCGAAGTTAAGCGTGCTTGGGCGAGAGTAGTACTAGGATGGGTGACCCCCTGGGAAGTCCTCGTGTTGCACCCCCCTTTTCAATTTTTTTTGCTCCGGTTAGGGTTGCCAAGATACTTTACCCACAATATTTCTATTATCGAATCCCACGGCACCTTGGGCAAGACAACTTCTCTTCACGTAGAGGCTGGGCCCGCAAACTGAGGGCTTGGGGCTTGTGACCAGGTCTCCGTCGCTCCGGTGCCCATAACTTTTGATCCGTAAGGAGTTACGAGGCGCACAGCATACCGTTGGAAAGCTCTCTGAGAGCTCTACGACGGGGGTAGATAGCTAGCACGCTGTGCCCTTTTCGAAGCTCAAATCGAACATTTTCATCAGTTTCGGGCCACTTTTCTTCTTTTGCTCTGTTTTTCCGTCTCGGATCGTACGTCGTGAGCTGTTTAAAGGACGACAACCTTACTCGCGGCACATTAGAGGACACTACAATGCGTCGATATCACGTCTTTCGAGGATGCTGCGTTGTTAAATCGGATGGGTTGTCGTTAAGCCCATTGGGCCTTTTGAATGGGCCATATCTCTACGCTGGGACTGTGAACCGTTAACACATAAAGGAATTGTGCCCTCAACATGACGGGTGCGATCATACTAGCACTAATGCACCAGATCCCATCAGAACTCTGAAGTTAAGCGTGCTTGGGCGAGAGTCTACTAGGATGGGTGACCCTCTGGGAAGTCCTCGTGTTGCACCCCCCTTTTCAATTTTTTTTGCCCCGGTTAAGGTTGCCGAGATACTTTATCCACAACATTTCTATTATCGAATCCCACGGGGCCTTGGGCAAGACAACTTCTCTTCACGTGGAGGCTGGGCCCACAAACGGAGGGCGTAGGGCTTGTGACCAGGTCTCCGTCGCTCCGGTGCCCATAACTTTTGATCCATAAGGAGCTACGAGGCGCACAGCATACCGTTGGAAAGCTCTCTGAGAGCTCTACGACGGGGGCAGTTAGCTAGCTCGTTGTGCACTTTTCGAAGCTTAAAATCGAACGTTTTCATCAGTTTCGGGCCACTTTTCTTCTTTTGCTTTGTTTTTCCATCCCGGATCGTACGTCGTGAGCTGTTAAAAGGACGACAACCTTACTCGCGGCACATTATAGGACCCTACAATGCGTCGATATCACGTCTTGCGAGAATGCTGCGTCGTTGAAGCGGATGGGTTGTCGTTAAGCCCATGGGGCCTTTTGAATTGGCCATCTCTCTAGGCTGGGACTGTGAACCGTTAACACATAAAGGAATTGTGCCCTCAACAAGACGGGTGCGATCATACCAGCACTAATGCACCGGATACCATCAGAACTCCGAAGTTAAGCGTGCTTGGGCGAGAGTAGTACTAGGATGGGTGACCCCCTGGGAAGTCCTCGTGTTGCACCCCCCTTTTCAATTTTTTTTGCTCCGGTTAGGGTTGCCAAGATACTTTACCCACCACATTTCTATTATCGAATCCCACGGTACCTTGGGCAAGACAACTTCTCTTCACGTTGAGGTTGGGGCCGCAAACCGAGGGCGTAGGGCTTGTGACAAGGTCTCCGTCGCTCCGGTGCCCATAACTTTTGATCCGTAAGGAGTTACGAGTCGCACAGCATACCGTTGGAAAGCTCTCTGAGAGCTCTACGACGGGCGCAGCCTGCTTGCTCATTGTGCCCTTTTCGGAGCTCAAAATTGAACGTTTTCATTAGTTAGGGGCCACTTTTCTTCTTTTGCTATGTTTTTCCGTTCTGGATCGTACGTCGTGAGCTGTTAAAAGGACGACAACCTTACTCGCGGCACATTAGAGGACCCTACAATGCGTCAATATCACGTCTTGCGAGGATGCTGCGTTGTTGAAGCGGATGGGTTGTCGTTAAGCCCATTGGGCCTTTTGAATGGGCCATATCTCTAGGCTGGGACTGTGAACCGTTAACACATAAAGGAATTTTGCCCTCAACATGACGGGTGCGATCATACCAGCACTAATGCACCGGATCCCATCAGAACTCCGAAGTTAAGCGTGCTTGGGCGAGAGTAGTACTAGGATGGGTGACCCCCTGGGAAGTCCTCGTGTTGCACCCCACTTTTCAATTTTTTTTGCTCCGGTTAGGGTTGCCAAGATACTTTACCCACCACATTTCTATTATCGAATCCCACGGCACCTTGGGCAAGACAACTTCTCTTCACATGGAGGCTGGGCCCGCAAACCGGTGCCCATAACTTTTGATCCGTAAGGAGCTACGAGGCACACAGCATACCGTTGGAAAGCTCTCTGAGAGCTCTACGACGGGGGCAGCTAGCTAGAGCGCTCTGCCCTTTTCGGAGCTCAAAATCGAACATTTTCATCAGTTTCGGGCCACTTTTCTTCTTTTGCTCTGTTTTTCCGTCCCGGATCGTACGTCGTGAGCTGTTAAAAGGACGACAACCTTACTCGCGGCACATTAGAGGACCCTACAATGCGTCGATATCACGTCTTGCGAGGATGCTGCGTTGTTGAAGCGGATGGGTTGTCGTTAAGCCCATTGGGCCTTTTTTAATGGGCCATATTTCTAGGATGGGACTGTGAGCCGTTAACACATAAAGGAATTGTGCCCTCAACATGACGGGTGCGATCATACCAGCACTAATGCACCGGATCCCATCAGAACTCCGAAGTTAAGCGTGCTTGGGTGAGAGTAGTACTAGGATGGGTGACCCCCTGGGAAGTCCTCGTTTTGCACCCCCCTTTTCAATTTTTTTTGCTCCGGTTAGGGTTGCCAAGATACTTTATCCACCACATTTCTATTATCGAATCCCACGGCACCTTGGGCAAGACAACTTCTTTTCACGTGGAGGCTGGGCCCACAAACCGGTGCCCATAACTTTTGATCCGAAAGGAGTTACGAGGCACACAGCATACCGTAGGAAAGCTCTTTGAGAGCTCTACGACGGGGGCAGCTAGCTAGCTCGCTGTGCCCTTTTTGAATCTCAAAATTGAACGTTTTCATCAGTTTCGGGCCACTTTTCTTCTTTTGCTCTGTTTTTCCGTCCCGGATCGTACGTCGTGAGCTGTTAAAAGGACGACAAACTAACTCGCGGCACATTAGAGGACCTTACAATGCGTCGATATCACGTCTTGCGAGGATGCTGCGTTGTTGAAGCGGATGGGTTGTCGTTAAGCCCATTGGGCCTTTTGAATGGGCCATATCTCTAGGCTGGGACTGTGAACCGTTAACACATAAAGGAATTGTGCCCTCAACATGACGGGTGCGATCATACCATCACTAATGCACCGGATCCCATCAGAACTCCGAAGTTAAGCGTGCTTGGGCGAGAGTAGTACTAGAATGGGTGACCCCCTGGGAAGTCCTCGTGTTGCACCCCCCTTTTCAATTTTTTTTGCTCCGGTTAGGGTTGCCAAGATACTTTACCCACCACATTTCTATTATCGAATCCCATGGCACCTTGGGCAAGACAACTTCTCTTCACGTGGAGGCTGGGCCCGCAAACCGAGGGCGTAGGGCTTGTGACCAGGTCTCCGTCGCTCCGGTGCCCATAACTTTTGATCCGTATGGAGTTATGAGGCGCACAGCATACCGTTGGAAAGCTCTCTGAGAGCTCTACGACAGGGGCAGCTAGCCAGCTCGATGTACCCTTTTAAGAGACCAAAATCGAACGTTTTCATCAGTTTCGGGCCACTTTTCTTCTTTTGCCCTGTTTTTTCGTCCCGGATCGTACGTCGTGAGATGTTAAAAGGACGACAACCTTACTTGCGGCACATTAGAGGACCCTACAATGCGTCGATATCATGACTTGCGAGGATGCTGCATTGTTGAAGCGGATGGGTTGTCGTTAAGCCCATTGGGCCTTTTGAATGGGCCATATCTCTAGGCTGGGACTGTGAACCGTTAACACATAAAGGAATTGTGCCCTTAACATGACGGGTGCGGTCATGCCAGCACTAATGCACCGGATCCCAATTAGAACCCCGAAGTTAAGCGTGCTTGGGCGAGGGTAGTACTAGGATGGGTGCCCCCCTGGGAAGTCCTCGTGTTGCCCCCCCCTTTTCAAATTTTTTTGCTCCGGTTAGGGTTGCCAAGATACTTTACCCACCACATTTCTATTATCGAATCCCACGGCACCTTGGGCAAGACAACTTCTCTTCACGTGGAGGCTGGGCTCGCAAACCGGTGCCCATAACTTTTGATTTGTAAGGAGTTACGAGGTGCAAAGCATACCGTTGGAAAGCTCTCTGAGAGCTCTACGACTGGGGCAGCTAGCTAGCTCGCTGTGCCCTTTTCGGAGCTCAAAATCGAACGTTTTCATCAGTTTCGGACCACTTTTCTTTTATTGCTCTGTTTTTCTGTCCCGGATCGTACGTCATGAGCAGTTAAAAGAAAGACAACATTACTTGCGGAACATTGGAGGGCCCTACAATGCGTCGATATCACATCTTGCGAGGATGCTGTGTTGTTGAAGCGGATAGATTGTCGTTAAGCCCATTGGGCCTTTTGAATGGGCCATCTCTCTAAGCTAGGACTGTGAACCGTTAACACATAAAGGAATTGTGCCCTCACCATGACAGGTGCGATCATACCAGCACTAATGCACCAGATCCCATCAGAACTCCGAAGTTAAGCGTGCTTGGGCGAGAGTAGTACTAGGATGGGTGACCCCCTGGGAAGTCCTCGTGTTGCACCCCCTTTTTCAATTTTTTTTGCTCCGGTTAGGGTTGCCAAAATACTTTACCCACCACATTTCTATTATCGAATCCCGCAGCACCTTGGGCAAGACAAATTCTCTTTACGTGGAGGCTGGGCTTGCAAACCGAGGGCGTAGGGCTTGTGACCAGGTCTACGTCGCTCCGGTGCCCATAACTTTTGATCCGTAAGGTGTTACGAGGCGCACAGCATACCGTTGGAAAGCTCTCTGCGAGCTCTACGACGGGGGCAGCTAGCTAGCACGCAGTGCCCTTTTCGGAGCTCAAAATTGAACGTTTTCATCAGTTTCGGGCCACTTTTCTTCTTTTGCTCTGTTTTTTCATCCCGTATCGTACGTCGTGAGCTGTTAAAAGGACGACAAACTTACTCGCGGCACATTAGACGACCCTACTATATGTCGATATCACGTCTTGCGAGGATGCTGCGTTGTTGAAGCGGATGGGTTGTCGTTAAGCCCATTGGGCCTTTTCAATGGGCCATATCTCTTAGCTGGGACTGTGAACCGTTGACACATAAAGGAATTGTGCCCTCAACATGACGGGTGCGATCATACCAGCACTAATGCACCGGATCCCATCAGAACTCTGACGTTATGAGTGTTTGGGCGAGAGTAGTACTAGGATGGGTGACCCCCTGGGAAGGCCTCGTGTTGCACCTCCCTTTTCAATTTCTTTTGCTCCTGTTAGGGTTGGCAAGATACTTTATCCACCTCATTCGTATTATCGAATACCACGGCACCTTCGGCAAGACACCTTCTCTTCACATGGAGGCTGGGCCCGCAACCCGGTGCCCATAACTTTTGATCCGTAAGGAGTTACGAGGTGCACAGCATACCGTTGGAAAACTCTCTGAGAGATCTACGGCGGGGGCAGCTAGCTAGCTCGCTGTGTCCTTTTTGGAGCTCAACATCGAACGTTTTCATCAGTTTCTGGCCACTTTTCTTTTTTGGCTCTATTTTTTCGTCCCGGATCGTACGTCGTGAGCTGTTAAAAGGACGACAACCTTACTCGCGGCACATTAGACGACCCTACAATGCGTCGATATCACGTCTTGCGTGGATGCTACGTTGTTGAAGCAGAAGGGTTGTCGTTAAGCCCATTGGGCCTTTTGAATAGGCCATCTCTCTAGGCTGGAACTGTGAACCATTAACAAATAAAGGAATTGTTCCCTCAACATGACAGGTGCGATTATACGAGCATTAATGCACCGGATCACATCAGAACTCCGAAGTTAAGCGTGCTTGGGCGAGAGTAGTACTAGGATGGGTGACCCCCTGGGAAGTCCTCGTGTTGCACCCACCTTTTCAATTTTTTTTGCTCCGGTTAGGGTTGCCAAGATACTTTACCCACCACATTTTTATTATCGAATCTCATGGCACCTTGGGCAAGATAACTTCACTTCACGTAGAGGTTGGGCCCGCAAACCAAGGGCGTAGGGCTTGAGACTGGGTCTCCGTCGCTCCGATGCCCATAACTTTTGATCCGTAAGGAGTTACAAGGCGCACACCATACCGTTGGAAAGCACTCTGACAGCTCTACGACCGGAGCAGCCAGCTAGCTCGCTGTGCCCTTTTCGGAGCTCAAAATCGAACGTTTTCATTAGTTTCGGGCCACTTTTCTTCTTTTGCTCTTTTTTTCCGTCCCGGATCGTACGTCGTGAGCTGTTAAAAGGGTGACAACCTTACTCACGGCACATTAGAGGACCCTACAATGCGTCGATATCACGTCTTGCGAGGATGCTACGTTGTTGAAGCGGATGGGTTGTCGTTAAGCCCATTGGGCCTTTTGAATGGGCCATATCTCTAGGCTGGGACTGTGAACCGTTAACACATAAAGGAATTGTGCCCTCAACATGACGGGTGCGATCATACCAGCACTAATGCACCGGATCCCATCAGAACTCCGAAGTTAAGCGTGCTTGGGCGAGAGTAGTACTAGGATGTGTGACCCCCTGGGAAGTCCTCGTGTTGTACCCCCATTTTCAATTTTTTTTGGTCCGGTTAGGGTTGCCAAGATACTTTACCCACCACATTTCTATTATCGAATCCCATGGCACCTTGGGCAAGACAACTTCTCTTCACGTGGAGGATGGGCCCACAAACCGAGGGCGTAGGGCTTGTGACGAGGTCTCCGTCGCTCCGATGCCCATAACCTTTGATCCGTAAGGAGTTACGAGGCGCACAGCATACCGTTGGAAAGCTCTCTGAGAGCTCTACGACGAGGGCAGCTAGCTAGCTCGTTGTGCCCTATTCGGAGCTCAAAATCGAACGTTTTCATCAGTTTCGGGCCACTTTTCTTCTTTTGCTCTGTTTTTTCGTCCCGGATCGTACGTCGTGAGATGTTAAAAGGACGACAACCTTACTCGCGGTACATTAGAGGACCCTACAATGCGTCGATATCAGGTCTTGCAGGGATGCTGGGTTGTTGAAGCAAATGGGTTGTGGTTAAGCCCATTAGGCCTTCTGAATGGGCCATCTCTCTAGGCTGGGTCTATGAACCGTTAACACATAAAGGAATTGTGCCCTCAACATGACGGGTGCGATCATACTAGCACTTATGCAGCGGATCCCATCAGAACTCCGAAGTTAAGCGTGCTTGGACGAGAGTAGTACTAGGATGGGTGACCCTCTAGGAAGTCCTTGTGTTGCACCCCTTTTTCAATTTTTTTTGCTCCGGTTAGGGTTGCCAAGATACTTTATCCACCACATTTCTATTATCGAATCCCACGGCACCTTGGGCAAGACAACTTCGCTTCACGTGGAGGCTAGGCCTCTAAACCGAGGGCGTAGGGCTTGTGACCAGGTCTCCGTCGCTCCGGTGCCCATAACTTTTGATCCGTAAGGAGTTACGAGGCGCACAGCATACCGTTGGAAAGCTCTCTGAGAGCTGTACGACGGGGGCAGCCAGCTAGCTCGCTGTACCCTTTTCCGAGCTCAAAATCGAACATTTTCATTAGTTTCGGGCTACTTTTCTTCTTTTGCTCTGTTTTTCCGTCCCGGATCGTACGTCGTGAGCTGTTAAAAGGACGACAACCTTACTCGCGGCACATTAGAGGACCCTACAATGCGTCGATATCACGTCTTACGAGGATGCTGCGATATTGAAGCGGATGGGTTGTCGTTAAGCCCATTGGGCCTTTTGAATGGGTCATATCTCTAGGCTGGGACTGTGAACCGTTAACACATAAAGGAATTGTGCCCTCAACATGACGGGTGCGATCATACCAGCACTAATGCACCGGATCCCATCAGAACTCCGAAGTTAAGCGTGCTTGGGCGAGAGTAGTACTAGGATGGGTGACCCCCAGGGAAGTCCTCGTGTTGCACCCCCCTTTTCAATTTTTTTTGCTCCGGTTAGGGTTGCCAAGATACTTTACCCACCACATTTCTATTATCGAATCCCACGGCACCTTGGGCAAGACAACTTCTCTTCACGTGGAGGCTGGGCCCGCAAACCGAGGGCGTAGGGCTTGTGACCAGGTCTCCGTCGCTCCGGTGCCTATAACTTTTGATCCGTAAGGAGTTACGAGGCGCACAGCAAACCGTTGGAAAGCTTTCTGAGAGCTCTACGACGGGGGCAGCCAGCTAGCTTGCAGTGCCCTTTTCGGAGCTCAGAATAGAACTTTTTTATCAGTTTCGGGCCACTTTTCTTCTTTTGCTCTGTTTTTCCGTCCTGTATCGTACGTCGTGATGTGTTAAAAGGACGAGAACCTTACTCGGGGCACATTAGAGGACCCTACAATGCATCGATATCACGTCTTGCGAGGATGCTGCGATATTGAAGCGGATGGGTTGTCGTTAAGCCCATTGGGCCTTTTGAATGGGCCATATCTCTAGGCTGGGACTGTGAACCGTTAACACATAAAGGAATTGTGCCCTCAACATGACGGGTGCGATCATACCAGCACTAATGCACCGGATCCCATCAGAACTCCGAAGTTAAGCGTGCTTGGACGAGAGTAGTACTAGGATGGGTGACCCCCTGGGAAGTCCTCGTGTTGTACCCCCCTTTTCAATTTTTTTTGCTCCGGTTAGGGTTGCCAAGATACTTTACCCACCAAATTTCTATTATTGAATCACATGGCACCTTGGGCAAGACAACTTCTCTTCATGTGGAGGATGGGCCCGCAAACCGATGGCGTAGGGCTTGTGACGAGGTCTCCGTCGCTCCGGTGCCCATAACTTTTGATCCGTAAGGAGTTACGAGGCGCACAGCATACCGTTGGAAAGCTCTCTGAGAGCTCTACGACGAGGGCAGCTAGCTAGCTCGTTGTGCCCTTTTCGGAGCTCAAAATCGAACGTTTTCATCAGTTTCGGGCCACTTTTCTTCTTTTGCTCTGTTTTTCCGTCCCGGATCGTACGTCGTGAGCTGTTAAAAGGACGACAACCTTACTCGCGGCACATTAGAGGACCCTACAATGCGTCGATATCACGTCTTGCGAGGATGCTGCGTTGTTGAAGCGGATGGGTTGTCGTTAAGCCCATTGGGCCTTTTGAATGGGCCATATCTCTAGGCTGGGATTATGAATCGTTAACACATAAAGGAATTGTGCCCTCAACATGACTGGTGCGATCATACCAGCACTAATGCACCGGATCCCATCAGAACTCCGAAGTTAAGCGTGCTTGGGCGAGAGTAGTACTAGGATGGGTGACCCCCTGGGAAGTCCTCGTGTTGCACCCCCCTTTTCAATTTTTTTTGCTCCGGTTAGGGTTGCCAAGATACTTTACCCACCACATTTCTATTATCGAATCCCACGGCAACTTGGGCAAGACAACTTCTCTTCACGTGGAGGCTGGGCCCGCAAACCGGTGCCCATAACTTTTGATCCGTAAGGAGTTACGAGGCGCACAGCATACCGTTGGAAAGCTCTCTGAGAGCTCTACGACGGGGGCAGCAAGCTAGCTCGATGTGCCCTTTTCGGAGCCCGAAATTGAACGTTTTCATTAGTTTCGTGCCACTTTTCTTCTTTTGCTCTGTTTTTTCGTCTCGGATCGTACGTCGTGAGCTGTTAAAAGGATGACAACCTAACTCGCGGGATATTACGGGACCCTACAACGCGTCGATATCACGTCTTACGAGGATGCTGCGTTGTTAAAGCGAATGGGTTATCGTTAAGCCCATTGGGCCTTTTGAATGGGCCATATCTCTAGGCTGGGACTGTGAACCGTTAACACATAAAGGAATTGTGCCCTCAACATGACAGGTGCGATCATACCAGCACTAATGCACCGGATCCTATCAGAACTCCGAAGTTAAGCGTGCTTGGGCGAGAGTAGTACTAGGATGGGTGACCCCCTGGGAAGTCCTCGTGTTGCACCCCCCTTTTCAATTTTTTTTGCTCCGGTTAGGGTTGCCAAGATACTTTACCCACCACATTTCTATTATCGAATCCCACGGCACCTTGGGCAAGACAACTTCTCTTCACGTGGAGGCTGGGCCCGTAAACCGAGGGCGTAGGGCTTGTGACCAGGTCTCCGTCGCTCCGGTGCCCAAAACTTTTGATCCGTAAGGAGTTACGCGTCGCACAGCATACCGTTGGAAAGCTCTCTGAGAGCTCTACGACGGGGGCAGCTAGCTAGCCTGCTATGCCCTTTTCGGAGCTCAAAATCGAACGTTTTCATCAGTTTCGGGCCACTTCTCTTCTTTTGCTCTGTTTTTCCGTCCCGGATCGTACGGCGTGAGCTGTTAAAAGGACGACAACCTTACTCGCGGCACATTAGAGGACCCTACAATGCGTCGATATCACGTCTTGCGAGGATGCTGCGTTGTTGAAGCGGATGGGTTGTCGTTAAGCCCATTGGGCCTTTTGAATGGGCCATATCTCTAGGCTGGGACTGTGAACCATTAACAAAGAAAGGAATTGTGCCCTCAACATGACGGGTGCGATCATACCAGCACTAATGCACTGGATCCTATCAGAACTCCGAAGTTAAGCGTGCTTGGGCGAGAGTAGTACTAGGATTGGTGACCCCCTGGGAAGTCCTCGTGTTGCACCCCCATTTTCAATTTTTTTTGCTCCGGTTAGGGTTGCCAAGATACTTTACCCACCACATTTCTATTATCGAATCCCACGGCACCTTGGTAAAGACAACTTCTCTTCACGTGGAGGCTGGGCTCGCAAACCGAGGGCGTAGGGCTTGTGACCAGGTCTCCGTCGCTCCGGTGCCCATAACTTTTGATCCGTAAGGAGTTACGAGGCGCACAGCATACCGTTGGAAAGCTCTCTGAGAGCTCTACGACAGGGGCAGCTAGCAAGCTCGCCGTGCCCTTTTCGGAGCTCAAAATCAAACGTTTTCATTAGTTTTGGCCCCTTTTCTTCTTTTGCTCTGTTTTTCCATCCCGAATCGTACGTCGTGAGCTGTTAAAAGGACGACAGCCTTACTCGCGGCACATTAGAGGACCCTACAATGCGTCGATATCACGTCTTGCGAGGATGCTGCGTTGTTGAAGCTGATGGGTTGTCGTTAAGCCCATTGGGCCTTTTGAATGGGTCATATCTCTAGGCTGGGACTGTGAACCGTTAACACATAAAGGAATTGTGCCCTCAACATGACGGGTGCGATCATACCAGCACTAATTCACCGGATCCCATCAGAACTCCTAAGTTAAGCGTGCTTGGGCGAGAGTAGTACTAGGATGGGTGACCCCCTGGGAAGTCCTCGTGTTGCACCCCCTTTTTCAATTCTTTTTGCTCCGGTTAGGGTTGCCAAGATACTTTACCCACCACATTTCTATTATCGAATCCCACGGCACCTTGGACAAGACAACTTCTCTTCACGTGGAGGCTGGGCCCGCAAACCGAGGGCGTAGGGCTTGTGAACAGGTCTCCGTCGCTCCGGTGTCCATAACTTTTGATCCGTAAGGAGTTACGAGGCGCACAGCATACCGTTGGAAAGCTCTCTGATATCTCTACGACGGGGGCAGCTAGCTAGCTCGCTGTACCCTTTTCGGAGTTCAAAATCGAACGTTTTCATCAGTTTCGGGCCACTTTTCTTTTTTTGCTCTGTTTTTCCATCCCGGATCGTACGTCGTGTGCTGTTAAAAGGATGACAACCTTAGTCGCGGCACATTAGAGGACCCAACAACGTGTCGATATCACGTCTTGCGAGGATGCTGCGTTGTTGAAGCGGATGGGTTGTCGTTAAGCCCATTGGGCCTTTTGAATGGGCCATATCTCTAGGCTGGGACTGTGAACCGTTAACACATAAAGGAATTGTGCCCTCAACATGACGGGTGCGATCATACCAGCACGAATGCACCGGATCCCATCAGAACTCCGAAGTTAAGCGTGCTTGGGCGAGAGTAGTACTAGGATGGGTGACCCCCTGCGAAGTCCTCGTGTTGCACCCCCCTTTTCAATTTTTTTTTCTCCGGTTAGGGTTGCCAGGATACTTTACCCACCACATTTCTATTATTGAATCCCACGGCACCTTGGGCAAGACAACTTCTCTTCACGTGGAGGTTGGGCCCGCAAACCGAGGGCGTAGGGCTTGTGACTAGGTCTCCGTCGCTCCGGTGCCCATAACTTTTGATCCGTAAGGAGTTATGGGGTGCACAGCATACCGTTGGAAAGCTCGCCGAGAGCTCTACGACGGGGGCAGCTAGCTAGCTCGCCGTGCCCTTTTCGGAGCTCAAAATCGAAAATTTTCATCAGTTTCGGGCCACTTTTCTTCTTTTACTCTGTTTTTCCATCCTGGAACGTACGTCGTGAGCTGTTAAAAGGACGACAACCTCACTCGCGGCACATTAGAGGACCCTACAATGCGTCGACATCATGTCTTGCGAGGATGCTGCGTTGTTGAAGCGGATGGGTTGTCGTTAAGCCCATTGGGCCTTTTGAATGGGCCATATCTCTAGGCTGGGACTGTGAACCGTTAACACATAAAGGAATTGTGCCCTCAACATGACGGGTGCGATCATACCAGCACTAATGCACCGGATCCCATAAGAACTCCGAAGTTAAGTGGGCGAGAGTAGTACTAGGATGGGTGACCCCCTGGGAAGTCCTCGTGTTGCACCCCCCTTTTCAATATTTTTTGCTCCGGTTAGGGTTGCCAAGATACTTTACCCACCACATTTCTATTATCGAATCCCACGGCACCTTGGGCTAGAAAACTTCTCTTCACCTGGAGGCTGGACCCGTAAACCGAGGGTGTAGGGCTTGTGACCAGTTCTCCGTTGCTCCGGTGCCCATAACTTTTGATCCGTAAGTAGTTACGAGGCGCACAGCATACCGTTGGAAAGCTCTCTGAGAGCTCTACGACGGGGGCAGCTAGCTAGCTCGCTTTGCCCTTTTCAGAGCTCAAAATCGAACGTTTTCATCAGTTTCGGGCCACTTTTCTTCTTTTGCTCTGTTTTTTCCGTCCCGGATCGTACGTCGTGAGTTGTTAAAAGGACGACAACCTTACTCGCGGCACATTAGTGGACCCTACAATGCGTCGATATCACGTCTTGCGAGGATGCTGCGTTGTTGAAGCGGATGGGTTGTCGTTAAGCCCATTGGGCCTTTTGAATGGGCCATATCTCTAGGCTGGGACTGTGAACCGTTAACACATAAAGGAATTGTGCCCTCAACATGACGGGTGCGATCATACCAGCACTAATTCACCGGATCCCATCAGAACTCCGAAGTTAAGCGTGCTTGGGCGAGAGTAGTACTAGGATGGGTGACCCCCTGGGAAGTCCTCGTGTTGCACCCCCCTTTTCAATTTTTTTTGCTCCGGTTAGGGTTGCCAAGATACTTTACCCACCACATTTCTATTATCGAATCCCACGGCACCTTGGGCAAGACATCTTCTCTTCACGTGGAGGCTGGGCCCGCAAACCGAGGGCGTAGGGCTTGTGACCAGGTCTCCGTCGCTCCGGTGCCCATAACTTTTGATCCGTAAGGAGTTATGAGGCGCACAGCATACCGTTGGAAAGCTCTCTGAGACCTCTACGATGGGGGCAGCTAGCTAGCTCGCTTTGCCCTTTTCGGAGCTCAAAATCGAACGTTTTCATCAGTTTCGGGCCACTTTTCTTCTTTTGCTCTGTTTTTCCGTCCTGGATCGTACGTCGTGAGCTATTAAAAGGACGACAACCTTACTCGCGGCACATTAGAGGACCCTACAATGCGTCGATATCACGTCTTGCGAGGATGCTGCGATATTGAAGCGGATGGGTTGTCGTTAAGCCCATTGGGCCTTTTGAATGGGCCATATCTCTAGGCTAGGACTGTGAACCGTTAACACATAAAGGAATTGTGCCCTCAACATGACGGGTGCGATCATACCAGCACTAATGCACCGGATCCCATCAGAACTCCGAAGTTAATCGTGCTTGGACGAGAGTAGTAGTACGATGGGTGACCCCTTGGGAAGTCCTCGTGTTGCACCCCCCTTTTCAATTTTTTTTGCTCCGGTTAGGGTTGCCAAGATACTTTATCCACCACATTTCTATTATTGAATCCCACGGCACCTTGGGCAAGACAACTTCTCTTCACATGGAGGCTGGGCCCGCAAACCGAGGGCGTAGGGCTTGTGACCAGGTCTCCGTCGCTCCGGTGCCCATAACTTTTGATCCGTAAGGAGTTACGAGGCGCACAGCATACCGTTGGAAAGCTCTCTGAGAGCTCTACGACGGGGGCAGCTAGCCAGCTTGCTGTGCCCTTTTCGGAGCTCAAAATCGAACGTTTTCATCAGTTTCGGGCCACTTTTCTTCTGTTGCTCTATTTTTCCGTCCCGGATCGTACGTCGTGAGCTGTTAAAAGGACGACAACCTTACTCGCGGCACATTAGAGGACCCTACAATGCGTCGATATCACGTCTTGCGAGGATGCTGCGTTGTTGAAGCGGATGGGTTGTCGTTAAGCCCATTGGGCCTTTTGAATGGGCCATATCTCTAGGCTGGGACTGTGAACCGTTAACACATAAAGGAATTGTGCCCTCAACATGACGGGTGCGATCATACCAGCACTAATGCACCGGATCCCATCAGAACTCCGAAGTTAAGCGTGCTTGGGTGAGAGTAGTACTAGGATGGGTGACCCCTTGGGAAGTCCTCGTGTTGCACCCCCCTTTTCAATTTTTTTTGCTCCGGTTAGGGTTGCCAAGATACTTTACCCACCACATTTCTATTATCGAATCCCACGGCACCTTGGGCAAGACAACTTCTCTTCACGTGGAGGCTGGGCCCGCAAACCGAGGGCGTAGGGCTTGTGACCAGGTCTCCGTCGCTCTGGTGCCCATAACTTTTGATCCGTAAGGTGTTACGAGGTGCACAGCATACCGTTGGAAAGCTCTCTGAGAGCTCTACGATGGGGGCAGCTAGCTAGCTCAGTGTTCCCTTTTCGGAGCTCAAAATCGAACGTTTTCATCAGTTTCGGGCCACTTTTCTTCTTTTGCTCTGTTTTTCCATCCCGGATCGTACGTCGTGAGCTGTTAAAAGGACGACAACCTTACTCGCGGCACATTAGAGGACCCTACAATGCGTCGATATCACGTCTTGCGAGGATGCTGCGTTGTTGAAGCGGATGGGTTGTCGTTAAGCCCATTGGGCCTTTTGAATGGGTCATATCTCTAGGCTGGGACTGTGAACCGTCAACACATAAAGGATTTGTGCCCTCAACATGACGGGTGCGATCATACCAGCACTAATGCACCAGATCCTATCAGAACTCCGAATTTAAGCGTGCTTGGGTGAGTGTAGTACTAGGATGGGTGACCCCCTAGGAAGTCCTCGTGTTGCACCCCCCTTTTCAATTTTTTTTGCTCCGATTAGCGTTGCCAAGATACTTTACCCACCACATTTCTATTATCGAATCCCACGGCACCTTGGGCAACACAACTTCTCTTCACGTGGAGGCTGGGCCCGAAACCGAGGGCGTAGGGCTTGTGACCAGGTCTCCGTCGCCCCGGTGCCCATAACTTTTGATCCGTAAGAAGTTACAAGGTGCACAGCATACCGTTGGAAAGCTCTCCGAGAGCTCTACGACGGGGGCAGCCAGCTAGCTTGCTGTACCCTTTTCGGAGCTCAAAATCGAACGTTTTCATCAGTTTCAGGCCACTTTTCTTCTTTTGCTCTGTTTTTCCGTCCCGGATCGTACGTCGTGAGCTATTAAAAGGATGACAACCTTACTCGCAGCACATTAGAGGACCCTACAATGCGTCGATATCACGTCTTGCGAGGATGCTGCGTTGTTGAAGCGGATGGGTTGTCGTTAAGCCCATTGGGCCTTTTGAATGGGCCATATCTCTAGGTTAGGACTGTGAACCGTTAACACATAAAGGAATTGTGACCTCAACAAGACGGGTGCGATATACCAGCACTAATGCACCGGATCCCATCAGAATTCCGAAGTTAAGCGTGCTTGGGCGAGAGTAGTACTAGGATGGGTGACCCCTGAGAAGTCCTCGTGTTGCACCCCCTTCTCAATTTTTTTTGCTCGGGTTAGGGTTGCCAAGATACTTTACCCACCACATTTCTATTATCGAATCCCACGGCACCTTGGGCAAGACAACTTCTCTTCACGTGGAGGCTGGGCCTACAAACCGAGGGCGTAGGGCTTGGGACCAGGTGTCCGTCGCTCCGGTGCCCATAACTTTTGATCCGTAAGGAGTTACGAGGCGCACAGCATACCGTTGGAAAGCTCTCTGAGAGCTCTACGATGGGGGCAGCTAGTTAGCTCGCTGTGCCCTTTTCGGAGCTCAAAATCGAACGTTTTCATCAGTTTCTGGCCACTTTTCTTCTTTTGCTCTTTTTTTCAGTCCCGGATCGTACGTCGTGAGCTGTTAAAAAGACAACGACCTTACTCGCGGCACATTAGAGGACCCTACAATGCGTCGATATCACGTCTTGCGAGGATGCTGCGTTGTTGAAGCGGATGGGTTGTCGTTAAGCCCATTGGGCCTTTTGAATGGGCCATATCTCTAGGCTGGGACTGTGAACCGTTAACACATAAAGGAATTGTGCCCTCAACATGACGGGTGCGATCATACCAGCACTAATGCACCGGATCCCATCAGAACTCCGAAGTTAAGCGTGCTTGGGCGAGAGTAGTACTAGGATGGGTGACACCCTGGGAAGTCCTCGTGTTGCACCCCCCTTTTCAATTTTTTTTGCTCCGGTTAGGGTTGCCAAGATACTTTACCCACCACATTTCTATTATCGAATCCCACGGCACCTTGGGCAAGACAACTTCTCTTCACATGGAGGCTGGGCCCGCAAATCGAGGGCGTAGGGCTTGTGACCAGGTCTCCGTCGCTCCGGTGCCCATAACTTTTGATCCGTAAGGAGTTACGAGGCGCACAGCATACCGTTGGAAAGCTCTCTGAGAGCTCTACGACGGGGGCAGCTAGCAAGCTTGCTTTGCGCTTTTCGGAGCTCCAAATTGAACGTTTTCATCAGTTTCGGGCCACTTTTCTTCTGTTGCTATGTTTTTCCATCCCGGATCGTACGCCGTGAGCCACTAAAAGGCCGACAACCTTACCGGCGGCACATTAGAGGACCCTACAATGAGTCGATATCACTTCCTGCGAGGATGCTGCGTTGCTGAAGCGGCTGGGTTGTCGTTAAGCCCATTGGGCCTTTTGAATGGGCCATATCTCGAGGCTGGGACTGTGAACCGTTAACAAATAAAGAATTGTGCCCTCAACATGACTGGTGCAATCATACCAGCACTAGTGCACCGAATCCCATAAGAACTCCGAAGTTAAGCGTGCTTGGGCGAGAGTAGTACTAGGATGGGTGACCCCCTGGGAAGTCCTCGTGTTGCACCCCCTTTTTCAATTTTTTTTGCTCCGGTTAGGGTTTCCAAGATACTTTACCCACCACATTTCTATTATCGAATCCCACGGCACCTTGGGCAAGACAACTTCTCTTCACGTGGAGGCTGGGCCCGCAAACCGAGGGCGTAGGGCTTGTGACCAGATCTCCGTCGCTCCGGTGCTTATAACTTTTGATCCGTAAGGAGTTACGAGGCGCACAGCATACCGTTGGAAAGCTCTCTGAGAGCTCTACGACGGGGGCAGCTAGCTAGCTTGATTTGCCCTTTTTGGAGCTCAAAATTGAACATTTTCTTCAGCTTCGGGCCACTTTTCTTCTTTTGCTCTGTTTTTCTGTCCCGGATCGTACGTCATGAGCTGTTAAAAGGACGACAACCTTACTCGCGGCACATTAGAGGACCCTACAATGCGTCGATATCACGTCTTGCGAGGATGCTGCGTTGTTGAAGCGGATGGGTTGTCGTTAAGCCCATTGGGCCTTTTGAATGGGCCATATCTCTAGGCTGGGACTGTGAACCGTTAACACATAAAAGAATTGTGCCCTCAACATGACGGGTGCGATCATACTAGCACTAATGCACCGGATCCCATCAGAACTCCGAAGTTAAGCGTGCTTGGGCGAGAGTAGTACTAGGATGGGTGACCCCCTGGGAAGTCCTCGTGTTGCACCCCATTTTCAATTTTTTTTGCTCCGGTTAGGGTTGCACAAATACTTTATCCACCACATTTCTATTATCGAATCCCACGGCACCTTGGGCAAGACAACTTCACTTCACGTGAAGGCTGGGCCCGCAAACCGAGGGTGTAGGACTTGGGACAAGGTCTCCGTCGGTCCGGGGGCTATAAGTTTTGATCCGTAAGGAGTTACGCGGCTCACAGGATACCGTTACGAAGCTCTCCGAAAGCTCTACGACGGGGGCAGCGATCTTGCTTGCTTTACCCTTTTTGGAGCTCAAAATCGAATGTTTTCATCATTTTCGGGCCACTTTTCTTCTTTTGCTCTATTTTTTTGTCCCGTATCGTACGTCGTGAGCTGTTAAAAGGACGACAACCTTACCCGCGGGACATTAGAGATCCCTACATTGCGTCGATATCACGTCTTGCGAGGATGCTGTGTTGTTGAAGCGGATGGGTTGTCGTTTAGCCCATTCGGCCTTTTGAATGGGCCATCTCTCTAGGCTGGGACTATGAACCGTTAACACATAAAGGAATTGTACCCTCAACATGACGGGTGCGATCATACCAGCACTAATGCACCGAATCCCATCAGAACTCCGAAGTTAAGCGTGCTTGGGCGATTGTAGTACTAGGATGGGTGACCCCCTGGGAAGTCCTCGTGTTGTACCCCCCTTTTCAATTTTTTTTGCTCCGGTTAGGGTTGCCAAAATACTTTATCCGCCACATTTCTATTATCGAATCCCACGGCACCACGGGCAAGACAACTTCGCTTAACGTGAAGGCTGGGCCCGTAAACCGAGGGCGTAGGGCTTGTGACAAGGTCTCCGCCGCTCCGCTGCCTATAACTTTTGATCCGTAAGGAGTTACGCGGCGCACAACATACAGTTGCAAAGCTCTCTGAGAGCTCTACGACGGGGGTAGCTAGCTCGCTGTGCCCTTTTTGGAGCTCAAAATCGAATGTTTTCATCAGTTTCGGGCCACTTTTTTTTTTTGCTATGTTTTTCCGTCCCATATCTTACGTTGTGAGCTGTTAAAAGGATGACAACCTTACTCGCGGGACATTAGAGGTCCCTACAATGCATTGATATCACGTCTTGCAAGGATGCTTCACGATTGAAGCCGACGGGTAGTCACTAAGCCCATTGGGCCGTTTGAATGGGCCATCTCTCTGGGCTAGGACTGTGAACCGTTAACGCATAAAGGGATTGTGCCCTCAATATGACGGGTGCGATCATACCAGACCTAATGCACCGGATCCCATCAGAACTCCGAAGTTAAGCGTGCTTGGGCGAGGGTAGTACTTGGATGGGTGACCCCTTGGGAAGTCCTCGTGTTGCACCCCCCTTTTCAATTTTTTTTGCTCCGGTTAGGGTTGCGGGAATACTTTATCCACCACATTTCTATTATCGAATCCCACGGCACCTTGGGCAAGACAACTTCGCTTCACGTGAAGGCTGGGCCCGCAAGTCGAGGACGTAAGGCTTGTGACAAGGTCTCCGCCGCTCCAGTGCCTATAACTTTTGATCTGTAAGGAGTTACGCGGTGCACAACATACCGTTGTGAAGCTCTCCGAGAGCTCTACGATGGAGGCAGCTAGCTAGCTCGCTGTGCATTTTTTGGAGCACAATATCGAATGTTTTCATCAATTTCGGGCCACTTTTCTACTTTAGCTCTGTTTTTTCGTCCCGTATCGTACGTCGTGAGCTGTTAAAAGGACAACAACCTCACTCGCGGGACATTAGAGGTCCCTACATTGCGTCGATATCACGTCTTACGAGGATGCTGCGTTGTTGAAGCAGATGGGTTGTCGTTTAGCCCATTGGGCCTTTTGAATGGGCTATCTCTCTAGGCTGGGATTGTGAACCGTTAACACATAAAGGAATTATTCCCTCAACAAGACGGGTGCTGTCATACCAGCACTACTGAACCAGATCCCATCAGAACTCAGAAGTTAAGCGTGCTTGGGCGAGAGTAGTACTAGGATGGGTGACCCCTTGGGAAGTCCTCGTGTTGCACCCCCCTTTTCAATTTTTTTTCTCCGGTTAGGGTTGCCAAAATACTTTATCCACCACATTTCTATTATCAAATCCCACGGCACCTTGGGCAAGACAACTTCACTTAACGTGAAGGCTGGCCCCGCAAACCGAGGGCGTAGGACTTCTGACAAGGTCTCCGCCGCTCCGGTGCCTATAACTTTTGATCCGTAAGGAGTTACGCGGCGCACAGCATACCGTTGCGAAGAACTCCGAGAGCTCTACGACGGGGGCAGCGAGCTAGCTCGCTTTGCCCTTTTTGGAGCTCAAAATCGAATGTTTTGATAAGTTTCGGGCCACTTTTCTTCTTTTGCATTGTTTTTCCGTCCCGTATCGTACGTCGTGAGCAGTTAAAAGGATGACAACCTTACTCGGGGGACATTAGAGGACCCAACATCACGTCGATATCACGTCTTGCTAGGATGTTGCGTTGTTGAAGCGGATGGGTTGTCGTTTAGCCCACTGGGCCTTTTGAATAGGCCATCTCTCTAGGCTGGGACTGTGACCAGTTAACACATAAAGGAATTATGCCCTCAACATGGTGGGTGCGATCATACCAGCACTAATGCACCAGATCCCATCAGAACTCCGAAGTTAAGCGTGCTTGGACGAGAGTAGTACTAGGATGGATAACCCCCTGGGAAGTCCTCGTGTTGCACCCCCCTTTTCAATTTTTTTTGCTCCGTTTATGGTTGCCAAAATACTTTATCCACCACATTTCTATTATCGAATCCCAAGGCACCTTGGGCAAGACAACTTCGCTTCACATGAAGGCTGGGCCGGCAAGCCGAGGGCGTATGGCTTGTGACCAGGTCTCCGTCGCTCCGGTGCCCATAACTTTTGATCCGTAAGGAGTTACGCGGGGCACAGCATACCGTTGCAAAGCTCTCCGAGAGCTCTACGATGTGGGCAGCGAGCGAGCTGGCCGTGCCCTTTTCGGCGCTGAAGATCGAATGTTTTCATCAGTTTCGGGCCACTTTTCTTCTTTTGCTCTATTTTTTCGTCCCGTATCGTACGTCGTGAGCTGTTAAAAGGACGACAACCTTACCCGCGGGACATTAGAGGTCCCTACATTGCGTCGATATCACGTCTTACGAGGATGCTGTGTTGTTGAAGAGGATAGGTTGTCGATAAGCCCATTAGGCCTTCTGAATGGGCCATCTCTCTACGCTTGGACTATGAACCGTTAATACATAAAGCATTTGCACGCTCAACATGTCGGGTGCGATCATACCAGCACTAATGCACAGGATCCCATCAGAAATCCGAAGTTAAGCGTGCTTGGGCGAGAGTAGTACTAGGATGGGTGACCCCTGGGGAAGTCCTCGTGTTGTACTCCCCTTTTCAATTTTTTTTGCTCCGGTTAGGGTTGCCAAGATACTTTATCCACCACATTTCTATTATCGAATCCCACGGCACCATAGGCAAGACAACTTCGCTTAACGTGAAGGCTGGGCCCGTAAACTGAGGGCGTAGGGCTTGTGACAAGGTCTCCGCCGCTCCGGTGCCTATAACTTTTGATCCGTAAGGTGTTACGCGGCGCACAACATACAGTTGCGGAGCTCTCTGAGAGCTCTACGACGGGGGCAGCTAGCTAGCTCGCTGGGCCCTTTTTGGAGCTCAAAATCGAATGTTTTCATTAATTTCGGGCCACTTTTCTTCTTTTGCTCTGTTTTTCCGCACCGTATCGTACGTCGTGATCTGTTAAAAGGATGACAACCTTACTCGCGTGACATTAGAGGTCCCTACATTGCATCGATATAACGTCTTGCAAGGATGCTGCGTTGTTGAAGCGGATGGGTTGTCCTTAAGCCCATTGGGCCTTTTGAATGGGCCATCTCTCTAGGCTGGGACTGTGAACCGTTAACGCATAAAGGGATTGTGCCCTCAACGTGACGGGTGCGATCATACCAGCACTAATGCACCGGATCCCATCAGAACTCCGAAGTTAAGCGTGCTTGGGTGAGTGTAGTACTAGGATGGGTGACCCCCTGGGAAGTCCTTGTGTTGAACCCCACTTTTCTATTTTTTTTGCTCCGGTTAGGGTTGCCAAAATACTTTATCCACCACATTTCTATTATTGAATCCCACGGTACCTTGGGTAAGACAACTTCGCTTCACGTGAAGGCTGGGCCCGCAAACCGAGGGCTTAGGGCTTGTGACCAGGTCTCCGCCGCTCCAGTGCCTATAACTTTTGATCCGTAAAGAGTTACGTGGCGCACAGCATACCGTTGCGAAGCTCTACGAGAGCTCTATGACGGGGGCAGCCAGCTAGCTCGCTGTGCCCTTTTTGGAGCTCAAAATCGAATGTTTTCATCAGTTTCGGGCCACTTTTCTTCTTTTGCTCTGTTTTTTCGTCCCGTATCGTACGTCGTGAGCTGTTAAAAGGACGACAACATTACTCGCGGGATATTAGAGGTCCCTACATTGCGTCGATATCACGTCTTGCGAGGATGCTGTGTTGTTGAAGCGGATGGGTTGTCCTTAAGCCCATTGGGCCTTTTGAATGGACCATCTCTCTAGGCTGGGACTGTTAACCGTTAACGCATAAAGGGATTGTGCCCTCAACATGACGGGTGCGATCATACCAGCACTAATGCACCGGATCCCATCAGAACTCCGAAGTTAAGCGTGCTTGGGCGAGAGTTGTACTAGGATGGGTGACCCCTTGGGAAGTCCTCATGTTGCACCCCTCTTTTCAATTTTTTTTGCTCCGGTCAAGGTTGCCAAAATACTTTATCCACCACATTTCTATTATCGAATCCCACGGCACCTTGGGTGAGACAACTTCGCTTCACGTGAAGGCTGGGCACGCAAACCGAGGGCGTAGGGCTTGTGACAAGGTCTCTGCCGCTCCGGTGCCCATAACTTTTGATCCGTAAGGAGTTACGCGGCGCACAGCATACCGTTGCGAAGTTCTCCGGGAGCTCTACGAGAGGGGCAGCGAGCTTGGGCGAGGGTAGTATTTGGATGGGTGACACCTTGGGAAGTCCTCATGTTGTACCCCCCTTTTCAATTTTTTTTGATCCGGTTAGGGTTGCCAAAATACTTTATCCACCATATTTCTATTATTGAATCCCACGGCACCTTGGGCAAGACAACTTCACTTCACGTGAAGGCTGGGCCCGCAAACCAAGGGCGTAGGGCTTGTGAGAAGGTCTCCGCCGCTCCGGTGCCTATAACTTTTGATCCGTAAGGAGTTACGTGGCGCACAGCATACCGTTGTGAAGCTCTCCAAGAGCTCTACGACGGGGGCAGTTAGCTAGCTCGCTGTGCCCTTTTTGGAGCTCAAAATTTAATGTTTTCATCAGTTTCGGGCCACTTTTCTTCTTTTGCTCTATTTTTTGGACCCGTATCGTACGCCGTGAGCTATTAAACGGACGACAATCTTACTCGCGGGACATTAGAGGTCCCTACATTGCATCGATATCACGTCTTGCGAGGATGCTGCATTGTTGAAGCGGATGGGTTGTCGTTAAGCCCATTGGGCAATTTGAATGGGCCATCTCTCTACGCTGGGACTGTGAACCATTAACACATAAAGGAATTGTACCCTCAACATGACGGGTGCGATCATACCAGCACTAATGCACCGGATCCTATCAGAACTCTGAAATTAAGCGTGCTTGGGCGAGAGTAGTACTAGGATGGGTGACCCCCTAGGAAGTCCTCGTGTTGAACCCCCCTTTTCAATTTTTTTTGCTCCGGTTAGGGTTGCTAAGATACTTTATCCACCACATTTCTATTATCGAATCCCACGGCACCTTGGGCAAGACAACTTCGCTTCACGAGGAGGCTGGGCCCGTAAACCGAGGGCGTATGGCTTGTGACAAGGTCTCCGCCACTCCGGTGCCTATAACTTTTGATCCGTAAGGAGTTACGCTGCGCACAACATACAGTTGCAAATCTCTCTGAGAGCTCTACGACGGGGGCAGCGAGCTAGCTCGCATTGCCCTTTTTGGAGCTCAAAATCGAATGTTTTCATCAGTTTTGGGCCACTTTTCTTCTTTTGCTCTGTTTTTCCGTCCCGTATCGTACGTCGTGAGCTGTTAATACGACGACAACCTTACTCGCGGGACATTAGAGGTCCCTACATTGCATCGATATCACATCTTGCAAGGATGCTGCGTTGTTGAAGCGGATGGGTTGTCGTAAAGCCCATTGGGCCTTTTGAATGGGCCATCTCTCTAGGCTGGGACTGTGAACCGTTAACACATAAAGGGAGTGTGCCCTCAACATGACGGGTGCGATCATACCAGCACTAATGCACCGGATCCCATCAGAACTCCGAAGTTAAGCGTGCTTGGGCAAGGGTAGTACTAGGATGGGTGACCCCCTGGGAAGTCCTCGTGTTGCACCCTCCTTGCCAATTTTTTTTGCTCCGGTTAGGGTTGCCAAAATACTTTATCCACCACATTTCTATTATTGAATCCCACTGCACCTTGGGCAAGACAACTTCGCTTCAAGGGAAGGCCGGGCCCGCAAACCGAGGGCGTAGGGCTTGTGACAAGGTCTCCGCCGCTCCAGTGCCTATAACTTTTGATCCGTAAAGAGTTACGTGGCGCACAGCATACCGTTGCGAAGCTCTACGAGAGCTCTATGACGGGGGCAGCCAGCTAGCTCGCTGTGCCCTTTTTGGAGCTCAAAATCGAATGTTTTCATCAGTTTCGGGCCACTTTTCTTCTTTTGCTCTGTTTTTTCGTCCCGTATCATATGTCGTGAGCTTTTAAAAGGACGAAAACCTTACTCGCGGGATATTAGAGGTCCCTACATTGCGTCGACATCACGTCTTGCAAGGATGCTGCGTTGTTGAAGCAGATAGGTTGTCGTTAAGCGCATTGGGCCTTTGGAATGGGCCATCTCTCTAGGCTGGGACTGTGAACCGTTAACACATAAAGGGATTGTGCCCTCAACATGACGGGTGCGATCATACAGCACTAATGCATCGGATCCCATCAGAACTCCGAAGTTAAGCGTGCTTGGGCGATGGTAGTACTAGGATGGGTGACCCCCTAGGAAGTCCTCAAGTTGCACCCCTATTTTCAATTTTTTTTGCTCCGGTCAAGGTTGCCAAAATACTTTATCCACCACATTTCTATTATTGAATCCCACGGCACCTTGGGCGAGACAACTTCGCTTCACGTGAAGGCTGGGCCCGCAAACTGAGGCCGTAGGGCTTGTGACAAGGTCTCCGTCGCTCCGGTGCCCATAACTTTTGATCCGTAAGGACTTACGCGGCGCACAGCATACCGTTACGAAGATCTCCGAGTGCTCTATGACGAGGGTAGCGAGCTAGCTCGCTGTGCCCTTTTTATTGCACAAAATCGAATGTTTTCATCAATTTCGGGCCACTTTTCTTCTTTTGCTCTGTTTTTTCATCCCGTATCGTACGTCGTGAGCTGTTAAAAGGATGACAACCGAACTCGCAGGATATTACAGGGCCCTACATTGCGTCGATATCACGTCTTGCGAGGATGCTACGTTGTTGAAGCGGATGGGTTGTCGTTAAGCCCATTGGGCCTTTTGAATGGGCCATCTCTCTAGGCTGGGACTGTGAACCGTTAACACATAAAGGGATTGTGCTCTCAAGATGACGGGTGCGATCATACCAGCACTAATGCACTGGATCCCATCAGACCTCCGAAGTTAAGCGTGCTTGGGCGAGAGTAGTACTAGGATGGGTGACCCCCTGGGAAGTCCTCGTGTTGCACCCCCCTTTTCAATTTTTTTTGCTCCGGTTAGGGTTGCCAAAATACTTTATCCACCATATTTCTATTATCGAATCCCACGGCACCTTGGGCAAGACAACTTCGCTTCACGTGAAGGCTGGGCCCGCAAACCGAGGGCGTAGGGCTTGTGACAAGGTCTCCGCCGCTCCGGTGCCTATAACTTTTGATCCGTAAGGAGTTACGCGGCGCACAGCATACCGTTGTGAAGCTCTCCGAGAGCTCTACGACGGGGGCAGCTAGCTAGCTCGCTGTGCCCTTTTTGGAGCTCAAAATCGAATGTTTTCATCAGTTTCGGGCCACTTTTCTTCTTTTGCTCTGTTTTTCCGTCCCGTATCGTACGTCGTGAGCTGTTAAAAGGACGACAACCTTACTCGCGGGACATTAGAGGTCCCTACATTGCGTCGATATCACGTCTTGCGAGGATGCTGCGTTGTTGAAGCGGATGGGTTCTTGTTAAGCCGATAGGGCCTTTTGAATGGGCCATCTCTCTAGGCTGGGATTGTGAAACGTTAACACATAAAGGGATTGTGCCCTCAACATGACGGGTGCGATCATACCTGAACTAATGCACCAGATCCCATCAGAACTCCGAAGATAAGCGTGCTTGGGCGAGGGTAGTACTTGGATGGGTGACCCCCTGGGAAGTCCTCGTGTTGATATCACGCCCCAACCCGACCTATAAAGGTTAGACTAGGGTGTGATCTAAACATTCAAGTCCATTCACATTCTTAGTCGTTCTAGGAGGTTTAGCACTTAACGTTTTATTCTAGACTCCAAAATTTTCTGGAAATCCGGCAGTATAACGGCTGTAATTGGGCTCTTTGTTTTGACCTAAATTATCTAACAACCTCAATACTTCCAATTCAAGTCCATTCCCGACTAGAATTTACTATTTGATCATCAATTGAATTACCTATTGGTTATTTCGACGTCCCGTTTGATTGATAATGTAGCAAGATACTATGTCTCGTTTGTCCATTTATCCTACTTTCAAAATATACCTGTTGATCTTAGCTTATTAGCGAGTACCTGTTGAGATTGGACAAGTTCAAATACCTACTCCTTAACTAAGCATCATAACTTGTGATAGATACTAGCGGTAGTAAAAGCAAGACGATCATAGTAGTGTCATGTCTAGTATCAGTCTACTTAATATAAGTACAAACCAAAATTAGACCCCAAAGTACAACCGGGGTCTTTTACATTAGCAACAACAAGCAACATAAGATAAATGGTCTTCAAGCAACACAAAATACACAAGTAGTCACGTTCAAGCAAAACAACAGTAATAGGAAATCACTCCAGGGGTTCATCATTAGGTACATTGAGCTCGGGTTCCTGTACCTGTTCTTCTTCGCCTGAAATGATAAAAGAGGGTGAGTCCTTATGAACTCAGCGAGGGGGAACGAGAAATAAGTTTTTGAAACTCATTTTCCGGTTAGACTTATTAAAATCCCTTTTTCAAAATGAATACAACAGAAATACAAGTACAGAAACAGGAGTACCGGTCTTTCCTGCCCGAGGTTTTCTAGGATCCAAGCGGGAGTACTTATACACATAAATAAAAGGATACGGTGAGCTTTTGCTCTCAGATCAGATCCAGGATCAGTTGTTGCGGCCGACTTCGAATCATCCCCCAACACACCAGGTGGGTGTACTCCTGATGTACCCCAAAATCCTACGACCCAACTCTCCGAGGAAGTCTAGCCCCCAAGCGAGAGAGGGAATGGGACCATGGAGGTCATGGTAACACCGGCAAGCCCGATGCCGCCCGGCGTACGTGATCGCTACCATGCCGACAGGAAAGGTTGCAACCTTGTATGCAATGCACATTTATGACAGGTAATATATATCACAGAAGGAGGACAACAAAGTCGGTCGTCTCCGGACAGTCATAAGATTGCCCATTGACAGATAAACAAGCAGGACACGATAAGACAGGAAATTTCACTTGAAAGGCATGTAGAGTTATATGGAAATTAAACGGGCAGCCATGTAAGACATGTAAAACAGGCCATATAACTCATTAAATAGTCCACGCAATCAAGTGATAAGATTACTCAACATGTAATGATATCAACATGGGTTCAAATGCAAGAAAAGCTTATTTGTCAACATGCAATGGTCAATATCACTTTTGAAATTATAACACATTTACGGGCAGCCCACGCAATGTACAGTTTCCTCACAATATCCAATGGTTAACACTTAGCAAGAATACTTAGTCATTAGGGTTTCCGTTTCATGCATAATCGTGCGATCAAAACCCTAAGTCAACTTAACATCATTCTCAAGTCATGCATCATTAAATTCCAACATCCTCAAGTGCTCAAAAAAGTCCACATAATATTTCAACACCACAATCCCAAGCAATTAGTACCACAAAAGAGGTTACAATAGTTTTCCAAGCACATAGCTAAGTGGAACACTCACTGCAATAGGCTGTATTCTCATAATCAATCGGATAATCAAACAATCTCCAAATTCAGTGAATAAGATGTCAAATTAAATCTTAAGAGGTTAACTAAAATCAGGAACAAGCCTTGCATCAATTGGAGTTCAGAATCATTAGTTATAACCGAAACAGTGGAACTGCACAAAACTGTCCAGATTTGCCTATCGTTCGATATTTCATGTTTTTGAGGTCCTTAGGTTCATTTTTAGCCTAAGCCTATGTCTGGCAAAAATGTCCACAACAAAACAATCTAGCAGTATACAAAATTTCAAGCAATTTGGATGTCATTTTCTAGGTCAAAAACCTCTCGTTTTACATAGTCAGTGCATCTGCCAAAACTGTTTCATTTCCTCAAAATTTTCCAGATTTAGCTACCTTTCGTGATTTTGCCATTTTGAGGACCTTAGAGCCAAAATTTGACTTTTCCTATTTCTGCGAAAATTGTTCAAAACTGTCCAAACTAGTCACGTGGTGATTTTTATGCAATTTCAACAGCATTTGCTTAGCCAAAATTACCTCGAACAGACTGGTCAGAAAGCTGTCTCATAAATTCGACTTTACCTAGCGTCATTTTCAAGCCAAGTTCTTGCCATGCATGGTTGTTTAAGCTCATGAACGACCACATAACTCAAGTACAGAAGCAAATATACACATTTGTGAACATGCATGTGAAATTTTCAAAGAGTTTTCAAAAGCTTTTAACCCTCACCTTTGCAATCAACCAAACTATGCTCAAAAACCTGGTTGAAGCTCAAATCTGTTCTTCTCCTTGCTTGGCTGAGATTTCAACTTGGTTTTCTCTATTTTTCCTAGCCTAGTGATCAACCTCTTAGTGCATGCATGTAGTTAAAACATGAAGAAAATAAATGAATGTCAAGAAGCTTACCTAAGTCCGAAATGAAGCTTCAATGCACATGCATTAGTGTTTTTCGAACTCTAGCTTGATTGCTTGGTTTTCTTGATGATTTGCTTGCCTTGTTCGACCAAGGTGTGATGAAGATGAGCAAGGATGGTGAGAGTTCAGCCAAGGACCGAAATGGAGAGAGGAAGAGAGAGAGAGAGAGAAATGTGAGAGAAAGAAATGAAGAAAATGAAGATAAAACAAAGGCTTTGCAACTTGAGGAGCATGCTCGGCCTTGAGGCTTTCAATTTCAGCTTTTGTCTCCAAAATGCTTTAAATTTTGAATGCTAGAATGGGCATGCAAGGGCTGGTCGGATATGGTGAGGATTTGAAGGAATTTGAGCAATTATTTTAATGCCTTATGTCATTGTTTTGTCCTTGCATGCATAGAATAAAATATGTTGCTCAATTTTCTTGCTCAAGAACAAGACATGGCCGCCTATTGAATGTGCCAAATCTGAATTTTGTGTCTTCTTTTGAGTGTTATTTTATTGTATTTTGGAAGTGCAGAAAAAAAAATAATGCAAAAAAAAAAAAAAATGTTTTGTTTTTGGTGCATTTTTGTCTTCTAGTGAAAGGAATTTGGATTATTATATTGTTAGTGGATTTTGTGGGATTGTTTAATAGTCTAGTGCTTCATGTAAGATGCTTTCTTAATTAGCATGAAGACACGCTTTTCTAAGTTTAGGGCACGCACTTCGAGGTAGGACATGAACTACGAGACGAACGCACGTTTTTCAAGTAAATGCATGTAACCCTATATGAATGCACGAAATTCAATGCAAGGCACACAAAACTAAATACAATTCTCAAACCTAGGTTATGGCACGCAAATCTAGGTTAGGGCAAACGAAGCTAGGTTTCGCACGCAAATCAGGGTCGGGCCTCACATCCTCCCCTCCTTAAAAGAATTTCGTCCCGAAATTCAATATTACCTTTGAAATAAAGCTGGCTACTGTTGCTCCATCTGGTCTCGCCTTTCCCACATTGCTTCTTCAACTCCATGATGATCCCACAGCACTTTCACTATCGGTATAGTTTTGCTGTGTAACTCCCGATTTTGCTGGTCTAGGATCCGAATGGGCTTCTCCTCGTAAGACAAGTTCTCCCGAAGCTGCAACGGCTCTGGCTCCAAGATATGCGATGGATCAGGGTCATACTTCTGCAGCATTAAAACATGAAAGACGTCGTGAATATTGGAGAGGTTCTGGGGTAGTGCTAGGCGATACGCCAACTTGCCAACCTTCTCAACTAACTCAAATGGTCCTACAAATCTCGGGCTCAACTTTCCACCCTTGCCATGTCTAATCAGTCCCCTCCGAGGTGATATCTTCAAGAACACCTTGTCGCCAACCACAAACTCGAGACTCCGTCTCCGTCGGTCTGCATAACTCTTCTGCCTGCTCTGGGCGGTAAGCATCCGTTTCCGGATGAGGTGGATGTTATCAACAGTTTTCATCAGTTCAGGTAAAAGGGTCGGGTCAAAAGTCTTTATCTCACCTACTTCATCCCAATAGACTGGGGATCGACACTTACGTCCATACAGCGCCTCAAAAGGAGCCATCTCGATCGTGGCCTGATAACTATTGTTGTAGGCGAACTCCGCTAGAGATAGATATTTCTCCCAACCTTTCCCGAAGTCCAACACACATGCCCTCAGCATATCCTCCAAATTCTGAATAGTTCTCTCCGATTGACCGTCCGTCTGAGGGTGATAAGCCGTGCTAAAACTCAATTTCGTCCCCAAAGCTTCCTGCAATCTCTTCCAAAATTGGGAAGTAAAACGAGGATCCCTATCCGATACAATACTCACAGGCATCCCGTGCAGTCTTACAATCTCCGCCACATACATATCTCCCAATTTCTCAGGATTATCCTCCTTGTTTATTGGTAAAAAGTGCGCCGACTTAGTCAATCTATCTACTATAACCCAAACGGCGTCACGACCCTTTTGTGATCTAGGCAAGTCCATAATAAAATCCATAGTTATATGTTCCCATTTCCATTGAGGAATCTCCAACAGCTGAAGTAAACCTGCGGGTCGTTGATGTTCTGCTTTGACTCTCTGGCAAGTTAAACACCGTGCTACAAACTCTGCAATTTCTCTTTTCATGTTACTCCACCAATAGTGTTGCTTCAAATCCCGATACATCTTGGTTCCACCGGGGTGAATAGTATATCTTGAATTATGCGCTTCCTCAAGAATCTTCTTTTTCAACTTTGGCTCACTGGGAACACAAATCCGGTTCCTAAACCTCCAAACACCATCATCATGAAACTTGAAATCTGCGTTGCTTTCCTTAATCTTCTAAAATTGTTGGTCATTCTGTTGAGCCTCTCGTAACTCAGATAACAAAGTCGATTGAACTTGGGTAGTGGCAAAAAGTAACCCCTTCTGAGTCAATTGTGGTTTCCATAGAAACGCTTCCCCCAACAACTCCTGCACCTTGACTTCCAGTTTTGCCATGCTTGCTTTTCTGCTTAAGGCATCTGCAACTACGTTCGCCTTACCGGGCACATAATTAATTGAGCAGTTATAATCATCCAAAAGCTCCATCCACCGCCTTTGCCTCATATTCAACTCCTTTTGAGAGAACAAGTATTTCAAGCTCTTATGATCAGTAAATACTTCAAACTTGTTACCCCACAGATAATGCCTCCATTTCTTGAGTGCAAACACAATAGCTGCTAACTCCAAATCATGTGTCGGGTAATTCATCTCATACGGCTTTGGTTTCCTAGAAGCATACGCAATAACTCTTCCATTTTGCATCAATACACATCCCAATCCTTCTTTCGAAGCATCGCTATAGATTACAAAACCTTGACTCCCTTCAGGCAATGCAAGAACTGGTGCAGTAGTCAATTTTTTCTTCAACTCTTGGAAGCTGTTCTCACACTTATCATCCCACACGAACTTGGTTTTCTTTTGAGTGAGCTTTGTAAGCGGTCCTGCAATCTTAGAGAAATCCTTCACGAACCTCCGATAATAGCCGGCTAGACCAAGAAAACTACGAACTTCCGTAACATTTTCCGGCTTCTTCCAAGACATCATTCCATCGATCTTTGCTGGATCTACCGCTATTCCCTCTTGGGATATGATATGCCCCAAAAATGCAATCTGCTGCAACCAAAATTCACATTTGCTAAACTTTGCATACAATTGGTGCTCCCGGAGTTTCTGCAGTACCAATCGCAGATGTTGCTCATGCTCCGCCTCCGATTTTGAGTATACCAAAATATCATCAATGAAGATCACCACAAATTGGTCCAAGTAGGGTTGAAACACCCTATTCATCAAACCCATAAAGGCTGCAGGGGCATTAGTTAGTCCAAAAGGCATCACCACATATTCATAGTGCCCATATCTCGTCCTGAAAGCCGTTTTAGGCACATCTTCCTTCTTGATCCGCAACTGATAATATCCTTGCCTCAAGTCGAGTTTGAAATACACTTTGGCTCCTTGTAGTTGATCAAATAACTCGTCAATCAGGGGAAGTGGGTATTTATTCTTGACAGTCACTTGGTTCAATCCTCGATAGTCAATGCATAGCCTCAACGTTCCATCTTTCTTCTTAACAAATAGAACTGGCACACCCCACGGTGAAGAACTCGGTTGCACAAACCCCTTCTTCAATAATCCTTGCAATTGGTCCTTTAATTCTTGTAGCTCGGCCGGTGCCATACGATAGGGAGCTTTTGATATCGGCTGGGCGCCAGGTAGCAACTCTATAACAAACTCGATCTCCCGATTTGGGGGTAAACTGGGTAATTCTTCAGGGAATACATCTGCATAGTCTTTGATCACAGGCATCTCCTCCAACTTAGCTTTATCCGACGGCTTGTTGATAAGGTAAGCCAAGTATCTGCTGCATCCTTTCTTCAAGGACTTCACTGCTTTTGTAGATTAAATGATGGAACTCCCCGTGAAAGCTCTTTGGCCCAAAACCTCTAGTATCGGTTGATCAGGTACCTGGAACGTTATAATCTTCGACCGGAAATCCAGTTGGACATGATGTTTTGCCAGCCAGTCCATCCCTAAAATGACCTCGTAGTCTCGAAAAGGTAATACAATAAGATTGGCTGAGAATTCCCTATCCTTAATTTGGATTCTACATGTTTTACAAGCTGAACTAGTTACAAGTTTAGAACCCATTGGAGTACCAACTTCTACTTCATATGGCAAACATACAACTTTCAATTTCACACGTTCCACACATAAGGGAGTAATAAATGAATGAGTAGCACCCGGATCAATTAACACCTTAACAGGTTGATTCAGTATGAAGAATGTACCTTCAACAACAACGGTCTCATCTGGAATCTCCTCGCACTCGATAGCATAGGCTCGAGCCTGGACCCTAGGAACTGGAGTCTTGCCTCTACCGGCTGGTTTACCCTGATTCTGCCCTGCCTGACGTTTAGGGCAATCCTTGATCTGGTGTTGATCACTGCCGCACCTCATACATCGTCCCAACTTTCTCCAACACTGGGCCTCAGTATGCCCCTTCCATTCACAATATGAGCAGCTGACGGACTGAGCAGCAGGTGAACTACCTGTGGATCCACGGGCGGAAGAGGCTGATGGCACTTTCGTCGGGCCACGGTTATTCTCTGGTCTGTTCTGGCTCTGGCCCTGACTACGACTCTGACTCTGAAACTTCCTCTACTGACCTGGAGGCTGGAATGGTTTCTTGTTTGGTTGACTCGAACCGGCTCCATCTAGTTTCCTCTTCTCAACTCGAGAGGCAGCAGCAAAGAGGGCAGAATAAGTATCGAAGTCATGAGAAGCTAATTGGTCCTGAATCTCTGGCCTCAATCCAACAGTAAATTTCCACATTTTTGCCTCTGGAGTACAAACCATATATTGAGCATAACGGGACAGTCGATCAAAACGAGCCTCGTACTGGGCCACCGTCATATTACCCTGGGTCAAGTGCATGAACTCCACGATCCGCCTCACTGCAGGTACATATTTTTCCTTAAATGCCTTAACGAAATTACCCCACAAGCGAGGTGTCTGATCAGTCTCCCACAGTGCCTCTACAGTGTGCCACCAATGCTTGGCATCCCCGTGCAACAGGAAAATAGCAAACTCCACTTTCTCTTCATCTGTATAATCAAGTGGCCTAAAAATCTTCTCGATCTCGGACAGCCAAGCCTCTGCTTTCTCATCATCGGCTTCCCCGTAGAATTTAGATGGGCGAAAGTCAAGGAACTCCCTCATTCTGCTATGTCTCCCATGGTTACCATCCTTCCTGTTGTTGATGTTGTTGTTGGCTTCACGAGCATCCTGACGCTCCATCACACGTGATACGCGATCCATGGCAGTTGCCATCATATTAAACATAGCTATTCCGGGATTAGTCTGATAGGCATCCCGGTCTCTTGAGGTTCACCGCTCCTATTAGTAGTACGGGTACTAGGGCCAGCCATCTATAGGCACAATTTATTGAAATATGATAATTAAGAATCTAATGCATAAGATATGCAACATATTATAGATACAATTCTAAAAACATTTAAGGCATATAAGTCACTTAAGCACATAGAACATAGAAGGCACATTTAACACATAAACAAGTCATCCTAATTATCTTAGGGCTCTACCCACGGTCCGAGAGTTAAACCCGGCTTAAGCAATCTAAGCTCTGATACCATTCTTCTAAGGTGTCACGCCCCAACCCGGCCTATAAAGGTTAGACTAGGGTGTGATCTAAACATTCAAGTCCATTCACATTCTTAATCGTTCTAGGAGGTTTAACACTTAACGTTTTATTCTAGACTCCAAAATTTTCCGGAAATCCGGTAGCATAACGGCTGTAATTGGGCTATTTGTTTTGACCTAAATTATCTAACAGCCTCAATACTTCCAATTCAAGTCCATTCCCGACTAGAATTTACTATTTAATCATCAATTGAATTGCCTATTGGTTATTTCGACGTCCCGTTTGATTGATAACCTAGCAAGATACTATGTCTCGTTTGTCCATTTATCCTACTTTCAAAATATACCTGTTGATCTTAGCTTATTAGCGAGTACCTGTTGAGATTGGACAAGTTCAAATACCTACTCCTTAACTAAGCATCATAACTTGTGATAGATACTAGCGGTAGTAAAAGCAAGACGATCATAGTAGTGTCATGTCTAGTATCAGTCTACTTAATATAAGTACAAACCAAAATTAGACCCCAAATTACAACGGGGGTCTTTTACATTAGCAACAACAAGCAACATAAGATAAATGGTCTTCAAGCAACACAAAATACACAAGTAGTCACGTTCAAGCAAAACAACAGTAATAGGAAATCACTCCAGGGGTTCATCATTAGGTACATTGAGCTCGGGTTCCTGTACCTGTTCTTCTTCGCCTGAAATGAAAAAAGAGGGTGAGTCCTTATGAACTTAGTGAGGGGGAACGAGAAATAAGTTTTTGAAACTCATTTTCCGGTTAGACTTATGAAAATCCCTTTTTCAAAATGAATACAACAGAAATACAAGTACAGAAACAGGAGTACCGGTCTTTCCTCCCCGAGGTTCTCTAGGATCCAAGCGGGAGTACTTATACACATAAATAAAAGGATACGGTGAGCTTTTGCTCTCAGATCAGATCCAGGATCAGTTGTTGCGGCCGACTTCGAATCATCCCCCAACACACCAAGTGGGTGTACTCCGGATGTACCCCAAAATCCTACGACCCAACTCTCCGAGGAAGTCTAACCCCCAAGCGAGAGAGGGAATGGGACCATGGAGGTCACGGTAACAATGGCAAGCCCAATGCCACCCGGCGTACGTGATCGCTACCATGCCGACAGGAAAGGTTGCAACCTTGTATGCAATGCACATTTATGACAGGTAATATATATCACAGAAGGAGGACAACAAAGTAGGTCGCCTCCGGACAGTCACAAGATTGCACATTGACAGATAAACAAGCAGGACACGATAAGACAGGCAATTTCACTTGAAAGGCATGTAGAGTTATATGGAAATTAAATGGGCAGCCATGTAATACATGTAAAACAGGCCATATAACTATTAAATAGTCCACGCAATCAAGTGATAAGATTACTCAACATGTAATGATATCAACATGGGTTCAAATGCAAGAAAAGCTTATTTGTCAACATGCAATGGTCAATATCACTTTTGAAATTATAAAACATTTACGGGCAGCCCACGCAACGTACAGTTTCCTCACAATATCCAATGGTTAACACTTAGCAAGAATACTTAGTCATTAGGGTTTCCGTTTCATGCATAATCGTGCGATCAAAACCCTAAGTCAACTTAACATCATTCTCAAGTCATGCATCATTCAATTCCAACATCCTCAAGTGCTCAAAACAGTCCACATAATATTCCAACACCACAATCCCAAGCAATTAGTACCACAAAAGAGGTTACAATAGTTTTCCAAACACATAGCTAAGTGGAACACTCACTGCAATAGGCTGTTTTCGCATAATCAATCGGATAATCAAACAATCTCCAAATTCAGTGAATAAGATGTCAAATTAAAGCTTAAGAAGTTAACTAAAATCAGAAACAAGCCTTGCATAAATTGGAGTTCAGAATCATTAGATATAGCCGAAATAGTGGAACTGCACAAAACTGTCCAGATTTGCCTATCGTTCGATATTTCATGTTTTTGAGGTCATTAGGTTCATTTTTAGCCTAAGCCTATGTCTGGCAAAAATGTCCACAACAAAAAAATCTAGCAGTATACAAAATTTCAAGCAATTTGGATGTCATTTGCTAGGTCAAAAACCTCTCGTTTTACATAGTCAGTGCATCTGCCAAAACTGTTTCATTTCCTCAAAAATTTCCAGATTTAGCTACCTTTCGTGATTTTGCCATTTTGAGGACTTTAGAGCAAAAATTTGACTTTTCCTATTTCTGCGAAAATTGTTCAAAACTGTCCAAACTAGTCACCTGGTGATTTGTACGCAATTTCAACAGCATTTGCTTAGCCAAAATTACCTCGAACAGACTGGTCAGAAAGCTGTCTCATAAATTCGACTTTACCTAGCGTCATTTTCAAGCCAAGTTCTTGCCATGCATGGTTGTTTAAGCTCATGAACGACCACATAACTCAAGTACAGAAGCAAATATACACATTTGTGAACATGCATGTGAAATTTTCAAAGAGTTTTCAAAAGCTTTTAACCCTCACCTTTGCAATCAACCAAACTATGCTCAAAAACCTGGTTGAAGCTCAAATCTGTTCTTCTCCTTGCTTGGCTGAGATTTCAACTTGGTTTTCTCTATTTTTCCTAGCCTAGTGATCAATCTCTTAGTGCATGCATGTAGTTAAAACATGAAGAAAATTAATGAATGTTAAGAAGCTTACCTAAGGCCGAAATGAAGCTTCAATGCACATGCATGAGTGTTTTTCGAACTCTAGCTTGATTGCTTGGTTTTCTTGATGATTTGCTTGCCTTGTTCGACCAAGGTGTGATGAAGATGAGCAAGGATGGTGAGAGTTCAGCCAAGGACCGAAATGGAGAGAGGAAAAGAGAGTGAGAGAGAAATGTGAGAGAAAGAAATGAAGAAAATGAAGATAAAACAAAGGCTTTGCAACTTGAGGAGCATGCTCGGCCTTGAGGCTTTCAATTTCAGCTTTTGTCTCCAAAATGCTTTAAATTTTGAATGCTAGAATGGGCATGCAAGGGCTGGTCGGATATGGTGAGGATTTGAAGGAATTTGAGCAATTATTTTAATGCCTTATGTCATTGTTTTGTCCTTGCATGCATAGAATAAAATATGTTGCTCAATTTTCTTGCTCAAGAACAAGACATGGCCGGCTATTGCATGTGCCAAATCTGAATTTTGTGTCTTCTTTTGAGGGCTATTTTATTGTATTTTGGAAGTGCAAAAAAAAAAAAAGATTAATGCAAAAAGAATAAAGATTGTTTTGTTTTTGTTTCATTTTTTTCTTCTAGTGAAAGGAATTTGGATTATTATATTGTTAGTGGATTTTGTAGGATTATTTAATAGTCTAGTGCTAGGTGAAAGATGCTTTCTTAATTAGGGAGAAGACACGCTTTCCTAAGTTTAGGGCACGCACTTCGAGGTAGGACACGAACTACGAGACGAACGCACGTTTTTCAAGTAAACGCACGTAACCCTATATGAATGCACAAAATTCAATGCAAGGCACACAAAACTAAATACAATTCTCAAACCTAGGTCATGCCACGCAAATCTAAGTTAGGGAAAATGAAGCTAGGTTTCGCACGCAAATCGGGGTCGGGCCTCACAGTTGCACCCCCCTTTTCAATTTTTTTTGCTCCGGTTAGGGTTGCCAAAATACTTTATCCACCACATTTCTATTATTGAATCCCACTGCACCTTGGGCAAGACAACTTCGCTTCACGTGAAGGCTGGGCCCGCAAACTGAGGGCGTAGGGCTTGTGACAAGGTCTCCGCCGCTCCGGTGCCTATAACTTTTGATCCGTAAGGAGTTACGCGGCGCACAGCATACCGTTGTGAAGCTCTCCGAGAGCTCTATGACGGGTGCAGCAAGCTACCTCGCTATGCCCTTTTTGGAGCCCAAAATTGAATGTTTTCATCAGTTTCAGGCCACTTTTCATCTTTTGCTCTGTTTTTCCGTCCCGTATCGTACGTCATGAGCTGTTAAAAGGACGAGAACCTTACTCGCGGGATATTAGAGGTCCCTACATTGCATCGATATCACGTCTTACGAGGATGCTGCGTTGTTGAATCGGATGGGTTGTCGTTTAGCCCATTGGGCCTTTTGAATGGGCCATCTCTCTAGGCTGGGTCTATGACCCGTTAACACATAAAGGGATTGTGCCCTCAACATGACGGGTGTGATCATACCAGCTCTATTGCACTGGATCCCATCAGAACACCGAAGTTAAGCGTGCTTGTGCGAGAGTAGTACAAGGATGGGTGACCCCCTGGGAAGTCCTCGTGTTGCACCCCCTTTTTCAATTTTTTTTGCTCCGGTTAGGGTTGCCAAAATACTTTCTCCACCATATTTCTAATATCGAATCCCACGGCACCTTGGGCAAGACAACTTCGCTTCACGTGAAGGCTGGCCCCGCAAACCGAGGGCGTAATGCTTGTGACAAGGTCTCCGCCGCTCCGGTGCCTATAGCTTTTGATCCATAAGGAGGTACGCGGTGCACAACATACCGTTGCGAAGCTCTGCAAGAGGTCTACGACGGGGGCAGGGAGCTAGCTCGCTGTGCCCTTTTTGGAGCTCAAAATAGAATGTTTTCATCAGTTTCGGGACACTTTTCTTCTTTTGCTATATTTTTTCGTCCCGTATCGTACGTCGTGAGCTGTTAAAAGGACGACAACCTTACTCGCGGGACATTAGCGGTCCCTACATTGCGTCGATATCACGTCTTGCAAGGATGCTGCGCTGTTGAAGCGGATGGGCTGTCGTTTAGCCCATTGGGTCTTAATGGGCCATCTCTCTAGGCTGGGACTGTGAACCGTTAACACATGAAGGAATTGTACCCTCAACATGACGGGTGTGATCATACCATCAGTAATGCACCGGATCCCATCAGAACTCTGAAGGTAATCGTGCTTGGGCGAGAGTAGAAATAGGATGGGGGACCCCCTGGGAAGTCCTTGTGTTGCGCCCCACCTTTTCAATTTTTTTTTCCGGTTAGCGTTGCCAAAATACTTTATCCACCACATTTCTATTATTGAATCCCACAGCACCTTGGGCAACACAACTTCGCTTCACGTGAAGGCTGGGCCCACAAACCGAGGGCGTAGGGCTTGTGACAAGGTCTCCGCCACTCTGGTACCTATAACTTTTGATCCGTAAGGAGGTACGCGGCGCACAACATACCGTTGCGAAGCTCTCCGATAGCTCTACGATGAGGGCAGCCAGCTAGCTCGCTGTGCCCTTTTTGGAGCTCAAAATCAAATGTTTTCAACAGTTTCGGGCCACTTTTCGTCTTTTGCCCTTTTTTTCCGTCCCGTATCGTACGTCGTGAGCTGTTAAAATGACGACAACCTTACTCGCGGGACATTAGAGGTCCCTACATTGCATCGATATCATGTCTTGCAAGGATGCTGCGTTGTTGAAGCGGATGGGTTGTCGTTAAGCCCATTGGGCCTTTTGAATGGGCCATCTCTCTAGGCTGGGACTGTGAACCGTTAACACATAAAGGGATTGTGCCCTCAACATGACGGGTGCGATCATACCAGCACTAATAACCCGCATCCCATCAGAACTTCGAAGTTAAGCGTGCTTGGGCGAGGGTAGTACTACGATGGGTGACCCCTTCGAAAGTTGTCATTTTGCACCCCACTTTTCAATTTTTTTTGCTCCGGTCAAGGTTGCCAAAATAGTTTATCCACCACATTTCTATTATCGAATCCCACGGCACCTTGGGCGAGACAACTTCGCTTCACGTGATGGCTAGGCCCGCAAACCGAGGGCGTAGGGCTTGTGACAAGGTCTCGCCGCTCCGGTGCCCATAACTTTTGATCCGTAAGGAGTTACGCGGCGCACAGCGTACCGTTGCAAAGCTCCCCGAGAGCTATACGACGGGGGCAGCGAGCCAGCTCACTGTGCCCTTTTTGGAGTTCAAAATCTAATGTTTTCATTAGTTTTGGGCCACTTTTCTTCTTTTGCTCTATTTTTTCGTCCCGTATCGTACGTCGTGAGCTGTTAAAAGGACAACAAACTTACTCGCGGGACATTAGAGGTCCCTACATGGCATCGATATCACGTCTTGTGAGGATGCTGCGTTGTTGAAGCGGATGGGTTGTCCTTAAGCCGATTGGGCCTTTTCAATGGGCCATCTCTTTATGCTGGGACTGTGAACCGTTAACACATAAAGGGATTGCGCCCTCAACATGACGGGTGCGATCATACCACCACTAATGCACCGGATCCCATCAGAACTCCGAAGTTAAGCGTGCTTGGGCGAAGGTAGTACTAGGATGGGTGACCCCCTGCGAAGTCCTCATGTTGCACCCCCCTTTTCAATTTTTTTTGCTCCGGTCAAGGTTGCCAAAATACTTTATCCACCACATTTCTATTATCGAATCCCACGGCACCTTGGGCAAGACAACTTCGCTTCACATGAAGGCTGGGCCCGCAAACCGAGGGCGTAGGGCTTGTGACAAGGTCTCCGTCGCTCCGGTGCCCATAACTTTTGATCCGTAAGGAGTTACGCGGCGCACAGCATACCGTTGCAAAGCTCTCCAATAGCTCTACGATGTGGGCAGCGAGCTAGCACGCTTTGCCCTTTTTGGAGCTCAAAATCGAATGTTTTCATCAGTTTCGGGCCACTTTTCTTCTTTTGCTCTATTTTTCCGTCCCGTATAGTACGTCGTGAGCTGTTAAAAGGACGACAACCTTACTCGCGGGACAATAGAGGTCCCTACATCGCGTCGATATCATGTCTTGCGAGGATGCTGCGTTGTTGAAGCGGATGGGTTGTCGTTAAGCCCATTGGGCCTTTTGAATGGGCCATTTCTCTAGGCTGGGACTGTGAACCGTTAACACATATAGGAATTGTGCCATCAACATGACGGGTGCGATCATACTAGCACTAATGCACAGGATCCCATTAGAACTCCGAAGTTAAGAGTTCTTGGGCGAGAGTAGTACTAGCATGGGTGACCCCCTGGGAAGTCCTCGTGTTGCACCCCCTTTTCAATTTTTTTTGCTCCGGTTAGGGTTGCCAAAATACTTTATCCACAACATTTCTATTATCGAATCCCACGGCACCTTGGGCAACACAACTTCCCTTCACGTGAAGGCTGGGCCCGCAAACCGAGGGCGTTGGGCCTGTAACAAGGTCCCCGCCGCTCCGGTGCCTATAACTTTTGATCCGTAAGGAGTTACGCGTCGCACAGCATACCGTTGCGAAGCTCTCTGAGAGCTCTATGACAGGGGCAGCGAGCTTGCTCGCTGTGCCCTTTTTGGAGTTCAAAATCGAATGTTTTCATCAGTTTGGGGCCACTTTTCTTCTTTTGCTCTATTTTTCCGTCCCGTATCGTACGTCGTGAGCTTATAAAAGGACGACAACCTTACTCGTGGGACATTAGAGGTCCCTCCATTGCATCGATATCACGTCTTGCAAGGATGCTGCGTTGTTCAAGCGGATGGGTTGTCGTTAAGCCCATTGGGCCTTTTGAATGTGCCATCTCTCTAGGCTGGGACTGTGAACCGTTAACACATAAAGGGATTGTGCCCTCAACTTGACGGGTGCGATCATACCAGCACTAATGCACCGGATCCCATCAGAACTCCGAAGTTAAGCGTGCTTGGGCGAGGGTAGTACTAGGATGGGTGACACCCTGGGAAGTCCTCATGTTGCACCCCCCTTTTCAATTTTTTTTTCTCCGGTCAAGGTTGCCAAAATACTTTATCCACCACATTTCTATTATCGAATCCCACGGCACCTTGGGCAAGACAACTTCGCTTCACGTGAAGGTTGGGCCCGCAAACCGAGGGCGTAGGGCTTGTGACAAGGTCTCCGTCGCTCTGGTGCCCATAACTTTTGCTCTGTAAGGAGTAACGCGGCGCACAGCATACCGTTGCAAAGCTCTCCGAGAGCTCTACGACGGGGGCAACGAGCTAGCTCGCTTTGCCCTTTTTGGAGCTCAAAATCGAATGTTTTCATCAGTTTCGGGCCACTTTTCTTCTTTTGCTCTGTTTTTCCGACCCGTATCGTACGTCGTGAGCTGTTAAAAGGATGACAACCTTACTCGCGGGACATTAGAGGTCCCTACATTGTGTCGATATCACGACTTGCGAGGATGCTGCGTTGTTGTAGCGGATAGGGTGTCGTTAAGCCCATTGGGCCTTTTGAATGGGCTATCTATCTGGGCTGGGACTATGAACCGTTAACACAAAAAGGAATTGTGCCCTCAACATGACGAGTACGATCATACCAGAACTAATGCACCGGATCCCATCAAAACTCCGAAGTTAAGCGTGCTTGGGTGAGAGTAGTACAAAGATGGGTGACCCCCTGGGAAGTCCTCGTGTTGCACCCCTCTTTTCAATTTTTTTTTGCTCCGGTTAGGGTTGCCGAGATACTTTATCCACCACATTTCTATTATTGTATCCCACGGCACCTTGGTCAGGGCAACTTCGTTTCACGTGGAGGCTGGGCCAGCAAACCGAGGGCGTAGGGCTTGTGACAAGGTCTCCGTCGCTCCGGTGCCCATAACTTTTGATCCGTAAGGAGTTACGCGGCGCACAGCATACTGTTGCAAAGCTCTCTGAGAGCTCTACGACGGGAGCAGCGACCTAGTTCGCTGTGCCCTTTTTGGAGCACAAAATCGAATGTTTTCATCAGTTTCGGGACACTTTTCTTCTTTTGCTCTATTTTTCTGTCCCGTATCGTACGTCGTGAGCAGTTAAAAGGACGACAACCTTACTCGGGGGACATTAGAGGACCCTACATCGCGTCGATATCACGTCTTGCGAGGATGCTGCGTTGTTGAAGCGGATGGGTTGTCGTTTAGCCCATTGGGCCTTTTGAATGGGCCATCTCTCTAGGCTGGGACTGTGAACCGTTAACACATAAAGGAATTATGCCGTCAACATGACGGGTACGATCATACCAGCACTAATGCACCGGATCCCATCAGAACTCCGAAGTTAAGCGTTCTTGGGCTAGAGTAGTACTAGCATGGGTGACCCCCTGGGAAGTCCTCGTGTTGCACCCCTCTTTTCAATTTTTTTTGCTCCGGTCAAGGTTGCCAATATAATTTATCCACCACATTTCTATTATCGAATCCCACGGCACCTTGGGCAACACAACTTTGCTTCACGTGAAGGCTGTGCCCGCACACCGAGGGCGTAGGGCTTGTGACAAGGTCTCCGCCGCACCGGTGCCTATAAATTTTGATCCGTAAGGAGTTACGCGGCGCACAGCATACCGTTGCGAAGCCCTCCGAGAGCTCTACGACAGGGGCAGCCAGCTAGCTCGCTTTGCCCTTTTTGGAGCTCAAAATCGAATGTTTTCATCAGTTTCGGGCCACTTTTCTTCTTTTGCCCTGTTTTTCCGTCCCGTATCGTACGTCTTGAGCTGTTAAAAGGACGACAACCTTACTCGCGGGACATTAGAGGTCCCTACATTGCATCGATATCACGTCTTGCAAGGATGCTGCGTTGTTGAAGCGGATGGGTTGTCGTTAAGCCCATTGGGCCTTTTGAATGGGCCATCTCTCTAGGCTGGGACTGTGAACCGTTAACACATAAAGGGATTGTCCCCTCAACATGACGGGTCCGATCATACCAGAACCAATGCACCGGATCCCATCAGAACTCCGAAGTTAAGCGTGCTTGGGCGAGGCTAGTACTAGGATGGGTGACCCCCTGGGAAGTCCTCATGTTGCACCCCCCTTTTCAATTTTTTTTGCTCCGGTCAAGGTTTCCAATATAAGTTATCCACCAAATTTCTATTATCGAATCCCACTGCACCTTCGGCGAGACAACTTCGCATCACGTGAAGGCTGGGCCCGCAAACCGAGGGCGTAGGGCTTGTGACAAGGTCTCCGTCGCTCCGGTGCCCATTACTTTTGTTCTGTAAGGAGTTACGCGGCGTACGGCATACCGTTGCAAAGCTCTCCGAGAGCTCTACGATGGGCGTAGCTAGCTAGCTCGTTTTGCCCTTTTTGGAGCTCAAAATCGAATGTTTTCATCAGTTTCAGGCCACTTTTCTTTTTTTGCTCTGTTTTTTCGTTCCGTATCGTACATCGTGAGCTGTTAAAAGGACGACAACCTTACCCGCGGGACATTAGAGGTCCCTACATTGCGTCAATATCAAGTCTTGTGAGGATGCTGCGTTGTTGAAGCGGATGGGTTGTCGTTTAGCCCATTGGGCCTTTTGAATGGGCCATCTCTCTAGGCTGGGACTGTGAACCGTTAACACATAAAGGAATTATGCCGTCAACATGACGGGTGCGATCATACCAGCACTATTGCACCGGATCCCATCAGAACTCCGAAGTTAAGCGTGCTTGGGCGAGAGTAGTACTAAGATGGGTGACCCCCTTGGAAGTCCTCGTGTTGCACCCCCCTTTTCAATTTATTTTGCTCCAGTTAGGGTTGTCAAAAAACTTTATCCACCACATTTCTATTATCGAATCCCACGGCACCTTGGGTAACACAACTTCGCTTCACGTGAAAGCTGGGCCCGCAAACCGAGGGCGTAGGGCTTGTGACAAGGTCTCCGCCGCACCGGTGCCTATAACTTTTGATCCGTAAGGAGTTACGCGGCGCACAGCATACCGTTGCGAAGCCCTCCGAGGGCTCTACGACGGGGGCAGCCAGCTAGCTCGCTGTGCCCTTTTTGGAGCTGAAAATCGAATGTTTTGATCAGTTTCGGGCCACTTTTCTTCTTTTGCCCTATTTTTCCATCCCGTATCGTACGTCTTGAGCTGTTGAAAGGACGACAACCATACTCGCGGGACATTAGAGGTCCCTACATTGCATCGATATCACGTCTTGCAAGGATGCTGCGTTGTTAAAGCGGATGGGTTGTCGTTAATCCCATTGGGCCTTTTGAATGGGCCATCTCTCTAGGCTGGGACTGTGAACCGTTAACACATAAAGGAATTGTGCCCTCAACATGACGGTTGTGATCATACCAACACTAATGCACCGGATCCCATCAGAACTCCGAAGTTAAGCGTGCTTGGGCGAGAGTAGTACTAAGATGGGTAACCCCCTGGGAAGTCCTCGTGTTGCACCCCCCTTTTCAATTTTTTTTGCTCCGGTTAGGGTTGCCAAAATACTTTATCCACCACATTTCTATTATCGAATCCCAAGGCACCTTGGGCAAGACAACTTCGATTCACGTGAAGGCTAGGCCCGCAAACCGAGGGCGTAGGGCTTGTGACAAGGTCTCCGTCGCTCCGGTGCCCCTAACTTTTGATCCGTTAGGAGTGACGCGGCGCACAGCATACCGTTGCAAAGCTCTCTGAGAGCTCTACCACGGGGGCAGCCAGCTAGCTCGCTGGGCCCTTTTTGGAGCTCAAAATCTAATTTTTTCATCAGTTTCGGGCCACTTTTCTTATTTTGCTATTTTTTTTGGTCCCGTATCGTACGTCGTGAGCTGTTAAAAGGAGGACAACCTTACTCGCGAGACATTAGTGGTCCCTACATTGCGTCGATATCACGTCTTGCGAGGATGCTGCGTTGTTGAAGCGGACGGGTTGTCGTTAAGCCCATTCGGCCATTTGAATGGCCATCTCTCTAGGCTAGGACTGTGAACCGTTAACACATAAAGGGATTGTACCCTCAACATGACGGGTGCGATCAAACCAGCACTAATGCACCGAATCCCTTTAGAACTCCGAAGTTAAGCGTGCTTGGGCGAGGGTAGTACTAGGATGGGTGACCCCTTGGGAAGTCCTCATGTTGCACCCCCCTTTTCAATTTTTTTTGCTCCGGTCAAGGTTGCCAAAATACTTTATCCACCACATTTCTATTATCGAATCCCATGGCACCTTGGGCGAGACAAATTCGCTTCACGTGAAGGCTGGGCCCGCAAACCGAGGGCGTAGGGCTTGTTAGAAGGTCTCCGTAGCTCCGGTGCCCATAACTTTTGTTCCGTAAGGAGTTACGCAGTGCACGGCATGCCGTTGCAAAGCTCTCCGAGAGCTCTACGACGGAGGCACCGAGCCAGCTCGCTGTGCCCTTTTTGAAGCTCAAAATCGAATGTTTTCATCAGTTTCGGGCGACTTTTCTTCGTTTGCTCTGTTTTTTCGTCCCGTATCGTACGTCGTGAGCTGTTAAAAGGAAGACAACCTTAATCGCGGGACATTAGAGGTCCCTAAATTGCGTCGATATCACGTCTTGCGAGGATGCTGCGTTGTTGAAGCGGATGGGTTGTCGTTAAACACATTTGGCCTTTTGAATGGGCCATCTCTCTTGGCTGGGACTGTGAACCATTAACACATAAAGGGATTGTGCCCTCAACATGACGGGTGCGATCATACCAGCAGTAATGCACAGGATCCCATAAGAACTCCGAAGTTAAGGGTGCTTGGGCGAGGGTAGTACTAGGATAGGTGACCCCCAGGGAAGTCCTCGTGTTGCACCCCCCTTTTCAATTTTTTTTGCTCCAGGTTGGGTTGCCAATATACTTTATCCGCCACATTTTTATTATCAAATCCCACGGCACCTTGGTCAAGACAACTTCGCTTTACCTAGAGGCTGGGCCCGCAAACCGAGGGCGTAGGGCTTGTGACAAGGTCTCCGCCGCTCCGGTGCCTATAACTTTTGATCCGTAAGGAGTTACGTTGCGCACAGCACACCGTTACGAAGCTCTCCGAGAGCTCTACGACAGGGGCAGCTAGCTAACTTGATATGCCCTTTTTGGAGCTCAAAATCGAATGTTTTCATCAGTTTCGGGCGACTTTTCTTCGTTTGCTCTATTTTTTCGTCCCGTATCGTACGTCATGAGCTGTTAAAAGGAAGACAACCTTACTCGTGGGACATTAGAGGTCCCTAAATTGCGTCGATATCACGTCTTGTGAGAATGCTGCGTTGTTGAAGCGGATGGGTTGTCGTTAAGCCCATTCGGCCTTTTGAATGGGCCATCTTTCTAGGCTGCGACTGTGAACCGTTTACACATAAAGGAATTGTGCCCTCAACATGATGGGTGCGATCATACCAGCACTAATGCACCAGATCCCATCAGAACTCCGAAGTTAAGCATGTTTGGGCGAGAGTAGTACTAGGATGGGTGACCCCCTGGGAAGTCCTCGGGTTGCACCCCCCTTTTCAATTATTTTTGCTCCGGTTAGGGTTGCCAAAATACTTTATCCACCACATTTCTATTATTGAATCCCACGGCACCTTGGGCGAGACAACTTCGCTTCACGTGAAGGCTGGGCCCGCAAACCGAGGGCGTAGGGCCTGGGACAAGGTCTCCGCCGCTCCCGTGCCTATAACTTTTGATCCGTAAGGAGTTACGCGCCACACATCATACCGTTGCGAAGCTCTCCGAGAGCTCTACGGCGGGGGCAGATAGCTAGCTCGCTATGCCCTTTTTGGAGCTCAAAATCGAATTTTTTCATCAGTTTCATGCCACTTTTCTTTTTTTGCTCTATTTTTTCGTCCCGTATCGTACGTCGTGAGCTGTTAAAAGGAGGACAACCTTACTCGCGGGACGTTAGAGGTCCCTACATTGCGTCGATATCACGTCTTGCGAGGATGCTGCGTTGTTGAAGCGGATGGGTTGTCGTTAAACACATTTGGCCTTTTGAATGGGCCATCTCTCTAGGCTGGGACTGTGAACCGTTAACACATAAAGGGATTGTGCCCTCAACATGACGGGTGCGATCATACCAGCACTGATGCACCGGATCCCATCAGAACTCCGAAGTTAAGCGTGCTTGGGCGAGAGTAGTACTAGGATGGGTGACCCCCAGGGATGTCCTCGTGTTGCACCCCCATTTTCAATTTTTTTTGCTCCAGTTAGGGTTGCCAAAATACTTTATCCACCACATTTCTATTATCGAATCCCACGGCACATTAGGCAAGACAACTTCGCTTCACGTGAAGGCTGGGCCCGCAAACCGAGGGCGTAGGGCTTGTGACAAGGTCTCCGCTGCTCCGGTGACTATAACTTTTGATCTGTAAGGAGTTACGTGGCGCACAGCATACCGTTGCGAAGCTCTCCGAGAGCTCTACGACGGGGGCAGCTAGATAGCTCGCTTTGCCCTTTTTGGAGCTCAAAATCGAATGTATTTATCAGTTTCGGGTGACTTTTCTTCGTTTGCTCTATTTTTTCGTCCCGTATCGTACGTCGTGAGCTGTTAAAAGGAAGACAACCTTACTCGCGGGACATTAGAGGTCCCTAAATTGCGTCGATATCACGTCTTGCGAGGATGCTGCGTTGTTGAAGCAGATGGGTTATCGTTAAGCCCATTAGTCCTTTTGAATTGGCCATCTCTCTAGGCTGGGACTGTGAACCGTTAACACATAAAGGAATTGTGCCCTAAACATGATGGGTGCGATCATACCAGCACTAATGCACCGGATCCCATAAGAACTCCGAAGTTAAGCGTGCTTGGGCGAGAGTAGTACTAGGATGGGTGACACCCTGGGACATCCTCGGGTTGCACCCCCCTTTTCAATTATTTTTGCTCTGGTTAGGGTTGCCAAAATACTTTATCCACCACATTTCTATTATAGAATCCCACGGCACCTTGGGCGAGACAACTTCGCTTCACGTGAAGGCTGGGCCCGCAAACCGAGGGCGTAGGGATTGTGACAAGGTCTCCGCCGCTTCGGTTCCTATAACTTTTGATCTGTAAGGAGTTACGCGCCGCACATCATGCCGTTGCAAAGCACTCCGAGAGCTCTACGACGGGGGCAGCCAGCTATCTATCTGTGCCCTTTTTGGAACTAAAAATCGAATGTTTTCATCAGTTTCGGGCCATTTTTCTTCATTTGCTCTATCTTTTCGTCCCGGATCGTACGTCGTGAGCTGTTAAAAGGACGACAAACTTACTCGCGGGACATTAGAGGTCCCTACATTGCGTCGATATCACGTCTTGCGAGGATGCTGCGTTGTTGAAGTGGATGGGTTGTCGTTAAGCCCATTGGGCCTTTTGAATGGGCCATCTCTCTAGGCTGGAACTGTGAACCGTTAACACATAAAGGAATTATGCCCTGAACATGACGGGTGCGATCATACCTGCACTAATGCACCGGATCCCATCAGAACTCCGAAGTTAAGCGTGCTTGGGCGAGAGTAGTACTAGGATGGGTGACCCCCAGGGATGTCCTCGTGTTGCACCCCCATTTTCAATTTTTTTTGCTCCAGTTAGGGTTGCCAAAATACTTTATCCACCACATTTCTATTATCGAATCCCACGGCACATTAGGCAAGACAACTTCGCTTCACGTGAAGGCTGGGCCCGCAAACCGAGGGCGTAGGGCTTGTGACAAAGTCTTCGCCGCTCCGGTTCCTATAACTTTTGATCTGTTTGGAGTTACGCGGCGCACAGCATACCGTTGTGAAGCTCTCTGAGAGCTCTACGACGGGTGCAGTAAGCTACCTCGCTGTGCTCTTTTTGGAGCTCAAAATTGAATGTTTTCATCAGTTTCGGGCCACTTTTCTTCTTTTGCTCTGTTTTTTCGTCACGTATCGTACGTCGTGAGCTGCTAAAAGGATGACAACCTTACTCGCGGGACAATAGAGGGCCCTACAACGCGTCGATATCACGTCTTGTGAGGATGTAGCGTTTTTGAACTTGATGGGTTGTCGTTAAGCTCACTGGGCCTTCTGAATTAGTCATCTCTCTAGGCTGGGACTGTGAACCATTAACACATAAAGGAATTTGTGACCTCAACATGACGGGTGCGATCATACTAGCACTAATGCACCAGATCCCATCAGAACTCCGAAGTTAAGTGTGCTTGGGCGAGAGTAGTACTAGGATGGGTGACCCCCTGGGAAGTCCTCGTGTTGCACTCCCCTTTTCAATTTTTTTTGCTACTGTTAGGGTTGCCAAAATACTTTATCCACCACATTTCTATTATCGAATCCCACGGCACCTTGGGCAAGACAACTTCGCTTCACGTGAAGGCTAGGCACGCAAACCGAAGGAGTAGGACTTGTGACAAGGTCTCCGCCGCTCCGGTGCCTATAACTTTTGTTCCGTAAGGAGTTACGCGGCGTACAGCATACCGTTGCAAAGCTCTGTGAGAGCTCTACGACAGGGGTAGCTAGCTAGCTCACTGTGCCCTTTTTGGAGCTCAAAATCAAATGTTTTCATCAGTTTCGGGCCACTTTTCTTCTTTTGCTCTGTTTTTTCGTCCCGTATCGTACGTCGTGAGCTGTTAAAAGGACGACAACCTTACTCGCGGGGCATTAGAGGTCCCTACATTGCGTCGATATCACGTCTTGCGAGGATGCCGCGTTGTTGAAGCGGATGGGTTGTCTTTAAGCTTATTCGGCCTTTTGAATGGGCCATCTCTCTAGGCTGGGACTGTGAACCGTTAACACATAAAGGAATTGTGCCCTCAACATGACGGGTGAGATCATACCAGCACTAATGCACCGGATCCCATAAGCACTCCGAAGCTAAGCGTGCTTGGGCGAGAGTAGTACTAGGATGGTGACCCCCTGGGAAGTCCTCGTGTTGCACCCCCCTTTTCAATTTTTTTTGCTCCGGTTAGGGTTGCCAAAATACTTTATCCACCACATTTCTATTATTGAATCCCACGGCACCTTGGGCAAGACAACTTCGCTTCACGTGAAGGCTGGGGCCGCAAACCGAGGGCGTAGGGCTTGTGACAAGGTCTCCGTCGCTCCGGTGCCCATAACTTTTGATCCGTAAGAAGTTACGCGGCGCACAGCATACCATTGCGAAGCTCTCTGAGAGCTCTACGATGGGGGCAGCTAGCTAGCTTGCTGTGCCCTTTTTGGAGCTCAAAATCGAATGTTTTCATCAGTTTCGCGCCACTTTTCTTCTTTTGCTCTGTTTTTTCGTCCCGTATCATACGTCGTGAGCTGTTAAAAGGACGACAACCTTACTCGCGGGACATTAGAGGTCCCTACATCATGTCGATATCACGTCTTACGAGGATGCTGCGTTGTTGAAGCGGATGGGTTGTCGTTAAGCCCATTGGGCCTTTTGAATGGGCCATCACTCTAGGCTGGGACTGTGAACCGTAAACACATAAAGAATTGTGCCCCCAACATGACGGGTGCGATCATACCAGCACTAATGCACCGGATCCCATCAGAACTCCGAATTTAAGCGTGCTTGGGCGAGAGTAGTACTAGGATGGGTGACCCCCTAGGAAGTCCTCGTGTTGCACCCCCCTTTTCAATTTTTTTTGCTCCAGTTAGGGTTGCCAAAATACTTTATCCACCACATTTCTATTATCGAATCCCACGGCACCTTGGGCGAGACAACTTCGCTTCAAGTGAAGGCTGGGCCCGCAAACCGAGGGCGTAGGGCTTGTGACAAGGTCTTCGTCGCTCCAGTGCCAATAACTTTTGATCCGTAAGGAGTTACGCAACGCACAGCATACCGCTGTGAAGCTCTCCGAGAGCTCTACGACGGGGGCAGCGAGCTTGCTTTTTGTGCCCTTTTTGGAGCTCAAAATCGAATGTTTTCTTCAGTTTCGGGCCACTTTTCTTCTTTTGCTCTGTTTTTTCGTCTCGTATCGTACGTCGTGAGCTGTTAAAAGGACGACAACCTTACTCGCGGGACATTAGAGGTCCCTACATTGCTTCGATATAACGTCTTGCGAGGATGCTGCGTTGTTGAAGCGGATGGGTTGTCGTTTAGCCCATTGGGCCTTTTGAATGGGCCATCCTCTAGGCTGGGACTGTGAACCGTTAACACATAAAGGAATTGTGCCTCAACATGACGGGTACGATCATACCAGTACTAATGCACCGGATCCCATAAGCACTCCGAAGCTAAGCGTGCTTGGGCGAGAGTAGTACTAGGATAGGTGACCCCATGGGAGGTCCTCGTGTTGCACCGCTCTTTTCAATTTTTTTTGCTCCGGTTAGGGTTGCCAAAATACTTTCTCCACCCCATTTCTCTTATTGAATTCCACGGCACCTTGGGAAGCCAACTTCGCTTCACGTGAAGGTTGGGCCCGCAAACCGAGGGCGTAGGGCTTGTGACAAGGTCTCCGCCGCTCCGGTGCCTATAACTTTTGAGCCGTAAGGAGTCACGCGGCGCCCAGCATAACATTGCGAAGCTCTCCGAGAGCTCTACGACGGGGGCAGCTAGTTAGCTCGCTATGCCCTTTTTGGAGCTCAAAATCGAATGTTTTCATCAGTTTCGGGCCACTTTTCTACTTTTGCTCTATTTTTTCATCCCGGATCGTACGTCGTGAGCTGTTAAAAGGATGAAAATCTTACTCGCGGGACATTAGAAGTCCCTACATTGCACCGATATCACGTCTTGCGAGGATGCTGCGTTGTTGAAGCAGATGGGTTGTCGTTAAGCCCATTGGGCCTTTTGAATGGGCCATTTCTCTAGGCTGGGACTGTGAACCGTTAACACATAAAGCGATTGTGCCCCCAACATGACGGGTGCGATCATACCAGCACTAATGCACCGGATCCCATCAGAACTCCGAAGTTAAGCGTGCTTGGGCAAGGGTAGTACTAGGATGGGTGACCCCCTGGGAAGTCCTCATGTTGTACCCCCCTTTTCAAATTTTTTTCCTCCGGTCAAGGTTGCCAAAATACTTTATCCACTACATTTCTATTATCGAATTCCACGGCACCTTGGGCGAGACAACTTCGCTTCACGGGAAGGCTGGGACCGCAAACCGAGGGCGTAGGGCTTGTGACAAAGTCTCCGTCGCTCCGGTGCCTATAACTTTTGATCCGTAAGGAGTTACGCGGCGCACAACATACCATTGCAAAGCCCTACGAGAGCTCTACGACGGGGGCAGCTAGCTAGCTCGCTATGCCCTTTTTGGAGCTCAAAATCAAATGTTTTCATCAGTTTCGTGTCACTTTTCTTCTTTTGCTCTCTTTTTCCGTCCCGTATCGTACGTTGTGAGCTGTTAAAAGGACGACAACCTTACTCGCGGGACAATAGAGGTCTCTACATTACGTCGATATCACGTCTTGCGAGGATGCTGTGTCGTTGAAGCGGATGGGTTGTCGTTAAGCCCATTGGGCCTTTTGAATTGGCCATCTCTCTAGGCTGGGACTGTGAACCGTGAACACATAAAGGAATTATGCCCTCAACATGACATGTGCGATCATACCAGTACTAATGCACCGGATCCCATCAGAACTCCGAAGTTAAGCGTGCTTGGGCAAGACTAGTACTAGGATGGGGGACCCCCTGGGATGTCCTCGTGTTGCACCCCCCTTTTCAATTTTTTTTGCTCCGGTTAGGGTTGCCAAAATACTTTATCCACCACATTAGTATTATCAAATCCCACGGGACCTTGGGCAAGACAACTTCGCTTCACGTGAAGGCTGGGCACACAAACCGAGGGCGTAATGCTTGTGACAAGGTCTCCGCCGCTCCGGTGCCTATAGCTTTTGATCCATAAGGAGTTACACGGCGCACAGCATACCGTTGCGAAGTTCTCCAAGAGTTCTACGACGGGGGCAGGAGCTAGCTCGCTGTCCCCTTTTTAGAGCTCAAAAGCAAATGTTTCCATCAGTTTCGGGCCACTTTTCTTCTTTTGCTCTCTTTTCTCGTCCCGTATCGTACGTCGTGAGCTGTTAATAGGACGACAACCTTACCCGCGGGACATTAGAGGTCCCTACATTGCGTCGATATCACGTCTTGCGAGGATGCTGCGTTGTTGAAGCGGATGGGTTGTCGTTTAGCCCATTAGGCCTTTTGAATGGGCCATCTCTCTAGGCTGGGACTGTGAACTGTTAACACATATAGGAATTGTGCACTCAACATGACGGGTGCGATCATACCTGCACTAATGCACCGGATCCCATCAGAACTCCGAAGTTAAGCGTGCTTGGGCGAGAGTAGTACTAGGATGGGTGACCCCCTGGGAAGTCCTCGTGTTGTACCCCCCTTTTCAATTTTTTTTTGCTCCGGTTAGGGTTGCCAAAATACTTTATCCACCACATTTCTATTATCAAATCCCACGGCACCTTGGACAAGACAACTACGCTTCACATGAAGGCTGGGCATGCAAACCGAGGGCGTAGGGCTTGTGGCCAGGTCTCCGTCGCTCCGGTGCCCATAAGTTTTGATCCGTAAGGAGTTACGCGTCGCACAGCATACCGTTGCGAAGCTCTCCGAGTGCTCTACAACGAGGGCAGCCAGCTAGCTCGCTGTGCCCTTTTTGGAGCTCAAAATTGAATGTTTTGATCAGTTTCGGGCCACTTTTCTTCTTTTGCTCTGTTTTTCCATCCCGTATCGTACTTCGTGAGCTGTTAAAAGGACGACAACCTTACTCGCGGGACATTAGAGGTCCCTACATTGCATCGATATCACGTCTTGCAAGGATGCTGCGTTGTTGAAGCGGATGGGATGTCGTTAAGCCCATTGGGCCTTTTGAATGGGCCATCTCTCTAGGCTGGGACTGTGAACCGTTAACACATATAGGGATTGTGCCCTCAATATGACGAGTACGATCATACCAGCACTAAAGCACCGGAGCCCATCAGAACTCTGAATTTAAGCGTGCTTGGGCGAGGGTAGTACTAGGATGGGTAACCCCCTGGGAAGTCCTCATGTTGCACCCCCTTTTCAATTTTTTTTGCTACGGTCAAGGTTGCCAAAATACTTTATCGACCACATTTCTATTATCGAATCCCACGGCACCTTGGGTGAGACAACTTCGATTCACGTGAAGGCTGGGCCCTCAAACCGAGGTCGTAGGGCTTGTGACAAGGTCTCCGTCGCTCCGGTGCCCATAACTTTTGAGCCGTAAGGAGTTATGCAGCGCATAGCATACCGTTGCAAAGCTCTCCGAGAGCTCTACGATGGGGGCAGCTAGCCAGCTCGCTGTGCCCTTTTTGGAGCTCAAAATCGAATATTTTCATCAGTTTTGGGCCACTTTTCTTCTTTTGCTCTGTTTTTCCGTCCCGGATCGTACGTTGTAAGCTATTAAAAGGACGACAACCTTAATCACTGGACATTAGAGGTCCCTACATTGCGTCGATATCCCGTCTTGCGAGGATGCTGCGTTGTTGAAGCTGATGGGTTGTCGTTTAGCCCATTGGGCCTCTTGAATGGGCCATCTCTCTAGGCTGGGACTGTGAACCGTTAACACATAAAGGGATTGTACCCTCAACATGACGGGTGCCATCATACCTGCACTAATGCACTGGAACCCATCAGATCTCTGAAGTTAAGCGTGATTGGGCGAGAGTAGTACTAGGATGGGTGACCCCTTGGGAAGTCCTCGTGTTGCACCCCCTTTTTACAATTTTTTTTGCTCCGGTTATGGTTGCCAAAATACTTTATCCACCACATTTCTATTATCGAATCCCACGGAACCTCGGGCAAGACAACTTCGCTTCACGTGAAGGCTGGGCCTGCAAACCGAGGGCGTAGGGCTTGTGACCAGGTCTCCGTCGCTCCGGTGCCCATAACTTTTGATCCGTAAGGAGTTACGCGACGCACAACATACCGTTGCGAAGCTCTCAGAGAGCTCTACGACGGGGGCAGCGAGCTCGCTCGCTGTGCCCTTTTTGGAGCTCAAAATCGAATGTTTTCATCAGTTTCGGGACACTTTTCTTCTTTTGCTCTGTTTTTTCGTCCCGTATCGTACGTCGTGAGCTGTTAAAAGTACGACAACCTTACCCGCGGGACATTAGAGGTCCCTAAATTGCGTCGATATCACGTCTTGCGAGGATGCTGCGTTGTTGAAGCGGATGGGTTGTCGTTCAGCCCATTGGGCCTTTTGAATGGGCCATCTCTCTAGGCTGGGACTGTGAACCATTAACACATAAAGGAGTTATGCCATCAACATGACGAGTGCGATCATACCAGCACTATTGCACCGGATCCCATCAGAACTCCGAAGTTAAGCGTGCTTGGGCGAGAGTAGTACTAGGATGGGTGACCCCTTGGGAAGTCCTTGTGTTGCACCCCTTTTTCATTTTTTTTTGCTCCGGTTAGGGTTGCCAAAATACTTTATCCACCACATTTCTATTATTGAATCCCACGGCACCTTGGGCGAGACAACTTCGCTTCACGTGAAGGCTGGGCCCGCAAACCGAGGGCGTAGGGCTTTTGACAAGGTCTCCGTCGCTCCGGTGCCTATAACTTTTGATCCGTAAGGAGTTACGCCGCGCACAGCATACCGTTGCGAAGCTCTCCGAGAGCTCTATGACGAGGTTAGCCAGCTAGCTCGCTGTGCCCTTTTTGGAGCTCAAAATTGAATGTTTTCATCAGTTTCGGGCCACTTTTCTTCTTTTGCTATGTTTTTCCGTCCCGTATCGTACGTCGTGAGCTGTTAAAAGGAGGACAACCTTACTTGCGGGACATTAGAGGTCCCTACATTACATCGATATCAAGTCTTGCAAGGATGCTGCGTTGTTGAAGCCGATGGGTTGTCGTTAAGCCCATTGGGCCTTTTGAATGGGCCATATCTCTAGGCTGGGACTGTGAACCGTTAACACATAAAGGGATTGTGCCCTCAACATGACGGGTGCGATCATACCAGCACTAATGTACCGGATCCCATCAGAACTCCGAAGTTAAGCGTGCTTGGGTGAGGGTAGTACTAGGATTGGTGACCCCTTGGGAAGTCCTCATGTTGCACCCCCCTTTTCAATTTTTTTTGGTCCCGTCAAGGTTGCCAAAATACTTTATTCACCACATTTCTATTATCGAATCCCACGGCACCTTGGGAGAGACAACTTCGCTTCACGTGAAGGCAGGGCCCGCAAACCGAGGGCGTAGGGCTTGGGACAAGGTCTCCGTCGCTCCGGTGCCCATAACTTTTGATCCGTAAGGAGTTACGCGGCGCACAACGTACCGTTGCAAAGCTCTCTGAGAGCTATACGACGGGGGCACCGAGCCAACTCGCTGTGCCCTTTTTGGAGCTCAAAATCTAATGTTTTCATCAGTTTCGGGCCACTTTTCTTCTTTTGCTCTATTTTTTCGTCCTGTATCGTACGTCGTGAGCTGTTAAAAGAACGACAACCTTACTCGCGGGACATTAGAGGTCCCTACATTGCGTCGATATCACGTCTTGCGAGGATGCTGCGTTTTTGAAGCGGATGGGTTGTCGTTAAGCCCATTGGGCCTTTTGAATGGGCCATCTCTCTAGGCTGGGACTGTGAACCGTTAACACATAAAGGGATTGTGCCCTCAACATGACGGGTGCGATCATACCAGCACTAATGCACCAGATCCCATCAGAACTCCGAAGTTAAGCGTGCTTGGGCGAGGGTAGTACTAGGATGGGTGACCCCCTGGGAAGTCCTCATGTTGCACCCCCCTTTTCAATTTTTTTTTATCCGGTTTAAGTTGCCAAAATACTTTATCCACCACATTTCTATTACCGAATCCCACGGCACCTTGGGCGAGACAACTTCGCTTCACGTGAAGGCTGGGCACGCAAACCGAGGGCGTAGGGCTTTTGACAAGGTCTCCGTCGCTCCGGTGCCCATAACTTTTGATCCGTAAGGAGTTACGCGGCGCACAGCATACCATTGCAAGCCTCTCCGAGAGCTATACGACGGGGGAAGCGAGCTAGCTCGCTGTGCCCTTTTTGGAGTGCAAAATTGAATGTTTTCATCAGTTTCGGGCCACTTTTCTTCTTTTGCTCTGTTTTTTCGTCCCGTATCGTACGTCGTGAGTTGTTAAAAGGACGACAACCTTACTTGCCGGACATTAGAGGTCCCGACATTGCGTCGATATCACGTCTTACGAGGATGCTACATTGTTGAAGCGGATGGGTTGTCGTTTAGCCTATTGGGCCTTTTGAATGGGCCATCTCTCTAGGCTGGGACTGTGAACCGTTAACACATAAAGGGATTGTGCCCTCAACATGACGTGTGCGATCATACCAGCACTAATGCACCGGATCCCATCAGAACTCCGAAGTTAAGCGTGCTTGGGCGAGAGTAGTACTAGGATGGGTGACCCCTTGGGAAGTCCTCGTGTTGCTCTCCCCTTTTCAATTGTTTTTGCTCCGGTTAGGGTTGCCAAAATACTTTATCCACCACATTTCTATTATCGAATCCCACGGTACCTTGGGCAAGACAACTTCGCTTCACGTGAAGGCTGGGCCCGCAAACTGAGGGCGTAGGGCTTCTAACAAGGTCTCCGTTGCTCCGGTGCCCATAACCTTTGATCCGTAAGGAGTTACGCGGCGCACAGCATACCGTTGCAAAGCTCTCCGAGAGCTCTACGACGGGGGCAGCCAGCTAGCTTGCTGTGCCCTTTTTGGAGCTCAAAATCGAATGTTTTCATCAGTTTCGGGCCACTTTTCTTTTTTTGCACTGTTTTTCCATCCCGGATCGTACGTCGTGAGCCGTTAACAGGACGACAACCTAACTTGCGGGACATTAGAGGGCCTTACAATGCATCGATATCACGTCTTGCAAGGATGCTACATTGTTGAAGCGGATGTGTTGTCGTTAAGCCCATTGGAACTTTTGAATGGGCCATCTCTCTAGGCTGGGACTGTGAATTGTTAACACATAAAGGAATTGTGCCCTCAACATGACGGGTGCGATCATACCAGCACTAATGCACCGGATCCCATGAGAACTCCGAAGTTAAGCGTGCTTGGGCGAGGGTAGTACTAGAATGGGTGACCCCCTGGGAAATCCTCGTGTTGCACCCCCCTTCTCAATTTTTTTTGCTCCGGTTAGGGTTGCCAAAATACTTTATCCACCACATTTCTATTATCGAATCCCAAAGCACCTTGGGGAAGACAACTTCGCTTCACGTGAAGGCTGGGCCCGGAAACCGAGGGCGTAGGGCTTATGACAAGGTCTCCGTCGCTCCGGTGCCAATAACTTTTGATCCGTAAGGAGTTACGCGGCGCACAGCATACCGTTGCACAGCTCTCCAATTGCTCTACGACGGGGGCAGCGAGCTAGCTCGCTGTGCCCCTTTTGGAGCTCAAAATTGAATGTTTTCATCAGTTTCGGCCCACTTTTCTTCTTTTGCTATGTTTTTCCATCCGGTATCATACATCGTGAGCTGTTAAAAGGACGACAACCTTACTCGCGGGACATTAGAGGTCCCTACATTGCGTCCATATCACGTCTTGCGAGGATGCTACGTTGTTGAAGCGGATGGGTTGTCGTTTAGCCCATTGGGCCTTTTGAATGAGCCATCTCTCTAGGCTGGTATTGTGAACCGTTAACACATAAAGGAATTATGCCCTCAACGTGATGGGTGCGATCATACCAGCACTAATGCACTGGATCCCATCAGAACTCCGAAGTTAAGCGTGCTTGGGCGAGAGTAGTACTAGGATGGGTGACCCCCTGGGAAGTCCTCGTGTTGCTCCCCCTTTTTCAATTTTTTTTCCTCCGGTTAGGGTTGCCAAGATACTTTATCCACCACATTTCTATTATCTAATCCCACGGCACCTTGGGCAAGACAACTTCGCTTCACGTGAAGGCTGGGCCCGCAAACCGAGGGCGTAGGGCTTGTGACAAGGTCCCCGCCGCTCCGGTGCCTATAACTTTTGATCTGTAAGGAGTTACGCGGCGTACAACATACCGTTGTGAAGCTCTCCGAGAGCTCTATGACGGGGGCAGCGAACTAGCTCGCTTTGCCCTTTTTGGAGCTCAAAATCGAATGTTTTCATCAGTTTCGGGACACTTTTCTTATTTTGCATTGTTTTTCCGTCCCGTGTCGTACGTCGTGAGATGTTAAAAGGACGACAACCTTACTCGCGGGACTTTAGAGGTCCCTACATTGCATCTATATCACGTCTTGCAAGGATGTTGCGTTGTTGAAGCGGATGGGTTGTCATTAAGCCCATTGGGCCTTTTGAATGGGTCATATCTCTAGGCTGGGACTGTGATCCGTTAACACATAAAGGGATTGTACGCCCAACATGACGGGTACGATCATACCAGCACTAATGCACCGGATCCCATCAGAACTCCGAAGTTAAGCGTGCTTGGGCGAGGGTAGTACTAGGATGGGTGACACCCTTGGAAGTCCTCATGTTGCACCCCCCTTTTCAATTTTTTTTGCTCCGTTTAGGGTTGCCAAAATACTTTATCCACCACATTTCTATTATGGAATCACAAGGCACCTTGGGCAAGACAACTTCGCTTCACGTGAAGGCTGGGCTGGCAAACCGAGGGAGTAGGGCTTGTGACCAGGTCTCCGTCGCTCCGGGGCCCATAACTTTGGATCCGTAAGGAGTTACGCGGTGCACAGCATACTGTTGCAAAGCTCTCTGAGAGCTCTTCGACGGGAGCAGCGACCTAGCTCGCTGTGCCCTTTTTGGAGCTCAAAATCGAATGTTTTCATCAGTTTCGGGACACTTTTCTTCTTTTGCTCTGTTTTTTTGGCCCGTATCGTACGTCGTGAGCTGTTAAAAGGACGACAACCTTACTCGCGGGACATTAGAGGTCCCTATATTGCGTCGATATCACGTCTTGCGAGGATGCTGAGTTGTTGAAGTGGATGGGTTGTCGTTAAGCCCATTGGGCCTTTTGAATGGGCCATCTCTCTAGGCTGGAACTGTGAACCATTAACACATAAAGGAATTATGCCCTGAACATGACGGGTGCGATCATACCAGCACTAATGCACCGGATCCCATCAGAACTCCGAAGTTAAGCGTGCTTGGGCGAGAGTAGTACTAGGATGGGTGACCCCCTGGGATGTCCTCGTGTTGCACCCCCATTTTCAATTTTTTTTGCTCCAGTTAGGGTTGCCAAAATACTTTATCCACCACATTTCTATTATCGAATCCCACGGCACCTTGGGCAAGACAACTTCGCTTCACTTGAAGGCTGGGCCCGCAAACCGAGGGCGTAGGACTTGTGACAAGGTCTCCGCCGCTCCGGAGCCTATAACTTTTGATCCGTAAGAAGTTACGCGGCGCACAGCATACCGATACGAAGCACTCCGAGAGCTCTACGACGGGGGCAACGAGCTAGCTCGCTGTGATCTTTTTGGAGCTCAAAATCGAATGTTTTCATCAGTTTCGGGCCACTTTTCTTCTTTTGCTCTGTTTTTTCGTCCCCTATCGTAAGTTGTGAGATGTTAAAAGGACGACAACCTTACTCGCGGGACATTATAGGTCCCTACATTGCGTCGATATCACGTCTTGCGAGGATGCTGCGTTGTTGAAGCGGATGGGTTATCGTTTAGCCCATTTGGCCTTTTGAATGGGCCATCTCTCTAGGCTAGGACTGTGAACCGTTAACACATAAAGGAATTGTGCCCTCAACATGACGGGTGCGATCATACCAGCACTAATGCCCCGGATCCCATCAGAACTCCGAAGTTAAGCGTGCTTGGGCGAGAGTAGAACTAGGATGCGTGACCCCCTAGGAAGTTCTCGTGTCCCCCCCCCCTTTTCAATTTTTTTTGCTTCGGTTAGGGTTGCCAAAATACTTTATCCACCACATTTCTATTATCGAATCCCACGACACCTTGGGCAAGACAACTTCGCTTCACGTGAAGGCTGGGCCCGCAAACCGAGGGCGTACGGCTTGGGGCAAGGTCTCCGCCGCTCCCGTGCCTATAACTTTTGATCCGTAAGGAGTTACGCGGCGCACAGCACACCGTTGCGAAGCTCTCCGAGAGCTCTACGACGGGGGCAGCTAGCTAGCTTGATGTACCCTTTTTGGAGCTCGAAATCGAATGTTTTCATCAGTTTGGGGTGACTTTTCTTCGTTTGCTCTGTTTTTTCGTCCCGTATCGTACGTCGTGAGCTGTTAAAAGGAAGACAACCTTACTCGCGGGACATTATAGGTCCCTAAATTGCGTCGATATCCCGTCTTATGAGGATGCTGCGTTGTTGAAGCAGATGGGTTATCGTTAAGCCAATTGGACCTTTTGAATGGGCCATCCCTGTAGGGTGGGACTGTGAACAGTTAACACATAAAGGAATTGTGCCCTCAACTTGACTGGTGCGATCATACCAGCACTAATGCACCGGATCCCATTAGAACTCCGAAGTTAAGCGTGCTTGGGCGAGAGTAGTACTAGGATGGGTGACCCCCTGGGAAGTCCTCGTGTTGCACCCCCTTTTCAATTTTTTTTGCCCTGGTTAGGGTTGCCAAGATACTTTATCCACCACATTTTTATTATCGAATCCCACGGCACCATGGGCAAGACAACTTCGTCTCACGTGAAGGCTGGGTCGGCAAACCGTGGGCTTAGGGCTTGTGACCAGGTCTCCGTCGCTCCGGGGCCCATAACTTTTGATCGGTAAGGAGTTACGCGGCGCACATCATGCCGTTGTGAAGCTCTCTTAGAGCACTATGTCGGGAGCAGCGACCTAGCTCGCAGTGCCCTTTTTGGAGCTCAAAATCGAATGTTTTCATCAGTTTCAGGCCACTTTTCTCCTTTTGCTCTATTTTTCCGTCCTATATCGTACGTGGTGAGCTATTAAAAAGGACGACAACCTTACTCGCGGGACACTTGAGGTCCCTACATTGCGTCGATATCACGTCTTGCGAGGATGCTGCGTTGTTGAAGCGGATGCGTTGTCGTTAAGCCCATTGGGCCTTTTGAATGGGCCATCTCTCTAGGCTGGGACTGTGAACCGTTAACACATAAAGGAATTGTGCCCTCAACATGACGGGTGCGATCATACCATCAGTAATGCACCTGATCCCATCAGAACTCTGAAGTTAAGCGCACTTGGGCAAGAGTAGTACTAGGATAGGTGACCCCAAGGGAAGTCCTCGTGTTGCACCCCACTTTTCAATTTTTTTTGCTCCAGTTAAGGTTGCCAAAATACTTTATCCACCACATTTCTATTATCGAATCCCACGGCACCTTGAGCAACACAACTTCGCTTCAAGTGAAGGCTGGGCCCGCAAACCAAGGGCGTAGGTCTTGTGACAAAGTCTTCGCCGCTCCGGTTCCTATAACTTTTGATCCGTTTGGAGTTACGCGGCGCACAGCATACCGTTGAGAAGCTCTCCGAGAGCTCTACGACGGGGGCAGTAAGCTACCTCGCTGTGCTCTTTTTGGAGCTCAAAATCGAGTGTTTTCATCAGTTTCGGGCCACTTTTCTTCCTTTGCTCTGTTTTTTCGACACGTATCGTACGTTGTGAGCTGTTAAAAGGACGACAACCTCACTTGCGGGACATTAGAGGTCCCTACATTGCGTCGATATCACGTCTTGCGAGGATGCTGCGTTGTTGAAGCGGATGGGTTGTCATTTAGCCCATTGGGCCTTTTGAATGGACCATCTCTCTAGGCTGCGACTGTGAACCATTAACACATAAAGGAATTGTGCCCTCAACATGACGGGCACGATCATACCAGCACTAATGCACCGGATACCATCAGAACTCCGAAGTTAAGTGTGGTTGGGCGAGTGTAGTACTAGGATAAGTGACCCCTGGGAAGTCCTCGTATTGCACCCCCCTTTTCAATTTTTTTTGCTCCAGTTAGGGTTGCCAAAATACTTTATCCACCACATTTCTATTATCGAATCCCACGACACCTTGGGCAAGACAACTTCGCTTCACGTGAAGGCTAGGCATGCAAACTGAGGGCGTAGGACTTGTGACAAGGTCTCCGCCGCTCCGGTGCCTATAACTTTTGATCCGTAAGGAGTTACGCGGTGCATAGCATACCGTTGCGAAGCTCTGCGAGAGCTCTACGACAGGGGTAGCTAGCTAGCTCACTGTACCCTTTTTGGAGCTCAAAATCGATTGTTTTCATCAGTTTTGGGCCACTTTTCTTCTTTTGCTCTGTTTTTTCGTCCTGTATCGTACGTCGTGAGCTATTTAAAGGACGACAACCTTACTCGCGGGACATTAGAAGGCCCTACAAGGCATCGATATCACGTCTTGCGAGGATGCTGTGTTGTTGAAGCGGATGGTTTATCGTTAAGCTCATTCGGCCTTTTGAATGGGCCATCTCTCTGGGCTGGGACTGTGAACCGTCAACACATATGGGATTTGCGTCCTCAACATGACGGGTGAGATCATACCAGCACTAATGCAACGGATGCCATTAGAACTCCGAAGTTAAGCGTGCTTGGGCGAGAGTAGTACTAGGATAGGTGACCCCCTGGGAAGTCCTCATGTTGCACCCCCTTTTCAATTTTTTTTGCTCCGGTTAGGGTTGCCAAAATACTTTATCCACCACATTTCTATTATCGAATCCCACGGCACCTTGGGCAAGACAACTTCGCTTCACGTGAAGGCTGGGCCCGCAAACTGAGGGCGTAGGGCTTGTGACAAGTTCTCCGCCTCTCCGGTGCCTATAACTTTTGATCCGTAAGGAGTTACGCGGCGCATAGCATACCGTTGCGAAGCTCTCCGAGAGCTCTACGACGGGGTCAGCTAGCTAGCTTGCTATGCCCTTTTTGGTGCTCAAAATCAAATGTTTTCATCAGTTTCGGGCCATTTTTCTTCTTTTGCTCTGTTTTTTCGTCTCGTATCGTACGTCGTGAGCTGTTAAAAGGACAACAACCTTACTCGCGGGACATTAGAGGTCCCTACATTGCGTTGATATCACGTCTTGCGAGCATGCTGCGTTGTTGAAGCGGATGGGTTTTCGTTAAGCCCATTGGGCCTTTTGAATGGGCCATCTCTCTAGGATGTGACTGTGAACCGTTAACACATAAAGGGATTGTGCCCTCAACATGACGGGTGCGATCATACCAGCACTAATGCACCGGATCCCATTAGAACTCCGAAGTTAAGCGTGCTTCGGCAAGAGTAGTACTAGGATGGGTGGTCCCCTGAAAAGTCCTCGTGTTGCACCCCCCTTTTCAATTTTTTTTGCTTCAGTTAGGGTTGCCAAAATACTTTATCCACCACATTTCTATTATCGAATCCCACGCCACCTTGGGCTAGACAACTTCGCTTCACGTGAAGGCTGGGCCCGCAAACCGAGGGCGTAGGGCTTGTGACAAGGTCTCTGCCGCTCCGGTGCCTATAACTTTTGATCCGTAAGGAGTTACGCGGTGCACAGCATACCGTTGCGAAGCTCTCCGAGAGCCCTACGACCGGGGCAGCGAGCTAGCTCGCTGTGCCCTTTTTGGAGCTCAAAATCGAATGTTTTCATCAGTTTCAGGCCACTTTTCTTCTTTTGCTCTGTTTTTTCGTCCCGTATAGTACGTCGTGAGCTGTTAAAAGGACGACAACCTTACTCGCGGGACATTAGAGGTCCCTACATTGCGTCGATATTACGTCTTGCGAGGATGCTGCGTTGTTGAAGCGGATGGGTTGTCGGTTAGCCCATTGGGCCTTTTGAATGGGCCATCTCTCTAGGCTGGGTCTGTGAACCGTTAACACATAAAGGAATTGTGCCCTAAACATGACGGGTGCGATCATACTAGCACTAATGCACCGGATCCCATAAGAACTCCGAAGCTAAGCGTGCTTGGGCGAGAGTAGTACTAGGATGGGTGACCCCCTTGGAAGTCCTCGTGTTGTACCCCCCTTTTCAATTTTTTTTCCTCCGGTTAGGGTTGCCAAGATACTTTATCCACCCCATTTCTATTATTGAATCCCAGGGCACCTTGGGCAAGAAAACTTCGCTTCACGTGAAGGCTGGGCCCGCAAACCGAGGGCGTAGGGCTTGTGACAAGGTCTCCGCCGCTCCGGTGCCTATAACTTTTGATCCGTAAGGAGTTACGCGGCGCACAGCATACCGTTACGAAGCTCTCCGAGAGCTCTACGACGGGGGCAGCTAGCTAGCTTGCTATGCCCTTTTTGGAGCTCAAAATCGAATGTTTTCATCAGTTTCGGGCCACTTTTCTTCTTTTGCTCTGTTTTTTCATCCCGTATCGTACGTCGTGAGCTGTTAAAAGGAGGACAACCTTACTCGCGGGACATTAGAGGTCCCTACATTGCGTCGATATCACGTCTTGCGAGGATGCTGCGCTGTTGAAGCGGATGGGTTGTCGCTAAGCCCCTTCGGCCTCTTGAATGGGCCATCTCTCTAGGCTGGGACTGTGAACCGTTAACACATAAAGGGATTGTGCCCTCAACATGACGGGTGCGATCATACCAGCACTAATGCACCAGATCCCATCAGAACTCCGAAGTTAAGCGTGCTTGGGCGAGGGTAGTACTAGGATGGGTGACCCCCTGCGAAGTCCTCATGTTGCACCCCCCTTTTCAATTTTTTTTGCTCCGGTCAAGGTTGCCAAAATACTTTATCCACCACATTTCTATTATCGAATCCCATGGCACCTTGGGCGAGACAACTTCGCTTCACGTGAAGGCTGGGCCCGCAAACCGAGGGCGTAGGGCTTGTGACAAGGTCTCCGTCGCTCCGGTGCCCATAACTTTTGATCCGTAAGGAGTTACGCGGCGCACAACGTACCGTTGCAAACCTCTCCGAGAGCTATACGACGGGGGCAGCGAGCGAGCTCGCTGTGCCCTTTTTAGAGCTCAAAATCGTATGTTTTCATCAGTTTCGGGCCACTTTTCTTCTTTTGCTCTGTTTTTTCATCCCGTATCGTATGTCGTGAGTTGTTAAAAGCACGACAACCTTGCTCGCAGGACATGAGAGGTCCCTACATTGCGTCGATATCACGTCTTACGAGGATGCTGCGTTGTTGAAGCAGATGGGTTGTCGTTTAGCCCATTGGGCCTTTTGAATGGGCTATCTCTCTAGGCTGGGATTGTGAACCGTTAACACATAAAGGAATTATGCCCTCAACATGACGGGTGCGATCATACCAGCACTAATGCACCCGCTCCCATCAGAACTCCGAAGTTAAGCGTGCTTGGGCGAGGGTACTACCAGGATGGGTGACCTCCTAGGAAGTCCTTGTGTTGTACCCCCCTTTTCAATTTTTTTTGCTCCGATTAGGGTTGCCAAAATACTTTATCCACCACATTTCTATTATGGAATCGCACGGCACCTTGGGCAAGACAACTTCGCTTCACGTGAAGGCTGGGCCCGCAAATCGAGGGCATAGGGCTTGTGACAAGGTCTCCGCCGCTCCGGTGCCTATAACTTTTGATTCGTAAGGAGTTACGCGGCGTACAACATACCGTTGTGAAGCTCTCCGAGAGCTCTATGACGGGGGCAGCGAACTAGCTCGCTTTGCCCTTTTTGGAGCTCAAAATCGAATGTTTTCATCAGTTTCGGGACACTTTTCTTATTTTGCATTGTTTTTCCGTCCCGTGTCGTACGTCGTGAGCTATTAAAAGGACGACAACCTTACTCGCGGGACATTAGAGGTCCCTACATTGCGTCTATATCACGTGTTGCAAGGATGCTGCGTTGTTGAAGCGGATGGGTTGTCGTTTAGCCTATTGGGCCTTTTGAATGGGCCATCTCTCTAGGCTGGGACTGTGAACCGTTAACACATAAAGGGATTGTGCGCTCAAAATCACGGGTGCGATCATACCAGAACTAATGCACCGGATCCCATCAGAACTCCGAAGTTAAGCGTGCTTGGGCGAGGCTAGTGCTAGGATGGGTGACCCCCTGGGAAGTCCTCATGCTGCACCCCCCTTTTCAATTTTTTTTGCTCCGGTCAAGGTTGCCAAAATACTATATCCACCACATTTATATTATCGAATCCCACGGCACCTTGGGTGAGACAACCTCGCTTCACGTGAAGGCTGGGCCCGCAAACCGAGGGCGTAGGGCTTGTGACAAGGTCTCCGTCGCTCCGGTGCCCATAACTTTTGTTTCGTAAGGAGTTACGCGGCGCACGGCATACCGTTGCAAAGCTCTCCGAGAGCTCTACGATGGGGGCAGCGAGCTAGCTCACTGTGCCCTTTTTGGAGCTCAAAATCGAATGTTTTCATCAGTTTCGGGCCACTTTTCTTCTTTTGCTCTGTTTTTTCGTCCCGTATCGTACGTCGTGAGCTGTTAAAAGGACGACAACCTTACCCGCGGGACATTAGAGGTCCCTACATTGCGTCGATATCACGTCTTGCGAGGATGCTGCGTTGTTGAAGCGGATGGGTTGTCGTTTAGCCCATTGGGCCTTTTGAATGGGCCATCTCTCTAGGCTGGGACTGTGAACCGTTAACACATAAAGGAATTATGCCCTCAACATGACGGGTGCGGTCATACCAGCACTATTGCACCGGATCCCATCAGAACTCCGAAGTTAAGCGTGCTTGGGCGAGAGTAGTACTAGGATGGGTGACCCCCTGGGAAGTCCTCGTGTTGCACAGCCCTTTTCAATTTTTTTTGCTCCAGTTAGGGTTTCCAAAATACTTTATCCACCACATTTCTATTATCGAATCCCACGGCACCGTGGGCAAGACAACTTCGCTTCACGTGGAAGCTAGGCCCGCAAACCGAGGGTATAGGGCTTGTGACTAGGTCTCCGTCGCTCCGATGCCTATAACTTTTGATCCGTAAGGAGTTACGCGGCGCACAGCATACCGTTGCGAAGCTCTTCGAGAGCTCTACGACGGGGGCAGTGAGCTTGCTCACTGTGCCCATTTTGGGAGCCCAAAATCGAACGTTTTCATCAGTTTCGGGCCACTTTTCTTCTTTTGCTCTGTTTTTTTGTCCCGTATCGTACGTCGTGAGCTGTTAAAAGGACGACAACCTTACTCACGGGACATTAGAGGACCCTACATTGCGTCAATATCACGTCTTGCGAGGATGCTCCGTTGTTTGAGCGGATGGGTTGTCGTTTAGCCCATTTGGCCTTTTGAATGGGCCATCTCTCCAGGCTAGGACTGTGAACCGTTAACACATAAAGGAATTGTGCCCTCAACATGACGGGTGCGATCATACCAGCACTAATGCACCGGATCCCATCAGAACTCCGAAGTTAAGCGTTCTTGGGCGAGAGTATTACTAGCATGGGTGACCCCCTGGGAAGTTCTCGTGTTGCACCTCCCTTTTCAATTTTTTTTGCTCCGGTTAGGGTTGCCAAAATACTTTATCCACCACATTTCTATTATCGAATCCCACGGCACCTTGGGCAACACAACTTCTGTGAAACCCCACTGTTCTATCCTGTCTCGTTTTGCGTATTTTATCTCGTTTTGCGTGCATTTGACCTGTTTATGTGCTATATGACCTAGAATGTTATAATTTTGATGTCAATACGCCTAATACGTGCTAAATGTGCATTCATGAAATTTTCATCAAAAACGGAGTCAGAAATTTTATCGCCTACTTTTAGTCAATAGTGTTTTCGAAACACGTCCGCTGAGATTTTGAAACTGGTCTTTTTAACCCTTCTAGACCTAGTCCACAGACTTTAATAGACCTGTGTTTGATGAAAACGGTTTTAAAATCGGCTTAGGAATTTATTAGGGTTTTTACACCGACTTTTACAAAAATCGAGTTATAAGCCGACTCGGGAGGAATTGTTTGATTGTAAAACTTCTTGTCACCTAAAAATAATCTACTTGAACTATCTTGAATGTTGAATAATTGTTTTGATCATTGGTGATCAAGAAAATGCATTTAAAGTCAAGAAAACACTAAAAATAATTAGTTTTCACTTTGACTTTCTTTTATTTATTTGACCTTTGCTTAATATATGATCAACACACATTAAAAACAAAGCAAAACAGCACCAAAAACACACACAAAACTGTGGCTCCTTGGAGGAGAAAGATGAAGGCATTTTCAAACCATTTTTCTCATAGATTTTGCATTTCCAAGCCGAATTGAGTGATTCAAAGCTTGATTTCACTTGTTTGGCATCTATTCTACACATTTCTTGCATCAAAACACATCAAAGGTGAGAGAAAAATTCTAGATCTCAAAACTCATTTTTTTGTTTTTGCTCATAACTGCATTTTGAACCGTTAGAATGTTAATCTGATGTTAGATTATTGCTCCATACATGCTAGGGATCATTTCTGTGTATTACTACGAGATTTGAGCCATTGTAGCGAAATTATTTATTTTCGGGTATTTAAAGTTGATAGAATGGCTTTTTGAGGATTATTTTGAGTTGTTGTGGTTGGAATCGATTGCCATCGATTTCTAAAATTTTTTTAATTACATGGTAACGCTGTTATAATGCCGAATTTTTGATTACGATGTTCGGGTGAAAATCCAGAAATTTCAGCCTAGGTGCCTTGAGGTTTTAGGGTTGTTGGACTTGATTTTGAGGTGTCTTGGTTGGTTTTTGAGAGGGCTAATGTAGTTGATCGAATGGGTGAGTGTTTGAAACTGATTTGGGGTTGTTTGGATTAGTAGAATGTAAGATATGATTATTTGAAGTTTAGGTTATCTTTCTTTAAATTATTGAATTGAGCCTTAGTTGATCGGGTGTGGTTTGAGTGATTGAATTGTGAGTTGTTGATGGGTAAACTAGGGTTTGATCGTGTGTTTAATGCATGTTCGGTTGGATGGCCTACTTTGTCATCTAACTTAGTTATTTGTTGTTAAATTGTTTATTGATGTTATTATGATGATAATATGATTATTGATGATTATTGATGATTATTGATTGATGATTGATGCCGGGAGATAAACAGTTCTGCTAGACTGTCCTCATGTGAATGATTGATGTTTATTATTATTGTTGGGTCTCTGGTATGTGTGTGCCACCTCTCGGGCAGCATTGGGTTGTCGGGTTGATAACGGCATGACTATCAGAGATTGCCTCCAGCTCGCATGACGGAGGTGTCATGGAGGGCGAGGTTATTGGGGGTACCTCGGGTGCGTGAGTAATGGGGAGTTACAAGAAGAATGGTTGAGATCGTGATGGCGTTTGGAGCTACACCAACTAGAGAGAGTATCCTTTATTGAATGGTCATATAGTTATGTGATGATAGTATTATTGATGTTATTGTGTGTTTACTGACTCAAAGGATTATTCCAAGGAGTTTAGTAGACCTTGCTCGAGATCTATCGGATCCTCACTGGGCTTATTTATATAAGCTCACTCTCTATTATTGCATGCATGCAGGTGTTACTGATTTTGGCTACGGGTATGTGCCTCCTGAAGAAGGAAATGTGCCGTATGTGGATGAGTCTTGTGTGCCGAAGTCATTGCCATGAATTTGTCTTAGTTGTTGTAATATGTTATATTGTATAGCTTACTCAATTATAAGACTTATGTATAATGGTTTAGTAGTCTTCTTTTGACCATGTTAGATTACTAAGTTGGTTTATAATCTGTTTTGAAATGTATGTACAGTTTATGTATGAAGTTGGAACGGAGGCGTATAACTATGAATGGATCGTCTAAGAATGATTATGGTATAATATGGATATGTTGTATGTTGTTAATGGTATTGAGGAATTCATTGTTGTGGGGTTGAGGAGTTTGATTGTATGATGTTCTGAGAGGTTGGTTTAGAGCATCAGTGTCCAAATTACTGTCGTTATACTGCCGAAATTCCGTTGCGTCCTGACTGATTGTAGGTGGGGTCGAGTTGGGGCGTGACATTTAAGTGGTATCAGAGCTCGATTAGCTGTCAGCCGGGGTATCCTCGGAATGTCGGTAGTGGTCTGAGCATGCAAGTATGTATTAAGTGAAAGAAAAGTGAAACATATGTTAATATGTTTATGTGATTAATTTACTTATGTGTCTAACTTTCTATGTGACCAATATGCCTTGTGTGTTAAGTGAACTAATGTGGTCAATATGTTTTATGTGATAACGTGCCATACGTACTCAATGTGTTGTAAGTAATGTGCATTATGTGATTAATGTGTGTTATGTGACAATTGTGTTTCATGTGATCAAAGTGCCTTATGTGAAGTTTGTTGCTTATGTGACTTTAATTGTTTATAACTTACTTCTGTGATTTAACATGTTTATGTGATGTTGGCTTCTTATATGCTGAATTTTGTGTTATATGATAATGTTATATTATATGATAATCATGCATTACGTTGTACTTGTTTTCATGTGATGTAATTGTATATATTCTATAACTGTGGGTGATTCTTTTAGGTGAAGTAAGGATGGCTGCAAGAGTTTTCGGAAATAGAGGTAGGCCATGATTTTGAATTATTATTATTCTAGAAGTTTATCAGTTAGATTTTAATTGTTATGTTTATGGATTTTAGTTTCGGCTTAGTGGATTGATCTTGATGTTCCTTTAGCGAGAATGAAGTTGTTCGAGGAAAATAGCAATGTATCTTGATGATTATAATTACTTTTGTTGCCATGTTTAACTTGTTATTACTTGGAGATGGATCATAAGTTGAGGTTTCCGTGAGGTTGTGATTAGACACTTTTGGAGTCTCAACTCAGACTATTCTTCCTTGAGGTTATTTTAGAATGAATTTATTTGAGGAATTAGTGATGTATATTTGTGAATGGAATGAAGTGTGGTATAACATCTGAATATTTCTACTATTTGGGATTGCTATATTATTAATGGATATTTTGGAGTTTTGATCTTTAAACCTTGGAGACAATTGGAATGATTCCTGGCAAAAGTTACTTTATTTGAAGATGTAATTGTTGGGAGATAGAATTATTTGAGGAAATAAGAATGCATTTTGGTGACTGAACATTTACTTGCCTACATCGAGCTTTTGGATTCTAGGTGGTATAACTTTCTAAATTGTTGATTGGGGATTCTCTTGTGTTATAATGGGTTAGTATGAATCTGTATTGTGTTATCAGATTTTGGAGTCTTCATTAGTTAATCTTGTTGGGTAATCGGTGATTTATCTTGTTTAGTGATTGGTCTGGTACGGAATGTAAAATTTTCGAGTGATTTATCTTGTTTGGTGATTGTTATGACTCCTTAGGTTCTCTAGATCTCCTTACTGTCTTGTCTCGGGTGGAAGATAGATTGTAGGATTTGACTTGTTGGTGTGTAAGTGTGTAGGTGGGACACCCTTCTTGTACTTCATAATTCTATCAGTCTTATTATTATCTTTTACTCTACTCTCACTTATTTGAGAGAGAGTTACACTTTTCTAACATATCAATTGTTTCTTGAAAGTTTTGCTTATTGGATTAATGGATCCTATACTCATTTGACATTGTTTCTATTCTTAACGTTCATATTTGCTTCTTATAGCAATGTCACTTATTGGAGTTAAAGTTTGAGACTTTTATATTTCATTCTATATCTCCAGCCATTCGTTTCAGTATTTTATTTCATCCTATTACTATTCATTTGAAAGTAATCTCTCTGTGGGTATACCATTTTACTTATTCGAATTTCACTTACTTGATGTACTCCCTACCTAAGTACATCATTGTCATTCTTGTTGATCCTTGTTAATCCTATTGTTTTATTATTAAATCCTTGCCATTACTTTGTTTGTAATTGCTCATTTAATATACTCAGCATTGTCCTTTCTTATTTATACTTCTTTGGTTATTGCGTACTGAGATACTCATTATCTTGACACTCATATTTTCTATTGAATTAATCATCTCTTATCTCTTAATTTCATTTCACCTCAAGTACAACTTACTTGTTGGTTCCTTGAACAATCATCGAGAATTGAAATATCTACTTGTTCAGGAATTTTTATTCAACATACTCAGCACTGTTTTGACTCGTCATCATCCTTTGTTCGTACTTATTTAATTGATAGGTGCTGAGACATTTCTTATCTTAGTTATCATGTTTCCTTATTAACTATTAGCCTCTTGATTCTCTAACCTGTTTGAGCTCTTGTTCACTTGATTGTTGGCTCGAATATGACTTCCATATTCTTATTTCCTTGTAAATTTCATAAGAGTCATATTCTGACAAATGTCACTTTTGAGATATTCCCTTGATCGGTAATCATTCATGTTATCGTAAATGAGTTTTTTTAAACCCTCGGGGTGTTCATAGAGCTCTTTTCTGTAGTAGGGGATGATTGATAATTAGTGGTTTCATGCTAAGACTTTGGAGTTGCCATTTCTTTCATATGCAATATGATGTTAGGTGGGAGAGAATTATGAATTGAAGATTGTCTTGGAACTATGATCATCAACTTGCAGTCAACAGAGGTTGTTCTTTTGAGGTCTTTGGTTAGTTGTCATCCTAAGAGATAAATGAGAACTAAGAGAAGTATTATTAAGTGTAAAGATTGAGGATTTAATTGTCTGTCAGTTCGAGAATTGCGCGGACGCAATTGTTTTAAGGAGGGGAGAATGTGAAACCCCACTTTTCTATCCTGTCTCGTTTTGCGTGTTTTATCTCGTTTTGCGTGCATTTGACCTGTTTATGTGCTATATGACATAGAATGCTATAATTTTGATGTCAATACTCTTAATACGTGCTAAATGTGCATTCATGAAATTTTCATCAAAAACGGAGTCAGAAATTTTATGGCCTACCTTTAGTGTATAGTGTTTTTGAAACACGTCCGCTGAGATTTTGAAACTGGTATTTTTAACCCTTCTAGACCTAGTCCACAGACTTTAATAGACCTGTGTTTGATGAAAACGGTTTTAAAATCGGCTTAGGAATTTATTAGGGTTTTTACACCGACTTTTGCAAAAATCGAGTTTTAAGCCGACTCGGGTGGAATTGTTTGATTGTAAAACTTCTTGTCACCTAAAAATAATCTACTTGAACTATCTTGAGTGTTGAATAATTGTTTTGAGCATTGGTGATCAAGAAAATGCATTTAAAGTCAAGAAAACACTAAAAATAATTAGTTTCCACTTTGACTTTCTTTTATTTATTTGACCTTTGCTTAATATATGATGAACACACATTAAAAACAAAGAAAAACACCACCAAAAACACACACAAAACCGTGGCTCCTTGGAGGAGAAAGATGAAGGCATTTTCAAACCATTTTTCTCATAGATTTTGCATTTCAAAGCCGAATTGAGTGATTCAAAGCTTGATTTCACTTGTTTGGCATCTATTCTACACATTTCTTGCATCAAAACACATCAAAGGTGAGAGAAAAATTCTAGATCTCAAAACTCATTTTTTTGTTTTTGCTTATAACTGCATTTTGAACCGTTAGAATGTTAATCTGATGTTAGATTATTGCTCCATACATGCTAGGGATCGTTTATGTGTATTACTACGAGATTTGAGCCATTGTAGTGAAATTATTTATTTTCGGGTATTTAAAGTTGATAGAATGGATTTTTGAGGATTATTTTGAGTTGTTGTGGTTGGAATCGATTGCCGTCGATTTCTAAAAATTTGTTAATTACATGGTAACACCGTTATAATGCCGAATTTTCGATTACGATGTTCGGGTGAAAATCCGGAAATTTCAGCCTAGGTGCCTTGAGGTTTTAGGGTTGTTGGACTTGATTTTGAGGTGTCTTGGTTGGTTTCCGAGAGGGCTAATGTAGTTGATCTAATGGGTGAGTGTTTGAAACTGATTTGGGGTTGTTTGGATTAGTAGAATGTAAGATATGATTATTTGAAGTTTAGGTTATCTTTCTTTAAATTATTGAATTGAGCCTTAGTTGATCGGGTGTGGTTTGAGTGATTGAATTGTGAGTTGTTGATGGGTAAACTAGGGTTTGATTGTGTGTTTAATGCATGTTCGGTTTGATGGCCTACTTTGTCATCTAACTTAGTTATTTGTTGTTAAATTGTTTATTGATGTTATTATGATGATAATATGATTATTGATGATGATAATATGTTTATTGAGGATGATTGATGATTATTGATTGATAATTGATGCCGGGAGATAAACAGTTCTGCTAGACTGTCCTCCTGTGAATGATTGATGTTTATTATTATTGCTGGGTCTCTAGTATGTGTGTGCCACCTCTCGGGTAGCATTGGGCAGTCGGGTTGATAACGGCATGACTATCAGAGATTGCCTCCATCTCGCATGACGGAGGTGTCATGGAGGGCGAGGTTATTGAGGGTACCCCGGGTGCGTGAGTAATGAGGAGTTACAAGAAGAATGGTTGAGATCGTGATGGCGTTTGGAGCTACACCAACTAGAGAGAGTATCCTTTATTGAATGGTCATATAGTTATGTGATGATAGCATTATTGATGTTATTGTGTGTTTACTGACTCAAAGGATTATTCCAAGGAGTTTAGTAGACCTTGCTCGAGATCTATCGGATCCTCACTGGGCTATTTTATATAAGCTCACTCTCTATTATTGCATGCATGCAGGTGTTACTGATTTTGGCTACGGGTATGTGCCTCCTGAAGAAGGAAATGTGCCGTATGTGGATGAGTCTTGTGTGCCGAAGTCATTGCCATGAATTTGTCTTAGTTGTTGTAATATGTTATATTGTATAGCTTACTCAATTATAAGACTTATGTATAATTGTTTAGTAGTCTTCTTTTGACCATGTTAGATTACTAAGTTGGTTTATAATCTATTTTGAAATGTATGTACAGTTTATGTATGAAGTTGGAACGGAGGCGTATAACTATGAATGGATCGTTTAAGAATGATTATGGTATAATATGGATATGTTGTATGTTGTTAATGGTATTAAGGAATTCATTGTTGTGGGGTTGAGGAGTTTGATTGTATGATGTTTTGATAGGTTGGTTTAGAGCCTCAGTGTCCCAATTACTGTCGTTATGCTGCCGAAATTCCGTTGCGTCCTGACTGATTGTAGGTGGGGTCGAGTTGGGGCGTGACAACTTCGCTCCACGTAGAGGCTAGGCCCGCAAACCGAGGGCGTTGGGCTTGTGACAAGGTCTCCGCTGCACCGGTGCCCATAACTTTTGATCCGTAAGGAGTTACGCGGCGCACAGCATACTGTTGCAAAGCTCTCCGAGAGCTCTACGACGGGGGTAGCCAGCTAGCTTGCTATGCCCTTTTTGGAGCTCAAAATTGAATGTTTTCATCAGTTTCGGGCCACTTTTCTTCTTTTGCTCTGTTTTTCCGACCCGTATCGTACGTCGTGAGCTGTTAAAAGGACGACAACCTTACTCGCAGGACATTTGAGGACCCTACATCGCGTCGATATCACGTCTTGCAAGGATTCTGCGTTGTTGAAGCGGATGGGTTGTCGTTAAGCCCATTGGGCCTTTTGAATGGGCCATCTCTCTAGGCTGGGACTGTGAAACGTTAACACATAAAGGAATTGTGCCCTCAACATTACGGGTGCGATCATACCAGCACTAATGCACCGGATCCCATAAGAACTCCGAAGTTTAGCGTGCTTGGGCGAGAGTAGTATTAGGATGGGTAACCCCGTGGGAGGTCCTCGTGTAGCACCTCCCTTTTGAATTTTTTTTGCTCCAGTTAAGGTGGCAAGATACTTTATTCACCACAGTTCTATTATCGAATCTCACGGCACCTTGGGCAAGACAACTTCACTTCACGTGAGGGCTGGGCCCGCAAACCGAGGGCGTAGGGCTTGTGACAAGGTCTCCTTTGCTCCGGTGCCCATAACTTTTGATCCGTAAGGAGTTACGCGGCGCACAGTATACCGTTGCAAAGCACTCCGAGAGCTCTACGACAGGGGTAGCTAGCTAGCTTCCTGTTCCCTTTTTGGAGCTCAAAATCGAATGTTTTCATCAGTTTCGGGCCACTTTTCTTCTTTTGCTCTGTTTTTCCATCCCGGATCGTACGTCGTGAGCTGTTAAAAAGATGACAACCTTACTCGCGGGACATTAGAGGACCCTACATCGCGTCGATATCACATCTTGAGAGGTTGCTGCGTTGTTGAAGCGGATGGGTTGTCGTTAAGCCCATTGGGCCTTTTGAATGGGCCATATCTCTAGGCTGTGACTGTGAACCGTTAACACATAAAGGGATTGTACCCTCAACATGACGGGTGCGATCATACCAGCACTAATGCACCGGATCCCAACAGAACTCCGAAGTTAAGCGTGCTTGGGCGAGGGTAGTACTCGGATGGGTGACCCCTTGGGAAGTCCTCATGTTGTACCCCCCTTTTCAATTTTTTTTGCTCCGGTCAAGGTTGCCAAAATACTTTATCCACGACATTTCTATTATCGAATCCCACGGCACCTTGGGCGAGACAAATTCGCTTCACGTGAAGGCTGGGCCCGCAAACCGAGGGCGTAGGGCTTGTGACAAGGTCTCCGCCGCACCGGTGCCTATAACTTTTGATCCGTAAGGAGTTGCGCAGCGCACAGCATACCGTTGCGAAGCTCTCTGAGAGCTCTACGACGGGGGTAGCCAGCTAGCTCGCTGTGCCATTTTTGGAGCTCAAAATTGAATGTTTTCATCAGTTTCGGGCCACTTTTCTTCTTTTGCTCTATTTTTCTGTCCCGTATCGTACGTCTTGAGCTGTTAAAAGGACAACAACCTTACTCGCGGGACATTAGAGGTCCCTACATTGCATCGATATCACATCTTCCAAGGATGCTGCATTGTTGAAGCGGATGGGTTGTCGTTAAGCCCATTGGGCCTTTTGAATGGGCCATCTATCTAGGCTGGGACTGTGAACCGTTAACACATAAAGGAATTATGGCCTCAACATGACGGGTGCGATCATACCTGCACTAATGCACCGGATCCCATCAGAACTCCGAAGTTAAGCGTGCTTGGGCGAGGGTAGTACTAGGATGGGTGACCCCCTGGGAAGTCTTCATGTTGCACCCCCCTTTTCAATTTTTTTTGCTCCGGTCAAGGTTGCCAAAATACTTTATCCACCACATTTCTATTATCGAATCCCACGGCACCTTGGGCGAGACAACTTCACTTCACGTGAAGGCTGGGCCCGCAAACCGACGGCGTAGGGCTTGTGACAAGGTCTCCGTCGCTCCGGTGCCCATAACTTTGTTCCGTAAGGAGTTACATGGCGCACGGCATACCGTTGCAAAGCTCTCCGAGAGCTCTACAATTGGAGCAGCGACCTAGCTCGCTGTGCCCTTTTTAGAGCTCAAAATCGAATGTTTTCATCAGTTTCGGGCCACTTTTCTTATATTGCTCTGTTTTTTCGTCTCGTATCGTACGTCGTGAGCTGTTAAAAGGACGACAACCTTACTTGCGGGACATTAGAGGTCCCTACATTGCGTCGATATCACGACTTGCGAGGAAGCTGCATTGTTGAAGCGGATGTGTTGTCGTTAAGCCTATTGGGCCTTTTGAATGGGCCATCTCTCTAGGCTGGGACTGTGAATCGTTAACACATAAAGGAATTATGCCCTCAACATGACGGGTGCGATCATACCAGCACTAATGCACCGGATCCCATCAGAACTCCGAGTTTAAGCGTGCTTTGGCAAGAGTAGTACTAGGATGGGTGACCCCTTGGGAAGTCCTCGTGTTGCACCCCCCTTTTCAAATTTTTTTGCTCCAGTTAGGGTTGCCAAAATACTTTATCCACCATATTTCTATTATCGAATCCCACGGCACCTTGGGCGAGACAACTTCGCTTCACGTGAAGGCTGGGCCAGCAAACTGAGGGCGTAGGGCTTGTGACAAGGTCTCCGTCGCTCCGGTGCCCATAACTTTTGTTCCGTAAGGAGTTACGTGGCGCACGGCATACCGTTGAAAAGCTCTCCGAGAGCTCTATGACGGGGGCAGCGAGCTTGCTCGCTGTGCCCTTTTTGGAGCTCAAAATCGAATTTTTTCATCAGTTTCGGGCCACTTTTCTTTTTTTGCTCTTTTTTTTGGTCCCGTATCGTACGTCGTGAGCTGTTAAAAGGAGGACAACCTTACTCGCGAGACATTAGTGGTCCCTACATTGCGTCGATATCACGTCTTGCGAGGATGCTGCGTTGTTGAAGCGAATGGGTTGTCGTTAAGCCCATTGGGCCTTTTGAATGGGCCATTTCTCTAGGCTGAGACTATGAACCGTCAACACATAAAGGGATTGTACCCTCAACATGACGGGTGCGATCATACCAGCACTAATGCACCGGATCCCAACAGAACTCCGAAGTTAAGCGTGTTTGGGCGAGGGTAGTACTAGGATGGGTGACCCCCTGGGAAGTCCTCATATTGCACCCCCCTTTTCAATTTTTTTTGCTCCGGTCAAGGTTGCCAAAATACTTTATCCACGACATTTCTATTATCGAATCCCATGGCACCTTGGGCGAGACAAATTCGCTTCCCGTGAAGGCTGGGCCCGCAAACTGAGGGCGTAGGGCTTGTGACAAGGTCTCCGTCGCTCCGGTGCCCATAACTTTTGTTCCGTAAGGAGTTACGCGGCGCACGACATACCGTTGCAAAGCTCTCAAAGAGCTGTACGACGAGGGCAGCGAGCCAACATGCTGTGCCATTTTTGGAGCTCAAAATCGAATGTTTTCATCAGTTTCGGGCCACTTTTCCTCTTTTGCTATGTTTTTTCGTCTCGTATCGTACGTCGTGAGCTGTTAAAAGGACGACAACCTTACTCGCGGGACATTAGAGGTCCCTATATTGCGTCGATATCACGTGTTGCGAGGATGTTGCGTTGTTGAAGCGGATGGGTTGTCGTTTAGCCCATTAGGCCTTTTGAATGGGCCATCTCTCTAGGCTGGGAATGTGAACCGTTAACACATAAAGGAATTGTGCCCTCAACACGACGGGTGCGATCATACAAGCACTAATGCACCGGATCCTATCAGAACTCCGAAGTTAAGCGTGCCTGGGTGATAGTAGTACTATGATGGGTGACCCCATGGGAAGTCCTCGTGTTGCACCCCTCTTTACAATTTTTTTTCTCCGGTCAAGGTTGCCAAAATACTTTATCCACGACATTTCTATTATCGACTCCCACGGCACCTTGGGCGAGACAATTTCGCTTCACGTGAAGGCTGGGCCCGCAAACCGAGGGCGTAGGGCTTGTGACAAGGTCTCCGTGGCTCCGGTGCCCAAAAATTTTGATCCGTAAGGAGTTACGCGGCGCACAGCATACCGTTGCAAAGCTCTCCGAGAGCTCTATGACGCGGGCAGCGAGCTAGCTCGCTTTGCCCTTTTTGGAGCTCAAAATCGAATGTTTTCATCAGTTTCTGGCCACTTTTCTTTTTTTGCTCTATTTTTTCGTCCCGTATCGTACGTCGTGAGCGGTTAAAAGGACGACAACCTTACTCGCGGGACATTAGAGGTCCTTATATTGCGTCGATATCACGTCTTGCGAGGATGCTGAGTTGTTGAAGTGGATGGGTTGTCGTTAAGCCCATTGGGCCTTTTGAATGGGCCATCTCTCTAGGCTGGAACTGTGAACCATTAACACATAAAGGGATTGTACCCTCAACATGACGAGTGCGATCATACCAGCACTAATGCACCGGATCCCATCAGAACTCCGAAGTTAAGCGTGCTTTGGCGAGGGTAGTACTAGGATGGGTGACCCCCTGGGAAGTCCTCATATTGCACCCCCCTTTTCAATTTTTTTTGCTCCGGTCAAGGTTGCCAAAATACTTTATCCACGACATTTCTATTATCGAATCCCACGGCACCTTGGGCGAGACAAATTCGCTTCACGTGAAGGCTGGGCCCGCAAACCGAGGGCGTAGGGCTTGTGACAAGGTCTCCGTCGCTCCGGTGCCCATAACTTTTGTTCCGTAAGGAGTTACGTGGCGCACGGCATACCGTTGCAAAGCTCTCCGAGAGCTCTACGACGGGGGCAGCGAGCCAGCATGCTGTGCCCTTTTTGGAGCACAAAATCGAATGTTTTCATCAGTTTCGGGCCACTTTTCCTCTTTTGCTCTGTTTTTTCGTCTCGTATCGTACGTCGTGAGCGGTTAAAAGGGTGACAACCTTACTCGCGGGACATTAGAGGTCCCTACATTGCGTCGATATCACGTGTTGCGAGGATGTTGCGTTGTTGAAGAGGAAGGGGTGTCGTTTAGCCCATTAGGCCTTTTGAATGGGCCATCTCTCTAGGCTAGGAGTGTGAACCGTTAACACATAAAGGAATTGTGCCCTCAACATGACGGGTGCGATCATAGCAGCACTAATGCACCGGATCCTATCAGAACTCCGAAGTTAAGCGTGCTTGGGCGAGAGCAGTACTAGAATGGGTGACCCCCTGGGAAGTCCTCGTGTTGCACCCCCCTTTTCAATTTTTTTTGCTCCGGTCAAGGTTGCCAAAATACTTTATCCACGACATTTCTATTATCGAATCCCACGGCACCTTGGGCGAGACAAATTCGCTTCACGTGAAGGCTGGGCCCGCAAACTGAGGGCGTAGGGCTTGTGACAAGGTCTCCGTCGTTCCGGTGCCCATAACTTTTGTTCTGTAAGGGGTTACGCGGCGCACGGCATACCGTTGCAAAGCTCTCCAAGAGCACTACGACGGGGGCAGCGAGTCAGCATGCTGTGCCCTTTTTGGAGCTCAAAATCGAATGTTTTCATCAGTTTTGGGACACTTTTCTTCTTTTGCTCTGTTTTTTCGTCTCGTATCGTACGTCGTGAGCTGTTAAAAGGACGACAACCTTACTCGCGGGACATTAGAGGTCCATACATTGCGTCGATATCACGTCCTGCGAGGATGCTGCGTTGTTGAAGCGGATGGGTTGTCGTTTAGCCCATTGGGCCTTTTGAATGGGCCATCTCTCTATGCTGGGACTGTGAACCGTTAAAACATAAAGGAATTATGCCCTCAACGTGACGGGTGCGATCATACCAGCACTAATGCACCGGATCCCATCAGAACTCCGAAGTTAAGCGTGCTTGGGCGAGAGTAGTCCTAGGATGGGTGACCCCCTGGGAGGTCCTCGTGTTGCACCCCCCTTTTCAATTTTTTTTGCACCAGTTAGGTTTGCCAAAATTCTTTATCCACCACATTTCTATTATCGAATCCCATGACACCTTGGGCAAGACAACTTTGCTTCACGTGAAGGCTGGGCCTGCAAACCGAGGGTCTAGGGCTTGTAAAAAGGTCTCCGCAGCTCCGGTGCCTATAACTTTTGATCTGTAAGGAGTTACGCGGCGCACAGCATACCGTTGCGAAGCTCTCCGAGAGCTCTACGACGGGGGCAGCTTGCAAGCACGCTGTGCCCTTTTTGGAGCTCAAAATCGAATGTTTTCATCTGTTTTGGGCCACTTTTCTTTTTTTGCTCTGTTTTTTCATCCCGTTTCGTACGTCGTGAGCTGTTAAAAGGAAGACAACCTTACTCGCGGGACATTAGAGGTCCCTAAATTGAGTCGATATCACGTCTTGCGAGGATGCTGCATTGTTGAAGCGGATGGGTTGTCGTTAAGCCCATTCTGCCTTTTGAATGGGCTATCTCTCTAGGCTGGGACTGTGAACCATTAACACATAAAGGGATTGTGCCCTCAACATGACGGGTGCGGTCATACCAACACTAATGCACCGGATCCAATCAGAACTCCAAAGTTAATCGTGTTTGGGCGAGAGTAGTACTAGGACGGGTGACCCCCTGGGAAGTCCTCGTGTTGCACCCCCATTTTCAATTTTTTTTGCTCCAGTTAGGGTTGCCAAAATACATTTTCCACCACATTTCTATTATCGAATCCCACGGCACCTTGGGCAAGACAACTTCGCTTCACGTGAAGGCTGGGCCCGCAAACCGAGGGCGTAGGGCTTGTGACAAAGTCTTCGCCGCTCCGGTGCCTATAACTTTTGATCCGTAAGGAGTTACACGGCCCACAGCATACCGTTGCGAAGCTCTCCGAGAGCTCTACGACGGGGGCATCTAGTCAGCTCGCTATGCACTTTTTGGACCTCAAAATCGAATGTTTTCATCAGTTTCGGGCCACTTTTCTTCTTTTGCTCTGTTTTTTTGTCCCGTATCGTATGTCGTGAGCTGTTAAAAGGACGACAACCTTACTTGCGGTACATTAGAGGTCCCTACAAGGCGTCGATATCACGTCTTGCAAGGATGCTACGTTGTTGAAGCGGATGGGTTGTTGTTTAGCCCATTGGGCCTTTTGAATGGGCCATCTCTCTAAGCTGGGACTGTGAACCGTTAACACATAGAGGAATTATGCCCTCAACATGACGGGTGTGATCATACCAGCACTAATGCACCGGATCCCATCAGAACTCCGAAGTTAAGCGTGCTTGGGCGAGAGTAGTACTAGGATGGGTGACCCCCTGGGAAGTCCTCGTGTTGCACCCCCCTTTTCAATTTTTTTTGCTCCGGTTAGGGTTGCCAAAATACTTTATCCACCACATTTCTATTATCGAATCCCACAGCACCTTGGGCAAGACAACTTCGCTTCACGTGAAGGCTGGGCCCGCAAACCGAGGGCGTAGGGCTTGTGACAAGGTCTCCGCCGCTCCGGTGCCTATAACTTTTGATCCGTAAGGAGTTACGCGGCGCACAGCATACCGTTGCGAAGCTCTCCGAGAGCTCTACGACGGGGGCAGCTAGCTAGCTTGCTATGCCCTTTTTGGAGCTCAAAATCGAATGTTTTCATCAGTTTCGGGCCACTTTTCTTCTTTTGCTCTGTTTTTTTGACCCGTTTCGTACGTCGTGAGCTGTTAAAAGGAGGAAAACCTTAGTCGCGGGACATTAGAGAACCCTACATTGCGTCGATATCACGTCTTGCGAGGATGCTGCGTTGTTGAAGTGGATGGGTTGTCGTTAAGCCCTTTGGGCCTTTTGAATGGGCCATCTCTCTAGGCTGGGACTGTGAACCGTTAACACATAAAGGAATTATGCCCTCAACATGACGGGTGCGATCATACCAGCACTAATGCACCGGATCCCATCAGAACTCCGAAGTTAAGCATGCTTGGGCGAGAGTAGTACTAGGATGGGTGACCCCATGGGAAGTCCTCTTGTTGTACCCCCCTTTTCAATTTTTTTTTGCTCCGGTTAGGGTTGCCAAGATACTTTATCCACCACATTTATATTATCAAATACCACGGCACCTTGGGCAAGACAACTTCGCTTCACGTGGAGGCTGGGCCCGCAAACCGAGGGCGTAGGGCTTGTGACCAGGTCTCCGCCACTCTGGTGCTTATAACTTTTGATCCGAAAGGAGTTACGCGGCGCACAGCATACCGTTGCAAAGCTCTCCAAGAGCTCTACGACGGGGGCAGCCAGCTAGCGCGCTGTGCCCTTTTTGAAGCTCAAATTTGAATATTTTGATCAATTTCGGGCCATTTTTCTTCTTTTGCTATGTTTTTCCATCCCGTATCTTACGTCGTGAGCAGTTAAAAGGATGACAACCTTACTCGCAGGATATTAGAGGTCCCTACATTGCGTTGATATCACGTCTTGCGAGGATGCTGCGTTGTTGAAGCGGATGGGTTGTCGTTAAGCCCATTGGGCCTTTTGAATGGGCCATCTCTCTAGGCTGGGACTGTGAACCGTTAACACATAAAGGGATTGTGCCCTCAACATGATGGGTGCGATCATACCAGATCTAATGCACCGGATCCCAATAGAACTCCGAAGTTAAGCATGCTTGGGCGAGAGTAGTACTAGGATGGGTGACCCCCTGGGAAGTCCTCGTGTTGCACGCCCCTTTTCAATTTTTTTGGCTCAGGTTAGGGTTGCCAAAATACTTTTTCCACCACATTTCTATTATCGAATCCCACGGCACCTTGGGCAAGACAACTTTGCTTCACGTGTAGGCTGGGCCCGCAAACCGAGGGCGTAGGGCTTGTGACCAGGTCTCCGTCGCTCTGGTGCCCATACCTTTTGATCCGTAAGGAGTTACATGGCGCACAGCATACCGTTGGAAAGCTCTCCGAAAGCTCTACAACGTGGGCATCAAGCTTGCTTGCTATGCCCGTTTTGGAGCCTAAAATCAAATTTTTTCATCAGTTTCGGGCCACTTTTCTTCTTTTGCTCTCTTTTTTCGTCCCGTATCGTACGTCGTGAGCTGTTAAAAGAAGGACAACCTTACTCGCGGGACATTAGAGGTCCCTACATTGCGTCGATATCACGTCTTGCGAGGATGCTGCGTTGTTGAAGCGGATGGGTTGTCGTTAAGCCCATTGGGCCTTTTGAATGGGCCATCTCTCTAGGCTGGGACTGTGAACCGTTAACACATAAAGGGATTGTGCCCTCAACATGACGGGTGCGATCATACCAGCACTAATGCACCGGATCCCATCAGAACTCCGAAGTTAAGCGTGCTTGGGCGAGAGTAGTACTAGGATGGGTGACCCCCTGGGAAGTCCTCGTGTTGCACCCCCCTTTTCAATTTTTTTTTGCTCCGGTTAGGGTTGCCAAAATACTTTATCCACCACATTTCTATTATCGACTCCCAAGGCACCTTGGGCAAGACAACTTCGCTTCACGTGAAGGCTAGGCCCGCAAACCGAGGGCGTAGGGCTTGTGACAAAGTCTCCGTCGCTCCGGTGCCCATAACTTTTGATCCGTAAGGAGTTACGCAGCACACAGCATACCGTCGCAATGCTCTCTGAGAGCTCTACGACGGGGGCAGCTAGCTAGCTCGTGGTGCCCTTTTTGGAGCTCAAAATTGAATGTTTTGATCAGTTTCGGGCCACTTTTCTTCTTTTGCTATGTTTTTTCGTCCCGTATCGTACGTCGTGAGCAGTTAAAAGGACGACAACCTTACTCGGGGGACATTAGAAGACCCTACATCGCGTCGATATCACGTCTTGCGAGGATGCTGCGTTGTTGAAGCAGATGGGTTGTCGTTAAGCCCATTGGGCCTTTTGAATGGGCCATCTCTCTAGGCTGGGATTGTTAACTGATAACACATAAAGGAATTATGCCCTCAACATGACGGGTGCAATCATACCAGCACTGATGCACTGGATCCCATCAGAACTCCAAAGTTAAGCATGCTTGGGCGAGAGTAGTACTAGGATGAGTGACCCCTTGAGGAATTCCTCGTGTTGCACCCCCCTTTTCAATTTTTTTTGCTCCGGTTTGGGTTGCCAAGATACTTTATCCACCACATTTTTATTATCGAATCCCACAGCACCTTGGGCAAGCCAACTTCGCTTCACGTGAAGGATGGGCCCGCAAACCGAGGGTGTAGGGCTTGTGACAAGGTCTCCGTCGCTCCGGTGCCCATAACTTTTGATCCGTAAGGAGTTACGCGGTGTACAGCATACCGTTGCAAAGCTCTCCAAGAGTTCTACGATGGGGGGGAGCGAGCTAGCTCGCTGTACCCTTTTTGGAGCTCAAAATCGAATGTTTTCATCAGTTTCTGGCCACTTTTCTTCTTTTGCTATGTTTTTTCGTCCCGTATTGTACGTCGTGAGCTGTTAAAAGGAGGACAACCTTACTCGCGGGACATTAGAGGTCCCTACATTGCATCGATATTACGTCTTGCGAGGATACTGCGTTGTTGAAGCGGATGGGTTGTCGTTTAGCCCATTGGGCCTTTTGAATGGGCCATCTGTCTAGGCTGGGACTGTGAACCGTTAACACATAAAGGAATTATGCCCTCAACATGACGGGTGCGATCATGCCAGCACTAATGCACCGGATCCCATCAGAACTCCGAAGTTAAGCGTGCTTGGGCGAGACTAGTACTAGGATGGGTGACCCCCTGGGAAGTCCTCGTGTTGCACCCCCCTTTTCAATTTTTTTTGCTCCGGTTAAGGTTGCCAAAATACTTTATCCACCACATTTCTATTATCAAATCCCACGGCACCTTGGGCAAGACAACTTCGCTTCACATGAAGGCTGGGCACGGAAACCGAGGGCGTAGGGCTTGTGACAAGTTCTCCGCCGCTCCGGTGCCTATAACTTTTGATCCGTAAGGAGTTACGTGGCGCACAGCATACCGTTGCGAAGCTCTCCGAGAGCTCTACGACGAGGGTAGCGTGCTTGCTCGCTGTGCCCTTTTTGGAGCTCAAAATCGAATGTTTTCATCAGTTTTGGGCCACTTTTCTTCTTTTACTCTATTTTTTCGTCCCGTATCGTAAGTCGTGAGCTGTTAAGAGGACGCCAACCTTCCCCACGGGACATTCGAGGTCCCTCCATTGCATCGATATCACGTCTTGCGAGGATGCTGCGTTGTTGAAGCGGATGGGTTGTCGTTTAGCCCATTGGGCCTTTTGAATGGGCCATCTCTCTAGGCTGGGACTGTGAACCGTTAACACATAAAGGAATTATGCCCTCAACATGACGGGTGCGATCATACCAGCACTATTGCACCGGATCCCATCAGAACTCCGAAGTTAAGCGTGCTTGGGCGAGAGTAGTACTAGGATGGGTGACCCCCTGGGAAGTCCTCGTGTTGTACCCCCCTTTTCAATTTTTTTTGCTCCGGTTAGGGTTGCCAAAATACTTTATCCACCACATTTCTATTATCGAATCCCACGGCACCTTGGGCAAGACAACTTCGCTTCACGTGAAGGCTGGGCCCGCAAACCGAGGGCGTAGGGCTTGTGACAAGGTCTCCGCCGCTCCGGTGCCTATAACTTTTGATCCGTAAGGAGTTACGCGGCGCACAGCATACCGTTGCGAAGCTCTCCGAGAGCTCTACGAAATGGGCGGTGAGCTTGCTCGCTGAGCCCTTTTTGGAGCTCAAAATCTAATGTTTTCATCAGTTTCGTTCCACTTTTCTTCTTTTGCTCTGTTTTTTCGTCCAGTATCGTACGTCGTGAGCTGTTAAAAGGACAACAAACTTACTCGCGGGACATTAGAGGTCCCTACATTGCGTCGATATCATGTCTTACGAGGATGCTGGGTTGTTGAAGCGGATGGGTTGTCGTTTAGCCTATTTGGCCTTTTGAATGGGCCATCTCTCTAGGCTGAGACTGTGAACCGTTAACACATAAAAGAATTATGCCCTCAACATGACGGGTGCGATCATACCAGCACTTTTGCACCGGATCCCATCAGAACTCCGAAGTTAAGCGTGCTTGGGCGAGACTAGTGCTAGGATGGGTGACCCCCTGGGAAGTCCTCGTGTTGCACCCCCCTTTTCAATTTTTTTTCCTACGGTTAGGGTTGCCAAAATACTTTATCCACAACATTTCTATTGTCGAATCCCACGGCACTTGGGGCAAGACAACTTCGCTTCACGTGAAGGCTGGGCCCGCAAACCGAGGGCGTAGGGCTTTTGACAAGGTCTCCGCCTCTCCGGTGCATATAACTTTTGATCCGTAAGGAGTTATACGGCGCACAGCATACCGTTGCGAAGCTCTCCGAGAGCTCTACGACGAGGGCAGCGAGCTTGGTCGCTATGCCCTTTTTGGAGCTCAAAATCGAATGTTTTCATCAGTTTCGGGCCACTTTTCTTCTTTAGCTCTGTTTTTTCGTCCCGTATCGTACATCGTGAGCTGTTAAAAGGACGACAACCTTACTCGCGGGACATTAGAGGTCCCTACATTGCATCGATATCACGTCTTGCGAGGGTGCTGCGTTGTTGAAGCGGATGGGTTGTCGTTTAGCCCTTTGGGCCTTTTGAATGGGCCATCTCTCTAAGCTGGGACTGTGAACCGTTAACACATAAAGGAATTGTACCCTCAACATGACGGGTGCGATCATACCAGCACTATTGCACCGGATCCCATCAGAACTCCGTAGTTAAGCGTGCTTGGGCGCGAGTAGTACTAGGATGGGTGACCCCCTACGAAGTCCTCGTGTTGCACCCCCATTTTCAATTTTTTTTGCTCTGGTTAGGGTTGCCAAAATACTTTATCCACCACAGTTCTATTATCGAATCCCACGGCACCTTGGGCAACACAACTTCGCCTCACGTGAAGGCTGGGCCCGCAAACCGAGGGCGTAGGGCTTGTGACAAGATCTCCGCCGATCCGGTGCCTATAACTTTTTATCCGTAAGGAGTTATACGTCGTACAGCATACCGTTGCGAAGCTCTCCCTGAGCTCTACGACGGGGGCAGCTAGCTAGCTTGCTTTGCCCTTTTTGGAGCTCAAAATCGAATGTTTTCATCAGTTTCGGGCCACTTTTCTTATTTTGCTCTCTTTTTTCGTCCCGTATCGTACGTCGTGAGATGTTAAGAGGACGACAACCTTACTCGCGGGACATTAGAGGTCCCTACATTGCGTCGATATCACGTCTTGCGAGGATGCTGCGTTGTTGAAGCGGATGGGTTGTCGTTAATCCCATTGGGCCTTTTGAATGGGCCAACTCTCTAGGCTGGGACTGTGAACCGTTAACACATAAAGGGATTGTACGCTCAACATGACGGGTACGATCATACCAGCACTAATGCACCGGATCCCATCAGAACTCCGAAGTTAAGCGTGCTTGGGCGAGAGTAGCACTAGGATGGGTGACCCCCTGGGAAGTCCTCATGTTGCATCCCCCTTTTCAATTTTTTTTTTTCTTGTTAGGGGTGCCAACATATTTTATCCACCACATTTCTATTGTTGAATCCCACGGCACCTTGGGCAACACAACTTCGCTTCATGTGAAGGCTGGGCCCGCAAACCGAGGGCGTAGGGCTTGTGACAAGGTCTCTGCCAATCCGGTGACTATAACTTTTGATCCGTAAGGAGTTACGCGTCGCACAGCATACCGTTGCAAAGATCTCCGAGAGCTCTACGACGAGGGCAGCCAGCTAGCTCGCTGTGCCCTTTTTGGAGCTCAAAATCGAATGTTTTCATCAGTTTCGGGCCACTTTTCTTCCTTTGCTCTGTTTTTTCGACACGTATCGTACGTTGTGAGCTGTTAAAAGGACGACAACCTCACTTGCGGGACATTAGAGGTCCCTACATTGCGTCGATATCACGTCTTGCGAGGATGCTGCGTTGTTGAAGCTGATGGGTTGTCATTTAGCCCATTGGGCCTTTTGAATGGGCCATTTCTCTTGGCTGGGACTGTGAACCGTCAACAAATAAGGGATTTGCACCATCAACATAATGGGTACGATCATACCAGTACTAATGCACCGGATCCCATCAAAACTCCGAAGTTAAGCGTGCTTGGGTGAGAGTAGTACTAGGATTGGTGACCCACTGGGAAGTCCTCGTGCTGCACCCCCCTTTTCAATTTTTTTTGCTCCGGTTAGGGTTGCCAAAATACTTTATCCACCACATTTCTATTATCGAATCCCATGGCACCTTGGGCAAGACAACTTCGCTTCATGTGAAGGCTGGGCCCGCAAACCCAGGGCGTAGGACTTGTGACAAGGTCTCCGCCGCTTCGGTGCCTATAAATTTTGATCCGTAAGGAGTTACGCGGCGCACAGCATACCGTTGCGAGGCACACAGAGAGCTCTACGACGGGGGCAGCGAGCAAGCTCGCTGTGCCCTTTTTGGAGCTCAAAATCAAATATTTTCATCAGTTTCGGGCCACTTTTCTTCTTTTGCTATGTTTTTTCGTCCCGTATCGTACGTCGTGACCTGTTAAAAGGACGACAACCTTACTCGCGGGACATTAGAGGTCCCTACAATGCATCGATATCACGTCTTGCGAGGATGCTGCGTTGTTGAAGCGGATGGGTTGTCGTTTAGCCCATTGGGCCTTTTGAATGGGCCATTTCTCTAAGCTGGGACTGTGAACCGTTAAAACATAAAGGAATTATTCCCTCACCATGACTGGCGCGATCATTCCAGCACTAATGCACCGGATCCCATCAGAACTCCGAAGTTAAGCGTGCTTGGGCGAGAGTAGTACTAGAATGGGTGACCCCCTGGGAAGTCCTCATGTTGTACCCGTCTTTTCAATTTTTTTTGCTCCGGTTTGGGTTGCCATAATACTTTAACCACCAAATTTCTATTATCGAATCCCACGGCACCTTGGGCAAGACAACTTCGCTTCACGTGAAGGCTGGGCCTGCAAACTGAAGGCGTAGGGCTTGTGACAATGTCTCCGCCGCTACGGTGCCTATAACTTATGATCCGTAAGGAGTTACGTGGCGCACAGCATACCGTTGCGAAGCTCTCCGAGAGCTCTACGACGGTGGCAGCTAGCTAGCTCACTCTGCCCTTTTTGGAGCTCAAAATTGAATGTTTTCATCAGGTTCGGGCCATTTTTCTTCTTTTGCTCTGTTTTTCCGTCCCGTATCGTACGTCGTGAGCTCTTAAAAGGATGACAGCCTCACTCGCAGGACATTAGAGGTCCCTACATTGCATCGATATCACGTCTTGCGAGGATGCTGCGTTGTTGAAGCGGATGGGTTGTCGTTAAGCCCATTGGGCCTTTTGAATGGGCCATCCCTCTAGGCTGGGACTGTGAACCGTTAACACATAAAGGGATTGTGCCCTCAACATGACGGGTGCGATCATACCAGCACTAATGCACCGGATCCCATCAGAACTCTGATGTTAAACGTGCTTGGGCGAGGGTAGTACTAGGATAGGTGACCCCCTGGGAAGTCCTCGTGTTGCACCCCCCTTTTCAATTTTTTTTGCTCCGGTTAGGGTTGCCAAAATACTTTATCCACCACATTTCTATTATCGAATCCCACGGGACCTTGGGCAAGACAACTTCGCTTCACGTGAAGGCTGGGCACGCAATCCGAGGGCATAGGGCTTGTGACAAGGTCTCTGCCGCTCCGGTGCCTATAACTTTTGATCCGTAAGTAGTTACGCGGCGCACAGCATACCGTTGCGAAGCTATCCGAGAGCTCTACGAAGGGGGCAGCGAGCTTGCTCGCGGTGCCCTTTTTGGAGCTCAAAATCGAATGTTTTCATCAGTTTCGGGCAACTTTTCTTCTTTTGCTCTGTTTTTTCGTCCCGTATCGTACGTCGTGAGCTGTTAAAAGGACGACAACCTTACTCGCGGGACATTAGAGGTCCCTTCATTGCGTCGATATCACGTCTTGCGAGGATGCTACGTTGTTGAAGCGGATGGGTTGTCATTTAGCCCATTGGGCCTTTTGAATGGGCCATCTCTCTAGGCTGGGACTGTGAACCGTTAACACATAAAGGAATTATGCCCTCAACATGACGGGTGCGATCATACCGGCACTAATGCACCGGATCCCATCAGAACTCTGAAGTTAAGCGTGCTAGGGCGAGAGTAGTACTAGGATGGGTGACCCCCTTGGAAGTCCTCGTGTTGCACCCCCTTTTTCACTTTTTTTTCCTCCGGTTAGGTTTGCCAAAATACTTTATCCACCATATTTCTATTATCGAATCCCACGGCACCTTGGGCAAGACAACTTCGCTTCACATGAAGGCTGGGCACGGAAACCGAGGGCGTATGGCTTGTGACAAGGTCTCCGCCGCTCCGGTGCCTATAACTTTTGATCCGTAAGGAGTTACGCGGCGCACAGTATACCGTTGCAAAGCTCTCCGAGAGCTCTAGAACGAGGGTAGCGAGCTCACTCCCTTTGCCCTTTTTGGAGCTCAAAATCGAATGTTTTCATCAGTTTCGGGCCACTTTTCTTCTTTTGCTCTGTTTTTTCATCCCGTATTGTATGTCGTGAGCTGTTAAAAGGACGACAACCTTACTCGCGTGACATTAGAGGTCCCTACATTGCGTCGATATCACGTCTTGCGAGGATGCTGCGTTGTTGAAGCGGATGGGTTGTCGTTTAGCCCATTGGGCCCTTTCAATGGGCCATCTCTCTAGGCTGGGACTGTGAACCGTTAACACATAAAGGGATTGTGCCCTCAACATGACAGGTGCGATCATACCAGCACTAATGCACCGGATCCCATTAGAACTCCGAAGTTAAGCGTGCTTGGGCGAGGGTAGTACTAGGATGGGTGACCCCTTGGGAAGTCCTCATGTTGCACCCCCCTTTTCAATTTTTTTTGCTCCGTTTAGGGATGCCAACATACTTTATCCACCACATTTCTATTATCGAATCCCACGGGACCTTGGGCAAGACAAATTCACTTCACGTGAAGGCTGGGCACGCAATCCGAGAGCGTAGGGCTTGTGACAAGATCTCTGCCACTCCGGTGCCTATAACTTTTGATCCGTAAGGAGTTACGCAGTGCACAGCATGCCGTTGTGAAGCTCTTCGAGAGCTCTACGACGAGGGTAGCTCGCTCGCTCACTGTGCCCTTTTTGGAGCTCAAAATCTAATGTTTTCATCAGTTTTGGGCCACTTTTCTTCTTTTGCTCTGTTTTTCTGTCCTGTATCGTACGTCGTGAGCTGTTAAAAGGACGACAACCTTACTCGCGGGACATTAGAGGTCCCTACATTGCGTTGATATCACGTCTTGCGAGGATGCTGCGTTGTTGAAGCGGATGGGTTGTCGTTTAGCCCATTGGGCCTTTTGAATGGGCCATCTCTCTAGGCTGGGACTGTGAATCGTTAACACATAAAGGAATTATGCCCTCAACATGACGGGTGCGATCATACAAGCACTAATGCACCGGATCCCATCAGAACTCCGAAGTTAAGCGTGCTTGGGCTAGAGTAGTACTAGGATGGGTGACCCCCTGGGAAGTCCTCGTGTTGCACCGCCCTTTTCAATTTTTTTTGCTCCGGTTAGGGTTGCCAAAATACTTTATCCGCCACATTTCTATTATCGAATCCCACGGCACCTTGGGCAAGACAACTTCGCTTCAGGAGAAGGCTGGGCCCGGAAACCGAGAGCGTAGGTCTTGTGACAAGGTCTCCGTCGCTCCGTTGCCTATTACTTTTGATCTGTTAGGAGTTACGCGGCGCACAGCATACAGTTTCGAAGCTCTCCGAGAGCTCTACGACGGGGGCAGCAGCTAGCTCGCTGTGCCCTTTTTGGAGCTCAAAATTGAATGTTTTCATCAGTTTCGGGCCACTTTTCTTCTTTTGCTCTGTTTTTTCATCCCGTATCATACGTCATGAGCTGTTAAAAGGACGACATACTTACTCGCGGGACATTAGAGGGCCCTACAATGCGTCGATATCACGTCTTGCGAGGATGCTGCGTTGTTGAAGCGGATGGGTTGTCGTTAAGCCTATTGGGCCTTCTAAATGGGCCATCTCTCTAAGCAGGGACTTTGAACCGTTAACACATAAAGGAATTATGTCCTCAACATGACGGGTGCGATCATACCAGCACTAATGCACCGGATCCCATCAGAACTCCAAAGTGAAGCGTGCTTGGGCGAGAGTAGTACCAAGATGGGCGACCCCTTGGGAAGGCCTCGTGTTGCACCCCCCTTTTCAATTTTTTTTGCTTCGGTTAGGGTTGCCAAAAGACTTTATCCACCACATTTCTATTATCGAATCCCACGGGACCATGGGCAAGACAACTTCGCATCACGTGAAGGCTGGGCACTCAAACCGAGGGCGTAGGGCTTGTGACAAGGTCTCTGTCGCTCTGGTGCCTATAACTTTTGATCTGCAAGGAGTTACGCGGCGCACAGCATACTGTTGCGAAGCTCTCCGAGAGCTCTACGACGAGCGTAGCGAGCTCCCTCGCTGTTCCCTTTTTGGAGCAGAAAATTGAATGTTTTCATCAGTTTCGTGCCACTTTTCTTCTTTTGCTATGTTTTTTCGTCCCGTATCGTACGTCGTGAGCTGTTAAAAGGACGACAACCTTACCCACGGGACATTAGAGGTCCCTACATTGCATCGATATCACGTCTTACGAGGATGCTGCGTTGTTAAAGTGGATGGGTTGTCGTTTAGACCTTTGGGCCTTTTGAATGGGCCATCTCTCTAGGCTGGGACTGTGAACTGTTAACACATAAAGGAATTATGCCCTCAACATGACGGGTGCGATCATACCAGCACTATTACACCGGATCCCATCAGAACTCCAATGTTAAGCGTGCTTGGGCGAGAGTAGTACTAGTATGGGTGACCCCCTAGGAAGTCCTCGTGTTGTACCCCCCTTTTCAATTTTTTTTGCTCCGGTTAGGGTTGCCAAAATACTTTATCCACCACATTTCTATTATCGAATCCCACGGTACCTTGGGCAAGACAACTTCGCTTCACGTGAAGGATGGGCCCGCAAACCGAGGGCGTAGGGCTTGTGACAAGGTCTCCGCCGCTCCGGTGCCTATAACTTTTGATCCGTAAGGAGTTACGCGGCGCACATCATACCGTTGCGAACCTCTCCGAGAGCTCTACGAAAGGGGCAGCGAGCTTGCTCGCTGTGCCCTTTTTGGAGCTCAAAATCGAATGTTTTCATCAGCTTCGGGCCACTTTTCTTCTTTTGCTCTGTTTTTTCATCCCGTATCGTACGTCGTGAGCTGTTAAAAGGACGACAACCTTACTCGCGGGACATTAGAGGTCCCTACATTGCGTCGATATCACGTCTTACAAGGATGCTACGTGGTTGAACCGGATGGATTGTCGTTTAGCCCATTGGGCCTTTTGAATGGGCCATCTCTCTAGGCTGGGACTATGAACCCTTAACACATAAAGGAATTATGCCCTCAACATGATGGGTGCGATCATACCAGCACTAATGCACCGGATCCCATCAGAACTCCGAAGTTTAGCGTGCTTGGGCGAGACTAGTACTAGGATGGGTGACCCCCTGAGAAGTCCTCGTGTTGCACCCCCCTTTTCAATTTTTTTTGCTCCGGTTAGGGTTGCCAAAATACTTTATCCACCACATTTCTATTATCGAATCCCACGGGATGTTGGGCAATACAACTTCGCTTCACGTGAAGGCTGGCCCCGCAAACCGAGGGCGTAGGGCTTGTGACAAGGTCTCCGCCGCTTCGGTGCCTATAACTTTTTATCCGTAAGGAGTTACGCGTCGCACAGCATACCGTTGCGAAGGTCTCCGAGAGCTCTACGATGGGTGCAGCGAGCATGCTCGCTGTGCCCTTTTTGAAGCTCAAAATTGAATGTTTTCATCAGTTTCGGGCCACTTTTCTTCTTTTGCTCTCTTTTTTCGTCCCGTATCGTATGTCGTGAGCTGTTAAAAGAAGGACAACCTTACTCGCGGGACATTAAAGGTCCCTACATTGCGTCGATATCACGTCTTGCGAGGATACTGCGTTGTTGAAGCGGATGGGTTGTCGTTTAGCCCATTGGGCCTTTTGAATGGGCCATCTGTCTAGGCTGGGACTGTGAACCGTTAACACATAAAGGAATTATGCCCTAAACATGACGGGTGCGATCATACCAGCACTATTCCACCAGATCCCATCAGAACTCCGAAGTTAAGCGTGCTTGGGCGAGACTAGTACTAGGATGGGTGACCCCCTGGGAAGTGCTCGTGTTGCACCCCCCTCTTCAATTTTTTTTGCTCCGGTTAGGGTTGAGAAAATACTTTATCCACAACAGTTCTATTGTCGAATCCCCCGGCACTTGGGGCAAGACAACTTCGCTTCACGTGAAGGCTGGGCCCGCAAACCGAGGGCGTAGGGCTTTTGACAAGGTCTCCGCCTCTCCGGTGCATATAACTTTTGATCCGTAAGGAGTTATACGGCGCACAGCATACCGTTGCGAAGCTCTCCGAGAGCTCTACGACGAGGGCAGCGAGCTTGGTCGCTATGCCCTTTTTGGAGCTCAAAATCGAATGTTTTCATCAGTTTCGGGCCACTTTTCTTTATTTGCACTATTTTTTTGTCCCGTATCGTACATCGTGAGCTGTTAAAAGGACGACAACCTTACTCGCGGGACATTAGAGGTCCCTACATTGCATCGATATCACGTCTTGCGAGGGTGCTGCGTTGTTGAAGCGGATGGGTTGTCGTTTAGCCCTTTGGGCCTTTTGAATGGGCCATCTCTCTAAGCTGGGACTGTGAACCGTTAACACATAAAGGAATTATGCCCTCAACATGACTGGTGCGATCATACCAGCACTATTGCACCGGATCCCATCAGAACTCCGAAGTTATGCGTGGTTGGGCGAGAGTAGTACTAGGATGGGTGACCCCCTAGGAAGTCCTCGTGTTGTACCCCCCATTTCAATTTGTTTTGCTCTGGTTAGGGTTGCCAAAATACTTTATCCAACACATTTCTATTATCGAATCCCACGGCACCTCGGGCGAGACAACTTCGCTTCACGTGAAGGCTGGGCCCGCAAACCGAGGGCGTAGGGCATGTGGCAAGGTCTCTGCCGCTCCGGTGCCTATAACTTTTGATCCGCAAGGAGTTACACGGCGCATAGCATACCGTTGCGAAGCTCTCCGAGTGCTCTACGACGAGGGTAGCGAGCGAGCTCGCTGTGCCCTTTTTGGAGCAGAAAATTGAATGTTTTCATAAGTTTCGGGCTACTTTTCTTCTTTTGCTCTGTTTTTTCGTCCCGTATCGTACGTCGTGACCTGTTAAAAGGACGACAACCTTACCCACGGGACATTAGAGGTCCCTACATTGGGTCGATATCACGTCTTGCGATGATGCTGCGTTTTTGAAGAGGATACGTTGTCGTTTAGCCCTTTGGGCCTTTTGAATAGGCCATCTCTCTAGGCTGGGACTGTGAACCGTTAACACATAAAGGAATTATGCACTCAACATGATGGGTGCGATCATACCTGCACTATTGCACCGGATCCCATCAGAACTCCGAAGTTAAGCGTGCTTGGGCGAGAGTAGTATTAGGATTGGTGACCCACTGGGAAGTCCTCATGTTGCACCCCCCTTTTCAATTTTTTTTGCTCTGGTTATGGTTGCCAAAATACTTTATCTACCACATTTCTATTATCAAATCCCACGGTACCTTGTGCAAGACAACTTCGCTACACGTGAAGGCTGGGCCCGCAAACCGAGTGCGTAGGGCTTGTGACAAGGTCTCCGCCGCTCCGGTGCCTATAACTTTTGATCCGTAAGGAGTTACACGTCGCACAACACACCGTTGCAAAGCTCTCCAAGAGCTCTATGACGGGGGCAGCCAGCTAGCTCGCTGTGCCTTTTTTGGAGTTCAAAATCGAATGGTTTCATCAGTTTCGGGCCACATTTCTTCTTTTGGTCTGTTTTTCTGTCCCGTATCGTACGTCGTGAGCTGTTAAAAGGATGACAACCTTACTCGCGGGACATTAGAGGTCCCTACATCGCATCGATATCACGTCTTGCTAGGATGCTGCGTTGTTGAAGCGGATGGGTTGTCGTTAAGCCCATTGGGCCTTTTGAATGGGCCATCTCTCTAGGCTGGGACTGTGAACCGTTAACACATAAAGGGATTGTGCCCTCAACATGATGGGTACAATTATACTAGCACTAATGCACTGGATCTCATCAGAACTTCGAAGTTAAGCGTGCTTGGGCGAGGGTAGTACTAGGATGGGTGACCCCCTGGGAAGTCCTCGTGTTGCCCCCCCATTTTCAATTTTTTTTGCTCCGGTCAAGGTTGCCAAAATACTTTATCCACCACATTTCTATTATCGAATCCCACGGCACTTTGGGCGAGACAACTTCGCATCACGTGAAGGTTGTGCCCGCAAACGGTGGGCGTAGGGCTTGTGACAAGGTCTCCATCGTTCCGGAGCCCATAACTTTTGATCCGTAAGGAGTTACGCGGCGCACAGCATACCGTTGCAAAGCTCTCCGAGAGCTATACGACGGGGGCAACGAGCGAGCTCGCTGTGCCCTTTTTGGAGCTCAAAATTGAATGTTTTCATCAGTTTCGGGCCAATTTTATTCTTTCGCTCTGTTTTTCCGTCCCGTATCGTACGTCGTGAGTTGTTAAAAGGACGACAACCTTACTCGTGGGACATTAGAGGTCCCTACATTGCGTCGATATCACGTCTTGCGAGGATGCTGCGCTGTTGAAGAGGATGGGTTATCGTTTAGCCCATTGGGCCTTTTGAATGGGCTATCTCTCTAGGCTGGGACTGTGAACCGTTAACAGATAAAGGAATTATTCCCTCAACATGACGGGTACGATAATACCAGCACTAATGCACCGGATCCCATCAGAACTCCGAAGTTAAGCGTGCTCGGGCGAGAGTAGTACTAGGATGGGTGACCCCCTGCGAAGTCCTCGTGTTGCACGCCCCTTTTCAATTTTTTTTGCTCCGGTTAGGGTTGCCAAAATACTTTATCCACCACATTTCTATTATCGAATTCCACGGCACCTTGGGCAAGACAACTTCGCTTCATGTTAAGGCTGGGCCCGCAAACCCAGGGGGAAGGGGTTGTGACAAGGTCTCCGTCGCTCCGGTGCCTATAACTTTTGATCCGTAAGGAGTTACGCGGCGCACAGCATACCGTTGCGAAGCTCTCCGAGAGCTCTATGACGGGGCAGCTAGCTAGCTCGCTGTGCCCTTTTTGGAGCTCAAAATCAAATGTTTTTATCGGTTTTGGGCCACTTTTCTTCTTTTGCTCTATTTTTCCATCCCGTATCGTACGTCGTGAGCTATTAAAAGGACGACAACCTTACTCGCGGGACATTAGACGTCCCTACATTGTATCGATATCATGTCTTGCAAAGATGCTGCATTGCTGAAGCGGATGGGTTGTCGTTTAGCCCATTGGACCTTTTGAATGGGCCATCTCTCTAGGCCGGAACTGTGAACCGTTAACACATAAAGCAATTGTACCCTCAACATGACGGGTGCGATCATACCAGCACTAATGCACCGGATCCCATCAGAACTCCGAAATTAAGCGTGCTTGGGCGAGAGTATTACTAGGATGGGTGACCCCCTGGGAAGTCCTCGTTTTGTACCCGCCTTTTAAATTTTTTTTGCTCCGGTTAGGGTTGCCAAAATACTTTAACCACTACATTTCTATTATCGAATCCGACGGCACCTTGGGCAAGCCAACTTCGCTTCGCGTGAAGGCTGGGCCCGCAAACTGAGGGTGTAGGGCTTGTGACAAGGTCTCCGTCGCTCCGGTGCCTATAACTTTTGATCCGTAAGGAGTTACGCGGCGCACAGCATACCGTTGCGAAGCTCTCCGAGCGCTCTACGACGGGGGCAGTTAGCTAGCTCGCTGTGCCCTTTTTGGAGTTCAAAATCGAATGTTTTCATCAGTTTCGGGCCACTTTTCTTCATTTGCTCTGTTTTTTCGTTCCGTATCATCATCATGAGCTGTTAAAAGGACGACAACCTTACCCTCGGGACATTAGAGGTCCCTACATTGCGTCGATATCATGTCTTGCGAGGATGCTGCATTGTTGAAGCGGATGGGTTGTCGTTTAGCCCATTGGGCCTTTTGAATTGGCCATCTCTATAGGTTGGGACTATGAACCGTTAACACATAAAGGAATTGTGCCCTCAACATGATGGGTGTGATCATACCAGCACTAATGCACCGGATCCTATCAGAACTCCGATGTTAAGCGTGCTTGGGCGAGATTAGTACTAAGATGGATGAATCCCTGGGAAGTCCTCATGTTGCACCCCCTTTTCAATTTTTTTTGCTCTGGTTAGGTTTGCCAAAATACTTTATCCACCACATTTCAATTATCGAATCCCGCGGTACCTTGGGCAAGACAACTTCGCTTCACGTGATGGCTGGGCCCGCAAACCGAGGGCGTAGGGCTTGTGACAAGGTCTCCGCCGCTCCGGTGCCTATAACTTTTGATCCGTATGGAGTTACGCGGCGCATAGCATACGGTTGCGAAGTTCTCCGAGAGCTCTACGACGGGGGCTGCTAGCTAGCTCGCTGTGCCCTTTTTGGAGCTCAAAATCAAATGTTTTAATCAGTTTTGGGCCACTTTTCTTTTTTTGCTCTATTTTTTCGTTCCGTATCGTACGTCGTGAGCTGTTAAAAAGACGACAACCTTACCCGCGGGACATTAGAGGTCCCTACATTGCGTCGATATCATGTCTTGCGAGGATGCAGCGTTGTTGAAGCGGATGTGTTATCGTTTAGCCCATTGGGCCTTTTGAATGGGCCATCTCTCTTGGCTGGGACTGTGAACCGTTAACACATATAGGAATTGTACCCTCAACATGACGGGTGTGATCATACCAGCACTAATGCACCGGATCCCATCAGAACTCCAAAGTTAAGCGTGCTTGGGCGAGAGTAGTACTAGGATGGGTGACCCCTTGGGAAGTCCTCGTGTTGCACCCCCTTTTCAATTTTTTTTGCACCGGTTAGGGTTGCCCAAATACTTTATCCACCACATTTCTATTATCAAATCCCACGGCACCTTGGGCAAGACAACTTCACTTCACGTGAGGGCTGGGCCCGCGAACCGAGGGCGTAGGGCTTGTGACAAGGTCTCCGCCGCTCCGATGCCTATAACTTTTGATCCGTAAGGAGTTACGGAGCGCACAGCATACCGTTGCGAAGCCCTCCGAGAGCTCTACGACGTGGGCAGCAAGCCAGCTTGCTGTGCCCTTTTTGGAGCTCAAAATCGAATGTTTTCATCAATTTCGGGCCACTTTTCTTCTTTTGCTCTATTTTTTCGTCCAGTATCGTACGTCGTGAGCTGTTAAAAGGACGACAACCCTACCCGCTGGACATTAGAGGTCCCTACAATGCGTCGATATCACGTCTTGCGAGGATGCTGCGTTATTGAAGCGGATGGGTTGTCGTTTAGCCCATTGGGCCTTTTGAATGGGCCATCTGTCTAGGCTGGGACTGTGAACCGCTAACACATAAAGGAATTGTACCTTCAACATGACATGTGCGATCATACCAACACTAATGCACCGGATCCCATCAGAACTCTGAAGTTAAGCGTGCTTGGGCGAGAGTATTACTAGGATTGGTGACCCCCTGGGAAGTCCTCGTGTTGTACCCCCCTTTTCAATTTTTTTTGTTCCGATTAGGGTTGCCAAAATACTTTAAGCACCACATTTCTATTAATACTAGGATGGGTGACCCCCTGGGAAGTCCTCGTGTTGCACCCCCTTTTTCAATTTTTTTTGCTAGGGTTAGGGTTGCCAAAATACTTTATACACCACATTTCAATTATCGAATCCCACGGCACCTTGGGCAAGACAACTTCGCTTCACGTGAAGGCTGGGCCCGCAAACCGAGGGCGTAGGGCTTCTAACAAGGTCTCCACTACTCCGGTGCCTATAACTTTTGATCCATATGGAGTTACGTGGCGCACAGCATACAGTTGCAAAGCTCTCTGAGAGCTCTACGACGGGGGCAACTAGCTAGCTTGCTGTGCCCTTTTTGGAGCTCGAAATTGAATGTTTTGATCAATTTCGGGCCACTTTTCTTCTTTTGCTCTGTTTTTCCGTCCCATATCGTACGTCGTGAGTAGTTAAAAGGACGACAACCTTTCTCGGGGGACATTAGAGGACCCTACATCGCGTCGATATCACGTCTTCTAAGGATGCTGCATTGTTGAAGCGGATGGGTTGTCGTTTAGCCCATTGGGCCTTTTGAATGGGCCATCTCTCTAGGCTCAGACTGTGAACCGTTAACACATAAAGGAATTCTACCCCCAACATGACGGGTGCGATCATACCAGCACTAATGCACCGAATCCCGTCAGAACTCCGAAGTTAAGTGTGCTTGGGCAAGAGTAGTACTAGGATGAGTGACCCCCTAGAAAGTCCTCGTGTTGTACCCTCCTTTTCAATTTTTTGTGCCCCGGTTAGGCTTGCCAAAATACTTTATCCACCACATTTCTATTTTCGAATCCCACGGCACCTTGGGCAAGACAACTTCGCTTCACGTAGAGGCTGGGCCCGTAAACCGAGGGCGTAGGGCTTGTGACAAGGTCTCCGTCGCTCCGGTGCCTATAACCTTTGATCCGTAATGAGTTACACGGCGCAAAGCATACCGTTGCGAAGCTCTCCGAGAGCTCTACGACGGGGGCAGCGAGCCAGCTCGCTGTGCCCTTTTTGGAGCCCAAAATCGAATGTTTTCATCAGTTTCGGCCCACTTTTCTTCTTTTACTCGATTTTTTCGTTCCGTATCGTACGTCGTGAGCTGTTAAAAGGACGACAACCTTACCCGCTGGACATTAGAGGTCCCTACATTGCGTCGATATCACGTCTTGCGAGGATGCTGCGTTGTTGAAGCGGATGCGTTGTCGTTTAGCCCATTGGGCCTTTTGAATGGGCCATCTCTCTAGGCTGGGACTGTGAACCGTTAACACATAAAAGAATTGTACCCTCAACATGACGGGTGCGATCATACCAGCACTAATGCACCGGATCCCATCAGAACTCCGAAGTTCAGCGTGCTTGGGCGAGAGTATTACTAGGATGGGTGACCCCCAGGGAAGTCCTCGTGTTGTACCCCCCTTTTCAATTTTTTTTGCTCCGGTTAGGGTTGCCAAAATACTTTATCCACCACATTTCTATTATCAAATCCCACGGCACCTTGGGCAAGACAACTTCGCTTCACGTGAAGGCTGGGCCCGCAAACCGATGGCGTAGGGCTTGTGACAAGGTCTCCGTCGCTCCGGTGCCCATAACTTTTGATCCGTAAGGAGTTACGCGGCGCACAACATACCGTTACGAAGCACTTCGAGAGCTCTACGACAGGGGTAGCTAGCTAGCTCGCTGTGCCCTTTTTGGAGCTCAAAATTGAATGTTTTCATCAGTTTCGGGCCACTTTTCTTCTTTTGCTCTGTTTTTCCGTCCCGTATCGTACGTCGTGAGCTGTTAAAAGGACGACAACCTTACTCGCGGGACATTAGAGGTCCCTACATTGCATCGATATCACGTCTTGCAAGGATGCTGCGTTGTTGAAGCGGATGGGTTGTCGTAAAGCCCATTGGGCCTTTTGAATGGGCCATCTCTCTAGGCTGGGACTGTGAACCGTTAACACATAAAGGGATTGTGCCCTCAACATGACGGGTGCGATCATACCAGCACTAATGCACCGGATCCCATCAGAACTCCGAAGTTAAGCGTGCTTGGGCGAGGGTAGTACTAGGATGGGTGACCCCCTGGGAAGTCCTCGTGTTGCACCCCCCTTTTCAATTTTTTTTGCTCCGGTTAGGGTTGCCAAAATACTTTATCTACCACATTTCTATTATCGAATCCCACGGTACGTTGGGCAAGACAACTTCGCTTCACGTGAAGGCTGGGCCCGCAAACCGAGGGCGTAGGGATTGTGACAAGGTCTCCGTCGCTCCGGTGTCCATAACTTTTGATTCGTAAGGAGTTACGCGGCGCACAGTATACCGTTGCGAAGCTCTCCGAGAGCTCTACGACGGGTACAGCTAGCTAGCTCGCTGTGCCCTTTTTGGATCTTAAAATCGAATGTTTTCATTAGTTTCGGGCCACTTTTATGCTTTTGCTCTGTTTTTTCGTCCCGGATCGTACGTCGTGAGCTGTTAAAAGGACGACAACCCTACTCGCGGGACATTAGAAGACCCTACATTGCGTCGATATCACGTCTTGCGAGGTTGCTGCGTTGTTGAAGCGGATGGGTTGTCGTAAAGCCCATTGGGCCTTTTGAATGCGCCATCTCTCTAGGCTGAGACTGTGAACCGTTAACACATAAAGGAATTGTACCCTCAACATGACGGGTACGATCATACCAGCACTAATGCACCGGATCCCATCAGAACTCCGAAGTTAAGCGTGCTTGGGCGAGAGTAGTACTAGGATGGGTGACCCCCTGGGAAGACCTCGTGTTGCACCCCCCTTTTCAATTTTTTTTGCTCCGGTTAGGGTTGCCAAAATACTTTATCCACCACATTTCTATTATCGAATCCCACGGCACCTTGGGCAAGACAACTTCACTTCACGTGAAGGCTGGGCCCGCAAACCGAAGGCGTAGGGCTTGTGACAAGGTCTCCGCTGCTCCGGTGCCTATAACTTTTGATCCGTATGGAGTTACGCGGCGCACAGCATACCGTTGGGAAGCTCTCCGGGAGCTCTACGACGGGGGCAGCTAGCTAGCTCGCTGTGCCCTTTTTGGAGCTCAAAATCGAATGTTTTCATCAGTTTCGGGCCACTTTTCTTCTTTTGCTCTGTTTTTTCGTTCCGTATCGTACGTCGTGAGCTGTTAAAAGGACGACAACCTTACCCGTGGGACAATAGAGGTCCCTACATTGCGTCGATATCACGTCTTGCGAGGATGCTGCGTTGTTGAAGCGGATGGGTTGTCGTTTAGCCCATTGGGCCTTTTGAATGGGCCGTCTCTCTAGGCTGGGACTGTGAACCGTTAACACATAAAGGAATTCTACCCCCAACATGACGGGTGCGATCATACCAGCACTAATGCACTGGATACCATCAGAACTCCGAAGTTAAGCGTGATTGGGCGAGAGTATTACTAGGATGGGTGACCCCCTGGGAAGTCCTCGTGTTGTACCCCCCTTTTCAATTTTTTTTACTACGGTTAGGGTTGCCAAAATACTTTATCCACCACATTTCTATTATCAAATCCCACGGCACCTTGGGCGAGACAACTTCGCTTCACGTGAAGGCTGGGCCCGCAAACCGAGGGCGTAGGTCTTGTGATAAGGTCTCCGTCGCTCCGGTGCCCATAACATTTGATCCGTAAGGAGTTTCGCGGCGCACAGCATACCGTTGCGAAGCACTCCGAGAGCTCTACGATGACGGCAGCTATCTAGCCTGCTGTGCCCTTTTTGGAGCTCAAAATCGAATGTTTTCATCAGTTTTGGGCCACTTTTCTTCTTTGGCTCTATTTTTTCGTCCCGTATCGTACGTCGTGAGCTGCTAAAAGGACAACAACCATACTCGCTGGACATTAGAGGTCCCTACATTGCATCGATATCACGTCTTGCCAGGATGCTGCGTTGTTGAAGCGGATGGGTTGTCGTAAAGCCCATTGGGCCTTTTGAATGCGCCATCTCTCTAGGCTGGGACTGTGAACCCTTAACACATAAAAGAATTGTGCCCTCAACATTACGGGTACGATCATACCAACACTAATGCACCGGATCCCATCAGAACTCCGAAGTTAAGCGTGCTTGGGCGGCAGTAGTATTTGGATGGGTGACCCCCTGGGAAGTCCTCGTGTTGCACCACCCTTTTCAATTTTTTTTGCTCCGGTTAGGGTTGCCAAAATACTTTATCCACCACATTTCTATTACCGAATCCCACGGTACCTTGGGCAAGACAACTTCACTTCACGTGAAGGCTGGGCCCGCAAACCGAGGGCGTAGGGCTTCTGACAAGGTCTCCGCCCCTCCGGTGCCTATAACTTTTGATTCGTCTGGAGTTATGCGGCGCACAGCACACCGTTGCGAAGCTCTAAGGGAGATCTACGACGGCGGCAGCAAGCTAGCTCGTTGTGCCCTTTTTGGAGCTCAAAATGGAATGTTTTCATCAATTTCGGGCCACTTTTCTTCTTTTGCTCTGTTTTTCCGTCCCGTATCGTACGTCGTGAGCTTTTAAAAGGACGACAACCTTACTCGCGGGACATTAGAGGTCCCTACATTGCGTCGATATCACGTCTTGCAAGGATGCTGCTTTGTTGAAGCGGATGGGTTGTCGATAAGCCCATTGGGCCTTTTGAAAGGGCCATCTCTCTAGGCTGGGACTGTGAACCGTTAACACATAAAGTGATTGTGCCCTCAAATTGACGGGTGCGATCATAACAGCACTAATGCACCGGATCCCATCAGAACTCCGAAGTTAAGCGTGCTTGGGCGAGATTAGTACTAAGATGGGTGACCCCCTTGGAAGTCCTCGTGTTGCACCCCCCTTTTCAAATTTTTTTGCCCCGGTTAGGGTTGCCAAAATACTTTATCCACTACATTTCTATTATCGAATCCCACGGCACCTTGGGCAAGACAACTTCGCTTCACGTGAAGGCTGGGGCCGCAAACCGAGGGGGTAGGGCTTGTGACAAGGTCTCCGCTGCTCCGGTGCCTATAACTTTTACACGGCGCACAGCATACCGTTGCGAAGCTCTCCGAGCGCTCTACGACGGGGGCAGTTAGCTAGCTCGCTGTGCCCTTTTTGGAGTTCAAAATCGAATGTTTTCATCAGTTTCGGGCCACTTTTCTTCATTTGCTCTGTTTTTTTCCCGTATCATACGTCGTGAGCTGTTAAAAGGACGACAACCTTACTCGCGGGACAATAGAGGTCCCTACATTGCGTCGATATCACGTCTTGCGAGGATGCTGCGTTGTTGAAGCGGATGGGTTGTCGTTTAGCCCATTGGGCCTTTTGAATAGGCCATCTCTCTAGGTTGGGACTGTGAACTGTTAACACATAAAGGAATTGTACCCTCAACATGACGGGTGCGATCATACCAGCACTAATGCACTGGATCCTATCAGAACTCTGAAGTTAAGCATGCTTGGGCGAGAGTATTCCTAGGATGGGTGACTCCCTGGGAAGTCCTCGTCTTGCCCCCCTTTTCAATTTTTTTTCCTCCGGTTAGGGTTGTCAAAATATTTTATCCACCACATTTGTATTATCAAATCCCACGGCACCTTGGGCTAGACAACTTCACTTCACGTGAAGGCTGGGCCCGCAAACCGAGGGCATAGGGCTTGTGATAAGGTCTCCATCGCTCCGGTGCCCATAACATTTGATCCGTAAGGAGTTACGCGGCGCACAGCATACCGTTGCGAAGCACTCCGAGAGCTCTACGATGAGGGCAGCTATCTAGCTTGCTGTGCCCTTTTTGGAGCTCAAAATCGAATGTTTTCATCAGTTTCGGGCCACTTTTCTTCTTTGGCTCTATTTTTTCGTCCCGTATCGTACGTCGTGAGCTGCTAAAAGGACGACAACCTTACTCACGGGACATTAGAGGTCCCTACATTGCATCGATATCACGTCTGCAAGGATGCTGCGTTGTTGAAGCGGATGGATTGTCGTAAAGCCCATTGGGCCTTTTGAATGGGTCATCTCTCTAGGCTGGGACTGTGAACCGTTAACACAAAAAGGAATTGTACCCTCAACATGACGGGTGCGATCATACCAGCACTAATGCACCGGATCCCATCAGAACTCCGAAGTTAAGCGTGCTTGGGCGAGAGTAGTACTAGTATGGGTGACCCCCTAGGAAGTCCTCGTGTTGTACCCCACTTTTCAATTTTTTTTGCTCCGGTTAGGGTTGCCAAAGTACTTTATCCACCACATTTCTATTATCGAATCCCACGGCACCTTGGGCAAGACAACTTCCCTTCACGTGAAGCCTGGGCCCGCAAACCGATGGCGTAGGGCTTGTGACAAGGTCTCCGTTGCTCCGGTGCCTATAACTTTTGATTCGTCTGGAGTTATGCGGCGCACAGCATACCATTGAGAAGCTCTACGGGAGCTCTACGACGGGGGCAGCGAGCTAGCTAGCTGTGCCCTTTTTGGAGCTCAAAATCGAATGTTTTCATCAGTTTCGGGCCAATTTTCTTCTTTTGCTCTGTTTTTCCGTCCCGTATCGTACGTCGTGAGCTGTTAAAAGGATGACAACCTTACTCGCGGGACATTAGAGGTCCCTACATTGCATCGATATCACGTCTTGCAAGGATGCTGCGTTGTTGAAGCGGATGGGTTGTCGTTAAGCCCATTGGGCCTTTTGAATGGGCCATCTCTCTAGGCTGGGACTGTGAACCGTTAACACATAAAGGGATTGTGCCCTCAACATGATGGGTGCGATCATACCAGCACTCATGCACCGGATCCCATAAGAACTCCGAAGTTAAGCGTGCTTGGGCGAGATTAGTACTAGGTTGGGTGACCCCCTGGGAAGACCTCGTGTTGCACCCCCCTTTTCAATTTTTTTTGCTCCGGTTAGGGTTGCCAAAATACTTTATCCACCACATTTCTATTATCGAATCCCACGGCACCTTGGGCAAGACAACTTCACTTCACGTGAAGGCTGGGCCCGCAAACCGAGGGTGTAGGACTTGTGACAAGGTCTCCGTCGCTCCGGTGCCTATAAGTTTTGATCCGTAAGGAGTTACGCGGCTCACAGCATACCGTTGCGAAGCTCTCCGAGAGCTCTACGATGGGGGCATCTAGCTAGCTTGCTATGCCCTTTTTTGGTGCTCAAAATCGAATGTTTTCATCAGTTTCGGGCCACTTTTCTTCTTTTGCTCTGTTTTTCCATCCCGTATCGTACGTCGTGAGCTGTTAAAAGGACGACAACCTTACTCGCAGGACATTAGAGGTCCCTACATTGCGTCGATATCACGTCTTGCAATGATGCTGCGTTGTTGAAGCGGATGGGTTGTCGTTAAGCCCATTGGGCCTTTTGAATGGGCCATCCCTCTAGGCTGGGACTGTGAACCGTTAACAAATAAAGGAATTGTACCCTCAACATGACGGGTGCGATCATACCAGCACTAATGCACCGGATCCAATCAGAACTCCGAAGTTAAGCATGCTTGGGCGAGAGTAGTACTAGGATGGGTGACCCCTGGGAAGTTCTCGTGTTGTACCCCCCTTTTCAATTTTTTTTGCTCCAGTTAGGGTTGCCAAAATACTATATCCACCACATTTCTATTATCAAATCCCATGGCACCTTGGGCGAGACAACTTCGCTTCACGTGAAGGCTGGGCCCGCAAACCGAGGGCGTAGGGCTTGTGACAAGGTCTCCGTCGCTCCGGTGCCCATAACTTTTGATCCGTAAGGAGTTACGCGGCGCACAGCATACCGTTGCGAATCTCTACTGGAGCTCTACGACGGGGGCAGCTAGCTAGCTCACTGTGCCCTTTTTGGAGCTCAAAATCGAATGTTTTCATCAGTTTCGGGCCACTTTTCTAATTTTGCTCTGTTTTTCCGTCCCGTATCGTACGACGTGAGCTGTTAAAAGGATGACAACCTTACTCGCGGGACATTAGAGGTCCCTACATTGCATCGATATCACATCTTCGAGGATGTTGTGTTGTTGAAGTGAATAGGTTGTCGTTAAGCTCATTGGGCCTTTTGAATGGGCCATCTCTCTAGGCTAGTACTGTGAACCGTTAACACATAAAGGAATTGTACCCTCAACATGACGGGTGCGATCATACCAGTACTAATGCACCGGATCCCATCAGATTTCCGAAGTTAAGCGTTCTTGGGCGAGAGTAGTACTAGGATGGTTGACCCCCTGGGAAGTCCTTGTGTTGTACCCCCCTTTTCAATTTTTTTTGCTCCGGTTAGGGTTGCCAAGATACATTATCCACCACATTTTTATTATCGAATCCCACGGCACCTTGGGCAAGACAACTTCGCTTCACGTGAAGGCTGGGCCAGCAAACCGAGGGCGTAGGGCTTGTGACAAGGTCTCCGTCGCTCCGGAGCCTATAACTTTGGATCCGTAAGGAGTTACGCGGCATACAGTATACCGTTGCAAAGCTCTTCGAGAGCTCTACGACGGGGGCAGCCAACTAGCTCGCTTTGCCCTTTTTGGAGCTCAAAATCGAATGTTTTCATCAGTTTCGGGCCACTTTTCTACTTTTGCTCTGTTTTTCTGTCCCGTATAGTACGTAGTGAGCCGTTAAAAGGACGACAACCTTACTCGTGGGACATTAGAGGTCCCTATATTGCATCGATATCACATCTTGTAAGGATGCTGCGTTGTTTAAGCGGATGGGTTGTCGTAAAGCCCATTAGGCCTTTTAAATGGGCTATGTCTCTAGGCTGGGACTGTTAACCGTTAACAAATAAAGGAATCGTACCCTCAATATGACGGGTGCGATCATACCAGCACTAATGCACCGGATCCCATCAGAACTCCGAAGTTAAGCGTGCTTGGGCGAGATTAGTACTAGGATGGGTGACCCCTTGTGAAGTCCTCGTGTTGCACCCCCCTTTTCAATTTTTTTTGCTTCGCTTAGGGTTGCCAAAACACTTTATCCACAACATTCCTATTATCGAATCCCACGGCACCTTGGGCAAGACAACTTCGCTTCACGTGAAGGTTGGGCCCGCAAACCGAGGGCGTAGGGCTTGTGACAAGGTCTGCGTCGCTCCGGTGCCCATAACTTTGGATCCGTAAGGAGTTACGCGGCGCACTGCATACCGTTGCGAAGCACTCCGAGAGCTCTACGATGGGGGCAGCTTGCTAGCTCGATGTACACTTTTTGGAGCTCAAAATCAAATGTTTTCATCAGTTTAGGGCCACTTTTCTTCTTTTCCTCTGTTTTTCCGACCCGTATCGTACATCGCGAGCTGTTAAAAGGACGACAACCTTATTCGTTGGACATTAGAGGTCCCTACATCGCATCGATATCACGTCTTGCGAGGATGCTGCGTTGTTGAAGCGGATGGGTTGTCGTTTAGCCCATTGGGCCTTTTGAATGGGCCATGTCTCTAGGTTGGGACTGTGAACCGTTAACACATAAAGGAATTGTACCCTCAACATGACGGGTGCGATCATACCAGCACTAATCCACCGGATCCCATCAGAACTCCGAAGTTAAGCGTGCTTGGGCGAGGGTAGTACAAGGATGGGTGACCCCTTGGGATGTCCTCGTGTTGCACCCCCCTTTTCAATTTTTTTTGCTTCGGTTAGGGTTGCCAAAATACTTTATCCACCACATTTCTATTATCGACTCCCACGGCACCTTGGGCAAGACAACTTCACTTCACGTGAAGGTTGGGCTCGCAAACCGAGGGCGTAGGGCTTATGACAAGGTCTCCGCCGCTCCGGTGCCTATAACTTTTGATTCGTATGGAGTTACGCGGCGCACAGCATACCGTTGTGAAGCTCTCCGAGAGATCTACGACGAGGGCAACTAACTAGCTCGTTGTGCCCTTTTTGGTGCTCAAAATCGAATGTTTTCATCAGTTTCGGGCCACTTTTCTTCTTTTGCTCTGTTTTTTTGTTCCGTATCGTACATCGTGAGCTGTTAAAAGGACGACAACCTTACCCTCAGGACATTAGAGGGCCCTACAATGCATCGATGTCACGTCTTGCAAGGATATTGCGTTGTTGAAGCGGATGGGTTGTCGTTAAGCCCATTGGGCCTTTTGAATGGGCCATCTCTCTAGGCTGGGACTGTGAACCGTTAACACATAAAGGAATTGTACCCTCAACATGACGGGTGCGATCATACAAGCACTAAAGCACTGGATCCCATAAGAACTCCGAAGTTAAGCGTGCTTGGGCGAGAGTGGTACTAGGATGGATGATCCCCTGTGAAGTCCTCGTGTTGCACCCCCCTTTTCAATTTTTTTTTGCTTCGCTTAGGGTTGCCAAAACACTTTATCCATGACATTTCTATTATCGAATCCCACGGCACCTTGGGCAAGACAACTTCGCTTCACGTGAAGGCTGGGCCCGCAAACCGTGGGTGTTGGGTTTGTGATAAGGTCTCCGTCGCTCCGGTGCCCATAACTTTTGATCCGTAAGGAGTTACGCGGCCCAGAGCATACCATTGCGAAGCTCTCCGAGAGCTTTACGACGGGGGCAGCTAGCTAGCTCGCTGTGCCCTTTTTGGAGCTCAAAATCGAATGTTTTCATCAGTTTCGGGCAACTTTTCTTCTTTTGCTCTGTTTTTCCGTCCCGTATCGTACGTCGTGAGCTATTAAAAGGACAACAACCTTACTCGCGGGACATTAGAGGTCCCAACATTGCATCGATATCACGTCTTGCCAGGATGCTGCGTTGTTGTAGCGGATGGGTTGTCGTAAAGCCCATTGGACCTTTTGAATGGGCCATCTCTCTAGGCTGGGACTGTGAACCGTTACCACATAAAGGAATTGTGCACTCAACATGACGGGTGCGATCATACCAACACTAATGCACCGGATCCCATCAGAACTCTGAAGGTAAGCGTGCTTGGGCGAGGGTAGGACTAGGTTGGGTGACCCCCTGCGAAGTCCTCGTGTTGCACCCCCTTTTCAATTTTTTTTGCTCCGGTTAGGGTTGCCAAAATACTTTATCCACCACATTTCTAATATCGAATCCCACGGCACCTTGGGCAAGACAACTTCACTTCACGTGAAGGCTGGGCCCGCAAACCGAGGGCGTAGGGCTTGTGACAAGGTCTCTGCCGCTCCGGTGCCTATAACTTTTGATTCGTATGGAGTCACGCGGCGCACAGCATACCGTTGCGAAGCTCTGCGGCAGCTCTACGACGGGGGTAGCTAGCTTGCTCGCTGTTCCCTTTTTGGAGCCGAAAATCGAATGTTTTAATCAATTTCGGGCCACTTTTATACTTTTGCTCTGTTTTTCCGTCCCGTATCGTACGTCGTGAGCTGTTAAAAGGATGACGACTTTACTCGCGGGACATTAGAGGGCCCTACAACGTGTCGATATCACATCTTGCGAGGGTGCTGCGTTGTTGAAGCGGAGGGCTTATCGTTAAGCCCATTGGGCCTTTTGAATGGGCCATCTCTCTAGGCTGGGACTGTGAACTGTTAACACATAAAGGGATTGTGCCCTCAACATGACGGGTGTGATCATACCAGCACTAATGCACCAGATCCCATCAGAATTCTGAAGTTAAGCGTGCTTGGGCGAGATTAGTACTTGGATGGGTGACCACCTGGGAAGTCCTCGTGTTGCACCCTCCTTTTCAATTTTTTTTGCTCCGGTTAGGGTTGCCGAAATACTTTATCCATCACATTTCTATTATGGAATCCCACAGCACCTTGGGCAAGTCAACTTCACTTCACGTAAAGATTGGGCCCGCAAACCGAGAGCGTAGGGCTTGTGACCAGGTATTCGTAGCTTTGGTGCCTATAACTTTTGATATGTAAGGAGTTACGCGGCGCACAGCATACCGTTGGAAAGCTCTCCGAGAGATCTACGACGAGGGCAGCTAACTAGCTCGTTGTGCCCTTTTTGGTGCTCAAAATCGAATGTTTTCATCAGTTTCGGGCCACTTTTCTTTTTTTGCTCTGTTTTTTCGTTCCGTATCGTACGTCGTCAGCTGTTAAAAGGACTACAACCTTACTCGCAGGACATTAGAGGTCCCTACATTGCGTCGATATCACGTCTTGCGAGGATGCTGCGTTGTTGAAGCGGATGGGTTGTCGTTAAACCCATTGGGCCTTTTGAATGGGCCATCTCTCTTGGCTGGGACTGTGAACCATTAACACATAAAGGAATTATGCCCTCAACATGATGGGTGTGATCATACCAGCACTAATGCACCGGATCCCATCAGAACTCCGAAGTTAAGCGTGCTTGGGTGAGATTAGTACTAGGATAGGTGACCCGCTGTGAAGTCCTCGTGTTGCACCCCCCATTTCAATTTTTTTTGCTCCGGTTAGGGTTGCCAAAATACTATATCCACCACATTTCTATTATTGAATCCCATGGCACCTTGGGCGAGACAACTTCGCTTCACGTGAAGGCTGGGCCCGCAAACCGAGGTCATAGGGCTTGTGACAAGGTCTCCGTCGCTCTGGTGCCTATAACTTTTGATCCGTAAGGAGTTACGCGGCGCACAGCATACCATTGCGAAGCTCTACGGGAGTTCTACGACGGGGGCAGTTAGCTAGCTCGTTGTGCCCTTTTTGGAGCTCAAAATCGAATGTTTTGATTAGTTTTGGGCCACTTTTCTTCTTTTGCTCTATTTTTCCGTCCTGTATCGTACATCGTGACCTGTTAAAAGGACGACAACCTTACTCGCGGGACATTAGAGGTCCCTACAATGCGTCGATATCACGTCTTGCGAGGATGCTGCGTTGTTGAAGTGGATGGGTTGTCGTTTAGACCATTGGGCCTTCGGAATGGGCCATCTCTCTAGACTGGGACAGTGAACCGTTAACACATAAAGGAATTGTACCCTCAACATGACGGGTGCGATCATACCACCACTAATGCACCGGATCCCATCAGAACTCCGAAGTTAAGCGTGCTTGGGCGAGGGTAGTACTAGGATGGTCCACCCCCTGGGAAGTCCTCGTGTTGCACCCCACTTTTCAATTTTTTTTGCTCCGGTTAGGGTTGCCAAAATACTTTATCCACCACATTTCTATTATCGAATCCCACTACACCTTGGGCAAGACAACTTCATTTCACGTGAAGGCTGGGCCCGCAAACCGAGGGCGTACGGCTTGTGACAAGGTCTCCGTCGCTCCGGTGCCCATAACTTTTGATCCGTAAAGAGTTAAGCGGCGCACAGCATACCGTTGCAAAGCTCTCCGAGAGCTCTACGACGGGGGCAGCAAGCTAGCTTGCTGTGCCCTTTTTGGAGCTCAAAATCGAATGTTTTCATCAGTTTCGGGCCACTTTTCTTCTTTTGCTCTGTTTTTCCGTCCCGTATCGTACGTCGTGAGCTGTTAAAAGGACGACAACCTTACTCGCGGGACATTAGAGGTCCCTACATTGCGTCGATATCACGTCTTGCAAGGATGCTGCGTTGTTGAAGCGGATGGGTTGTCGTTAAGCCCATTGGGCCTTTTGAATGGGCCATCTCTCTAGGCTGGGACTGTGAACCGTTAACACATAAAGGGATTGTGCCCTCAACTTGACGGGTGCGATCATACCAGCACTAATGCACCAGATCCCATCAGAACTCCGAAGTTAAGCGTGCTTGGGCGAGATTAGTAGTAGGATGGGTGACCCCCTTGGAAGTCCTCGTGTTGCACCCCCCTTTTCAATTTTTTTTGCCCCGGTTAGGGTTGCCAAAATACTTTATCCACCACATTTCTATTATCGAATCCCACGGCCCCTTGGGCAAGACAACTTCGCTTCACGTGAAGGCTGGGCCCGCAAACCGAGGGCGTAGGGCTTGTCACAAGGTCTCCGCCACTCCGGTGCCCATAACTTTTGATCCGTAAGGAGTTACGCTGCGCACAGCATACCGTTGCAAAGCACTCCGAGAGCTCTACGACGGCGTTAGCTAGCTCGCTCGATTTGCCCTTTTTGGAGCTCAAAATTGAATGTTTTGATCAGTTTCGGGCCACTTTTCTTCTTTTGCACTGTTTTTTCGTTCCATATCGTATGTCGTGAGCTGTTAAAAGGACGACAACTTTACCCGCGGGACATTAGAGGTCCCTACATTGCATCGATATCACGTCTTGCAAAGATATTGCGTTGTTGAAGCGGATGGGTTGTCGTTAAACCCATTGGGCCTTTTGAATGGGCCATCTCTCTTGGCTGGGACTGTGAACCATTAACACATAAAGGAATTATGCCCTCAACATGATGGGTGTGATCATACCAGCACTAATGCACCGGATCCCTTCAGAACTCCGAAGTTAAGCGTGCTTGGGCGAGATTAGTACTAGGATGGGTGACCCCCTGTCAAGTCCTTGTGTTGCACCCCCCTTTTCAATTTTTTTTGCTTCGGTTAGGGTTGCCAAAACACTTTATCCACCACATTTCTATTATCGAATCCCACGGCACCTTGGGCAAGACAACTTCGCTTCACGTGAAGGCTGGGCCCGCAAACCGATGGCGTAGGGCTTGTGACAAGGTCTCCGCCACTCCGGTGCCTATAACCTTTGATTCGTATGGAGTTACGCGGCGCACAGCATACCGTTGTGAAGCTCTCTGGGAGCTCTACGACGGGGGCAGCTAGCTAGCTCGCTGTGCCCTTTTTGGAGTTCAAAATAGAATGTTTTCATCAGTTTTGGCCCACTTTTCTTTTTTTTGTTCTATTTTTTGTCCCGGATCGTATGTCGTGAGCTGTTAAAAGGATGACAACCTGATTCGCATGACATTAGATGTCCCTACAATGCGTCGATATCACGTCATGCGAGGATGCTGCGTTGTTCAAGCGGATGGGTTGTCGTTAAGCCCATTGGGCCTTTTGAATGGGACATCTCTTTAGGCTGGGACTGTGAACCGAAAACACATAAAGGAATTGTGCCCACAACATGATGGGTGTGTTCATACAAGCACTAATGCACCGGATCCCATCAGAACTCTGAAGTTAAGCGTGCTTGGGTGAGATTAGTACTAGGATAGGTGACCCCCTGGGAAGTCCTCGTGTTGCACCCCCCTTTTCAATTTTTTTTTTCCGGTTATCGTTGCCAAAATACTTTATCCACCACATTTCTATTATCGAATCCCACGGCACCTTGGGCAAGACAACTTCGCTTCACGTGAAGGCTGGGCCCGCAAACCGAGGGCGTAGGGCTTGTGACAAGGTCTCCGCTACTCCGGTGCCTATAACTTTTGATCCGTAAGGAGTTACGCGGCGCACAGCAAACCGTTGCAAAGCTCTCCGAGAGCTCTACGACGGGGGCAGCCAGCTAGCTCGCTGTGCCCTTTTTGGAGCTCAAAATCGAATGTTTTCATCAGTTTCGGGCCACTTTTCTTCTTTTGCTCTGTATTTCTGTCCCGTATCGTACGTCGTGAGCTGTTAAAAGAACGACAACCTTACTCGCTGGACATTAGAGGTCCCTACATTGCGTCGATATCACGTCTTGCGAGGATGCTGCGTTGTTGAAGCGGATGGGTTGTCGTTAAGCCCATTGGGCCTTTTAAATGGGCCATCTCTCTAGGCTGGGACTGTGAACCATTAACACATAAAGGGATTGTAACCTCAACATGACGGGTGCGATCATACCAGCACTAATGCACCGGATCCCATCAGAACTCCGAAGTTAAGCGTGCTTGGGCGAGATTAGTACTAGGATGGGTGACCCCCTAGGAAGTCCTCGTGTTGCACCCCCCTTTTCAATTTTTTTTGCTCCGGTTAGGGTTGCCGAAATACTTTATCCACCACATTTCTATTATCGAATCCCACGGCACCATGGGCGAGACAACTTCGCTTCACGTGAAGGCTGGGCCCGCAAACCGAGGACGTAGGGCTTGTGACAAGGTCCCCGTCGCTCCGGTGCCCATAACTTTTGATCCATAAGGAGTTACACGGCGCACAGCATATCATTGCAAAGCTCTCTGAGAGCTCTACGACGGGGGTAGCGAGGCAGCTTGCTGTGCCCTTTTGGGTGCTCAAAATCGAATGTTTTCATCAATTTCGGGCCACTTTTCTTCTTTTGCTCTGTTTTTTCGTCCCGTATCGTATGTCGTCAGGTGTTAAAAGGAGTACAACCTTACTCGCGGGACATTAGAGCTCCCTACATTACGTCGATATTTCGTCTTGCGAGGATGCTGCGTTGTTGAAGCGGATGGGTTGTCGTTTAGCCCATTGGGCCTTTTGAATGGGCCATCTCTCTAGGCTGGGACTGTGAACCGTTAACACATAAAGGGATTGTGCCCTCGACATGACGGGTGCGATCATACCAGCACTAATGCACCGGATCCAATCAGAACTCCGAAGTTAAGCGTGCTTGGGCGAGATTAGTACTAGGATGGGGGACACCCTGTGAAGTCATCGTGTTGCACCCCCCTTTTCAATTTTTTTTGCTTCGGTTAGGGTTTCCAAAATACTTTATCTACCACATTTCTATTATCGAATCCCACGGCACCTTGGGCAAGACAACTTCGCTTCACGTGAAGGCTGGGCCCGCAAACCGAGGGTGTAGGGCTTGTGACAAGGTCTCCGTCGCTCCGGTGCCCATAACTTTTGATCCGTAAGGAGGTACGCGGTGCACAGCATACCGTTGCGAAGCTCTTTGAGAGCTCTACGATGGGGGTAGCTAGCTAGCTTGCTGTGCCCTTTTTGGAGCTCAAAATAGAATGTTTTCATCAGTTTCGGGCCAATTTTCTTCTTTTGCTCTGTTTTTCCGTCCCGTATCGTACGTCGTGAGCAGTTAAAAGGACGACAACCTTACTCGCGGGACATTAGAGGTCCCTACAGTGCATCGATATCACGTCTTGCAAGGATGCTGCGTTGTTGAAGCGGACGGGTTGTCGTTAAGCCCATTGGGCCTTTTGAATGGGCCATCTCTCTAGGCTGGGACTGTGGACCGTTAACACATAAAGAAATTATGTCCTCAACATGACGGGTGCGATCATACCAGCACTAACGCACCGGATTCCATCAGAACTCCGAAGTTAAGCGTGCTTGGGCGAGATTAGTACTAGGATGGGTGACCCCTTTTAAAGTCGTCGTGTTGCACCCCCTTTTCAATTTTTTTTGCTCCGGTTAGGGTTGCCAAAATACTTTATCCACCACATTTCTATTATCGAATCCCATGGCACCTTGGGCAAGACAACTTCGCTTCACGTCAAGGCTGGGCCCGCAAACCGAGGTCGTAGGGCTTGTGACAAGGTCTCTGCCACTCCGGTGCCTATAACTTTTGATTCGTATGGAGTTACGCGGTGCACAGCATACCGTTGCGAAGCTCTCTGGGAGCACTACGACGGGGGCAGCTAGCTAGCTCGCTTTTCCCTTTTTGGAGTTCAAAATCGAATGTTTTCATCAGTTTCGGGCCACTTTTCTTCTTTTACTCTGTTTTTTCGTCCCGTATCGTATGTCGTCAGGTGTTAAAAGGACTACAACCTTACTCTCGGGACATTAGAGGACCCTACACCGCGTCGATATCATGTGTTACTAGGATGCTGCGTTGTTGAAGGGGATGGGTTGTCGTTAAGCCCATTGGGCCTTTTGAATCGGCCATCTCTCTAGGCTGGGACTGTGAACCGTTAACACATAAAAGAATTATGGCTTCAACATGATGAGTGCGATCATACCAACACTAATGCATCGGATCCCATCAGAACTCTGAAGTTAAGCATGCTTGGGCGAGATTAGTACTTGGATGGGTGACTCCCTGGGAAGTCCTCGTGTTGCACCCCCCTTTTCAATTTTTTTTGGTACGGTTAGGGTTGCCAAAATACTTTATCCACCACATTTCTATTATCGAATCCCACGGCACCTTGGGCAAGACAACTTCGCTTCACGTGTAGGCTGGGGCCGCAAACCGAGGGCGTAGGGCTTGTGACAAGGTCTCCGCTGCTCCGGTGCCTATAACTTTTACACGGCGCACAGCATACCGTTGTGAAGCTCTCCGACAGCTCAACGACGGGGGCAGCTAGCTAGCTCGCTGTGCCCTTTTTGGAGCTCAAAATCGAATGTTTTCATCAGTTTTGGGCCATTTTTCTTCTTTTGCTCTGTTTTTCTGTCCCGTATCGTACGTCATGAGCTGTTAAAAGGACGACAACCTTACTTGCGGGATATTAGAGGTCCCTACATTGCGTCCATATCACGTCATGCGAGGATGCTGCGTTGTTGAAGCGAATGGGTTGTCGTTTAGCCCATTGGGCCTTTTGAATGGGCCATCTCTCTAGACTGGGACTATGACCCGTTAACACATAAAGGGATTTTGCCCTCAACATGACGGGTGCGATCATGCCAGCACTAATGCACCGGATCCCATCAGAACTTCGAAGTTAAGCGTGCTTGGGCGAGGGTAGTACTAGGATGGGTGACCCCCTGGGAAGTCCTCATGTTGCACCCCTCATTTTCAATTTTTTTTGCTCCGGTCAGGGTTGCCAAAATACTTTATCGACCACATTTCTATTATCGAATCCCACGGCACCATGGGCGAGACAACTTCGCTTAACGTGAAGGCTGGACCCGCAAACCGAGGACGTAGGGCTTGTCACCAGGTCTCCGTCGCTCCGGTGCCCATAACTTTTGATCCATAAGGAGTTACGCGGCGCACAGCATACCATTGCAAAGCTCTTTGAGAGCTCTACGACGGGGGTAGCGAGCCAGCATGCTGTGCCCTTTTTGGAGCTCAAAATCGAATGTTTTCATCAGTTTCGGGCCACTTTTCGTCTTTTGCTCTGTTTTTCCGTCCCGTATCGTACGTCATGAGCTGTTAAAAGGACGACAACCTTACTCGTGGGATATTAGAGGTCCCTACATTGCGTCGATATCACGTCTTGCGAGGTTGCTACATTGTTGAAGCGGATGGGTTGTCGTTTAGCCCATTGGGCCTTTTGAATGGGCCATCTCTCTAGGCTGGGACTATGACCCGTTAACAGATAAAAGGGATTGTGCCATCAACATGACGGGTACGATCATACCAACACTAATACTCTGGATCCCATCTGAACTTCGAAGTTAAGCGTGCTTGGGCGAGAGTAGTACTAGGATGGATGACCCCTTGGGAAGTACTCGTGTTGCACCCCCCTTTTCTATTTTTTTTCCTCCGGTCAGGGTTGCCAAAATACTTTATCCACCACATTTCTATTATCGAATCTCATGGCACCAGGGGCGAGACAACTTCGCTTCACGTGAAGGCTGGGCACGTAAACCGAGGACGTAGGGCTTGTGACAAGGTCTCCGTCGCTCCGGTGCCCATAACTTTTCATCCATAAGGAGTTACGCGGCGCACAGCATACCATTGCAAAGCTCTCTGAGAGCTCTACGACAGGGGTAGCGAGCTAGCTTGCTGTGCCCTTTTTGGTGCTCAAAATCGAATGTTTTCAATAGTTTTGGGCCACTTTTCTTCTTTTCCTCTGTTTTTTCGTCCCGTATCGTACGTCGTGCGCTGTTAAACGGAATACAACCTTACTCGCGGGACATTAGAGGTCCCTACATTGCGTCGATATCACGTCTTGCGAGGATGCTGCGTTGTTGAAGCAGATGGGTTATCGTTAAGCCTATTGGGCCTTTTGAATGGGCCATCTCTCTAGGCTGGGACGGTGAACCGTTAACACATAAAGGGATTGTGCCCACAACATGACGGGTGCGATCATACCAGCACTATTGCACCGGATCCCATCAGAATTCTGAAGTTAAGCTTGCTTGGGCGAGGGTAGTACTAGGATGGGTGACCCCCTGTGAAGTCCTCGTGTTGCACCCCCCTTTTCAATTTTTTTTGCTCCGGTTAGGGTTGCCAAAATACTTTATCCACCACATTTCTATTATTGAATCCCACGGCACCTTGGGCAAGACAACTTCGCTTCACGTGAAGGCTGGGCCCGCAAACCGAGGGCGTAGGGATTGTGACAAGGTCTCTGCCGCTCCGGTGCCTATAACTTTTGATCCGTAAGGAGTTACGCGGCGCACATCATCCCGTTGAGAAGCTCTCCGAGAGCTCTACGATGGGGGTAGCTAGCTGGCTCGCTGTGCCCTTTTTGGAGCTCAAAATCGAATGTTTTCATCAGTTTCGGGCCACTTTTCTTCCTTTGCTCTGTTTTTCCATCCCGTATCGTACGTCATCAGCTGTTAAAAGGACGACAACCATACTCGCGGGCTATTAGAGGTCCCTACATTGCGTCGATATCACGGCTTGCGAGGATGCTGCGTTGTTGAAGGGGATGGGTTATCGTTAAGCCCATTGGGCCTTTTGAATGGGCCATCTCTCTAGGCTGGGACTGTGAACCGTTAACACATAAAGGAATTATGCCCTCAACATGACGGGTTCGATCATACCAGCGCTAATGCACCGGATCCCATCAGAACTCCGAAGTTAAGCGTACTTGGGCGAGATTAGTACTAGGATGGGTGACCCCCTGTGAAGTCCTCGTGTTGCACCCCCCTTTTCAATTTTTTTTGCTCCGGTTAGGGTTGCCAAAATACTTTATCCACCACATTTCTATTATCGAATCCCACGGCACCTTGGGCAAGACAACTTCGCTTCACATGAAGGCTGGGCCCGCAAACCGAGGGTGTAGGGCTTGTGACAAGGTCTCTACCGCTCCGGTGGCTATAACATTTGATCCGTATGGAGTTACGCGGCGCACAGCATACCGTTGCGAAGCACTCCGGGAGCTCTACGACGGGGGCAGCTAGCTTGCTCGCTATGCCCTTTTTGGAGCTCAAAATCGAATGTTTTCATCAGTTTCGGGCCACTTTTCTTCTTTTGCTCTGTTTTTTCGTCCCGTATCGTACGTCGTCATCTGTTAAAAGGATGCTGCGTTGTTGAAGTGGATGGGTTGTCGTTAAGCCCATTGGGCCTTTTGAATGTGCCATATCTCTAGTCTGGGACTATGAACCGTTAACACATAATGGGATTGTGCCCTCAACATGACGGGTGCGATCATACCAGCACTAATGCACCGGATCCCATCAAAACTCCGAAGTTAAGCGTGCTTGGGCGAGGGTAGTAGTTAGATGGGCGACCCCCTGGGAAGTCCTCGTGTTGCACCCCATTTTCAATTTTTTTTGCCCCGGTTAGCCTTACCAAGATGCTTTATGAATCACATTTCTATTACCGAATCCCACGGCACCTTAGGCAAGATAACTTCACTTCAGGTAGCAGCTGGGCCCGCAAACCGAGGGCTTGGGGCTTGTGACAAGGACTTCGTCGCTCCGGTGCCTATAACTTTTGATCCGTAAGGAGTTACGCGGCGCACAGCATACCGTTGTGAAGCTCTCCGAGAGCTCTACGACGAGGGCAGCTAGCTAGCTCGTTGTGCCCTTTTTGGAGCTCAAAATCGAATGTTTTCATCAGTTTCGGGCCACTTTTCTTCTTTTGCTTTGTTTTTCCGTCCCGTATCGTACGTTATGAGCTGTTAAAAGGACGACAACCATACTCGCGGGCTATTAGAGGTCCCTACATTGCGTCGATATCACGTCTTGCGAGGATGCTGCGTTGTTGAAGCAGATGGGTTGTCGTTAAGCCCATTGGGCCTTTTGAATGGGCCATCTCTGTAGGCTGGGACTATGACCCGTTAACACATAAAAGGAATTGTGCCCTCAACATGACGGGTGCGATCATACCAGCACTCATTCACTGGATCCCATCAGAACTCCGAAGTTAAGCGTGCTTGGGCGATAGTAGTACTAGGATGGGTGACCCCCTGGGATGTCCTCGTGTTGCACCCCCATTTTCAATTTTTTTTGCTCCAGTTAGGGTTGCCAAAATACTTTATCCACTACATTTCTATTATCGAATCCCACGGCACATTGGGCAAGACAACTTCGCTTCACGTGAAGCCTGGGCTCGCAAACCGAGGGCGTAGGGCTTGTGACAAGGTCTCCGCTGCTCCGGTGCCTATAACTTTTAATCCGTAAGGAGTTACGCGGCGCACAGCATACCGTTGCGAAGCTCTCCGAGAGCTCTACGATGGGGGTGCTAGCTAGCTCGCTCTGCCCTTTTTGGAGCTCAAAATCGAATGTTTTCATCAGTTTCGGGCCACTTTTGTCACGCCCCAACTCGACCCCACCTACGATCAGTCAGGACGCAACGGAATTTCGGTAGTATAACGATAGTAATTAAGACACCGAGGCTCTAAACTAACCTGTCTAGAACATCATACATCAAACTCCATAAACAATCCCAACAATCATCTCCTCAATTAAGTTAACAACATACAACACATCCATATTACACAATAATCATTCTTCAACATTCCAATCATAGTTATACTCCTCCGTTCCAAATTAATACATAGGCTATACATACATTTCAAAATAGATTATACAAAACATTATTTTACAACAACTAAGATAATCTCATGGCAATGACTCCTGCACATAAGACTCATCCACATACGACACATTTTTCTCTTCAGGAGGCACATACCCGTAGTCAAAATTAGTAATACCTGCATGCATGCAATAATAGAGAGTGAGCTTATATAAAATAAGCCCAGTGAGGATCCGATAGATCTCGAGCAAGGTCTACTAAACTCCTTGGAATAATCCTTTGAGTCAGTAAACACACAATAACATCAATAATACTATCATCACATAACTATATGACCATTCAATAAAGGATACTCTCTCTAGTTGGTGTAGCTCCAAATGCCATCACGATGTCAACCATTCTTCTTGTAACTCCCCATTACTCACGCACCGGGGTACCCCCAATAACCTCGCCCTCCATGACACCTCCGTCATGCGAGTTGGAGGCAATCTCTGATAGTCATGCCGTTATCAACCCGACAGCCCGATGCTGCCCGAGAGGTGGCACACACATACCAGAGACCCAGCAATAATAATAAACATCAATCATTCACAGGAGGACAGTCTAGCAGAACTGTTTATCTCCCGACATCAATCATCAATCGATAATCATCAATCATCATCAATAAACATATTATCATCATCAATAATCATATTATCATCATAATAACTTCAATAAACAATTTAACAACAAATAACTAAGTTAGATGACAAAGTAGGCCATCCAACCGAACATGCATTAAACACACAATCAAACCCTAGTTTACCCATCAACAACTCACAATTCAATCACTCAAACCACACCCGATCAACTAAGGCTCAATTCAATAATTTAAAGAATGATAACCTAAACTTCAAATAATCATATCTTACATTCTACTAATCCAAACAACCCCAAATCAGTTTCAAACACTCACCTATTCGATCAACTACATTAGCCCTCTCGGAAACCAACCAAGACACCTCAAAATCAAGTCCAACAACCCTAAAACCTCAAGGCGCCTAGGCTGAAATTTCCGGATTTTCACCCAAACATCGTAATCGAAAATTCGGCATTATAACGGCATTACCACGTAATTAACAAACTTTTAGAAATCGACGGCAATCGATTCCAACCACAACAACTCAAAATAATCCTCAAAAAGCCATTCTATCAACTTTAAATACCCGAAAATAAATAATTTCGCTACAATGGCTCAAATCTCGTAGTAATACACATAAACGATCCCTAGCATGCATGGAGCAATAATCTAACATCAGATTAACATTCTAACGGTTCAAAATCCAGTTATGGGCAAAAACAAAAAAAATGAGTTTTGAGATACAGAATTTTTCTCTCACCTTTGATGTGTTTTGATGCAAGAAATGTGTAGAATGGATGCCAAACAAGTGAAATCAAGCTTTGAATCACTCAATTCGGCTTTGAAATGCAAAATCTATGAGAAAAATGCTTTGAAAATGCCTTCATCTTTCTCCTCCAAGGAGCCACGGTTTTGTGTGTGTTTTTGGTGGTGTTTTGCTTTGTTTTTAATGTGTCTTGATAATATATTAAGCAAAGGTCAAATAAATAAAAGAAAGTCAAAGTGGAAACTAATTATTTTTAGTGTTTTCTTGACTTTAAATGCATTTTCTTGATCACCAATATTCAAAACAATTATTCAACACCCAAGCTAGCTCAAGTAGGTTATTTTTAGGTGACAAGAAGTTTTACAATCAAACACTTTCACCCGAGTCGGCTTAAAACTCGATTTTCGTAAAAGTCGGTGTAAAAACCCTAATAAATTCTTAAGCCGATTTTAAAACCGTTTTAATCAAATACATGTCTATTAAAGTCCGTGGTCTAAGTCTCGAAGGGTTAAAAAGACTAGTTTCAAAATTTTAGCGGACGTGTTTCGAAAACACTATTCACTGAAAATCGACGATAAAATTTATGATCCCGTTTTTGATGAAAATTTCATGAATGCACATTTAGCACGTATTAGGAGTATTGACATCAAAATTATAACATTCTAGGTCATATAGCACATAAACAGGTCAAATGCACGCAAAACGAGATAAAACACGTAAATCGAGTTAAAGCAGAAAAGTGGGGTTTCACAACTTTTCTTCTTTTGCTCTGTTTTTCCATCACGTATCGTACGTCGTGAGCTGTTAAAAGGACGACAACCTTACTCGCGGGACATTAGAGGTCCCAACATTGCATCGATATCACGTCTTGCAAGGATGCTGCGTTGTTGAAGCGGATGGGTTGTCATTAAGCCCATTGGGCCTTTTGAATGGGCCATCTCTCTAGGCTGGGACTGTGAACCGTTAACACATAAAGGGATTGTGCCCTCAACTTGACGGGAGCGATCATACCAGCACTAATGCACCGGATCCCATCAGAACTCCGAAGTTAAGCGTGCTTGGGTGAGAGTAGTACTAGGATGGGTGACCCCCTTGGAAGTCCTCGTGTTGCACCCCCCTTTTTGAATTTTTTTTGCCCCGGTTAGGGTTGCCAAAATACTTTATCCACCACATTTCTATTATCGAATCCCACGGCACCTTGGGCAAGACAACTTCGCTTCACGTGAAGACTGGGCCCGCAAACCGAGGGCGTAGGGCTTGTGACAAGGTCTCCGCCGCTCCGGTGCCTATAACTTTTGATCCGTAACGAGTTACGCGGCGCACAGCATACCGTTGCGAAGCTCTCCGAGAGATCTACGAAGGGGGCAGCGAGCTAGCTTGCTGTGCCCTTTTTGGAGCTCAAAATCGAATGTTTTCATCAGTTTCGGGCCACTTTTCTTCTTTTGCTCTGTTTTTTCATTCCGTATCGTACGTCGTGAGCTGTTAAAAGGACGACAACCTTACCCGCGGGACATTAGAGGTCCCTACAATGCATCGATATCACGTCTTGCGAGGATGCTGCGTTGTTGAAGCGGATGGGTTGTCGTTAAGCCCATTTGGCCTTTTGAATGGGCCATCTCTCTACGCTGGGACTGTGAACCGTTAACACATAAAGGGATTGTGCCCTCAACTTGACGGGTGCCATCATACCAGCACTAATGCACCGGATCCCATTAGAACTCCGAAGTTAAGCGTGCTTGGGCGAGAGTATTACTAGGATGGGTGAGCCCCTTGGAAGTCCTCGTGTTGCACCCCTCTTTTTGAATTTTTTTTGCCCCGGTTAGGGTTTCCAAAATACTTTATCCACCACATTTCTATTATCGAATCCCACGGCACCTTGGGCAAGACAACTTCGCTTCACATGAAGGCTGGGTCCGCAAACCGAGGGCGTAGGGCTTGTGACAAGGTCTCCGCCGCTCCGGTGCCTATAACTTTTGATCCGTAACGAGTTACGCGGCGCACAGTATACCGTTGCGAAGCACTCCGAGAGCTCTACGACGGGGGCAGCGAGCCAGCATGCTGTGCCCTTTTTGGAACTCAAAATCGAATGTTTTCATCAGTTTCGGGCTACTTTTCTTCTTTTGCTCTGTTTTTCCGTCCCGTTTCGTACGTCGTGAGCTGTTAAAAGGACGAAAATCTTTCTCGGGGGACATTAGAGGACCCTACGTCTTGCAAGGATGCTGGGTTGTTGAAGCGGATGGGTTGTCGTTAACCCCATTGGGCCTTCTGAATGGGCCATCTCTCTAGGCTGGGACTGTGAAGCGTTTACACATAAAGGAATTGTGCCATCAACATGACGGGTGCGATCATACCAGCACTAATGCATAGGATCCCATCAGAACTTCGAAGTTAAGCGTGCTTGGGAGAGGGTAGTACAAGGATGGGTGACCCCCTAGGAAGTGCCCGTGTTGCACCCCCCTTTTCAATTTTTTTTTGCTCCTGTTACGGTTGCCAAAATACTTTATCCACCACATTTCTATTATTGAATCGCACGGCACCTTGGGCAAGACAACTTCGCTTCACGTGAAGGCTGGGCCCGCAAACCGAGGGCGTAGGGCTTGTGACAAGGTCTCCGCCGCTCCGGTGCCTATAACTTTTCATCCGTATGGAGTTACGCGGTGCACAGCATACCGTTGCGAAGCTCTCCGGGAGCTCTACGACGGGGGCAGCTAGCTAGCTCGCTCTGCCCTTTTTGGAGCCCAAAAATCAAACGTTTTCATCAGTTTCGGGCCACTTTTCTTCTTTTGCCCTATTTTTCTGTCCCATATCGAACGTCGTGAGCTGTTAAAACGACGACAACCTTACTTGCGAGACGTTAGAGGGCCCTACAATGCATCGATATCACGTCTTGCGAGGATGCTACGTTGTTGAAGCGGATGGGTTGTCGTTAAGCCCATTGGGCCTTCTAAATGGGCCATCTCTCTAGGCTAGGAATGTGAACCCTTAACACATAAACGGATTGTGCCCTCAACATGATGGGTGCGATCATACCACCACTAATGCACCGGATCCCATCAGAACTCCGAAGTTAAGCGTGCTTGGGCGAGGGTAGTACTAGGATGGGTGACCCCCTGGGAAGTTCTAGTGTTGCACCCCCCTTTTTGAATTTTTTTTGCCCCGGTTAGGGTTTCCAAAATACTTTATCCACCACATTTCTATTATCGAATCCCACGGCACCTTGGACAAGACAACTTCGCTTCACATGAAGGCTGGGCCCGCAAACCGAGAGCGTAGGGCTTGTGACAAGGTCTCCGCCGCTCCAGTGCCTATAACTTATGATCCGTATGGAGTTACGTGGCGCACAGCATACCGTTGCGAAGCTCTCCGAGAGCTCTACGACGGGGGCAGCTAGGCAGCTTGCTGTACCCTTTTTGGAGCTCAAAATCGAATGTTTTCACCAGTTTCGGGCCACTTTTCTTCTTTTGCTCTATTTTTTCGTTCTGTATTGTACGTCGTGAGCTGTTAAAAGGACAAAAAACCTTACCCGCGGGACATTAGAGGTCCCTACATTGCGTCGATATCACGTCTTGCGAGGATGCTGCGTTGTTGAAGCGGATGGGTTGTCGTTTAGCCCATTGGGCCTTTTGAATGGGCCATCTCTCTAGACTGGGACTGTGAACCTTTAACACATAAAGGAATTGTATCCTCAACATGACGGGTGCGATCATACCAGCACTAATGCACCGGATCCCATCAAAACTCCGAAGTTAAGCGTTCTTGGGCGAGAGTATTACTCGAATGGGTGACCCCCTGGGAAGTCCTCGTGTTGTACCCCCCTTTTCAATTTTTTTTGCTCTGGTTAGGGTTGCCAAAATACTTTATCCATCATATTTCTATTATCGAATCCCACGGCACCTTGGGCGAGACAACTTCCCTTCACGTGAAGGCTGGGCCCGCAAACCGAGGGCGTAGGGCTTGTGACAAGGTCTCCGTCACTCCGGTGCCCATAACTTTGGATCCGTAAGGAGTTACGCGGCGCACAGCTTACCGTTGCAAAGCTCTCCGAGAGCTCTACAACGGGGACAGCTAGCTAGCTTGCTATTCCCTTTTTGGAGCTCAAAATCGAATGTTTTCATTAGTTTGGGCCCATTTTTCTTCTTTTGTTCTGTTTTCCCGTCCCGTATCGTATGTCGTGAGCTGTTAAAAGGACGAAAACCTTACTCGCGGGACATTAGAGGTCCCTACATCGCGTCGATATCACGTCTTGCAAGGATGCAGCGTTGTTGACGCGGATGGGTTGTCATAAAGCCCATTGGGCCTTTTGAATGGGCCATCTCTCTAGGCTGGGAATGTGAACCGTTAACACATAAACGGATTGTGCCCTCAACATGATGGGTGCGATCATACCACCACTAATGCACCGGATCCCATCAGAACTCCGAAGTTAAGCGTTCTTGGGCGAGGGTAGTACTAGGATGGGTGACCCCTTGGGAAGTTCTAGTGTTGCACCCCCCTTTTCACTTTTTTTTGCTCCGGTTAGGGTAGCCAAGATACTTTGTCCACCACATTTCTATTATCGAATCCCACGGCACATTGGGCAACACAACTTCGCTTCACGTGAAGGCCGGGCCCGCAAACCGAGGGCGTAGGGCTTATGACAAGGTCTCCGCCGCTCCGGTGCCTATAACTTTTGATCCGTTTCGAGTTACGCGGCGCATAGCATACCGTTGCGAAGCTCTCTGAGAGCTCTACGACGGGTACAGCTAGCTAGCTCGTTGTGCCCTTTTTGGAGCTCAAAATCGAATGTTTTCATCAGTTTCGGGCCACTTTTCTACTTTTGCTCTGTTTTTCCGTCCCGTATCGTACGTCGTGAGCTGTTAAAAGGACGACAACCTTACTCGGGGGACATTAGAGGTCCCTACATTGCATTGATATCACGTCTTGCAAGGATGCTGCGTTGTTATAGCGGATGGGTTGTCGTAAAGCCCATTGGGCCTTTTGAATGGGCAATCTCTCTATGCTGGGACTGTGAACCGTTAACACATAAAGGGATTGTGCCCTCAACATGACGGCTGCGATCATACCAGCACTAATGCACCGGAACCCATCAGAATTCCGAAGTTAAGTGTGCTTCGGCGAGAGTAGTACTAGGATGGGTGACCCCCTGGGAAGTCCACGTGTTGCACCCCCCTTTTCAATTTTTTTTTGCTCCGTTTAGGGTTGCCAAAATAATTTATCCACCACATTTCTATTATCGAATCCCACGGCACCTTGGGCAAGACAACTTCGCTTCACGTGAAGGCTGGGGCCGCAAACCGAGGGCGTAGGGCTTGTGGCCAGGTCTCCGTCGCTCCGGTTCCCATTACTTTTGATCCGTTTGGAGTTACGCGGCGCACAGCATACCGTTGCGAAGCTCTCCGGGAGCTCTACGACGGGGACAGGTAGCTAGCTCGTTGTGCCATTTTTGGTGCTCAAAATCGAATGTTTTAATCAGTTTCGGGCCCCTTTTCTTCTTTTGCTCTGTTTTTCCATCCCGTATCGTACGTCGTGAGCAGTTAAAAGGACGACAACCTTCCTCGGGGGACATTAGAGGACCCTACATTGCATCGATATCACGTCTTGCGAGGATGCTGCGTTGTTATAGCGGATGGGTTGTCGTAAAGCCCATTGGGCCTTTTGAATGGGCCATCTCTTTATGCTGGGACTGTGAACCGTTAACACATAAAGGGATTGTGCCCTCAACATGACGGGTGCGATCATACCAGCACTAATGCACCGGAACCCATCAGAACACCGAAGTTAAGCGTGCTTGGGCGAGGGTAGTACTAGGATGGGTGACCCCCCGGGAAGTCCTTGTGTTGCACCCCCCTTTTCAATTTTTTTTGCTCCGGTTAGGGTTGCCAAAATACTTTATCCACCATATTTCTATTATATCGAATTCCACGGCACCTTGGGCAAGACAACTTCGCTTCACGTGAAGGCTCGGCCCGCAAACCGAGGGCGTAGGGCTTGTGACAAGGTCTCCGCCGCTCCGGTACCTATAACTTTTGATCCGTTTGGAGTTACGCGGCGCACAGCATACCGTTGTGAAGCTCTCCGGGAGCTCTACGACGGGGGCAGAAGCTAGCTCGATGTGCCCTTTTTGGAGCCCAAAATCGAATGTTTTCATCAGTTTCAGCCCACTTTCCTTCCTTTGCTCTGTTTATCCATCCCGGATCGTACGTCGTGAGCTGTTAAAATGACGACAACCTTACTCGCGGGATATTAGAGGTCCTTACATTGCATCGATATCACGTCTTGCAAGGATGCTGTGTTGTTGAAGCGGATTGGTTGTCGTTAAGCCCATTGGGCCTTTTTGAATGGGCCATCTTTCTAGGCTGGGACTGTGAACCGTTAACACATAAAGGGATTGTGCCCTCAACTTGACGGGTGCGATCCTACCGATACAAATGCACCGGATCCCATTAGAACTCCGAAGTTAAGCGTGCTTGGGCGAGATTAGTACTAGGATGGGTGACCCCCTTGGAAGTCCTCTTGTTGCACCCCCCTTTTCAATTTTTTTTGCCTCGGTTAGGGTTGCCAAAATACTTTATCCACCACATTTCTATTATCGAATCCCACGGCACCTTAGGCAAGACAACTTCGCTTCACGTGAAGGCTGGGCAAGCAAACCGAGGGCGTAGGGCTTGTGACAAGGTCTCCGCCGCTCCGGTGCCTATAACTTTTGATCTGTACGGAGTTACGCGGCGCACAGCATACCGTTGCGAAGCTCTCTGGGAGCTCTACGATGGGGGAAGCAAGCTAGCGCGATGTGCCCTTTTTGGAGCTCAAAATCGAATGTTTTCATCAGTTTCGGGCCACTTTTCTTCTTTTGCTCTGTTTTTCTGTCCTGTATCGTACGTCGTGAGATATTAAAAGGACGACAACCTTACTCGCTGGACATTAGAGGTCCCTACATTGCATCGATATCACGTCTTGCAAGGATGCTGCGTTGTTGAAGCGGACGGGTTGTCGTTAAGCCCATTGGGCCTTTTGAATGGGCCATCTCTCTAGGCTGGGACTGTGAACCGTTAACACATAAAGGGATTGTGCCCTCAACATGATGGGTGCGATCATACCAGCACTCATGCACCGGAACCCATCAGAACTCCGAAGTTAAGCGTGCTTGGGCGAGGGCAGTACTAGGATGGGTGACCCCCTGGGAAGTCCCCGTGCTGCACCCCCCTTTTTAATTTTTTTTTCTTCGGTTAGGGTTGCCAAAATACTTTAACCACCACATTTATATTATCGAATCCCACGGCACCTTGGGCAAGACAACTTCGCTTCACGTGAAGGCTGGGCCCGCAAATTGAGGGCGTAGGGCTTGTGACAAGGTCTCCGCCGCTCCGGTGCCTATAACATTTGATCCGTAAGGAGTTACACGGCGCACAGGATACCGTTGCGAAGCTCTCCGAGAGCTCTACGACGGGGGCAGCTAGCTAGCTTGTTGTGCCCTTTTTGGAGCTCAAAATCGAATGATTTCATCATTTTCGGGCCACTTTTCTTCTTTTGCTCTATTTTTCCATCCCATATCGTACGTCGCGAGCTGTTAAAAGGACGACAACCTTACTCGCTGGCAATTAGAGGTCCCTACATTGCATCGATATCACGTCTTGCATGGATGCTGCGTTGTTGAAGCGGATGAGTTGTCGTTAAGCCCATTGGGCCTATTGAATGGGCCATCTCTCTAGGCTGGGACTGTGAACCGTTAACACATAGAGGGATTGTGCCCTCAACATGACGGGTGCGATCATACCAGCACTAATACACCGGAACCCATCAGAACTCCGAAGTTAAGCGTGCTTGGGCGAGGGTAGTACTAGGATGGGTGACCCCCTTGGAAGTCCTCGTGTTGCACCCCGCTTTTCAATTTTTTTTTCTCCGGTTAGGGTTGCCAAAATACTTTATCCACCACATTTCTATTATCGAATCCCACGGCACCATGGGCAAGACAACTTCGCTTCATGTGAAGGCTGGGCCAGCAAACCGAGGGCGTGGGGGTTGTGACAAGGTCTCTGCCACTCCGGTGCCTATAACTTTTGATCCGTATGGAGTTACGCGGCGCACAGAATACCGTTGCGAAGCTCTCCGGGAGCTCTACGACGGTGGCAGCTAGCTAGCACGCTGTGCCCTTTTTGGAGCTCAAAATCGAATGTTTTCATCAATTTCGGGCCACTTTTCTTCTTTTGATCTGTTTTTCTGTCCCGTATCGTACGTCGTGAGCTGTTAAAAGGATGACAACCTTACTCGCGGGACATTAGAGGTCCCTACATTGCGTCGATATCACGTCTTGCGAGGATGCTGCGTTGTTGAAGCGGATGGGTTGTCGTTAAACCGATTGGCCTTTTAAATGGGCCATCTCTCTAGGCTGGGACTGTGAACCGTTAACACATAAAGGAATTGTACCCTCAACATGACGGGTCCGATCATACCAGCACTAATGCACTGGATCCCATCAGAACTCCGATGTTAAGCGTGCTTGGGCGAGAGTATCACTAGGATGGGTGACCCCCTGGGAAGTTCTCGTGTTGTACCCCCCTTTTCATTTTTTCTTGCTCCGGTTAGGGTTGCCAAAATACTTTATCCACCACATTTCTATTATCGAATCCCTCGGCATGTAGGACGAGACAAGTTCGCTTCACGTGAAGGCTGGGCCCGCAAACCGAGGGCGTAGGGCTTGTGACAGGGTCTCCGTCGCTCCGGTGCCCATAACTTTTGATCCGTATGGAGTTACGCGACGCACAGCATACCGTTACGAAGCTCTCTGAGAGCTCAACGACGGGGGCAGCTAGCTAGCTCACTGTGCCCTTTTTGGAGCTCAAAATCGAATGTTTTCTTCAGTTTCGGGACACTTTTCTTCTTTTGCTCTGTTTTTCCGTCCCGTATCGTACGTCGTGAGCTGTTAAAAGGAAGACAACCTTACTCGCGGGACATTAGAGGTCCCTACATTGCATCGATATCACGTCTTGCAAGGATGCTGGTTTGTTGAAGCGGATGGGTTGTCGTTAAGCCGATTGGGCCTTTTGAATGGGCCATCTCTCTAGGCTGGGACTGTGAACCGTTAACACATAAATGGATTGTGCCCTCAACTTGACGGGTATGATCATACCTGCACTAATTCACCGGATCCCATCGGAACTCCGAAGTTAAACGTGCTTGGGCGAGATTAGTACTAGGATGGGTGACCCCCTTGGAAGTCCTCGTGTTGCACCCCCCTTTTCAATTTTTTTTTTCTCCGGTTAGGGTTGCCAAAATACTTTATCCACCACATTTCTATTATCGAATCCCACGGCACCTTGGGCAAGACAACTTCGCTTCACATGAAGGTTGGGCCCGCAAACCGAGGACGTAGGGCTTGTGACAAGGTCTCCGCCGCTCCGGTGCCCATAACTTTTGATCCGTAAGGAGTTACGCGACGCACAGCATACCGTTGCGAAGCTCTCCGAGAGCTCTACGACGGGGGCAGCTAGCTAGCTTGCTTTGCCCTTTTTGGAGCTCAAAATCGAATGTTTTCATCAGTTTCGGGCCACTTTTCTTCTTTTGCTCTGTTTTTTTGTCCCGTATCGTACGTCGTGAGCTGTTAAAAGGATGAAAACCTTACTCGTGGGACATTAGAGGTCCCTACGTCTTGCAAGGATGCTGCGTTGTTGAAGCGGATGGGTTGTCGTAAAGCCCATTGGGCCTTTTGAATGGGCCATCTCTCTAGGCTGGGACTGTGAACCGTTCACATAAAGGGATTGTGCCCTCAACATGACCGGTGCAATCATACCAGCACTAATGCACCGGAACCCATCAGAACTCTGAAGTTAAGCGTGCTTGGGCGAGGGTAGTACTAGGATGGGTGACCCCCTGGGAAGTTCTCTTGTTGCACCCCCTTTTCAATTTTTTTTGCTCTGGTTAGGGTTTCCAAAATACTTTATCCACCACATTTCTATTATCGAATCCCACGGCACCTTGGGCAAGACAACTTCGCTTCACGTAGAAGCCGGGCCCGCAAATTGAGGGCGTAGGGCTTGTGACAAGGTCTCCGCCGCTCCGGTGCCTATAACTTTTGATCCGTAAGTAGTTACGCGGCGCACAGCATACCGTTGCGAAGCTCTCCGACAGCTCTACGACGGGGGAAGCTAGCTAGCTTGCTATGCCCTTTTTGGAGCTCAAAATTGAATGTTTTCATCAGTTTCGGGCCATTTTTCTACTTTTGCTCTGTTTTTCCGTCCCGTATCATACGTCGTGAGCTGTTAAAAGGACGACAACCTTACCCTCGGGACATTAGAGGTCCCTACATTGCGTCGATATCATGTCTTGCGAGGATGCTGCATTGTTGAAGCGGATGGGTTGTCGTTTAGCCCATTGGGCCTTTTGAATGGGCCATCTCTCTAGGCTGGGACTGTGAACCGTTAACACATAAAGGAATTGTACCCTCAACATGACGGGTGCGATCATACCAGCACTAATTCAACGGAACCCATCAGAACTCCGAAGTTAAGCGTGCTTGGGTGAGGGTAGTACTAGGATGGGTGACCCCCTGGGAAGTTCTCTTGTTGCACCCCCCTTTTCAATTTTTTTTGCTCCGGTTAGGGTTGCCAAAATACTTTAACCACCACATTTCTACTATCGAATCCCACGGCACCTTGGGCAAGACAACTTCGCTTCACGTGAAGGCTGGGCCCGCAAACTGAGGGCGTAGGGCTTGTGACAAGGTCTCCGCCGCTCCGGTGCCTATAACTTTTGATCCGTAAGTTGTTACACAGCGCACAGCATACCGTTACGAAGCTCTCCGAGAGCTCTACGACGGGTGCAGCTAGCTAGCTCGCTGTGCCCTTTTTGGAGCTCAAAATCGAATGTTTTCATCAGTTTCGGGCCACTTTTCTTCTTTTGCTCTATTTTTTCGTTCCGTATCGTACGTCGTGAGCTGTTAAAAGGACGACAACCTTACTCGCGGGACATTAGAGGTCCCTACATTGCATCGATATCACGTCTTGCAAGGATGCTGCGTTGTTGAAGCGGATGGGTTGTCGTTTAGCCCATTGGGCCTTTTTTTTTGGGCCATCTCTCTAGGCTGGGACTGTGAACCGTTAACACATAAAGGGATTGTGCCCTCAACTTGACGGGTGCGATCATACCAGCACTAATGCACCGGATCCCATCAGAACTCCGAAGTTAAGCGTGCTTGGGCGAGGGTAGTACTAGGATGGGTGACCCCCTGGGAAGTCCTCGTGTTGCACCCCCCTTTTCAATTTTTTTTGCTCCGTTTAGGGTTGCCAAAATACATTATCCACCACATTTCTGTTATTGAATCTCAAGGCACCTTGGGCAAGACAACTTCGCTTCACGTGAAGGCTGGGCCGGCAAACCGAGGGCGGAGGGCGTGTGACAAGGTCTCCGCCGCTCCGGTGCCTATAACTTTTGATCCGTAAGTTGTTACACAGCGCACAGCATACCGTTCCGAAGATCTGTGAGAGCTGTACGACGGGGCTAGCTAGCTCGCACGCTGTGCCCTTTTTGCACCTCAAAATCGAATGTTTTGATCAGTTTCGGGCTACTTTTCTTCTTTTGATCTGTTTTCCCGTCCCGTATCGTACGTCGTGAGCTGTTAAAAGGACGACAACCTTACTCGCGGGACATTAGAGGTCCCTACATCGCATTGATATCACGTCTTGCAAGGATGCTGCGTTGTTGAAGCGGATGGGTTGTCGTTAAGCCTATTGGGCCTTTTGAATGGGCCATCTCTCTAGGCTGGGACAGTGAACCGTTAACACATAAAGGGATTGTGCCCTCAACTTGACGGGTGCGATCATACCAGCACTAATGCACCGGAACCCATCAGAACTCCGAAGTTAAGCGTGCTTGGGCGAGGATAGTACTAGGATGGGTGACCCCCTTAGAAGTCCTCGTGTTGCACCCCCCTTTTCAATTTTTTTTGCTCCAGTTACAGTTGCCAAAATACTTTATCCACCACATTTCTATTATCGAATCCCGCCGCACCTTGGGCAAGACAACTTCGCTTCACGTGAAGGGTGTGCCAGTAAACCGAGGGCGTAGGGCTTGTGACAAGGTCTCCGCCTCTCCGGTGCCTATAACTTTTGATCCGTATGGAGTTACGCGGCGCACAGCATACCGTTGGGAAGCTCTCCGGGAGCTCTACGACGGGGGCAGCTAGCTAGCTCGCTGTGCCCTTTTTGGAGCTCAAAATCGAATGTTTTCATCAGTTTCGGGCCACTTTTTTCTTCTTTTACTATGTTTTTTCGTTCAGTATCGTACGTCGTGAGATGTTAAAAGGACGACAACCTTACCCGCGGGACATTAGAGGTCCCTACATTGTCTCGATCTCACGTCTTGCGAGGATGCTGCGTTGGTGAAGCGGATGGGTTGTCGTTTCGCCCATTGGGCCTTTTGAATGGGCCGTCTCTCTAGGCTGGGACTGTGAACCGTTAACACATAAAGGAATTGTACCCTCAACATGACGGGTAAGATCATACCAGAACTAATGCACCGGATCCCGTCAGAACTCCGAAGTTAAGCGTGCTTGGGCGAGAGTAATACTAGGATGGGTGACCCCCTGGGAAGTCCTCGTGTTGTACCCTCATTTTCAATTTTTTTTGCTCCGGTTAGGGTTGTCAAAATACTTTATCCACCACATTTCTATTATCGAATCCCACGGCACCTTGGGCAAGACAACTTCGCTTCACGTGAAGGCTGGGCCCACAAACCGAGGGCGTAGGGCTTGTGACCAGGTCTCCGTTGCTCCAGTGCCCATAACTTTTGATCCGTATGGAGTTACGCGGCGCACAGCATACCGTTGCGAAGCTCTCTGGGAGCTCTACGACGGGGGTAGCTAGCTAGCTTGCTGTGCCCTTTTTGGAGCTCAAAATAGAATGTTTTCATCAGTTTCGGGCCAATTTTCTTCTTTTGCTCTGTTTTTCCGTCCCGTATCGTACGTCGTGAGCAGTTAAAAGGACGACAACCTTACTGGGGGGACATTAGAGGTCCTACATTGCATCAATATCACGTCTTGCAAGGATGCTGCGTTGTTGAAGCAGATGGGTTGTCGTTAAGCCCATTGGGACTTTTGAATGGGCCATCTCTCAAGGCTGGGACTGTGAACCGTTAACACATAAAGGGATTGTGCCCTCAACTTGATGGGTGCGATCATACCAGCACTAATGAACAGAATCCCATCAGAACTCCAAAGTTAAGCGTGCTATGGCGAGAGTAGTACTAGGATGGGTGACCCCCTATGAAGTCCTCGTGTTGCACCCCACTTTTCAATTCTTTTTTGCCCCGGTTAGGGTTGCCAAAATACTTTATCCACCACATTTCTGTTACCGAATCCCACGGCACCTTGGGCAAGACAACTTCACTTCACGTAGAAGCTAGGCCCGCAAACCGAGGGCGTAGGGCTTGTGACAAGGTCTCCGTCGCTCCGGTGCCCATAACTTTTGTTTCGTAAGGAGTTACGCGGCGCACGGCATACCGTTGCAAAGCTCTCCGAGAGCTCTACGATGGGGGCAGCGAGCCAGCTTGCTGTTCCCTTTTTGGAGCTCAAAATCGAATGTTTTTATCAGTTTCGGGCCACTTTTCTACTTTTGCTCTGTTTTTTCGTCCCGTATCGTACGTCGTGAGCTATTAAAAGGACGACAACCTTACTCGCGGGACATTAGAGGTCCCTACATTGCGTCGATATCACATCTTGCGAGGATGCTGCGTTGTTGAAGCGGATGGGTTGTCGTTTAGCCCATTAGGCCTTTTGAATGGGCCATCTCTCTAGGCTGGGACTGTGAACCGTTACACATAAAGGAACCGTCACCTCAATATGCCCGGCGCGACCACACCAGCACCAATTCACCGGACCCCATCAGAACTCCGAAGTTAAGCGTGCTTGGGCGAGAGTATTACTAGGATGGGTGACCCCCTGGGAAGTTCTCGTGTTGCAACCCCCTTTTCAATTTTTTTGCTCCGGTTAGGGTTGCCAAAATACTTTATCCACCATATTTCTATTATCAAATCCCACGGCACCTTGGGCAAGGCAACTTCCCTTCACGTGGAGGCTGGTCTCGCAAACCGAGGGCGTAGGGCTTGTGACAAGGTCTCCGCCGCTCCGGTGCCTATAACTTTTGATTCGTATGGAGTTACGCGGCGCACAGCATACCGTTGCGAAGCTCTCCAAGAGCTCTACGACGGGGGCAGCTAGCTAGCTTGCTGTGCCCTTTTTGGAGTTCAAAATCTAATGTTTTCATCAGTTTCAGGCTACTTTTCTTCTTTTGCTCTGTTTTGCCGTCCCGTATCGTACGTCATCAGTTGTTAAAAGGACGACAACCTTACTCGCGGGACATTAGAGGTCCCTACATTGCGTCGATATCACCTCTTGCGAGGATGCTGCATTGTTGAAGCGGATGGGTTGTCGTTAAGCCCAATTGGCCTTTTGAATGGGCCATCTCTCTAGGCTGGGACTCTGAACCGTTAACACATAAAGGAATTATGCCCTCAACATGATGGGTGCGATCATACCAGCACTAATGCACCGGATCCCATCAGAACTCCGAAGTTAAGCGTGCTTGGGTGAGATTAGTACTAGGATGGGTGACCCCTTGTGAAGTCCTCGTGTTGCACCCCCCTTTTCAATTTTTTTTGCTCCGGTTAGGGTAGCCAAAATACTTTATCCACCATATTTCTATTATCGAATCCCACGGCACCTTGGGCAAGACAAATTCGCTTCACGTGAAGGCTGGGCCCGCAAACCGAGGGCGTAGGGCTAGTGACAAGGTCTCCGCCGCTCCGGTGCCTTTAACTTTTGATTCGTATGGAGTTACGCGGCGCACAACATACCGTTGCGAAGCTCTCCGAGAGCTCTACGACGGGGGCAGCTAGCTAGCTCGCTGTGCCCTTTTTGGAGTTCAAAATCGAATGTTTTCATCAGTTTCGGGCCACTTTTCTTCTTTTGCTCTGTTTTTCCGTCCCGTATCGTACGTCGTCAGCTGTTAAAAGGACGACAACCTTACTCGCGGGACATTAGAGGTCCCTACATTGCGTCGATATCACGTCTTGCGAGGATGCTACGTTGTTGAAGCGGATGGGTTGTCGTTAAGCCCATTGGGCCTTTTGAATGGGCCATCTCTCTAGGCTGGGACTATGACCCGTTAACACATAAAAGGGATTGTGCCCTCAACATGACGGGTGCGATCATACCAGCACTAATGCACCGGATCCCATTAGAACTTCGAAGTTAAGCGTGCTTGGGCGAGGGTAGTACTAGGATGGGTGACCCCATGGGAAGTCCTCATGTTGCACCCCCCTTTTCAATTTTTTTTGCTCCGGTTATGGTTGCCAAAATACTTTATCCACCACATTTCTATTATCGAATCCCACGGCACCATGGGCGAGACAACTTCGCTTCACGTGAAGGCTGGGCCCGCAAATCGAGGATGTAGGGCTTGTGACAAGGTCTCCGTGGCTCCGGTGTCCATAACTTTTGATCCATAAGAATTTACGCGGCGCACAGCATACCATTGAAAAGCTCTTTGAGAGCTCTACGACGGGGGTAGTGAGCCAGTTCGCTGTGCCCTTTTTGGTGCTCAAAATCGAATGTTTTCATCAGTTTCGGGCCACTTTTCTTCTTTTGCTCTGTTTTTTCGTCCCGTATCGTACGTCGTGAGCGGTTAAAAGGACTACAACCTTACTCGCGGGACATTAGAGGTCCCCACATTGCGTCGATATCACGTCTTGCGAGGATGCTGCGTTGTTGAAGCGGATGGGTTGTCGTTAAGCCCATTGGGCCTTTTGAATGGGCCATCTCTCTAGGCAGGGACTGTGAACCGTTAACACATAAAGGGATTGTGCCCTCAACATGACGGGTGCGATCATACCAGCACTATTGCACCGGATCCCATCAGAACTCCGAAGTTAAGCGTGCTTGGCCGAGGGTAGTACTAGGATGGGTGACCCCCTGTGAAGTCCTCGTGTTGCACCCCCCTTTTCAATTTTTGTTGCTCCGGTTAGGGTTGCCAAAATACTTTATCCACCACATTTCTATTATCGAATCCCACGGCACCTTGGGCACGACAACTTCGCTTCACGTGAAGGCTGGGCCCGCAAATCGAGGGCGTAGGGCTTGTGACAAGGTCTCCGCTGCTCCGGTGCCTATAACTTTTGATCGGTAAGGAGTTACGCGGCGCACAGCATACCGTTGCAAAGCTCTCTAAGAGCTCTACGACGGGGGCAGCTAGCTTGCTCGCTATGCCCTTTTTGGAGCTCAAAATCGAATGTTTTCATCAGTTTCGGGCCACTTTTCTTCTTTTGCTCTGTTTTTTCGTCCCGTATCGTACGTCGTCATCTGTTAAAAGGAAGACAACCTTACTCGCTGGACATTAGAGGTCCCTACATTGCGTCGATATCATGTCTTGCGAGGATGCTGCGTTGTTGAAGCGGATGGGTTGTCGTTAAGCCCATTGGGCCTTTTGAATGCGCCATCTCTCTAGTCTGGGACTATAAACCGTTAACACATAAAGGGATTGTGCCCTCAACATGACGGGTGCGATCATACCAGCACTAATGCACCGGATCCCATCAAAACTCCGAAGTTAAGCGTGCTTGGGCGATGGTAGTACTTGGATGGGTGACCCCCTGGGAAGTCATCGTGTTGCACCCCCCTTTTCAATTTTTTTTTCTCCGGTTAGGGTTGCTGAAATACTTTAACCACCTCATTTCTATTATCGAATCCCACGGCACCTTGGGCAAGACAACTTCGCTTCACGTGAAGGCTGGGACCGCAAACCTAGGTCGTAGGGCTTGTGACAAGGTCTCCGCCGCTCCGGTGCCTATAACTTATGATCCGTAAGGAGTTACGCGGTGCACAGCATACCGTTGTGAAGCTCTCCGAGAGCTCTACGACAAGGGCAGCTAGCTAGCTCGTTGTGCCCTTTTTGGAGCTCAAAATCGAATGTTTTCATCAGTTTCGGGCCACTTTTCGTGTTTTGCTCTATTTTTCCGTCCCGTATCGTACATCATGAGCTGTTAAAAGGATGAAAACCTTACTCGCGGGATATTAGAGGTCCCTACATTGCGTCGATATCACGTCTTGCGAGGATGCTGCGTTGTTGAAGCGGATGGGTTGTCGTTAAGCCCATTGGGCCTTTTGAATGGGCCATCTCTCTAGGCTGGGACTATGACCCGTTAACACATAAAAGGGATTGTGCCATCAACATGACAGGTGCGATCATACCAGCACTAATGCACCGGATCCCATCAGAACTTCGAAGTTAAGCATGCTTGGGCGAGGGTAGTACTAGGATGGGTAACCCCCTGGGAAGTCCTCATGTTGCACCCCCCCTTTTCAATTTTTTTTGCTCCGGTCATGGTTGCCAAAATACTTTATCCACCACATTTCTATTATCGAATCCCACGGCACCATGGGCGAGACAACTTCGCTTCACGTGAAGGCTGGGCCCGCAAACCGAGGACGTAGGGCTTGTGACATGGTCTCCATCGCTCCGGTGTCCATAACTTTTGATCCATAAGAAGTTACGCGGCGCACAGCATACCATTGCAAAGCTCTCGGAGAGCTCTACGACGGGGGTAGCGAGCCAGCTCGCTGTGCCCTTTTTGGTGCTCAAAATCGAATGTTTTCATCAGTTTCGGGCCACTTTTCTTCTTTTGCTCTGTTTTTTCGTCCCGTATCGTACGTCGTGAGCGGTTAAAAGGACTACAACCTTACTCGCGGGACATTAGAGGTCCCCACATTGCGTCGATATCACGTCTTGCGAGGATGCTGCGTTGTTGAAGCGGATGGGTTGTCGTTAAGCCCATTGGGCCTTTTGAATGGGCCATCTCTCTAGGCTGGGACTGTGAACCGTTAACACATAAAGGGATTGTGCCCTCAACCTGACGGGTGCGATCATACCAGCACTATTGCACCGGATCCCATCAGAACTCCGAAGTTAAGCGTGCTTGGCCGAGGGTAGTATTAGGATGGGTGACCCCCTGTGAAGTCCTCGTGTTGCACCCCCCTTTTCAATTTTTTTTGCTCCGGTTAGGGTTGCCAAAATACTTTAGCCACCACATTTCTATTATCGAATCCCACGGCACCTTGGGCTAGACAACTTCGCTTCACGTGAAGGCTGGGCCCGCAATCCAAGGGCGTTTGGCTTGTGACCAGGTCTCCGTCGCTCTAGTGCCCATAACTTTTGATCCATAAGGAGTTACGCGGCACACAGCATACCGTTGCAAAGCTTTCCAAGAGCTCTACGATGGGGGTAGCTAGTTAGCTCGCTTTGCCCTTTTTGGAGCTCAAAATCGAATGTTTTCATCAGTTTCGGGCTACTTTTCTTCTTTTGCTCTGTTTTTCGGTCCTGGATCGTACGTCGTCAGCTGTTAAAAGGACGACAACCTTACTCGCGGGAAATTAGAGGTCCCTACATTGCGTCGATATCACGGCTTGCGAGGATGCTGCGTTGTTGAAGCGGATGGGTTGTCGTTAAGCCTATTGTGCCTTTTGAATGGGCCATCTCTCTAGGCTGGGACTGCGAACCATTAACACATAAATGAATTATGCCCTCAACGTGATTGGAGCGATCATACCAGAACTAATGCAACGGAACCCATCAGGACTCCGAAGTTAAGTGTGCTTGGCCGAGATTAGTACTAGGATGGGTGACCTCCTGTGAAGTCCTCATGTTGCACCCTCATTTTCAATTTTTTTTTGCTCGGTTTAGGGTTGCCAAACTCCTTTATCCACCACATTTCTATTATCGTACCCCACGGCACCTTGGGCAAGACAACTTCGCTTCACGTGAAGGCTGGGCCCGCAAACCAAGGGCGTAGGGCTTGGGGCAAGGTCTCCGCCGCTCCGGTGCGTATAACTTTTGATCCGTATGTAGTTACGCGGCGCACAGCATACCGTTGCGAAGCTCTCTGAAAGCTCTACGACGGTGGTAGCTAGCTAGCTCGCTGTGACCTTTTTGGAGCTCAAAATTGAATGTTTTCATCAGTTTCGGGCCAGTTTCTTCTTTTGCTCTGTTTTTTTGTCCCGTATCGTAGGTCGTGAGCTGTTAAAAGGACGACAACCTTACTCGCGGGACATTAGAGGTCCCTACATTGCATCGATATCACGTCTTGCGATGATGCTGCGTTGTTGAAGCGGATGGGTTGTCGTTAAGCCCATTGGGCCTTTTCAATGCGCTATCTCTCTAGTCTGGGACTATGAACCGTTAACACATAAAGGGATTGTGCCCTCAACATGACGGGTGCGATCATACCAGCACTAATGCACCGGATCCCATCAAAACTTCGAAGTTAAGCGTGCTTGGGCGATGCTTGTACTTGGATGGGTGACCCCCTGGGAAGTCTTCGTGTTACACCCCCCTTTTCAATTTTTTTTGCTCCTGTTAGGGTTGCCGAAATACTTTAACCACCTCATTTCTATTATCAAATCCCACAGCACCTTGGGCAAGACAACTTCGCTTCACGTGAAGGTTGGGCCCGCAAACCAAGGGCGTAGGGCTTGTGACAAGGTCTCTGCCGCTCCGGTGCCTATAACTTTAGATCCGTAAGGAGTTACGCGGCGCACAGCATACCGTTGTGAAGCACTCCGAGAGCTCTACGACGAGGGCAGCTAGCTAGCTCGTTTTGCCCTTTTTGGAGCTCAAAATCGAATGTTTTCATCAGTTTCAGGCCACTTTTCTTCTTTTGCTCTATTTTTCCGTCCTGTATCGTACGTCATGAGTTGTTAAAAGGACGACAACCTTACTCGCGGGATATTAGAGGTCCCTACATTGCGTCGATATCACGTCTTGCGAGGATGCTGCGTTGTTGAAGCAGATGGGTTGTCGTTAAGTCCATTGGGCCTTTTGAATGGGCCATCTCTCTAGGCTGGGACTATGACCCGTTAACACATAAAAGGGATTGTGCCCTCAACATGACGGGTGCGATCATACCAGCACTAATGCACCGGATCCCATCAGAACTCCGAAGTTAAGCGTGCTTGGCCGACTGTAGTACTAGGATGGGTGACCCCCTGGGAAGTCCTCATGTTGCACCCCCCTTTTCGATTTTTTTTGCTCCGGTCATGGTTGCCAAAATACTTTATCCACCATATTTCTATTATCGAATCCCACGGCACCATGGGCGAGACAACTTCGCTTCACGTGAAGGCTGGGCCCGCATACCGAGGGCGTAGGGCTTGTGACAAGGTCTCCGCCGCTCTGGTGCCAATAACTTTTGATCCGTATGGAGTTACGCGGCGCACAGCATGCCGTTGCGAAGCTCTCCGAGAGCTCTACGACGGGGGCAGCTAGCTTGCTCGCTGTGCCATTTTTGGAGCTCAAAATCGAATGTTTTCATCAGTTTCGTGCTAGTTTCTTCTTTTGCTCTGTTTTTTTGTCCCGTATCGTACGTCGTGAGCTGTTAAAAGGACGACAACCTTACTTGCGGTACATTAGAGGTCCCTACAAGGCGTCGATATCACGTCTTGCAAGGATGCTACGTTGTTGAAGCGGATGGGTTGTTGTTTAGCCCATTGGGCCTTTTGAATGGGCCATCTCTCTAGTCTAGGACTATGAACCGTTAACACATAAAGGGATTGTGCCCTCAACAAGACGGGTGTGATCATACCAGCACTAATGCACCGGATCCCATCAAAACTCCGAAGTTAAGCGTGCTTGAGCGAGGGTAGTACTTGGATGGGTGGCCCCCTGGGAAGTCCTCGTGTTGCACCCCCCTTTTCAATTTTTTTTTCTCCGGTTAGGGTTGCCGAAATACTTTATCCACCACATTTCTATTATCGAATCCCACGGCACCTTGGTTAAGACAAATTCGCTTCACGTGAAGGCTGGGCCCGCAAACCGAGGTCGCAGGGCTTGTGACAAGGTCTCTGCCGCTCCGGTGCCTATAACTTTTAATCCGTAAAGAGTTACGCGGCGCACAACATACCGTTGTCAAGCTCCCCGAGAGCTCTTCGCCGAGGGCAGCTAGCTAGCTTGTTGTGCCCTTTTTGGAGCTCAAAATCGAATGTTTTCATCAGTTTCGGCCCACTTTTCTTCTTTTGCTTTGTTTTTCCGTCCCGTATCGTACGTCATGAGCTATTAAAAGGAAGACAACAATACTCGCGGGATATTAGAAGGCCTTACATTGCGTCGAGATCACGTCTTGCGAGGATGCTGCGTTGTTGAAGCAGATGGGTTGTCGTTAAGCCCATTGGGCCTTTTGAATGGGCCATCTCTCTAGGCTGGGACTATGACCCGTTAACACATAAAAAGGATTGTGCCCTCAACATAACGGGTGCGATCATATCAGCACTAATGCACCGGATCCCATCAGAACTCCGAAGTTAAGCGTGCTTGGGCGAGGGTAGTACTAGGATGAGTGACCCCCTGGGAAGTCCTCATGTTGCACCCCCCTTTTCAATTTTTTTTGCTCCGGTCAAGGTTGCCAAAATACTTTATCCACCACATTTCTATTATCGAATCCCACGGCAACTTGGGCGAGACAGCTTCGCTTCACGTGAAGGCTGGGCCCGCAAACCGAGGGCGTAGGGCTTGTGACGAGGTCTCCATCGCTCCGGTGCCCATAACTTTTGATCCGTAATGAGTTACGCGGCGCACAGCATACCGTTGCAAAGATCTCCGAGAGCTCTACGATGAGGGTAGCTAGCTAGCTCGTTGTGCCATTTTTGGAGCTCAAAATCGAATGTTTCCATCAGTTTCGGGCCAGTTTCTTCTTTTGCTCTGTTTTTTCGTCCCGTATCGTAGGTCGTGAGCTGTTAAAAGGACGACAACCTTACTCGCGGGACATTAGAGGTCCCTATATTGCGTCGATATCACGTCTTGCGAGGATGCTGCATTGTTGGAGCGGATGGGTTGTCGTTAACCCCATTGGGCCTTTTGACTGGCCCATCCCTCTAGGCTGGGACTGTGAATCGTTAACACATAAAGGAATTGTGCCCTCAACATGACGGGTGCGATCATACCAGCACTAATGCACCGGATCCCATCAGAACTCCGTAGTTAAGCGTGCTTGGGCGAGATTAGTACTAGGATGGGTGACCCCCAGTGAAGTCCTCGTGTTGCACCCCCCTTTTCAATTTTTTTTGCTCCAGTTAGGGTTGCCAAAATAATTAATCCACCACATTTCTATTATCGAATCCCACGGCACCTTGGGCAAGACAACTTCGCTTCACGTGAAGGCTGGGCCCGCAAACCGAGGGCGTAGGGCTTGTGACAAGGTCTTCGCTGCTCGGTGCCTATAAGTTTTGATACGTAAGGAGTTACGCGGTGCACAGCATACCGTTGCGAAGCTCTCCGAGAGCTCTACGACGGGGGCAGCTAGCTAGCTTGTTGTGCCCTTTTTGGAGCTCAAAATCGAATGTTTTCATCAGTTTTGGGCCACTTTTCTTCTTTTGCTCTGTTTTTCCGTCCCGTATCGTACGTCGTGAACTGTTAAAAGGACGACAACCTTACTCGCGAGACATTAGAGGTCCCTACATTGCGTCGATATCACATCTTGCGAGGATGCTGCGTTGTTAAAGCGGATGGGTTGTCGCTAAGCCCATTGGGCCTTTTGAATGGGCTATCTCTCTAGGCTGGGTCTGTGAACCGTTAACACATAAAGGAATTGTGCCCTCAACATGACGGGTGCGATCATACCAGCACTAATGCACCGGATCCCATCAGAACTATGAAGTTAAGCGTGCTTGGGCGAGGGTAGTACTAGGATAGGTGACCCCCTGGGAAGTCCTCGTGTTGCACCCCATTTTCAATTTTTTTTGCTCCGGTTAGGGTTGCCAAGATACTTTATCCACCACTTTTCTATTATTGAATCCCACGGCACCTTGATCAAGACAACTTCGCTTCACGTGAAGGCTGGGCCCGCAAATCGAGGGCGTAGGGCTTGTGACAAGGTCTCCGCCGCTCCGGTGCCTATAACTTTTGATTCGTAAGGAGTTACGCGGCGCACAGCATACCGTTGCGAAGCTCTCCGAGAGCTCTATGACGGGGGCAGTACCTAGCTTGCTGTGCCCGTTTTGGAGCTCAAAATCCAATGTTTTCATCTGTTTCGGGCCACTATTCTTCTTTTGCTCTATTTTTCCATCCCGTATCGTACGTCATGAGTTGTTAAAAGGACGACAAACTTACTCGTGAGATATTAGAGGTCCCTACATTGCGTCGATATCACGTCTTGCGAGGATGCTGCGTTGTTGAAGCGGATGGGTTGTTGTTAAGCCCATTGGGCCTTTTGAATGGGCCATCTCTCTAGGCTGGGACTGTGAACCGTTAACACATAAAGGGATTGTGCCCTCAACATGACGGGTGCGATCATACCAGCACTAATGCACCGGATCCCATCAGAACTCCGAAGTTAAGCGTGCTTGGGCGAGGGTAGTACTAGGATGGGTGACCCCCTGGGAAGTCCTCATGTTGCACCCCCCTTTTCAATTTTTTTTGCTCCGGTCAAGGTTGCCAAAATACTTTATCCACCACATTTCTATTATCGAATCCCATGGCAACTTGGGCGAGACAACTTCGCTTCACGTGAAGGCTGGGCTCGCAAACCGAGGGCGTAGGGCTTGTGACGAGGTCTCCATCGCTCCGGTGCCCATAACTTTTGATCCGTAATGAGTTACGCGGCGCACAGCATACCGTTGCTGAGCACTCCGAGAGCTCTACGACGAGGGTAGCTAGCTAGCTCGTTGTGCCATTTTTGGAGCTCAAAATCGAATGTTTTCATCAGTTTCGGGCCAGTTTCTTCTCTTGCTCTGTTTTTTCGTCCCGTATCGTAGGTCGTGAGCTGTTAAAAGGACGACAACCTTACTCGCGGGACATTAGAGGTCCCTATATTGAGTCGATATCACCTCTTGCGAGGATGCTGCATTGTTGGAGCGGATGGGTTGTCGTTAAGCCTATTGGGCCTTTTGAATGGGCCATCCCTCTAGGCTGGAACTGTGAACCGTTAACACATAAAGGAATTACGCCCTCAACATGACGGGTGCGATCATACCAGCACTAATGCACCGGATCCCATCAGAACTCCGTAGTTAAGCGTGCTTGGGCGAGATTAGTACTAGGATGGGTGACCCCCAGTGAAGTCCTCGTGTTGCACCCCCCTTTTCAATTTTTTTTGCTCCAGTTAGGGTTGCCAAAATACTTTATCCACCACATTTCTATTATCGAGTCCCACGGCATCTTGGGCCAGACAACTTCGCTTCGCGTAGTGGCTTGGCCCGCAAACCGAGGGCGTAGGGCTTGTGACTAGGTCTCCGCCGCTCCGGCGCCCATAATTTTTGATCCGTATGGAGTTATACGGCGCACAACATGCCATTGGAAAGCTCTCCGTGAGCTCTACGACGGCGGCAGCAAGCTAGCTAGCTGTGCCCTTTTTGGAGCTCAAAATCTAATGTTTTCATCAGTTTCAGACCACTTTTCTTCTTTTGCTCTGTTTTTCCGTCCCGTATCGTTCGTCGTGAGCCGTAAAAAGGACGACAACCTAACTCGCGGGACACTAGAGGGCCCTACATTGTGTTGATATCACGTCCTGCAAGGATGCTGCGTTGTTGAAGAAGATGGGTTGTCGTTAAGCCCATTGGGCCTTTTGAATGGGCTATCTCTCTGGGCTGGGATTGTGAACCGTCAACACATAAAGGAATTGTGCCCTCAACATGATGGGTGCGATCATACCAGCACTAATGCACTGGATCCCATCAAAACTCCGAAATTAAGCATGCTTGGGTGTGAGTAGTATTGGGATGGGTGACCCCCTGGGAAGTCCTCGTGTTGCACCCCCCTTTTCAATTTTTTTTTACTCCGGTTAGGGTTTCCAAGATACTTTATCCAACACATTTCTATTATCGAATCCAACGGCACCTTGGGCAAGACAACTTCGCTTCACGTATAGGCTGGGCTCGCAAACCAAGGGCGTAGGGCTTGTGACAAGGTCTCCGCCGCTCCGGTGCCTATAAGTTTTGATCCGTATGGAGTTACGCGGCGCGTAGCATACCGTTGCAATGCTCTCCGAGAGCTCTACGACGAGGGTAGGGAGCTGGCTCGCTGTGCCCTTTTTGGAGCTCAAAATCGAATGTTTTCATTAGTTTCGCGCCACTTTTCTTCCTTTGCTATGTTTTTTCATCCCGTATCGTACGTCGTGAGCTGTTAAAAGGATGACAACCTTACTTGTTGGACATTAAAGGTCCCTACATTGCGTCGATATCAAGTCTTGCGAGGATGCTGCGTTGTTGAAGCAGATGGGTTGTCTTTAAGCCCATTGGGCCTTTAGAATGGGCCATCTCTCAAGGCTGGGACTGTGCACCGTTAACACATAAAGAAATTGTGCCCTCAACATGACGGGTGCGATCATACCAGCACTAATGCACCGGATCCCATCAGAACTCCGAAGTTAAGCGTGCTTGGGCAAGAGTAGTACTAGGACGGGTGACCCCCTAGGAAGTCCTCGTGTTGCACCCCCTTTTCAATTTTTTTTGCTCCGGTTAGGGTTTCCAAAATACTTTATCTACCACATTTCTATTATCGAATCCAACTGCACCATGGGGAAGACAACTTCGCTTCACGTGAAGGCTGCGCCCGCAAACCGAGGGCGTAGGGCTTGTGACCAGGTCTCCGTCGCTTCGGTGCCCATAACTTTTGATCCGTAAGGAGTTACGCGGCGCACAACATACCATTGCAAAGCTCTCTGAGAGCTCTACGACGGGGGTAGCTAGCTAGCTCGCTGTGCTAGTTTTGGAGCTAAAAATTGAATGTTTTCATCAATTTTGGGCCACTTTTCTTATTTTTGCTCTGTTTTTCCGTCCCGTATCGTACGTCGTTAGCTGTTAAAAGGACGACAACGTTACTTGCTGGACATTAGAGGGCCATAGAACGAGTCGATATCACGTCTTGCAAGGATGCTGTGTTGTTGAAGCGGATGGGTTATCGTTAAGCCCATTGGGCCTTTTGAGTGGGCCATCTCTCTAGGCTAGGACTGTGAACCGTTAACACATAAAGGGATTATGCCCTCAACATGACGGGTGCGATCATACCAACACTAATGCACCGGTTCTCATCAAAACTCCGAAGTTAAGCGTGCTTGGGCGAGGGTAGTACTTGGATGTGTGACCCCCTGGGAAGTCCTCTTGTTGCACCCCCCTTTTCAATTTTTTTTGCTCCGGTTAGGTTTGCCAAAATACTTTACCCGCCACATTTCTATTATCGAATCCCACGGCACCTTGGGCAAGACAACTTCGCTTCACGTGAAGGCTGGGCCTACAAAACGAGGGCGTAGGGCTTGTGACAAGCTCTCTGCCGCTCCGGGGCCTATAACTTTTTATCCGTAAGGAGTTACGCGCCGTACAGCATACCGTTGCAAAGATCTCCAAGAGCTCTACGGCGGAGGCAGCTAGCTAGCTAGCTGTGCCCTTCTTGGAGCTCAAAATCGCTTGTTTTCATCAATTTCAGGCCACTTTTCTTCTTTTGCTCTATTTTTTCGTCCCTGATCGTACGTCGTGAGATGTTAAAAGGACAACAACCTTAGTCGTGGGACATTAGAGGGCCCTACAATGCGTCGATATCACGTCTTGCGGGGATGCTGCGTTGTTGAAGCGGATGGGTGGTCGTTAAGCTCATTGGGCCTTTTGAATGGGCCATCTCTCTAGGCTGGGACTGTGAACCGTTAACAAATAAGGGAATTGTGCCCTCAACATGACGGGATGCTATCATACTAGCACTAATGCACCGGATCCCATCAGAACTCCGAAGTTAAGCGTGCTTGGGCGAGAGTAGTACAAGGATGGGTGACCCCCTGGGAAGTCGTCGTGTCGCACCCCCCTTTTCAATTCTTTTTGCTCCGGTTAGGGTTGCCAAAATACTTTATCGACCACATTTCTATTATCGAATCTCACGGCACCTTGGGCAAGACAACTTCGCTTCACGAGAAGGCTGGGCCCGCAAACTGAGGACGTAGGGCTTGTGACAACATCTCCGCCGCTCCGTTGCCTATAACTTTTGATCTATAAGGAGTTACGCGGCGCACAACATACCTTTGCGAAGCTCTCCAAGAGCTCTACGACGGGGGAATTAGTTAGCTTGCTATGGCCGTTTTGGAGCTCAAAATCGAATGTTTTCATCAGTTTCGTGCCACTTTTCTTCTTTTGCTCTATTTTTCTGTCCCGTATCGTACGTCGTGAGCAGTTAAAAGGACAAAAACCTTACTCGCGGGATATTAGAGGTCCCTACATTGCGTCGATATCACGTCTTGCGAGGATGCTGCGTTGTTGAAGCAGATGGGTTGTCGTTAAGCCCATTGGGCCTTTTGAATGGGCCATCTCTCTAGGCTGGGACTGTGAACCGTTAAGACATAAAGGAATTGTTCCCTCAACATGACAGGTGCGATCAACCCAGCACTAATGCACCGGATCCAATCAGAACTCCTAAGTTAAGCGTGCTTGGGCGAGAGTAGTACTAGGATGGGTGACTCCCCGGGAAGTCCTCGTGTTGCACCCCCCTTTTCAAATTTTTTTGCTCCGGTTAGGGTTGCCAAGATACTTTATCCACCACATTTCTATTATCGAATCCCACGGCACCTTGGGCAAGACAACTTCGCTTCACGTGAAGGCTGGGCCTGCAAACGTAGGGCGTAGGGCTTGTGACAAGGTCTCCGCCGCTCCGGTGCCTATAACTTTTGATCCGTAAGGAGTTACGCGGCGTACAGCATACCGTTGCGAAGCTCTTCGAGAGCTCTACGACTGGGGCAGCTACCTAGATCGATGTGGCCGTTTTGGAGATCAAAATCGAATGTTTTCATCAGTTTCGGGCCACTTTTCTTCTTTTGGTCTGTTTTTCCGTCCCGTATCATACGTCATGAGCTGTTAAAAGGACGACAACCTTACTCGCGGGATATTAGAGGTCCTTACATTGCGTCGATATCAAGTCTTGCGAGGATTCTGCGTTGTTGAAGCGGATGGGTTGTCGTTAAGCCCATTGGGCCTTTTGAATGGGCCATCTCTCTAGGCTGGGACTGTGAATAGTTAACACATAAAGGAATTATGCCCTCAACATGACGGGTGCGATCATACCAGTACTAATGCACCGGATCCCATCAGAACTCCGAAGTTAAGCGTGCTTGGGCAAGAGTAGTATTAGGATGGGTGACCCCTTGGGAAGTCCTCGTGTTGCACCCCCTTTTCAATTTTTTTTGCTCCGGTTAGGGTTGCCAAAATACCTTATCCACCACATTTCTATTATCGAATCCCACGGCACCTTGGGCAAGACAACTTCGCTTCACTTGAAGGCTGGGCCCGCAAACCGAGGGCGTAGGGCTTATGACAAGGTCTCCGCCGCTCCGGTGCCTATAACTTTTGATCCGAAAGGAGTTACGCGGTGCACAGCATACCGTTGCGAAGCTCTCCGAGAGCTCTACGACGAGGGCAGTTAGCTAGCTCGCTGTGCCCTTTTTGGAGCTCAAAATCGAATGTTTTCATCAGTTTCGGGCCATTTTTCTTCTTTGGCTATATTTTTCCTTCCCGTATCGTACGTCATGAGCTGTTAAAAGGACGACAACCTTACACGCAGGACATTAGAGGTCCCTACATTGCGTCCATATCACGTCATGCGAGGATGCTGCGTTGTTGAAGCGAATGGGTTGTCGTTTAGCCCATTGGGCCTTTTGAATGGGCCATCTCTCTAGGATGGGATTGTGAACCGTTAACACATAAAGGAATTGTGCCCTCAACATGACGATTTCGATCATACCAGCACTAATGCACCGGATCCTAGCAGAACTCCTAAGTTAAGCGTGCTTGGGCGAGAGTAGTACTAGGATGGGTGACCCCCTGGGAAGTCCTCGTGTTCCACCACCCTTTTCAATTTTTTTTGCTCGAGTTTGGGTTGCCAAGATACTTTATCCACCACATTTCTATTATCGAATCCCACGGCACCTTGGGCAAGTCAACTTCGCTTCACGTGGAGGCTGGGCCCACAAACCGAGGGCGTAGGGCTTGTGACAAGGTCTCCACCGCTCCGGTGCCTATAACTTTTGATCCGTAAGGAGTTACGCGGCGCACAGTATACCGTTGCGAAGCTCTCCGAGAGCTCTACGACGGGCGCAGTAGCTAGCTTGCAGTGCCCGTTTTGGAGCTCAAAATCAAATGTTTTCATCAGTTTCGGGCCGCTTTTCTTCTTTTGCACTATTTTTTCGTCCCGAATCGTATGTCGTGAGCTGTTAAAAGGACAACAAACTAACTCACGGGATATTAGAGGTCCCTACAATGCCTTGATATCACATCTTGTGAGGATACTTCGTTGTCGAACCAGATGGATTGTCGTTAAGCCCATCGGGCCTTTTGAATGGGCCATCTGTCTAGGTTGGGACTGTGAACTGTTAAACCATAAAGGGAATGTGCCCTCAACATGACGGGTACGATCGTACCAGCACTAATGCACTGGATCCCATCAGAACTCCAAAGTTAAGCGTGCTTGGGCAAGGGTAGTACTAGGATGGGTGACCCCCTGGGAAGTCCTCATGTTGCACCCCCCTTTTCAATTTTTTTTGCTCCGGTTAGGGTTGCCAAAATAATTTATCCACCACTTTTCTATTATCAAATCCCACGGCACCTTGGGCAATGCAACTTCGCTTCACGTGAAGGCCAGGCACGCAAACCGAGGGCGTAGGGATTGTGACAAGGTCTCCGCCGCTCCGGTGCCTATAACTTTTGATCCGTAAGGAGTAACGCGGCGCACAACATACCGTTGCGAAGCTCTCCGAGAGCTCTACGACTGGGGAAGCTAGCTGGCTCGCTGTACACATTTTGGAGCTCAAAATCAAATGTTTTCATCAGTTTCAGGCCACTTTTCTTCTTTTGCTCTGTTATTTCGTCCCGTATCGTACGTCGGGAGCTGTTAAAAGGACGACAACCTTATTCACGGGACATTAGAGGTCCCTACATTGTGTTGATATCACGTCTTGCGAGGATGCTGCGTTGTTGATGCGGATGGGTTGTCGTTAAGCCAATTGGGCCTTTTGAATGGGCCATCCCTCTAGGCTGGGACTGTGAACCGTTAACACATAAAGGAATTGTGCCGTCAACATGACGGGTGCGATCATACCAGCACTAATGCACCGTATCCCATCAGAACTCCGAAGTTAAGCGTGCTTGGGCGAGAGTAGTACTAGGATGGGTGACCCCTTGGGAAGTCCTCGTGTTGCACCCCCCTTTTCAATTTTTTTTGCTCTGGTTAGGGTTGTCAAAATAACCTATCCACCACATTTCTATTATCGAATCCCACGGCACCTTGGGCTAGACAACTTCGCTTCACATGAAGGCTGGACCCGCAAACCGAGGGCGTAGGGCTTGTGACAAGGTCTCCGCCGCTCCGGTGCCTATAACTTTTGATCCGTAAGGAGTTACGCAGCGCACAACATACCGTTGCGAAGCTCTCCGAGAGCTCTAAGACGGGGGCAGTAGCTAGCTTGCTTTGCCCATTGTGGAGCTCAAAATCGAATGTTTTCATCAGTTTCGGGCCACTTTTCTTCTTTTGCTCTGTTTTTCCGTCCCGTATCGTACGTCATGAGCTGTTAAAAGGACGACAACCTTACTCGCGGCATATTAGAGGTCCCTACATTGCGTCGATATCACGTCTTGCGAGGATGCTGCGTTGTTGAAGCGGATGGGTTGTCGTTAAGCCCATTGGGCCTTTTGAATGGGCCATCTCTCTAGGTTGGGACTGTGAACCGTTAACACATAAAGGGATTGTGCCCTCAACATGACGGGTGCGATCGTACCAGCACTAATGCACCGGATCCCATCAGAACTCCAAAGTTAAGCGTGCTTGGGCGAGGGTAGTACTAGGATCGGTGACCCCCTGGGGAGTCCTCGTGTTGCACACCCCTTTTCAATTTGTTTTGCTCCGGTTAGGGTTGCCAAAATACTTTACCCACCACATTTCTATTATCAAATCCCACGGCACCTTGGGCAAGACAACTTCGCTTCACATGAATGCCAGGCACGCAAACCGAGGGCGTAGGGCTTGTGACAAGGTCATCGCCGCTCCGGTGCCTATAACTTTTGATCCGTAAGGAGTTACGAGGCGCAAAGCATACCGTTGCGAAGCGCTCCAAGAGCTCTACGACGGGGGCAGCTAGCTAGCTCGCTGTGCCCTTTTTGGAGCTCAAAATCGAATGTTTTCATCAATTTCAGGCCACTTTTCTTATTTTGCTATGTTTTTCCGTCCCGGATCGTACGTCGTGAGCTATTAAAAGGACGACAACCTTACACACGGGACACTAGACGTCCCTACATTGCGTCGATATCACATCTTGCGAGGATGCTGCTTTGTTGAAGCGGATGGGTTGTTGTTAAGCCCATTGGGCCTTTTGAATGGGCCATCTCTCTAGGCTGGGACTGTGAACCGTTAACACATAAAGGGATTGTGTCCTCAACATGACGCGTTCGATCATACCAGCACTAATGCAGCGGAACCCATCAGAACTGCGAAGTTAAACGTGCTTGGGTGCGGGTAGTACTAGGATGGGTGATACCCTAGGAAGTCCTCATGTTGCACCCACCTTTTCAATTTTTTTTGCTCCGGTCAAGGTTGCCAATATACTTTCTCCACCACATTTCTATTATCGACTCCCACGGCACCTTGGGCAAGACAACTTCGCTTCACATGAAGGCTGGGCCCGCAAACCGAGGGCGTAGGGCTTGTGACAAGGTCTCCGCCACCCCGGTGCCAATAACTTTTGATCCGTAAGGAGTTACGCGACGCACAGCATACCGTTACGAAGCTCTCCGAGAGCTCTACGACGGGGGCAGTAGCTAGCTCGCTTTACCCGTTTTGGAGCTCAAAATCGAATGTTTTCATCAGTTTCGGGCAATTTTCTTCTTTTGCTCTGATTTTTCGTCCCGTATCGTACGTCATGAGTTGTTAAAAGGACGACAACCTTACTCGCGGGATATTAGAGGTCCCTACATTGCGTCGATATCACGTCTTGCGAGGATGCTGCGTTGTTGAAGCTGATGGGTTGTCGTTAAGCCCATTGGGCCTTTTCAATGGGCCATCTCTCTAGGTTGGGACTGTGAACCGTTAACACATAAAGGGATTGTGCCCTCAACATGACGGGTACGATCGTACCAGCACTAATGCACCGGATCCCATCAGAACTCCAAAGTTAAGCGTGCTTGGGCGAGGGTAGTACTAGGATCGGTGACCCCCCTGGGAAGTCCTCGTGTTGCACCCCCATTTTCAATTTTTTTTGCTCCGGTTAGGGTTGCCAAAATACTTTACCCACCACATTTCTATTATCGAATCCCACGGCACCTTGGGTAAGATAACTTTGCTTCACGTGAAGGCCAGGCACGCAAACCGAGGGCGTAGGGCTTGTGACAAGGTCTCCGCCGCTCCGGTGCCTACAACTTTTGACCCGTAAGGAGTTACGCGGCGCACAGCATTCTGTTGCGAAGCTCTCTGAGAGCTCTACGATGGGGGCAGCTAGCTAGCTCGTTGTGTCCTTTTTGGAGCTCAAAATCGAATGTTTTCATCAGTTTCGGGACACTTTTCTTCTTTTGCTCTATTTTCCGTCCCGTATCGTACGTCGTGAGCAGTTAAAAGGACGACAACCTTACTCGCGGGACATTAGACAACCCTACATCGCGTCGATATCACGACTTGCGAGGATGCTGCGTTGTTGAAGCGGTTGGGTTGTCGTTAAGCTTGTTGGGCCTTTTGAATGGGCCATCTCTCAAGGCTGAAACTGTGAACTGTTAACACATAAAGGAATTGTGCCCTCAACATGACGGGTGTGATTGTACCGGCACTAATGCACCGGATCCCATCAAAACTCCGAAGTTAAGCGTGTTTGGGCGAGAGTAGTACTAGGATGGGTGACCCCTTGGGAAGTCCTCGTGTTGCACCCCCTTTTTCAATTTTTTTTGCTCCGGTTATGGTTGCCAAAATACTTTATCCACCACATTTCTATTATCGAATCCCACGGCACCTTGGGCCTGACAACTTCGCTTCACGTGAAGGCTGGGCCCGCAAAACGAGGGCATAGGGCTTGTGATCAGGTCTCCGTCGCTCCGGTGTCCATAACTTTTGATCCGTAAGGAGTTACACGGCACAAAGGATACCGTTGTGAAGCTCTCTGAGAGCTCTACGACGGGGGCAGCTAGCTAGCTCGCTGAGCCCTTTTTGGAACTCAAAATCAAATGTTTTCATCAGTTTCAGGCCACTTTTCTTCTTTTGCTCTGTTTTTTCGTCCCGTATCGTACCTCGTGAGCTGTTAAAAGGACGACAACCATACTCGCCGGACATTAGAGGTCCCTACATTGCATCGATATCACGTCTTGCTAGGATGCTGCGTTGTTGAAGCGGATGGGTTATCGTTAAGCCCATTGGGCCTTTTGAATAGGCCATCTCTCTAGGCTGGGACTGTGAACCGTTAACACATAAACGAATTATGCCCTCAACATGACGGGTGCGATCATACCAGCATTAATGCACTGGATCCCATCAGAACTCCGAAGTTAAGCGTGCTTGGGCGAGAGTAGTGCTATAATAGGTGACCCCCTAGGAAGTCCTCGTGTTGCACCCCCCTTTTCAATTTTTTTTGCTCCGGTTTGGGTTGCCAACATACTTTATCCACCACATTTTTATTATCAAATCCCAAGACACCTTAGGCAAGACAACTTCGCTTCACGTGAAGGCTGGGCCCGCAAACTGAGGGTGTAGTGCTTGTGACAAGGTCTCCGCCGCTCCGGTGCCTATAACTTTTGATCCGTAAGGAGTTACGCGGCGCATAACATACCGTTGCGAAGCTCTCCGAGAGCTCTACGACGGGGGAAGCTAGATAGCTCGCTTTGCCCTTTTTGGATCCCAAAATCGAATGTTTTCATCAGTTTCGGGCCACTTTTCTAATTTTTGCTCTATTTTTCCATCCAAGATCGTACGTCATGAGCTGTTAAAAGGACGACAACCTTACTCGTGGGACATTAGAGGGCCCTACAACGCGTCGATATCTCGTCTTGCGAGGATGCTGGGTTATGAAGCGGATGGTTTGTCGTTAGGCCCATTGGGCCTTCTGAATGGGCCATCTCTCTGGGCTGGGACTGTGAACTGTTAACACATAAAGGGTTTGTGCCCTCAACATGACGGGTGCGATCATACCAGCACTAATGCACCGGATCCCATCAGAACTCCGAAGTTAATCATGCTTGGGCGTGGGTAGTACTAGGATGGGTGAGCCCCTGTGAAGTCCTCGTGTTGCACCCCCCTTTTCAATTTTTTCTGCTCCGGTCAAGGTTGCCAAAATACTTTATCCACCACATTTCTATTATCGAATCCCACAGCACCTTGGGCAAGACAACTTCGCTTCACGTGAAGGCTGGGCCAGCAAACCGAGGGCGTAGGGCTTGTGACAAGGTCTCTGTCGCTCCGGTGCCCATAACTTTTAATCCGCAAGGAGTTACGCGGCGCACAGCATACCGTTGCATATCTTTGCGAGAGCTCTACGACGGGGGCAGCGAGCTAGCTCGTTGTGCCCTTTTTGGAGCTCAAAATCGAATGTTTTCATCAGTTTCGGGCCACTTTTCTTCTTTTGCTCTGTTTTTTCGTACCGTATCGTACGTCGTGAGCTGTTAAAAGGACGACAACCATACTCGCCGGACATTAGAGGTCCCTACATTGCATCGATATCACGTCTTGCGAGGATGCTGCGTTGTTAAAGTAGATGGGTTGTTGTTAAGCCCATTGGGCCTTTTGAATGGACAATCTCTCTAGGCTGGGACTGTGAACCGTTAACACATAAAGGAATTATGCCCTCAACATGATGGGTGCGTTCATACCAGCACTAATGCACCAGATCCCATCAGAACTCCGAAGTTAAGCATGCTTGGGCGAGAGTAGTACTAAGATGGGTGACCCCCTAGGAAGTCCTCGCGTTGCACCCTCACTTTTCAATTTTTTCTGCTTCGGTTAGGGTTGCCAAAATACTTTATCCACCACATATCTATTATCAAATCCCATGGCACCTTGGGCAATACAACTTCGCTTCAAGTGAAGGCTGGGCCCGCAAACTGAGGGCGTAGTGCTTGTGACAAGGTCTCAGCCGCCCCGGTGCCAATGAGTTTTGATCCGTAAGGATTTACACGGCGCACAACATACCGTTGCGAAGCTCTCCGAGAGCTCTATGACGGGGGCACCTAGCTAGCTTGCTGTGCCCTTTTTGGTGCTCAAAATGAAATGTTTTCATCAGTTTCGGGCCACTTTTCTTCTTTTGCTCTATTTTTCCGTCCCGTATCGTGCGTCGTGAGGTGTTAAAAGGACGACAACCTTACTCGCGGGACATTAGAAGGCCCTACATCACGTCGATATCACGTCTTGCGAGGGTGCTGCGTGGGTGAAGCGGGTGGGGTGTCGTTAAGCCCGTTGGGCCTTTTGGATGGACCATCTCTCTAGGCTGGGACTGTGAACCGTTAACACATAAAGGGATTGTGTCCTCAACATGACGGGTGCGATCTTACCAACACTAATTCACCGGATCCCATCAGAACTCCGAAGTTAATCGTGCTTGGGTGAGGGTAGTACTAGGATGGGTGAGCCCCTCTGAAGTCCTCGTGTTGCACCCCCTTTTCAATTTTTTTTTGCTCCGGTTAGGGTTGCCATAATACTTTATCCACCACATTTCTATTATCGAATCCCACGGCACCTTGGGCAAGACAACTTCGTTTCACGTTAAGGCTGGGCCCGCAAACCGAGGGCGTAGGGCTTGTGGCCAGGTCTCCGTCGCTCCGGTGCCTATAACTTTTGATCCGTAAGGAGTTACGCGGCGCACAGCATACCGTTGCGAAGCTCTCCGAGAGCTCTACGACGGGGGCAGTTAGCTAGCTCGCTGTGCCCTTTTTGGAGCTCAAAATCGAATGTTTTCATCAGTTTCGGGCCACTTTTTCTTCTTTTGCTCTATTTTTTCGTCCCGTATCGTACGTCGTGAGCCGTTAAAAGGACGACAACCTTACTCTCGGGACATTAGAGGTCCCTACATTGCGTCGATATCATGTCTTGCGAGGATGCTGCGTTGTTGAAGCAGATGGGTTGTCGTTAAGCCCATTGGGCCTTTTGAATGGGCCATCTCTCTAGGCTGGGACTGTGAACCGTTAACACAAAAAGGAATTGTGCCCTCAACATGATGGGTACGATCATACCAACACTAATGCACCGGATCCCATCAGAACTCCGAAGTTAAGCATGCTTGGGCGAGAGTAGTACTAGGATGGGTGTCCCCCTTGGAAGTCCTCATGTTGCACCCCCGTTCTCAATTTTTTTTGCCCAGGTTAGCCTTGCCAAGATGCTTTATCCATCACATTTCTATTACCCAATCCCACGGCACCTTGGACAAGACAACTTCGCTTCACGTATAGGTTAGGCCCGCAAACCGAGGGCGTAGGGCTTGTAAGAAGGTCTCTATCGCTCCGGTGCCCATAACTTTTTATCCGTAAGGAGTTACGCGACACACAGCATACCGTTGGAAAGCTTTCCGAGAGCTCTACGATGGGGGAAGCGAGCTAGCTCGCTGAGCCCTTTTTGGAGCTCAAAATCGAATGTTTTCATCAATTTCGGGCCGCTTTTCTTCTTTTGCTCTGTTTTTTCGTCCCGTATCGTACTTCGTGAGCTGTTAAAAGGACGACAACCTTACTCGCGGGAAATTAGAGGTCCCTACAACGCGTCGATATCACGTCTTGCGAGGATGCTGCGTTGTTGAAGCGGATGGGTTGTCGTTAAGCCCATTGGGCCTTCTGAATGGGCCATCTCACTAGGCTGGGACTGTGAACCGTTAACACATAAAGGAATTATGCCCTGAACATGACTGGTGCGATCATTCCAGCACTAATGCACGGGATCCCATCAGAATTCCGAAGTTAAGCGTGCTTGGGCTAGAGTAGTACTAGGATGGGTGACCCCCTGGGAAGTCCTCGTGTTGCACCCCTCTTTTCAATTTTTTTTGCTCCGGTTAGGGTTGCCAAAATACTTTATCCACCACATTTATATTATCGAATCCCAAGGCACCTCGGGCAAGCCAACTTCGCTTCAAGTGAAGGCTGGGCCCGCAAACTGAGGGTGTAGTGCTTGTGACAAGGTCTCCGCCGCTCCGGTGCCTATAACTTTTGATCCGTAAGGAGTTACGCGGCGCACAACATACCGTTGCGAAGCTCTCCGAGAGTTCTATGACGGGGGCACCTAGCTAGCTTACTATGCCCTTTTTGGAGCTCAAAATCGAATGTTTTCATCAGTTTCGGGCCACTTTTCTTCTTTTGCTCTGTTTTTCCGTCCCGTATCGTGCGTCGTGAGCTGTTAAAAGGACGACAACCTTACTCGCGGGACATTAGAAGTCCCTACATTGCGTCGATATCACGTCTTGCGAGGATGCTGCATTGTTGAAGCGGATGGGTTGTCGTTAAGCCTATTGGGCCTTTTGAATGGGCCATCTCTCTAGGCTGGGACTGTGAACCGTTAACAGATAAAGGGATTGTGTCCTCAACATGACGGGTGCGATCATACCAGCACTAATGCACCGGATCCCATCAGAACTCCGAAGTTAAGCTTGCTTGGGTGAGAGTAGTACTAGGATGGGTGACCCCCTGGGAAGTACTCGTGTTGCACCCCCCTTTTCAATTTTTTTTTCTCCGGTTAGGGTTGCCAAAATACTTTATCCAGCACATTTCCATTATCGAATCCCACAACACCTTGGGCAAGACAACTTCGCTTCACGTGAAGGCTGGGCCCGCAAACCGAGGGCGTAGGGCTTGTGACAAGGTCTCCGTCGCTCCGGTGCTCATAATTTTTATCCGTAAGGAGTTACGCGGCGCACAGCATACCGTTGCAAATCTCTTCGAGAGCTCTACAAAGGGGGCAGCTAGCCTGCTCGCTGTGCCCTTTTTGGAGCTCAAAATCGAATGTTTTCATCAGTTTCAGGCCACTTTTCTTCTTTTGCTCTGTTTTTTTGTCCCGTATCGTATGTTGTGAGCTGTTAAAAGGACGACAACATTACTCGCTGGACATTAGAGGTCCCTACATTGCGTCGATATCACGTCTTGCGAGGATGCTGCGTTGTTGAAGCGGATGGGTTGTCGTTATGCCCATTGGGCCTTTTGAATGGGCCATCTCTCTAGGCTGGGACTGTGAACCGTTAACACATAAAGGAATTATGCCCTCAACATGATGGGTGCGATCATACCAGCACTAATGCACCGGATCCCATCAGAACTCCGAAGTTAAGCGTGCTTGGTTGAGATTAGTACTAGGATGGGTGACCCCCTGGGAAGTCCTCGTGTTGCACCCTCACTTTTCAATTTTTTCTGCTCCGGTTAGGGTTGCCAAAATACTTTATCCACCACATATCTATTATCAAATCCCACGGCACCTTGGGCAATACAACTTCGCTTCAAGTGAAGGCTGGGCCCGCAAACTGAGGGCGTAGTGCTTGTGACAAGGTCTCCGCCGCCCCGGTGCCAATAACTTTTGATCCGTAAAGATTTACACGGCGCACAACATCCCGTTGCGAAGCTCTCGGAGAGCTCTATGACGGGGGCACCTAGCTAGCTTGCTGTGCCCTTTTTGGAGCTCAAAATCAAATGTTTTCATCAGTTTCGGGCCACTTTTCTACTTTTGCTCTATTTTTCCGTCCCGTATCGTGCGTCGTGAGCTGTTAAAAGGACGACAACCTTACTCACGGGACATTAGAAGTCCCTACATTGCGTCGATATCACGTCTTGCGAGGATGCTGCGTTGTTGAAGCGGATGGGTTGTCGTTAAGCCCATTGGGCCTTTTGAATGGGCCATCTCTCTAGGCTGGGACTGTGAACCGTTAACACATAAAGGGATTGTGTCCTCAACATGACGGGTGCGATCTTACCAACACTAATGCACCGGATCCCATCAGAACTCCGAAGTTAATCGTGCTTGGGTGAGGGTAGTACTAGGATGGGTGAGCCCCTGTGAAGTCCTCGTGTTGCACCCCCCTTTTCAATTTTTTTTTCTCCGGTTAGGGTTGCCAAAATACTTTATCCACCACATTTCTATTATCGAATCCCACGGCACCTTGGGCAAGACAACTTCGCTTCACGTGAAGGCTGGGACCGCAAACCGAGGGCGTAGGGCTTCTGACAAGGTCTCCGCTGCTCCGGTGCCTATAACTTTTGATCCGTAAGGAGTTACGCGGCGCACAGCATACCGTTGCGAAGCTCTCCGAGAGGTCTAGGACGGGGGCAGTAGCTAGCTCGCTGTGCCCTTTTTGGAGCTCAAAATCGAATGTTTTCATCAGTTTCGGGCCACTTTTCTTCTTTTGCTCTGTTTTTCCTTCCCGTATCGTACGTCATGAGCTGTTAAAAGGACGACAACCTTACTCGCGGGATATTAGAGGTCGCAACATTGCGTCGATATCACGTCTTGCGAGGATGCTGCGTTGTTGAAGCGGATGGGTTGTTGTTAAGCCCATTGGGCCTTTTGAATGGGCCATCTCTCTAGGCTGGGACTGTGAACCGTTAACACCTAAAGGGATTTTGCCCTCAACATGACGGGTGCGATCATACCAGCACTAATGCACCGGATCCCATCAGAACTCCAAAGTTAAGCGTGCTTGGTAGAGGGTAGTACTATGATGGGTGACATCCTGGGAAGTCCTCATGTTGCACCCCCTTTTCAATTTTTTTTGCTCCGGTCAAGGTTGCCAAAATACTTTATCCACCACATTTCTATTATCGAATCCCACGGCACCTTGGGCGAGACAACTTCACTTCACGTGAAGGCTGGGCCCGTAAACCGAGGGCGTAGGGCTTGTGACAAAGTCTCCGCTGCTCCGGTGCCCATAACTTTTGATCCGTAAGGAGTTACGCGGCGCAAAGCATACCATTGCAAAGCTCTCCGAGAGCTCTACGACGTGGGTAGCGAGATAGCTCACTGTGCCCTTTTTGGTGTTCAAAATCGAAATCGAATGTTTTCATCAGTTTCTAATGCACCGGATCCCATCAGAACTCCACAGTTAAGCGTGTTTGGGCGAGAGTAGTAGTAGGATGGGTGACCCCCTGGGAAGTCCTCGTGTTGCACCCCCCTTTTCATTTTTTTTGGCTCCGGTTAGGGTTGCCAAGATACTTTATCGACCACATTTCTGTTATCAAATCCCACGGGACCTTGGACAAGAAAACTTCTCTTCACGGGGAGGCTGGGCCCGCAAACCGAGGGCGTAGGGCTTGTGACTAGGTCTCCGTCGCTCCGGTGCCCATAACTTTTGATCCGTATGGAGTTACGAGGCCCACAGCATACCGTTGGAAAGCTCTCTGAGAGCACTATGACGGGGGCAGCTAGCTAGCTTGCTATGCCCTTTTCGGAGCTCAAAATCAAACGATTTCATCAATTTCGGGCCACTTTTCTTCTTTTGCTCTGTTTTTCCGTCCCGGATCGTACGTCGTGAGCTGTTAAAAGGACGACAACCTTCCTCGCGGCACATTAGAGGACCCTACAATGCGTCGATATCACGTCTTGCGAGGATGCTGCGTTGTTGAAGCGGATGGGTTGTCGTTAAGCCCATTGGGCCTTTTGAATGGGCCATATCTCTAGGCTGGGACTGTGAACCGTTAACACATAAAGGAATTATGCCCTCAACATGACGGGTGCTATCATACCAGCACTAATGCGCCTGATCCCATCAAAACTCCTAAGTTAAGCGTGCTTGGGTGAGAGTAGTACTAGGATGGGTGACCCCCTGGGAAGTCCTCGTGTTGCACCGCCATTTTCAATTTTTTTTGCCTCGGTTAGCCTTGCCAAGATGCTTTATCCATCACATTTCTATTATCCAATCCCACAGCACCTTGGGCAAGACAACTTCTCTTCACGGGGAGGCTGGGCCCGCAAACCGATGGCGTAGGGCATGTGACTAGGTCTCCGTCACTCCGGTGCCCATAACTTTTGATCTGTAAGGTGTTACGAGGCGCACAGCATACTGTTGGAAAGCTCTCTGAGAGCTCTACAACGGGGGCAGCTAGCTAGCATGCTGTGCCCTTTTCGGAGCTCAAAACCGAACATTTTCATCAGTTTCGGGCCACTTTTCTTCTTTTGCTCTGTTTTTCCGTCCCGGATTGTACGTCGTGAGCTGTTAAAAGGACGACAACCTTACTCGCGGCACATTAGAGGACCCTACAATGCGTCGATAAAACATCTTGCGAGGATGCTGCGTTGTTGAAGCGGATGGGTTGTCGTTAAGCCCATTGGGCCTTTAGAACGGGCCATATCTCTAGGCTGGGACTGTGAACCGTTAACACATAAAGGAATTGTGCCCTCAACATGACGGGTGCGATCATACCAGCACTAATGCACCGGATCCCATCAGAACTCCGAAGTTAAGCGTGCTTGGGCGAGAGTAGTACTAGGATGGGTGACCTACTGGGAAGTCCTCGTGTTGCACCCCCCTTTTCAATTTTTTTTGCTCCGATTAGGGTTGCCAAGATACTTTACCCACCACATTTCTATTATCGAATCCCACGGCACCTTGGGCAAGACAACTTTTCTTCATGTGGAGGCTGGGCCCGCAAACCGGTGCCCATAACTTTTGATCCGTAAGGAGTTACGCGGCGCACAGTATACCGTTGCGAAGCTCTCTGAGAAATCTACGACGGGGGCAACAAGCTTCCTTGCTTTGCCCTTTTTGGAGCCCAAAATCGAACATTTTCATCAGTTTTGGACAACTTTTCTTCTTTTCCTCTGTTTTTCCAGCCCGGATCGTACGTCATGAGCTGTTAAAAGGATGAAAACCTTACTCGCAGCACATTAGAGGACCCTACAATGCGTCGATATCACGTCTTGCAAGGATGCTGCGTTGTTAAAGCAGATGGGTTGTCGTTAAGCCCATTGGGCCTTTAGAATGGGTCATATCTCTAGGCTGCGACTGTGAACCGTTAACACATAAAGCAATTGTGCCCTCAACATGACGGGTGCGATCATACCCGCACTAATGCGCCGGATCCCATCAGAACTCCGAAGTTAAGCGTGCTTGGGAGATAGTAGTACTAGGATGGGTGACCCCCAGGGAAGTCCTCGTGTTGCACCCCCCTTTTCAATTTTTTTTGCTCCGGTTAGGGTTGCCAAGATAGTTTACCCTCCACAATTCTATTTTCGAATCCCACGGCACCTTGGGCAAGACAAGTTCTCTTCACGTGGAGGCTGGGCCTGCAAACCGAGGGCGTAGGGCTTGTGACCAGGTCTCCGTCGCTCCGGTGCCCATAACTTTTGATCCGTAAGGAGTTACGCGGCGCACAGCATACTGTAGGAAAGCTCTCCGAGAGCTCTACGACGGGAGCAGGTAGCTAGCTTGCTGTACCCTTTTTGGAGCTCAAAATCGAACGTTTTCATCAGTTTCGGGCTAGTTTTCTTCTTTTGCTCTATTTTTTCGTCCCGGATCGTACGTCGTGAGCTGTTAAAAGGACGACAACCTTACTCGCGACACATTAGAGGACCCTACAATGCATCGATATCACGTCTTGCGAGGATGCTACGTTGTCGAAGCGGATGGGTTGTCGTTAAGCCCATTGGGCCTTTTGAATGGGCCATATCTCTAGGCTGGGACTGTGAACCGTTAACACATAAAGGAATTGTGACCTCAACATGACGGGTGCGAACATACCAGCACTAATGCACCGGATCCCATCAGAACTCCGAAGTTAAGCGTGCTTGGGCGAGAGTAGTACTAGGATGGGTGACCCCCTGGGAAGTCCTCGTGTTGCACCCCCCTTTTCAATTTTTTTTGCTCCGGTTAGGGTTGCCAAGATACTTTACCCACCACATTTCTATTATCGAATCCCACAGCACCTTGGGCAAGACAACTTCTCTTCACGGGGAGGCTGGGCCCGCAAACCGGGGGCGTAGGGCTAGTGACTAGGTCTCCGTCGCTCCGGTGCCCATTACTTTTGATCCGTAAGGAGTTACGCGGCGCACAACATACCGTTGCAAAGCTCTCTGAGAGCTCTACGACGGGGGCAGCAAGCAAGCTCGCTGTGCCCTTTTCGGAGCTCAAAATCGAACGTTTTCATCAGTTTCGGGCCACTTTTCTTCTTTTGCTCTGTTTTTCCGTCCCGGATCGTACGTCGTGACCTGTTAAAAGGATGACAACCTTACTCGCGGCACATTAGAGGACCCTACAATGCGTCGATATCACGTCTTGCGAGGATGCTGCGTTGTTGAAGTGGATGGATTGTCGTTAAGCCCATTGGGCCTTCTGAATGGGCCATCTCTCTAGGCTGGTACTGTGAACCGTTAACACATATAGGAATTGTGCCCTCAACATGACGGTTGCGATCATAACAGCACTAATGCATCGGAACCCATCAGAACTCCGAAGTTAAGCGTGTTTGGGCGAGAGTAGTAGTAGGATGGGTGACCCCCTGGCAAGTGCTCGTGTTGCACCCCCTTTTCAATTTTTTTTGCCCTGGTTAGTGTTACCAAGATACTTTATCCACCAAATCTCTGTTATCAAATCCCACAGCACCTTGGGCAAGAAAACTTCTCTTCACGGGGAGGCTGGGCCCGCAAACCGAGGGCGTAGGGCTTGTGACTAGGTCTCCGTCACTCCGGTGCCCATAACTTTTGATCCGTTTGGAGTTACGAGGCGTACAGCATACCGGTGCAAAGCTCTCTAAGAGCTCTACGACGAGGGCACCTAGCTAGCTCGCTGTGCCCTTTTCGGAGCTCAAAATCAAACGTTTTCATCAATTTAGGGCCACTTTTCTTCTTTCGCTCTATTTTTCCGTCCCGGATCGTACGTCGTGAGCTGTTAAAATGACGACAACCATACTCGCGGCACATGAGAGGACCCTACAATGCGTCGATATCACGTCTTGCGAGGATGCTGCGTTGTTGAAGCGGATGGGTTGTCGTTAAGCCCATTGGGCCTTTTGAATGGGCCATATCTCTAGGCTGGGACTATGAACTGTTAACACATAAAAGAATTGTGCCCTCAACATGACGGGTGCGATCATTCCAGAACTAATGCACCGGATCCCATCAGAACTCCGAAGTTAAGCGTGCTTGGGCGAGAGTAGTAGTAGGATGGGTGACCCCCTGGGAAGTCCTCGTGTTGCACCCCCCTTTTCAATTTCTTTTGCTCCGGTTAGGGTTTCCAAAATACTTTATCCACCACATTTCTATTATCGAATCCCACGGCACCTTGGGCTAGACAAATTCGCTTCACGTGAAGGCTGGGCCCGCAAACCGAGGGCGTAGGGCTTGTGACAAGGTCTCCGCCGCTCCGGTGCCTATAACTTTTGATCCGTAAGGAGTTACGCAGCGCACAACATATCGTTGCGAAGCTCTCCGAGAGCTCTACGACGGGGGCAGCGAGCAAGCTCGCTGTGCCCTTTTTGAAGCCTGAAATCGAATGTTTTCATCAGTTTCACGCCACTTTTCTTCTTGTGCTCTATTTTTTCATCCCGGATCGTACGTCGTGAGCTGTTAAAAGGACGACAACCTTACTCGCGGGACATTAGAGGGCCCTACAATACGTCGATGTCACATCTTGCGAGGATGCTGCGTTGTTGAAGCGGATGGGTTGTTGTTAAGTCCATTGGGCCTTTTGAATAGGCTATCTCTCTAGGTTGGGACTGTGAACCGTAAACAAATAAAGGAATTGTGCCCTCAACATCACAGGTGCGATCATACCAACACTAATGCACCGGATTCCATCAGAACTCCGAAGTTAAGCATGCTTGGGCAAGAGTAGTACTAGGATGGGTGACCCCCTGGGAAGTCCTCGTGTTACACCCCCCTTTTCAATTTCTTTTGCTCCGGTTAGGGTTGCCAAAATACTTTATCCACCACATTTCTATTATCGAATCCCACGGCACCTTGGGCAAGACAACTTCACTTCGCGTGAAAGCTGGGCCCGCAAACCGAGGGCTTAGGGCTTGTGACAAGGCCTCCGCCGCTCCAGTGCCTATAACTTTTGATCCGTAAGGAGTTACGCGGCGCATAGCATACCGTTGCGAAGCTCTTCAAGAGCTCTACGACGGGGGCATCGAGCAAGCTCGCTGTGCCCTTTTTGGAGCTCAAAATGGAATGTTTTCATCAGTTTCAGGCCACTTTTCTTCTTTTGCTCAATTTTTTCATCCCGTATCGTACGTCGTGAGCTGTTAAAAAGATGGCAACCTTACTCGCGGGACATTAGAGGTCCCTACATTGCGTCGATATAACGTGTTGCGAGGATGCTGCGTTGTTGAAGCGGCTGGGTTGTCGTTAAGCCCATTGGGCCTTTTGAATGGGCCATCTCTCTAGGCTGGGACTGGGAACTGTTATCACATAAAGGACTTGTGCCCTCAACATGACGGGTACGTTCATACCAGCACTAATACATCGGATCCATTAGAACTCCGAAGTTACGCGTGCTTGGGCGAGAGTAGTACTAGGATAGGTGACCCCCTGGGAAGTCCTCGTGTTGCACCCCCCTTTTCAATTTTTTCTGCTCCGGTTAGGGTTGCCAAAATACTTTATCCACCATATTTCTATTATCGAATCCCATGGCACCATGGGCAAGACAACTTCCCTTCACGTGAAGGCTGGGCCCGCAAACCGAGGGCGTAGGGCTTGTGACAAGGTCTTCGCCGCTCCGGTGCCTATAACTTTTGATCTGTAAGGAGTTACGCGGTACACATCATACCGTTGCAAAGCTCTCCGAGAGCTCTACGACGGGGGCAGCTAGCATGCTCGCTGTACCCTTTTTGGACCCCGAAATCGAACGTTTTCATCAGTTTTGGGCCACTTTTTCTATTTTACCTATGTTTTTCCATCCCAGATCTTACGTCATGAGCTGTTAAAAGGACGACAACCTTAGTCGCGGGACATTAGAGGGCCCTACATTGCGTCGATATCACGTCTTGCGAGGATGCTACGTTGTTGAAGCGGATGGGTTGTCGTTAAGCCCATTGGGCCTTCTGAATAGGCCATCTCTCTAGGCTGGGATTGTGAACCGTTAACACATAAAGGGATTGTGCCCTCAACATGACGGGTGCGATCATACCAGCACTAATGCACCGGATCCCATCAGAACTCGGAAGTTAAGCGTGCTTGGGCGAGAGTAGTACTAAGATGGGTGACCCCCAGGGAAGTCCTCGTGTTGCACCCCCCTTTTCAATTTTTTTTGCTCCGGTTAGGGTTGCCAAAATACTTTATCCACCACATTTATATTATCGAATCCCACGGCACCTTGGGCAAGACAACTTCGCTTCCCGTGAAGGCTGGGCTCGCAAACCGAGGGCGAAGGGCTTGTGACAAGGTCTCCGTCGCTCCGGTGCCTATAACTTTTGATCCGTAAGGAGTTACGCTGCGCACAACATACCGTTGCGAAGCTCTCCGAGAGCTCTACGACGGGGGCAGCTAGCTAGCTTGCTATGCCCTTTTTGGAGCTCAAAATCGAATGTTTTCATCAGTTTCGGTCCACTTTTCTTCTTTTGCTCTATTTTTCCTTCCCGTATCGCACGTCGTGAGCTGTTAAAAGGACGACAACCTTATTCACGGGACATTAGAGGTCCCTACATTGCGTTGATATCACGTCTTGCGAGGATGCTGCGTTGTTGAAGCGGATGGATTGTCGTTAAGCCCATTGGGCCATCTCTCTAGGCTGGGACTGTGAACCGTTAACACATAAAGGAATTGTTCCCTCAACATGACGGGTGCTATCGTACCATCACTAATGCACCGGATCCCATCAGAACTCCGAAGTTAAACGTGCTTGGGCGAGGGTAGTACTAGGATGGGTGACACCCTAGGAAGTCCTCATGTTGCACCCCCCTTTTCAATTTTTTTTGCTCCGGTCAAGGTTGCCAAAATACTTTCTCCACCACATTTCTATTATCGACTCCGACGGCACCTTGGGCGAGACAATTTCGCTTCACGTGAAGGCTGGGCCCGCAAACCGAGGGCGTAGGGCTTGTGACAAGGTCTCCGTCGCTCCGGTGCCCATAACTTTTGATCCGTAAGGAGTGACGCGGCGCACAGCATACCGTTGCAAAGCTCTCCGAGAGCTCTATGACGGGGCCAGCGAGCCAGCTTGCTGTGCCCTTTTTGGAGCTCAAAATCGAATGTTTTCATCAGTTTCGGGCCACTTTTCGTCTTTTGCTCAGTTTTTTCATCCCGTATCGTACGTCGTGAGCTGTTAAAAACACGACAATCTTACTCGCGGGACATTAGAGGTCCCTACCTTGCATCGAGATCACGTCTTGCGAGGATGCTGCATTGTTGAAGTGGATGGGTTGTCGTTAAGCCCATTGGGCCTTTTGAATGGGCCATCTCTCTAGGCTGGGACTGTGAACCATTAACACATAAAGGAATTGTGCCCTCAACGTGACGGGTGCGATCAAACCAGCACTAATGCACCGTATCCATTAGAACTCCGAAGTTAAGCGTGCTTGGGCGAGAGTAGTACTAGGATAGGAGACCCCCTGGGAAGTCCTCGTGTTGTACCCCTCTTTTTAATTTTTTTTGCTCCGGTTAGGGTTGCCAAAATACTTTATCCACCACATTTCTATTATCGAATCCCACGGCACCTTGGGCAAGACAACTTCGCTTCACGTGAAGGCTCGGCCCACAAACCGAGGGCGTAGGGCTTGTGACAAGGTCTCCGCCGCTCCGGTGCCTATAACTTTTGATCCGTAAGGAGTTACGCGGCGCACAACATACCGTTGTGAAGCTCTCAGAGAGCTCTACAACAGGGGCAGCGAGCTAGCTCGTTGTGCCCTTTTTGGAGTTCAAAATCGAATGTTTTCAACAGTGTCGGGCCACTTTTCTTCTTTAGCTCTCTTTTTCCGTCCCGTATCGTACGTCGTGAGCTGTTAAAAGGACGACAACCTTACTTGCGGGACAATAGAGGTCTCTACATTACGTCGATATCACGTCTTGCGAGGATGCTGCGTCGTTGAAGCGGATGGGTTGTCGTTAAGCCCATTGGGCCTTTTGAATTGGCCATCTCTCTAGGCTGGGACTGTGAACCGTTAACACATAAAGGGATGGTGCCCTCAACATGACGGGTGCGATCATACCAGCACTAATGCACCGGATCTGTTAGAACTCCGAAGTTAAGCGTGCTTGGGCTAGAGTAGTACTAGGATGGGTGACCCCATGGGAAGTCCTCGTGTTGCACCCCCTTTTTCAATTTCTTTTGCTCAGGTTAGGGTTGCCAAAATACTTTATCCACCACATTTCTATTATCGAATCCCACGGCACCTTGGGCAAGACAACTTCGCTTCACGTGCAGGCTGGGCCCGCAAACCGAGGTCTTAGGGCTTGTGACAAGGTCTCCGCCGCTCCGGTGCCTATAACTTTTGATCCATAAGGAGTTACGCGACGCACAGCATACCGTTGCGAAGCTCTCCGAGAGCTCTACGACGGGTGTAGCGAGCTGGCGAGCTGTGCCCTTTTGGGAACTCAAAATCGATTGTTTTCATTTGTTTCAGGCCACTTTTCTTCTTTTGCTCTATTTTTTCATCCCGTATCGTACGTCGTGAGCTGTTAAAAGGATGACAACCTTACTCACAGAACATTAGAGGTCCCTACATTGCGTCGATATCACATCTTGCGAGGATGCTGCGTTGTTGAATCGGATGGGTTGTTGTTAAGCCCATTGGGCCTTTAGAATGGGCCATTTATCTAGGCTGGGACTATGAACCGTTAACACATAAAGGAATTGTGCCCTCAACATGACAGGTGCGATCATACCAGCACAAATGCATCGGATCCCATTAGAGCTCCGAAGTTAAGCGTGGTTGGGCGACAGTAGTACTAGGAAGGGTGACCCCATGGGAAGTCCTCATGTTGCACCACCCTTTTCAATTTCTTTTGCTCCTGTTAGGGTTGCCAAAATACTTTATCCACCACATTTCTATTATCGAATCCCACGACAACTTGGGCTAGACAACTTCGCTTCACGTGAAGGCTGGGCCCGCAAACCGAGGGCGTAGGGCTTGTGACAAGGTCTCCGCCGCTCCGGTGCCTATAACTTTTGATCCGTAAGGAGTTACGCGGCGCACAGCATACCGTTGCGAAGCTATCCGAGAGCTCTACGATAAGGGCAGCGAGCTAGCTCGTTGTGCCCTTTTTGGAGCTCAAAATTGAATGTTTTGATTAGTTTCGGGCCATTTTTCTTCTTTTGCTCTATTTTTCCATCCCGTATCGTACGTCGTGACCAGTTAAAAGGACGACAACCTTACTCCGCGGACATGAGAGGACCCTACATCGCGTCGATATCACGTCTTGCGAGGATGCTGCGTTGTTAAAGCGGATGGGTTGTCGTTAAGCCCATTGGGCCTTTTGAATGGGCCATCTCTCTAGGCTGGGACTGTGAACCGCCATCTCCCTAGGCTGGGACTGTGAACCGTTAAAACATAAAGGAATTGTGCCCTCAACATGACGGGTGCAATCATACCAGCCCTAATGCACCGGATCCATCAGAACTCCGAAGTTAAGCGCGCTTGGGCGAGAGTAGTACTAGGATAGGTGACCCCATGGGAAGTCCTCGTGTTGTACCCCACTTTTCAAATTTTTTTGCTCCGGTTACGGTTGGGAAGATACTTTATCCACCCCATTTCTATTATCGAATCCCACGGCACCTTCGGCAAGACAACTTCGCTTCACGTGAAGGCTGGGCCCGCAAACCGAGGGCATAGGGCTTGTGACAAGGTCTCCGCCGCTCCGGTGCCTATAACTTTTGATCCGTAAGGAGTTAGGCGGCGCACAGCATACCGTTGCGAAGCTCTCCGGGAGCTCTACGACGGGGCCAGCGAGCTAGCTCGCTGTGCCCTTTTTGGAGCTCAAAATCGAATGTTTTCATCAGTTTCGAGCCACTTTTCTTTTTTTGCTCTGTTTTTCCAACCCATATCGTACGTCGTGAGCTGTTAAAAGGACAACAACCTTACTCGTGGGACATTAGAGGTCCCTGTATTGCGTCGATATCACGTCTTGCGAGGATACTGTGTTGTTGAAGCGGATGGGTTGTCGTTAAGCCCATTGGGCCATATCTCTAGGCTGGGACTGTGAACCGTTAACACATAAAAGAATTGTGCCCTCAACATGACGGGTGTGATCATACCAGCACTAATGCACCGGATCCCATCAGAACTCCGAAGTTAAGCGTGCTTGGGCGAGTGTAGTACTAGGATGGGTGATCCCATGGGAAGTCCTCGTGTTGCACCCCCCTTTTCAATTTTTTTTGCTCCAGTTAGGGTTGCCAAGATACTTTACCCACCACATTTCTATTATCGAATCCCACGGCACCTTGGGCAAGACAACTTCTCTTCACGTAAAGCCTGGGCCTGCAAACGGAGGGCATAGGGCTTGTGACAAGGTCTCCGCCGCTTCGGTGCCTATAACTTTTGATCCGTAAAGAATTATGCGGCGCATAGCATACCGTTGTGAAGCTCTCCGAGAGCTCTACGACGGGGGCAGCCAGCTAGCTCGCTGTGCCCTTTTTGGAGCTCAAAATCGAATGTTTTCATCAGTTTCGGACCACTTTTCTTCTTTTGCTCTATTTTTCCGTCCCGTATCGTACGTCATGAGCTCCTAAAAGGACGATAACCTTACTCGCGGGACATTAGAGGTCCCTACATTGCGTCGATATCACGTCTTGCGAGGATGCTGCGTTGTTGCAGCGGATGGGTTGTCGTTAAGCCCATTGGGCCTTTTGAATTGGCCATCTCTCTAGGCCCGGACTGTGAACCGTTAACATATAATGGGATTGTGCCCTCAACATGACGGGTGCGATCATACCAACATTAATGCACCAAATCCCATCAGAACTCCGAAGTTAAGCGTGCTTGGGCGAGAGTAGTACTCGGATGGGAGACCCCCTAGGAAGTCCTCTTGTTGCACCCCCATTTTTAATTTTTTTTGCTCCGGTTAGGGTTGCCAAAATACTTTATCCACCACATTTCTATTATCAAATCCCACGGCACCTTGGGCGAGACAACTTCGCTTCACGTGAAGGCTGGGCCCGCAAACCGAGGGCGTAGGGCTTGTGACAAAGTCTCCGCCGCTCCGGTGCCTATAACTTTTGATCCGTAAGGAGTTACGCGGCGCACAGCATACCGTTGCGAAGCTCTCCGAGAGCTTTACGACCGGGGCAGCGAGCTAGCTCACTGTACCCTTTTTGGAGCTCAAAATCGAATGTTTTCATCGGTTTCGGGCCACTTTTCTTCTTTTGCTTTGTTTTTCCGTCCCGTATCGTACGTCATGAGCTGTTAAAAGGATGACAACCTCACTCGCGGGACATTAGAGGTCCCTACATTGCGTCAATATCACGTCTTGCGAGGATACTGCGTTGTTGAAGCGGATGGGTTGTTGTTAAGCCCATTGGGCCTTTTGAATGGGCCATCTCTCTAGGCTGAGACTGTGAACCATCAACACATAAAGGAATTGTGCCCTCATCATGACGGGTGCGATCATTCCAGCACTAATGCACCGGATCCCATCAGAACTCCGAAGTTAAGCGTGTTTGGGCGAGAGGAGTACTAGAATGGGTGACCCGCTGGGAAGTCCTCATGTTGCACCCCGCTTTTCAATTTTTTTTGCTCCGGTTAGGGTTACCAAAATACTTTATCCACTACATTTCTATTATCGAATCCCACGGCACCTTGGGCGAGACAACTACGATTCACGTGAAGGCTGGGCCCGCAAACCGAGGGCATAGGGCTTGTGATAAGGTCTCCGCCGCTCCGATGCCTATAACTTTTGATCCGTAAGGAGTTACGCGGCGCACAGCATACCGTTGCAAAGCTCTACGAAAGCTCTACGACGGGGGCAGCGATCTAGCTCGCTGTGCCCTTTTTGGAGCTCAAAATCGAATGTTTTCATCAATTTCGGGCCACTTTTCTTCTTTTGCTCCATTTTTTCGTCCCGTATCGTACGTCGTGAGCTGTTAAAAGGATGACAACCTTACTCGCGGGACACTAGCGGTCCCTACATTGCGTCGATATCACGTCTTTCGAGGATGCGGCGTTGTTGAAGCGGATGAGTTGTCGTTAAGCCTATTGGGCCTGTAGATTGGGCCATCTCTCTGGGCTGGTACTATGAACCGTCAACACATAAAGGATTTATGCCCTCAACATGACGGGTGCGATCATACCAGCACTAATTTACCGGATCCCATCAGAACTCCGACGTTAAGCATGCTTGGGCGAGAGTAGTACTAGGATGGGTGACCCCATGGGAAGTCCTCTTGTTGTACCCCCTCTTTTCAATTTTTTTTGCCTCGGTTAGGGTTGCCAAGATACTTTATCCACCACATTTCTATTACCGAATCCCACGGCACCTTGGGCAAGACAACTTCACTTCACGTAAAGGCTGGGCCCACAAACGGAGGGCATAGGGCTTGTGTCAAGGTCTCCGCCGCTTCGGTGCCTATAACTTTTGATCCGTAAGGAGTTACTCGGCGCACAGCATACCGTTGCAAAGCTCTCTGAGAGCTCTACGACGGGGGCAGCCAGCTAGCTCGCTGTGCCCTTTTTGGAGCTCAAAATCAAATGTTTTCATCAGTTTTGGGCCACTTTTCTTCTTTTGCTATGTTTTTCCATCCCGTATCTTACGTCATGAGCTGTTAAAAGGACGATAACCTTACTCGCGGGACAATAGAGGTCCTTACATTTCTTCGATATCACGTCTTGCGAGGATTCTGCGTTGTTGAAGCGGATGGGTTGTCGTTAAGCCCATTCGCCCTTTTGAATGGGCCATCTCTCTAGGCTGGGACTGTGAACCTTTAACACATAAAGGGATTGTGCCCTAAACATGATGGGTGCGATCATACCAGCACTAATGCACAGGATCCCATCAGAACTGCGAAGTTAAGCGTGCTTGGGCGAGGGTAGTACTAGGATGGGTGACCCCCTAGGAAGTCCTCCTGTTGCACACCCCTTTTCAATTTTTTTTGCTCCTGTTAAGGTTGCCAAAATTCTTTATCCACCACATTTCTATTATCGAATCCCACGGCACCTTGGGCGAGACAACTTCGCTTCACGTGAAGGCTGGGCCCGCAAACCCAGGGCGTAGGGATTGTGACAAGGTCTCCGTCGCTCCGGTACCCATAACTTTTGATCCGTAAGGAGTTACGTGGCGCACAGCATACCGTTGCAAAGCTCTCCATGAGCTCTACGACGGGGACAGCGAGCTGGCAAGCTGTGCCCTTGTTGGAGCTCAAAATCGAATTTTTTCATCTATTTCGGGCCACTTCTCCTCTTTTGCCCTGTTTTTTCATCCCGTACCGTACGTCGTGAGATGTTAAGAGGACGACAACCTTACTCGCGGGACATTAGAGGTCCCTAAATTGCGTCGATATCACGTCTTGCGAGGATGCTGCGTTGTTGAAGCGGATGGGTTGTCGTTAAGCCTATTGGGCCTTTTGAATGGGCCATCTCTCTAGGCTGGGACTGTGAACCGTTAACACATAAAGGAATTGTGCCCTCAACATGACGGGTGCGATCATACCAGCACTAATGCACCGGATCCATCAGAACTCCGAAGTTAAGCGTGCTTGGGCGAGAGTAGTACTAGGATAGGTGACCCCCTGGGAAGTCCTCGTGTTGCACCCCCCTTTTCAATTTTTTTTGCTCCGGTTAGGGTTGCCAAAATACTTTATCCACCACATTTCTATTATCGAATCCCACGGCACCTTGGGCAAGACAACTTCGCTTCACGTGAAGGCTGGGCCCGCAAACCGAGGGCGTAGGGCTTGTGACAAGTTCTCCGCCTCTCCGGTGCCTATAACTTTCGATCCATAAGGAGTTACGCGGCGCACAGGATACCGTTGTGAAGCTCTTCGAGAGCTCTACGACTGGGGTAGCGAGCTAGCTCGCTGTACCCTTTTTGAAGCTCAAAATCGAATGCTTTCATCAGTTTTAGGCCACTTTTCTTCTTTTGCTCTGTTTTTCCGTCCCGTATTGTACGTCGTGAGCTGTTGAAAGGATGACAACCTTATTCGCGGGACATTAGAGGGCCCTAAAACGCATCGATATCACGTCTTGCGAGGATTCTGCGTTGTTGAAGCAGATAGGTTGTCGTTAAGCCCATTAGGCCTTCTCAATGGGCCATCTCACTAGGTTGTGACTGTGAGCCGTTAACACATAAAGGAATTATGCCCTCAACATGACAGATGTGATCATACCAGCACTAATGCACCGGATCCCATCAGAACTCCGAAGTTAAGCGTGCTTGGGCGAGAGTAGTACTAGGATGGGTGACCCCCTGGGAAGTCCTCGTGTTGCACCCCCCTTCTCAATTTTTTTTGCTCCGGTTAGGGTTGCCAAAATACTTTATCCACCACATTTCTATTATCGAATCCCAAGGCACCTTGGGCAAGACAACTTCGCTTCACGTGAAGGCTGGGCCCGGAAACCGAGGGCGTAGGGCTTATGACAGGGTCTCCGTCGCTCCGGTGCCAATAACTTTTGATCCGTAAGGAGTTACGCGGCGCACAGCATACCGTTGCAAAGCTCTCTGAGAGCTCTACGACGGGGGCAGCGAGCTAGCTTGCCGTGTCCTTTTTGGAGCTCAAAATCGAATGTTTTCATCAGTTTCGGGCCACTTTTCTTCTTTTGCTCTGTTTTTCCGTCCCGTATCGTACGTCATGAGTTGTTAAAAGCACGATAACCTTACTCGTGGGACATTAGAGGTCCCCACATTGCGTCGATATCACGTCTTTCGAGGATGCTGCGTTGTTGAAGCGGATGGGTTGTCGTTAAGCCCATTCGGCCTTTTGAATGGGCCATCTCTCTAGGCTGGGACTGTGAACCGTTAACACATAAAGGAATTGTGCCCTCAACATGACAGGTACGATCATACCAGCACTAATGCACTGGATCCCATCAGAACTCCGAAGTTAAGCGTGCTTGGGCGAGAGTTGTACTACGATGGGTGACCCCCTAGGATGTCCTCACGTTGTACCCCACTTTTCAATTTTTTTTGCTCCGGTTAGGGTTGCCAAGTTACTTTATCCACCACATTTCTATTATCGAATCCCATGGCACCTTGGGCAAGACAACTTCGCTTCACGTGAAAGCTAGGCCCGCAAACCGAGGGCGTAGGGCTTGTGACAAGGTCTCCGCCGCTCCGGTGCCTATAACTTTTGATCCATAAGGAGTTACGCGGCACACAGGATACCGTTGTGAAGCTCTCCGAGAGCTATACGACGGGGGTAGCGAGCTAGCTCGCTGTACCCATTTTGGAGCTCAAAATCGAATGCTTTCATCAGTTTCGGGCCACTTTTCTTCTTTTGCTCTGTTTTTCCATCCCGTATCGTATGTCGTGAGCTGTTAAAAGGATGACAACCTTACTCGCAGGACATCAGAGGTCCCTAAATTGAGTCGATATCACGTCTTGCGAGGATGCAGCGTTGCTGAAGCGGATGGGTTGTCGTTAAGCCCATTGGGCCTTCTTAATGGGCCATCTCTCTAGGCTGGGACTATGAACCGTTAACACATAAAGGAATTGTGTCCTCAACATGACGGGTGCGATCATACCAGCACTAATGCACCGGATCCATCAGAACTTCGAAGTTAAGCGTGCTTGGGCGAGAGTAGTACTAGGATGGGTGACCCCCTGGGAAGTCCTCGTGTTGCACACCACTTTTCAATTTTTTTTTCTCTGGTTAGGGTTGCCAAAATACTTTATCCACCACATTTCTATTATCGAATCACATGGCACCTTGGGCAAGACAACTTCGCTTCACGTGAAGGCTGGGCCCGCAAACCGAGGGTGTAGGGCTTGTGACAAGGTCTCCGCCACTCCGGTGCCTTTAACTTTTGATCCGTAAGGAGTTACGCGGCGCACAGCACACCGTTGCGAAGCTCTTCGAGAGCTCTACGACGGGGGCAGCTAGCTTGCTTGCTGTGCCCTTTTTGGAGCCCAAAATCGAACGTTTTCATCATTTTCAGACTCTTTTCTTGTTTTGCTATGTTTTTCCATCCCGAATCGTAAGTCGTGAGCTGTTAAAAGGATGACAACCTTACTCGCAGGACATTTGAGGGCCCTACAACGCGTCGGTGTCATGTCTTGCGAGGATGCTGCATTGTTGAAGCGGTTGGGTTATCGTTAAGCTCATTGGGCCTTTTGAATGGGCCATCTCTCTAGGCTGGGACTGTGAACCGATAACACATAAAGGAATTGTGCCATCAACATGATGGGTGCGATCATACCAGTACTAATGCACCGGATCCATTAGAACTCCGAAGTTAAGCGTGCTTGGGCGAGAGTAGTACTAGGATGGGTGACCCCCTGGGAAGGGCTCGTGTTGTATCCCCCTTTTCAATTTTTTTTGCCCCGGTTAGGGTTCCCAAAATCCTTTATCCACCACATTTCTATTACCGAATCCCATGGCACCTTGGGCAAGACAACTTCGCTTCACGTAGATGCTGGTCCCGCAAACCGAGGGCGGAGGGCTTGTGACCAGGTCTCCGCCGCTCCGGTGCCTATAACTTTTGATCCGTAAGGAGTTACGCGGCGCACAGCATACCGTTGCAAAACTCTCCGAGAGCTCTACGACTGGGGTAGCCAGCTAGCTCACTGTGCCCTTTTTGGAACTCAAAATCGAATGTTTTCATCAATTTCGGGCCACTTTTCTTCTTTTGCTTTGTTTTTTCATCCCGTATCATACGTCATGAGCTGTTAAAAGGACGACAACCTTACTCGCGGGACATTTGAGGTCTCTACATTGCGTCAATATCACGTCTTGCGAGGATGCTGCATTGTTGAAGCGGATGGGTTGTCGTTAAGCCCATTGGGCCTTTTGAATGGGCCATCTCTCTAGGCTAGGACTGTGAACCGTTAACACATAAAGGGATTGTGCCCTCAACATGACGGGTGCGATCATACCAGCACTAATGTACCGGATCCCATCAAAACTCCGAAGTTAAGCGTGCTTGGGCGAGGGTAGTACTAGGATGGGTGACCCCCTAGGAAGTCCTCCTGTTGCGCCCCCCATTTCAAATTTTTTTGCTCCGGTTAAGGTTGCCAAAATACTTTATCCACCACATTTCTATTATCGAATCCCACCGCACCTTGGGCGAGACAACTTCGCTTCACGTGAAGGCTGGGCCCGCAAACTGAGGGCGTTGGGCTTTTGACAAGGTCTCCGTCGCTCCGGTGCCCATAACTTTTTATCCGTAAGGGGTTATGCGGCACACAACATACCGTTGCAAAGCTTTCCGAGAGCTCTACGACTGGGGCAACAAGCTTGCTTGCTGTGCCCGTTCTGGGAGCCCAAAATTGAACGGTTTCATCAGTTTCGGGTCACTTTTCCTCTTTTGCTCTGTTTTCATCCCGAATCGTACGTCGTGAGCTGTTAAAAGGATGACAACCTTACTCGCGGGACATTATAGGTCCCTACATTGCGTCGATATCACGTCTTGCCAGGATGCTGCGTTGTCGAAGCAGATGGGTTGTCGTTAAGCCCATTGGGCCTTTTGAATAGGCTATCTCTCTAGGCTGGGACTGTGAACCGTTAACACATAAAGGGATTGAGCCCTCAACATGACGGGTGCGATCATACCAGCACTAATGTACCGGATCCCATCAAAACTCCGAAGTTAAGCGTGCCTGGGCGAGGGTAGTACTAGGATGGGTGACCCCCTAGGAAGTCCTCCTGTTGCACCCCCCATTTCAATTTTTTTTGCTCCGGTTAAGGTTGCCAAAATACTTTATCCACCACATTTCTATTATCGAATCCCACGGCACCTTGGGCGAGACAACTTCGCTTCACGTGATGGCTAGGCCCGCAAACCGAGGGCGTAGGGCTTGTGACAAGGTCTCCGTCGCTCCGATGCCCATAACTTTTTATCCGTAAGGAGTTACGCGACGCACAGCATACCGTTGCAAAGCTCTCCGAGAGCTCTACGACGGCGGCTACGAGCTAGCTCACTGTGCCATTTTTGGAACTCAAAATTGAATGTTTTCATCAATTTCGGGCCACTTTTCTTCTTTTGCTTTGTTTTTTCGTCCCGTATCATACGTCATGAGCTCTTAAAAGGACGACAACCTTACTCGCAGGACATTTGAGGTCCTTACATTGCGTCGATATCACGTCTTGCGAGGATGCTGCATTGTTGAAGCGGATGGGTTGTCGTTAAGCCCATTGGGCCTTTTGAATGGGCCATCTCTCTAGGCTGGGACTGTGAACCGTTAACACATAAATGGATTGTGCCCTCAACATGACGGGTGCGATCAAACCAGCACCAATGTACCGGATCCCATCAAAACTATGAAGTTAAGCGTGCTTGGTGAGAGTAGTAGTAGGATGGGTGACCCCCTGAGAAGTCCTCGTGTTGCACCCCCCTTTTCAATTTTTTTTTCCTACGGTTTGGGTTGCCAACATACTTTATCCACCACATTTCTATTATCGAATCCCACGGTACCTAGGGCGAGACAACTTCGCTTCACGTGAAGGCTGGGCCCGCAAACCGGGGGCGTAGGGCTTGTGACCAGGTCTCCGTCGCTCCGGTGCCCTTAACTTTTGATACGTAATGAGTTACGCGGTCCACAGCAAACTGTTGGAAAGCTCTCCGGGAGCACTACAATGGGGGCAGCTAGCTTGCTTGCTGTGCCCTTTTTTGGAGCCCAAAATTGAACGATTTCATCAGTTTCGGGCCACATTTCCTCTTTTGCTCTGTTTTTTCATCCCGTATCGTACGTCGTGAGCTATTAAAAGGACGACAACCTTACTCGCGGGACATTATAGGTCCTTACATTGCGTCAATATCACGTCTTGCGAGGATGCTACGTTGTTGAGGCAGATGGGTTGTCGGTAAGCCCATTGGACCTTTTGAATGAGCCGTCTCTCTGGCCCGGGACTGTGAACCGTTAACACATAAGGGCTTTGTACCCTCAACATAACGGGTGCGATCATACCAACACTAATGCACCAGATCCCATCAGAACTCCGAAGTTAAGCGTGCTTGGGCGAGAGTAGTACTACGATGGGTGACCCCTTGGGAAGTCCTCCTGTTGCACCCCCATTTTCAAATTTTTTTGCTCCGGTTAAGGTTGCCAAAATACTTTATCCACCACATTTCTATTATCGAATCCCACAGCACCTTGGGCAAGACAACTTCGCTTCATGTGGAGGCCGGGCCCGCAAACTGAGGGCGTAAGGCTTGCGACCAGGTCTCCGTCGCTCCGGTGCCAATAACTTTTGATCCGTAAGGCGTTACGCGGTGCACATCTTACTGTTGGAAAGCTCTCCGAGTGCTCTACGACGGGGGCAGCGAGCTTGCTCGCTTTTCCCTTTTTTGGAGCCCAAAATTGAATGTTTTCATCAGTTTCGGGTAACTTTTCTTTTCTTGCTCTGTTTCTCCATCCCGTATCGTACGTCGTGAGCTCGCTGTACCTTTTTTGGAGCTCAAAATTGAATGTTTTCATCAATTTCGGGCCACTTTTCTTTTCTTGCTCTGTTTTTCCATCCCGTATCGTATGTCGTGAGCTGTTAAAAGGACGACAACCTTACTCGTGGGACATTAGAGATCCCTGCATTGCGTCGATATCACGTCTTGCGAGGATGCTGCGTTATTGAAGCGGATGGGTTGTCGTTAAGCCCATTGGGCCTTTTGACTTGGCCAACTCTCTAGGCTGGGACTGTGAACCGTTAACACATAAAGGTATTGTGCCCTCAACATGACGGGTGCGATCATACCAGTACTAATGCACCGGATCCCATCAGAACTCCGAAGTTAAGCGTGCTTGGACGAGAGTAGAACTATGATGGGTGACCCCCTAGGAAGTCCTCCTGTTGCGCTCACCATTTCAATTTTTTTTCCTCCGGTTAGGGTTGGCAAGATACTTTATCCGCCATATTTCTATTATCGAATCCCACGGCACCTTAGGCAAGACAACTTCGCTTCACGTGGAGGCTGGGCCCGCAAACCGAGGGCGTAGGGCTTGTGACAAGGTCTCCGTCGCTTCGGTGCCCATAACTTCTGATCCGTAAGGAGTTACGCGGCGCACAGCATACCGTTGGAAAAGCTCTCTGAGGGCTCTACGACGGGGGCAGCAGCGAGTCCTGTGCCCTTTTTGGAGCTCAAAATCAATTGTTTTCATCAGTTTTGGGCCACTTTTCTTCTTTTGCTTAGTTTTTTCATCCCGTATTGTACGTCGTGAGCTTTTAAAAAGATGACAACCTTACTCACGGAACATTATAGGTCCCTACATTGCATCGATATCACGTCTTGCGAGGATGCTGTGTTGTTGAAGCAGATGGGCTGTCGTTAAGCCCATTGGGCCTTTTGAATGGGCCATCTCTCTAGGCTGGGACTGTGAACCGTTAACACATAAAGGAATTGTGCCCTCAACATGACGGGTGCGATCATACCAGCACTAATGCACCGGATCCATCAGAACTCCGAAGTTAAGCGTGCTTGGGCGAGAGTAGTACTAGGATGGGTGACCCCCTGGGAAGTCCTCGTGTTGCACCCCCCTTTTCAATTTTTTTTGCTCCGTTTAGGGTTGCCAAAATACTTTATCCACCACATTTCTATTATCGAATCCCAAGGCACCTTGGGCTAGACAACTTCGCTTCACGTGAAGGCTGGGCTCGCAAACCGAGGGCGTAGGGCTTGTGACAAGGTCTCCGCCGCTGTGGTGCCTATAACTTTTGATCCGTAAGGAGTTACGCGGCGCACAGCATACCGTTGCAAAACTGTCCGAGAGCTCTACGACGGGGGTAGCCAGCTAGCTCACTGTGCCCTTTTTGGAACTCGAAATCGAATGTTTTCATCAATTTCGGGCCACTTTTCTTCTTTTGCTTTGTTTTTTCGTCCCGTATCATACGTCATGAGCTGTTAAAAGGACGACAACCTTACTCGCGGGACATTTGAGGTCCCTACATTGCGTCGATATCACGTCTTGCGAGGATGCTGCATTGTTGAAGCGGATGGGTTGTCGTTAAGCCCATTGGGCCTCTTGAATGGGCCATCTCTCTAGGCTGGGACTGTGAACCGTTAACACATAAAGGGATTGTGCCCTCAACATGACGGGTGCGATCATACCAGCACTAATGTACCGGATCCCATCAAAACTCCGAAGTTAAGCGTGCTTGGGCGAGGGTAGTACTAGGATGGGTGACCCCCTAGGAAGTCCTCCTGTTGCACCCCCCATTTCAATTTTTTTTGCTCCGGTTAAGGTTGCCAAAATACTTTATCCACCACATTTCTATTATCGAATCCCACGGCACCTTGGGTGTGACAACTTCGCTTCACGTGAAGGCTGGGCCGGAAAACCGAGGGCGTAGGCCTTGTGACCAGGTCTCCGTCGCTCCGGTGCCCATAACTTTTGATCCGTAAGCCGTTACGCGGCGCACAGCATACCGTTGCAAAGCACTCCGATAGCTCTACGTCGAGGGCAGTGAGCTAGCTTGCTGTGCCCTTTTTGAAGCTCAAAATCGAATATTTTCATCAGTTTCGGGCCACTTTTCCTCTTTTGCTCTGTTTTTTCATCCCGGATCGTACGTCGTGAGCTGTTAAAAGGACGACAACCTTACTCGCGGGACATTATAGGGCCCTACATTGCGTCGATATCACGTCTTACGAGGATGCTACATTGTTGAAGCGGATGGGTTGTCGTTTAGCCTATTGGGCCTTTTGAATGGGCCATCTCTCTAGGCTGGGACTGTGAACCGTTAACACATAAAGGGATTGTGCCCTCAACATGACGGGTGCGATCATACCAGCACTAATGTACCGGATCCCATCAGAACTCCGAAGTTAAGCGTGCTTGGGTGAGGGTAGTACTAGGATTGGTGACCCCCTGGGAAGTCCTCGTGTTGCACCCCCCTTTTCAATTTTTTTTGCTCCGGTTAGGGTTGCCAAAATACTTTATCCACCACATTTCTATTATCGAATACCACGGCACATTGGGCAAGAAAACTTCGCTTCACGTGAAGGCGGGGCCCGCAAACCGAGGGCGTAGGGCTTGTGACAAGGCCTCCGTCGCTCCGGTGCCCATAACTTTTGATCCGTAAGGAGCTACGCGGCGCACAGCATACCGTTGCGAAGCTCTCCGAGAGCTCTACGACTGGGGCTACGAGCTAGCTCACTGTGCCCTTTTTGGAACTCAAAATCGAATGTTTTCATCAATTTCGGGCCACTTTTCTTCTTTTGCTTTGTTTTTTCATCCCGTATCATACGTCATGAGCTGTTAAAAGGACGACAACCTTACTCGCAGGACATTTGAGGTCCCTACATTGCGTCGATATCACGTCTTGCGAGGATGCTGCATTGTTGAATCGAATGGGTTGTCGTTAAGCCCATTGGGCCTTTTGAATGGGCCATCTCTCTAGGCTGGCACTGTGAACCGTTAACACATAAAGAGATTGTGCCCTCAACAGGACGGGTGCGATCATACCAGCACTAATGCACCTGATCCCATCAGAACTCCGAAGTTAAGCGTGCTTGGGCGAGGATAGTACTAGGATGGGTGACCGCCAAGGAAGTCCTCCTGTTGCACCCCCCTTTTCAATTTTTTTTGCTCCTGTTAAGGTTGCCAAACCACTTTTTCCACCATATTTCTATTATCGAATCCCATGGCACCTTGGGCGAGACAACTTCGCTTCACGTGAAGGCTGGGGCCGCAAACCGAGGGCGTAGGGATTGTGTCAAGGTCTCCGCCGCTTCGGTGCCCATAACTTTTGATCCGTAAGGAGTTACGCGGCGCACAGCATACCGTTGCAAAGCTCTCCGAGAGCTCTACGACGGGGGCAGCGAGCTAGCTCGCTGTGGCCTTGTTGGAGCTCAAAATCGAATTTTTTCATCTATTTCGGGCCACTTCTCCTCTTTTGCCCTATTTTTCCGTCCTATATCGTACGTCGTGAGCTGTTAAAAGGACGACAACCTTATTCGCGGGACATTTGAGGTCCCTACGTCGCGTCGATATCACGTCTTACGAGGATGCTGCGTTGTTGAAGCGGATGGGTTGTCGTTAAGCCCAATGGGCCTTTTGAATGGGCCATCTCTCTAGGCTGGGACTGTGAACCGTTAACACATAAAGGAATTGTGCCCTCAACATGACGGGTGCGATCATACCAGTACTAATGTACCGGATCCCATCAAAACTCCGAAGTTAAGCGTGCTTGGGCGAGAGTAGTACTTGGATGGGTGACCCCTTGGGAAGTCCTCGTGTTGCACCCCCCTTTTCAATTTTTTTTTCTCCGGTTATGGTTGCCAAAATACTTTATCCACCACATTTCTATTATCGAATCCCACGGCACCTTGGGCAAGACAACTTCGCTTCACGTGAAGGCTGCGCCCGCAAACTGAGGGCGTAGGACTTGTCACAAGGTCTCCGTCGCTCCGGTGCCCATAACTTTTGATCCGTAAGGAGTTACGCGGCGCACAACATACCGTTGCAAAGCTCTCCAAGAGCTCTACGACGGGGGCTACGAGCTAGCTCGCTGTGCCCTTTTTGGAGCTCAAAATCGAATATTTTCATTAGTTTTGGGCAACTTTTCTACTTTAGCTCTGTTTTTCCGTCCCGTATCGTACGTCGTGAGCTGTTAAAAGGACGACAACCTTACTCGCTGGACATTATAGGTCCCTACATTGCGTCAATATCACGTCATGCGAGGATGCTCCGTTGTTGAAGCGGATGGGTTGTCGTTAAGCCCATTGGGCCTTTTGAATGGGCCATCTCTCTAGGCTGGGACTGTGAACCGTTAACACATAAAGGGATTGTGCCCTCAACATGACGGGTGCGATCATACCTGCACTAATGAACCGGATCCCATCAAAACTCCGAAGTTAAGCGTGCTTGGGCGAGGGTAGTACTAGGATGGGTGACCCCCTAGGAAGTCCTACTGTTGCACCCCCCATTTCAATTTTTTTTGCTCCGGTTAAGGTTGCCAAAATACTTTATCCACCTCATTTCTATTATCGAATCCCATGGCACCTTGGGCGAGACAACTTCGCTTCACGTGAAGGCTGGGCCGGCAAACCGAGGGCGTAGGGCTTGTGACAAGGTCTCCGTCGCTCCGGTGCCCATAACTTTGGATTTGTAAGGAGTTACGCGGCGCACAGCATACTGTTGCAAAGCTCTCCGAGAGCTCTACGACGAGAGCATTGACCTAGCTCGCTGTGCCCTTTTTGGAACTCAAAATCGAATGTTTTCATCAGTTTCGGTCCACTTTTCTTCTTTTGCTCTATTTTTCCGTCCCGTATCGTACGTCGTGAGCTGTTAAAAGGATGACAACCTTACTCGCGGGACAATAGAGGGCCCTACAATGCGTCGATATCACGTCTTGCGAGGATGCTGCGTTGTTGAAGCGGACGGGTTGTTGTTAAGCCCATTGGGCCTTTTGAATGGCCATCTCTCTAGGCTACGACTGTGAACCGTTAACACATAAAGGAATTGTGCCCTCAACATGACGGGTGCTATCATACCAGCACTAATTCACCGGATCCCATCAGAACTCCGAAGTTAAGCGTGCTTGGGCGAGAGTAGTACTAGGATGGGTGACCCCATAGGAAGTCCTCGTGTTGCACCCCACTTTTCAATTTTTTTTGCTCCGGTTTGGGTTGCCAAGATACTTTATCCACCACATTTCTATTATCGAATCCCACGGCACGTTGGGCAAGACAACTTCGCTTCACGTGGAGGCTGGGCCTGCAAACCGAGGGCGTAGGGCTTGTGTCAAGGTCTCCGCCGCTTCGGTGCCTATAACTTTTGATCCGTAAGGAATTACGCGTCGTACAGCATACCGTTGCGAAGCTCTCCGAGAGCTCTACGACGGGGGCAGCCAGCTAGCTCGCTGTGCCCTTTTTGGAGCTCAAAATTGAATGTTTTCATTAGTTTCGGACCACTTTTCTTCTTTTGCTCTGTTTTTTCGTCCCGTATCGTACGTCATGAGTTGTTAAAAGGACGATAACCTTACTCGCGGGACATTAGAGGTCCCCACATTGCGTCGATATCACGTCTTGCGAGGATGCTGCGTTGTTGAAGTGGATGGGTTGTCGTTAAGCCCATTCGGCCTTTTGAATGGGCCATCTCTCTAGGCTGGGGCTGTGAACCTTTAACACATAAAGGGATTGTGCCCTCAACATGACGGGTGCGATCATCCCAGCACTAATGCACCGGATCCCATCAGAACTCTGAAGTTAAGCGTGCTTGGGCGAGGGTAGTACTAGGATGGGTGACCCCCTAGGAAATCCTCCTGTTGCACCCCACTTTTCAATTTTTTTTGCTCCTGTTAAGGTTGCCAAAATACTTTATCCACCACATTTCTATTATCGAATCCCATGGCACCTTGGGCAAGACAACTTCGCTTCACGTGAAAGCTAAGCCCGCAAACCGATGGCGTAGGGCTTGTGACAAGGTCTCCGCCGCTCCGGTGCCTATAACTTTTGATCCATAAGGAGTTACGCGGCGCACAGGATACCGTTGTGAAGCTCTCCGAGAGCTCTACGACGGGAGTAGCGAGCTAGCTCGCTGTACCCATTTTGGAGCTCAAAATCGAATGCTTTCATCAGTTTCGGGCCACTTTTCTTCTTTTGCTATGTTTTTCCATCCCGTATCGTACGTCGTGAGCTGTTAAAAGGACGACAACATTACTCGCGGGACATTAGAGGTCCCTAAATTGCGTCGATATCACTTCTTACGAGGATGCTGCGTCGCTGAAGCGGATGGGTTGTCGTTAAGCCCATTGGGCCTTCTGAATGGGCCATCTCTCTAGGCTGGGACTGTGAACAGTTAACAAATAAATGAATTGTGTCCTCAACATGACGGGTGCGATCATACCAGCACTAATGCACCGGATCCATTAGAACTCCGAAGTTAAGCGTGCTTGGGTGAGAGTAGTACTAGGATGGGTGACCCCCTGGGAAGTCCTCGTGTTGCTCCCCACTTTTCAATTTTTTTTTCTCCGGTTAGGGTTGCCAAGATACTTTATCCACCACATTTCTATTATCGAATCCCATGGCACCTTGGGCAAGACAACTTCGCATCACATGGAGGCTGGGCCCGCAAACCGAGGGTGTAGGGCTTGTGACAAGGTCTCCGCCACTCCGGTGCCTTTAACTTTTGATCCGTAAGGAGTTACGCGGCGCACAGCATACCGTTGCGAAGCTCTTCGACAGCTCTACGATGGGGGCAGCGAGCTAGCTTGCCGTGTCCTTTTTGGAGCACAAAATCGAACGTTTTCATCAGTTTCGGCCCACTTTTCTTCTATTGCTATGTTTTTCCGTCCCGGATCGTACGTCGTGAGCTGTTAAAAGGATGACAACCTTACTCGCGGGACATTAGAGTGTCCTACGTTGCGTCGATATCACGTCTTGCGAGGATGCTGCATTGTTGAAGCGGATGGGTTGTCGTTAAGCCCATTGCGCCTTCTGAATGGGCCATCTCTCTAGGCTTGGACTATGAACCGTTAACACATAAAGGAATTGTGCCCTCAACAAGACGGGTACGATCATACCAGCACTAATGAACCAGATCCATTAGAACTCCGAAGTTAAGCGTGCTTGGGCGAGAGTAGTACTAGGATGGGTGACCCGCTGGGAAGTGCTCGTGTTGTACCCCCCTTTTCAATTTTTTTTGCTCCGGTTTCGGTTCCAAAAATACTTTTTCCACCACATTTCTATTATCGAATCCCATGGCACCTTGGGCGAGACAACTTCGCTTCACGTGAAGGCTGGGCCCGCAAACCGAGGGCGTAGGGCTTGTGACAAGGTCTCCGCCGCTCCGGTGCCTATAACTTTTGATCCGTAAGGAGTTACGCGGCGCACAGCATTACGTTGCAAAACTCTCCGAGAGCTCTACGACGGGGGTAGCCAGCTAGCTCACTGTGCCCTTTTTGGAACTCAAAATCGAATGTTTTCATCAATTTCGGACCACTTTTCTTCTTTTGCCATGTTTTTTCGTCCCGTATCGTACGTCGTCAGCTGTTAAAATGAAGACAACCTTACTCGCGGGACATTAGAGGTCCCTACACTGCGTCAATACCACATCTTGCAAGGATGCTGCATTGTTGAAGCGGATGGGTTGTCGTTAAGCCCATTGGGCCTTCTGAATGGGCATCTCTCTAGGCTAGGTCAGTTAACCGTTAACACATAAAGGAATTGTGCCCTCAACATGACGGGTGCAATCATACCAGCACTAATGCACCGGATCCCGTCAGAACTCCGAAGTTAAGCGTGCTTGGGCGAGAAGTGTACTAGGATAGGTGACCCCCTCGGAAGTCCTCGTGTTGCACCCCCCTTTTCAATTTTTTTTGCTCCGGTTAGCGTTGCCAAGATACTTTATCCACCACATTTCTATTATCGAATACCACGGCACCTTGGGCAAGACAACTTCGTTTCACGTGGAGGGCGGGCCCGCAAACCGAGGGCGTAGTGCTTGTGACAAGGTCACCGCCGGTCCGATGCCTATAACTTTTGATCCGTAAGGAGTTACGCGGCACACAGCATACCGTTGTGAAGCTCTCCGAGAGCTCTACGACGGGGGTAGCGAGCTAGCCCGCTGTACCCTTTTTTGAACTCAAAATCGAATGCTTTTATCAGTTTCGGGCCACTTTTCTTCTTTTGCTCTGTTTTTCCATTCCGTATCGTACGTCGTGAGCTGTTAAAAGGACAACAACCTTACTCGCGGGACGTAAGAGGTCCCTAAATTGCGTCAATATCACGTCTTGCCAGGATGCTGCGTTGTTGAAGCGGATAGGTTGTCGTTAAGCCCATTGGGCCTTCTGAATGGGCCATCTCTCTAGGCTGGGACTATGAACCGTTTACACATAAAGGAATTGCACCCTCAACATGACGGGTGCGATCATAACAGCACTAATGCACCGGATCCATCAGAACTCCGAAGTGAAGCGTGCTTGGGCGAGAGTAGTACTAGGATGGGTGACCCCCCCTGGGAAGTCCTCGTGTTGCACCCCCCTTTTCAGTTTTTTTTTGCTCCGGTTAGGGTTGCCAAAATACTTTATCCACCACATTTCTATTATCGAATCCCATGGCACCTTGGGCAAGACAACTTCGCTTCACGTGAAGGCAGGGCCCGGAAAGCGAGGGCGTAGGGGTTGGGACAGGGTCTCCGGCGCTCCAGTGCCTATAACTTTTGATCCGTAAGGAGTTACGCAGCGCACAGCATACCGTTGCGAAGCTCTCCGACAGCTCTATGAAGGGGGCAGCGAGCTAGCTCACCGTGCCCTTTTTGGAGCTCAAAATTGAATGTTTTCATCAGTTTCGGGCCACTTTTCTACGTTTGCTCTGTTTTTCCGTCCTGGATCGTACGTCGTGAGCTGTTAAAAGAACAACAACCTTACTCGCGAGACATTAGAGGGCCCTACAACACGTCGATATCACGTCTTGCGAAGATGCTGCATTGTTGAAGCGGATGGGTTGTCGTTAAGCCCATTAGGCCTTATGAATGGGCTATCTCTCTAGGCTGGGACTATGAACCGTTAACACATAAAGGAATTGTGCCCTCAACATGACGGGTGCGATCATACCAGCACTAATGCACCGGATCCCATCAGAACTCCGAAGTTAAGCGTGCTTGGGCGAGAGTAGTACTAGGATGGGTGACCCCCTGGGAAGTCCTCGTGTTGCACCCCCTTTTTCAATTTTTTTTGCTCCGGTTAGGGTTCCCAAAATACTTTATCCACCACATTTCTATTATCGAATCCCATGGCACCTTGGGCAAGACAACTTCGCTTCACGTGAAGGCTGGGCCCGCAAACCGAGGGCGTAGGGCTTGTGACCAGGTCTCCACCGCTCCGGTGCCTATAACTTTTGATCCTTAAGGAGGTACGGAGCGCACAGCATACCGTTGCAAAGCTCTCCGAGAGCTCTACGACGGGGGTAGCCAGCTAGCTTACTCAGCCCTTTTTGGAACTCAAAATCGAATGTTTTCATCAATTTCGGGCCGCTTTCCTTCTTTTGCTTTGTTTTTTCGTCCCGTATCATACGTCATGAGGTGTTAAAAGGACGACAACCCTACTCGCGGGACATTTGAGGTCCCTACATTGCGTCAATATCACGTCTTGCGAGGATGCTGCATTGTTGAAGCGGATGGGTTGTTGTTAAGCCCATTGGGCCTTTTGAATGGGCCATCTCTCTAGGCTGGGACTGTGAACCGTTAACACATAAAGGAATTGTACCCTCAACATGACGGGTGCGATCATACCAGTACTAATGCACCAGATACCATCAGAAATCCGAAGTTAAGCGTGCTTGGGCGAGGGTAGTACTAGGATGGGTGACCCCCTGGGAAGTCCTCCAATTGGACCCCCCATTTCAATTTTTTTTGCTCCGGTTAGGGTTGCCAAAATATTTTATCCACCACATTTCTATTATCGAATCCCACAGCACCTTGGGCCAGACAACTTCGCTTCACGTGAAGGCTGGGCCCGCAAACCGAGGGCGTAGGGCTTGTGACAAGGTCTCCGTCGCTCCGGTGCCCATAACTTTTGATCCGTAAGGAGTTACATGGCGCACAGCATACCGTTGCAAAGCTCTCCGAGAGCTCTACGACGGGGGCAGCCAGCTAGCTCACTGTGCCCTTTTTTGAGCTCAAAATCGAATGTTTTCATCAGTTTCGGGCCACTTTTCTTCTTTTGCTCAGTTTTTTGGTCCCATATCATACGTCGTGAGCTGTTAAAAGGACGACAACCTTACACGTGGGACATTATAGTTCCCTACATTGCGTCGATATCACGTCTTGCGAGGACGCTGCGTTGTTGAAGCGGATGGGTTGTCGTTAAGCCCATTGGGCCTTTTGAATGGGCCATCTCTCTAGGCTGGGACTGTGAACCATTAACACATCAAGGGATTGTGCCCTCAACATGACGGGTGCGATCGTACCAACACTAGTGCACCGGATCCCATCAGAACTCCGAAGTTAAGCGTGCTTGGGCGAGGGTAGTACTAGGATGGGTGACCCCCTAGGAAGTCCTCCTTTTGCACCCCCATTTTCAATTTTTTTTGCTCCGGTTAAGGTTGCCAAAATACTTTATCCACCACATTTCTATTATCGAATCCCACGGAACCTTGGGCGAGACAACTTCGTTTCACGTGAAGGCTGGGCTCGCAAACCGAGGGCGTAAGGCTCGTGACAAGGTCTCCGTCGCTCCGGTGCCCATAACTTTTGATCCGTAAAGAGTTACGCGGCGCACAGCATACCGTTGCAAAGCTCTCCGAGAGCTCTACGACGGGGGCAGCGAGCTAGCTTGCTGTACCCTTTTTGGATCTTAAAATCGAATGTTTTCATCAGTTTCGGGCCACTTTTCTTTTCTTGCTCTGTTTTTCCATCCTGTATCGTACGTCGTGTGCTCGCTGTACCCTTTTTAGAGCTCAAAATCGAATGTTTTCATCATTTTCGGGGCACTTTTCTTTTCTTGCTCTGTTTTTCCATCCCGTATCGTACGTCGTGAGCTGTTAAAAGGACGACAACCTTGCTCGTGGGACATTAGAGGTCCCTACATTGCCTCGATATCACGTCTTGCGAGGATGCTGCGTTGTTGAAGCGGATGGGTTGTCGTTAAGCACATTGGGCCTTTTGAAAGGGCCATCTCTCTAGGCTGGGACTGTGAACCGTTAATGCTTAAAGGGATTGTGCCCTCAACATGACGGGTGCGATCATACCAACACTAATGCATCGGATCCCATCAGAACTCCAAAGTTAAGCGTGCTTGGGCGAGGGTAGTACTAGGATAGGTGACCCCCTGGGAAGTCCTCATGTTGCACCCCCCTTTTCAATTTTTTTTGCTCCGGTCATGGTTGCCAAAATACTTTATCCACCACATTTCTATTATCGAATCCCACGGCACCTTGGGCGAGACAACTTCGCTTCACGTGAAGGCTGGGCCCGCAAACCGAGGGCGTAGGGCTTGTGCCCAGGGCTCCGGCGCTCCGGGGCCCATAACTTTTGATCCGTAAGTAGTTACGTGGTGCACAGCATACCGTTGCAAAGCTCTCCGATAGCTCTACGACGACGGCACAGCGAGCTAGCTCGCTGTGCGCTTTTTGGAGCTCAAAATCGAATGTTTTCATCAGCTTTGGGCCACTTTTCTTCTTTTGCTCAGTTTTTTCGTCCCGTATCGTACGTCATGAGCTGTTAAAAAGACGACAACCTTACTCGCGGGACATTAGAGGTCCCTACATTGCATCTATATCACGTCTTGCGAGGATGCTGCGTTGTTGAAGTGGATGGATTGTCGTTAAGCCCATTGGGCCTTTTGAATGGGCCATCTCTATAGGCTGGGACGGTTAACCGTTAACACATAAAGGAATTGTGCCCTCAACATGACGGGTGCGATCATACCAGCACTAATGCACCGGATCCATCAGAACTCCGAAGTTAAGCGTGCTTGGGCGAGAGTAGTAGTAGGATAGGTGACCCCCTGGGAAGTCCTCGTGTTGCACCCCCCTTTTCAATTTTTTTTGCTCCGGTTAGGGTTGCCAAAATACTTTATCCACCACATTTCTATTATCGAATCCCACGGCACCTTGGGCAAGACAACTTCGCTTCACGTGAAGGCTGGGCCCGCAAACTAAGGGCGTAGGGCTTGTGACAAGGTCTCCGCCGCTCCGGTGCCTATAACTTTTGATCCGTAAGGAGTTACGCGGCGCACATCATACAATTACGAAGCTCTCCGAGAGCTCTACGACGGCGGTAGCGAGCTAGCTTGCTGTGACCTTTTTGAGGCTCAAAATCGTATGTTTTCATCAGTTTTGGGCCACTTTTCTTCTTTTGCTCTGTTTTTTCGACCCGTATCATACGTCGTGTGCTGTTAAAAGGACGACAACCTTACTCGCGGGACATTAGAGTTCCCTACATTGCGTCAATATCACCTCTTGCGAGGATGCTGGGTTGTTGAAGAGGATGGGTTCTCGTTAAGCCCGTTGGGCCTTCTAAATGGGTCATCTCTTTACGCTGGGACTGTGAACCGTTAACACATAAAGGAATTGTGCTATCAACATCACGGATGCGATCATACCTGCACTAATGCACCGGATCCCATCAGAACTCCGAAGTTAAGCGTGCTTGGGCGAGAGTAGTACTAAGATGGGTGACCCCTTGGGAAGTCCTCGTGTTGCAACACCCTTTTCAATTTTTTTTGGTCTGGTTAGGGTTGCCTAAATACTTTATCCACCACATTTCTATTATCGAATCCCACGGCACCTTGGGCAAGACAACTTCGCTTCATGTGAAGGCTAGGCCCACAAACCGAGGGCGTAGGGCTTGTGACAAGGTCTCCGCCACTTCGGTGCCTATAACTTTTGATCCGTAAGGAATTACACGGCATACAGCATACCGTTGCGAAGCTCTCCGAGAGCTCTACGACGGGGGCAGCTAGCTAGCTCACTGTGCCCTTTTTGGAGCTCAAAATCGAATTTTTTCATCAGTTTCGGGCCACTTTTCTTCATTTGCTCTATTTTTTCGTCCCGTATCGTACGTCATGATCTATTAAAAGGACGACAACCTTACTCGCGGGACATTTGAGGTCCCTACATTGCGTCGATATCACGTCTTGCGAGGATGCTACATTGTTGAAGCGGATGGGTTGTCGTTAAGCCCATTGGGCCTTTTGAATGGGCCATCTCTCTAGGCTAGGACTGTGACCCGTTAACACATAAAGGGATTGTGCCCTCAACATGACGGGTGCGATCATACCAGCACTAATGTACCGGATCCCATCAAAACTCCGAAGTTAAGCGTGCTTGGGCGAGGGTAGTACTAGGATGGGTGTCCCCCTAGGAAGTCCTCCTGTTGCACCCCTTTTTCAAATTTTTTTGCTCCGGTTAAGGTTGCAAAAATACTTTATCCACCACATTTCTATTATCGAATCCCATGGCACCTTGGGCGAGACAATTTCGCTTCATGTGAAGGCTGGGCCCGCAAATCGAGGGCGTAGGGCTTGTGACAAGGTCTCCGTCGCTCCGGTGCCCATAACTTTTGATCAGTAAGGAGTTACGCGGCGCACAACATACCGTTGCAAAGCTCTCTGAGAGCTCTACGACGGGGGCCGCGAGCTAGCTCGCCGTACACTTTTTGGAGCTAAAAATCGGATGTATTCATCAGTTTTTGGCCACTTTTCTTCTTTTGCTCTATTTTTTCGTCCCGTATCGTACGTCGTGAGCCGTTAAAATGATGACAACCTTACACGTGGGACATTAGAGGTCCCTATATTGCGTCGATATCAAGTCCTGCGAGGATGCTGCGTTATTGAAGCGGATGGGTTGTCGTTGAGCCCATTGGGCCTTTTGAATGGGCCATCTCTCTAGGCTGGGATAGTGAACCGTTAACACATAAAGGAATTGTGCCCTCAACATGACGAGTGCGATCATACCAGCATTAATGCACCGGATCCATCAGAACTCCGAAGTTAAGCGTGCTTGGGCGAGACTAGTACTAGGATGGGTGACCCCCCGGGAAGTCCTCGTGTTGCACCCCCCTTTTCAATTTTTTTTGCTCCGGTTAGGTTTGCCAAAATACTTTATCCACCATATTTCTATTATCGAATCCCACGGCACCTTGGGCAAGACAACTTCGCTTCACGTGAAGGCTGGGCCCGCAAACCAAGGGCATAGGACTTGTGACAAGGTCTCCGCCGCTCCGGTGCCTATAACTTTTGATCCGTAAGGAGTTACGCGGTGCACAGCATACCGTTGCGAAGCACTCCGAGAGCTCTACGGCGGGGGCAGCGAGCTAGCTCGCTGTGCCCTTTTTGGAGCTCAAAATCGAATGTTTTCATCTGTTTTGGGCCACTTTTCTTTTTTTGCTATGTTTTTCCATCCCGGATCGTACGTCGTGAGCTATTAAAAGGACGACAACCTAACTCGCAGGACATTAGAGGTCCCTGCATTGCATCGATATCACGTCTTGCATGGATGCTGCGTTGTTGAAGCGGATGGGTTGTCGTTAAGCCCATTGGGCCTTCTGAATGGGCCATCTCTCTTGGCTGGGACTATGAACCGTTAACACATAAAAGAATTGTGGCCTTAACATGACGGGTGCGATCATACCAGCACTAATGCAGCGGATCCATCAGAACTCCGAAGTTAAGCGTGCTTGGGCGAAAGTAGTACTAGGATGGGTGACCCTCTGGGAAGTCGTCGTGTTGCACCCCCCTTTTCAATTTTTTTTGCTCCGGTTAGGGTTGCCAAAATAATTTATCCACAAGATTTCTATTATCGAATCCCACGGAACCTTGGGCAAGACAACTTCGCTTCACGTGAAGGCTGGGCCCGCTAACCGAGGGCGACGTAGCGCTTGTGACAAGGTCTCCGCCGCTCCGGTGCCTATAACTTTTGATCCGTAAGGAGTTACGCGGCGCACAACATACCGTTGCGAAGCTCTCCGAGAGCTCTACGATGGGGATAGTGAGCTAGCTCGCTTAGCGCTTTTTGGAGCTCAAAATCGAATGTTTTCATCAGTTTCGGGCCACTTTTCTTCTTTTGCTCTTTTTTTCGTCCCGTATCGTTCGTCGTGAGCTTTTAAAAGGATGACAACCTTACTCACCGGACATTAGAGGACCCTACATCGCGTCCATATCACGTCTTGCGAGGTTGCTGCGTTGTTGAAGCGGATGGGTTGTTGTTAAGCCCTTTGGGCCTTTTGAATGGGCCATCTCTCAAGGCTGGGACTGTGAACCGTTAACACATAAACGAATTGTGCCCTCAACATGACGGCTGCGATCATTCCAGCACTAATGCACCGGATCCCATCAGAACTCCGAAGTTAAGCGTGCTTGGGCGAGAGTAGTACTAGGATGGGTGACCCCCTGGGAAGTCCTCGTGTTACACCCCCCTTTTCAATTTTTTTTGCTCCGTTTAGGGTTGCCAAAATACTTTATCCACCACATTTCTATTATCGAATCCCAAGTCACCTTGGGCAAGACAACATCGCTTCACGTGAAGGATGGGCCTGCAAACCGAGGTCGTAGGGCTTGTGACAAGGTCTCCGCCGCTCCGGTGCCTATAACTTTTGATCCGTAAGGAATTACGCGGCGCACAGCATACCGTTGCGAAGCACTCCGAGAGCTCTACGACGGGGGCAGCCAGCTAGCTCGTTGTGCCCTTTTTGGAGCTCAAAATCGAATGTTTTCATCAGTTTCAGACCACTTTTATTCTTTTGCTCTGTTTTTCGGTCCCGTATCGTACGTCATGAGCTGTTAAAAGGACGACAACCTTACTCGCGGGACATTAGAGGTCCCTACATTGCGTCGATATCACGTCTTGCGAGGATGCTGCGTTGTTGAAGCGGATGGGTTGTCGTTAAGCCCATTGGGCCTTTTGAATGGGCCATCTCTCTAGGCTGGGACTGTGAACCATTAACACATAAAGAGATTGTGCCCTCAACATGACGGGTGCGATCATACCAGCACTAATGCACCGGATCCCATCAGAACTCCGAAGTTAAGCGTGCTTGGGCGAGGGTAGTACTAGGATTGGTGACCCCCTAGGAAGTCCTCCTGTTGCATCCCCCTTTTCAATTTTTTTTGCTCCGTTTAAGGTTGCCAAAATACTTTATCCACCACATTTCTATTATCGATTCCCACGGCACCTTGGGCGAGACAACTTCACTTCACGTGAAGGCTGGGCCCGCAAACCAAGGGCGTAGGGCTTGTGACAAGGTCTCCGCCGCTCCGGTGCCTATAACTTTTGATCCGTAAGGAATTACGCGGCGCACAGCATACCGTTGCGAAGCACTCCGAGAGCTCTACGACGGGGGTAGCGAGCTAGCTCGCTGTACCCTTTTTGGAGCTCAAAATCGTGTGTTTTCATCAGTTTCGGGCCACTTTTCTTTTATTGCCCTGTTTTTCATCCCGTATCGTACGCCGTGAGCTGTTAAAAGGACGATAACCTTACTCGCGGGACATTAGAGTTCCCTACATTGCGTCAATATCACGTCTTGCGAGGATGCTGCGTTGTTGAAGCGGATGGGTTCTCGTTAAGCCCATTGGACCTTTTGAATGGGCCATATCTCTAGGCTGGGACTGTGAACCGTTAACACATAAAGGAATTGTGCTCTCAACATGACGGGTGCGATCATACCAGCACTAATGCACCGAATCCCATCAGAACTCGGAAGTTAAGCGTGCTTTGGCGAGAGTAGTACTAAGATGGGTGACCCCATGGGAAGAACTCGTGTTGCACCCCACTTTTCAATTTTTTTTGCTCCGGTTAGGGTTGCCTAAATACTTTATCCACCACATTTCTATTATCGAATCCTACGGCACCTTGGGCAAGACAACTTCGCTTCATGTGAAGGGTAGGCCTGCAAACAGAGAGCGTAGGGCATGTGACAAGGTCTCCGCCGCTCCGGTGCCTATAACTTTTGATCCGTAAGGAGTTACGCGGTGCACAGCATACCGTTGCGAAGCTCTCCGAGAGCTCTACGACGAGGGCAGTTAGCTAGCTCGCTGTGCCCTTTTTGGAGCTCAAAATCGAATGTTTTCATCAGTTTCGGGCCACTTTTTCTTCTTTTGCTCTATTTTTTCGTCCCGTATCGTACGTCGTGAGCTGTTAAAAGGATGACAACCTTTCTCGCGGGACATTAGAGCGTTCTACATTGCGTTGACATCACGTCTTGCGAGGATGCTACGTTGTTGAAGCGGATGGGTTGTCGGTAAGCCTAATGGACCTTTTGAATGGGCCATCTCTGTAGGCTGGGACTGTGAACCGTTAACACATAAAGGGATTGTGCCCTCAACATGACGGGTGCGATCATACCAGCACTAATGCACCGGATCCCATCAGAACTACGAAGTTAAGCGTGCTTGGGCGAGGGTAGTACTAGGATGGGTGACCCCCTAGGAAGTCCTCCTGTTGCACCCCCCTTTTCAATTTTTTTTGCTCCGGTTAAGGTTGCCAAAATACTTTATCCACCACATTTCTATTATCGAATACCACGGCACCTTGGGCGAGACAACTTCGCTTTACGTGAAGGCTAGGCCCGCAAACTGAGGGCGTAGGGCTTGTGACAAGGTCTCCGTCGCACCGGTGCCTATAACTTTTGATCCGTGAGGAGTTACGCGGCGCACAGCATACCGTTGCAAAGCTCTCCAAGAGCTCTACAACGGGGGCAGCGAGTTGGCTTGCTGTACACTTTTTGGAGCTCAAAATCGAATGTTTTCATCAGTTTTTGGCCACATTTCTTATTTTGGTATGTTTTTTTGTCCCGTATCGTACGTCGTGAGCTGTTAAAAGGACGACAACCTTACTCGCAGGACATTAGAGGTCCCTACATTGCGTCGATATCACGTCTTGCGAGGATGCTGCGTTGTTGAAGCGGATGGGTTGTCGTTAAGCCCATTGGGCCTTTTGAATAGGTCATCTCTCTAGGCTGGGATAGTGAACCGTTAACACATAAAGGAATTGTGTCCTCAACATGACGGGTGCGATCATACCATCATTAATGCACCGGATCCTATCAGAACTCCGAAGTTAAGCGTGCTTGGGCGAGAGTAGTACAAGGATAGGTGACCCTTTAGGAAGTCCTCGTGTTGCACCCCACTTTTCAATTTTTTTTGCTCTGGTTAGGGTTGCCTATATACTTTATCCACCACTTTTCTATTATCGAATCCCACGGCACCTTGTGCAAGACAACTTCGCTTCATGTGAAGGGTAGGCCCGCAAACTGAGGGCGTAGGGCTTGTGACAAGGTCTCCGCCGCTCCGGTGCCTATAACTTTTGATCCGTAAGGAATTACGCGGCACACAGCATACCGTTGCGAAGCTCTCCGAGAGATCTACGACTGGGGCAGCTAGCTAGCTCACTGTGCCCTTTTTGGAGCTCAAAATCGAATGTTTTCATCAGTTTCGGGCCACTTTTCCTCTTTTGCTCTGTTTTTCCGTCCCGTATCGTACGTCATGATCTGTTAAAAGGACGACAACCTTACTCGCAGGACATTAGAGGTCCCTACATTGCATCGATATCACGTCTTGCGAGGATGCTGCGTTGTTGAAGCGGATGGGTTGTCGGTAAGCCTATTAGGCCTTTTGAATGGGCCATCTCTGTAGGCTGGGACTGTGAACCGTTAACACATAAAGGGATTGTGCCCTCAACATGACGGGTGCGATCATACCAGCACTAATGCACCGGATCCCATCAGAACTACGAAGTTAAGCGTGCTTGGGCGAGGGTAGTACTAGGATGGGTGACCCCCTAGGAAGTCCTCCTGTTGCACCCCCCTTTTCAATTTTTTTTGCTCCGGTTAAGGTTGCCAAAATACTTTATCCACCACATTTCTATTATCGAATACCACGGCACCTTGGGCGAGACAACTTCGCTTTACGTGAAGGCTAGGCCCGCAAACCGAGGGCGTAGGGCTTGTGACAAGGTCTCCGTCGCACCGGTGCCTATAACTTTTGATCCGTGAGGAGTTACGCGGCGCACAGCATACCGTTGCAAAGCTCTCCAAGAGCTCTACAACGGGGGCAGCGAGTTGGCTTGCTGTACACTTTTTGGAGCTCAAAATCGAATGTTTTCATCAGTTTTTGGCCACATTTCTTATTTTGGTATGTTTTTTTGTCCCGTATCGTACGTCGTGAGCTGTTAAAAGGACGACAACCTTACTCGCAGGACATTAGAGGTCCCTACATTGCGTCGACATCACGTCTTGCGAGGACGCTGCGTTGTTGAAGTGGATGGCTGGTCGTTAAGCCCATTGGGCCTTTTGAATGGGCCATCTCTCTAGGCTGGGACAGTGAACCGTTAACACATAAAGGAATTGTACCCTCAAAATGACGGGTACGATCATACCAGCACTAATGCACTGGATCCATCAGAACTCCGAAGTTAAGCGTGCTTGGGCGAGAGTAGTACTAGGATGGGTGACCCCATGGGAAATCCTCGTGTTGCACCCCACTTTTCAATTTTTTTTGCTCTGGTTAGGGTTGCCTATATACTTTATCCACCACTTTTCTATTATCGAATCCCACGGCACCTTGTGCAAGACAACTTCGCTTCATGTGAAGGGTAGGCCCGCAAACTGAGGGCGTAGGGCTTGTGACAAGGTCTCCGCCGCTCCGGTGCCTATAACTTTTGATCCGTAAGGAATTACGCGGCACACAGCATACCGTTGCGAAGCTCTCCGAGAGATCTACGACTGGGGCAGCTAGCTAGCTCACTGTGCCCTTTTTGGAGCTCAAAATCGAATGTTTTCATCAGTTTCGGGCCACTTTTCCTCTTTTGCTCTGTTTTTCCGTCCCGTATCGTACGTCATGATCTGTTAAAAGGACGACAACCTTACTCGCAGGACATTAGAGGTCCCTACATTGCATCGATATCACGTCTTGCGAGGATGCTGCGTTGTTGAAGCGGATGGGTTGTCGGTAAGCCTATTAGGCCTTTTGAATGGGCCATCTCTGTAGGCTGGGACTGTGAACCGTTAACACATAAAGGGATTGTGCCCTCAACATGACGGGTGCGATCATACCAGCACTAATGCACCGGATCCCATCAGAACTACGAAGTTAAGCGTGCTTGGGCGAGGGTAGTACTAGGATGGGTGACCCCCTAGGAAGTCCTCCTGTTGCACCCCCCTTTTCAATTTTTTTTGCTCCGGTTAAGGTTGCCAAAATACTTTATCCACCACATTTCTATTATCGAATACCACGGCACCTTGGGCGAGACAACTTCGCTTTACGTGAAGGCTAGGCCCGCAAACCGAGGGCGTAGGGCTTGTGACAAGGTCTCCGTCGCACCGGTGCCTATAACTTTTGATCCGTGAGGAGTTACGCGGCGCACAGCATACCGTTGCAAAGCTCTCCAAGAGCTCTACAACGGGGGCAGCGAGCTGGCTTGCTGTACACTTTTTGGAGCTCAAAATCGAATGTTTTCATCAGTTTTTGGCCACATTTCTTATTTTGGTATGTTTTTTTGTCCCGTATCGTACGTCGTGAGCTGTTAAAAGGACGACAACCTTACTCGCAGGACATTAGAGGTCCCTACATTGCGTCGACATCACGTCTTGCGAGGATGCTGCGTTGTTGAAGTGGATGGGTTGTCGTTAAGCCCATTGGGCCTTTTGAATGGGCCATCTCTCTAGGCTGGGACAGTGAACCGTTAACACATAAAGGAATTGTGTCCTCAACATGACGGGTGCGATCATACCAGCACTAATGCACCGGATCCATCAGAACTCCGAAGTTAAGCGTGCTTGGGCGAGAGTAGTACTAGGATGGGTGACCCCATGGGAAATCCTCGTGTTGCACCCCACTTTTCAATTTTTTTTGCTCTGGTTAGGGTTGCCTATATACTTTATCCACCACTTTTCTATTATCGAATCCCACGGCACCTTGTGCAAGACAACTTCGCTTCATGTGAAGGGTAGGCCCGCAAACTGAGGGCGTAGGGCTTGTGACAAGGTCTCCGCCGCTCCGGTGCCTATAACTTTTGATCCGTAAGGAATTACGCGGCACACAGCATACCGTTGCGAAGCTCTCCGAGAGATCTACGACTGGGGCAGCTAGCTAGCTCACTGTGCCCTTTTTGGAGCTCAAAATCGAATGTTTTCATCAGTTTCGGGCCACTTTTCTTCTTTTGCTCTGTTTTTCCGTCCCGTATCGTACGTCATGATCTGTTAAAAGGACGACAACCTTACTCGCAGGACATTAGAGGTCCCTACATTGCCTCGATATCACGTGTTGCGAGGATGCTGCGTTGTTGAAGCGGATGGGTTGTCGTTAAGCCCATTGGGCCTTTTGAATGGGCCATCTCCCTACGCTGGGACTGTGAACCGTTAACACATAAAGGGATTGTGCCCTCAACATGACGGGTGCGATCATACCTGCACTAATGCACCGGATCCCATCAGAACTCCGAAGTTAAGCGTGCTTGGGCGAGGGTAGTACTAGGATGGGTGACCTCCTAGGAAGTCCTTCTGTTGCACCCCCCTTTTCAAATTTTTTTGCTCCGGTTAAGGTTACAAAAATACTTTATCCACCACATTTCTATTATCGAATCCCATGGCACCCTGGGCGAGACAACTTCGCTTCACGTTAAGGCTGGGTCGGCAAACCGGAGGCGTAGGGCTTGTGACCATGTCTCCGTCGCTCCGGTGCCCATAACTATTGATCCGTAAGGAGTTACGCGGCGCACAACATACCGTTGCAAAGCTCTTCAAGAGCTCTACGACAGGGGCAGCGAGCAATCTCGCTCTACACTTTTTGGAGCTCAAAATCGGATGTTTTCATCAGTTTCTGGCCACTTCTCTTTTTTTGCTCTATTTTTTCGTCCCGTATCGTACGTCGTGAGCTGTTAAAAGGACGACAACCTTACTTGCAGGACATTAGTGGTCCCTACATCGCGTCGATATCACGTCTTGCGAGGATGCTACGTTGTTGAAGCGGATGGGTTGTCGTTAATCCCACTGGGCCTTTTGAATGGGCCATCTCTCTAGGCTGGGACAGTGAACCGTTAACACATAAAGAATTGTGCCCTCAACATGACGAGTGCGATCATACCAGTAGTAATGCACCGGATCCCATCAGAACTTCGAAATTAAGCGTGCTTGGGCGAGAGTAGTACTAGGATAGGTGACCCCATGGGAAGTCCTCGTGTTACACCCCCCTTTTCAATTTTTTTTGCTCCGGTTAGGGTTGCCAAAATACTTTATCCACCACATTTCTATTATCGAATCCCACGGCACCTTGGGCGAGACAACTTAACTTCACGTGAAGGCTGGGCACGCAAACCGAGGGCGTAGGGCTTGTGACAAGGCCTCCGTCGCTCCGGTCCCCCTAACTTTTGATCCGTAAGGAGTTACGCGGCGTACAGCATACCGTTGCAAAGCTCTCCTAGAGCTCTACGACGGGGGCAGCCAGCTAGCTTGCTGTACCCTTTTTGTAGCTCAAAATCGAATGTTTTCATCAGTTTCGGGCCACTTTTCGTCTTTTGCAATATTTTTTCGTCCCGTATCGTACGTCGTGAGCTGTTAAAAGGACGACAACCTTACTCGCTGGACATTAGAGGTCCCTACATTGCGTCGATATCACCTCTTGCGAGGATGCTGCGTTGTTGAAGCGGATGGGTTGTCGTTAAGCCCATTGGGCCTTTTGAATGGGCCATCTCTCTAGGCTAGGACTGTGAACCATTAACACATAAAGAGATTGAGCCCTCAACATGACGGGTGCGATCATACCAGCACTAATGCACCGGATCCCATCAGAACTCCGAAGTTAAGCGTGCTTGGGCGAGGGTAGTACTAGGATTGGTGACCCCCTAGGAAGTCCTCCTGTTGCATCCCCCTTTTCAATTTTTTTTGCTCCGTTTAAGGTTGCCAAAATACTTTATCCACCACATTTCTATTATCGAATACCAATGCACCTTGGGCAAGACAACTTCGCTTCACGTGAAGGCTAGGCCCGCAAACCGAGGGCGTAGGGCTTGTGACAAGGTCTCCGTCAATTCAGTGCCCCTAACTTTTGATCCGTAAGGAGTGACGCGGCGCACAGCATACCGTTGCAAATCTCTCTGAGAGCTCTACGACGGGGGCAACCAGCTAGCTCGCTGTGCCCTTTTTGGAGCTCAAAATCGAATGTTTTCGTCAGTTTCGGGCCACTTTTCTTCTTTTGCTCTATTTTTTTGACCCGTATCGTACGTCGTGAGCTGTTAAAAGGATGAAAACCTTACTCGCGGGATATTAGAGGATCCTACATCGTGTCGATATCACGTCTTGCGAGGATCCTACGTTGTTGAAGCAGATGGGTTGTCGTTAAGTGCATTAGGTCTTTTGAATGGACCATCTCTCAAGGCTAGGAATGTGAACCGTTAACACATAAAGGAATTGTGCCCTCAACATGACGGGTGCGATCATACCTGCACTAATGCACCAGATCCCATCAGAACTCCGAAGTTAAGCGTGCTTGGGCGAGAGTAGTACTAGGATGGCAGACCCGCTAGGAAGTCCTCCTGTTGCACCCCCCTTTTCAATTTTTTTTGCTCCGGTTAAGGTTGCCAAAATACTTTATCCACCACATTTCTATTATTGAATCCCACGGCACCTTGGACGAGACATCTTAACTTCACGTGAAGGCTGGGCCCGCAAACCGAGGGCGTAGGGCTTGTGACATGGTCTCCGTCGCTTCGGCGCCCATAACTTTTGATCCGTAAGGAGTTACGCGGCGCACAGCATACCGTTGCAAAGCTCTCCGAGAGCTCTACGACGGGGGCAGCGAGCTAGCTTGTTGTACCCTTTTTGGAGCTCCAAATCGAATGTTTTCATTAGTTTCAGGCCACTTTTCTTCTTTTGCTCTGTTTTGTCGTCCCGTATCGTACGTCATGAGCTGTTAAAAGGACGACAACATTACTCGTGGAACATTAGAGGTCCCTACATTGCGTCGATATCACATCTTGCGACGATGCTGCGTTGTTGAAGTGGATGAGTTGTCGTTTAGCCCATCGGGCCTTTTGAATGGGCCATCTCTCTAGGCTGGGATAGTGAACCGTTAACACATAAAGGAATTGTGCCCTCAACATGACGGGTGCGATCATACCAGCACTAATGCACCGGCTCCATCAGAACTCCGAAGTTAAGCGTGCTTGGGCGAGAGTAGTAGTAGGATAGGTGACCGCCTGGGAAGTCCTCGCGTTGCAGCCCCCTTTTCAATTTTTTTTGCTCCGGTTAGGGTTCCCAAAATACTTTATCCACCACATTTCTATTATCGAATCCCACGGCACCTTGGGCAAGACAACTTCGCTTCACGTGAAGGCTGGGCCCGCAAACTAAGGGCGTAGGGCTTGTGACAAGGTCTCCGCCGCTCCGGTGCCTATAACTTTTGATCCGTAAGGAGTTACGCGGCGCACATCATACAATTACGAAGCTCTCCGAGAGCTCTACGACGGCGGTAGCGAGCTAGTTCGCTGTGCCCTTTTTGGAGCTCAAAATCGAATGTTTTCATCAGTTTCGGGCCACTTTTCTTTTTTTGCTCTATTTTTCGATCCTGTATCATACGTCGTGAGCTGTTAAAAGGACAACAACCTTACTCGCGGGACATTAGAGGTCCCTAAATTGCGTCGATATCACGTCTTGCGAGGATGCTGCGTTGTTGAAGCGGATGGGTTGTCGTTAAGCCTATTGGGCCTTTTGAATGGGCCATCTCTCTAGGCTGGGACTGTGAACCGTTAACACATAAAGGAATTGTGCCCTCAACATGACGGGTGCGATCATACCTGCACTAATGCACCGTATCCATCAGAACTCCGAAGTTAAGCGTGCTTGGGCGAGAGTAGTACTAGGATAGGTGACCCCCTGGGAAGTCCTCGTGTTGCACCCCCCTTTTCAATTTTTTTTGCTCCGGTTAGGGTTGCCAAAATACTTTATCCACAACATTTCTATTATTGAATCCCACGGCACCTTGGGCAAGACAACTTCGCTCCACGGAGGCTGGGCCCACAAACAGAGGGCGTAGGGCTTGTGACAAGGTCTCCGTCGCTCCGGTGCCTATAACTTGTGATCCGTAAGGACTTATGCGGCGCACAGCATACCGTTGCGAAGCTCTCCGAGAGCTCTACGACAGGGTCAGCGAGCTAGCTCGCTGTGCCCTTTTTGGAGCTCATAATCGAATGTTTTCATCAATTTCGGGCCACTTTTCTTCTTTTGCTCTGTTTTTTCGTCCCGGATCGTACGTCATGCGCTGTTAAAAGGACGACAACCTGACTCGCGGGACATCAGAGGGCCCAACAACGTGTCGATATCACGTCTTGCGAGGATGCTGTGTTGTTGAAGTAGATGGGTTGTCGTTAAGCCCATTGGGCCATTTGAATGGGCCATCTCTCTAGGCTGGGACTGTGAACCGTTAACACATATAGGAATTGTGCCCTCAACATGACGGGTGCGATCGTAGCAGCACTAATGCACTGGATCCCATCAGAACTGCGAAGCTAAGCGTGCTTGGGCGAGAGTAGTACTAGGATTGGTGACCCCATGGAAAGTCCTCGTGTTGCACCCCCCTTTTCAAATTTTTTTGCTCCGGTTAGGGTTGCCAAAATACTTTATCCACCACATTTCTATTATCGAATCCCACGGCACATTAGGCAAGACAACTTCGCTTCACGTGAAGGCTGGGCCCGCAAACCGAGGGCGTAGGGCTTGTGACAAGGTCTCCGCTGCTCCGGTGACTATAACTTTTGATCTGTAAGGAGTTACGTGGCGCACAGCATACCGTTGCGAAGCTCTCCGAGAGCTCTACGATAGGGACAGCTAGCTTGTTCGCTGTGCCCTTTTTGGAGCTCAAAATCGAATATTTTCTTCAGTTTCGGGCCACTTTTCTTCTTTTGCTCTGTTTTCCCGTCCTATATCGTACGTCGTGAGCTGTTAAAAGGACGACAACCTTACTCGCGGAACATTAGAGGTCCTTACATTGCGTCGATATCACGTCTTGCGAGGATGCTGCGTCGTTGTAGCGGATGGGTTATCGTTAAGCCCATTGGGCCTTTTGAATGGGCCATCTCTCTAGGCTGGGACTGTGAACCGTTAACACATAAAGGGATTGTGCCCTCAACATGACGGGTGCGATCATACCAGCACTAATACACCGGATCCCATCAGAACTCCGTAGTTAAGCGCGCTTGGGCACTAGTAGTACTAGGATGGGTGACCCTCAGAGAAGTCCTCGTGTTGCACCCCCCTTTCCAATTTTTTTTTATCCGGTTTAAGTTGCCAAAATACTTTATCCACCACATTTCTATTATTGAATTCCACGGCATCTTGGGCAAGACAACTTCGCTTCACGTGAAGGCTGGGCCTGCAAACCGAGGGCGTAGGGCTTGTGACCAGGTCTCCGTTGCTCTGGTACCCATAACTTTTGATCCGTAAGGAGTTACGCGGCGAACAGCATACCGTTGAAAAGCTCTCCGAGAGCTCTACAACTAGGGCAGCGAGCTGGCTCGCTGAGCCCTTTTTGGAGCTAAAAATCGAATGTTTTCTTCAGTTTTGGGCCACTTTTCTTCTTTTGCTCTGTTTTTTCGTCCCGTATCGTACGTCGTGAGCTATTAAAAGGACGACAACCTTACTCGCGGGACATTAGAGGTCCCTAAATTGCGTCGATATCACGTCTTGTGAGGATGCTGCGTTGTTGAAGCAGATGGGTTGTCGTTAAGCCCATTGGGCCTTCTGAATGGGCTATCTCTCTAGGCTGGGACTGTGCACCGTTAACACATAAAGGGATTGTGCCCTCAACATGACGGGTGTGATCATACCAGCACTAATGCACCGGATCCCATCAGAACTCCGAAGTTAAGCGTGCTTGGGCGAGAGTAGTACTAGGATGGGTGACCCCCTGGGAAGTCTGTCACGCCCCAACCCGGCCTATAAGGTTAGACTAGGGTGTGAACTAAACATTCAAGTCACGTCTCGTACTTAACTGTTTATAAAGATTTAACACTTATCATTTTTAGCCTAAACTCCAAAGTTTTTCGGAAAACCGGCAACATAACGGCTGTAATTGGACACTTTGGTTTGATCTAATTGTCTAAACGCCTCAATTATTCCAATCATTAATCCAATTTCATTAAGGACTCCTATTTGTCACCAACCGATTTGCCTACTAGTTTATCTTGAAAGTCTTGTTTGGTTAATAAGCCTAACATGATAACTATGTCCCGTTTATTTTTCAATTTCCTATCATGCAAGTACCTATTATCCTTTAGTTTGCAAATGAGCACCTAAGTGAAATTAGATAGAATTAACTTAGTTGATTTTTCATCTAGTGGTTTGAATGCCTACGATAACTACTAATTAAGAAAACGGAAGCAAACAACCAAATAAAAGTTCGTCCGGTTATAGATAGTACAATCTCAGAATTAGACCCAAATTACAACGGGGTCATTTACATCAATAAACAACGAGAAACATAAAAGAAATAGTCTTCAAGTAGCATAGTTCACAAATAGCCACAATCACGCAAGGCACACAAGACAGGCAATCACTCCAGGGGTTCATCGTTAGACACACCGTCCTCGGGTACCTGTACCTGTTCTTCTTTACCTGTGATGAAAAGAGGGTGAGTCCTTATGAACTCAGCGAGGGGGAACGAGAAATACGTTTTGAAACTCGTTTTCCGGTTCAATTTATGAAAACTCTTTTTGAGAACATGTCACGTATTACAAATAATAAGATACGCAATTATAAGAAACAAATCGAGTAACGGATACAAAGTAAGAGAACAGAAATGCCAGTCTTTCCTCTCCGTGGTTCTCTAGGAACCAAGCGAGAGTACTTATACACATAGTAAAAAGGATACGGTGAGCATTTGCTCTCAATATCAATTTCGATTCATTTGGTGCGGCCGACTTCAATAATCCACTTATCGCTCCCAATTGGGTGTACTCCGGATGTACCCCGAAACCTACGACCCAACTCTCCGAGGGTGAAATGCCAAGCGAGAGAGGGAATTGGACCATGGTAGTCACGGTAACACCGGCAAGCCCGATGCCGCCCGGCGTGCGTGAAACACTACCATGCCACACGAAAGGTTGCAACCTCGTATACAATGCCCATTTATGTCATTTAACATTTCACATTAGGAGGTCAACAAAGTAGGTTGCCTCCGAGCAAGTATATGATCACATTTTGACATATTGGCATATAAGGCATTGTAAGAACATATAATCATTTCATATATCCATTTGAAAGCAATTAAACTTTAATGGGCAGCCAAGTAATCATGTTCAAATAAACCATTTAATATCTTTTAACAATTCACATTAGGAGGACAACAAAGTAGGTTGTCTCCGAGCAATTTCAAGATCATATATTGCCAAGTAAACGAACGAGGCATGCTTGACATGAAATTTTACTTTGTAGAACACATAGAGCCATATGAACATTAAACGGGCAGCCATGTAACACATGTAAAATAGGCCATATAACTCATCAAGAAGTTCATATAATCATGTGATACGAATTATTCGACATACAACAACATTTACGTGGGTTCGGTAGCAAGACAAGCTTATTTGACAACATGCAATGGTAAAAACCATAATTGAAGTTATAACACATTTACGGGCAGCCCACGCAACGTACAGTTTTCACACAATATCCAATGATTAACACTTAGTAAGACTACTTAGCCATTAGGGTTTCCGTTTCATGCACGATCGTGTGTTCAAGCCCTAAGTCAACTCAACATCATTCCCGAGTCATACATCATTCAATTCAAACATCCTCAAGTACTCAAAACAGTCCACGCAATATTCCGACATCACAATTCCAAGCAATTAGCACCACAAGAGAGGTTACAATAGTTTTCCATGCATATAGCTAAGTGAAACACTCACTGCAATAGGCTGTTTTCTCACAATCAATAGGATAAGCAAACAATCTCTAAATTCAGTGAATAAGATGTAAAATTAAATCTTAAGAAGTTAACTAAACTCAGAAACAAACCTTGCATCAATTGGAGTTCAGAATCATTAGTTATGGCCGAAACAGTGAGGTAGCACAAAACTGTCCAGATTTGCACACTTTTCAGAAATTGACGTTTTTGAGGTGCTTAGAATCATTTTTAGCTTTGGTCCATTTGTGACAAAATTGTTCATAACTGAAAAATATAGTAGCAAACCCATTTTCATGCATTTTGGGCGAAATTTACTATGTCAAATATGGTTCGTTCCACAAGGTCAGTGCATCTGCCAAAACCTGATTCATTTTTCCAGATTTCCAGATTTGGTCACATTTTAATGATTTGTCATTTTGAGGACCTTAGAGTAAAAATTAGCTTCGGCATATTTCTGGGAAAAATGTTCAAAACTGTCCAAACTAGTTACCCACTAATTGTCAAGAATTTTCAACATCATTTGCTTAGCTAAACTTACCTCGAACAGACTGGTCAGAGTGCTGTCACAAGAATTCGACTTCACCTAGCCTCATTTTCAAGCCAAGATCTTGCCATGCATGGTTGTTTAAGCTCATGAACGACCATATCGCTCAATTACAGAAGCAAATACACACATTTATGAGCATGCATGTGAATTTTTGAAGAGTTTTCAAAAGCTTTTAACCCTCACCTTAGCAAATCAACAAGAAGATGCACAAAACTTGATGAAGCGCGATTTTCTTCTTCTTCCTTGCTTAGCCAAGACACCAACCGATTTCTCTCTATTTTTCCTAGCTTAGTGCCCAAGTTCTTAGTACATTCATGTGGTTAGAACAAGAAGAAAAGAAATGGAAGCTTAAAAACTCACCAAGCCCGAAAATGAAGCTTCAATGCACATGCATGAGTGATTTTTGCATCCTAGCTTGTTCGGTTGAGGTCCTTTGCTTGTGGCTTGCTTGGTTTAGCTATGGTGTGAAGAAGAGAAGCTATGGAGATGAAGAACTCATCCAAAACCGAAATGGAGAGAGAAAATGAGAGGGAGAGAGAGAAATGTGAGGAAAGTGAGAGAAATGAGAGAAAAATGAGGCTTTTTGCAAAAGTTGATGCATGGGTTCAGCCTTGAGCTTAGCAATTCTGATTTTTATGTCTTCAAGAGGCATTTTGAAATGTTAGCATGGGCCATGAGTGGTTTGGTCGAAAATGGGAGGAAATTGAGGTGGTTTTGGGCAATTTTTATGCATTGTGTTGAGTGTTTTGTCATAGTTTGTCTAGGACTAATTTTTTATGCATTTGTGTCATTAGAATTGTCATAGGAATGTTCGGAAATTAGGAAATATAGGTAGAATAAAATATAGGGATGTTTGTTGATGAGTTGAATTATGAATAGAATAATAGATAGTGGAAAATGTAGGAATAGTTTAGTATTATTTTATTGTTAGTGGAGTTTGTAGAGAATTTGAATTAGGAATATAATATTGGTTAGTGGATTGTGTAGGATTATTTTATTGTCTTGTGCTTTGTGTAGGATTCTTTATTGATTAGCGTGGTGGCACAGATTCCTAGGTCTAGGGCACGAATTACGAGGTAGACACGAACTACGAGTTAAGACACGAACTTCAAGACTGATGCATGTACTTCAAGATAAATGCACGGATTCTAATGCTAACACACGCAACCCTAGGTGAATGATCATAGACCAAAATAAGGCACATAATTCAATGCAATGCACGTAATTCAAGACACGACTCTTAAACCTAGGTTAGAGCACGCAGTTCAAGGTTAATGCACACGAAATGAAGAAACACACGCAAATCAAGTTCTTGCACGTAAATTAAGGTCATGGCATGTTTATCTAGGTATCGCACGTATATCGAGGATTATGACACACAATTCTAGGTTAAGGCACGTATAACGAGGCATGCACGAAAATCAAGAAGGGCACGTAATCCTAGGTCAGTCATATAATTTTAGGTCTAAAGCGTGCAAATCGAGGTAGGACACGTTATTCGGGGTCGGGCCTAACAGAAGTCCTCATGTTGCACCCCCCTTTTCAATTTTTTTTGCTCCGGTTAAGGTTGCCAAAATACTTTATCCACCACATTTCTATTATCTAATCCCACGGCACCTTGGGCGAGACAACTTCGCTTCACGTGAAGGCTGGGCCCGCAAACCGAGGGCATAGGGCTTGTGACAAGGTCTCCGTCGCTCCGGTGCCCATAACTTTTGATCCGTAAGGAGTTACGTGGCGCACAGCGTACCGTTGCAAAGCTCTCCGAGAGCTCTATGACGGTGGCAGCTAGCTAGCTCGCTATGCCCTGTCGGAGCTCAAAATCGAATGTTTTCATCAGTTTCGGGCCACTTTTCTTCTTTTGTTCTGTTTTTTCGTCCCGTATCGTACGTCGTGAGCTGTTAAAAGGACGACAACCTTACTCGCGGGACATTAGAGGTCCCTGCATTGCGTCGATATCACGTCTTGCGAGGATGCTGCGTTGTTGAAGCGGATGGGTTGTCATTAAGCCCATTTGGCCTTCTGAATGGGCCATCTCTCTAGGTTGGGACTGTGAACCGTTAACACATAAAGGAATTGTGCCCTCAACATGACGGGTGCGATCATACCAGCACTAATGCACCGGATCCATCAGAACTCCGAAGTTAAGCGTGCTTGGGCGAGAGTAGTACTAGGATGGGTGACCCCCTGGGAAGTCCTCGTGTTGCACACCCCTTTTCAATTTTTTTTGCTCCGGTTAGGGTTGCCAAAATACTTTATCCACCATATTTCTATTATCGAATCCCACGGCACCTTGGGCAAGACAACTTTGCTTCACGTGAAGGCTGGGCCCGCAAACCGAGGGCGTAGGGCTTGTGACAGGGTCTCCGTCGCTCCGGTGCCCATAACTTTTGATTCGTAAGGAGTTACGCGGCGCACAGCGTACCGTTGCGAAGCTCTTCGTGAGCTCTACGACGTGGGGAGCGAACTAGCTTGCTTTGCCCTTTTTGGAGCTCAAAATCGAATGTTTTCATCAGTTTCGGGCCATTTTTCATCTTTTGCTCTGTTTTTCCATCCCATATCGTACGTGTTGTGAGGATGCTGTGTTGTTGAAGCGGATGGGGTGTCATTAAGCCCATTGGGCCTTTTGAATAGGCCATCTCTCTAGACTGGGACTGCGAACCGTTAACACATAAAGGAATTGTGCCCTCAACATGACGGGTACGATCATACCAGTACTAATGCACCGGATCCCATCAAAACTCTGAAGTTAAGCGTGCTCGGGCGAGAGTAGTACGAGGATGGGTGACCCCTTGGGAAGTCCTCATGTTGCTCCTCCCCTTTTCAATTTTTTTTGCTTCGGTTAAGGTTGCCAAAATATGTTATCCACCACATTTCTATTATCGAATCCCACGGCACCTTGGGCGAGACAACTTCGCTTCACGTGAAGGCTGGGCCCGCAAACCGAGGGCGTAGGGCTAGTGACAAGGTCTCCGTCGCTCCGGTGCCAATAACTTTTGATCCGTAAGGCGTTACGCGGTGCACAGCATACCGTTGGAAAGCTCTCCGAGGGCTCTACGACGGGGGCACCTAGCTTGCTCGTTTTGCCCTTTTTGGAGCCTAAAATCGAACGTTTTCATCAATTTCGGGCCACTTTACTAGTTTTGCTCTGTTTTTCCTTCCCGTATCGTACGTCGTGAGCTGTTAAAAGGACGACAACCTTACTCGCGGGACATTAGAGGTCCTTACATTGCGTCGATATCACGTCTTGCGAGGATGCTGCGTTGTTGAAGCAGATGGGTTGTCGTTAAGCCCATTGGGCCTTTTGAATGGGCCATCTCTCTAGGCTTGGACTGTGAACCGTTAACACATAAAGGGATTGTGCCCTCCACATGACTGGTGCGATCATACCAGCACTAATGCACTGGATCCCATCAGAACTTCGAAGTTAAGCGTGCTTGGGCGAGGGTAGTACTAGGATGGGTGACCCCCTCGGAAGTCCTCATGTTGCACCCCCCTTTTCAATTTTTTTTGCTCCGGTTAAGGTTGCCAAAATACTTTATCCACCACATTTCTATTATCGAATCCCACGGCTCCTTGGACGAGAAAACTTCGCCTCACGTGAAGGCTGGGCCCGCAAACCGAGGGCGTAGGGCTTGTGGCAAGGTCTTCGTCGCTCCGGTGCCCATAACTTTTGATCCGTAAGGAGTTACGCTGTGCACAACATACCGTTGCGAAGCTCTCCGAGAGCTCTACGACGGGCGCAGCGAGCCAGCTTGCTGTGCCCTTTTTGGAACTCAAAATCGAATGTTTTCATCAGTTTCGTGCCACTTTTCTTCTTTTGCTATGTTTTTTCGTCCCGTATCGTACGTCGTGAGCTGTTAAAAGGACGACAACCTTAATCGCGGGACATTAGAGGTCCCTATATTGCGTCGATATCACGTCTTGCGAGGATGTTGCGTTGTTGAAGCGGATGGGTTGTCGTTTAGCCCATTGGGCCTTTTGAATGGGCCATCTCTCTATGCTAGGACTGTGAACCGTTAACACATAATGGGATTGTGCCCTCAACATGACGGGTGCGATCATACCGGCACAAATGCACCGGATCCCATCAGAACTCCGAAGTTAAGCATGTTTGGGCGAGGGTAGTACTAGGATGGGTGACCCCCTGCGAAGTCCTCATGTTGCACCCGCCTTTTCAATTTTCTTTTCTCCGGTTAAGGTTGCCAACTTACTTTATCCACCACATTTGTCTTCTGGAACCCAGGCCACCACGGGCAAGACAACTTCACTTCACGTGAAGGCTGGCCCCGCAAACTGAGGGCGTAATGCTTGTCCCCAGGCCTCCGTCGCTCCGATGCCCATAACTTTTGATCCGTAAGGAGTTACGTGGCGCACAGCATACCGTTGAAAAGCTCTCCGAGAGCTCTACGACGAGGGCAGCGAGCTCGCTCGCTGTGCCCTTTTTGGAGCTAAAAATCAAATTTTTTCTTCAGTTTCGGGCCACTTTTCTACTTTTGCTCTATTTTTCCGTCCCGAATCGCACGTCGTGTGCTGTTAAAAGGACGACAACCTTATTCACGGGACATTAGAGGTCCCTACATTGCGTTGATATCACGTCTTGCGAGGATGCTGCGTTGTTGAAGCGGATGGGTTGTCGTTAAGCCCATTGGGCCTTTTGAATGGGCCATCTCTCTAAGCTGGGACTGTGAACCGTTAACACATAAAGGAATTGTGCCCTCAACATGACGGGTGCGATGATACCAGCACTAATGCACCCGATCCCATCAGAACTCGGATGTTATGCATGCTTGGGCGAGTGTAGTACTAGGATGGGTGACCCCCTGGGTAGTCCTCATGTTGCACCCCCCTTTTCAATTTTCTTTTCTCCGGTTAAGGTTGCCAAAATAATTTATCCACCACATTTCTTTTATTGAATCCCACGGCACCTTGGGTGAGACAACTTCGCTTCATGTGAAGGCTGGGCCCGCAAACCGAGGGCGTAGGGCTTGTGACAAAGTCTCCATCGCTCCGGTGCCCATAACTTTTGATCCGTAAGGAGTTACTCGGTGCACAGCATACCGTTGCAAAGCTCTCTGAGAGCTCTACAATGGGGGTAGCCAGCTAGCTTGCTGTGCCCTTTTCGGAGCTCAAAATCGAATGTTTTCATCAATTTCGGGCCACTTTTCTTCTTTTGCTCTGTTTTTCCGTCCCGTATCATACGTCGTGAGCTGTTAAAAGGACGACAACCTTACTCACGGGACATTTGAGGTCCCTACATTGCGTCGATATCACGTCTTGCGACGATGCTACGTTGTTGAAACGGATGGGTTGTCGTTAAGCCCATTGGGCCTTTTGAATGGGCCATCTTACTAGGCTGGGACTGTGAACTGTTAACAGATAAAGGAATTGTTCCTTCACCATGACGGGTGCGATCATACCAGTACTAATGCACCGGATCCTATCAGAACTCCGAAGTTAAGCGTGCTTGGGCGAGAGTAGTACTAGGATGGGTTACCCCATTGGGAGTCATCGTGTTGCACCCCCGTTTTCAATTTTTTTTTTTGCTCCGGTTAGGGTTGACAAAATACTTTATCCGCCACATTTCTATTATCGAATCCCACGGCACCTTAGGCAAGACAACTTCGCTTCACGTGGAGGCTGGGCCCGCAAACCGAGGGCGTAGGGCTTGTGACCAGGTCTCCGTCGCTCCGGTACCCATGAATTTTGATCCGTATGGAGTTACGCGGTGCACAACATACCGTTGCGAAGTTCTCCGAGAGCTCTACGACGGAGGCAGTTAGTTTGCTCGCTGTGCCCTTTTTGGAGCCCAAAATTGAATGTTTTCATCAGTTTCCGGCCACTTTTCTTCTTTTGCACTATTTTTCCGTCCCGGATCGTATGTCGTGAGGTGTTAAAAGGACAACAACCTTATTCGCGGGACATTAGAGATCCCTACATTGCGTCGATATCACGTCTTGTGAGGATGCTACGTTGTTGAAGCGGATGGGTTGTCGTTAAGCCCATTGGGCCTTTTGAATGGGCCATCTCTCTAGGCTAGGACTGTGAACCGTTAACACATAAAGGGATTGTGTCCTCAACACGACGGGTGCAATCATACCAGCACTAATGCACCGGATCCCATCAGAACTCCGAAGTTAAGCGTGCTTGGGCGAGGGTAGTACTAGGATGGGTGACCCCCTTGGAAGTCCTCATGTTGCACCCCCCTTTTCAATTTTTTTTGCTCCGGTTAAGGTTGCCAAAAAACTTTATCCGCCACATTTCTATTTTCGAATCCCACGGTACCTTGGGCGAGAAAACTTCACTTCACGTAGAGGCTGGGCCCGCGAACAGAGGGCGTAGGGCTTATGACAAGGTCTCCGTCGCTCCGGTGCCCATAACTTTTGATCCGTAAGGAGTTACGTGGTGTACGGCATACCGTTGGAAAGCTCTCCGAGAGCTCTACGACGGGGGCAGCCAGCTAGCTCAGTGTGCCCTTTTTGGAACTCAAAATCGAATGTTTTCATCAATTTCGGGCCACTTTTCTTCTTTTGCTCTGTTTTTTGGTCCCGTATAATTCGTCGTGAGCTGTTAAAAGGACGAAAACCTTACTCGCGGGACATTAGAGGTCCCTACATTGCGTCGATATCACGTCTTGCGAGGATGCTGCGTTGTTGAAGCGGCTGGGTTGCCGTTAAGCCCATTGGGCCTTTTGAATGGGCCATCTCTCTAGGCTGGGACTGTGTACCGTTAACACATAAAGGAATTGTGCTCTCAACATGACGGGTGCGCTCATACCAGCACTAATGCACTGGATCCATCAGAACTCCGAAGTTAAGCGTGCTTGGGCACTAGTAGTACTAGGATGGGTGACCCTCAGAGAAGTCCTCGTGTTGCACCCCCCTTTCCAATTTTTTTTGCTCCGGTTTAAGTTGCCAAAATACTTTATCCACCACATTTCTATTATCGAATCCCACGGCACCTTGGGCTAGAAAACTTCGCTTCACGTGAAGGCTGGGCCCGCAAACCGAGGGCGTAGGGCTTGTGACAAGGTCACCGTCGCTCCGGTGCCCATAACTTTTGATCCGTAAGGAGTTACGCTGCGCAAATCATACCGTTGCAAAGCTCTCCGAGAGCTCTACAACGGGGTTAGCCAGCTAGCTCGCTGTGCCCTTTTTGGAACTCAAAATCGAATGTTTTCATCAATTTTGGGCCACTTTTCTTCTTTTGCTCTGTTTTTTTGTTCCGTATCGTACGTCGTGAGCTATTAAAAGGACGAAAACCTTACTCATGGGACATTAGAGGTACCTACATTACGTCTATATCACGTCCTGCGATGATGCTGCGTTGTTGAAGCGTATGGGTTGTCGTTAAGCCCATTGGGCCTTTTGAATAGGCCATCTCTCTAGGCTGGGACTGTGTACCGTTAACACATAAAGGAATTGTGCTCTCAACATGACGGGTGCGATCAAACCAGCACTAATGCACTGGATCCATCAGAACTCCGAAGTTAAGCGTGCTTGGGCTAGGGTAGTACTAGGATGGGTGACCCCCTTGGAAGTCCTCATGTTGCACCCCCCTTTTCATTTTTTTTTGCTCCGGTTAAGGTTGCCAAAATACTTTATCCACCACATTTCTATTATCGAATCCCATGGCAGCTTGGGCTAGAAAACTTCGCTTCACGTGAAGGCTGGGCCCGCAAACCGAGGGCGTAGGGCTTGTGACAAGGTCACCGTCGCTCCGGTGCCCATAACTTTTGATCCGTAAGGAGTTATGCGGTGCACAACATACCGTTGCAAAGCTCTCCGAGAGCTCTACGACGGGGGTAGCCAGCTAGCTCGCTGTGCCCTTTTTGGAACTCAAAATCGAATGTTTTCATCAATTTCGGGCCACTTTTCTTCTTTTGCTCTGTTTTTTTGTCCCGTATCGTACGTCGTGAGCTGTTAAAAGGACGACAACCTTACTCGCGGGACATTAGAGGTCCATACATTGCTTCGATATCACGTCTTGCGAAGATGCTGCGTTGTTGAAGCGGATGGGTTGTCGTTAAGCCCATTGGTCCTTTTGAATGGGCCATCTCTCTAGGCTGGGACTGTGTACCTTTAACACATAAAGGAATTGTGCCCTCAACATGACGGGTGCGATCATACCAGCACTAATGCACTGGATCCATCAGAACTCCGAAGTTAAGCGTGCTTGGGTGAGAATAGTACTAGGATGGGTGACCCCCTGGGAAGTCCTCGTGTTGCACCCCCCTTTTCAAATTTTTTTGCTCCGGTTAGGGTTGCCAAAATACTTTATCCACCACATTTCTATTATCGAATCCCAAGGTACCTTGGCCAAGACAACTCCGCTTCAAGTGAAGGCTGGGACCGAAAACCGAGGGCGTAGGGCTAGTGACAAGGTCTCCGTCGCTCCGGTGCCCATAACTTTTGATCCGTAAGGAGTTACGCGACGCAGATCATACCGTTGCAAAGCTCTCGGAGAGCTCTACGACGGGGGCAGCCAGGTAGCTCGCTTTGCCCTTTTTCGAGCTCAAAATCGAATGTTTTCATCAATTTTGGGCCACTTTTCTTCTTTTGCTCTGTTTTTCCGTCCCGTATCGTACGTCATGAGCTGTTAAAAGGACGACAACCTTACTCGCGGGACATTAGAGGTCCCTACATTGTGTCGATATCACGTCTTGCGAGGCTGTTGCGTTGTTGAAGTGGATGGGTTGTCGTTAAGCCCATTGGGCCTTTTGAATGGGCCATCTCTCTAGGCTGGGACTGTGAACCGTTAACACATAAAGGGATTGTGCCCTCCACATGACGGGTGCGATCATACTAGCACTAATGCACCGGATCCTATCAGAACTCCGAAGTTAAGCGTGCTTGGGCAAGGGTAGTACTAGGATGGGTGACCCCCTTGGAAGTCCTCATGTTGCACCCCCCTTTTCAATTTTTTTTGCTCCGGTTAGGGTTGCCAAAATACTTTATCCACCACATTTCTATTAACGAATCCCACGGCTCCTTGGGCGAGAAAACTTCGCTTCACGTGAAGGCTGGGCCCGCAAACCGAGGGCATAGGGCTTGTGACAAGGTCTCCGTCGCTCCGGTGCCCATAACTTTTGATCCGTAAGGAGTTACGCGGAGCACAGCATACCGTTGCAAAGCTCTCCGAGAGCTCTACGACGGGGGTAGCCAGCTAGCTCGCTGTGCCCTTTTTGGAACTCAAAATCGAATGTTTTCATCAATTTCGGACCACTTTTCTTCTTTTGCCATGTTTTTTCGTCCCGTATCGTACGTCGTCAGCTGTTAAAATGAAGACAACATTTCTCGCGGGACATTAGAGGTCCCTACATTGCGTCGATATCACGTCTTGCGAGGATGCTGCGTTGTTGAAGCGGATGGGTTGTCGTTAAGCCCATTGGGCCTTTTGAATGGGCCATCTCTCTAGGCTGGGACTGTGAACCGTTAACACATAAAGGGATTGTGCCCTCAACATGACGGGTGCGATCATACCAGCACTAATGCACCGGATCCCATAAGAACTCCAAAGTTAAGCTTGCTTAGGTGAGAGTAGTACTAGGATGGGCGAACCCTTGGGAAGTCCTCGTGTTGCACCCCTCTTTTCAATTTTTTTTGCTCCGGTTAGGGTTTCCAAAATACTTTATCCACCATATTTCAATTATCGAATCCCACGGTACCTTGGGCAAGACAACTTCGCTTCGCGTGAAGGCTGGGCCCGCAAACCGAGGGCGTAGGGCTTGTGGCAAGGTCTCCTTCGCTCCGGTGCCCAAAACTTTTGATCCGTAAAGAGTTACGCGGTGCACATCATACCATTGCAAAGCACTCCGAGAGCTCTACGACGGGGGCAGCCAGCTAGCTTGCTGTGCCCTTTTTGGAGCTCAAAATTGAATGTTTTCATCAATTTCGGGCCACTTTTCTTCTTTTACTCTGTTTTTCCGTCCCGTATCGTACGTCTTGAGCTGTTAAAAGGACGACAACCTTACTCGCGGGACATTAGAGGTACCTACATTGCGTCGATATCTCGTCTTGCGAGGATGCTGCATTGTTGAAACAGATGGGTTGTCGTTAAGCCCTTTGGGCCTTTTTAATGGGCCATCTCACTAGGCTGCGACTGTGAACCGTTAACACATAAAGGAATTGTGCCTTCAACATGAAGGGTGCGATCATACCAGCACTACTGCACCGGATCCCATCAGAACTCTGAAGTTAAGCGTGCTTGGGCGAGAGTAGTCCTAGGATAGGTGACCCCCTGGGAAGTCCTCGTGTTGCACCCCCCTTTTCAATTTTTTTTGCTCCGGTTAGGGTTGCGAAGATACTTTATCCGTCACATTTCTATTATCAAATCCCACGGCACCTTAGGCAAGACACCTTCGCTTCACGTGAAGTCTAGGCCCGTAAACCGAGGGCGTAGGGCTTGTGACCAGGTCTCCGTCGCTCCGGTGCCCATAACTTTTGATCCGTAAGGAGTTACGCTGCGCACAGCATACCGTTGCTGAGCTCTCGAAGAGCTCTACGACGGGGGAAGCCAGCTAGCTTGCTGTGCCCTTTTTGGAGCTCAAAATCGAATGTTTTCATCAGTTTCGGGCCACGTTTCTTCTTTTGCTCTGTTTTTTAGTCCCGTATCATACGTCGTGAGCTGTTAAAAGGACGACAACCTTACTCACGGGACATTAAAGGTCCCTACATCGCGTGGATATCACGTCTTGCGAGGATGCTGCGTTGTTGAAGCGGATGGGTGGTCGTTAAGCCCCTTGGGCCTTTTGAATGGGCCATCTATCTAGGCTGGGACTGTGAACCGTTAACACATATAGGAATTGTGCCCCCAACATGATGGGTGCGATCATACTAGCACTAATGCACCGGATCCCATCAGAACTCCGAATTTAAGCGTGCTTGGGCGAGAGTAGTACTAGGATGGGTGACCCCTTGGGAAGTCCCCGTGCTGCCCCCCCCTATTCAATTTTTTTCGCTCCGGTTAGGGCTGCCACAATACTTTATCCACCACATTTCTATTACCCAATCCCATGGCACCTTGGGCAAGACAACCTCGCTTCATGTGAAGGCTAGGCCGGCAAACCGAGGGCGTAGGGCTTGTGACAAGGTCTCCGCCGCTCCGGTGCCTATAACTTTTGATCTGTAATGAGTTACGCGGCGCACAGCATACCGTTGCGAAGCTCTCCGAGAGCTCTAGGACAGGGGCAGCAAGCTTGCTCGCTAGCCATTTTTGGAGCTCAAAATCGAATGTTTTCATCAGTTTCGGGCCACTTTTCTTCTTTTGCTCTGTTTTTCCATCCCGTATCGTACGTCGTGAGATGTTAAAAGGACGACAACCATACTTGCGGGACATTAGAGGTCCCTACATTGCGTCGATATCACGTCTTGCGAGGATGCTGCATTTTTGAAGCGGATGGGTTGTCGTTAATCCCATTGGGTCTTTTAACTGGGCCATCTATCTAGGCTGGGACTGTGAACCGTTAACACAAAAAGGAATTCTGCCCCCAACATGACGGGTGCGATTATACCAGCACTAATACACCGGATCCCATCAAAACTCCGAAGTTGAGCGTGCTTGGACGAGAGTAGTACTAGAATGGGTGACCCCATAGGAATTCCTCGGGTTGCACCCCCCTTTTCAATTTTTTTTGCTCCGGTTAGGGTTTCCAAAATACTCTGTCCACCACATTTCTATTATCGAATCCCACGGCACCTTGGGCAAGACAACTTCGCTTCACGTGAAGGCTGAGCCCGCAAATCGGGGGCATAGGGCTTGTGACAAGGTCTCCGCCGCTCCGGTGCCTATAACTTTTGATCCGTAATGAGTTACGCGGCGCACAGCATACCGTTGCGAAGCTCTCCGAGAGCTCTACGACGGGGGCAGCAAGCTAGCTCGCTTGCCATTTTTGGAGCACAAAATTGAATGTTTTCATCAGTTCCAAGCCACTTTTCTTCTTTTGCTCTGTTTTCTGTCCCGTATCGTACGTCGTGAGCTCTTAAAAGGACGACAACCTTACTCGCGGGACATTAGAGGTTCCTACATTGCGTCGATATCACGTCTTGCGAGGATGCTGCGTTGTTGAAGCGGATGGGTTGTCGTTATGCCCATTGGGCCTTTTAAATGGGCCATCTCTCTAGGCTGGGACTGTGAACTGTTAACACATAAAGGGATTGTGCCCTCAACATGACGGGTGCGATCATACCAGCACTAATGCAGCGGATCCCATCAGAACTACTAAGTTAAGCGTGCTTAGGCGAGAGTAGTACTAGGATGCGTGACCCCCTAGGAAGTCCTCATGTTGCACCCCAAATTTCAATTTTTTTTGCTCCGGTTAGGGTTGCCAAAATACTTTATCCACCATATTTCTATTATCGAATCCCACGGCACCTTGGGCGAGACAACTTCGCTTCACGTGAAGGCTGGGCCGGCAAACCGAGGGCGTAGGGGTTGTGACAAGGTCTCCGTCGCTGCGGTGCCCATAACTTTTGATCCGTAAGGACTTACGCGGCGCACAGCATACCGTTGCAATGCTCTCTGAGAGGTCTACGACGAGGGCAGCTAGCTAACTTGCTTTGCCCTTTTGGAGCTCAAAATCGAATGTTTTCATCAGTTTCGGGCCACTTTTCTTCTTTTGCTCTGTTTTTCCGTCCCGTATTGTATGTCGTGAGCTGTTAAAAGGACGACAACCTTACTCACTGGACATTAGAGGTCTCTACATTGCGTCGATATCACGTCTTGCGAGGATGCTGCATTGTTGAAGCTGATGGGTTGTCGTTAAGCCCATTGGGCCTTTTGAATGGGCCATCTCTCTAGGCTGGGACTGTGAACAGTTAACACATAAAGGAGTTGTGCCCTCAACATGACGGGTGCGATCATGCCAGCACTAATGCACTGGATCCCATCAGAACTCCGAAGTTCAGTGTGCTTGGGCCAGGGTAGTACTAGGATGGGTGACCCCCTAGGAAGTCCTCATGTTGTACCCCCCTTTTCAATTTTTTTTTGCTCCGGTTAAGGTTGCCAAAATACTTTATCCACCACATTTCTATTATCGAATCCCACGGCACCTTGGTCGAGACAACTTCGCTTCACGTGAAGGTTGGGCCCGCAAACCGAGGGCGTAGGGCTTCTAACAAGTTCTCCGTCGCTCCGGTGGCCATAACTTTTGATCCGTAAGGAGTTACACGGCGCACAGCATACCGTTGAAAAGCTCTCCGAGAGCTCTACGACGGAGGAAGCTAGCTAGCGTGCTGTGCCCTTTTTGGAGCTCAAAATTGAATGTTTTCATCAGTTTCAGGCTACTTTTCTTCATTTCCTCTGTTTTTCCGTCCCGTATCGTACATCGTGAGTTGTTAAAAGGACGACAACCTTACTCGCGGGACATTAGAGGTCCCTATATTCCGTCGATATCACGTCTTGCGAGGATGCGACGTTGTTGAAGCGGATGGGTTGTCGTTAAGCCCATTGGGCCTTTTGAATGGGCCATCTCTCTAGGCTGGGACTATGAACCGTTAACACATAAAGGAATTGTGCCCTCAACATGACGGGCGCGATCATACCAGCACTAATGCACCGGATCCCATCAGAACTCCGAAGTTAAGTGTGCTTGGGCGAGAGTAGTACTAGGATGGGTGACCACCTGGGAAGTCCTCGTGTTGCACCCCCCTTTGCAATTTTTTTTGCTCCAGTTAAGGTTGCCAAAATACTTTACCCACCACATTTCTATTATCGAATCCCACGGCACCTTGGGCGAGACAACTTCGCTTCACGTGAAGGCTGGGCCCGCAAACCGAGGGCGTAGGGCTTGTGACAAGGTCTCCGTCGCTCCGGTGCCCATAACTTTTGATCCGTAAGGAGTTACGCGGCGCACAGCATACCGTTGCAAACCTCTCCGAGAGCTCTATGATGCGGGCAGCGAGCTAGCTTGCTTTGCCCTTTTTGGATCTCAAAATCGAATGTTTTCATCAGTTTCTGGCCACTTTTCTTCTTTTGCTCTGTTTTTTCGTCCCGTATCGTACGTCGTGAGCTGTTAAATGCACGACAACCTTACTCGCTGGACATTAGAGGTCCCTACATTGCGTCAATATCACGTCTTGCGAGGATGCTGCGTTGTTGAACTAGATGGGTCGTTGTTAGGCCCATTGGGCCTTTTGAATGGGCCATCTCTCTAGGTTGGGACTGTGAACCGTTAACACATAATGGAATTGTGCCCCCAACATGACGGGTGCGATCATACCAGCACTAATGCACCGGATCCCATCAGAACTCCAAAGTTAAGCGTGCTTGGGCAAGAGTATTACTAGGATGGGCGCCCCCCTGGGAACTCCTCGTGTTGCACCCCCTTTTTCAATTTTTTTTGCTCCGGTTAGGGTTCCCAAAATACTTTATCCACCACATTTCTATTATTGAATCCCACGGCACCTTGGGCAAGACAACTTCGCTTCACGTGAAGGCTGGGTCTGCAAACCGAGGGCGTAGGGCTTGTGATAAGGGCTCCGCCGCTCCGGTGCCGATAACTTTTGATCCGTAAGGAGTTACGTGGCGCACAGCATACCGTTGCGAAGCTCTCTGAGAGCTCTACGACAAGAGTAGCTAGCTAGCTCGCTGTGCCTTTTTTGGAGCTTAATATGGAATGTTTTGATTAGTTTTGGGCCACTTTTCTGTTTTTGCTCTGTTTTTCCGTCCCGTATCGTACGTCGTGAGCTGTTAAATGCACGACAACCTTACTCGCTGGACATTAGAGGTCCCTACATTGCGTCAATATCACGTCTTGCGAGGATGCTGCGTTGTTGAACTAGATGGGTCGTTGTTAGGCCCATTGGGCCTTTTGAATGGGCCATCTCTCTAGGTTGGGACTGTGAAACGTTAAAACATAAAGGGATTGTGCCCTCAACAAGACGGGTGCGATCATACCAGCACTAATGCACCGGATCCCATCAGAACTCCGAAATTAAGCGTGCTTGGGGGAGGGTAGTACTAGGATGGGTGACCCCCTGGGAAGTCGTCATGTTGCACCCCCCTTTTCAATTTTTTTTGCTCCGGTTAAGGTTGCCCAAATACTTTTTCCACCACATTTCTATTATCGAATCCCACGGCACCTTGGGAGAGACAACTTCGCTTCACGTGAAGGCTGGGCCCGCAAACCGAGGGCGTAGGGCTTGTGACAAGGTCTCCGCCGCTCCAGTGCCTATAACTTTTGATCCGTAATAAGTTACGCGGCGCACAGCATACCGTTGTGAAGCTCTCCGAGAGCTCTACGACGGGGGCAGCCAGCTAGTTCACTGTGCCCTCTTTGGAGCTCAAAATCAAATGTTTTCATCAGTTTCGGGCCACTTTTCTTCTTTTGCTCTGTTTTTCGTCCCGTATCGTACGTCGTGAGCTGTTAAATGTACGACAACCTTACTCGCGGAACATTAGAGGTCCCTACATTGCGTCGATATCACGTCTTGTGAGGATGTTGCGTTCTTGATGCGGATGGGTTGTCGTTAAGCCCATTGGGCCTTTTGAATTGGCCATCTCTCTAGGCTGGGATTGTGAACCGTTAACACATAAAGGGATTGTGCCCTCAACATGACAGGTGCAATCATCCCAGCAATAATGCACCGGATCCCATCAGAACTCCAAAGTTAAGAGTGCTTGGGCGAGGGTAGTACTAGGATGGGTGACCCCCAGGGAAGTCCTCATGTTGCACCCCGCTTTTCAATTTTTTTTGCTCCGGTTAAGGTTGCCAAAATACTTTATCCACTACATTTCTATTATCGAATCCCACGGCACCTTGGGAGAGACAACTTCGCTTCACGTGAAGGCTGGGCCCGCAAACCGAGTGCGTAGGGCTTGTGACAAGTTCTCCGTCGCTCCAGTGCCCATCACTTTTGATTCGTAAAGAGTTACGCGACGCACAGCATACCGTTGCAAAGCTCTCTGAGAGCTCTACGACGGGGACAGCTAGCTAGCTTGCTTTGCCCTTTTTGGAGCTCATAATCGAATGTTTTCATCAGTTTCTAGCCACTTTTCTTCTTTTGCTTTATTTTTTCGTCCCGTATCGTACGTCGTGAGCTGTAAAAAGGACGACAACCTTACTCGCGGGACATTAGAGGTCTCTACATTGCGTCAATATCACGTGTTACGAGGATGCTGCGTTGTTGAATCGGATGGGTTGTCGTTAAGCCCATTGGGCCTTTTGAATGGGCCATCTCTCTAGGCTGGGACTGTCAACCGTTAACACATAAAGGGATTGTGCCGTCAACATGACGGGTGCGATCATACCAGCACTAATGCACCGTATCCCATCAAAACTCCGAAGTTAAGCGTGCTTGGGCGAGATTTGTACTAGGATGGGTGACCCCCTGGGAAGTCCCCGTGTTGCACCCCTCTTTTCAATTTTTTTTGCTCCGGTTAGGGTTGCCAAAATACTTTATCCACCACATTTATATTATCGAATCCCAAGGCACCTTGGGCAAGACAACTTCACTTCACGTGAAGGCTAGGCCCGCAAACCGAGGGCGTAGGGCTTGTGACAAGGTCTCCGTCGCTCCGGTGCCCATAACTTTTGATCCGTAAGGAGTTACGCGGCGCACAGCATACCGTTGCAAAGCTCTCCAAGAGCTTTGGGACGAGGGCAGCTAGCTGGCTTGCTTCGCCCTTTTTGGAGCTCAAAATCGAATGTTTTCATCAGTTTCGGGCCATATTTCTTCTATTGCTCTGTTTTTCCGTCCCGGATCGTGCATCATGTGCTGTTAAAAGGACGACAACCTTACTTCTGGACATTAGAGGCCCCTACATCTCGTCGATATCACGTCTAGCGAGGATGCTGCTTTTTTGAAGCGGATGGGTTGTCGTTAAGCCCATTGGGCCTTTTGAATGGGCCATCTCACTAGGCTGGGACTGTGAACCGTTAACACATAAAGGAATTGCACCCTCAACATGACGGGTGCGATCATACCAACACTAATTCACCGGATCCCATCAGAACTCCGAAGTTAAGCGTGCTTGGGCGAGAGTAGTACTAGGATAGGTGACCCCCTGGGCAGTCCTCATGTTGTACCCCCCTTTTCAATTTTTTTTGCTCTGCTTAGGGTTGCCAAGATACTTTAACCACCACATTTCTATTATCGAATCCCACGGCACCTTGGGCAAGACAACTTCGCTTCACGTGGAGGTTGGGCCAGCAAACCGAGGGCGTAGGGCTTGTAACAAGGTCTCCGCCGCTCCGGTGCCTATAACTTTTGATCCGTATTGAGTTACGCGGTGCACAGCATACCGTTACGAAGCTATGCGAGAGCTCTACGACAAAGGCAGCAAGCTAGCTTGCTTGCCCTTTTTGGAGCTCAAAATCGAATGTTTTCATAAGTTTCGGGCCACTTTTCTTCTTTTGCTCTGTTTTTTCATCCAGTATCGTACGTCGTGAGCTGTTAAAAGGACGACAACCTTATTTGCGGGACATTAGAGGTCCCTACATTGCGTTGATATCACGTCTTGCGTGGATGCTGCGTTGTTGAAGCGGATGGGTTGTCGTTAAGCCCATTGGGCCTTTTGAATGGGCCATCTCTCTAGGCTGGGACTGTGAACCATTAACACATTAAGGGATTGTGCCCTCAACATGACGGGTGTGATCATACCAGCACTAATGCACTGGATCCCATCAGAACTCTGAAGTTAAGCGTGCTTGGGCAAGAGTAGTATTAGGATAGGTGACCCCCTGGGAAGTCCTCATATTGCACCGCCCTTTTCAATTTTTTTTGCTCCGGTTAAGGTTGCCAAAATACTTTATCCACCATATTTCTATTATCGAATCCCACGGCACCTTGGGCAAAACAACTTTGCTTCACGTGAAGGCTGGGCCCGCAAACCGAGGGCGTAGGGCTTGTGACAAGGTCTCCGTCGCTCCGGTGCCTATAACTTTTGATCCGTAATGAGTTACGCGGCGTACAACATACCGTTGCGAAGCTCTCCAAGAGCTCTACGACAGGAGCAACAAGCTAGCTTGCTTGCCCTTCTTAGAGCTCAAAATCGAATGTTTTCATCAGTTTCGGGCCACTTTTCTTCTTTTGCTATGTTTTTCCGTCCAGTATCGTAAGTCGTGAGCTGTTAAAAGAACGACAACCTTACTCGCGGGACATTAGAGGTCCCTACATTGCGTCGATATCACGTGTTGTGAGGATGATGCTATGTTGAAGCGGATGGGTGGTTGTTAAGCCCATTGGGCCTTTTGAATGGGCCATCTATCTAGGCTGGGACTGTGAACCGTTAACTCATCAAGGAATTGTGCCCTTAACATTACGGGTGCGATCATACCTGCACTAATGCACCGGATCCCATCAGAACTCCGAAGTTAAGCGTGCTTGGGCGAGAGTAGTACTAGGATGGGTGACCCGCTGGGAAGTCCTCGTGTTGCACCCCCCTTCTTAATTTTTTTTGCTCCGGTTAGGGTTGCCAAAATACTTTATCCACCACATTTCTATTATCGAATCCCAAGGCACCTTGGGCAAGACAACTTCGCTTCACGTGAAGGCTGGGCCCGCAAACCGAGGGTGTAGGGCTTGTGACATGGTCTCCGCCGCTCCGGTGCCTATAACTTTTGATCCGTGATGAGTTACGCGGCGCACAGCATACCGTTGCGAAGCTCTCCGAGAGCTCTACAACGGGGCAGCAAGCTAGCTTGCTTGTCCTTTTTGGAGCTCAAAATTGAATGTTTTCATCAGTTTCGGGCCATTTTTCTTCTTTTACTCTGTTTTTACGTCCCATATCGTCCGTCGTGAGCTGTTAAAAGGATGACAACCTTACTCGCGGGACATTAGAGGTCCTTACATCACGTCGATATCACGTCTTGCGAGGATACTGCGTTGTTGAAGCGGATGGGTTGTCGTTAAGCCCATTAGGCCATTTGAATTGGCCATCTCCCTAGGCTGGGACTTTGAACCGTTAAAACATAAAGGGATTGTGCCCCCAACATGACGGGTGCGATCATACCAGCACTAATGCACCGGATCCCATCAGAACTCCGAAGTTAAGCGTGCTTGGGCGAGAGTAGTACTAGGATTGGTGACCCCCTGGGAAGTCCTCATGTTGCACCCCCCTTTTCAATTTTTTTTTGCTCCGGTTTGGGTTGCCAAAATACTTTATCCACGACATTTCTATTATCGAATCCCACGGCACCTTGGGCAAGACAACTTCGCTTCACGTGAAGGCTGGGCACGCAAACCGATGGCGTAGGGCTTGTGGCCAGGTTTCCGTCGCTGCGGTGCCCATAACTTTTGATCCGTAAGGAGTTACGCAGCGCACAGCATACTGTTGCAAAGCTCTCTGAGAGCTCTACGACGGGGGTAGCCAGCTAGCTCGCTTTGCCCTTTTTGGAGCTCAAAATTGAATGTTTTGATCAGTTTCGGGCCACTTTTCTTCTTTTGTACTGTTTTTCCGTCCCGTATCGTACGTCGTGAGCAGTTAAAAGGACGACAACCTTACTCGGGGGACATTAGAGGACCCTACATCGCGTCGATATCACGTCTTTCGAGGATGCTGCGCTGTTGAAGCGGATGGGTTGTCGTTAAGCCCATTGTGCCTTTTGAATGGCCCATGCCTCTAGGCTGCGGCTATGAACCGTTAACACATAAAGGAATTGTGCCCTCAACATGACGGGTGCGATCATACCAGCACTAATTCACCGGATCCCATCAGAACTCCGAAGTTAAGCGTGCTTGGGCGAGAGTAGTACTAGGATGGGTGACCCCGTGGGATGTCCTTGTGTTGTACACCCCTTTTCAATTATTTTTGCTCCGATTAGGGTTGCCAAAATACTTTATCCACCACATTTCTATTATCGAATCCCACGGCACCTTGGCCAAGACAACTTCGCTTTACGTGAAGGCTGGGCCCGCAAACCGAGGGCGTAGGGCTTGTGACAAGGTCTCTGCCGTTCCGGTGCCTATAACTTTTGATCCGTAATGAGTTACGCGGCGCACAGCATACCGTTGCGAAACTCTCCAAGAGCTCTACGACAAGGGCAGCAAGCTAGCTCGCTTACCCTTCTTGGAGCTTAAAATTGAATGTTTTCATCAGCTTCAGGCCACTTTTCTATTTTTGCTATATTTTTTCGTCCTGTTTCGCACGTCGTGAGCTGCTAAAAGAACAACAACCTTACTTGCGGGACAATAGAGGTCCCTTCATTGCGTCGATATCACGTGTTGCGAGGATGCTGTGTTGTTGAAGCGGATGGGTTGTCGTTAAGCCCATTGGCCCTTTTAAATGGGCCATCTCTCTAGGCTGGGACTGTGCACCGTTAACTCATAAAGGGATTGTGCCCTCAACATGACGGGTGCGATCATACCAGCACTAATGCAACGGATCCCATCAGAACTCCGAAGTTAAGCGTGCTTGGGCGAGAGTAGTACAAGGATGGGTGACCCCCTGGGAAGTCCTCATGTTGCACCCCACTTTTCAATTTTTTTTGCTCCGGTTAAGGTTGCCAAAATACTTTATCCACCATATTTCTATTATCGAATCCCACAGCACCTTGGGCGAGACAACTTCGCTTCATGTGAAGGCTGGTTCAGCAAACCGAGGGCGTGGGGCTTGTGACCAAGTCTCCGTCGCTCCGGTGCCGATAACTTTTGATCGGTAAGGAGTTACGCAGCGCACAGTATACCGTTGCAAAGCTCTTCGAGAGGTCAACGACGGGGGCAGCTAGCTAGAACGCTGGGCCCTTTTTGGAGCCCAAAATCGAACGTTTTCATTAGTTTTGGGCCACTTTTCTTCTTTTGCTCTGTTTTTTCGTCCCGTATCGTATGTCGTGAGTTTTTAAAAGGACGACAACCTTACTCGCGGGACACTAGAGGTCCCTATATTGCGTCGATATCATGTCTTGCGAGGATGCTGCGTTGTTGAAGCGGATGGGTTGTCGTTAAGCCCATTAGGCCTTTTGAATGGGCCATCTCTCTAGGCTGGGACTGTGAACCGTTAACACATAAAGGAATTGTGCCCTCAACATGACGGGTGCGATCATACCAGCACTAATGCACCGGATCCCATCAGAACTCCGAAGTTAAGCGTGCTAGGGCAAGCGTAGTACTAGGATGGGTGACCCCTTGGGAAGTCCTCGTGTTGCACCCCCCTTTTCAATTTTTTTTGCTTCGGTTAGGGTTGCCAAAATACTTTATCCACCACATTTCTATTATCGAATCCCTCGGCACCTTGGGCAAGACAACTTCGCTTCACGTGAAGGCTGGGCCCGCAAACCGAGGGCGTAGGGCTTGTGACAAGGTCTCCGTCGCTGCGGTGCCCATAACTTTTGATCCGTAAGGAGTTACGCGACGCACAGCATACCGTTGCAAAGCTCTCCGAGAGCTCTACGACGGGGGCAGCGAGCTAGCTCGCTGTGCCCTTTTTGGAGCCCAAAATCGAATGTTTTCATCAGTTTCGGTCCACTTTTCTTCTTTTGCTCTGTTTTTCCGTCCCGTATCGTACGTCGTGAGTTGTTAAAAGGACGACAATCTTACTCACGGGACATTAGAGGTCCCTATATCGCGTCGATATCACGTCTTGCGAGGATGCTGCATTGTTGAAGCGGATGGGTTGTCGTTAAGCCCATTGGGCCTTTTGAATGGGCCATCGCTCTAGGCTGGGGCTGTGAACCGTTAACAAATAAAGGAAGTGTGCCCTCAACATGACGGGTGTGATAATACCAGCACAAATTCACCGGATCCCATCAGAACTCCGAATTTAAGCGTGCTTGGGTGAGAGTAGTACTAGGATGGGTGACCCCCTGGGAAGTCCTCTTGTTGTACCCCCCTTTTCAATTATTTTTTCTCCGGTTAGGGTTGCCAAAATACTTTATCCACCACATTTCTATTATCGAATCCCACGGCACCTTGGCCAAGACAACTTCGCTTCACGTGAAGGCTGGGCCCGCAAACCAAGGGCGTAAGGCTTGTGACTAGGTCTCCATCGCTCCAGTGCCCATAACTTTTGATCCGTAAGGAGTTACGCGGCGCACAGCTTACCGTTGCAAAGCTCTCCGAGTGCTCTACGACGGGGGCAGCTAGCTTGCTTGTTATGCCCTTTTTAATGCTCAAAATCGAATGTTTTCATCAGTTTCTGGCTACTTTTCTTCTTTTCCTCTATTTTTCCGTCCCGTATCGTACGTCGTGAGCTATTAAAAGGACGACAACCTTACTCGCGGAACATTAGAGGTCCCTATATTGCGTCGATATCACGTCTTGCGAGGATGCTGCGTTGTTGAAGTGGATGGGTTGTCGTTAATCCCATTGGGCCGTTTGAATGGGCCATCTCTCTAGTCTGGGTCTGTGAACCGTTAACACATAAAAGAATTGTGCATTCAACATGACGGGTGCGGACATACCAGTACTAATGCGCCGGATCCCATCAGAACTCCAAAGTTAAGCGTGCTTGGGCGAGAGTAGTACTAGGATGGGTGACCCCCTGGGAAGTCCTCGTGTTGCACCTCCCTTTTCAATTATTTTTGCTCCGGTTAGGGTTGCCAAAATACTTTATCCACCACATTTCTATTATCGAATCCCACAGCACCTTGGCCAATACAACTTCGCTTCACGTGAAGGATGGGCCTGCAAACCGAGGGCGTAGGGCTTGTGACAAGGTCTCCGCCGCTCCGGTGCCTCTAACTTTTGATCCGTAATGAGTTACGCGGCGCACAGCATACTGTTGCGAAACTCTCCAAGAGCTCTACGACAGGGGCAACAAGCTAGCTCGCTTGCCCTTCTTGGAGTTAAAAATCAAATGTTTTCATCAGTTTCGGTCCACTTTTCTTCTTTTGCTGTGTTTTTCTGTCCCGTATCGTACGTCGTGAGATGTTAAAAGGACGACAACCTTACTCGCGGGATATTAGAGGGCCCTACAACGCGTCGATATCACGTTTTGCGAGGATGCGACGTTGTTGAAGTGGATGGGTTGTTGTTAATCCCATTGGGCCTTGTGAATGGGCCATCTATCTAGGCTGGGACTGTGAACCGTTAACTCATAAAGGAATTGTGCCCTCAACTTGACGGGTGCGATCATACCAGCACTAATGCTTTGGATCCCATCAGAACTCCGAAGTTAAGCGTGCTTGGGCGAGAGTAGTACTAGGATGGGTGACCCCCTGGGAAGTCCTCGTGTTGCACCCCCCTTTTCAATTTTTTTTGCGCCGGTTAGGGTTGCCAAAATACTTTATCCACCACATTTCTATTATCGAATCCCACGGCACCTTGGGCAAGACAACTTCGCTTCACTTGAAGGCTGGGCCCGCAAACCGATGGCGTAGGGCTTGTGACAAGGTCTCCGTCGCTCCGGTGCCTATAACTTTTGATCCGTAAGGAGTTGCGCAGCGCAAAGCATATCGCTGCGAAGCTCTCCGAGAGCTCTACGACGGGGGCAGCAAGATAGCTTGCTTGTCCTTTCTGGTGCTCAAAATCGAATGATTTCATCAGTTTTGGGACACTTTTCTTCTGTTGCCCTGTTTTTTCGTCCCGTATCGTACGTCGTGAGCTGTTAAAAGGATGACAACCTTACTCGCGTGACATTAGAGGTCCCCACATTACGTCGATATCACGTCTTGCGAGGATGCTGCGTTGTTGAAGCGGATGGGTTGTCGTTAAGCCCATTGGGTCTTTTGAATGGGCCATCTCTCCAGGCTGGGACTCTGAACCGTTAACACATAAAGGGATTGTGCCCTCAACATGACGGGTACGATCATACCAGTACTAATGCTCCGGATCCCATCAGAACTCCGAAGCTAAGCGTGCTTGGGCGAGAGTAGTACTAGGATGGGTGACCCCCTGGGAAGTCCTCATGTTGCACCCCTTTTTTCAATTTTTTTTGCTCCGGTTAAGGTTGCCAAAATACTTTATCCACCACATTTCTTATCGAATCCCAAGGCACCTTGGGCGAGACAACTTCGCTTCACGTGAAGGCTGGGCCCGCAAACCGAGGGCGTAGGGCTTGTGAAAAGGTCTCCGTCGCTCCGGTGCCCATAACTTTTGATCCGTAAGGCGTTACGCGGCGCACAGCATACCGTTGCAAAGATCTCTGAGAGCTCTACGACGGGGGCAGCTAGCTAGCTCGCTGTGTCCTTTTTGGAGCTCAAATTCGAAAGTTTTCATCAGTTTCTGGCCACTTTTCTTCTTTTCCTCAGTTTTTCCGTCCCGTATCGTACGTCGTGAGTTGTTAAAAGGACGACAACCTTACTCGCGGGACATTAGAGGTCCCTATATTGCGTCGATATCACGTCTTGCGAGGATGCTGCGTTGTTGAAGCGGATGGGTTGTCGTTAAGCCCATTGGGCCTTTTGAATGGGTCATCTCCCTAGGCTGGGACTGTGAACCGTTAACACATAAAGGAATTGTACCATCAACATGACGGGCGCGATCATACTAGCACTAATGCACCGGATCCCATCAGTACTCCGAAGTTAAATGTGCTTGGGTGAGAGTAGTACTAGGATGGGTGACCCCCTGGGATGTCCTCGTGTTGCACCCCGCTTTTCAATTTCTTTTGCTCCGTATAGGGTTGCCAAAATACTTTATCCACCACATTTCTATGATCGAATCCCACGATACCTTGGGCAAGACAACTTCGCTTCACGTGAAGGCTGGGCTCGCAAACCGAGGGCGTAGGGCTTGTGACAAGGTCTCCGTCGCTCCGGTACCCATAACTTTTGATCCGTAAGGAGTTACGCGGCGCACAGCATACCGTTGCAAAGCTCTCCGAGAGCTCTACGACGGGGGCAGCCAGCTAGCTTGCTGTACCTTTTTTGTAGCTCAAAATCGAATGTTTTCATCAATTTCGGGCCACTTTTCTTCTTTTGCTCTGTTTTTCCATCCCGTATCGTACGTCGTGAGCTGTTAAAAGGACGACAACCTTACTTGCGGGACTTTAGAGGTCCCTACATTGCGTCGATATCACGTCTTGCGAGGATGCTGCGTTGTTGAAGCAGATGGGTTGTCGTTAAGCCCATTGGGCCTTTTGAATGGGCCATCTCTCTAGGCTGGGGCTGTGAACCGTTAACACATAATGGAATTGTGCCCTCAACTTGACGGGTGAGATCATACCAGCACTAATTCACCGGATCCCATTAGAACTCAGAAGTTAAGCGTGCTTGGGCGAGAGTTGTACTAGGATGGGTAACCCCCTGGGAAGTCCTCGTGTTGTACGCCCCTTTTCAATTTTTTTTGCTCCGCTTAGGGTTGCCAAAATACTTTATCCACCAAATCTCTATTACTGAATCCCACGGAAAATTGGGCAAGACAACTTCGCTTCTTGTAGAGGCTAGGCTCGCAAACCGAGGGCGTAGGGTTTGTGACCAAGTCTCCGTTGCTCCGGTGCTCATAATTTTTGATCCGTAAGGAGTTACGCGACGCACTACATACCACTGCAAAGCGCTCTAAGAGCTCAACCACGGGGGCAGTCAGTTTGCTCGCTGTGCTAGTTTTTAGAGCCCAAAATCGAACGTTTTTATCAGTCTTAGGCCACTTTTCTAGTTTTTACTCTATTTTTCCATCTCGGATCGTACGTCGTGAGTTGTTAAAAGGAAGACAGCCTTACTCGCGGGAAATTAGAGGGCCCTACAATTCGTCGATATCTCATCTTGCGAGGATGATGGGTTTTCGTTAAGCCCATTGGGCCTTTTGAGTGGGCCATCTCTCTAGGCTGGGACTGTGAACCGTTAACACATATAGGAATTGTGCCATCAACACGACGGGTGCGATCATACCAGCACTAATGCACCGGATCCCATCAGAACTCCGAAGTTAAGCGTGCTTGGCGAGAGTAGTATTAGGATGGGTGACCCCTTGGGAAGTCCCCGTGTTGCACCCCCATTTTCAATTTTTTTTGCTCTAGTTAGGGTTGCCAAAATACTTTATCCACCACATTTCTATTATCGAATCCCACGGCACCTTGGGCAAGACAACTTCGCTTCACGTGAAGGCTGGGCCGGCAAACCGAGGGCGTAGGGCTTGTGAAAAGGTCTCCGTCGCTCCAATGCCCATAACTTTTGATCCGTAAGGAGTTACGAGCCGCTCAGCATACCGTTGCAAAGCTCTCCAAGAGCTCTACGACGGGGGCAGCCAGCTAGCTTGCTATGGCTTTTTTGGAGCTCAAAATTGAATGTTTTCTTCAGTTTCGGGCCACTTTTCTTCTTTTGCTCTGTTTTTTCGTCCCGTATCGTACGTCGTGAGCTGTTAAAAGGACGAAAACCTTACTCGCGGGACATTAGAGGTCCCTAAATTGCGTCGAGATCACGTCTTGCGAGGATGCTGCGTTGTTGAAGCGGATGGGTTGTCGTTAAGCCCATTGGGCCTTTTGAGTGGGCTATCTCTCTAGGCTGGGTCTGTGAACCGTTAACACATAAAGGAATTGTGCCCTCAACATGACGGGTGCGATCATACCAGCACTAATGCACCGGATCCTATCAGAACTCCGAAGTTAAGCGTACTTGGGCGAGAGTAGTACTAGGATGGGTGACCCCCAAGGAAGTCCTCGTGTTGCACCCCCCGTTTCAATTTTTTTTGCTCCGGTTAGGGTTGCCAAAATACTTTATCCACCACATTTCTATTATCGAATCCCACGGCACCTTGGGCAAGACAACTTCGCTTCACGTGAAGGCTGGGCCCGCAAACCGAGGGCGTAGGGCTTGTGACAAGGTCTCCGCCGCTCCGGTTCCTATAACTTTTGATCCATAAAGAGTTACGCGGTGCACAGCATACCGTTGCGAAGCTCTCTGAGAGCTCTACGACGGGGGCAGCAAGATAGCTCGCTTGCCCTTTTTAGAGCTCAAAATCGAATGTTTTCATCAGTTTCGGGCCACTTTTCTTTTTTTACTCTGTTTTTCCGTCCCGTATCGTACATCGTGAGCTGTTAAAAGGACGACAACCTTACTCGCGGGACATTAGAGGTCCATACATTGCGTCGATATCATGTCTTGCGAGGATGCAGCGTTGTTGAAGCGGATGGGTTGTCGTTAAGCCCATTGGGCCTTTTGAATGGGCCATCTCTCTTGGCTGGGACTGTGAACCGTTAACACATAAGGGCATTGTGCCCTGAACATGACGGGTGCGATCATTCCAGCACTAATGTACCGGATCCCATTAGAACTCTGAATTAAGTGTGCTTGGGCGAGAGTAGTACTAGGATAGATGACGCCGTAGGAAGTCCTCGTGTTGCTCCCCCCTTTTAAATTTCTTTTGCTCCGGTTAGGGTTGACAAAATAATTTATCCACCATATTTCTATTATCGAATCCCACGGCACCTTGGGCAAGACAACTTCGCTTCATGTGAAGGCTGGTCCCGCAAACCGAGGGCGTAGGACTTGTGACAAGGTCTCCGCCGCTACGGTGCCTATAACTTTTGATCCGTAATGAGTTACGCGGCGCACAGCATACCGTTGCGAAACTCTCCGAGAGCTCTACGACGGTGGCAGCAAGCTAGCTTGCTTGCCCTTTTTGGAGCCCAAAATCAAATGTATTCATCAGTTTTGGGCCACTTTTCATCTTTTGCTCTGTTTTTCCGTCTTGGATCGTACGTCGTGAGCTGTTAAAAGGCCGACAACCTTACTTGCGGGACATTAGAGGGCCCTACAACGCGTCGATATCACGTCTTGCGAGGATGCTGCGTTGTTGAAGCGGATGGGTTGTTGTTAAGCCCATTGGGCCTTTTGAATGGGCCATCTCTCTAGGCTGGGACTGTGAACCGTTAACACATAAAGGGATTGTGCCCTCAACATGACGGGTGCGATCATACCAGCACTAATGCACCGGATCCCATCAGAAATCCGAAGTTAAGCGTGCTTGGGCGAGAGTAGTACTAGGATGGGTGACCCCCTGGGAAGTCCTTATGTTGCACCCCATTTTCAATTTTTTATCCTCCGGTTAAGGTTGCCAAAATACTTTATCCACCATATTTCTATTATCGAATCCCACCGCACCTTGGGAGAGACAACTTCGCTTCACGTGAAGGCTGGGCCCGCAAACCGAGGGCGTAGGGCTTGTGACAAGGTCTCCGTCGCTCCGGTGCCCATAACTTTTGATCCGTAAGGAGTTACGCGGCGCACAGCATACCGCTGCAAAGTTCTCCAAGAACTCTACGACGGGGGCTGCTAGCTAGCTCGCTGTGCCATTTTTGGAGCTCAAAATCGATTGTTTTCATCACTTTCGGGCCACTTTTCTTCTTTTGCTCTGTTTTTTCATCCCTTATCGTACGTCGTGAGCTGTTAAAAGGATGAGAACCTTACTTGCAGGACATTAGAGGTCCCTACATTGCGTCGATATCACGTGTTGCGAGGTGATGCGTTGTTGAGCATATGGGTTGTCGTTAAGCCTATTGGGCCTTTTGAATGGGCCATCTCTATAGGCTGGGACTGTGAACCGTTAACACATAAAGGAATTGTGCCCTCAACATGATTGGTGCGATCATACCAGCACTAATGCACCGGATCCCATCAGAACTCCGAAGTTAAGCGTGCTTGGGCGAGAGTAGTACTAGGATGGGTGACCCCCTGGGAAGTTCTTGTGTTGCACCCCCCCTTTTCAATTTTTTTTGCTCCGGTTAGGGTTGCCAAAATACTTTATCCACCACATTTCTATTATCGAATCCCACGGCACCTTGGGCAAGACAACTTCGCTTCACGTGAAGGCTGGGCCCGCAAACCGAGGGCGTAGGGCTTGTGACAAGGTCTCCGTCGCTCCGGTGCCCATAAATTTTGATCCGTAAGGAGTTACGCGGTGCACAGCATACCGTTGCAAAGTTCTCCGAGAGCACTACGATGGGGTCAGCTAGCTAGCTTGCTGTGCCCTTTTTGGAGCTCAAAATCGAATGTTTTCATCAGTTTCGGGCCACTTTTCTTCTTTTGCTCTATTTTTCCGTCCCGTATCGTACGTCGTGAGCTGTTAAAAGGACGACAACCTTACTCGCGGGACATTAGCGGTCACTACATTGCGTTGATATCATGTCTTGCGAGGATGTTGCGTTGTTGAAGCGGATGGGTTGTCGTTAAGCCCATTGGGCCTTTTGAATGGCCCATCTCTCTAGGCTGGGACTCTGAACCGTTAACACATAAAGGGATTGTGCCCTCAACCTGACGGGTGCGACCCTACCAGCACTAATGCCCCGGATCCCATCAGAACTCCGAAGTTAAGCGTGCTTGGGCGAGAGTAGTACTAGGATGGGTGACCCCTTGGGAAGTCCTCGTGTTGCACCCCTCTTTTCAATTTTTTTTCCTCCGGTTCGGGTTGCCAAAATACTTTATCCATCACATTTCTATTATCGAATCCCACGGCACCTTGGGCAAGACAACTTTGCTTCACGTGAAGGCTGGGCCCGCAAACCGAGGGCGTAGGGCTTGTGACAAGGTCTCCGTCGCTCCGGTGCCCATAACTTTTGATCCGTATGGAGTTACGCGGCGCACAGCATACCGTTGCGAAGCTCTCCAAGAGCTCTACGACGGGGGCAGCAAGCTAGCGCGCTTGGCCTTTTTGAAGCTCAAAATCGAATGTTTTCATCAGTTTCGGGCCACTTTTCTTCTTTTGCTCTATTTTTCCGTCCCGTATCGTACGTCGTGAGCTGTTAAAAGGACGACAATCTCACTCGCGGGACATTAGAGGTCCCTACATTGCGTCGATATCACGTCCTGCGAGGATGCTGCGTTGTTGAAGCGGATGGGTTGTCGTTAAGCCCATTGGGCTTTTGAATCGGCCATCTCTATAGGCTGGGACTGTGAACCGTTAACACATAAAGGAATTGTACCCTCAATATGACGGGTGCTATCATACCAGCACTAATGCACCGGATCCCATCGGAACTCCGAAGTTAAGCGTGCTTGGCGAGAATTGTACTAGGATGGGTGACCCCCTGTGAAGTCCTCATGTTGCACCCCCCTTTTCAATTTTTTTTGCTCCGGTTAAGGTTGCCAAAATACTTTATCCACCACATTTCTATTATCGAATCCCACGGCACCTTGGGCGAGACAACTTCGCTTCACGTGATGGCTAGGCCCGCAAACCGAGGGCGTAGGGCTTGTGACAAGGTCTTCGTCGCTTCGGTGCCCATTACTTTTGATCCGTAAGGAGTTACGAGGCGCACAGCATACCATTGCAAAGCTCTCCAAGAGCTCGACGATGGGGGCAGCAAGCTAGCATGCTGTGCCCTTTTTGGAGCTCAAAATCGAATGTTTTCATCAGTTTCGGGACACTTTTCTTCTTTTGCTCTGTTTTTTCATCCCGTATCGTACGTCGTGAGCTGTTAGAAGGACGACAACCTTACTCGCGGGACATTAGAGGTCCCTACATTTCGTCAATATCACGTGTTACGAGGATGCTGCGTTGTTGAAGCGGATGGGTTGTCGTTAAGCCCATTGGGCCTTTTGAATGGGCTATCTCTCGAGGCTGGGACTGTCAACCGTTAACACATAAAGGAATTGTACCCTCAACATGACGGGTGTGATCATACCAGCACTAGTTCCCCGGATCCCATCAGAACTCCGAAGTTAAGCGTGCTTGGGCAAGAGTAGTACTAGGATGGGTGACCCCCTGAGAAGTCCTCGTGTTGCACCCCCCATTTCAATTTTTTTTGCTCCGGTTAGCGTTGCCAAGATACTTTATCCACCACATTTCTATTATCGAATCCCACGGCACCTTGGGCAAGACAACTTCGCTTCACGTGAAGGCTGGGCCCGCAAACCGAGGGCGTAGGGCTTGTGACAAGGTCTCCGCCGCTCCGGTGCCTATAACTTTTGATCCGTAATGAGTTACGCGGCGCATAGCATACCGTTGCGAAGCTCTCCGAGATCTCTACGACGGGGGCAGCAAGCTAGCTCACTTGCCCTTTTTGGAGCTCAAAATAGAATGTTTTCATCAGTTTTGGGCCACTTTTCTTCTTTTGCCCTGTTTTTTCATCCCGTATCGTACGTCGTGAGCTGTTAAAAGGACGACAACCTTACTCGCGGTACATTAGAGGTCCCTACATTGCGTCGATATCACGTCTTGCGAGGATGCTGTGTTGTTGAAGCGGATGGGTTGTCGTTAAGCCCCTTTGGGCCTTTTGAATGGGCCATCTCTCTAGGTTGGGACTGTGAACCGTTAACACATAAAGGAATTGTACCCTCAACATGATGGGTGCTATCATACCAGCACTAATGCACCGAATCCTATCAGAACTCCGAAGTTAAGCGTGCTTGGGCGAGAGTAGTAATAGGATGGCTGACCCCTTGGGAAGTCCTCGTGTTGCACCCCCCTTTTCAATTTTTTTTGCTCCGGTTAGGGTTGCCAAAATACTTTATCCACCACATTTCAATTATCGAATCCCACGGCACCTTGGGCAAGACAACTTCGCTTCACGTGAAGGCTGGGCCCGCAAACCGAGGGCGTAGGGCTTGTGACAAGGTCTCCTTCGCTCCGGTGCCCATAACTTTTGATCCGTAAAGAGTTACGCGGTGCACATCATACCGTTGCAAAGCTCTCCGAGAGCTCTACGACAGGAGGAGCAAGCTAGCTTGCGGTGCCCTTTTTGGGGCTCAAAATCGAATGTTTTCATCAGTTTCGGGCCACTTTTCTTCTTTCACTCTGTTTTTTCGACCCGTATCGTACGTCGTGAGCTGTTAAAAGGACGACAACCTTACTCGCGGGACATTAGAAGACCATACATTGCGTCGATATAATGTCTTGCGAGGATGCTGTGTTGTTGAAACGGATGGGTTGTCGTTAAGCCCCTTTGGGCCTTTTGAATAGGCCATCTCTCTAGTCTGGAACTGTGAACCATTAACACATAAAGGAATTGTGCCCTCAACATGACGGGGGCGATCATACCAGCACTAATGCACCGAATCCCATTAGAACTCCTAAGTTAAGCATGCTTGGGCAAGAGTAGTACTAGGATGGATGACCCCCTGGGAAGTCCTCATGTTGCACCCCCCTTTTCAATTTTTTTTGCTCCGTTTAGGGTTGCCAAAATACTTTGTCCGCCACATTTCTATTATCGATTCCCAAGGCACCTTGGGCAAGACAACTTCGCTTCACGTGAAGACTGGGCTGGCAAACCGAGGGCGTAGGGCTTGTGACCAGGTCTCCGTCGCTCCGGGGCCCATAATTTTGGATCCGTAACGAGTTACGCGGTGCACAGCATACTGTTGCAAAGCTCTCTGAGAGCTCTTCGATGGGGGCAGCTAGCTAGCTCGCGGTGCCCATTTTGGAGCTCAAAATTGAATGTTTTGATCAGTTTCGGGCCACTTTTCTTCTTTTACTCTGTTTTTCCGTCCCGTATCTTATGTCGTGAGCAGTTAAAAGGACGACAACCTTACTCGGGGGACATTAGAGGACCTTACATCGCGTCGATATCATGTCTTGCGAGGATGCTGCGTTGTTGAAGCAAATGGGTTGTCGTTAAGCCCATTGGGCCTTTTGAATGGGCCATCTCCCAAGGTTGGGACTGTGAACCGTTAACACATAAAGGAATTATGCCCTCAATATGACGGGTGCTATCATACCAGCACTAGTGCCCCGGATCCCATCAGAACTCCGAAGTAAAGCGTGCTTGGGCGAGAGTAGTACTAGGATGGGTGACCCCCTGGGAAGTCCTCGTGTTGTACCCACTTTTTCAATTATTTTTGCTCCGGTTAGGGTTGCCAAAATACTTTATCCACCACATTTGTATTATCGAATCCCACGGCACCTTGGGCAAGACAACTTCGCTTCACGTGAAGGCTGGGCCCGCCAACCGAGGGCGTAGGGCTTGTGACTAGGTTTCCGTCGCTCTGGTGCCCATAACTCTTGATCCGTAAGGAGTTACGCGGCGCACAGCATACCGTTGCAAAGCTCTCTGAGAGCTTTACGACGGGGGCAGCAAGCTAGCTTGCTGTTCCCTTTTTGGGGCTCAAAATCGAATGTTTTCATCAGTTTCGGGCCACTTTTCTTCTTTTGTTCTGTTTTTCAAACCCTATTGTACGTCGTGAGCTGTTAAAAGGACGACAACCTTACTCGCGGGACATTACAAGACCATACATCTCGTCGATATCACGTCTTGCGAGGATGCTGCGTTGTTGAAGCGGATGGGTTGTCGTTAAGCCCATTGGGCCTTTTGAATGAGCCATCTCTCTAGGCTGGGACTGTGAACCGTTAACACATAAAGGAATTGTGCCCTCAACATAACGGGTGCTATCATACCAGCACTAATGCACCGGATCCCATCAGAACTCCGAAGTTAAGCGTGCTTGGGCGAGAGTAGTACTAGGATGGGTGACACTCTGGGAAGTCCTCGTGTTGTACCCCTCTTTTCAATTTTTTTTACTCCGGTTAGGGTTGCCAAAATTTTTATCCACCACATTTCTATTATCGAATCCCACCACACCTTGGGCAAGACAACTTCGCTTCACGTGAAGGGTGGGCCCGCAAACCGAGGGCGTAGGGCTTGTGACAAGGTCTCCGTCCCTCTGGTGCCCATAACTTTTGATTCGTAAGGAGTTACGCGACGCACAACATACCGTTGCAAAGCTCTCCGAGAGCTCTACGACGGGGGCAGCAAGCGAGCTCGCTGTGCCCTTTTTGGAGCGCAAAATCGAATGTTTCCATCAGTTTCGGGCCACTTTTCTTCTTTTGCTCTATTTTTCCGACCCGTATCGTACGTCGTGAGCTATTAAAAGGACGACAACCTTACTCGCGGGACATTACAGGACCATACATCTCGTCGATATCACGTCTTGCGAGGATGCGGCGTTGTTGAAGCGGATGGGTTGTTGTTAAGCCCATTGGGCCTTTTGAATGGGCCATCTCTCTAGGCTGGGATTGTGAACCATTAACACAGAAAGGAATTGTGCCCTCAACATGACGGGTACAATCATAACAGCACTAATGCATAGGATCCCATCAGAACTCCGAAGTTAAGCATGCTTGGGTGAGAGTAGTACTTGGATGGGTGACCCCCTGGGAAGTCCTCGTGTTGTACCCCATTTTTCAATTTATTTTGCTCCGGTTAGGGTTGCCAAAATACTTTATCCACCACATTTCTATTATCGAATCCCAAGGCACCTCGGGCAAGACAACTTCGCTTCACGTGAAGGCTAGGCCCGCAAACCGAGGGCGTAGGGCTTGTGACAAGGTCTCCGTTGCTCCGGTGCCCCTAACTTTTGATCCGTAAGGAGTGACGCGGCGCACAGCATACCGTTGCAAATCTCTCCGAGAGCTCTACGACAGGGGCAGCTATCTAGCTTGCTGTGCCCTTTTTGGAGCTCAAAATCGAATGTTTTCATCAGTTTTGCGCCACTTTTCTTCTTTTGTTCTGTTTTTCCGACCCGTAGCGTACGTCGTGAGCTGTTAAAAGGACGACAACCTTACTCGCGGGACATTACAAGACCATACATTGCGTCGATATAACGTCTTGAGAGGATGCTGCTTTGTTGAAGCGGATGGGTTGTCGTTAAGCCCATTGGGCCTTTTGAATGAGCCATCTCTCTAGGCTGGGACTGTGAACCGTTAACACATAAAGGAATTGTGCCCTCAACATGATGGGTGCGATCATACCAGCAGTAATGCATCGGATCCCATCAGAACTCTGAAGTTAAGCGTGCTTGGGCGAGAGTAGTACTAGGATGGGTGACCCCCTGGGAAGTCCTCGTGTTGCACCCCCCTTTTCAAATTTTTTTGCTCCGGTTAGGGTTGCCAAAATACATTATCCATCACATTTCTATTATCGAATCCCACGGCACCCTGGGCAAGACAACTTCGCTTCACGTGAAGGCTGGGCCCGCAAACCGAGGGCGCAGGGCTTGTGATAAGGTCTCCGTCGCTCCGGTGCCCATAACTTTTGATCCGTAAGGAGTTACGCAGCGCACAGCATACCGTTGTAAAGTTCTCCGAGAGCTCTACGACGGGGGCAGCAAGCGAGCTTGCTGTGCCCTTTTTGGAGATCAAAATCGAATGTTTTCATCAGTTTCGGGCCACTTTTCTTCTTTTGCTCTGTTTTTCCGACCCGTATCGTACGTCGTGAGCTGTTAAAAGGACGACAACCTTACTCGCAGGACATTTGAGGACCCTACATCGCGTCGATATCACGTCTTGCGAGGATGTTGTGTTGTTGAAGCGGATGGGTTGTCGTTAAGCCCCTTTGGGCATTTTGAATGGGCCATCTCTCTAGGCTTGGACTGTGACCCGTTAACACATAAAGGAATTGTGCCCTCAACATGACGGGTGCGATCATACCAGCACTAGTGCACCGGATCCCATCAGAACTCCGAAGTTAAGCGTGCTTGGGCGAGAGTAGTACTAGGATGGGTGACCCCTTGGGAAGTCCTCGTGTTGCACCCCCCTTTTCAATTATTTTTGCTCCGGTTAGGGTTGCCAAAATACTTTATCCACCACATTTCTATTATAGAATCCCACGGCACCTTGGGCAAGACAACTTCGCTTCACGTAAAGGTTGGGCACGCAAGCCGAGGGCGTAGGGCTTGTGACAAGGTCTCCGTGGCTCCGGTGCCCATAACTTTTTATCCGTAAGGAGTTACGCGGCGCACAGCATACCGTTGCAAAGCTCTCCGAGAGCTCTACGGTGGGGGCAGCAAGCTAGCTTGCAGTGCCCTTTTTGGAGCTCAAAATCGAATGTTTTCATCAGTTTCGGGCCACTTTTCTTCTTTTGCTCTATTTTTCCATGCCGTATCGTACGTCGTGAGCAGTTAAAAGGACGACAACCTTACTCGGGAGACATTAGAGGACCCTACATCTCGTCGATATCACGTCTTGCGAGGATGCTACGTTGTTGAAGCAGATGGGTTGTCGTTAAGCCCATTGGGCATTTTGAATGGGCCATCTCTCTAGGTTGGGACTGTGAACCGCTAACACATAAAGGAATTGTGCCCTCAACATGACGGGTACGATTATACTAGCACTAATGCATCGGATCCCATCAGAACTCTGAAGTTAAGCGTGCTTGGGCGAGAGTAGTACTAGGATGGGTGACCCCCTGGGAAGTCCTCGTGTTGCACCCCCCTTTTCAATTTTTTTTGCTCCGGTTAGGGTTGCCAAAATACTTTATCCACCACATTTCTATTATCGAATCCCACGGCACCTTGGGCAAGACAACTTCGCTTCACGTGAAGGCTGGGCCCGCAAACCAAGGGCGTAGGGCTTGTGACAAGGTCTCCGTCGCTCCGGTACCCATAACTTTTGATCTGTAAGGAGTTACGCGGCGCACAGCATACTGTTGCAAAGCTCTCCGAGAGCTCTACGACGGGGGCAGCAAGCGAGCTTGCTGTGCCCTTTTTGGAGGTGAAAATCCAATGTTTTCATAAGTTTCGGGCCACTTTTCTTCTTTTGCTCTGTTTTTCTGACCCGCATCGTACGTCGTGAGCTGTTAAAAGAACGACAACCTTACTCGCGGGACATTACAAGACCATACATTGCGTCGATATCACGTCTTGCGAGGATGCTGCGTTGTTGTAGCGGATGGGTTGTCGTTAAGCCCATTGGGCCTTTTGAATGAGCCAACTCTCTAGGCTGGGACTGTGAACCGTTAACACATAAAGTAATTGTGCCCTCAACATGACGGGTGCGATCATACCAGCACTAATGCAACGGATCCCATCAGAACTCCGAAGTTAAGCGTGCTTGGGCGAGAATAGTACTTGGATGGGTGACCCCCTGGGAAGTCCTCGTGTTGCACCCCTCTTTTTAGTTTTTTTTGCTCCGGTTAGGGTTGCCAAAATACTTTATCCTCCACATTTCTATTATCGAATACCACGGCACCTTGGGCAAGACAACTTCGTATCACGTGAAGACTGGGCCCGCAAACCGAGGGCGTAGGCTTGTGACAAGGTCTCTGTCGCTCCGGTGCCCATAACTTTTGATTCGTAAGGAGTTACGTGGTGCACAGTATACCGTTGCAAAGCTCTCCGAGAGCTCTACGACGGGGCTAGCTAGCTAGCTTGCTTTGCCCTTTTTGGAGACCAAAATCAAATGTTTTCATCAATTTCGGGCCACTTTTCTTCTTTCACTATGTTTTTTCGTCCCGGATCGTACGTCGTGAGCTGTTAAAATGACGACAACCTAACTCGCGGGATATTACAAAGCCCTACCACGTGTCGATATCACGTCTTGCGAGGATGCTGCATTGTTGAAGCAGATGGGTTGTTGTTAAACCTATTAGGCCTTTTGAATGGGCCATCTCTCTAGGCAAGGACTATTAACCGTCAACCAATAAGGGATTTATGCCCTCAACAGGACCGGTGCAATCATACCAGCACTAATGCACCGGATCCCATCAGAACTCTGAAGTTTAGAGTGGTTGGGCGAGAGTAGTACTAGGATGGGAGACCCCCTGGGAAGTCCTCGTGTTGCACCTCCCTTTTCAATTTTTTTTGCTCCGGTTAGGGTTGCCAAAATACTTTATCCACCACATTTCTATTATCTAATCCCACGGCACCTTGGGCAAGACAACTTCGCTTCACGTGAAGGCTGGGCCCGCAAACTGAGTGCGTAGGGCTTGTGCCTAGGTCTCCGTCGCTCCTTTGCCCATTACTTTTGATCCGCAAGGAGTTAGGTGGCGCACAACATATCGTTGGAAAGCTCTCTGAGAGCTCTACGATGGGGGCAGTAAGCCTGCTAGGCTATGCCCTTTTTGGAGCCCAAAATAGAACATTTTCATCAATTTTGGGCCATTTTTCTTCTATTGCTCTATTTTTCTATCACGGATCGTACGTCGTGAGATGTTAAAAGGACGACAACCTAACTCGCGGGACATTAGAGGGCTCTACAATCCGACGATATCACGTCTTGCGAGGATGTTGCGTTGTTGAAGCGGATGGGTTGTCGTTAAGCCCATTGGGCTTGTTGAATGGGCCATCTCTCTGGACTGGGACTGTGAACCGTCAACACATAAAGGATTTGTGGCCTCAACATGACGGGTGCGATCATACGAGCACTAATGCACCGGATCCCATCAGAACTCCGAAGTTAAGCGTGCTTGGGCAAGAGTAGTACTAGGATAGGTGACCCCCTAGGAAGTCCTCGTGTTACACCCCCCATTTTCAATTTTTTTTACCTCGGTTAGGGTTGCCAAGATACTATATCCACCACATTTCCATTTTCGAATCCCACGGCACCTTGGGCAAGACAACTTCGCTTCACATATGGGATGGGCCGGAAACCAAGGGCGTGGGGCGTGTGACCAGATCTCCGTCGCTCTGGTGCCCATAACTTTTGATCCGCAAGGAGTTAGGTGGCGCACCGCATACCATTGGAAAGCTCTCTGAGAGCTCTACTACAAGGGCAGTAAGCCTGCTCGGCTGTGCCCGTATTTGGAGCCCAAAATAGAACATTTTCATCAATTTTGGGCCATTTTTCTTCAATTGCTTTGTTTTTCTGTCACGGATCGTACGTCGTGAGATGTTAAAAGGACAACAACCTAACTCGAGGGATATTATAGGGCCCTGCAATGCATCGATATCTCGTCTTACAAGGATGCTGTGTTGTTGAAGTGGATAGGTTGTCGTTAAGCCCATTGGGCCTTTTGAATGGGCCATCTCTCAGGGCTAGGACTGTGAACCGTCAACACATAAGGGATATGTGCCATCAACATGATGAGTGCAATCATACCTGCACTAATGAATCGGATCCCATCAGAACTCCGAAGTTATGCGTGCTTGGGTGAGAATAGTACTAGGATGGGTAACCCCTGGGAAGTCCTCGTGTTGCACCCCCATTTACAATTTTTTTTGCCCCGGTTAGGGTTGCCGAGATATTTTATCCACCACATTTCTATTACCGAATCCCTCGGCACCTTGGGCTAGACAACTTCGCTTCACGTAGAAGCTGGGCCCGCAAACCGAGGGCGTAGGGCTTGTGACCAAGTCTCTGTCGTTCTAGTGCCCATAACTTTTGATCCGTAAGGAGTTACGCGGCGCACAACATACCGTTGGAAAGCTCTCCGAGAGCTCTACGACGGGGACAATAAGCCTGCTCAGCTGCGCCCATTTTTGGAGCCCAAAATCGAACGTTTTCATCAGTTTTGGGCCACTTTTCTACTTTTGCTCTGTTTTTCCATCCCCGATCATTCGTCGTGAGCTGTTAAAAGGACGAAAACCTAACTCGCTGGACATTAGAGGGCCCTACAATGCATCGATATCACGTCTTGCGAGGATGCTGCATTGTTGAAGTGGATGGTTTGTCGTTAAGCCCATTGGGCCTTTTGAATGGGCCATCTCACTAGGCTGGGACTGTGAACCATCAACACATAAAGGATTTGTGCCCACAACATGATGGGTGCAATCATACCAGCACTAATGCACCGGATCCCATCAGAACTCCGAAGTTAAGCGTGCTTAGGCGAGCGTAGTACTAGGATGGGTGATCCCCCTTTTTAATTTTTTTTGCCCGACCTCAATTTGCGTGTAATACCTCATTTCGTGTGCCTAACGTAGATTTGCGTGCCTTGACCTAGGTTTAAGAATCGTATTTCATTTTGTGTACCTTGCATTGAATTACGTTCATTCATTTAGGGTTGCGTGCATTTATTTAGAAAACGTGCATTCATCTCGTAGTTCGTGTCCTACCTTGTAGTGCGTACCCTAGACCTAGGAAAGCGTGTGCTCACGCTAATCAAGAAAGCATCTTACACGAAGCACTAGATCAATAATTAATTCTACAAATCCCACTAACTAATATTAAATTGTTAATTCAACCCACTAGAAGACAAAATCTCACAAAAAGCTAGACATTCTTTATTCTTTATTCTTTGCATATCCCAAACACACAATAAAATAAGCCTTGAACAAACAAAAAAAATTCTGATTTCAGCAATGCCTTGGCTGACCACTTGTTGTGCATTGTGCTTGCTTGCTTAATTCAAATTAATCCCTAGACATTCTATGACAATTCTATGACACAAAGCAATAAAAAAATAACCCAAAACCCTACCCAATGCACCCAAAATCTCGACACATGCATATGCCCATGCTAGGATGATTCAAATTGTGCTTCTTGAAGACACAAATCTGAAATTTACAAGCTCAAGGCTGACATATGCTTCAAACTTTGCAAAGCTTTTATTTTTTCTTCATTTTCTCTCATTTCCTCTCATTCTTCTCTCTCTCTCTCGGCCTTGGCTGAGTTTCTACACTCCATAGCTTATCTTCATCACTCAATGGTTCATCAAGACATGCAAGAAGCTTAAGGAGCTCAACCAAACAAAACTAGGAGCAAAGAAGCACACATGTAAGCCTTTAGCACATCCATTTCGGCTTAGGTGAGTTTGCTAGCTTCCATTTCTTTTCTTCTTGTTCTAACCACATGCACCTACTAAGAACTTGGTTACTAAGCTAGGAAATTTGAGAAAATCGAGTGGTGTCTCGGCTAAGCAAGGAAAAGAGTCAATCTTGTGCAACCATCAAGAGTCTTGTGCATCTTCTTGTTGTTTTGCAAAGGTGAGGGCTAAAACTTCTTGAAAATCTTTCAAAAAACCACATGCATGCCCTTAAATGTCTATCTTTACTTCTGTACTTGAGATATATGTGTGTTCATGAGCTTTTATAAACATGCATGACAAGATTTTTGGCAAGAATGTGATGATAGATGAAATCGTGTATGTGACAGCCTTCTGTCCTGTTGGTACGAGGTGATTTTGCTAGGTAAATGATGTTGAAAATGCGTGAAAATTGGTAAAAAAACTAGTTTTTCCAATTCTGAACATTTTTCGTAGAAATAGGCCAAAGCTAATTTTGACTCTAAGATCCCCAAAATGGAAAATCATTAAAATCTGTCCAAATCTGGAAAGTCTGGAAAAATGAAGCAGGTTTTGGCAAATTCACTGACCTTGTAGAACGAACCAGTTTTGACTTAGTAAATGATATCCAAAATGTATGAAATTCGTTTTACAGCTAGATTTTTCAGTTCTAGACAATTTTTTCAGAAATGGACTAAGGCTAAACCTGACCCTAAGGCCCTCAAAAACGACATGTATTGAAATGTGTGCAAATCTGGACAGTTTTGTGTAGTCTCACTGTTTTGGCTATAACTATTGAACTCGAACTCCAAATGATTAGAGGTTTGTTTCTGAATTTAGTTCCCTCCTTAAGATTTAATTTGACATATTATTCACTGGAATTGGAGATTGTTTTCTTGTCTTAATGATTGTAAGAAAACAGTCCATTGCAGTGAGGGTTTCACTTAGTGATATGCTTAGAAAAATTATTGTAGCTTCTCTTGTTGTATTAAATGCTTGAGATTGTGGCATTGGATGTTGTGTGGACTGTTTTGAATGCTTGAGGGTGTATGAACTAATCAATGCGTGGCTTGAGTTTAATATCGAGATGACTTGGGGCTTAATCGCACGGGTAAGCACGAATTGAAACCCTAGTGACTAGGTAATTTCGCTAAGTGTTGATCCTATGAATATCGTGTTTAATTATATGATTAGTAGGCTGCCCGTAGTTGCCCTTGTAGCCCTAAATGTTATTTTGATCATTACATGTTGACAAGTAGGCCTTTCTTGCACCCAGACCCACGTAGATGTCGTTGCATGTTGAATAATCTTGTGAACTTCGAAGTGAGTTATATGACTTGATTTACATGCATTACATGGCTGCCCGTTTAATATTCATATAACTCTGTGTGTTTTTCAAGTGAAATTACTTGTCATATCGTGCTTCGCTTGTTTACTTGTCAATGTGCAATCTTATGACTGCTCGGAGGCGACCTACTTTGTTGTCCTCCTAATGTGATATATTAAATGTCATAATTGTGCATTGCATACAAGGTTGCAACCTTTCATTCTGGCGTGGTAGCGTTCACGCACACCGGGCGGCATCAGGCTTGCCAGTGCAACCGTGACTACCATTGTCCAATTCCCTCTCTCGCTTGGGGGCTAGACTTCCTCGGAGAGTTGGGTCGTAGGATTTCGGGGTACATCCGAAGTACACCCATTTGGCGTGATAAGGGGATGATTTGAAGTCGGCCGCAACAACTGATACTGACATGAACTGAGAGCGAAAGCTCACCGTATCCTTTTCACTATGTGTATAAGTACTCTAGCTTGGTTCCTAGAGGACCTCGGGGAGGAAAGACGAGTAATTGTGTTCCTTTACTTTTATACTATGTTATGTACTTACTTGTGATATATTCATGCTTGCAAAAAGGGTTTTCATAAGTTGAACCGGAAAATGAGTTTCAAAACCTATTTGTCGTTCCCCCTCGCTGAGTTCATAAGGACTCACCCTCTTTATCATCTCAGGTGAAGAAGATCAGGAGCAGGTACCTGAGGACAACGTGCCTAAGGATGATTCCTTGGAATGACTGCTTGCCCTACGTGGCTTATGTGACCATGGCCATTTTGTGAACAATATGTTGTTAGAAGACTATTTCTTTTATGTTGCTTGTTGTTGTAATGTAAAAGACCCCCGTTGTAATTTGGGGTCTAATTTTGGCTTGTACTGATAATAACTAGATAGACACTACTATGGTCGTTTTGCTATCGTTATTGGCAAGTATCTATCATAGGATTACGAAGTATAAGGTAAGAATTAAGTAAAATGAACCTATCCAATCTTAAGCAGGTACTCATTGTTAAGTTAAGATCAACAGTTACTTTTGTAACAAGGATTAACAAACAAACGAGACATAGTATCATGGTAGGTTATTAATCAAACGAGACTTCGAGATAACTAGTAGGCGTTTCAGTTGATGGTAAATAGTAATCTTAGTTGGAAATGAAATTTGAGGCGTTTAGAGAACTAGGCCAAACTAAAGAGACCAATTACAGCCGTTATACTGCCGGTTTTCCGAAAAAATTGTGGAGTCTAGGCTAAACGTTAAGGGTTAAACTTTCATGAACGATTATGTACGAGACATGACTTGAATGTTTAGATCACACCCTAGTTTAACCTTTATAGGCCAGGTTGGGGCATGACAAAGGCACCTTGGGCAAGACAACTTCGCTTCACATAGAGCCTGGGCTCGTAAACCCAAGGCGTAGGGCTTGTGACCAGGTCTCTGTTGCTCCGGTGACCATAACTTTTGATCCGTAAGGTGTTACATGGCGCACAGCATACCATTGGAAAGCTCTCCGAGAGCTCTACGATGGGGGCAGCAATCCTGCAAGGCTGCGCCCCATTCTGAAGCCCAAAATCGAACATTTTCATCCATTTTGGGCCATTTTTCTTCTTTTGCTCTATTTTTCCATCCCAGATCGTACGTCGTGAGCTGTTAAAAAGACGACAACCTAACTCGCGGGGCATTAGAAGGCCGTAGAATGCGTCGATATCACGTCTTGCGAGGATGCTACATTGTTGAAATGGATAGGTTGTCGTTAAGCCCATTAGGCCTTTTGAATAGGCCATCTCTCTAGCCTGGGACTGTGAACCATCAACACATAAGGGATTTGTGCCCTCAACATGACGGGTGCAATCATATCAACACTAATGCACCAGATCCCATCAGCACTCCGAAGCTAAGCGTGCTTGGGCGAGAGTAGTACTAGGATGGGTGACCCCTTGGGAAGTCCTCGTGTTGCACCCCCTTTTCAATTTTTTTTGCCCCAGTTAGGGTTGCCAAAATACTTTATCCACCACATTTCTATTATCGAATCCCACGGCACCTTGGGTAAGACAACTTCGCTTCACGTAGAGGCTGGGCCCGCAAACCGAAGGCATAGGACTTGTGACTAGGTCTCTGTCGCTCCGGTGCCTATAACTTTTGATCCGTAAGAAGTTACGCGGCGCACAACATACCGTTGGAAAGCTGTATGAGAGCTCTACGACGGGGGTAGTAAGCCTGCTCGGCTGCGCTCTTTTTTGGAGCCCAAAATCAAACGTTTTTATTAGTTTCGTGCCACTTTTCTTCTTTTGCTCTGTTTTTCCATCCCGGATCATACGTCATGAGCTGTTAAAAGGATGACAACCTAACTCGCGGGACATTAGAGGGCCCTACAACGCGATGATATCACGCTTTGCGAGGATGCTGCGTTGTTGAAGTGGATGTGTTGTCGTTAAGCCCATTGGGCCTTTTAAATGGGCCATCTCGTTGGGCTGGCACTGTGAACCATCAACACATAAAGGATTTGTGCCCTCAACATGACGGGTGCGATCATACCAGCACTAATGCACCGGATCCCATTAGAACAACGATGTTAAGCGTGCTTAGGTGAGAGTAGTACTAAGATGGGAGATCCCCTAGGAAGTCCTCATGTTGCACCCCCGTTTTCAATTTTTTTTGCCCTGGTTAGAGTTACCAAGATACTTTATCCACCACATTTCTATTATCGAATCCTACGGCACCTTGGGCAAGACAACTTCGTTTCACATAGAGGCTGGGCCCATAAACCGAAGGCGTAGGGCTTGTGACTAGGTCTCCATCGCTCTGGTGCCCATAATTTTTAATCCGTAAGGAGTTACGCGGGGCACAACATACCGTTGGAAGCTCTCCAAGAGCTCTACAACGGGGGCAGCAAGCCTGCTCGGCTGCGCCCATTTTTGGACCCCAAAATCGAACATTTTCATCAGTCTCAGGCCACTTTTCTTCTTTTGCTCTGTTTTTCTGTCCCAGAACATATGTCGTGAGTTGTTGAAAGGGCGACAACCTAACTTGTAGGACATTAAAGGGCCCTACAACACGTCGATATCATGTCTTGCAAGGATGCTGTGTTGTTGAAGCAGATGGGTTATCGTTAAGCCCATTAGGCCTTTTAAATGGGCCATCTCTCTGGGCTGGGACAGTGAACCGTTAACACATAAAGGATTTGTGTCCTCAACATGATGGGTGCGATCATAGCAACACTAACGCACCGGATCCCATCAGAACTCCGAAGTTAAGCGTGCTTGGGCGAGAGTAGTACTAGGATGGGTGACCCCTAAGAAAGTCCTCGTGTTGCACCCCCCCTTTTGAATTTTTTTTACCCCGGTTAGGGTAGCCAAGATACTTTATCCACCACATTTCTATTATCGAATCCCATGGCACCTTACGCAAGACAACTTTGCTTCACGTACAGGCTGGGCCTGCAAACCGAGGTCGTGGGACTTGTGACATGGTCTCCGTCGCTCCGATGCCCATAACTTTTGATCCGTAAGGAGTTACGCGGCGCACAGCATACCGTTGGAAAGCTCTTCGAGAGCTCTACGACTGGGGTAGTAAGCCTGCTTAATAGCACCTATTTTTGTATCCAAAAATTGAACGTTTTCATCAGTTTTGGGCCACTTTTCTTCTTCTACTCTGTTTCCCGTCCTGGATTGTACGTCGTGAGCTATTTAAAGGATGACAACCTAACTCGCGGGATAGTACATGGCCCTACAACGAGTCGATATCACGTCTTACGAGGATACTTTGTTGTTGAAATAGATAGGTTGTCGTTAAGCCCTTTGGGCCTTTTGAATGGTCCATCTCTCAGGGCTGGGACTGTGAACCGTCAACACATAAACGATTTGTGCCCTCAACATGACGGGTGCGATCATACCAGCACCAATGCACCGGATCCCATCAGAACTCCGAAGTTAAGCGTGCTTGGGCGAGATTAGTACTAGGATGGGTGACCCCCTGGGAAGTCCTCGTGTTGCACCCCCCTTTTCAATTTTTTTTGCCCCATTTATGGTTGTCAAGATACTTTATCCACCACATTTCTATTACTGAATCCCACGGCACCTTGGGCAAGACAACTTCGCTTCACGTAGAGGCTGGGGCCGCAAATCGAGGGCGCAAGGCTTGTGACCAGGTCTCCGTCGCTCCGGTGCCCATAATTTTTTATCCGAAAGGAGTTACGCGACGCACAGCATACCGTTGGAAAGCTCTCTGACAGCTCTACGAGGAGAGTAGTCAGCCTGCTTGGCTACACCCATTTTTGGAGCCCAAAATTGAACATTTTCATCAGTGTTAGGCCACTTTTCTTCTTTTGCCCTATTTTTTCGTCCCGAATCGTAGGTCGTGAGATGTTAAAAGGACAACAACCTAACTCGTCGGACATTAGAGGACTCTACAACTTGTTGATATCACGTCTTGCGAGGATGCTACGTTGTTGAAGAGATGGGTTGTCGTTAAACCCATTGGGCCTTTTGAATGGTCCATCTCTCTAGGCTGGGACAGTGAACCGTCAACATATAAAGGATTTGTGCCCACAACATTACGAGTGTGATCATACCAGCACTAATGCACCGGATCCCATCAGAACTCCGAAGTTAACAGTGCTTGGGCGAGAGTAGTACTAGGATGGGTGACCCCCTAGGAAATCCTCGTGTTGCACCCCCCTTTTTTAATTTTTTTACCCCGGTTAGGGTTGCCAATATTCTTTATCCACCAAATTTCTATTACCGAATCCCACGGCACCTCGGGCCACACAACTTCGCTTCACGTAGAGGCTGGGCCCGCAAACCGAGAGTTTAGGGCTTGTGATCAGGTCTCCGTCGCTCCGGTGTCCATAACTTTTTATCTGTAAGGAGTTACGCGGCGCACAGCATACCGTTGGAAAGCACTCTGAGAGCTCTATGACGTGGCAGCGAGCATGCTCGCCTGTGCCCATTTTTCGAGCACAAAATTGAACGTTTTCATTAGTTTTGGGTGACTTTTCTCCTTTTGCTCTGTTTTTCCCTTCCTGGATCGTACGTCGTGAGCTGTTAAAAGGACGACAACCTAACTCGCGGGATATTAGATGGTCCTACAACGCATCGATATCACGTCTTCCGAGGATGATGGGTTGTTGAAGTGGATGGGTTGTCGTTAAGCCCATTGGGCCTTTTGAATGGGTCATCCCTCTGGTCTGGGACTGTGAACCGTCAACACATAAAGGATTTATGCTCTCAACATTACGGGTGCGATCATACCAGCACTAATGCACCGGATCCCATCAGAACTCCGAAGTTAAGCGTGCTTGGGCGAGAGTAGTACTAGGATGGGTGACCCCCTGGGAAGTCCTCATGCTGCACCCCCGCATTTTTAATTTTTTTTACCCCGGTTAGAGTTGCCAAGATACTTTATCCACCACATTTCTATTTCCGTATCCCACGGCACCTTGGGCAAGACAACTTCGCTTCACGTACAGGCTGGGCCGGAAACTGAGGGCGTAGGGCTTGTGACCAGGTTTCCACCGCATCGGTGCCCATAACTTTGATCCGTAAGGAGTTACGCAGAGCACAGCATACCTTTGGAAAGCTCTAGACAGCTCTACGACGGGGGCTGTAGGCCTGCTTAGCTATGCCTGTTTTTGGAGCCCAAAATTGAATGTTTTCATCAATTTTGGGCTACTTTTCTTCTTTTGCTCTGTTTTTCGGTTCCGGATCGTACGTCGTGAGTTGTTAAAAGGACGACAACCTAACTCGTGAGACATTAGTGGGCCCTACAATACTTCAATATCACGTCTTGTGAGGATGCTGCATTGTTGAAGCGGATAGGCTGTCGTTAAACCCATTGGGCCTTTTGAATGAGCCATCTCTCTAGGATGGGACTATGAACCGTCAACACATAAAGGTTTTGTGTCCTCAACATGACGGGTGCGATCATACTAGCACTAATGCACCGGATACCATCAGAACTCGTAAGTTAAGCGTGCTTGGGCGAGAGTCGTACAAGGATGAGTGACCCTTTGGGAAGTCCTAGTGTTGCACCCTCCTTTTTCAATTTTTTTTACCCCGATTAGGGTTGCCAAGATACTTTATCCACCACATTTCTATTTGCGAATCCCACGGCACCTTGGGCAAGACAACTTCGCTTCATGTACAGGATTTTCCGGAAACCGAGGGCATGGAGCTTCTGACCAGGTCTCCGTCGCGCCGGTGCCCATAACTTTTGATCCATAAGGAGTTACGCAGAGCACAACATACCGTTGGAAAGCTCTCCGAGAGCTCTACGACGGGGGCGGTAAGCCTGCACAGCTGTGCCTGTTTTTGGATCCAAAAATCGAACATTTTCATCAGTTTCGGGCCATTTTTCTTCTTTTGCTTTGTTTTTTCGCCCTGGATCGTACGTCGTGAGCTGTTAAAAGGATGACAACCTAACTCGCGGGATATTACAGGGTCCTACAAAGCGTCGATATCACGTATTACATGGATGCTACGTTGTTGAAGCGGATGGGTTGTCGTTAAGCCCATTGGGCCTTTTCAATGGGCCATCTCTCTTGGCTGGGACTGTGAACCGTCAACACATAAAGGATTTGTGCCGTCAACATGACGGGTGCGATCATACCGCCACTAATGCACCGGATCCCATCAGAACTCCGAAGTTAAGCGTGCTTGGGCGAGAGTAGTACTAGGATGGGTGACCCCCTGGGAAGTCCTCGTGTTGCACCCCCCTTTTCAATTGTTTTTGCCTCGATTAGGGTTGCCAAGATACTTTATCCACCACATTTCTATTACAGAATCCCAAGGCACCTTGGGCAAGAGAACTTCGCTTCACTTAGAGGCTAGGCCCGCAAACCAAGTGCGTGGGGCTTGTGACCAGGTCTCCGTCGCTCCGGTGCCCATAAATTTTAATTCGCAACGAGTTACGCGGCACACAGCATACCGTTGGAAAGCTCTCTGAGAGGTCTACGACCGGGGCTACAAGCCTGCTCGGCTGCTCCTGTTTTCAGAGCCCTAAACGAACGTTTTCATCAATTTTGGGCCACTTTTCTTCTTTTGCTCTATTTTTCCATCTCGGATCGTACGTCGTGAGCTGTTAAAAGGATGACAACCTAACTCGCGGGATATTACAGGGACCTACAATGCGTCGATATCAAGTCTTACGAGGATGCTACGTTGTTGAAGAAGATGGGTTGTGGTTAATCCCATTAGGCCTTTTGAATGGGCCATCTTTCTGGGCTGGGACTGTGAACCGTCAACACACAAAGGATTTGTGCCCTCAACATGACGGGTGCGATCATACCAGCACTAATGCACTGGATCCCATCAGAAATCCAAAGTTAAGCGTGCTTGGGCGAGAGTAGTACTAGGATGGGTGACCCATTGGGAAGTCCTCGTGCTGCACCCCCCATTTTCAATTTGTTTTACCCCGGTTAGAGTTGCCAAGATACTTTATCCACCACATTTCTATTTCTGAATCCCACGGCACCTTGAGCAAGACAACTTCGCTTCACGTACAGGTTGGGCCGGAAACTGAGGGCGTGGGGCTTGTGCCCAGGTCTCCATCGCGCCGGTGCCCATAACTTTTGATCCGTTAGAAGTTACGAGGAGCACAGCATACCTTTGGAAAGCTCTCCGACAGCTCTACGACGGGGGCTATAAGCCTGCTCAGCCATGCCTATTTTTGGATCACAAAATTGAATGTTTTCATCAATTTTGGGCTACTTTTCTTCTTTTGCTCTATTTTTCAATCCCGGATCGTACGTTGTGAGCTGTTAAAAGGGCGACAATCGAACTCGCGGGACATTAGAGGGCCCTACAATGCGTCGATATCACGTCTTACTAGGATGCTGCGTTGTTTAAGCGGATGGGTTGTCGTTAAAACCATTGGGCCTTTTGAATGGGCCATCCCTCTGGGCTGGGTCTATGAACCGTTAACACATAAGGGATTTATGCCCTCAACATGACGGGTGTGATCCTACTAGCACTAATGCACCGGATACCATCAGAACTTGTAAGTTAAGCGTGCTTGGGCGAGAGTCGTACAAGGATGAGTGACCCCTTGGGAAGTCCTAGTGTTGCACCCTCCCTTTTCAATTTTTTTTACCCCGGTTAGGGTTGCCAAGATACTTTATCCACCACATTTCTATTTGTGAATCCCACGGCACCTTGGGCAAGACAACTTCGCTTCATGTACAGGATTGTCCGGAAACCGAGGGCGTGGGGCTTATGAGTAGGTCTCCGTCGCGCCGGTGCCCATAACCTTTGATCAGTAAGGAGTTACACGGAGCACAACATACCGTTGGAAAGCTCTCCGAGAGCTCTACGGTGGGAGCGGTAAGCCTGCTCAGCTGCACCTATTTTTTAATCCTAAAATCGAATATTTTCATCCGTTTTGGGCCACTTTTCTTCTTTTGCTCTATTTTTCCGTCCCGGATCGTACGTCGTGAGCTGTTAAAAGGATGACAACCTAACTCATGGGACATTGGAGGGACTTATAATGCCTCGATATCACGTCTTGCAAGGATGCTGCATTGTCGTAGCGGATGGGTTGTTGTTAAGCCCATTGGGCCTTTTCAATGGGTCATCTCTTTGGGTTGGGACTGTGAACCGTCAACACATAAGGGATTTGGGCCCTCAACATGACGGGTGCGATCATAACATCACTAATGCAATGAATCCCATCAGAACTATGAAGTTAAGCGTGTTTGGTGAGAGTAGCACTAGGATGGGTAACCCTCGGGGAAGTCCTCGTGTTGCACCACCCATTTTCAATTTTTTTTACCCCGGTTAAGGTTGCCAAGATACTTTATCCACCACATTTCTATTACAGAATCCCAAGGCACCTTGGGCAAGAGAACTTCGCTTCACTTAGAGGCTAGGCCCGCAAACCAAGTGCGTGGGGCTTGTGACCAGGTCTCCGTCGCTCCGGTGCCCATAAATTTTAATTCGCAACGAGTTACGCGGGACACAGCATACCGGTGGAAAGCTCTCTGAGAGCTCTACGACCGGGGCTACAAGCCTGCTCGGCTGCTCCTGTTTTCAGAGCCCTAAACGAATGTTTTCATCAATTTCGGGCCACTTTTCTTCTTTTGTTCTATTTTTCCATCTCGGATAGTATGTCGTGAGCTGTTAAAAAGATGACAACCTAACTCGCGGGATATTATAGGGACCTACACCGCGTCGATATCAAGTCTTACGAGGATGCTACGTTGTTGAAGAAGATGGGTTGTCGTTAATCCCATTAGGCCTTTTGAATGGGCCATCTTTCTGGGCTGGGACTGTGAACCGTCAACACACAAAGGATTTGTGCCCTCAACATGACGGGTGCGATCATACCAGCACTAATGCACTGGATCCCATCAGAAATCCAAAGTTAAGCGTGCTTGGGCGAGAGTAGTACTAGGATGGGTGACCCATTGGGAAGTCCTCGTGCTGCACCCCCCATTTTCAATTTTTTTTACCCCGGTTAGAGTTGCCAAGATACTTTATCCACCACATTTCTATTTTCGTATCCCACGGCACCTTGGGCAAGACAACTTCGCTTCACGTACAGGCTGGGCCGGAAACTGAGGGCGTAGGGCTTGTTACCAGGTCTCCATCGCGCCGGTGCCCATAACTTTTGATCCGTAAGGAGTTACGCGGAGCACAGCATACCTTTGGAAAGCTCTCCGACAGCTCTACGACGGGGGCCGTAAGCTTGCTCAGTTGTGCCTGTTTTTGGATCCCAAAATTGAATGTTTTCACCAATTTTGGGCCACTTTTCTTCTTTTGCTCTGCTTTTCGATCCCGGATCGACGTCGTGAGTTGTTAAAAGGACGACAACCTAACTCGCGGGACATTATAGGGCCCTACAATGCGTCGATATCACGTCTTGCGAGGATGCTACGTTGTTGAAGCGGATGGGCTGTCATTAAACCCATTGGGCCTTTTGAATGAGCCATCTCTCTAGGATGGGACTGTGAACCGTCAACACATAAAGGATTTGTGCCTTCAACTTGACGGGTGCGGTCATACTAGCATTAATGCACCGGATTCCATCAGAACTCGTAAGTTAAGCATGCATGGGCGAGAGTCGTACTAGGATGAGTGACCCATTGGGAAGTCCTAGTGTTGCACCCTCCCTTTTCAATTTTTTTTACCCCGGTTAGGGTTGCCAAGATACTTTATCCACCACATTTCTATTTCCGAATCCCACGGTACCTTGGGCAAGACAAATTCGCTTCTCGTACAGGCTGGGCCGGACACCGTGGGCGTAGGGCTTGTGACCAGGTCTCCATCGCGCCGGTGCCCATAACGTTTGATCCGTAAGGAGTTACACAGAGCACAACATACTGTTGGAAAGCTGTATGAGAGCTCTACAACAAGGGCAGTAAGCCTGCTCAGCTGCGCCTGTTTTTGGTTCACAAAATTGAACATTTTCATCAATTTTGGGCCACTTTTCTTCATTTGCTCTATTTTTCTGTCCCGGATCGTACGTCGTGAGCTGTTAAAAGGATGACAACCTAACTCGTGGGATATTACAGGGCCCTACAATGCGTCGATATCACGTCTTACGAGGATGCTGCGTTGTTGAAGCGGACGTGTTATCGTTAAGCCCATTGGGCCTTTTGAATGGGTCATCTCTCTAGGTTGGGACTATGAACCGTCAACCCATAAAGGATTTGTGCCCACAAAATGACGGGTGCGATCATACTGGCACTAATGCGTTGGATCCCTTCAGAACTCCGAAGTTAAGCGTGCTTGGGCGAGAGTAGTACTAAAATGGGTGACCCCCTGGGAAGTCCTCGTGTTGCACCCCCCATTTCAATTTTTTTTGCCCCGGTTAGGGTTGCCAACATTCTTTATCCACCACATTTCTATTACCGAATCCCACGGTACCTTAGGCAAGACAAGTTAACTTCACGTAGAGGCTTGGCCCGCAAACCGAGGGCGTAGGGCTTCTGACCAGGTCTCCGTCGCTCCGATGCCCATAACTTTTAATTTGCAAGGAGTTACGCGGTGCACGGCATACCGTTGGAAAGCTCTCCGAGAGCTCTACGACGGGGGCAGCAAGCCTACTCATCTATGCCCCTTTTTGGAGCCCAAAATCGAACATTTTCATCAGTTTCGGGCTAGTTTTCTTCTATTGCTCTATTTTTTTATCCCGGATCGTACATCGTGAGCTGTTAAAAGGATGACAACCTAACTTGCGGGACATTAGAGGGCCCTACAATGGGTTGATATCACGTCTTGCTAGGATTCTGCGTTGTTGAAGCAGATGGGTTGTCGTTAAGCCCATTCGGCCTTTTGAATGTGCCATCTCTCTAGGCTGGGACTGTGAATCGTCAACACATAAAGGATTTGTGACCTCAACATGACGGGTGCGATCATACTAGCACTAATGAACCGGATCGCATCAGAACTCCAAACTTAAGCGTGCTTGGGCGAGAGTAGTACTAGGATGGGTGACCCCCAGGGAAGTCCTCGTGTTGCACCCCCCCCTTTTCAATTTTTTTTACCCCGGTTAGGGTTTCCAAGATACTATATCCACCACATTTCTATTACCGAATCCCATGGCACCTTGGGCAAGACAACTTCACTTCACGTACAGGTTGGGCCGGAAACCGAGGGCGTAGGGCTTGGGACCAGGTCTCTGTCGCACCGGTACTCATAACTTTTGATTTGTAAGGAGTTACGCGATGCACAACATACCGTTGGAAATCTCTCCGAGAGCTCTACAACAGGGGCAGCAAGCCTGCTCGGCTGTGCCTCTTTTTGGAGGCCACAATTGAACGATTTCACTAGTTTTGGGTCACTTTTCTTCTTTTGCACTGTTTTTCCGTCTCGGATCGTACGTCGTGAGCTATTAAAAGGATGACAACCTAAGTTGCAGGATATTATAGGGCCATACAAAGCATCAATATCACGTCTTATGAGGATGTTGCGTTGTTGAAGCGAATGGGTTGTCGTTAAGCCCATTGGGCCTTTTGAATGTGCCATCTCTGTAGGCTGGGACTGTGAACCGTCAATACATAATGGATTTGTACCGTCAACATGACGGGTACGATAATACCAGCACTAATGCACCGGAACGCATCAAAACTCCGAACTTAAGCGTGTTTGGGCGAGAGTAGTACTAGGATGGGTGAACCCCTGGGAAGTTCTCGTGTTAGACCCCCCATTTTCAATGTTTTTTACCCTAGTTAGGGTTGCCAAGATACTCTATCCACCACATTTCTATTACCGAATCCCACGGCACCTTGGGCAAGACAACTTCGCTTCACGTACAGGTTGGGCCGAAAACCGAGGGCGTGGGGCTTGTGACTAGGTCTCCATCGCGCCGGTGCCCATAACTTTTGATCCATAAGGAGATACACGGCACACAACATATCATTGGAAAGCTCTTCCGACAAGGGCAGCAAGCCTGCTTGACTGTGCCCCTTTTTGGAGCCCAAAATTGAATGTTTTCATTAGTGTTGGGCCACTTTTCTTCTTTTGCTCTGTTTTTCTGTCCCGGATCGTATGTCGTGAGCTGTTAAAAGGACGACAACCTAAGTCGCGGGATATTATAGGGCCCTACAATGCATCGATATCACGTCTTACGAGGATGCTGCGTTGTTGAAGTGGATAGGTTGTTGTTAAGCCCATTGGGCCTTTTGAATGGGCCATCTCTCTGAGCTGGGACTGTGAACCGTCAACACATAAAGGATTTGTGCCCTCAACATGACAGGTGCGATCATACTTGCACTAATGCACCGGATCCCATCAGAACTCCGAAGTTAAGCGTGCTTGGGCGAGAATAGTACTAGGATTGCCAAGATACTTTTTCCACCACATTTCTATTACCGAATCCCTCGTTACCTTGGACAAGACAACTTCGCTTAACGTAGAGGCTGGGCCTGCAAATCGAGGGCGTAGGGCTTGTGACCAAGTCTCCGTCGTTCTGGTGCCCATAAATTTTGATCCGTAATGAGTTACGTGGCGCACAACATACCGTTGGAAAGCTCTCCAAGAGCTCTATGACTGGGCAATATGCCTGCCAAGCTGCGCTTGTTTTTGGAGCCCAAAATTGAATGTTTTCAACAATTTTGAGCCACTTTTCTTCTTTCGCTCTATTTTTCGGTCACGGATCGTACGTCGTGAGCGGTTAAAAGGACGACAACCTAACTCGCTGGACATTAGAGGGCCCTACAAGGCGTCGATATCACGTCTTGTGAGGATGCTGCATTGTTGAAGTGGATGGGTTGTCGTTAAGCCCATTTGGCCTTTTGAATAGGCTATCTCTCTGGGCTTGAACTGTGAACCGTAAACACATAAATTATTTGTGCCCATAACATGACGGGTGCAGTCATACCAGTACTAATGCACCGGATCCCATCAGAACTCCGAAGTTAAGCGTGCTTAGGCGAGAGTAGTACTGGGATGGGTGACCCCCTGGGAAGTCCTCGTGTTGCACCCTCCCATTTTCAATTTTTTTTTTGCCCCGGTTAAGGTTGTCAAGATACTTTATCCACCACATTTCTATTACCGAATCCTATGGCAACTTGGCCAAGACAACTTCGCTTCATGTAGAGGCTTGGCACGCAAACCGAGGGCGTCAGGCTTGGGACAAGGTCTACTTCGCTCCGATGCCCATAACTTTTGATCCGCAAGGAGTTAGGTGGCGCACCGCATACCATTGGAAAGCTCTCTGAGAGCTCTACTACAAGGGCAGTAAGCCTGCTCGGCTGTGCCCGTATTTGGAGCCCAAAATAGAACATTTTCATCAATTTTGGGCCATTTTTCTTCAATTGCTTTGTTTTTCTGTCACGGATCGTACGTCGTGAGATGTTAAAAGGATGACAACCTAACTCGCGGGACATTAGAGGGCTCTACAATCTGACGATATCACGTCTTGCGAGGATGCTGCGTTGTTGAAGCGGATGGGTTGTCGTTAAGCCCATTGGGCTTGTTGAATGGGCCATCTCTCTGGACTGGGACTGTGAACCGTCAACACATAAAGGATTTGTGGCCTCAACATGACGGGTGCGATCATACGAGCACTAATGCACCGGATCCCATCAGAACTCCGAAGTTAAGCGTGCTTGGGCAAGAGTAGTACTAGGATAGGTGACCCCCTAGGAAGTCCTTGTGTTACACCCCCCCATTTTCAATTTTTTTTACCTCGGTTAGGGTTGCCAAGATACTATATCCACCACATTTCCATTTTCGAATCCCACGGCACCTTGGGCAAGACAACTTCGCTTCACATATGGGATGGGCCGGAAACCAAGGGCGTGGGGCGTGTGACCAGGTCTGCGTCGCCCCGGTGCCCATAACTTTTGATCTGTAAGGAGTTACGCGGCGCACAACATACCGTTGGAAAGCACTCCGAGAACTCTATGATGGGGGCAGTAAGCCTGCTCTGCGGCGCCTATTTTTGGATCCCAAAATCGAATGTTTTCATCAGTTTCTGGCCACTTTTCTTCTTTTGCTCTATTTTTCTGTCCCGGATCGTAGGTCATGAGCTGTTAAAAGGACAACAACCTAACTCGAGGGATATTATAGGGCCCTACAATACGTCGATATCACGTCTTACGAGGATGCTACGTTGTTGAAGTGGATAGGTTGTCGTTAAGCCCATTGGGCCTTTTGAATGGGCCATCTCTCAGGGCTGGGACTGTGAACTATCAACACATAAAGGATTTGTGCCCTCAACATGATGGGTGCGATCATACCTGCACTAATGCACTGGATCCCATCAGAACTCCGAAGTTAAGTGTGCTTGGGTAAGAATAGTACTAGGATGGGTGACCCCTGGGCAGTCCTCGTGTTGCACCCCCATTTTCAATTTTTTTTGCCCCGGTTAAGGTTGTTGATATATTTTATCTACCACATTTCTATTATCGAATCCCTCAGCACCTTGGGCTAGACAACTTCACTTCACGTAGAGGCTGGGCCCGCAAACCGAGGGCGTAGGGTTTGTAACCAAGTCTTCGTCGTTCTAGTGCCCATAACTTTTGATCCGTAATGAGTTACGCGACGCACAACATACCGTTGGAAAGCTCTCCGAGAGCTCTACGACGAGGGCAATAAGCCTGCTCAACTACGCCTGTTTTTGGAGCCCAAAATCGAATGTTTTCAACAGTTTCGGGCCACTTTTCTTCTTTTGCTCTGTTTTTCAGTCCCGGATCGTACGTCGTGAGCTCTTAAAAGGACAACAACCTAACTCGCTGGGCATTTGAGGGCCCTACAATGCATCGATATCACGTCTTGCGAGGATGCTGCATTGTTGAAGTGGATGGGTTGTCGTTAAGCCCATTGGGCCTTTTGAATCGGCTATCTCACTAGGCTGGGATTGTGAACCATTACCACATAAAGGATTTGTGCCCACAACATGACGGGTGCAATCATACCAGCACTAATGCACCAGATCCCAATAGAACTCTGAAGTTAAGCGTGCTTGGGCGAGAGTAGTACTAGGATTGGTGATCCCCCTTTTCAATTTTTTTTACCCGACCTCGATTTGCGTGTGATACCTCATTTTTAGTGCCTAACCTAGATTTGCGTGCCTTGACCTAGGTTTAAGAATCGTATTTCATTTTGTGTACCATGCATTGAATTACATTCATTCATTTAGGGTTGCGTGTATTTACTTGGGAAACGTGCATTCGTCTCGTAGTTCGTCTCCTACCTCGTAGTACGTGCCCTAGACCTAGGAAAGCGTGCGCTCACTCTAATCAAGAAAGCATCTTTGACGAAGCACTAGATCAATAATTAATTCTACAAATCCCACAAACTAATATTAAATTGCTAATTCAACCCACTAAAAGGCAAAATCTCACAAAAAGATGGACATTCTTTATTCTTTATTCTTTGCATATCCCAAACACACAATAAAATAAGCCTTGAACAAACAAAAAAATTCAGATTCTAGCAATGCCTTGGCCGACCACTTGTTGTGCATTGTGCTTGCTTGCTTAATTCAAATTAATCCCTAGACATTCTATGACAATTCTATGACACAAAGCAATAAAAAACTAACCCAAACCCCTACCCAATGCACCCAAAATCTCGACACATGCATATGCCCATGCTAGGATGATTCAAATTGTGCTTCTTGAAGATACAAATCTGAAATTTACAAGCTCAAGGCCGACATATGCTTCAAACTTTGCAAAGCTTTTATTTTTCCTTCATTTTCTCTCATTTCCTCTCATTCTTCTCTCTCCCTCTCATTTTTCTCTCTCTCTCTCAGCCTTGGCTGAGTTTCTACACTCCATAGCTTATCTTCATCACTCAATGGTTCATCAAGATATGCAAGAAGCTTAAGGAGCTCGACCAAACAAAACTAGGAGCAAAGAAGCACACATGCAAGCCTTTAGCACATCCATTTCGGCTTAGGTGAGTTTGCTAGCTTCCATTTCTTTTCTTCTTGTTCTAACCACATGCACCTACTAAGAACTTGGTTACTAAGCTAGGAAATTTGAGAAAATCGAGTGGTGTCTCGGCTAAGCAAGGAAAAGAGTCAATCTTGTGCAACCATCAAGAGTCTTGTGCATCTTCTTGTTGTTTTGCTAAGGTGAGGGCTAAAACTTCATGAAAATCTTTCAAAAAACCACATGCATGCCATTAAATGTCTATCTTTACTTCTGTACTTGAGATATATGTGTGTTCATGAGCTTTTATAAACATGCATGGCAAGATTTTTGGCTAGAATGTGATGATAGATGAAATCGTGTATGTGACAGCCTTCTGTCCTGTTGGTGCGAGGTGATTTTGGCTAGGTAAATGATGTTGAAAATGCGTGAAAATTGGTAGGTAACTAATTTTTCCAGTTCTGAATATTTTTCATAGAAATAGGACAAGCTAAATTTGAATCTAAGGTCCTCAAAATGGCAAATCATTAAAATGTGTCCAAATCTGGAAAGTCAGGAAAAATGAAGCAGGTTTTGGCAGATTCACTGACCTTGTAGAACGAATCAATTTTGACTTAGTAAATGAAATCAAAAATGCATGAAATTTGGTGTTCTGCTAGCTATCTCAGTTCTGGACATTTTTGTCAGAAATGGACTAAGGCTAAATCTGACCCTAAGGCCCTAAAAAACGACAAGTATTGAAATGTGTGCAAATCTGGACAGTTTTGTGTAGTCTCACTGTTTTGGCTATAACTATTGAACCCGAACTCCAAATGATGTGAGGTTTGTTTCTGAATTTAGTTAACTCCTTAAGATTTAATTTGAAATCTTATTCACTAAAATTGGAGATTTTTTGCTTGTTTTAATGATTGTGAGAATACAGTCTATTGCAGTGAGGGTTTCACTTAGTGATATGCTTAGAAAAATTATTGTAGTTTCTCTTGGTGTATTAAATTCTTTAGATTGTGGCATTGGATGTTGTGTGGACTTTTTTGAATGCTTGAGGGTATATGAACTAATCAATGCGTGGCTTGAGTTTAATTACGAGATGACTTGGGACTTAATCGCACGGGTAAGCACGAATTGAAACCCTAGTGACTAGGTAATTTCGCTAAGTGTTGATCCAATGAATATCGTGTTTAATTATATGATTAGTAGGCTGCCCGTAGTTGCCCTTGTAGCCCTAAATGTGATTTTGATCATTACATGTTGACAAGTAGGCCTTTTTTGCACCCGGACCCACGTAAATGTCGTTGCATGTTGAATAATCTTGTTATTTGATTACGTGAACTTCGAAGTGAGTTATATGACTTGATTTACATGCATTACATGGCTGCCCGTTTAATATTCATATAACTCCATGTGCTTTTTAAGTGAAATTACTTGTCATATCGTGCTTCGCTTGTTTACTTGTCAATGTGCAATCTTATGACTGCTCAGAGGCGACCTACTTTGTTGTCCTCCTAATATGATATATTAAATGTCATAATTGTGCATTGCATACAAGGTTGCAACCTTTCATTCTGGCGTGGTAGCGTTCACGCACACCGGGGGGCATCGGGCTTGCCGGTGCAACCGTGACTACCATTGTCCAATTCCCTCTCTCGCTTAGGGGCTAGACTTCCTCGAAGAGTTGGGTCGTAGGATTTCAGGGTACATCCGGAGTACACCCATTTGGCGTGATAAGGGGATGATTTGAAGTCGGTCGCAACAACTAATACTGACATGAACTGAGAGCAAAAGCATACCGTATCCTTTTCACTATTTGTATAAGTACTCTCGCTTGGTTCCTAGAGGACCTCGGAGAGGAAAGACGGGTAATTGTGTTCCTTTACTTTTATACTACGTTATGTACTTACTTGTGATATATTGCTGCTTGCAAAAAGGGTTTTGATAAGTTGAATCAGTAAATGAGTTTCAAATCTTTTTTCTCGTTCCCCCTCGCTGAGTTCATAAGGACTCACCCTCTTTATCATCTCAGGTGAAGAAGATCAGGAGCAGGTACCCGAGGACAACGTGCCTAAAGATGATTCCTTGGAATGATTGCTTGCCCTACATGCCTTACGTGACCGCCTTACGTGACCATGGCCATTTTGTGAACAATATGTTGTTTGAAGACTATTTCTTTTATGTTGCTTGTTGTTGTAATGTAAAAGACCCTCGTTGTAATTTGGGGTCTAATTTTGGCTTGTACTGATAATAATTAGATAGACACTATTATGGTCGTTTTGCTATCGTTACTGGCTAGTATCTATCATAGGATTATGAAGTATCAGGTAAGAATTAAGTAAAATGAACCTATCCAATCTTAAGCAGGTACTCATTGTTAAGCTAAGATCAATAGGTACTTTTGTAACAAGGATTAACAAACAAACGAGACATAGTATCATGGTAGGTTATTAATCAAACGAGACTTCGAGATAACTAGTAGGCGTTTCAATTGATGGTAAATAGTAATCTTAGTTGGAAATGAAATTTGAGGCGTTTAGAGAACTAGGCCAAACTAAAGAGACCAATTACAGCCGTTATACTGCCGGTTTTCCGAAAAAATTGTGGAGTCTAGGCTAAACGTTAAGGGTTAAACTTTCATGAACGATTATGTACGAGACATGACTTGAATGTTTAGATCACACCCTAGTTTAACCTTTATAGGCCAGGTTGGGGCATGACAAAGGCACCTTGGGCAAGACAACTTCGCTTCACATAGAGCCTGGGCTCGTAAACCCAAGGCGTAGGGCTTGTGACCAGGTGTCCGTCGTTCCGGTGCCCATAACTTTTGATCCGTAAGGAGTTACACGGCGCACAGCATACCGTTGGAAAGCACTCCGAGAGCTCTACGATGGGGGCAGCAATCCTGCTCAACTGCGTCCCTTTTTGGAGCCCAAAATAGAATGTTTTCATCCATTTTCGGCCACTTTTCTTCTTTTGCTATGTTTTTCCATACCGGATCGTACGTCGTGAGCTGTTAAAAGGACGACAACCTAACTCGCTGGGCATTAGAAGGCCTTAGAATGCGTCGATATCACGTCTTGCGAGGATGCTGGGTTGTTGAAGCGGATGGGGTGTCGTTACGCCCATTGGGCCTTTTGAATGGGCCATCTCTCTAGGCTGGGATTGTGAACCGTCAACACATAAAGGATTTGTGCCCTCAACATGATGGGTGCAATCATACCAGCAACAATGCACCAGATCCCATTAGAACTCCGAAGCTAAGCGTGCTTGGGCGAGAGTCCGAAGCTAGGATGGGTGAACCCCTTGGAAGTCCTCGTGTTGCACCCCCCTTTTCAATTTTTTTTGCCCCAGTTAGGGTTGCCAAGATACTTTATCCACCACATTTCTATTATCGAATCCCACGGCACCTTGGGTAAGACAACTTCGCTTCATGTACAGGCTGGGCCCGAAAACCAAGGGCATAGGACTTGTGACTAGGTCTCTGTCGCTCCGGTGCCTATAACTTTTGATCCGCAAGGAGTTACGCGGCGTACAACATACCGTTGGAAAGCTGTCCGAGAGCTCTACGACGGGGTAGTAAGCCTGCTCGGCTGCGCTCTTTTTTGGAGCCCAAAATCGAACGTTTTTATCAGTTTCGTGCCACTTTTCTTCATTTGCTCTGTTTTTCCATCCCGGATCATACGTCGTGAGCCGTTAAAAGGATGACAACTTAACTCGCGGGACATTAGAGGGCCCTACAACACGACAATATCACGCCTTGCGAGGATGCTGCGTTGTTGAAGTGGATGTGTTGTCGTTAAGCCCATTAGGCCTTTTGAATGAGCCATCTCTCTATGTTGGGACTGTGAACCGTCAACACATAAAGGATTTGTGCCCTCAACATGACAAGTGTGATCATACCAGCACTAATGCACCAGATCCCATTAGAACAACGAAGTTAAGCTTGCTTAGGCGAGAGTAGTACTAGGATGGGTGATCCCCTAGGAAGTCCTCATGTTGCACCCCCGTTTTCAATTTTTTTTGCCCTGGTTAGAGTTACCAAGATACTTTATCCACCACATTTCTATTATCGAATCCTACGGCACCTTGGGCAAGACAACTTCGTTTCACATAGAGGCTGGGCCCATAAACCGAGGGCGTAGGGCTTGTGACTAGGTCCCCGTCGCTTCGGTGCCCATAACTTATGATCCGTAAGGAGTTACGCGGTGCACAGCATACCGTTGGAAAGCTTTCCGAGAACTCTATGACGGGGACAGCAAGCATTCTCGGCTGCGCCTATTTTCGGAGCCAAAAATTGAATATTTTAATCAGTTTCGGGCCACTTTTCTTCTATTGCTCTGTTTTTTAGTCCCGGATCGTACGTCGTGCGCTGTTACAAGGACGACAACCTAACTCGCAGGACATTAGACGGCCCTACAACGCGTAGATATCATGTCTTGCGGGGATACTACGTTGTTGAAGCAGATAGGTTGTCGTTAAGCCTATTGGGCCTTTTGAATGGGCCATCTCTCTGGGCTGGAACTGTGAACCGTCAACACATAAAGGATTTGTGCCCTCAACATGACGGGTGCGATCATACCAACACTAACGCACCGGATCCCATCAGAACTCCGAAGTTAAGCGTGCTTGGGCGAGAGTAGTACTATGATGGGTGACCCCTAAGGAAGTCCTCATGTTGCACCCTCCCTTTTCAATTTTTTTTACCCCGGTTAGGATTGCCAAGATACTTTATCCACCACATTTCTATTACCGAATCCCACGGCACCTTGGGCAAGACAACTTCGCTTCACGTACAGGCTGGGCCTGCAAACCGAGGGCGTGGGGCACGTGACCTGGTCTCCGTCGCTCCGGTGCCCATAACTTTTGATCCGTAAGGAGTTATGCAGTGCACAACATACCGTTGGAAAGCTCTCCGAGAGCTGTACGACTGGGGTAGTAAGCCTGTATAACAGCGCCTATTTTTGTATCCCAAAATTGAACGTTTTCATCAGTTTCGGGCCACTTTTCTTCTTCTACTCTATTTCCCATCCCGGATCGTACGTCGTGAGCTATTTAAAGGATGACAACCTAACTCGCGGGATAGTACATGGCCCTACAATGAGTCGATATCACGTCTTACGAGGATACTTCGTTGTTGAAATAGATGGGTTGTCGTTAACCCCTTTGGGCCTTTTGAATGGTCCATCTCTCTAGGTTGGGACTGTGAACCGTCAACACATAAAGGATTTGTGCCCTCAACATGACGGGTGCGATCATACCAACACTAACGCACAGGATCCCATCAGAACTACGATGTTAAGCGTGCTTGGGCGAGAGTAGTACTTGGACGGGTGACCCCAAAGGAAGTCCTCGTGTTGCACCCCCCTTTTCAATTTTTTTTGCCCCAGTTAGGGTTGCCAAGATACTTTATCCACCACATTTCTATTACCGAATCCCACGGCACCTTGGGCAAGACAACTTCGCTTCATGTACAGGCTGGGCCTGCAAACCGAGGGCGTGGTGCACGTGACCTGGTCTCCGTCGCTCCGGTGCCCATAACTTTTGATCCGTAAGGAGTTACGCATCGCACAACATACCGTTGGAAAGCTCTCCGAGAGCTGTACGACTGGGGTAATGAGCCTGCTCAACAGTGCCTATTTTTGTATCCCAAAATTGAACGTTTTTATCAATTTCGGGCCTCTTTTCTTCTTCTACTCTATTTCCCGTCCTGGATCGTACGTCGTGAGCTATTTAAAGGATGACAACCTAACTCGCGGGATAGTACATGGCCCTACAACGAGTCGATATCACGTCTTACGAGGGTACTTCGTTGTTGAAATAGATGGGTTGTCGTTAAGCCCTTTGGGCCTTTTGAATGGTCCATCTCTATCGGCTGGGACTGTGAACCGTCAACACATAAAGGATTTGTGCCCTCAACAGGACGGGTGCGATCATACCAACACTAACGCACCGGATCCCATAAGAACTCCGAAGTGAAGCGTGCTTGGGCGAGAGTAGTACTAGGATGGGTGACCCCAAAGGAAGTCCTCATGTTGCACCCCCCTTTTCAATTTTTTTTACCCCGATTAGAGTTGCCAAGATACTTTATCCATCACATTTCTATTACCGAATCCCACGGCACCTTGGGCAAGACAACTTCGCTTCATGTACAGGCTGGGCCTGCAAACCGAGGTCATGGGGCTTGTGACCTGGTCTCCGTCGCTCCGGTGCCCATAATTTTTGATCCGTAAGGAGTTATGCGGCGCACAACATACCATTGGAAAGTACTCCGAGAGCTCGACGACTTGGGTAGTAAGCCTGCTAAACAGCGCCTATTTTTGTACCCCAAAATTGAACATTTTCATCAGTTTTGGGCCACTTTTCTTCTTCTACTCTATTTCCCGTCCTGGATCGTACGTCGTGAGCTATTTAAAGGATGACAACCTAACTCGCCGGATAGTACATGGCCCTACAACGAGTCGATATCACGTCTTACGAGGATACTTCCTTGTTGAAATAGATGGGTTGTCGTTAAGCCCTTTGGGCCTTTTGAATGGTCCATCTCTCTAGGCTGGGACTTGAACCGTCAACACATAAAGGATTTGTTCCCTCAACATGACGGGTACGATCATACCAACACTAACGCACAGGATCCCATCAGAACTCCGAAGTTAAGCGTGCTTGGGCGAGAGTAGTACTAGGATGGGTGACCCCGAAGGAAGTCCTCGTGTTGCACCCCTCCTTTTCAATTTTTTTTACCCCGGTTAGAGTTGCCAAGATACTTTATCCACCACATTTCTATTACCGAATCCCACAACACCTTGGGCAAGACAACTTCGCTTCACGTATAGGCTGGGCCTGCAAACCGAGGTCGTGGGGCTTGTGACCTAGTCCCCGTCGGTCCGATTCCCATAAATTTTGATCCGTAAGGAGTTACGTGGCGTACAACATACCGTTGGAAAGCTCTCCGAGAGCTCTACGACTGGGGTAATAAGCTTGCTCAACAGCGCATATTTTTGTATCCCAAAATTGAACGTTTTCATCAGTTGCGGACCACTTTTTTTCTTCTACTCTGTTTTCCATCTCGGATCGTACGTCGTGAGCTATTTAAAGGATGACAACCTAACTCGCGGGATAGTACAAGGCCCTACAACGACTCGATATCACATCTTACGAGGATACTTCGTTGTTGAAATAGATGGGTTGTCGTTAAGCCCTTTGGGCCTTTTGAATGGTCCATCTCTCTGGGCTGGGACTGTGAACCATCAACACATAAAGGATTTGTGCACTCAACATGACAGGTGTGATCATACCAGCACCAATGCACCGGATCCCATCAGAACTCCGAACTTAAGCGTGCTTGGGCTAGAGTAGTACTAGGATGGGTGACCCCCTGGGAAGTCCTCGTGTTGTACCCCCCTTTTCAATTTTTTTTGCCCCGGTTAGGGTCGTCAAGATACTTTATCCACCACATTTGTATTACCGAATCCCACGGCACCTTGGGCAAGACAACTTCGCTTCATGTAGAGGCTGGGGCCGCAGATCGAGGGCGCAAGGCTTATGATCAGGTCTCCGTTGCTCCGGTGCCCATAACTTTTGATCCGAAAGGAGTTACGCGACGCACAGCATACCGTTGGAAAGCTCTCCGAGAGCTCTACGAGTAGAGTAATCAGCCTGCTCTGCTACACCTATTTTTTGAGCCCAAAATTGAACGTTCTCATCAATGTTGGGCCAATTTTCTTCTTTTGCTCTGTTTTTCAGTCACGAATCGTACGTCGTGAGATGTTGAAAGGACAACAACCTAACTCGTTGGACATTAGAGGAATCTACAAGGCGTCGATATCACGTCTTGCGAGGATGCTGCGTTATTGACGTGGATGGGTTATCGTTAAACCCATTGGGCCTTTTGAATGGTCCATCTCTCTAGGCTGGGACTGTGAGCCATCGACATATAAAGGATTTGTGCCCACAACATTACGGGTGTGATCATACCAGCAATAATGCGCCGGATCCCATCAGAACTCCGAAGTTAAGCGTGCTTGGGCGAGAGTAGTACTAGGATGGGTGACCCCCTGGCAAGTGCTCGTGTTGTAGCCCCCTTTTCAATTTTTTTTGGCTCGGTTAAGGGTGCCAAGATTCTTTTTCAACCACATTTCTATTACCAAATCCCACGGCACCTTCGGCAAGACAACTTCGCTTCAAGTAGAGGCTCCCCCAGCAAACTGAGGGCGTAGGGCTTGTGACCAGGTCTACGTCGTTCCAGTGCCCATAACTTTTGATCTGTAAGGAGTTACATGGCGCACAACATACCGTTGGAAAGCTCTCTGAGAGCTCTACGACGGGGGCAGTAAGCCTGCTTGGCAGCACTCATTTTTTGAGCCCAAAATGGAATAATTTCATTAGTTTCGGGCCATTTTTCTTCTTTTGCTCTGTTTTTCAGCCCAGAACGTACATCGTGAGCTGTTAAAAGGACGACTACCTAACTCGCGGGACATTAGAGGGCCCTACAACACGTCGATATCATGTCTTGCGAGGATGCTGCGTTGTTGAAATGGATGGGTTATCGTTAAGCCTATTGGGCCTTTTGAATGGGCCATCTCTCTAGGCTGGGACTGTGAACCGTCAACACATAAAGGATTTGTGCCCTCAACATGACGGGTGGGATCATACCAGTACTAATGCACCGGATCCCATAAGAACTCCGAAGTTAAGCGTGCTTGGGCGAGAGTAGTACTAGGATGGGTGACCCCCTAGGAAGTCCTCGTGTTGCACCCCCCATTTTCAATTTTTTTTACCCCGGTTAAGGTTGCCAAGATACTTTATCCACCACATTTCTATTACAGAATCCCAAGGCACATTGGCAAGAGAACTTCGCTTCACTTAGAGGCTAGGCCCGCAAACCAAGTGCGTGGGGCTTGTGACCAGGTCTCCGACGCTACGGTGCCCATAACTTTTAATCCATTATGAGTTACGTGACACACAGCATACCGTTGAAAAGCTCTCTAAGAGCTCTACGACGGGGGCAGCAAGCCTGCTCGGCTGCGCCTGTGTTCGTAGCCCAAAATCGAACATTTTTATCAATTGTGGGCCACTTTTCTTCTTTTGCTCTATTTTTCCATCTCGGATCGTATGTCGTGAGCTGTTAAAAGGACGACAACCTAACTCGCGGGATTTTACGAGGACCTACACCGCGTCGATATCAAGTCTTACGAGGATGCTACGTTGTTGAAGAAGATGGGTTGTCGTTAATCCCATTAGGCCTTTTGAATGTGCCATCTTTCTGGGCTGTGACTGAGAAGCGTCAACACACAAAGGATTTATGCCTTCAACATGACGGGGGGATCATACCAGCACTAATGCACCGGATCCTATCAGAACTCCAAAGTTAAGCGTGCTTGGGCGAGAGTAGTACTAGGATGGGTGACCCATTGGGAAGTCCTCGTGCTGCACCCCCCATTTTCAATTTTTTTTACCTCGGTTAGAGTTGCCAAGATCCTTTATCCACCACATTTCTATTTTCCAATCCCACGACACATTGGGCAAGACAACTTCGCTTCACGTACAGGTTGGGCCGGAAACTGAGGGCGTGGGGCTTGTGACCAGGTCTCCATCGCGCCGGTGCCCATAACTTTTGATCTGTATGGAGTTACACGGAGCACAGCATACCTTTGGAAAGCTCTCCGACAACTCTACGACGAGAGCTGTAAGCCTGCTCAGTTGTGCCTATTTTTGGATCCCAAAATAGAATGTTTTCACCAGTTTTGGGCCACTTTTCTTCTTTTGCTCTATTTTTCCATCCCGGATCGTACGTCGTGAGATGTTAAAAGGACGACAACCTAACTCGTGGGACATTAAAGGGCCCTACAAAGCGTCGATATCACAGCTTGCGAAGATGCTGTGTTGTTGAAGTGGATGGGCTGTCGTTAAGCCCATTGGGCCTTTTGAATGGGCCATCTCTCTGGGCTGGGACTGGGAACCGTCATCACATAAAGGATTTGCGCCCTCAACATGACGGGTGCGATCATACTAGCATTAATGGACAGGATACCATCAGAACTCGTAAGTTAAGCGTGCTCGGGCGAGAGTCGTACTAGGATGAGTGACCCCTTGGGAAGTCCTAGTGTTGCACCCTCCCTTTTCAATTTTTTTTACCCTGGTTCGGGTTGCCAAGATACTTTGTCCACCACATTTCTATTTTCGAATCCCACGGCACCTTGGGCAAAGCCAACTTCCCTTCATGTACAGGATGGGCCGGAAACCGAGGGCGTGGAGCTTATGGCCAGGTCTCCGTTGCGCCGGTGCCCATAACTTTTGATCCGTAAGGAGTTACACGGAGCACAACATACCGTTGGAAAGTTCTTCGAGAGCTCTACGACGGAGGCAGTAAGCCTGCTCAGCTGCGCCTGTTTTTGGTTCACAAAATTGAACATTTTCATCAATTTTGGGCCACTTTTCTTCATTTGCTCTATTTTTCTGTCCCGGATCGTACGTCGTGAGCTGTTAAAAGGATGACAACCTAACTTGCGCGACATTAGAGGCCCTACAACACGTTGATATCACGTCTTGCTAGGTTGCTGCGTTCTTGTAGCGAATGGGTTGTCGTTAAGCCCATTGGGCATTTTGAATGTGCCATCTCTCTAGGCTGGGACTGTGAACCGTCAACACATAAAGGATTTGTGCCCTCAACATGATGGGGGCGATCATACTAGCACTAATGAACCAGATTGCATCAGAACTCCGAACTTAAGCGTGCTTGGGCGAGAGTAGTACTAGGATGGGTGACCCCCAGGGAAGTCCTCGTGTTGCACCCCTCATTTTCAATTTTTTTTTACCCCGGTTAGGGTTGCCAAGATACTATATCCACCACATTTCTATTACCGAATCCCATGGCACCTTGGGCAAGACAACTTCACTTCACATACAGGCTGGGCCAGAAACCGAGGGCGTGGGGCTTGTGACCCAGTCTCCGTCGAGCCGGTGCCCATAACTTTTGATCCGTAAGAAGATACGCAGTGTACAACATACAGTTGGAAAGCTCTCCGAGAGCTCTACGACAAGGGCAATAAGCCTGCTCGGCTGTGCCCCTTTTTGGAGCCCAAAATCGAACGTTTTCATCAGTTTTGGGCCACTTTTCTTCTTTTGCTATGTTTTTCTGTCCCGGATCGTACGTCGTGAGCTGTTAAAAGGACGACAACCTAAGTCGCGGGATATTATAGGGCCCTACAATGTGTCGATATCACATCTTACGAGGATGCTGCGTTGTTGAAACAAATGGGTTGTCGTTAAGCCCATTGGGCCTTTTGAATGTGCCATCTCTCTAGGCTGGGACTGTGAAGCGTCAACACATAAAGGATTTGTGCCCTCAACATGACGGGTGCGATCATACCAGCACTAATACACCGAATCGCATCAGAACTCCGAACTTAAGCGTGCTTGGGCGAGAGTAGTACTAGGATGGGTGACCCCAGGGAAGTCCTCGTGTTGCACCCCCCATTTTCAATTTTTTTTACCCCGGTTAGGGTTGCCAATGTCACGCCCCAACCCGGCCTATAAAGTTAGACTAGGGTGTGAACTAACATTCAAGTAATATCACGTACTTAGTTGTTTATGAAGATTAACACCTAATGATGTATTCTAAACTCCAAAGTTTTTCCGGAAAAACCGGCAGCATAACGGCTGTAATTGGCCATTTGGTTTAACCTAATTCTCTAAACGCCTCAAAGTTTACCATCTCAAATTCATTTCCAACTAAGATTACTAATTTACTATCGATTGGATTGGCTATTGGTTATTTCGACGTCCCGTTTGATTTATAGCCTAGCATGATACTATGTCTCGTTTGCTTATTTGTCCTCGTTACAAATATACCTGTTGACCTTAGCTCAATAGCAAATACCTGTTAAGATTGGATAAGTTCATTTACTTAGATCTTAACTAAAGCGTCATAACCTAGGATAGATGCTATCGGTGATAAAAGCAAAACAATCACGGTAGTGTTATGTCTAGCATCAGTCTACTTAATATAAGTACAAACCAAAATTAGACCCCAAATTACAACGGGGGTCTTTTACATTAGCAACAACAAGCAACATAAGATAAATGGTCTTCAAGCAGCACAAAGTTCACAATCAAGCAAAACAAGCAATGACAGGCATGCACTCCAGGGGTTCATCATTAGGCACATGGTCCTCGGGTTCCTGTACCTGTTCTTCTTCTTCACCAGAGATGATAAAAGAGGGTGAGTCCTTATGAACTCAGCGAGGGGGAACGAGAAATAAGTTTTGAAACTCATTTTCCGGTTCAATTATGAAAACTCCTTTTTGAAAACATGTCACATATTACTAATAACAAGGTACACAAATATACGAAACAAATCGAGTAACATATACATTTACCAATCATTTCAAGGATACGGTGAGCGGTTGCCCTCAATTTCAATTTTGTTACAATTGTTGCGGCGGACTTCAAGAATGCCCTTATAGAGGGGTGTACTCCGGATGTACCCCGAACCCTCCGGCCGGACTCCCCGAGGGTGGACTCCCAAGCGAGAGAGGGAATTGGACCATGGTAGTCACGGGAGCACCGGCAACCCCTATGCCGCTCGGCGTTCGTGAAACGCTACCATGCCACAATGAAAGGTTGCAACCTCGTATGCAATGCACATTTATAACATTTAACATATCACATTAGGAGGACAACAAAGTAGGTTGCCTCCGAGCAGTTATAAGATCGCATGTTGACAAATAATCAAACAAGGCACGATAAGACAAATAATATCACTTGAAAAGCATATGGAGTCATATGAACATTAAACGGGCAGCCATGTAACACATGCAAGTCAAGCCATATAAATCATTCCGAAGTTCACGTAATCAAGTGATATGAATATTCAACATGCAACAACATTTACGTGGTTTCGGTTGCAAGAAAAGCTTATTTGACAACATGCAATGGTCAAATTCACATTTGAAGTTATAAACATTTACAGGCAGCCCACTAAGCATATAATTGCAACACAATATCCAAATTATCAACACCTAGTAAGACTACCTAGTCATTAGGGTTTCTATTTCATGCTTAATCGGGTGATTAAAACCCTAAGTCCACTCAAGATCATTCTCAAGTCATGCATCATTTAATTCAACATCCTCAAGTGCTCAAAACAGTCCACATAACATCCCAACATAACATTTCCACACAATTAGTATCACAAGAGAGGTTACAACAATTTCCCAAGCACGTAGCTAAATGAACCCTTTACTGCAATAGGCTGTTTTTCCACAATCAATAGGATAATCAAAAAATCTCCAAATTCAGTGAATAAGATTTCAAATTAAATCTTAAGAAGTTAACTAAAATCAGAAACAATCCTTGCATCAATTGGAGTTCAGAATTATTAGTTATAGCCGAAACAGTGAGGTAGCACAAAACTGTCCAGATTTGCACACTTTGAGAAATTGACGTTTTTGAGGTCCTTAGAGTCCGTTTTAGCTTTGGTCCATTTCTGACAAAGTTGTCCAGAACTGAAAAATATGGCAGAAAACCAAATTTCATGCATTTTGGACAACATTTACCAAGTCAAATATGGTTCGTTCCACAAGGTCAGTGCATCTGCCAAAAACCTGCTTCTTTTCTCCAGATTTCCAGATTTGGACACATTTTAAATATCTGCTATTTTGAGGACCTTAGATTCAAAATTATCTTTGGCCTATTTCTGGGAAAAATGTTCAAAACTGTCCAAACTAGTCACCTACCAATTTCCAAGCATTTGCAACATCATTTTCCTAGCTAAACTTACCTCGAACAGACGGGTCAGAGAGCTGTCAACAATTTCGACCTCACCTAGCATCATTTTCAAGCCAAGATCTTGCCATGCATGGTTGTTTAAGCTTATGAACGACCATATATCTCAAGTACAGAAGCAAAAACACACATTTATGAGCATGCATGTGAAATTTTGAAGAGATTTCAAGTGGTTTTAACCCTCACCTTTGCAATCAACCACAAAAATGCTCAAAACCTTTGTTGAAGCACAACTTTCTCCTTCTCCTTGCTTAGGCGACAACCCAACTAGCTTTTCTCTATTTTTCCTAGCTTAGTGATCAAACTCTTAGCACATGCATGAGGTTAAAACATGAAGAGAACAAATGGATGTCGAGAAACTCACCTAGGCCGATTATGAAGCTTCAATGCACATGCATGAGTGATTTCGAACTCTAGCTTGCTTGCTTCGATTTTTTTATGGTTGCTTGACTTGATTTTCTATGTTGTGAGGGAGAGAAGCTATGGAGGGAGTAATGTGCAGCTAGGGCCGAGAGAGAGTGTGAGAAATGAGAGGGAAGTGAAGAAGAATGAAAGAGAATGAAGAAAGATGACAACAATTCAAGCCTTTTGCATGTTCAAGGAGAATGTTGGCCTTGGGCTCCCAAATTCTGCATTTTCTGTCTCCAATATGCTATTTTGAAATTGCTAGGATGGGCAAGGATGAAGTGGCCGAAAATATTGTGCAAGTGGTAGGATTTTTGAGCAATTTTTAATGCCCTTGTGTCATAGAATGTCTAAGCATGCACAATAATTTATGTTCAATTTTTCTTGCTCAAAACATGATATGGCCGGCCAAACATGTGCATAATTCTGAATTTTTGTCTTAGTTGAGTGTTATTTTAATGGTATCTTGAAAGTGCAAAAAGAATAATGCATAAAGAATAAGGAATGTTTTGTTTTTGGTGAATTTTTGTCTTCTAGTGAATTGGTTTAGGATTATTATATTGATAGTGGATTTTGTAGGATTGTGTAATAATCTAGTGCTATGCTTTCTTGATTAGCGTGAAGACACACTTTCCTAGGTCTAGGGCACGCACTACGAGGTAGGACACGAACTACGAGACGAACGCACGTTTTTCAAGTAATGCACGTAACCCTAAATGGATGCACGTAATTCAATGCATGGCACATAAAATGAATTCATTTCTTAAACCTAGGTCATGGCATGCAAATCTAGGTTAGGGCACACGAAGCTAGGTTTCGCACGCAAATCGGAGTCGGGCCTCACATCCTCCCCTCATTAAAAGAATTTCGTCCCGAAATTCAATATTACCTTGAAATAATGCTGGTTACTACTGCTCCATCTGATCTCGCCTTTCCCACGTTGCTTCTTCGACTCCATGATGATCCTACAGTACTTTCACCATAGGTATAGTTCTGTTGCGCAACTCCCGATCCTACTGGTCTAGGATCCGAATGGGCTTCTCCTCGTAGGACAAGTTCTCCCGAAGCTACAACGGCTCTGGCTCCAAGATATGCGACGGATCAGGATGGTACTTCCGCAGCATCGAAACATGAAAGACGTCGTGAACATTGGAGAGGTTCTGGGGTAGCGCTAGGTGATACGCCAACTTGCCAACCTTCTCAACTATCTCAAATGGTCCCACAAATCTCGGGCTCAACTTTCCACCCTTGCCATGCCTAATCAGTCCCCTCCAGGGTGATATCTTCAAGAACACCTTGTCGCCAACCTCAACCTCGAGACTCCGTCTCCGTCGGTCTGCATAACTCTTCTGCTTGCTCTGGGCGGTAAGCATCCGTTTCCGGATGAGGTGGATATTATCAACATTCTTCATCAGTTCAGGTAAAAGGGTCGAGTCAAAAGTCTTCGTTTCACCTACTTCATCCCAGTAGATTGGGGATTGACACTTACGTCCATACAGCGCCTCAAATGGGGCCATCCCGATAGTGGCCTGATAACTACTGTTGTAGGCGAACTCCGCTAGAGATAGATATTTCTCCCAACCTTTCCCGAAGTCTAACACACATGCCCTCAACATATCCTCCAGAATCTGAATAGTTCTCTCCGATTGACCATCCGTCTGAGGGTGACAAGCCGTGCTAAAACTCAACTTCGTTCCCAAAGCTTCTTGCAATCTCTTCCAAAATCGGGAAGTAAAACGAGGATCCCTATCCGATACAATACTTACAAGCATCCCGTGCAATCTTACAATCTCCGCCACATACATATCTCCCAATTCTTCGGGACTATCCTCCTTGTTTATCGGTAAGAAGTGCGCCGACTTAGTCAATCTATCCACTATAACCCAAACGGCGTCACAACCCTTTCGTGACCTAGGCAGGTCCATAACAAAATCCATAGTTATATGTTCCTATTTCCATTGAGGAATCTCCACGGGCTGAAGTAAACCTGCGGGTCGTTGATGTTCTGCTTTGACTCTTTGGCAAGTCAAACACTGTGCTACAAACTCCGCAATTTCTCTTTTCATGTTATTCCACCAATAGTGTTGCTTCAAATCCCGGTACATCTTTGTTCCGCCGGGGTGAATAGTATATCTTGAATTATGCGCTTCCTCAAGAATCTTCTTTTTCAGCTCTGACTCATTGGGAACACACCCCCGGTTCCTAAACCTCCAAACACCATCATTATGAATCTTGAAATCTGCGTTGCTTTCCTTAATCTTCTGAAATTGTTGGTCCTTCTGTTGAGCCTCTCGTAACTCAGACAACAAAGTCGATTGAACTTGGGTAGTGGCAAAAAGTAACCCTTTCTAAGTCAATTGTGGTTACCACAGAAATGCTTCCTCCAACAACTCCTGCACTTTGACTTCCAGTTTCGCCATACTTGCTTTTCTGCTTAAGGCATCTACAACTACATTCGCTTTTCCGGGCACATAATTGATTGAGCAGTTATAATCATCCAAAAGCTCCATCCACAGCCTTTGCCTCATATTCAACTCCTTTTGAGAGAATAAGTATTTCAAGCTCTTATGATCAGTAAATAATTCAAACTTGTTACCCCATAGATAATGCCTCCATTTCTTGAGTGCAAACACAATAGCCGCTAACTCCAAATCATGCGTCAGGTAATTCATCTCATACGGCTTTGGTTTCCTAGAATCATATGCAATCACTCTTCCATTTTGCATCAATACACATCCCAGTCCTTCTTTCGAAGCATCGCTATAGATTACAAAACCTTGACTCCTTTCAGGCAATGCAAGAACTGGTGCAGTAGTCAATCTTTTCTTCAACTCTTGGAAGCTGCTCTCACACTTATCATCCCACAAGAACTTGGTTTTCTTTTGAGTGAGCTTTGTAAGCGGTCTTGCAATCTTGGAGAAATCCTTCACGAACCTCCGATAATAGCCGGCTAGACCAAGAAAACTCCGAACCTCTGTAACATTTTCTGGCTTCTTCCAAGACATCACTGCATCAATCTTTGCTGGATCTACCGCTATTCGCTCTTGGGATATGATATGCCCCAAAAATGCAATCTGCTGCAGCCAAAATTCACACTTGCTAAACTTTGCATACAATTGATGCTCTCGAAGTTTTTGCAGTACCAACCGCAGATATTGCTCATGCTCCGCCTCCGATTTCGAGTATACCAAAATATCATCAATGAAGATCACCACAAATTGGTCCAAGTAGGGTTGAAACACCCTATGCATCAAATCCATAAAAGCTGCAGGGGCATTAGTTAGTCCAAAAGGCATCACCACATATTCATAATGCCCATATCTCATCCTGAAAGCCGTTTTAGGCACATCCTCCTTCTTGATCCGTAACTGATAATACCCTTGCCTCAAGTCAAGTTTTGAATACACTTTGGCTCTTTGCAGTTGATCAAAAAGTTCATCGATCAAGGGAAGCGGGTATTTATTCTTGACAGTCACTTGGTTTAATCCTCGGTAGTCAATACATAGCCTCAACGTTCCGTCTTTCTTTTTCACAAACAGGACTGGCGCACCCCACGGTGAAGAACTCGGTTGTACAAACCCCTTCTTCAGCAATCCTTGCAATTGGTCCTTTAATTCTTGTAGCTCGGCCAGTGCCATATGATAGGGAGCTTTTGATATCGGCTGGGCGCTAGGCAGCACCTCTATAACAAACTCGATTTCCTGATTCGGGGGTAAACCGGGTAATTCTTCAGGGAACACATCTGCATAGTCTTTGATCACAGGCATCTCCTCCAATTTAGCTTTATCCGATGGCTTGTTGATAAGGTAAGCCAAGTATCCACTGCACCCTTTCCTCAAGGACTTCACTGCTTTTGAAGATGAAATGATGGAACTCCTGGTGAAATCTCTTCGACCCATAATCTCCAGTATCGGTTGATCAGGTACCCGGAACGTTATAATCTTCGCTTGGCAATCCAGTTGGACATGATGTTTTGCCAGCCAGTCCATCCCTAAAATGACCTCATAGTCTCGAAAAGGTAATACAATAAGATTGGCTGAGAATTCCCTATCCTTAATTTGGATTTTACATGCTTTACAAGCTGAACTAGTTACAAGTTTAGAACCCATTGGAGTACCAACTTCTACTTCATATGGCAAACATACAACTTTCAATTTCACACGTTCTACACATAAGGGAGTAATAAATGAATGAGTAGCACCCGGATCAATTAATACCTTCACAGGTTGATTCAGTATGAAGAATGTACCTTCAACAACAGCGGTCTCATCTGGAATCTCCTCGTACTCAATGGCATAAGCTCCAGCCTGGACTCTAGGAACTGGAGTCTTGCCTCTACCGGCTGGTTTACCCTGATTCTGTCGCCCTTGCCATTTAGGACAATCCTTAACCCGGTGTTGATCGCTGCCACAACCTACGCATTTCCCCAATTTTCTCCAACACTGGGCCTCGGTGTGGCCTTTCTTGTTACAGTACAAACAGATGGCAGTCTGAGAAGCAGGTGAACTACCTGTGGATCCGCGGGCGAAAGAGGCTGATGACGCTTTCGTCGGGCCACGGTTATTCCGTGGTCTGATCTGGCTTTGGCCCTGATTACGACCCTGACTCTGGAATTTCCTCTGTTGACCTAGAGGCTGGTATGGCTTCTTGTTTGGCTGACTCGAACCGGCTCCATCTAGCTTCCTCTTCTCAACTCGAGAGGCAGCAGCAAAGAGAGCAGAGTAAGTATCGAAGTCATGAAAAGCTAACTGGTCCTGAATCTCTGGCCTCAATCCAACAGTAAATTTCCACATTTTTGCCTCCGGAGTACAAACCATATATTGTGCATAACGGGACAGTCGATGAAAACGTGCCTCGTACTGGGCCACCGTCATATTACCCTGGGTCAAGTGCATGAACTCCTCGATCCGCCTCTGCCTAGAAACTGCAGGTACATATTTCTCCTTAAATGCCTTAACAAAATTGCTCCACAAGCGAGGTGTCTGATCAATCTCCCACAGTGCCTCTACAGTGTGCCACCAATGCTGGGCATCCCCGTGCAACAGGAATACAGCAAACTCGACTTTCTCTTCATCTGTATAATCAAGTGGCCTAAAAATATTCTCAATCTCGGACAGCCAAGCCTCTACTTTCTCATCATCAGCTTCCCCGTAGAATTTAGACGGGCGAAAGTCAAGGAATTCCCTCATTCTGCTATGTCTCCCATGATTACCCTCATTCCTGTTATTGATGTTGTTGTTGTTGGCTTCACGAGCATCCTGACGCTCCATCACACGTGATACACGATCCATGGCATTTGCCATCATATTAAACATAGCTATACCGGGATTAGTCTGATAGACATCCCCTGTCTCTTGAGGTTCTCCGCTCCTATTAGTGGTACGGGTACTAGGGCCAGCCATCTATAGGCACAAATTACGATGTACAATTTATTGAAATATGATAATTAAGAATCTAACGCATATGATATGCAACATAATATAGGTACAATTCTAAAAACATTTAAGGCAGGTAAGTCACTTAAGCACATAGAACATAGAAGGCACATTTATCCCACAATAGCACATAAACAAGTCATCCTAACTACCTTAAGGCTCTACCCACGGTCCGAGAGTTAAACCCGGCTTAAGAAATCTAAGCTCTGATACCATTCTTCTTAGGTGTCACACCCCAACCCGGCCTATAAGGTTAGACTAGGGTGTGAACTAACATTCGAGTAATATCACGTACTTAGCTGTTTATGAAGATTAACACCTAATGATTTATTCTAAACTCCAAAGTTTTTCCAGAAAAACCGACAGCATAACGGCTGTAATTGGCCATTTGGTTTAACCTAATTCTCTAAACGCCTCAAAGTTTACAATCTCAAATTCATTTCCAACTAAGATTACTAATTTACTATCGATTGGATTGCCTATTGGTTATTTCGACGTCCCGTTTGATTTATAGCCTAGCATTATACTATGTCTCGTTTGCTTATTTATCCTCGTTACAAATATACCTGTTGACCTTAGCTCAATAGCAAGTACCTGTTAAGATTGGATAAGTTCATTTACTTAGATCTTAACTAAAGCGTCATAACCTAGGATAGATGCTATCGGTGATAAAAGCAAAACGATCACGGTAGTGTTATGTCTAGCATTAGTCTACTTAATATAAATACAAACCAAAATTAGACCCCAAATTACAACGGGAGTCTTTTACATTAGCAACAACAAGCAACATAAGATAAATGGTCTTCAAGCAACACAAAGTTCACAATCAAGCAAAACAAGCAATGACAGGCATTCACTCCAGGGGTTCATCATTAGGCACATGGTCCTCGGGTTCCTGTACCTGTTCTTCTTCTTCACCTGAGATGATAAAAGATGGTGAGTCCTTATGAACTCAGCGAGGGGGAACGAGAAATAAGTTTTGAAACTCATTTTCCGGTTCAATTATGAAAACTCCTTTTTGAAAACATGTCACATATTACTAATAACAAGGTACACAAATATACGAAACAAATCGAATAACAAATACATTTACCAATCATTTCAAGGATACGGTGAGCGGTTGCTCTCAATTTCAATTTCGATACAATTGTTGCGGTCGACTTCAAAAATCCCCTTTTCACTCCCAATTGGGTGTACTACGGCTGTACCCCGCTATCCTACGACCCAACTCTCCGAGGGTGGAATGCCAAGCGAGAGAGGGAATTGGACCATGGTAGTCACGGGAGCACCAGCAAGCCCTATGCCGCCCGGCGTTCGTGAAACGCTACCATGCCATAATGAAAGGTTGCAACCTCGTATGAAATGCACATTTATAACATTTAACATATCACATTATTAGGACAACAAAGTAGGTCGCCTCCGAGCAGTTATAAGATCGCACGTTGACAAATAATCAAACAAGGCACGATAAGACAAATAATTTCACTTGAAAAGCATATAGAGCCATATGAACATTAAACGGGCAGCCATGTAACACATGCAAGTCAAGCCATATAACTCATTTCAAAGTTCACGTATTCAAGTGATATGAATATTCAACATGCAACAACATTTACGTGGTTTCGGTTGCAAGAAAAGCTTATTTGACAACATGCAATGGTCAAATTCACATTTGAAGTTATAAACATTTACAGGCAGCCCACTAAGCATATAATTTCAACACAATATCCAAATTATCAACACCTAGTAAGACTACCTAGTCATTAGGGTTTCTATTTCATGCTTAATCGGGTGATTAAAACCCTAAGTCCACTCAAGATCATTCTCAAGTCATGCATCATTTAATTCAACATCATCAAGTGCTCAAAACAGTCCACATAACATCCCAACATAACATTTCCACACAATTAGTATCACAAGAGAGGTTACAACAATTTCCCAAGCACGTAGCTAAATGAACCCTTTACTGCAATAGGCTGTTTTCCCACAATCAATAGGATAATCAAACAATATCCAAATTCAGTTAATAAGATGTCAAATTAAAGCTTAAGAAGTTAACTAAAATCAGAAACAATCCTTGCATCAATTGGAGTTCAGAATTATTAGTTATAGCCGAAACAGTGAGGTAGCACAAAACTGTCCAGATTTGCACACTTTTCAGAAATTGACGTTTTTGAGGTCCTTAGAGTCCGTTTTAGCTTTGGTCCATTTCTGACAACGTTGTCCAGAACTGAAAAATATAGCATCACACAAAATTTCATGAATTTTGGACAACATTTACTAAGTCAAATATGGTTCGTTCCACAAGGTCAGTGCACCTGCCAAAAACCTGCTTCATTTTTCCAGATTTCCAGATTTGGATACATTTTAAAGATCTGCTATTTTGAGGACCTTAGAGTCAAAATTAGCTTTGGCCTATTTCTGTGAAAAATGTTCAAAACTGTCCAACCTAGTCACTTACCAATTTTTATACATTTTCAACATCATTTTCCATGGCACGTAAATCTAGGTTAGGGCACACGAAGCTAGGTTTCACACGCAAATCGAGGTCGGGCCTCACAGCCAAGATACTATATCCACCACATTTCTATTACCGAATCCCACGGCACCTTGGGCAAGACAACTTCGCTTCACGTACAGGCTGGGCCGGAAACCGAGGGCGTGGGGCTTGTGACCAGGTCTCCATCGTGCCGGTGCCCATAACTTTTGATCCATAAGGAGATACACGGCACACAACATATCATTGGAAAGCTCTTCCGACAAGGGCAGCAAGCCTGCTTGACTGTGCCCCTTTTTGGAGCCCAAAATTGAATGTTTTCATTAGTGTTGGGCCACTTTTCTTCTTTTGCTCTGTTTTTCTGTCCCGGATCGTACGTCATGAGTAGTTAAAAGGACGACAACCTTATTCGTAGGATATTACCGGGCCCTAAAATGCATCGATATCACGTCTTACGAGGATGCTGCGTTGTTGAAGTGGATGGGTTGTTGTTAAGCCCATTGGGCCTTTTGAATGGGCTATCTCTCTCGGCTAAGACTATGAACCATCAACACATAAAGGATTTGTGCCCTCAACATGACGGGTGTGATCATACCAGCACTAATGCACCGGATCCCATCAGAATTCCGAAGTTAAGCGTGCTTGGGCGAGAATAGTACTAGGATTGCCAAGATACTTTTTCCACCACATTTCTATTACCGAATCCCTCGTTACCTTGGACAAGACAACTTCGCTTAACGTAGAGGCTGGGCCTGCAAATCGAGGGCGTAGGGCTTGTGACCAAGTCTCCGTCGTTCTGGTGCCCATAACTTTTGATCCGTAATAAGTTATGCGGCGCACAGCATACTGTTGGAAAGCTCTCCGAGAGCTCTACGACTGGGCAATACGCCTACCTAGCTGCGCTCATTTTTGGAGAACAAAATTGAACGTTTTCAACAGTTTTGAGCCATTTTTCTTCTTTCGCTATGTTTTTCCGTCCCAGATCGTACGTCGTGAGCAGTTAAAAGAACGACAACCTAACTCGCTGGACATTAGAGGGTCCTACAAGGCGTTGATATCACGTCTTATGAGGATGCTGCAATGTTGAAGTGGATGGGTTGTCGTTAAGCCCATTTGGCCTTTTAAATGGGCTATCTCTCTGGGCTTGGACTGTGAACCGTCAACACATAAAGGATTTGTGCCCACAACATGACGGGTGCAATCATACCAGCACTAATGCACCGGATCCCATCAGAACTCCGTAGTTAATCGTGCTTGGGCGAGAGTAGTACTGGGATGGGTGACCCCCTAGGAAGTCCTCGTGTTGCACCCTCCCCTTTTCAATTTTTTCTTCCCCGGTTAGGGTTTCCAAGATACTTTATCCACAACATTTCTATTGCCGAATCCCATGGCACCTTGGGCAAGACAACTTCGCTTCACATAGAGGCTGGGCCCACAAATTGAGGGTGCGAGGCTTGTGACCAGGTCTCCGTCGTTCTGGTGCCCCAAACTTTTAATCTGTAAGGAGTTTCACGGTGCACAGCATACCTTTGGAAAGCTCTCCGAGAGCACTACGACGGAGGTAGAAAGCTGCTTAGCTGCTCCTATTTTCAGAGCCCAAAATCGAACGTTTTTATCAATTTTGGACCACTTTTCTTTTTTTGCTCTGTTTTTTCGTCCTGGATCGTACATCGTGAGTTGTTAAAAGGATGACAACGTAACTCGTGGGATATTGCAGGCCCCTACAATGCATCGATATCAGGTCTTTCGAGGATGCTGCGTTGTTGAAGTGGATGGGTTGTCGTTAAGCCCATTGGGCCTTTTGAATAGGCCATCTCTCTAGGTTGGGACTGTGAACCGTCAACACATAAAAGATTTGTGCCCTCAACATGACGGGTGCGATCATACCAGCACTAATGTATCGGATCCCATCAGAACTCCGACGTTAAGCGTGCTTGGGCGAGAGTAGTACTAGGATGGGTGACCCCCTGGGAAGTCCTCCTGTTGTACCCCCCTTTTCAATTTTTTTTGCCCCGGTTAAGGTTGCCAAGATACTTTATCCACCACATTTCTATTACCGAATCCCATGGCATCTTGGGCAAGACAACTTCGCTGCACGTAGAGGCTAGGCCTGCAAACCGAGGGCGTAGGGCTTTTGACCAGGTCTCCGTCACTCCGGTGCCCATAACTTTTGATCCATAAGGAGTTACGCGGTACACAACATACCGTTTAAAAGCTCTCCGAGTGCTCTACAACGTGGGCAGCAAGCCTGCTCAGCTGTGCCTATTTTTGGAGCCTAAAATTGAACATTTTCATCAGTTTTGGTCCACTTTTCTTCTTTTGCTCTATTTTTCTGTCCCAGATCGTATGTCGTGAGCTGTTAAAAGGACGACAACCTAACTCGCGGGACATTAGAGGGCCTTACAATGCGTCGATATCACGTCTTGCGAGGATGCTGCGTTGTTAAAGTGGATGGGTTATCGTTAAGCCCATTGGGCCTTTTGAATGGCCATGTCTCTGGGCTGGGACTGTTAACCGTCAACACATAAAGGATTTGTGCCCATAATCTGACGGGTGCGATCATACCAGCACTAATACACCAGATCCCATCAGAACTCCGAAGTTAAGCGTGCTTGGACGAGAGTAGTACTAGGATGGTTGACCCCTTGGGAAGTCCTCGTGTTACACCCCCCATTTTCAATTTTTTTACCCCAGTTTGGGTTGCCAAGATATTTTATCCACCACATTTCTATTACCGAATCCCACGACACCTTGGGCAAGACAACTTCATTTCACGTACAGGCTGGGCCAGAAACCGAGGGCGTGGGGCTTGTGACCAAGTCTCCGTCACGCCAGTGCCCATAACTTTTGATCCGTTAGGAGTTACACAGCACACAACATACCATTGGAAAGCTCTCCGAGAGCTGTACGATGGGGGCGGCAAGCCTTCTTGGCTGTGCCCCTTTTTGGAGCCCAAAATCGAACGTTTTCATCAGTTTCGGGCCACTTTTCTTCTTTTGCTATGTTTTTCCGTCCAGGATCATACGTCGTGAGTAGTTAAAAGGACGACAACCTAACTTGCGGGATGTTATAGGGCCCTATAATGCGTCGATATTACGTCTTACGAGGATGCTGGGTTGTTGAAGTCGATGGGTTGTCGTTAAGCCCATTGGGCCTTTTGAATGGGCCATTTCTCTGGGCTAGGACTGTGAACCGTCAACAAATAAAGGATTTGTGCCCACAACATTACGGGTGCGATTATACTAGCACTTATGCACCGGATCCCTTCAGAACTCCAAAGTTTAGTGTGCTTGGGCGAGAGTAGTACTAGGATTGACAAGATACTTTATCCACCACATTTCTATTACCGAATCCCTTAGCACCTTGGGCAAGACACCTTCGCCTCATGTAAAGGCTGGGCCTACAAACGAAGGGCGAGGGGCTTGTGACCAGGTCTCCGTCGCTCCGGTGCCCATAACTTTTGATCCGTAAAGAGTTACACGGCGCACAACATACCGTTGGAAAGCTCTCCGAGAGATCTACGACAATTGCAATAAGCCTGCACAGCGGCTCTCATTTTTGGTGCCCAAAATCGAACGCTTTCATCAGTTTTGGGCCACTTTTCTTCTTTTGCACTGTTTTTTCATCCTGGATTGTACGTTGTGAGCCGCGAAAAGGACGACAACCTAACTCGCAAGACATTATAGGGCCCTACAAGGTGTTGATATCATGTCTTTCGAGGATGTTGCATTGTTGAAGTGGATGGGTTGTCGTTAAGCCCATTCAGCCTTTTGAATGGGCCATCTCTCTAGGCAGCGACTATGAACTGTCAACACATAAGGGATTTATGCCCTCAACATGACGGGTACGATCATACAAGCACTAATGCACCGGATCTCATCAGAACTCCAAAGTTAAGCGTGTTTGGGCGAGAGTAGTACTAGGATAGGTGACCCCTTGGGAAGTCCTCGTGTTGCACCCCCCCTTTTTCAATTTTTTTTCCCCGGTTAGGGTTGCCAAGATACTTTATCCACAACATCTCTATTACCGAATCCAACGGCACCTTGGGCACGACAACTTCACTTCACGTAGAGGCTGGGCCCGCAAACCGAGGGCGTGGGGCTTGTGACCAGGTCTCCGTCGCTCCGATGCCTATAACTTTTAATCCGCAAGGAGTTATGCGGTGCATAGCATACTGTTAGAAAGCTCTTCGAAAACTCTACGACGGTACGACGGGGGTAGCAAAGCTGCTCAGCTCCTCCTATTTTCGGAGCCCAAAATCGAACATTTTCATCAGTTTTGGGCCAATTTTCTTCTAGTGCTCTGTTTTTCCGTCCCGGATCGTATGTCGTGAGCTGTTAAAAGGATGACAACCTAACTCGCGGGACATTAGAGTGCCCTACAACGCGTCGATATCACGTCTTGCTAGGATGCTGCGTTATTGAAGCGGATGGGTTGTCATTAAGCCCATTGGGCCTTTTGAATGGGCCATCTCTCTGGGCTGGGACTGTGAACCGTCAACACAAAAAGGATTTGTGCCCACAACATGACATTGCGATCATACCAGCACTAATGCACCAGATCCCATCAGAACTCCGAAGTTAAGTGTGCTTGGGCGAGAGTAATACTAGGTTGTGTGACCCCTTGGGAAGTCCTCATGTTGCATCCCCATTTTCAATTTTTTTTGCCCCGGTTAGGGTTGCCAAGATACTTTATCCACCATATTTCTATTACCGAATCCCACGGCACCTTGGGCAAGACAACTTCGCTTCACGTAGAGGCTGGGCCAGCAAATCGAGGGCGCGGGGCTTTTGACCAGGTCCCTGTCGCTCTGGTGCCCATAACTTGTGATCTGCATGGAGTTACGCGGTGCACAACATACCATTGGAAAGCTCTCCGAGAGCTCTACAATGGGGGCATCAAGCTTGCTCGATTGTGCCCATTTTTAGAGCCCAAAATCAAACGTCTTCCTCAGTTTTAGGCCACTTTTCTACTCTTGCTCTGTTTTTCCATCCCCGATCGTACGTCGTGAACTGTTAAAAGGACGACAACCTAACTGGCGGGATATTACAGGGCCTTACAATGCGTTGATATCACGTCATACGAGGATACTACGTTGTTGAAGCAGATGGGTTTTCGTTAAGTCCATTGGGCCTTTTGAATGGGCCATCTCTCTGGGCTGGGACTGTGAACCGTCAACACATAAAGGATTTGTGCCCTCAACATGACGGGTGCGATCATACCAGCACTAATGCTGTCATGCCCCAACCCGACCTATAGAGGTTAGACTAGGGTGTAAGCTAAGCATTCAAGTCATTTCACGTACTTAATCGTTAATGAAGGTTTAATACTTAACATTTAACCTAAACTCTACAAATTGTCTGGAAAATCGGCAGCATAACGGTCGTAATTGGGCTCTTTAGTTTGACCTAATTCTCTAAATGCCTCAAAATTTTCAATCTCAATTTCATTTCCGACTAAGATTACTATTTATCCCCAATCGAAACGCCTACTAGTTATCTCGAAGTCTCGTTTGATTAACAACCTAGCATGATAACTCTGACTCGTTTGTTTGTTAATCCTTGTTACAAAAGTACCTGTTGATCTTAGCTTACCAATGAGTACCTGCTTAAGATTGGTTAGATTCATTTTACTTAATCCTTTACCTGATACTTCATAAGCCTGTGATAGATACTAACCAGTAGCGATAGCAAAAATGACCATAAGAGTGTATGACTAGTTATAATCAGTACAAGCCAAAATTAGACCCCAAATAACAACGGGGGTTATTTACAATACAACAGCAAGCAACATAAGAAATAGTCTTCAAGCAACATATCGTTCACAAAATGGCCATAGTCAAGTAAGGCACGTAGGGCAAGCAATCATTCCAAGGAATCATCAAAAGGCACGTTGTCCTCGGGTACCTGTTCTTGATCTTCTTTACCTGAGATGATAAAAGAGGGTGAGTCCTTATGAACTCAGCGAGGGGGAATGAGAAATAAGTTTTGAAACTCATTTTCCGGTTCAACTTATGAAAACTCCTTTTGTAAGCATGACATATATCACAAGTAAGTACATAATGTAATATAAAAGTAAAAGAACACAATTACCCATCTTTCCTCCCCGAGGTTCTCTAGGAACCAAGCGAGAGTACTTATACACATAGTGAAAAGGATACGGTGAGCTTTTGCTCTTAGTTCATTTCCAGTATCAGTTGTTGCGGCGACTTAAAATCATTCACTTATCACGCCAGATGGGTGTACTCTGGATGTACCCCGAAATCCTACGACCCAACTCTCCGAGGAAGTCTAGCCCTCAAGCGAGAGAGGGAATTGGACAATGGTAGTCACGGTTGCACCAGCAAGCCCGATGCCGCCCGGTGTGCGTGAAACGCTACTATGCTAGAATGAAAGGTTGCAACCTTGTATGCAATGCACATTGATGACATTTAATATATCACATTAGGAGGACAACAAAGTAGGTTGCCTCCGAGCAGTCATAAGATTGCACATTGACAAGTAAACACGCGAGGCATGTTATGACAAGTAATTTCACTTGTAAAGCACATGGAGTTATATGAATATTAAACGGACAGCCATGTAATGCACGTAAATCAAGTCATACAACATGCAACGACGTTCACGTGGGACCGGGTGCAAGAAAGGTCTACTTGTCAATATGTAATCATCGGAATCATATTTAGGGATATAAGGGAAACTACGGGCAGCCTACTAATCACATAATTAAACACGATATCCATAGGATTAACACTTAGCGAGTTTACCTAGTCACTAGGGTTTCAATTCATGCTTACCCGTGCGATTAAGCCCCAAGTTATCTCGTAATTAAACTCAAGCCATGCATCGATTAATTAAAACACCCTCAAGCATTCAAAACAGTCCACACAACATCCAAGTGCCACAATCCCACGCATTTAATACAACAAGAGAAGTTACAATAATTTTCAAAGCATATCACTAGATGAAAACCTCACTGCAATGGTCTGTTTTCTCACAATTATTGAGACAAGCAAACAATCTCCAATTCCAGTGAACAAAATGTCAAATTAAATCTTAAGGACTGAACTAAATCCAGAAACAAACCTCACATCATTTGGAGTTCGGATTCAACAGTTATAGCCAAAACCGTGAGACTACGCAAAACTGTCCAGATTTGCACGTATTTCAATACTTGTCATTTTTGAGGACCTTAGGGTCCGATTTAGCCTTCGTCTATTTCTGACAAAAATGTCCAGAACTGAAAATTCTAGCAGAATACCAAATTTTTTGCATTTTAGATATCATTTACTAAGTCAAAACGGGTTCGTTCTACAAGGTCGGTGAATCTGCCAAAACCTGCTTCATTTTCCCAGATTTTCCAGATTTGGACACCTTTCGATGTTTTGCCATTTTTAGGACCTTAGAGTCAAAATTGGCTTTGGCCTATTTCTAAGAAAAATGGTCAGAACCGGCAAAACTAGTCACCTACCAAATTTCACGCATTTTCAACATCATTTACCTAGTCAAAATCACTTCGCTCCAACAAGTCAGAAGACTGTCCTTTACGCGATTTCACCTATCTTCACATTCTAGCCAAATATCTTGCCATGCATGTTTACAAAAGCTCATGTACACACATATATCACAAGTATAGAGGTAAAAAATGTCACAGCCCCAACCCGGCCTATAAAGGTTAGACTAGGGTGTGATCTAAACATTCAAGTCACGTCTCGTACTTAACCGTTCATGAAGATTCAACAGTTAACGTTTTAGCCTAAACTCCAAAAAATTTCGGAAAACCGGCAGTACAACAGCTGTAATTGAGCTCTTTGGTTTGGCCTAATTCTCTAAACGCCTCAAAAATTTTCCAATCTCAATTTCACTTCCAACTAGGATTACTATTTAACATCAATTGAAATCCTTATTGGTTATCTCGATGTCTTGTTTGATATATAACCTAGCATGATACTATGTCTCGTTTGTTTGCTTTGTCCTCGTTACAAAAGTACCTGTTGATCTTAGCTTAATAGCGAGAACCTGTTTAAGGTTTGGTTGCTTCATTTTACTTTGGCATTTACCTAATACTTCATAATCCTATTATAGGTACTAGCAATAATAATAGCAAAACGATCATAGTAGTGTCTAGTGTCTATCTAGCAATATCAGTACAAACCAAAATTAGACCCCAAATTACAACGGGGTCTTTTACATTACAACATTAGCAACATGAAAGAAATAGTCTTCAAGTAGCATAGTTCACAAATAGACATATTCACGCAAGCACATAGGACAGGCAATCACTCCAAGGAATCATCGTTAGGCACATCGTCCTTAGGTACCTGTTCTTGATCTTCTTCACCTGAGATGATAAAAGAGGGTGAGTCCTTATGAACTCAGCGAGGGGGAACGAGAAATAGGTTTTGAAACTCATTTTCCGGTTCAACTTATGAAAATCCCTTTTGCAAGCATGAATATAACACAATTAAGTACATAACAATAATATAAAGTAAAGGAACACAATTACCAGTCTTTCCTCCCCGAGGTTCTCCAGGAACCAAGCGAGAGTACTTATACATATAGAAAAAGGATACGGTGAGCTTTTGCTCTCAGTTGTTGCGGCCGACTTCAAATCATCCCCTTAACATGCCAAGTGGGTGTACTCCGGATGTACCCCGAAATCCTACGACCCAACTCTTCGAGGAAGTCTAGCCCTCAAGCGAGAGAGTGAATGGGACCAGGGTAGTCACGAGTGCACCGGCAGGCCCGAGGTCGCCCGGTGCGCGTGATCGCTACCATGCCAGAATGAAAGGTTGCACCCTTGTATGCAATGCACATTTATGACATTTAATATATCGCATTAGGAGGACAACAAAGTAGGTTGCCTCCGGACAGTCATAAGATTGCACATTGACAAGTAAACAAGCGAGGCACGAATAGACAAGTAATTTAACTTGAAAAGCATATGGAGTTATATGAACATTAAACGGGCAGCCATGTAACGCACGTAAATCAAGTCATATAACTCATTTCAATGTCCACGTAATCAAATAATAAGGTTATTCAACATGCAACAACAATCTATGTGGTTCGGATGCAAGAAGGGCCTATTTGTCTACACACAACGAATCAATATCACATTTAGGGCTATAAGGAAACTACGGGCAGCCTACTAAACATATAATTACACTCAATGTTCAAAGGATTAACACTTAGCAAGTTCGTCTAGTCACTAGGGTTTCCATTTCGTGCTTACCCGTGCAATTAAGCCCCAAGTCAACTCAAAATCAATCTCAAGCCAAGCATCAATTAATCCAAACATCCCCAAGTACTCAAAACAGTCCACCCAACATCCCAACGCCACAATCCAAAGCAATTAATACCACAAGAGAAGTTACAACAAATTTCTAAGCATATAACTAAGTGAAACCCTCACTGCAATAGGCTGTTTTCTCACAATCATTGAGTCAAGCAAACAATATCCAATTCCAGTAAATAAGATGTCAAATTAAATCTTAAGAAGTGAACTAAAATCAGAAACAAACCTTGCATCATTTGGAGTTCGAGATCAATAGTTATGGCCAAAACAGTGGGATTGCACAAAACTGTCCAGATTTGCACACATTTCAATAATTGACGTTTTTGAGGTCCTTAGGGTCAGATTTAGCCTTAGTCCATTTCTGACAAAAATGTTCATAACTGAAACATCTAGCAGCACACCAAATTTCATGCATTTTGGACATCATTTACTAAGTCAAATCTGGTTCGTTCTACAAGGTCAATGCATCTGCCAAAACCTGCTTCATTTTTCCAGATTTCCAGATTTGGACACATTTTAATGATTTGCCATTTTGAGGACCTTAGAGTCGAAATTAGCTTTGTCCTATTTCTGTGGAAAAAGTTCAAACCTGGCAAAACTAGTCACCTACCAATTTTCATGCATTTTCAATATCATTTGCCTAGCCAAACTCACCTAGAAACAACAAGTCAAAGAGCTGTCAACAAAGCTGATTTCATCTATCATCATCTTCAAGCCGAAATCTTGCCATGCATGGTTGTAAAAGCTTATGAACACACATATATCTCAAATGCAGAAGCAAAGACATACATTTAAGAGCATGCATGTGGATTTTTGAAGGATTTTCAAAAGGTTTTAGCCCTCACCTTAGGAGATCAACAAGAAGATGCACAAAACTTGATGAAGCACAAATTTCTTCTTCTTCCTTGCTTAGCCAAGACACAACCCGATTTCTCTCTATTTTTCCTAGCTTAATGACCAAGTTCTTAGTAGATGCATATGGTTAGAACAAGAAGAAAAGAAATGGAAGCTAGCAAACTCACCAAGGCCGAAATGGTGACTCAAAGAGCATGCATGTGTGATTCTTGCATCCTAGCTAGCTTGGTCGAGTTCCTTTGCTTGTGGCTTGTCTTGATACACCATGGATTGATGAAGATGAGAAAAGGCAAGATAAAACTCAGCCAAAACGGAGATTGAGAGAGAAGAATGAGAGGGAGAGAGAGAAATGTGAGGAGAGTGAGAGAAATGAGAGAAAATAGAAGCTTTTGCAATTGTTGATGCAAATGTTGGCCTTGGGCATGCCAAAATCTGATTTTGTGTCATCTTTTGAATTGTTTTAGCATGTGTGTAAGAGAATGTTGGGTATTTAGGGATTTTAGGCAGAATAGAATATAGGATATGTTTAGAGGTTTGTGAGATTTTGTCTTGTAGTGAGTTTAAAATATAATATTTAGGTGTTAGTGGATTTTGTAGAGATTTGAATTAGGATTATAATAATAGTTAGTGGTGTTTGTAGGATTATTTTATAGTCTAGTGCTTTGTGTAGGATTCTTTATTGATTAGCGTGTGGACACGCTTTCCTAGGTCTAGGACACGTATGACGAGACACGCACAGAAATCAATATGAGGCACGAATCACGAGGTAGACACGAACTACGAGGTAGACACGTACTTCATGACTAAGGCACGTACTTCAAGACTAATGCATGCAATCCTAGGTGAAGGCACATAAACCAATGTAAGGCGCGCAAATCAAGGCATGACTCTATATCTAGGTTAAGGTACGCAGTTCAAGGTTAGAGCACACAAAATGAGGTAACGCACGCAAATCGAGGTCTCACGCGTATATCTAGGTATGCAGTACATCGAGGATTAGGGCACACAATTCTAAGTCAAGGCACATATGCGAAGCATGCATGAAAACCAAGATAGGGCACGCAATCCAAGATCAGTCATATAATTCTAGGTCTCAGGCACGTAAATCGAGGTAACACACATTATTCGGGGTCGGGCCTCACAAAAATAGACATTTAAAGACATGCATGTGGTTTTTGAAAGCTTTTCAAGAGAGTTTTAGCCCTCACCTTAGCAAGTCAACAATGAAGATGCCCAAAGCTCTTGATGATGCACAAGGTTGTCTTTTCTCCTTGCTTAGCCGAGAGACAACTTGAGATTCTCTAATTCCTAGCTTAGTTACCAAGTGCTTAGTATGTGTATGTGGTTAGAACCAAAAGGAAATGAAGTAGAAGCCATCAACATACCTAAGGGCCAAATGAATGTGCTATGAGCTTGCATGCATGTTTCTTGGCTTCTAGCTTGCTTGGTCGAGTTCCTTAGTAGCTTGAAGGTCTTGATGAATCTTAGGATGATGAGTTTAAGCTATGGAGTGTAGAATTGCAGCTAAGGCCGAGAGAGAGAGAGAAAATGAGAGAGTGAATGAGAGAAAGAATAAAAAGCTTGAGGAATTTTTGATGCATGTGTCGGCCTAAGCCTTGAAAATTCTGATTTTGTGTCTTCAAGAGCATAATTTGAATTGTCTAGCATGGGCAATTGAGTGTGTCGAGATTTTGGTGCATTGGGTAGGGTTTTTGAGTCATTTTTTATGCTTTGTGTCAGAAGCTTGTCATAGAATGTCTAGGTATAAATTTTGAAATTGCAAAGCATTGTCAAAGGCTCCATGTGGTCGGCCAAGGCTTGCAAAATTCTGAATTTTTGTCATCTTTTGAGCATTATTTAATTGAGTGCTTGGAATATGCAAAAGAATAAAGAATAAAAAATAAGAATGTCTAGCTTATTGTGAGATTTCGTCTTCTAGTGAGTTGACTTAGCATTTTAATATTAGTTAGTGGAGTTTGTTAATTAATGATCTAGTGCTTCGTGTAAGATGCTTTCTTGATTAGCGTGCGGGCACGCTTTTCTATGTTTAGGGCACGCACTACGAGGTAGGACACGAACTATGAGATGAATGCATGTTTCCCAAGTAAATGCACGCAACCCTAAATGTACGCACGTAATTCAATGCAAGGCACACAAAACGAAACATGATTCTTAAACCTAGGTCAAGGCACGCAAATCTAGGTTAGGGCACAAGAAACGAGGTATCACACGTAAATTGAGGTTGGGCCTCACATCCTCCCCTCCTTAAAAGAATTTCGTCCCGAAATTCAATATTACCTTTGAAATAAAGCTGGATACTGTTGCTCCATCTGGTCTCGCCTTTCTCATGTTTCTTATTTAACTACATGGTGATACCACAACAATTTCAGCATTGAGATAGATTTGTTGCGCAACTCCTGATCTTGCTGGTCTAGGATCCGAATGGGCTTCTCTTCATAAGACAAGTTCTCCCGAAGCTGCAATGGCTCTGGCTCCAAGATATGCGATGGATCAGGGTGATATTTCTGTAGCATTGAAACATGAAAGACGTCGTGAATATTGGAGAGGTTTTGGGGTAGTTCCAGGCGTTACGCCAATTTGCCAACCTTCTCAATTATCTCAAATTGTCCTACAAACCTCGGGCTCAACTTTCCACCATTGCCGTGTTTAATCAGTCCTCTCCAAGGTGATATCTTCAAGAACACCTTGTCGCTAACCTCAAACTCTAGACTCCGTCTCCGTCGGTCTGCGTAACTTTTTTGCCTGCTTTGGGCGGTAAGCATCTGTTTCCGGATGAGGTGGATATTATCAACAGTTTTCATAAGTTCTGGTAGAAGGGTTGGGTCAAAAGTCTTCGTCTCACCTACTTCATTCCAGTAAATTGGGGATCGACACTTACGTCCATACAATGCTTCAAACGGGGCCATCCCGATAGCGGCCTGATAACTATTATTATAAGTGAACTCCGCTAGAGACAGATATTTATCCCAACCTTTTCCAAAGTCTAAAACATATGCCCTCAGCATATCCTCCAAAATCTGAATAGTTCTCTCAGATTGTCCATCAGTCTGAGGGTGAAAAGTCGTGCTGAAACTCAACTTCATTCCCAAAGCTTCTTGCAATCTCCTCCAAAATCGGAAAGTTAAACAAGGATCCTTATCTGATACAATACTTACAAGCATCACGTGCAACCTTACAATATCCGGCACATACATATCTCCCAGTTTCACAAGACTATCCTCCTTGTTCATCGGTAAGAAGTGCGCTGACTTGGTCAATCTATCCACTATAACCCAAACGGCGCCATGCCCCTTTTGTGACCTGGGCAGGTCCGAATTTCCAACGGTTAAAGTAAACCTGCCAGTCGTTGATGTTCTGCTTTGACTTTTTGGGAAGTCAAACACCGTGCCACAAACTCTGCAATCTCCCTCTTCATGTTATTCCACCAATAGTGTTGCTTCAAATCTCAGTACATCTTTGTTCCACCGGGGTGAATAGTGTATCTTGAATTATGGGCTTCTTCAAGAATCTTCTTTTTCAGTTCTGGCTTATTAGGAACACAAATTCGATTCCTAAACCTCTAAATACCATCATCATGAAACTTGAAATCTGTGTTGTTTTCTTTAATCTTTTGAAACTGTTGGTCCTTCTGTTGAGCCTCTCGTAATTCAGACAACAAGGTCGATTGAACTTGTGTAGTGGCAAATAGTAACCCTTTTTGAGTCAATTGTGGTTTCCACAAAAATGCTTCCTCTAACAATTCCTGCACCTTAACTTCCAGTTTTGCCATGCTCGCCTTCCGACTTAAGGCATCTGCAACTACATTTGCTTTACTGGGCACATAATTGATTGTGCAGTTATAGTCATCCAAAAGCTCCATCCACCGTCTTTGCCTCATGTTCAACTCTTTTTGTGAGAACAAGTATTTCAAGCTCTTGTGATCAGTAAACATCTCGAACTTGTTACCCCACAGATAGTGCCTCCATTTCTTGAGTGCAAACACAATAGCCGCTAACTCCAAATCATGCGTCGGGTAGTTCAATTCATACGGCTTCGGTTTCCTAGAAGCATACGCAATCACTCTACCATTTTGCATCAACACACAATCCAGTCCTTCCTTCGAAGCATCGCTATAGATTACAAAGCCTTGACTCCCTTCAGGCAACGCAAGAATAGGTGCGATAGTCAATCTTTTCTTCAATTCTTGGAAACTGTTCTCACACTTGTCATCCCACATGAACTTTGTTTTCTTTTGAGTGAGCTTTGTAAGCGGTCCTGCGATCTTTGAGAAATCCTTCACGAGCCTCCGATAATAACCGGCTAGACCAAGAAAACTCCGAACCTCCGTAACGCTTTCCGACTTCTTCCAAGACATCACCGCTTCTATCTTTGCTGGGTCCACTGCTATTCCCTCTTGGGATATGATGTGCCCCAGAAATGCAATCTGCTGCAACCAAAATTCGCATTTGCTAAACTTCACATACAATTGATGCTCTCGAAGTTTCTGTAGTACCAATCGCAAATGTTGTTCATGCTCAGCCTCGGATTTCGAGTATACCAAAATATCATCAATGAAGATCATCACAATTGGTCCAAGTAGGGTTGAAACACCCTGTGCATCAAGTCCATAAAAGCTGCAGGGGCGTTAGTTAGCCCAAATGGCATCACCACATATTCATAATGCCCATATCTCTTCCTGAAAGCCGTTTTAGGCACGTCTTCCTTTTTGATCCGCAACTGATAGTACCCTTGCCTCAAGTTGAGCTTTGAATACACTTTAGCTCCTTGAAGTTGATCAAATAACTCGTCGATCAATGGAAGTGGGTATTTATTCTTGACGGTCACTTGGTTCAATCCTCGGTAATCGATGCATAGCCTCAACATTCTGTCTTTCTTCTTTACAAATAGGACTGGCGCTCCCCACGAAGAAGAACTTGGTTGAACAAACCCCTTCTTCAACAATCCTTGCAATTGGTCCTTCAATTCTTGTAGCTCGGCTGGTGCCATACGATAGGGAGCTTTAGATATCGGCTGGGTGCCAGACAGTAATTCTATAATGAACTCGATCTCCCAATTTGGGGGTAAACCGGGCAATTCTTTTGGAAACACATCCGCATAATCTTTAATCACTGGCATCTCCTCCAACTTAGCTTTGTCCGACGGCTTGTTGATGAGGTAAGCTAAGTATCCACTACATCCTTTTCTCAAGGACTTCACTGCTTTCGTAGATGAAATGATGGAACTCCCGGTGAAATCTCTTCGACCCAATACCTCCAATATTGGTTGACCAGGTATCTGGAATGTTACAATCTTCGTCCGACAATCTAGTTGGGCATGATGCTTTGCCAACCAGTCCATCCCTAAGATGACTTCATAGTCTCGAAAGGGTAATACAATAAGATTGGCTGAGAATTCCCTATCTTTAATTTGGATTTTACATGCTTTACAAGCTGAGCTAGTAACAAGTTTAGAATCCATTGGAGTACCAACTTCTACTTCGTAAGGCAAACACGCAACTCATAGTTTCACACATTGCACATATAAGGGAGTAATAAATGAATGAGTAGCACCTGGATCAATTAGCACCCTAACAGGTTGATTCAGTATCAAGAATGTACCTTCAACAACAGCAGTCTCCTCTGGAAGCTCCTCGCACTTAATAGCATAAGCTCGGGCCTGAACTCTAGGAACTAGAGTCTTGCCTTTACCATCTGGTTTATTCTGATTTTGTCCTCCTTGCCATTTAGGGCAATCCTTGATCTGATGTTGATCACTGCCATACCGCACACATCATCCTGACTTCTTCCAGCACTGGGCCTCGGTATGCCCCTTCTTGTCATAGTAAGAACAGTTGATAGACTGAGTAGCAGGTGAACTACCTGTGGATCCACGAGTAGAAGAGGCTGATGGTGCTTTAGTCGGGCCACGGTTATTAACTGGTCTGCTCTGGCTCTGGAATTTTCTCTGTTGACCTGGAAGCTGATATGGTTTCTTGTTCGGCTAACTTGAACCGGCTCTATCAAGTTTCTTCTTCTCAACTTGGGAAGTAGCAGCAAGGAGAGCAGAATAGGTATCGAAGTCATGCGAAGCCAATTGGTCCTGAATTTCTGGCCTCAACCCATTCGTAAATTTCCACATCTTCGCCTTAGGGGTACTGACCATGTATTGAGCATAACGGGACAGTCGGTCAAAACGAGCCTCATACTGGGCCACCATCATGTTACCCTGGTTCAAGTGCATGAATTCCTCAATCCGCCTCTGCCTGGAAATTGCAGGTACATATTTCTCCTTGAATGCCTTAACGAAATTACCCCACAAGCGAGGGGTATGATTAGTTTCCCAAAGCGCTTCCACAGTGTGCCACCAATGCTCAGTATCCCCGTGCAACAGAAACATAGCAAACTCCACATTTTCTTCATTAGTATAGTCAAGTGGTCTGAAAATCCTTTCAATCTCAGACTGCCAAGCCTCTGCCTTTTCATCATCAGCTTCCCCGTGGAATTTGGACAGGCGAAAGTCAAGGAACTCCCGCATTCAGCTATTTCTCCCATGGTTACCATAATTCCTGTTGTTGTTGTTGTTGTTCTTTGCTTCACGTGCATCTTGACGTTCCATCACTCGCGACACGCGATCCATGGCATTCGCCATCATGTTAAACATAGCCATGCCGGGATTGGTTTGATAAGCATCTCCGGTCTCTTGGGGCTCACCGCTCCTATTAGTAGTGCGGGTACTAGGGCCAGCCATCTATGACACATATTACGATGCACAATTTATTGAAATACGACAAACAAGAATTGAATGCATAAGATATGCAACATATAATTTTATATAGATACACAATTTCTAGAAACAGTTAAGACATGTTAATCACATAAGCACATAGAACATAGAAGGCACACTTGATATTGTCACACAATAACACATAAAAACAAGTCATCTCAATTACCTTAGGGCTTCTACCCATGGTCTGAGAGTTAAACCCTACTTAATCAATCTAAGCTCTGATACCATTTCAATAAGGTGTCACGCCCCAACCCGACCTATAGGGGTTAGACCAGGGTGTGAGCTAAACATTCAAGTCATTTCACGTACTTAATCGTTCATGAAGGTTTAAAACTTAACGTTTAGCCTAAACTCCACAAATTCTCTGGAAAATCGGCAGCATAACGGCCGTAATTGGACTATTTAGTTTGACCTAATTCTCTAAACACCTCAAAATTTTCAATCTCAATTTCATTTCCGACTAAGATTACTATTTATCACTAATCAAAACGCCTACTAGTTATCTCGAAGTCTCGTTTGATTAACAACCTAGCATGATAACTCTAACTCATTTGTTTGTTAAACCTTGTTACAAAAGTACCTGTTGATCTTAGCTTACCAATGAGTACCTGCTTAAGATTGGTTAGATTCATTTTACTTAATCCTTTACCTGATACTTCATAAGCCTGTGATAGATACTAACCAGTAGCGATAGCAAAAAACGACCATAAGAGTGTATAACTAGTTATGATCAGTACAAGCCAAAATTAGACCCCAAATAACAACGGGGGTTATTTACAATACAACAGCAAGCAACATAAGAAATAGTCTTCAAGCAACATATCGTTCACAAAATGGCCATAGTCAAGTAAGGCACGTAGGGCAAGCAATCATTCCAAGGAATCATCAAAAGGCACGTTGTCCTCGGGTACCTGTTCGTGGTCTTCTTCACCTGAGATGATAAAAGAGGGTGAGTCCTTATGAACTCAGCGGGGGGGAATGAGAAATAAGTTTTGAAACTCTTTTTCCGGTTTAACTTATGAAAACTCTTTTTGCAAGCATGACATATATCACAAGTAAGTACATAATGTAATATAAAAGTAAAGAACATAATTACCCGTCTTTCCTCCATGAGGTTCTCTAGGAACTAAGCCAGAGTACTTATACACATAGTGAAAAGAATACGGTGAGCTTTTGCTCTCAGTTCATTTCCAATATCAGTTGATGCGGCCAATTTCAAATCATCCACTTATCACGCCAAATGGGTGTACTCCGGATGTACCCCGAAATCCTACGACCCAACTCTCAGAGGAAGTCTAGCCCCCAAGCGAGAGAGGGAATTGGACAATGGTAGTCACAGTTGCACCGGCAAGCCCGATGTTGCCTGGTGTGCGTGAAACGCTACCACGCCAAAATGAAAGGTTGTAACCTTGTATGCAATGCACATTGATGACATTTAATATATCACATTAGGAGGACAACAAAGTAGGTTGCCTCCGAGCAGTCATAAGATTGCACATAGACAAGTAAACACGCGAGGCATGTTATGACAGGTAATTTCACTTGTAAAGCACATGGAGTTATATGAATATTAAACGGGTAGCCATCTAACGCATGTAAATCAAGTCATACAACATGCAACGACGTTCACGTGGGACCGGGTGCAAAAAAGGTCTACTTTTCAATATGTAATCATCGGAATCATATTTAGGGCTATAAGGGCAACTACAGGCAGCCTACTAATCACATAATTAAACACGATATCCATAGGATCAACACTTAGCGAGTTTACATAGTCACTAGGGTTTCAATTCATGCTTACCCGTGCGATTAAGCCCCCAGTTATCTTGTAATTAAACTCAAGCCATGCATCGATTAATTAAAACACCCTCAATCATTCAAAATAGTCCACACAACATCCAAGTGCCACAATCCCAAGCATTTAATACAACAAGAGAAGTTACAATAATTTTCAAAGCATATCACTAGATGAAAACCTCACTGCAATGGTCTGTTTTCTCACAATCATTGAGACAAGCAAACAATCTCGAATTCTAGTGAGCAAAATTTCAAATTAAATCTTAAGGAGTGAACTAAATCCAGAAATAAACCTCGTATCATTTGGAGTTCGGATTCAACAGTTATAGCCAAAACCGTGAGACTACGCAAAACTGTCCAGATTTGCACCCATTTCAATACTTGTCATTTTTGAGGACTTTAGGGTCCGATTTAGCCTTAGTCTATTTGTGACAAAAATGTCCAGAACTGAAACCTCTAGCATCATACCAAATTTAATGAATTTTGGATATCATTTACTAAGTCAAAACTGGTTCGTTCTACAAGGACAGTGAATCTGCCAAAACCTGCTTCATTTTCCCAGATTTTCCAGATTTGGACACCTTTCGATGTTTTGCCATTTTTAGGACCTTAGAGTCAAAATTGGCTTTGGCCTATTTCTACAAAAAATTCTCAGAACCGGCAAAACTAGTCACCTATCAAATTTCACGCATTTGCAACATCATTTACCTGGTCAAAATCACTTTGCTCCAACAAGTCAGAAGACTGTCCTTTACGCGATTTCACCTATCTTCATATTCTAGCCAAATATCTTGCCATGCATGTTTACAAAAGCTCATGTACACACATATATCACAAGTACAGAGGTAAAAATAGACATTTAAAGGCATGCATATGATTTTTGAAAGCTTTTCAAGAGAGTTTTAGCCCTCACCTTAGCAAGACAACATTGAAGATGCTCAAAGCTCTTGATGATGCACAAGGTTGTCTTTTCTCCTTGCTTAGCCGAGAGACAACTTGAGATTATCTAATTCCTAGCTTAGTTACCAAGTCCTTAGTATGTGCATGTGGTTAGAACCAAAAGGAAATGAAGTAGAAGCCATCAACATACCTAAGGGCCGAATGAATGTACTATGAGCTTGCATGCATGTTTCTTGGCTTCTAGCTTGCTTGGTCGAGTTCCTTAGTAGCTTGAAGGTCTTGATGAATCTTAGGATGATGAGCTTAAGCTATGGAGTGTAGAATTGCAGCTAAGGCCGAGAGAGAGAGAGAGAGAAAATGAGAGAAAGAATGAGAGAAAGAGAGAATGTAAGAAAGAATGAAAAGCTTGAGGAATTTTTGATGCATGTGTCGGCCTAGGGCCTTGAAAATTCTGATTTTGTGTCTTCAAGAGCATAATTTGAATTGTCTAGCATGGGCAATTTGATTGTGTCGAGATTGGGGTGCATTGGGTAGAGTTTTGAGTCTTTTTTTTTTTGCTTTGTGTCATGAGCTTGTCATAGAATGTCTAGGTATAAATTTTGAAATTGCAAAGCATTGTCAAAGACTCCATATGGTCGGCCAAGGCTTGCAAAATTCTGAATTTTTTTTTCTTGTTTGAGCATTATTTAAATGTATGCTTGGAATATGCAAAAGAATAAAGAATAAAGAATAAACATGTCTAGCTTTTTGTGAGATTTCGTCTTCTAGTGAGTTGAATTAGCATTTTAATATTAGTTAGTGGAGTTTGTAGGATTAATTAATGATCTAGTGCTTCATGTAAGATGCTTTCTTGATTAGCGTGTGGGCACGCTTTCCTAGGTTTAGGGCACGCACTACGAGGTAGGGCACGAACTATGAGATGAATGCACATTTTCCAAGTAAATACACATAACCCTAAATGAATGCACGTAATTCAATTTAAGGCACACAAAACGAAACATGACTCTTAAACCTAGGTCAAGGCACGCAAATCTAGGTTAAGGCACACGAAATGAGGTATCGCACATAAATCGAGGTCGGGCCTCACATCCTCCCCTCCTTAAAAGAATGTCGTCCCGAAATTCAATATTACCTTTGAAATAAAGCTGGATACTGTTGCTCCATCTGGTCTCGCTTTTCCCATGTTGCTTCTTCAACTCCATGATGATCCTACAACACTTTCACCATCGGTATAGATTTGTTGCACAACTCCGAACTTGCTGGTCTAGGATCCGAATGGGCTTCTCTTCATAAGACAAGTTCTCCCGAAGCTGCAACGGCTCTGGCTCCAAGATATGCGATGGATCAGGGAGGTACTTTCGTAGCATTGAAACATGAAAGACGTCATGGATATTGGAGAGGTTTTGGGGTAGTGCCAGGCGATACGCCAATTTGAAAACCTTCTCAACTATCTCAAAGGGTCCTACAAACCTTGGACTCAACTTTCCACCCTTGCCATGTTTAACCAATCCCCTCCGGGGTGATATCTTCAAGAATACCTTGTTGCCGACCTCAAACTCTAGACTCCGTCTCCGTCGGTCTGCGTAACTTTTCTGCCTGCTTTGGGCGGTAAGCATCCGTTTCCGGATGAGGTGGACATTCTCAACAGTCTTCATAAGTTCTGGTAGAAGGGTCAGGTCAAAGGTCTTCGTCTCACCTACTTCATCCCAGTAAATTAGGGATCGACACTTATGTCCATACAATGCTTCAAACGGGGCCATCCCGATAGCGGCCTGATAACTATTATTATAAGCGAACTCCGCTAGAGACAGATATTTCTCCCAACCTTTTCCGAAGTCTAAAACACACGCCCTCAACATATCCTCCAGAATCTGAATAGTTCTCTCAGATTGTTTGTCACGCCCCAACCCGACCTATAGAGGCTAGACTAGGGTGTGAGCTAAACTTTCAAGTCATTTCGCGTATTTAACCGTTTATGAAGATTTCACACTTAATGTTTTGGCCTAAACTCCAAAATTTCCGGAAAACCGGCAGCATAACGGCTGTAATTGAGCTCTTTGGTTTGGCCTAATTCTCTAAACGCCTCAAATTTTTCCAATCTCAATTTCGTTTCCAACTAGGATTACAATTTAACATCAATTGAATTGCCTATTGGTTATTTCGACGTCTCGTTTGATTTATACCCTAGCATGATGCTATGCCTCATTTGTTTGTTTATCCTCGTTATAAAAGTACATGTTGATCTTAGCTTAATAGCAAGTACTTGTTTAAGGTTTGGATGGTTCATCTTACTTAGCCCTTACCTAATACTTCATAATCCTATTATAGCTACTAGCGATAATAAAAGCAAAACGACCGTAGCAGTATCTAGTGACTGTCTAGAAATATTAGTACAAACCAAAATTAGACCCCAAATTACAACGGGGGTCTTGTACATTACAACATTAAGCAACATGAAAGAAACAGTCTTCAAGTAGCACAGTTTTCACAAATGGCCAAAAATCAAGCAAAGCACATAGGACAGGCAATCACTCCAAGGAATCATCGTTAGGCACATCTTCCTCAGGTACCTGTTCTTGATCTTCTTCACCTGAGATGATAAAAGAGGGTGAGTCCTTATGAACTCAACGAGGGGGAAACGAGAAATAGGTTTTGAAACTCATTTTCCAGTTCAATCTTATGAAAATCCTTTTGCAAGCATGAATATAACACAATTAAGTACATAATAATAATACAAAAGTAAAGGAACACAATTAGCCATCTTTCCTCCACGAGGATCTCTAGGAACCAAGCGAGAATACTTATACACATAGTAAAGAGGATACGGTGAGCTTTTGCTCTCAGTTAATTTCCAGAATCAGTTGTTGCGGCCGACTTCAAATCATCCCCTTAACACGCCAGGTGGGTGTACTCCGGATGTACCCCGAAATCCTACGACCCAACTCTCCGAGGAAGTCTAGCCCCCAAGCGAGGGAGGGAATGGGACCATGGTAGTCACGGGTGCACCGACAAGCCCAATGTCGCCCGGTGTGCGTGATCGCTACCATGCCCGAATGAAAGGTTGCAACCTTATATGCAATGCACATTTATGACATTTAATATATCACATTAGGAGGACAACAAAGTAGGTTGCCTCCGAACAGTCATAAGATTGCACATTGACAAGTAAACAAGCGAGGCACGGATAGACAAGTAATTTCACTTGAAAAGCTCATGGAGTTATATGAACATTAAACGGACAGCCATGTAACGCACATAAATCAAGTCATATAACTCAATTCAAAGTCCACGTAATCAAATAATAAGATTATATAACATGCAACAACATCTACGTGGGCTCGGATGCAAGAAAAGCCTATTTGTCAACATGCAATGATCAAAATCACATTTAGGACTATAAGGGCATCTACGGGCAGCCTACTAAGCATATAATTCCACACAATATTCAAATGATCAACACTTAGCAAGACTACCTAGTCATTAGGGTTTCCATTTCGTGCTTACCCGTGTGATTAAACCCTAAGTCAACTCAAAATCAATCTCAAGCCGTGCATCAATTAATTCAAACATCCCCAAGTACTAAAAAAAGTCCACACAACATCCCAATGTCACAATCCCAAGCAATTAATACCACACAAGAAGTTACAACAATTTTTCTAAGCATAGAACCAAGTGAACCCTCACTGCAATAGGCTGTTTTCCCACAATCATTAAGATAAAAAAACAATCTCCAATTCCCGTGAAAAAGATTTCAAATTAAATCTTAAGAAGTGAACTAAAATCAGAAATAAACCTTGCATCATTTGGAGTTCGGGATCATTAGTTATAGCCGAAACAGTGAGATAGCACAAAACTGTCCAGATTTGTACACATTTCCATAATTTACGTTTTTGAGGTCTTTAGGGTCAGTTTTAGCCTTAGTCCATTTCTGACAAAAATGTCCAGAACTGAAAACTATAGTGTCACACCAAATTTTATGCATTTTGGACATCATTTACTAAGTAAAATCGGGTTCGTTCTACAAGGTCAGTGCATCTGCCAAAACCTGCTTCATTTTTCCAGATTTCCAAATTTGGACACATTTCAAAGATTTGCCATTTTGAGGACTTTAGAGTCAAAATTAGCTTTGGCCTATTTCTTCAAACAATGTTCAAAACTGGCCAAAATAGGCACCTACCAATTTTCATGCATTTTTAATATCATGTGTCTAGCCAAACTCACCTCGAAACAACAGGCCAGAGAGCTGTCACATAATCCGACTTCACCTATCATCACTTTCAAGCCAAAATCTTGCCATGCATGGTTGTAAAAGCTTATGAACGAACATATAACTCAAGAACAGAAGCAAATACATACATTTATGAGCATGCATGTGGATTTTTGAAGGATTTTCAAAAGGTTTTAGCCCTCACCTTAGCAAATCAACAAGAAGATGAACAAAAACTTGTTGAAGCACAATTTTCTTCTTCTTCTTTGCCTAGCCGAGATTCCAACTTGGTTTTCTCTATTTTTCCTAGCTTAGTGACCAAGCTCTTAGTACATGCATGTGGTTAGAACAAGAAGAAAAGAAATGGAAGCTTAGTAACTCACCTAGGGCCGAAATGAAGACTCAAGAGCTTGCATGTGAGTTTTCTTGCAACCTAGCTAGCTTGGTTGAGTTCCTTTGCTTGTGGCTTGTCTTGATTAACCATATGATGATGAAGATGAGCTAAGAGGTGTATGAACTCAGCCAAAACCGAGATTGAGAGAGAAGAATGAGAGGGAGAGAGAGAAATGTGAGGAGAGTGAGAGAAATGAGAGAAAATAGAAGCTTTTGCAATTGTTGATGCAAATGTTGGCCTTGGGAATGCAAAAATCAGATTTTGTGTCATCTTTTGAGCATCTTTTGAATTGTTTTAGCATGTGTGTAAGAGAATGTTGGGTATTTAGTGATTTTGGGTAGAATACAATATAGGAGATGTTTATAGGTTTGTGAGATTTTGTCTTGTAGTGAGTTTAAAATATAATATTTAGGTGTTAGTGGATTTTGTAGAGATTTGAATTAGGATTATAATAATAGTTAGTGGTGTTTGTAGGATTATTTTATAGTCTAGTGCTTTGTGTAGGATTCTTTCTTGATTAACGTGGTGGCACGGATTCCTAGGTCTAGGGCACGAATTACGAGGTAGACACGAACTACGAGGTAAGACATGAACTTCAAGACTAATGCACGTACTTCAAGATAAATGCACGGATTCCAATGCAAATGCACGCAACCCTAGGTAAATGTACGTAAACCAATACAAGGCACGTAATTCAATGCAATGCACGTAAATCGAGGTACGACTCTTAAACCTAGGTTAGGACACGCAATTCAAGGTCAGGGCACACAAAACGAGACAATGCACGCAATTCGAAGTCGGGGCACGTAAGTCAAGGATTAGGGCACATAATTCTAGGTCAAGGCACGAATGACGAGGCATGCACGAAAACCAGGACAGGGCACGTAATCCTAGGTCAGTCATATCATCCTTAGTCTATGGCACGCAAATCAAGGTAACATATGTTATTCGGGGTCAGGCCTCACATCCTCCTCTCCTTAAAAGAATTTCGTCCTGAAATTCATTCTTGCCTATTGAGGTCATTTAGACGGATTCCGACCATTGTTATTTTCCAACTCCGGGTCGCCCTTTGCTCTGTGATCTCTCTTACCACAACGAATTCACTTCTTAGCTTTCTCCAATCATTTAGTTCGGTGTGACCCCTACATTTACAGTTCGTTCCTTTGAACAACTCTATTTTCTCCAATTGATCTTAAGGTTGAGTTCATTAAGTAAGGTTAGAATCTCCAAACATAGTCATCAAAGCTGCATCGGTATTCTAACAATATAACTATAACTCAAAAATCATGACTCATGTTGTATCAATCTTGCATTCATACCTCAAAAGGAATATCACAATAATTCCATGATCCTAGGGTGACATACGCTAATTTCAAGATGATAGGTCTATATCCCATTTACATATCCTATCTACTAGCTTCAAAATTGTTAGCACGTAGGACATACACATGTTATGGATTATTCCCACGATACGACCCTATTTTCAGGTTGAACTCACCAAACAAACTAATTCATCTCAAGTCGTCATCTATCGGTAGTATCATAGTTCTTATCTTGAAGGTACATTGGATTAGTAAATCTTCTAATGACTAGTCTTCCGGTTATAAGCTCCTATTCACTAACATCCTTTCCCAGCTTCATTAACCTTCACGCTCGTAATCAAGGAGAAAGACCGTTGAGATTCATTAAACGCGAATTCTAAGGTTTATTAAGTATCACCAACAAATGCCATTGAAATTGCATGGGTAAACTGATCATATCGCACTAGTTCAATTCTTACAAGTAACTTCATCAACTCGTAATCCACAATTTATTTCCTTATTCAAATCCCTATCTTCAAGTCACGAGGCTTCAGAATTTCTTTAATCTTAACCAAGACTCCTAAGGCGAATAGTTTCAATCTCAAATAAATTTCACTCACCTCAATCCAAGGTTACGTCATACTTAAGAAGATAATGGTCCTACTCACTTAGCGACCTAGTCATTCCTTCGAACACTTAATGCCCGCCAATATATCTTCGACATTAATGTTACTAAGCTGGGTTCATCGCCATGTAAGTGATATCAATGCTCCACTAGGTTATCGGCCAAACAACAACGATCCTAGGATTATAAATGGGTACCGAAATGACCAAGCTCATAAAATACTTACACGAGATAACTTCAAGGTTGTATCAATATAAGAATTATGACCACAAGGCACCCTTTAACATAACCTAATAGAACTTCAAAAGTAATCAACCACTTATTTAACTATCACTACAAGATTCACCCCTCTCATTCAACAACCACAATTCGAAGTCTACCAATCGCTAGTTTTTAGATGTGAAACGGTACACATAGATACGGTGGTCTAACAATAGTCTCTTGGGTCATTATGACTCTAATTCATCTCTATCTTAACTCTATGAAATCTTACTCTTCTCATTTACATATTCAACTAGCTAAGAGCATCAAGACTCATCGACTTTAGGTCCTAGGGTTCACCATGAATCATCATGCATACTCACTATTAGCTATTTAGGATTTCTAATCATACCCTAACGACTCCACTTTGTAACCGAATGCTTTAATCTCATTTCTATGGTTTATATATTAGGTCCATCGGTAATACTTAGGGATATATGCTCCCTAATATCCTTTAGGGTATCCAAATAACGAGTGTATAGAATGACTTACTTTGCATAATCACAACTAAATCCGAGGGGCAACAATTTGATACCATGATTCTTAATATCACCAATATCCAACTTAGGACCTTAGCAACATTAGTCATCTAATACATAATTCAATACCTTACACTCTCATTCGACCTAACATTTAGGTGTAGTCTTCCGAACACGAGTTCTAGTTACGCGAATTCCTCGATTCCAACATCCCCATATCTTGTTATACTAAAGATTCATCAACCTTGTTAAACTTAGTCTCCAGAGTTGCCTACATGTCTTGAGGTTATCCATTGTTAAGTTACTTAAACACACTATTCACGCCTTAATAATCTAACCCCTATCGTCAATTTCCACGAGTTCATCTCTTAATTTCTAGGTCACAATCTTACCATTGAGTGAACTTGAAACTCGTTAATATACACCTTATTAGGTTCAACGATGCTTAATTCCAATCAAGTAAGGATTCAATCATATAAATAGTCTATTATACCATTTCAAGATATAAGAATTTGATTCAAAAGCAACTCCTAAGTCAAACTTCCATTATAAGCATATGAACATATATATACTACTCCACATGTCCACTAGTATATTCTTATATCTAAGGAAAGTTGTATGTCCTTAACATTTATTCTTGAACCACAATGAGAAGAACGGTTTAACGGAATCAAAACTTCATAGACATAAAATTGATAACTTAATCATAGGTATGAGTGTTCCAAAGATAAGGGGATAACTTTTATACATGTGCTACGCATTTTATATATGCATATCCAATAATACATACGATCCATCGAGTACCTGTGAAGATGCGAGAAATCTCTAACCGAGCCTTTTCATTCGTCCTGCACAAATTCACTTCCCTGAAAGTCCTAATCCTAACTATCTATGTGTATAAACAGTCATTCACGGTTATATAACATGCACATGTATCAAGGAAGGAGTATAAAAGCATGCATGCATCATTGAGAACGTGTCAATGTGCATGATACAGAGTACATATGGTCCACAAAGGCACATAATATTCGATACTTAAAGCAATTAAAGCACATTAGCACATATTAACACATACAAACAAGACATCATAATTACTTTAGGGCTTCTACCTACGGTCCGAGAGTTGAACCCGACTAATGCCTAGTTAGTAAACTAAGCTCTGATACCATTCTAATATAAGGTGTCACGCCCCAACCCGACCTATATAGACTAGACTAGGGTGTAAGCTAAACTTTCAATTCATTTCGCGTACTTACCCGTTTATAAAGATTTCACACTTAATGTTTCGGCCTAAACTCCAAAATTTCTGGAAAACCGGTAGCATAACGGCTATAATTGAGCTCTTTGGTTTGGCCTAATTATCTAAACGCCTCAAAATTTTCCAATCTCAATTTCGTTTCCAACTAGGATTACCATTTAACATCAATTGAATTGCCTATTGGTTATTTCGACGTCTCGTTTGATTTATACCCTAGCATGATGCTATGTCTTGTTTGTTTGTTTATCCTCGTTATAAAAGTACTTGTTGATCTTAGCTTAATAGCGAGTACCTGTTTAAGGTTTGGATGGTTCATCTTACTTGGCCCTTACCTAATACTTCATAATCCTATTATAGCTACTAGTGATAATAAAAGTAAAACGACCGTAGCAGTATCTAGTGACTGTATAAAAATATTAGTACAAACAAAATTAGACCCCAAATTACAACGAGGGTCTTTTACATTACAACATTAGCAACATGAAAGAAACAATCTTCAAGTAGCATAGTTTTCACAAATGGCCATAAATCAAGCAAAGCACATAGGACAGGCAATCACTCCAAGGAATCATCGTTAGGCACATCATCCTCAGGTACCTATTCTTGATCTTCTTCACCTGAGATGATAAAAGAGGGTGAGTCCTTATGAACTCAGCGAGGGCGAACGAGAAATAGGTTTTGAAACTCATTTCTCGGTTCAATCTTATGAAAACCCTTTTGCAAGCATAAATATAACACAATTAAGTACAAAATAATAATACAAAAGTAAATGAACACAATTACCCGTCTTTCCTCCCCGAGGTTCTCTAGGAACCAAGCGAGAGTACATACACACATAGTAAAAAGGATACGGTGAGCATTTGCTCTCAGTTCATTTCCAGAATCAGTTGTTGTGGCCGACTTCAAATCATCCCCTTAACACGCCAGGTGGGTGTACTCCGGATGTACCCCAAAAACCTACGACCCAACTCTCCGAGGAAGTCTAGCCCCCAAGCGAGAGAGGGAATGGGACCATGGTAGTCACGGGTGCACCGGCAAGCCCGATGTCGCCCGGTGTGCGTGATCGCTACCATGCCAGAATAAAAGGTTGCAACCTTATATGCAATGCACATTTATGACATTTAATATATCACATTAGGAGGACAACAAAGTAGGTTGCCTCCGAACAGTCATAAGATTGCACATTGACAAGTAAACAAGCGAGGCACGGATAGACAAGTAATTTCACTTGAAAAGCTCATGGAGCTATATGAACATTAAACGGACAGCCATGTAACGCACATAAATCAAGTCATATAACTCAATTCAAAGTCCACGTAATCAAATAATAAGATTATATAACATGCAACAACATCTACGTGGGCTCGGATGCAAGAAAAGCCTATTTGTCAACATGCAATGATCAAAATCACATTTAGGACTATAAGGGCATCTACGGGCAGCCTACTAAGCATATAATTCCACACAATATCCAAATGATCAACACTTAGCAAGACTACCTAGTCATTGGGGTTTCCATTTCGTGCTTACCCATGTGATTAAACCCTAAGTCAACTCAAAATCAATCTCAAGCCATGCATCAATTAATTCAAACATCCCCAAGTACTCAAAACAGTCCACACAACATCCCAATGTCACAATCCCAAGCAATTAATACCACACGAGAAGTTACAACAATTTTTCTAAGCATATAACCAAGTGAACCCTCACTGCAATAGGCTGTTTTCCCACAATAATTAAGATAATCAAACAATCTCCAATTCCAAAAAATCAGAAACAAACCTTGCATCATTTGGAGTTCGGGATCATTAGTTATAGCCGAAACAGTGAGATAGCACAAAACTGTCCAGATTTGCACACATTTCAATAATTGACGTTTGTGAGGTCTTTAGGGTCAGTTTTAGCCTTAGACCATTTCTGAAAAAAATGTCCAGAACTGAAAACTATAACAGCACACCAAATTTTATGCATTTTTGATATCATTTACTAAGTAAAATCTGGTTCGTTCTACAAGGTCAGTGCATCTGCCAAAACCTGCTTCATTTTTCCAGATTTCCAGATTTGGACACATTTCAAAGATTTGCCATTTTGAGGACCTTAGAATCAAAATTAGCTTTGGCCTATTTCTTCCAAAAATGTTCAAAACTGGCCAAACTAGTCACCTACCAATTTTCATGCATTTTCAATATCATTGGCCTAGCCAAACTCACCTTGAAACAACAGGTCAGAGAGCTGTCACATAATTCGACTTCACCTATCATCATTCAAGCCAAAATCTTGCCATGCATGGTTGAAGAAGCTTATGAACGAACATATAACTCAAGTACAGAAGCAAAGACACACATTTAAGAGCATGCATGTGGATTTTTTAAGGATTTTCAAAAGATTTTAACCCTCACCTTAGCAAATCAACAAGAAGATGCACAAAAACTTGTTGAAGCACAATTTTCTTCTTCTTCTTTGCCTAGCCAAGATTCCAACTTGATTTTCTCTATTTTTCCTAGCTTAGGGGCCTAGCTCTTAGTACATGCATGTGGTTAGAACAAGAAGAAAAGAAATGGAAGCTTAGTAACTCACCTAGGGCCGAAATGAAGACTCAAGAGCTTGCATGTGAGTTTTCTTGCAACCTAGCTAGCTTGGTTGAGTTCCTTTGCTTGTGGCTTGTCTTGATTAACCATATGATGATGAAGATGAGCAAAGAGGTGTATGAACTCAGCCAAAACCGAGATTGAGAGAGAAGAATGAGAGGGAGAGAGAGAAATGTGAGGAGAGTGAGAGAAAATAGAAGCTTTTGCAATTGTTGATGCAAATGTTGGCCTTGGGCATGCAAAAATCAGATTTTGTGTCATCTTTTGAGCATCTTTTGAATTGTTTTAGCATGTGTGTAAGAGAATGTTGGGTATTTAGGGATTTTAGGTAGAATATAATATAGGATATCTTTAGAGGTTTGTGAGATTTTGTCTTGTAGTGAGTTTAAAATATAATATTTAGGTGTTAGTGGATTTTGTAGAGATTTGAATTAGGATTATAATAATAGTTAGTGGTGTTGGTAGGATTATTTTATAGTTTAGTGCTTTGTGTAGGATTCTTTTTTGATTAACGTGGTGGCACGGATTCCTAGGTCTAGGGCACGGATTACGAGGTAGACACGAACTATGAGGTAAGACACGAACTTCAAGACTAATGCACGTACTTCAAGATAAATGCACGGATTTCAATGCAAATGCACACAACCCTAGGTAAATGTACGTAAACCAATACAAGGTACGTAATTCAATGCAATGCACGTAAATCAAGGTACGACTCTTAAACCTAGGTTAGGACACGCAATTCAAGGTCATGACACACAAAATGAGACAACGCACGCAATTCGAAGTCAGGGCACGTAAGTCAAGGATTAGGGCACATAATTTTAGGTCAAGGCACGAATGACGAGGCATGCACGAAAACCAAGACAGGGCACGTAATTCAAGGTCAATCATATCATTCTTGGTCTATGGCACGCAAATCAAGGTAACATACGTTATTCAGGGTCGGGCCTCACATTGTCCATCAGTCTGAGGGTGATAAGCCGTGCTGAAACTCAACTTCGTTCCCAAAGCTTCTTGCAATCTCTTCCAAAATCGGGAAGTAAAATGAGGATCCCTATCTGATACATTACTTACAGGCATCCCGTGCAACCTTACAATATCTGCCAAATACATATCTCCTAGTTTCTCAGGACTATCCTCCTTGTTTATCGGTAAGAAGTGTGCTGACTTGGTCAATCTATCCACTATGACCCAAACGACGTCATGACCCTTTTGTGACCTGGGCAGGTCCATGACAAAGTCCATTGTTATATGTTCCCATTTCCATTGAGGAATCCCCAACGGCTGAAGTAAACCTACTGGTCATTGATGTTTTGCTTTAAACTCTTTGGCAAGTCAAACACCGTGCTACAAACTCTGCAATCTCTCTCTTCATGTTATTCCACCAATAGTGTTGCTTCAAATCCTGGTACATCTTTGTTCCATCGGGGTGAATAGTATATCTTGAATTATGGGCTTCTTCAAGAATCTTCTTTTTCAGCTCTGGCTCATTAGGAACACAAATCCGATTCCTAAACCTCCAAACACCATCATCATGAAACTTGAAATCTGTGTTGCTTTCTTTAATCTTCTGAAACTGTTGAGCCTCTCGTAATTCAGACAACAAGGTCAATTGAACCTGTGTAGTGGCAAAAAGTAACCTTTTCCGAGTCAATTGTGGTTTCCACAAAAATGTTTCCTCTAACAATTCCTGCACCTTAACTTTCAGTTTTGCCATGCTCGCCTTCCGACTTAAGGCATCTGCAACTACATTCGCTTTACCAGGCACATAATTGATTGTGCAGTTATAATCATCCAAAAGCTCCATCCACCGTCTTTGCCTCATGTTCAACTCTTTTTGTGAGAACAAATATTTCAAGCTCTTGTGATCAATAAATACCTCAAACTTGTTACCCCACAGATAGAGCCTCCATTTCTTGAGTGCAAACACAATAGCCGCTAACTCCAAATCATGCGTCGGGTAGTTCAATTCATACGGCTTCGGTTTCCTAGAAGCATACGCAATCACTCTACCATTTTCCATCAACACACAACCCAGTCCTTCCTTCGAAGCATCGCTATAGATTACAAAGCCTTGACTCCCTTCAGGCAATGCAAGAAGTCAATATTTTCTTCTATTCTTCGCAGCTGTTCTCACACTTGTCATCCCATATAAATTTCGTTTTCTTTTGAGTGAGCTTTGTAAGCAGTCCTGCGATCTTTGAAAAATCCTTCACGAACCTCCGATAATAGCCGGCTAGACCAAGAAAACTCCGAACCTCCGTAACATTTTTCGACTTCTTCCAAGACATCACCGCTTCTATCTTTGCAGGATCCACTGCTATTCCCTCTTGGGATATGATATGCCCCAAAAATGCAATCTGCTGCAACCAAAACTCGCACTTGTTAAACTTTGCATACAATTGATACTCTCGAAGTTTCTGCAATACCAATCGCAGATGTTGTTCATGCTCAGCCTCGGATTTCGAGTATACCAAAATATCATCAATAAAGATCACCACAAATTGGTCCAAGTAGGGTTGAAACACCCTGTGCATCAAGTCCATAAAAGCTACAGGGGCGTTAGTTAGCCCAAATGGCATCACCACATATTCATAATGCCCATATCTCGTCCTGAAAGCCGTTTTAGACATGTCCTCCTTTTTGATTTGCAATTGGTAGTACCCTTGCCTCAAGTCGAGCTTCGAATACACTTTAGCTCCTTGAAGTTGATCAAATAACTCGTCGATTAGTGGAAGTGGGTATTTATTCTTGACGGTCACTTGGTTCAATCCTCGGTAATCGATGCATAGCCTCAACGTTCTGTCTTTCTTCTTTACAAATAGGACTGGCGCGCCCCACGGAGAAGAGCTTGGTTGAACAAACCCCTTCTTCAACAATCCTTACAATTGGTCCTTCAATTCTTGTAGCTCGGCTGGTGCCATACGATAAGAAGCTTTAGGTATCGGCTGGGTGTCAGGCAGTAATTCTATAATGATCTCGATCTCCTGATTTGGGGGTAAACCGGGCAATTCTTTTGGAAACACATCCGCATAATCTTTAATCACTGGCATCTCCTCCAACTTAGCTTTGTCCGACGGCTTGTTGATGAGGTAAGCTAAGTATCCACTACATCCTTTTCTCAAGGACTTCACTGCTTTCGTAGATGAAATGATGGAACTCCCGGTGAAGTCTCTTCGACCCAATACCTCCAATATTGGTTGACCAGGTATCTGGAATGTTACAATCTTCGTCCGGCAATCTAGTTGGGTATGATGCTTTGCCAACCAGTCCATCCCTAAGATGACTTCATAGTCTCGAAAGGGTAATACAATAAGATTAGCTGAGAATTCCCTATCTTTAATTTGGATTTTACATGCTTTACAAGCTGAGCTAGTAACAAGTTTAGAACCCATCGAAGTACCAACTTCTACTTCGTAAGGCAAACACATAACTCATAGTTTCACACGTTGCACACATAAGGGAGTAATAAATGAATTAGTAGTACCTGGATCAATTAGCAACCTAACAGGTTGATTCAGTATCAAGAATGTACCTTCAACAACAGCGGTCTTCTCTGGAAGCTCCTCGCACTCAATAGCATAAGCTCGAGCCTGAACTCTAGGAACTGGAGTCTTGCCTCTACCTGCTAGTTTAACCTGATTTTGTCCTCCTTGCCATTTAGGGCAATCCTTGATCTGATGTTGATCACTGCCACACCGCACACATCGTCCTGACTTCTTCCAGCACTGGGCCTCGGTGTGACCCTTCTTGTCACAATAAGAACAGTTGATAGACTGAGTAGCAGGTGAACTACCTGTGGATCCACGAGTAGAAGAGGGTGCTTTAGTCGGGCCACGGTTATTAACTGGTCTGTTATGGTTCTGGCCCTGACTACGACTTTGACTCTGGAATTTCCTCTGTTGACTTGGAGGCTGATATGGTTTCTTGTTCGGCTGGCTTGAACCGACTCTATCAAGTTTCCTCTTCTCAACTCAGGAAGCAGCAGCAAGGAGAGCGGAATAGGTAGCGAAGTCATGCGAAGCCAACTGGTCCTGAATTTCTGGCCTCAACCCATTCGTGAATTTCCACATCTTCGCGTCAGAGATACTGACCATGTATTAAGCATAGCAGGACAGTCAGTCAAAACAAGCCTCGTACTAGGCCACCGTCATGTTACCCTGGTTCAAGTGCATGAATTCCTCAATCCGCCTCTGCCTGGAAACTGCAAGTACGTATTTCTCCTTGAATGCCTTAACGAAATTACCCCACAAGCGAGGTGTATGATCAGTTTCCCAAAGCACCTCCACGGTGTGCCACCAATGCTCAGCATCCCCGTGCAACAGAAACACAGCGAACTCCACCTTTTCTTCATCAGTATAGTCAAGTGGTCTAAAAATCCTTTCAATCTCAGACAGCCAAGCCTCTGCCTTTTCATCATCAGCTTCCCCGTGGAATTTGGACGGGCGAAAGTCAAGGAACTCCCGCATTCTGCTATTTCTCCCATGGTTACCATCATTCCTATTGTTGTTGTTGTTGTTGTTTGCTTCACATGCATCTTGACGTTCCATCATTCGAGACACGCAATCCATGGCATTCGCTATCATGTTAAACATAGCCATGCCAGGATTAGTTTGATAAGCATCTCCGGTCTCTTGGGGCTCACCGCTCTGATTAGTAGTGCGGGTACTAGGGCCAGCCATTTATAGGCACAGATTACGACACACAATTTATTGAAATACGACAAACAAGAATTGAATGCATAAGATATGCAACATATAATTTTATATAGATACACAATTTCTAGAAACAGTTAAGACATGTTAATCACATAAGCACATAGAACATAGAAGGCACACTTGATATTGTCACACAATAACACATATAAACAAGTCATCTCAATTAGCTTAGGGCTTCTACCCATGGTCCGAGAGTTAAACCCAGCTTAAGCAATCTAAGCTCTGATACTATTTCAATAAGGTATCACGCCCCAACCCGACCTATAGAGGTTAGACTAGGGTATAAGCTAAACATTCAAGTCATTTCACGTACTTAATCGTTCATGAAGGTTTAAAACTTAACGTTTAACCTAAACTCCACAAATTCTCTGGAAAATCAGCAACATAACGGCCGTAATTGGGCTCTTTAGTTTGACCTAATTCTCTAAACACCTCAAAATTTCCAATCTCAATTTCATTTCTGACTAAGATTACTATTTATCACCAATCGAAACGCCTACTAGTTATCTCGAAGTCTCGTTTGATTAACAACCTAGCATGATAACTCTGACTCGTTTGTTTGTTAATCCTTGTTACAAAAGTACCTGTTGATCTTAGCTTACCAATGAGTACCTGCTTAAGATTGGTTAGATTCATTTTACTTAATCCTTTACCTGATACTTCATAAGCCTGTGATAGATACTAACCAGTAGCGATAGCAAAAAACGACCATAAGAGTGTATAACTAGTTATGATCAGTACAAGCCAAAATTAGACCCCAAATAACAACGGGGGTTATTTACAATACAACAGCAAGCAACATAAGAAATAGTCTTCAAGCAACATATCGTTCACAAAATGGCCATAGTCAAGTAAGGCACGTAGGGCAAGCAATCATTCCAAGGAATCATCAAAAGGCACGTTGTCCTCGGGTACCTGTTCATGGTCTTCTTCACCTGAGATGATAAAAGAGGGTGAGTCCTTATGAACTCAGCGAGGGGGAATGAGAAATAAGTTTTGAAACTCTTTTTCCAGTTTAACTTATGAAAACTCTTTTTGCAAGCATGACATATATCACAAGTAAGTACATAATGTAATATAAAAGTAAAACAACACAATTACCCGTCTTTCCTCCCCGAGGTCCTCTAGGAACCAAGCGAGAGTACTTATACACATAGTGAAAAGGATACGGTGAGCTTTTGCTCTCAGTTGATTTCCAGTATCAGTTGTGGCGGCCGACTTCAAATCATCCCCTTATCACGCCAAATGGGTGTACTCTGGATGTACCCCAAAATCCTACGACCCTACTCTCCGAGGAAGTCTAGCTCCCAAGCGAGAGAGGGAATTGGACAATGGTAGTCACGGTTGCACCGGCAAGCCCGATGCTGCCCGGTGTGCGTGAAACACTACCACGCCGATTGAAAGGTTGCAACCTTGTATGCAATGCACATTGATGACATTTAATATATCACATTAGGAGGACAACAAAGTAGGTTGCCTCCGAGCAGTCATAAGATTGAACATTGACAAGTAAACACGTGAGGCATGTTATGACAGGTAATTTCACTTGTAAAGCACATGGAGTTATATGAATATTAAACAGGCAACCATGTAACGCACGTAAATCAAGTCATACAACATGCAACGACGTTCACGTGGGACCGGGTGCAAGAAAGGTCTACTTTTCAATATGTAATCATCGGAATCATATTTAGGGCTATAAGGGCAACTACGGGCAGCCTACTAATCACATAATTAAACACGATATCCATAGGATCAACACTTAGCGAGTTTACCTAGTCACTAGGGTTTCGATTCATGCTTACCCGTGCGATTAAGCCCCAAGTTATCTCGTAATTAAACTCAAGCCATGCATCGATTAATTAAAATACCCTCAAGCATTCAAAACAGTCCATACAACATCCAAGTTCCACAATCCCAAGCATTTAATACAACAAGAGAAGTTACAATAATTTTCAAAGCATATCACTAGATGAAAACCTCACTGCAATGGTCTGTTTTCTCACAAATATTGGAACAAGAAAACAATCTCCAAATCCAGTGAACAAAATTTCAAATTAAAGCTTAAGGAGGGAACTAAATCCAGAAACAAACCTCGCATCATTTGGAGTTCAGATTCAACAGTTATAGCCAAAACCGTGAGACTACGCAAAACTGTCCAGATTTGCACCAATTTCAATACTTGTCATTTTTTAGGACCCCCTGGGAAGTCCTCGTGTTGCACCCCTCTTTTCAATTTTTTTTGCCCCGATTAGGGTTGCCAAGATATTTTATCCACCACATTTCTATTACCGAATCCCACGGCACCTTGGGCAAGACAACTTCGCTTCACGTAGAGGTTGGGCCCGCAAACCGAGGGCGTGGGGCTTGTGACTAGGTCTCCGTCGCTCTGATGCCCATAACTTTTGATCCGTAAGGTGTTACGTGGCGTACAGCATACCGTTGGAAATCTCTTGGAGAGCTCTACGATGGGAGCAGCAAGCTTGCTCGGTTGCGCCTATTTTTGGAGCCCAAAATCGAACGTTTTCATCAGTTTCGGGCCACTTTTCTTCTTTTGCTATGTTTTTCGCTCCCAGATCGTACATCGTGAGCTGTTGAAAGGACGACAACTTAACTCACGCGACATTAGAGGGCCCTACAATGCGTCGATATCACGTCTAACGAGGAGGCTGCGTTGTTGAAGCGGATGTGTTGTCATTAAGCCCATTGGGCCTTTTGAATGAGCCCTCTCTCTAGGCTGGGACTGTGAACTGTCAACACAAAGGATTTGTGCCCTCAACATGACGGGTGCTATCATACCAGCACTAATGCAACGAATCCCATCAGAACTCCCAAGTTAAGCATGCTTGGGCGAGAGTAGTATTAGGATGGGTGACCTCCTAGGAAGTCCTCGTGTGGCACCCCCCTTTTCAATTTTTTTTCCCCCGTTAGAGTGTCCAAGATGGTTTATCCACTACATTTCTATTACCGAATCCCACGGCACTTTGGGCAAGACAACTTCGCTTCACGTAGAGGTTGGGCCCGTAAACCCAGGGCATAGGGCTTTTGACCACGTCTCCGTCGCTCCGGTGCCCATAACTTTTGATCCGTAAGGAGTTATGCGGCGCACAGCATACCGTTGGAAAGCTCTCCGAGAGCTCTACGACGGGAGCAGCAATCCGGCTCGGCTGCGCCACTTTTTGGAGCCTAAAATCGAACGTTTTCATCCATTTCGGGCCACTTTTCTTCTTTTGCTCTATTTTTCCATCCTGGATCGTACGTCGTGAGCTGTTAAAAGGACAACAACCTAACTCGCGGGGCATTAGAAGGCCCTAGAATGCATCGATATCACGTCTTGCGAGGATGCTGGGTTGTTGAAGCAAGTAGGTTGTCGTTAAGCCTATTGGGCCTTCTGAATGGGCCATCTCTCTGGGTTGGGACTGTGAATCATCAACACATAAAGGATTTGTGCCCTCAACATGACCGGTGCGATCATACCAGCATTAATGCACCAGATACCATCAGAACTCCTAAGTAAAGCGTGCTTGGGTGAGGGTAGTACTAGGATGGGTAACCCCCTGGGAAGTCCTCGTGTTGTATCCCCTTTTTCACTTGTTTTTGCCCCGGTTAGGGTTGCCAAGCTACTTTATCCACCACATTTCTATTACCGAATCCCACGGCACCTTGGGCAAGACAACTTCGCTTCACGTAGAGGCTGGGCCTGCAAACCGAGGGCATAGGGCTTGTGACCAGGTCTCCGTTGCTCCGGTGCCCATAACTTTTAATCCATAAGGAGTTATGCGGCGCACAGCATACCGTTGGAACGCTCTTCGAGAGCTCTACGACGAGGGCAGTAAGCCTGCTCAGTTGCGCTCATTTTTGGAGCCAAAAATTGAACATTTTCATCAGTTTCGGGCCATTTTTCTTCTTTTGCTCTTTTTTTGGGTCCCGGATTATACGTTGTGAGCTGTTAAAAGGACAACCTAACTCGCCGGACATTAGAGGGCCCTACAATGCGTCGATATCAAGTCTTTTGAGGATGCTGCATTATTGAAGCGGATGGGTTGTCGTTAAGCCCATTAGGCTTTTTCAATGGGCCATCTCTCTGGGCTAGGAGAGTGAGCTGTCAACACATAAAGGATTTGTGCCCTCAACATGACGGGTTCGATCATACAAGCACTAATGCATCGGATCCCATCAAAACTCCGAACTTAAGCGTGCTTGGGCAAAAGTAGTAATAAGATGGGTGATCCCCTAGGAAGTCCTCATGTTTACCCCCCTTTTCAATTTTTTTTGCCCGGTTAGAGTTGCCAAGATGCTTTATCCACTACATTTCTATTACCGAATCACACGGCACCTTGGGCAAGACAACTTCCCTTCACGTAGAGGTTGGGCCCTCAAGGCGAGGGCGTGAGGCATCTGTCCAGGTATCCGTCGCTCCGGTGCCCATAACTTTTGATCCGTAAGGAGTTACGTGATGCAAATCATACCGTTGGAAAGCTATCCGAGAGCTCTACAATGGGGGCAGCAAGCTTGCTCAGCTGCGCCTATTTTTGGAGCCCAAAATTGAATGTTTTCATCAGTTTTGGGCCACTTTTCTTCTTTTGCGCTGATTTCCCGTCACAGATCGTACATTGTGAGCTGTGAAAAGGACGACAACCTAACTCGCGGGACATTAGAGGGCCCTAGAACACGTCGATATAACGTCTTGTGAGGATGCTGCGTTGTTGAAAGGGATAGGTTGTCGTTAAGCCCATTGGGCATTTTGAATGGGCCATCTCTTTGGGCTGCGACTGCGAACCATCAATACATAAAGGATTTGTGCCCTCAACATGACGAGTCCGATCATACCTGTAACACCCCGATCCCTCTCAAAACCGGGAGTTCTATCAATCGATCTAATCACAACCCAAACCAAACCCGGGCATAAATTTTCAGCGAAAACGGACGGAGTCTCCCCTGTTTCTAGGTAAATTGCAGAACCTGTAATAGCATATAAATGGACCAACACCGTGTCCAACCATACAAAACTTCCTCAAGGCCATCCGAGCCTCGGTTCTCAACAAATTAAACTCAGCAAGTATACATACATTTCAAATTTAAAAGCTAACCTATCTCTTTTCATTTTTGACAAGTACATTCAAACTTGAAAATTAAACCATACTAAGCTACTACATAAAATAAACTATCATGCCATTCTAAATCTTTTCCTTTGGACATTACAAATATACATTGAAGTTAAGCTACATTAACTAAATGCATAATCTAATGAAACTTAAATTACATCCCTTTAACATTAAATACATATAATACATAAAAGCATACAACTTTACAACTTTGCCAACTCAAGTCACATAGGCACGCAGGACAACTCTTCAAGCACGGACTTTCACGAAATCACGAATTTTCCAGCTAACATGACATTTCCTGAAATGTGGTGGTGAGGAGTGAGTATACACAACACGTATACTCAGTGAGGGCGAGACAAATATCGAATTGGAGAGAAAGAAAGTCATGCAATGCAAATAAGACAGGTAAGCAATACAACTGATAAATAAGCAATCAAAACAAACAATCAATACAATAAACAATTATTGAAAGCATTAACACAACCATTCAAAGCTATCCCACACTCTGAAGACTATGGTTCACTCATACGAGCAATGTACCATTTCACGAGCGATACATCAATCTCGAGCTTGATGTTGACAATTATGACAATAAGCGCGCAACCACCTTATAACACCATTTTGGAATACCTTGGAAGTATCCATCAGTCTTCTACCCAAATCTCCCGAGGAGGCAACCCAAGCGAGAATGGGAATAGCAGCGGAGCTAGAGCAACCAACACTGGCAACCCGAGGCTACCCAGAGAGGCTCATCACTCACGCGCGAGACATTATGCAATGCAAGACTCGATACAAGGCGATAAACGAGCGATAAACAAGATATCAAGCATTCTCAACAATGGATAAACATTTCAATCAACAACCAACTCTAACAAGCGGAATAAGCATTAGCAAGCATAATAAGCATTAACAAGCATTAACAAACATTCTATAGGCATAACATCAAGAAAACACACAAAGTCACAAATCGGCCCCAACTATCAAAACACTACCATCTCCAAACGAGCAACGAGTTCCGGAAACCGACTTTGCCAATCTTCCTAGGTCACTATAAAGCACGTCTAGAGACTCCGAAACCCTACTTAACCCTAGAATCCACGCAAGCCCGGTTTTTCCCCTTTGCTCGTTTGAACTACAACTATACCAACCAAACACCCAACCAACACCACGACCGCACCAAAAGTGCTTCCATGGGCTCCCGAAACAATGCCATCACGCAAAATGAGAAAACGCTAAAGTCGACCTAAACGACCCCGACTTTCACTAAGTCGTTTTTCTCCGTTTTTCTATTATACATTCCAATTAAACCACACATTTAGGCATTCTAGCATATCTAGCACATTTCTACATCAACGGAAAGCATAACGGAGCAACTTCATCGTTTCAAGGGTTTACTATTCACAAAACACTATTCATTAATCAATTTAAATTGCAATCTCAACATTTAACCGCAGAAAATGTTAAAAAGCTATAAATACATGTTCTACAATCAACAAGGAACATTCTTTAAGCAACAAAACGATTAAAACAACAATCTACGCATAAAATCCAAAAATCAAAGTTTAGATACAAATATTTCAAATGTGCAAATAACGATGAAACCCTCACCTTAGATGCTCCTAGACGCTAGGAAAACCTCGTAGAGTGCCTCGGAAACCACCCCGTGCAAGCTCACGCGAAGATTTGATGATTTGAAGTTGATTTTTCTTTTTTTTTTCTCTCCCTCGTTTTCGGCCCTGCCCTCTCTGATTTCAGCTCTGTTTTTTTTTTTTTTTTGCTTTTTTTAAGCTTAAAATGGTGACAATTTGGTCAAAGTTGGTCAAGGTTGGTTAAACAACTTAAAAACTAGTCAAAATGGGTTATTTTTGTGCATTTTTAAGCTAAATAACTAACACCAAAATTAATTCTAGCTAGCAACAATTAAATTATAAAATTTTAGTAATCTAAATACTAATTTCACTATTTGCTGAGGACTGGAAATCGTTTCCTAGCTAATGCTCTCAATATGCAATGCACGTTGCGACAACAAAAGAATAACAATTAAATCTCGAAGAATCTAAGAAATATATCATTTTGAAAAGCATTATAGTTTAAAATTTACTCTGGCTCGGAGCTACTTTTCTCATTTATTTGAAAACCGAGTGATTTTAACGCAAAACAACCAAAACCGATTATTAACGTAATCAAAACAATCAAGGTAATCAATATTCATTTAGAATGATTAATTTAACTATTTCCAGAATATTTTAAGAATTATAAAGTTAATATTAAGCTACAAATGAAAGTTAATATAAACATGTAGTCAAATACAATTAAACACTAACATTTAAGGTAACACTTAATTAATCACAAGAAAAGAATTTCAATTACTATAATTATTAGGAATAGGTAATAATCTTTCAATTAATCAATTTACAACTACTAAATGCTTCCAAGAGGAATATTAAAATAGTGCAAGTTGGTTGATTTAACTAATTAAACAATTAATCAAATGCAGTCAAGTGCTATTAAATGCATGCCGGGTTCGGGTTATCACATCCTTCCCCCCTTAAAACAATTGCGTCCTCGCAATTCTTCTTCCAATAGAACTCAACATCATCTGAAATCCAATTCTGACTAATCTTCATTAGCTACTAAACAAGTATTTCATCAAGATGTCCAATAGGAAATTTCAACTAGAAATGCCAAGTGGTAACGCCAAATAAAGGCTCAAAGGTAGATACCGTACAAGAATCCCGTTGACACGAATACCGAAGAGAAATAAAATTCCAACCAAAAGCGCCGAGATAATACCAATAAAGACTAGAGCAAAGATACTGTAGATGTCATTAATATCATACAATAACGACAAGAAGAATACCCCACACACGAATCTCCAATAGAAGTCTAACTTTTACTACCCGAGAATCCCCAAGCAAAAAGCCAAATAAAAGCTCAAACAAAGGTTCCATCTAAAGGTCCAAAGAAGCATCCCGCTGGTCATGAATTTCATAGAAGAATTCTCCGTTAAGAGCGCTGAAGAAAATACCAAGAACCCAATCAAATATACTTCCAAAGTTTCAAGGAAGCCTTCCAAATAATAACCCGATGGAACAACCAATTAGATTCCGAGTTTTGCTATCAAATGCTGAGAGGAATATCAAAGGAAATAGCATAGAGAAAATAATGTGCCCAATAAGACAATCAAGTTGAATAACAACCATAGCTTCCCGTATGGATGAAAACTAAAAGGATAAACACCGAACTGGTGAACAATATACCTAGACCAAACTCTGAGGCCTGTTCATTGTTTGCCAAGTGAGAACTTCATACAACTTTGCCAACAAAGAAAATACCAATAGAACGCCTAATAAGAATTTCAAAGAATACCATAAGTAGTATTATACAATAAGTCTGATAGGAACTCCAAATACCAAACCTACTGAGGAACACTGAAGAGGATATCCGAAACAATGCTCTAATAATAAAGTAGCCAAGTTTGCCCATTAAGTAAATACTAAATAACTGGCCACTAAGGATCCTAAAGAATGCCATTGAAGAATTTCCAATCAGGGATGCCAATATCACACCAATAAAGAGCGAGACACATATACCACAGATAATACTGTGCAGTAAGGCCGATTGAAATACCATTAACCAAGTCCAACGAGAAGTGCCAACAAAAGTCTCCAAAGAATACCCATTAAGAAAACCAAAGAATGCTCCAAACAATAACCAAATAAAACCCCAAGAGAAAGCTACTCTTTCACAACTGTTAAGCACAGAGGAGGACCATAGAGATTCGCCAATAACCGAGCTCCAAAAGCAAACACCAATTCCCAAATAAAAGCTAGTCAAATGCCATTCATTTCCTGCCAATCCATACACCTTGAAAAGCCAGCGGTGAAGCACTTTCTTTCAGGGGAGGAAGAGGACTTACTTACCATTTCCATAGGACATGTATGAATGCCAATATATCACAGTTATACACATGCCTTATATTATTATGCAAGCAAGTTTACAAAAGAGTTTGTTCAACAAAGTCACTTCAAGCACGGCAATCAAGTCAAGCACAACATAATCAATCCAAATTACGGCATAGCTAATTCAAGACATTCTATACACACATTACAAGTAATACTTCAAGCAAATAACAATTCACGAGGTCGATTCAATTCACGATGCCAATTCAATAAGTCAATTCGATAGACAACTAGACATTCCACCTTTCCTGAGAAACATTTAACACATAACACATAACTTTATCACATAAGTGCATATATTCAAGTCAAGACACACAATCTCACATACAAGCATACACTTTCAAGACACACTTAACAAGCACACATTCAAGGACACCACCCACCAGACCGAGGACCCTATCCCAGCGTATGAGCTAGACAAGCTCTAATACCACATGTAACACCCCGATCCCTCTCGAGACCGGGAGTTCTATCAATCGATCTAATCACAACCCAAACCAAACCCGAGCATAAATTTTCAGGGAAAATGGACGGAGTCTCCCCTGTTTCCAGGTAAATTGCAGAACTTGTAATAGCATATAAATGGACCAACACCGTGTCCAACCATACAAAACTTTCTCAAGGCCATCCGAGCCTCGGTTCTCAACAAATTAAACTCAACAAGTATACATACATTTCAAATTTAAAAGCTAACCTATCTCTTTTCATTTTTGACAAGTACATTCAAACTTGAAAATTAAACCATACTAAGCTACTACATAAAATAAACTATCATGCCATTCTAAATCTTTTCCTTTGGACATTACAAACATGCATTGAAGTTAAGCTACATTAACTAAATACATAATCTAGTGAAACTTAAATTGCATCCCCTTTAACATTAAATACATATAATACATAAAAGCATACAACTTTACAACTTTGACAACTCAAGTCACATAGGCACGCAGGACAACTCTTCAAGCACGGACTTTCACGGAATCACGAACTTTCCAGCTAACATGGCATTTCCTGAAATGTGGTGGTGAGGAGTGAGTATACACAACACGTATACTCAGTGAGGGCGAGACATATATCGAATTGGAGAGAAAGAAAGTCGTGCAATGCAAATAAGACAGTTAAGCAATATAACTGATAAATAAGCAATCAAAACAAATAATCAATACAATAAACAATTATTGAAAGCATTAACACAACCATTCAAAGCTATACCACACTTTGAAGGCTATGGTTCACTCATACGAGCAATGTACCATTACATGAGCGATACATCAATCTCGAGCTTGATGTTGACAACGATGACAATAAGTGCACAACAACCTTATAACACCAGTTTGGAATACCCCGGAAGTATCCATCAATCTACGACCCAAATCTCCCTGGGAAGCAACCCAAGCGAGAATGGGAATAGCAGCGGAACTAGAGCAACCAACACTGGCAACCCGAGGCTACCCAGAGAGGCTCATCACTCACGCGCGAGACACTATGCAATGCAAGACTCGATACAAGGCAATAAACGAGCGATAACCAAGATATCAAGCATTCTCAACAATGGATAAACACTTCAATCAACAACCAACTCTAACAAGCGGAATAAGCATTAGCAAGCATAACAAGCAATAATAAGCATTAACAAGCATTCTATAGGCATAATATCAAGAAAACACACAAAGTCACAAATCGGCCCCAACTATCAAAACACTACCATCTCCAAACGAGCCACGAGTTCCGGAAACCGACTTCGCTAATCTTCCTAGGTCACTATAAAGGTCGTCTAGAGACTCCAAAACCCTACTTAACCCTAGAATTCACGCAAAGCCCGATTTTTCCCCTTTTGCTCGTTTGAACTACAACTATACGAACCAAACACCCAACCAACACCACGACCGCACCAAAAGTGCTTCCATGGGCTCCCGAAACAATGCCATCACGCAAAACGAGAAAACGCTAAAGTCGACCTAAACGACCCCGACTTTCACTAAGCCATTTTTCTCCGTTTTTCTATTACACATTCCAATTAAACCACACATTTAGGCATTCCAGTATATCTAGCACATTTCTACATCAACAGACAGCATAACGGATCAACTTTATTGTTTCAAGGGTTTAGTATTCATAAAACAATATTCTTTAATCAATTTAAATTGCAATCTCAACATTTAACCGCAAAAAATGTTAAAAAACTATAAATACATGTTCTACAATCAACAAGGAACATTCCTTAAGCAACAAATCGATTAAAACACCAATCTCCGCATAAAATCTAAAAATCAAAGTTTAGATACAAATATTTCAAATGTGCAAATAACGATGAAACCCTCACCTTACACGCTCCTAGACGCTAGGAAAACCTCGTACAGTGCCTCGGAAACCACCCCGTGCAAGCTCATGCGAAGATTTGATGATTTGAAGTTGAATTTTCTTTTTTTTTTCTCTCCCTCATTTTCGGCCCTGCCCTATCTGATTTCAGCTCTGTTTTTTTTTTTTTTGCTTTGTTTAAGCTTAAAATGGTGACAATTTGGTCAAAGTTGGTCAAGGTTGGTCAAACAACTTAAAAACTAGTCAAAATGGCTTATTTTTGTGCATTTTTAAGCTAAATAACTAACACCAAAATTAATTATAGCTAGCAACAATTAAATTATAAAATTTTAGTAATCTAAATACTAATTTCACTATTTGCTGAGGACTGGAAACCGTTTCCTAGCTAACGCTCTCGATATGCAATGCACGTTGCGACAACAAAAGAATAACAATTAAATCTCGAATAATCTAAGAAATATATCATTTTGAAAAGCATTATAGTTTAAAATTTACTCTGGCTCGGAGCTACTTTTCTCATTTATTTGAAAACCGAGTGATTTTAACGCAAAACAACCAAAACCGATTATTAATGTAATCAAAACAATCAAGGTAATCAATATTCATTTAGAATGATTAATTTAACTATTTCCAGAATATTTTAAGAATTATAAAGTTAATATTAAGCTACAAATGAAAATTAATATAAACATGTAATCAAATACAATTAAACACTAACATTTAAGGTAACACTTAATTAATCACAAGAAAAGAATTTCAATTACTATAATTATTAGGAATAGATAATAATCTTTAAATTATTCAATTTACAACTACTAAATGCTTCTAAGAGGAATATTAAAACAGTGCAAGTTGGCTGATTTAACTAATTAAACAATTAATCAAATGAAGTCAAGTGCTATTAAATGCATGCCGGGTTCGGGTTATCACAATACCAGTACTAATGCACCGGATCCTATCAGAACTCCGAAGTTAAGCGTGCTTGGGCGAGAGTAGTACTAGGATGGGTGACCCATGGGAAGTCCTCATGTTGCAACCCCCCTTTTCAATTTTTTATACCCCGGTTAGGGTTGCCAAGATACTTTATCCACCACATTTCTATTACCGAATCCCATGGCACCTTAGGCAAGACAACTTCACTTCACGTGCAGGCTAGGCCCGTAAACCGAGGGCGTAGGCCTTGTGACCAGGTCTCCATCGCTCAGGTTGTGAGGCCCGACCTCGATTTGCGTGCGATACCTCGTTTAGTGTGCCCATAACTTTTAATCCGTAAGGAGTTACGCTGCGAACAGCATACCGTTGGAAAGTTCTTTGAGAGCTCTACGACGGGGGTATGAACTTTGCTCAGCTGCGCTTGTTTTCGGAGCAAAAACTCAAACGTTTTCATTAGTTTCGGGCAACTTTTCTTCTTTTGCTCTATTTTTTCTTCCCAGATTATACGTCGTGAGCTGTTAAAAGGACGACAACCTAACTCGCGGGGTATTACAGGGCCCTCCAATGCGCCGATATCACGTCTTGCAAGGATGCTAAGTTGTTGAAGTGGATGGGTTGTCATTAAGCCCATTGGGCCTTTTGAATGGGCCATCTCTCTGGGCCGGGACTGTGAACCGTCAACACATAAAGGATTTGTGCCTACAACATGACGGGTGCGATCATTCCAGCACTAATGCACCGGATCCCATCAGAACTCCGAAGTTAAGCGTGTTTGGGCGAGAGTAGTACTAAGATGGGTGAGCCCCTGGGAAGTCCTCGTGTTGCACCCTCGCTTTTCAATTTTTTTTGCCCCAGTTAGGGTTGCCAAGATACTTTATCCACCACATTTCTATTACCAAATGCCACGGTACCTTGGGCAACACAACTTTACCTCACATATAGGGTGGGCCAGCAAACCGTGGGCGTGGGGCTTGTGACTAGGTCTCCGTCGCTCCGATGCCCATAACTTTTAATCTGTAAGGAGTTACGCGGCGCACAACATATTGTTGGAAAGCTCTCCGAGAGCTCTACGACAAGGGCAGCAAGTCTGCTCAGCTATGCCTATTTTCTGAGCCCAAAATTGAACGTTTTCATCAGTTCCGAGCAACTTTTCTTCTTTTGCTCTGTTTTTTCGTTCCAGATCGTACGTCATGAGCCGTTAAAAGGACGACAACCTAACTCACGGGATATTACAGGGCCCTACAATGCGTCGATATCAAGGCTTATGAGGATGCTGTGTTGTTGAAGCAGATGGGTTGTCGTTAAGCCCATTGGGCCTTTTGAATGGGCCATCTCTCTGGGCTGGGACTGTAAACTGTCAACACATAAAGAATTTGTGCTCTCAACATGACGGGTGCGATCATACCAGCACTAATGCACCGGATCCCATCAAAACTCCGAAGTTAAGCGTGCTTGGGTGAGAGTAGTACTAAGAAGGGTAACCCCAGGGGAAGTCCTTGTGTAGCACCCCCCTTTTCCATTTTTTTTGCCCCGGTTAGCGTTGCCAAGATACTTCATCCACCTTATTTCTATTACCGAATCCCACAGCACCTTGGGCAAGACAACTTCACTTCACGTAGAGGCTAGGCCCGCAAATCGAGGGCGTAGGGCTTGTGACCAGGTCTCCGTCGCTCCGGTGCCCATAACTTTTGATCTGTAAGGAGTTACGCTGTAACGACCCGACTCCCCACGTGGAGCCCACGCAGAGTCTCACCGAGCCGCCACTACCCCGGAATTGTCCGCTATTGGCTATCCCTGGCCCGCAGGCACAGGTCCCTCACGGTTTTGTCCTCTCGAGAATCTCTTCTCAAAAGGGCCCTAGTCCATTAACGATCCTAGGTATTATCCGCTTTGCAATCTCGAGCAAGCCCAAAGGTCCAATACTCGAGCACTCACGGCTTTGTCCCTCTTACCGAGCAAGACCTTTCGGTATACCCAATACTCGGTTAAGGGGCACTGGGCTGATATAAGAGACTAACTCTTATATCCAGCTCTCTCACTTCCAAATCTTCCGATGTGGGATTATGTTACCACATACGCAGCGCACAGCATGCCATTGAAAAGCTTTCCGTGAGCTCTACGACAGGGGCAGCAATCCTACTCAGCTGCGCCTGTTTTCGGAGCACAAAATAGAATGTTTTCATCAATTTTGGGCTACTTTTCATTTTTTGCTCTATTTTTTCACCCCGAATCGTACGTCATGAGCTGTTAAAAGGACAACAACCTAACTCGCGGGATATTACAGGACGAGGGGCTTGTGACCATGCTTCCGTCGCTCCGGCGCCCATACCTTTTAATCCGTAAGGAGTTACGCGGCGCACAGCATACCGTTGGAAAGCACTCTGAGAACTCTACGACAGGGGCAACAAACCTGCTCGGCTGCGCCTGTTTTTAGAGCACAAAATAAATTGTTTTTATCAGTTTTGGGCTACTTTTCTTTTTTTGATCTGTTTTTTCAACCCAGATCATACGTTCGTGAGCTGTTAAAAGGACGACAACCTAACTCGCGGGATATTACAGGCCGATGGGCTTGTGACCAGGTTTCTATCGCTCTGGTGCTCATAACTTTTAATCCGTAAGGAGTTACGCGGCGCACAACATACCGTTGGAAAGCTCTCCGAGAGCTCTACGACGGTGGCAACAAACCTGCTCGGATGTGCCTATTTTCGGAGCCCAAAATTGAACGTTTTCATTAGTTTTAGACCACTTCTGTTCTTTTGCTCTGTTTTTCAGTCTCGGATCGTAAGTCGTGAGCTGTTAAAAGGCCGACAACCTAACTCGCGTGATAATACAGGGCCCTACAACGCTTCGATATCACATCTTACGAGGATGCTATGTTGTTGAAGTGGATGGGTTGTCGTTAAGCCCATTGGGCCTTTTGAATGGGCATCTCTCTAGGCTGGGACTGTGAACCGTCAACATATAAAGGATTTGTGCCCACAACATGACGGGTACGATCATACCAGCATTAATGCACCGGATCCCACTAGAAGTCCGAAGTCAAGCGTGCTTGGGTGAGAGTAGTACTAGGATGGTTGACCCCTTGGGAAGTCCTCGTGTTGCACCCCCTTTTTTCAATTTTTTTTCCTTTGTTATGGTTGCCAAGATACTTTGTCCACCACATTTCTATTACCGAATCCGACAGCACTTTGGACAAGACAACTTCGCTTCACGTAAAGGCTGGGCCCGCAAACCGAGGACGTGGGACTTGTGACCAGGTCTCTGTCGCTCTGGCGCCCATAACTTTTGATCTGTAAGGAGTTACGCGGTGCATAACATACCATTGGAAAGCTCTCTGAGATTTCTACGGCAGGGGCAGCAAGCTTGCTTGGCTGAGCCTATTTTTGGAGCCCAAAATCGAATGTTTTCATTAGTTTCGGGCAACTTTTCTCCTTTTGCTCAGTTTTTTCGTCCTGAATCGTACGTCGTGAGCTGTTAAAAGGACGACAACCTAACTAACGGGATATTACAGGACCCTACAATAATTTGATATCACGTCTTGCAATGATGCTGCGTTGTTAAAGCAGATGGGTTGTCGTTAAGCCCATTAGGCCTTTTGAATGGGCCATCTCTTTGGGCTAAGACTGTGAACCGTCAACACATAAAGGATTTGTGCCCACAACATGACGAGTGTGATCATTCCAGCACTAATGCACCGAATCCCATCAGAACTCCGAAGTTAAGCGTGCTTGGGGGAGAGTAGTACTAGGTTGGGTGACCCCCTGGGAAGTCCTCATGCTGCACCCTCCTTTTCAATTTTTTTTGCCCCGGTTAGGTTTGCCAAGATGCTTTATACTCTACATTTCTATTACCGAATCCCACGGCACCTTGGGCAAGCCAACTTCACTTCACTTAGAGGCTGGGCTCGTAAACCAAGGGCGTGGGGCTTGCGACTAGGTCTCCGTCTCTCCGATGCCCATAACTTTTGATACGTAATGAGTTATACAACGCACAACATACCGTTGGAAAGCTCTTCGAGAGCTCTACGATCGGGGCAGCTATCCTGCTCGGTTATGACTGTTTTGGGAGACCAAAATTGAATGTTTTCATCCGTTTTGGGCCACTTTTCTTCTTTTGCTCTATTTTTTCATCCCAGATCGTACGTCGTGAGCTGTTAAAAGGACGACAACCTAACTCGCGGGATATTACAGGCCTTACAATGCGTCGATATCAAGTCTTATGAGGATGCTGCATTGTTGAAGTAGATGGGTTGTCGTTAAGCCCATTGGGCCTTTTGAATGGGCCATCTCTCTGGGCTGGGACTGTGAACCGTCAACACATAAAGGATTTGTGCCCACAACATGACGGGTGCGATCATACTAGCACTAATGTATCGGATCCCATTAGAACTCCGAAGTTAAGCGTGCTTGGGCGAGAGTAGTACTAGGATGGGTCACCCCCTGGGAAGTCCTTGTGTTGCACCCCCCTTTTCAATTTTTTTGTCTCAGGTTAGGGTTGCCAAGATACTTTATCCACCACATTTCTATTAACGAATCCCACGGCACCTTGGGCAAGGAAACTTCACTTCACGTAGAGGCTGGGCTAGCAAACCGAGGGCGTAGGGCTTGTGACAAGATCTCCATCGCTCCGGTGCCCATAACTTTTGATCTGTAAGGAGTTACGCGGCGCACAGCATACCGTTGAAATGCTTTCCGAGAGCTCTACGACGGGGGCAGCAAGCCTGCTCGGCTCCGCCTATTTTCGGAGCCCAAAATCGAACGTTTTCATCAGTTTCAGCCCACTTTTCTTCTTTTGCTCTGTTTTTCCGTCCCGGATCGTACATCGTGAGCTGTTAAAAGGACGACAACCTAACTCTCGGGATATTACAGGGCCGTACAACGCGTCGATATCAAGTCTTGCGAGGATGCTGCGTTGTAAAAGGGATGGGTTGTCGTTAAGCCCATTGGGCCTCTTGAATGGGCCCTCTCTGGGCTGGGATTGAGAATCGTCAACACATAAAGGATTTGTGCCCACAACATGGCGGGTGCGATCATACAAGCACTAATGCACCGGATCCAATCAGAACTCCGAAGTTAAGCGTGCTTGGGCGAGAGTAGTACTAAGATGGGTGACCCCTGGGAAGTCCTCGTGTTCCACCCCCCCTTTTCAATTTTTTTTGCCCCGGTTAGGGTTGCCAAGATACTTTATCCACCACATTTCTATCACCAAATCCCACGGCACCTTTGGCAAGACAATTTCGCTTGATGTAAAGGCTGGGCCGGTAAACCAAGGGCGTGGGGCTTGTGACCAGGTCTCCGTCGCTTCAGTGCCTATAACTTTCAATCCGTAAGGACTTACGTGGCTCACAGTATACCGTTGGAAAGCTCTCCAAGAGCTCTACGATAGAGGCAGCCAGCCTGCTCAGCTGCGCCTATTTTCAGAGACCAAAATCGAATGTTTTCATCAATTTCAAGCCACTTTTATTCTTTTGCTCTGTTTTTTCGACATGGATCGTACGTCGTGAGCTATTAAAAGGACGACAGCCTAACTCACGGGATATTACAGGGCCTTATAACGCGTCGATATCACGTCTTGCGAGGTTACTACTTTGTTAAAGTGGATGGGTTGTCATTAAGCCCATTGGGCCTTTTGAATGGGCTTTCTCTCCGGACTGGGACTGTGAACCGTCAACACATAAAGGATTTGTGCCCACAACATGACGGGTGCGATCATATCATCACTAATTCACCAGATCCCATCAGAACTACGAAGTTAAGCGTGCTTGGGCGAGAATAGTACTAGGAATGGTGACCCCCTGGGAAGTCCTCGTGTTGCACCCCCCATTTTCTATTTCTTTTGCCCAGGTTTGGGTTGCCAAGATACTTTATCCACCACATTTCTATTACCAAATCCCACAGCACCTTGGACAAGACAACTTCGCTTCACGTTGAGGCTGGGCCCGCAAACCGAGGCCGTGGGGCTTGTTACCAGGTCTCCGTCGCTTCGGTGCCCATAACTTTTAATACGTAAGGAGTTACTCGGCGCACAGCATACCGTTGGAAAGCTCTCCGAGATATCTACGAGGAGGGCAACTAGCTTGCTCAGCTACGCCTGTTTTAAGAGCCCAAAATTGAATGTTTTCATCAGTTTCAGGCCACTTTTATTCTTTTGCTATGTTTTTCCATCCCGGATCGTACGTCGTGTGCTGTTAAAAGGACGACAACCTAACTCGCAGGATATTACAAGGTCCTACAACGCGTCGATATCAAGTCTCACGAGGATGTTGCATTGTTGAATCGGATGGGTTGTCGTTAAGCCCATTGGGCCTTTTGAATGGGCCATATCTCTGGGCTGGTACTGTGAACCGTCCACACATAAAGGATTTGTGCCCTCAATATGACGGATGCGATCATACCAGCACTAATGCATCAGATCCCATCAGAACTCCGAAGTTAAGCATGCTTAGGCGAGAGTAGTACTAAGATGGGTGACCCCCTACGAAGTCCTTATGTTGCACCCCCCATTTTCAATTTTTTTTGCCCTGGTTAGGGTTGCCAAGATACTTTATCCATCACATTTCTATTACCGAATCCCACTGCTCCTTGGGCAAGAGAACTTCACTTCACGTAAAGGCTGGGCCCGCAAACCGAGGGCGTGGGGCTTGTAACCAGGTCTCCGTCGCTCCAGTGCCCATAACTTTTTATCCGTAAAGAGTTACGTATTGTACAGCATACTGTTGGAAAGCTCTCCGAGAGCTCTACGACGGGTGCAGCAAATCTACTCGGCTACGCATATTTTCAGAGCCAAAAATTGAATGTTTTAATCAATTTCGGGCCACTTTACTTCTTTTGCTCTATTTTTTCACACCGGAACGTACGTCGTGAGTTGTTACAAGGACGACAACCTAACTCCCGGGATATTACAGGGCCCTACAACGCGTCAGTACCAAGTCTTGAGAGGATGCTACGTTGTTGAAGTGGATGGGTTGTCGTTAAAACCATTGGGCCTTTTGAATGGGCCATCTCTCTTGGCTGGGACTGTAAACCGTCAACACATAAAGGATTTGTGCCCACAACATGACGAGTGCGATCATACCAGCACTAATAAACCGAATCCCATCAGAACTCCAAAGTTAAGCGTGCTTGGGCGAGAGTAGTACTAGGATGGGTGACCCCCTGGGAAGTCCTCGTTTAGCACCCCCCATTTTCAATTGTTTTTGCCCCGGTTAGGGTTGCCAAAATACTTTGTCCATCACATTTCTATTACCAAATCCCACAGCACCTTGGGCAAGACAACTTTGCTTCACGTAGAGGCTAGGCCCGCAAACCGAGGGCATGGGGCTTGTGACCAGGTCTCCGTCGCTTCGGTGCCCATAACTTTTAATCCATAAGGAGTTACGCGGCTCACAGTATACCGTTGGAAAGCTCTCCCAGAGCTCTCCCAGAGCTCTACAAGAGGGGTAGTAAGCCTGCTAGGCTGCGCCTGTTTTCGGAGACCAAAATTGAATGTTTTCATCAGTTTCGGGCCACTTTTCTTCTTCTCCTTTGTTTTTTCATCCGGGATCGTACGTCGTGAGAAGTTAAAAGGACGACAACCGAACTCACGGGATATTGAAGGGCCCTATAATACGTCGATATCACGTCTTGCAAGGATGCTACTTTGTTAAAGCGAATGGGATGTCGTTAAGCCCAATGGGTTATCTCTCTGGGCTGGGACTGTGAACCGTCAACACATAAAGGATTTGTGCCCACAACATGACGGGTGTGATCATACCAGCACTATTGCACCGGATCCCATCAGAACTCCGAAGTTAAGCATGCTTGGGCGAGAGTAGTACTAGGATGGGTCACCCCATGGGAAGTCCTTGTGTTGCACCCCCCTTTTCAATTTTTTTGTCTCATGTTAGGGTTGCCAAGATGTTTTATCCACCACATTTCTATTTTCAAATCCCAAGGCACCTTGGGCAAGGCAACTTCGCTTCACGTAGAGGCTGGGCCAGCAAACCGAGGGTGTGGGGCTTGAACCAGGTCTCTGTCGCTCCGGTGCCCATAACTTTTGATCCGTAAAGAGTTAAGCACCGCACAGCATACCGTTGAAACGCTCTCCTAAAGCTCTACGACGAGGGCAGCAAGCCTGCTCGGCTCCTCCTATTTTTGGAGCCCAAAATTGAATGTTTTAATCAGTTTCGGGCAACTTTTCTTCTTTTGCTCTATTTTTCCGTCCCAGATCGTACGTCGTGAGCTGTTAAAAGGACGACAACCTAACTCCCGGGATATTACAGCGCCGTACAATACGTCGATATCAAGTCTTGCGAGGATGCTGCGTTGTTAAAGCGGATGGGTTATCATTAAGCCCATTGGGCCTTTTGAATGGGCCTTCTCTTGGCTGGGACTGTGAACCGTCAACACATAAAGGATTTCTACCCACACCATGACGAGTGCGATCATACCAGCACTAATGAACCGGATCCCATCAAAACTCTGAAGTTAAGCGTGCTTAGGTGAGAGTAGTACTGGGATAGGTGACCCCCTAGGAAGTCCTCATGTTATACCCCCCCCTTTTCAATTTTTTTTGCCCCGGTTAGGGTTGCCAAGATACTTTATCCACCATATTTCTATCACCGAATCCCCCGGCACCTTGCGTAAGACAACTTCGCTTCAGGCAGAGGCTGGGCCCGCAAACCGAGGGCGTGGGGCTTGTGACTAGGTTTCCGTCGCTTCGGTGCCCATAACTTTTAATCCGTAAGGACTTACGCGGCTCACAGTATACCGTTGGAAAGCTCTCCAAGAGATTACGATAGGGGCAGCCAGCCTGCTCGGCTGCGCCTATTTTTGGAGACCAAAATCGAATGTTTTCATCAGTTTTAGGCCACTTTTCTTCTTTGGCTCTGTTTTTTCATCTTGGATCGTACATCGTGAGTTGTTAAAAGGACGACAACCTTACTCACGGGATATTACAGGGCCCTATAATGCGTCGATATCACATCTTGCGAGGATGCTACTTTGTTAAAGCGGATGGGTTGTCATTAAGCCCATTGGGCCTTTTGAATGGCCCAACTCTCTGGGCTGGGACTGTGAACCGTCAACACATAAATGATTTGTGCCCACAACATGACGGGTGTGATCATACCATCACTAATTCACCAGATCCCATCAGAACTCCAAAGTTAAGCGTGCATGGGCAAAAGTAGTACTAGGATGGGTGACCCTCTGGGAAGTCCTCGTGTTGCACCCCCCATTTTCTATTTCTTTTGCCTAGGTTTAGGTTGCCAAGATACTTTATCCACCACATTTCGATTACCAAATCCTACAGCACCTTGGGCAAGACAACTTCGCTTCAAATTGAGGCTGGGCCCGAAAACCGAGGCCGTGGGGCTTGTTACCAGGTCTCCGTCGCTTTGGTGCCCATAACTTTTAATCTGTAAGGAGTTACACAGAGCACAGTATACCGTTGGAAAGCTCTCCGAGAACTCTACGAGGAGGGCAACTAGCTTGCTCGGCTACGCCTGTTTTCAGAGCCCAAAATTGAATGTTTTCATCAGTTTCGGGCCACTTTTCTTCTTTTGCTATGTTTTTCCATCCCGGATCGTACGTCGTGTGCTGTTAAAAGGACGACAACCTAACTCGCGGGATATTCGAGGGCCTACAATGCGTCGATATCACGTCTTGCGAGGATGCTGCTTTGTTGAAGCGGATGGGTTATCGTTAAGCCCATTGGGCCTTTTGAATGGGCCATCTCTCTGGGCTGGGATTGTGAACCATCAACACATAAAGATTTATGCCCACAGCATGACGGGTGCGATCATACCAGCAATAATGGACCGGATCGCATCAGAACTCCGAAGTTAAGCATGCTTGGGCGAGAGTAGTACTAGGATGGGTGACCCCTTGCGAAGTCCTCGTGTTGCACCCCCCGTTTTCAATTTTTTTTACCTCGGTCAGGGTTGTCAACATACTTTATCCATCACATTTCTATTACCGAATCCCATGGCACCTTGAGCAAGACAACTTCACTTCACGTAGAGGCTAGGCCAGCAAACCGAGAGCGTAGGGTTGGTGACCAGGTATCTGTCGCTCCGGTGCCCATAACTTTTGATCTGTAAGGAGTTACGCGGCGTACATCATACCGTTGGAAAGCTCTCCGAGAGCTCTACAACAGGGGCAGCAAGCCTGCTCGGCTACACCTATTTTCGAATCCCAAAATCGAACGTTTTCACCAATTTCAGGCCATTTTTCTTCTTTCACTCTGTTTTTTTGCCCCGGATCATGCGTCGTGAGCTGTTAAAAGGATGACAACCTTACTCGCGGGATATTACAGGGCCCTACAACGCGACGATATCACGTCGTGCGAGGATACTGCGTTGTTAAAGTGGATGGGTTGTCGTTAAGCCCATTGGGCCATTTGAATGGGCCATCTCACTAGGCTGGGACTGTGGACCGTCATCACATAAAGGATTTGTGCCCACAACCTGACGGGTGATATCATACCCGCACTAATGTACCGGATCCCATCAGAACTCCGAAGTAAAGCGTGTTTCGGTGAGAGTAGTACAAGGATAGGTGACCCCATGGGAAGTCCTCGTGTTGCATCCCCCCTTTTCAAATTTTTTTGCCCCGGTTAGGGTTGCCAAGATACTTTATCCTCCACATTTATATTACCAAATCCCACGGCACCTTGGGCAAGACTACTTCGCTTCACATAGAGGTTGGGCCCGCAAACTGAGGGCGTGGGGCTTGTGATCAGGTATCTATTGCTCCAGTGCCTATAACTTTTGATCCGTAAGGAGTTACGCGGCGTACTGCATACCATTGGAAAGCTCTCTGAGAGCTCTACGATGGGGGCAGCAAGCCTGCTCAGATACGCTTATTTTCGAAACCCAAAATTGAACTTTTTCATCAATTTCGGGCCACTTTTCTTCTTTCACTCTGTTTTTTCACCTCGGATCGTGCGTTGTGAGCTGTTAAAAGGATGACAACCTTACTCGCTGGATATTACAGGGCCCTACAACGCAACGATATCACGTCGTGCGAGGATGCTGCGTTGTTAAAGCGGATGGGTTGTCGTTAAGCCCAATGGGCCATTTGAATGGGCCATCTCTCTGGGCTGGGACTGTGAACCGTCAACACATAAAGGATTTGTGCCCACAACATGACGGGTGTGATCATACAAGCACGAATGCACCGGATCCCATCAGAACTATGAAGTAAAGCGTGCTTGGGCGAGAGTAGTACTAGAATGGGAGACCCCCTGGGAAGTCCTCGTGTTGCATCCCCCATTTTCAATTTTTTTTGCCCCGGTTAGGGTTGCCAAGATACTTTATCCACCACATTTCTATTACCGAATCCCACGGCACGTTGGGCAAGACAACTTCGCTTCACGTAGAGGCTGGGCCCGAAAACCGAGGGCGTGGGGCTTATGACCAGGGCTCTGTCGCTCTGGTGCCTATAACTTTTAATCCGTAAGGAGTTATGCATCTCGCAGTATACCGTTGGAAAGCTCTCCGAGAGCTCGACGACGGGGTCAACAAACCTGCTCGGTTGAGCCTATTTTCGGAGCCCAAAATTGAATGTTTTGAACAGTTTTAGGCCAACTTCTCTTCTTTTGCTATGTTTTTTTGTCCCGGATCGTAAGTCGTGAGTTGTTAAAAGGACGACAACCAAACTTGCGATATATTAAAGGGGCCTACAATGCGTCGATATCAAGTCTTACGAGGATGCTGCATTTTTGAAGCAGATGGGTTGTCGTTAAGCCCATTGGGCCTTTTGAATGGTGTAATACCTGAGCCCGGAATGTGAAATTTTCTTGATTATTTTTCTGGAAATTATATTTCTTAAATTCTTTGAGATTTAATTGTTACTTCTTTGTTGTTGCAAAGTGCATTGCATTTCGGGAGCGATAGCTAGAGAGCGGTTCCTAGTCCTCAGCAAATAGTGAAATTAGTATTTAGATGACTTAAATTTCATATTTTACTTGCTGTTAGCTAGAATTAAATTGGTGATGTTTATTTTAGCTTAAAAATGCATGAAAATAAGGCAATTTGACCAACTTATGCTATATTGACCAAGTGCTTTGATCTTTTGACCAAGTTATCACCTTATAAGCTTAAAACAAAGCAAAATAAAAAAAATAAAAGCTGAAATCAGGAGAGCAGGCCGAGAGTTTGAAGAAAAAAAACATTTCAAACCTTCAAAAATTTAAATCTTCGAGTGAGCTCGTGCGGGGTGGTTTCCAAGGCAACCAATGTTGTTTTCCTAGCGACTAGGAATGCCTAAGGTGAGAGAAGCACGTTATTTGCGCATTTAAATGTTATGTATGTCAACTTTTTGATTTTTAGATTTTATCTATAGATTGTTGTTTTAATCTTTTTGAAGCTTCTAGAATGTTCATTGACAATTGTAGAACATGTATTTATAGCTTTTTAACATTTTCTAAGGTTGAATGTTGAGATTGTAATTTAAATGTCAATTGAATAGTAATTTATGAATAGTAAACCCTTGAAACGATGAAGTTGCGCTGTTATGCTTTCTGTTGAAGTGGAAATGTGCTAGGTATGCTAGAATGCCTAAATGCATGGTTTATTTAGATTGCGTAATGGAAAAAATAAGAAATATGCCTTGGTGAAAGTCGGGGTCGTTTAGGTCGAGTTTGGCATTTTCTCGTTTTGCACATTGGCATTGTTTCGGGAGGCCATGGAAGCACTTTTGGTGCGATTATGGCGTTGGTTGGGTGTTTGGTTGGTATAGTTGTAGTTCAAACGAGCAAAGGGGAAAATCGGGGCTTTGCGTGAATTCTAGGGTAAAGTAGGGTTTCGGGGTCTTTAGACGTGCCTTATGATGACCTAGGAGGATTGGTGAAGTCGGTTTCCGGAACTCGTGGCTCGTTTGGAAGTAGTGGTGTTTTGATAGTTGGGGTCGATTTGTGTTTTTTCTTGTTTTCTTGATATTATGCCTATGGAATGTTTAAAATAGCTTGATATGCTTGTTAGAGTTGATTTGGTTGAAATGTTTATCTATTGTTGCTATTGCGTGCGAGAGTAACCTACTTTGTTATTCTCCCACGTGTGGCGTTATTGCTCGATTATAGCATTGTATATTGTATAGCATTCATAAAGTCAGGGCGGTGTGATGCGCCTCTCTGGGTAGCCTTGGGTTGCCAATGTTGGTTGCTCTAGCTCCGTGGCTATTCCCTCTTCTCGCTTGGGTTGCCTCCCAGGGAGATTTGGGTCGTAGATTGATGGATACTTTCGGGGTATTCCAAACTAGTGTTATAAGGTGGTTTGGGCCGGCGCGTTGTCATCGAATTCGTGATTGAAAGTTGCTCGTAAAAAGAGTACCGTATCCTTTGAATGAATGTTTATAGTTTTAAATGATTGTCTTGCTTTATTGATGGCTTTGTTGTATCTTGATATGATATTTGTATGAATTGCTTGACTAGTTGCATTGCATACTCCTCTCATCTCCGTCCTTGAGACCAATTGCCCTCGCTGAGCAATAATTTTTACTCATTCCTTTCTATACTATATTTTTATAGGAGTTGTCACGCCCCAACTCGACCCCTCTTACAATCAGTCAGGACGCAACGGGATTTCGGCAGTATAACGACAGTAAATAGGACACCGAGGTTCCAAACCAACCTCATTAAACATCATACATCCAGCAACTCCTTAATTCAAACAACAACATACAACACAATCATAATATACAATAAACCATCCTCGTTATACGCCTCCGTTCCAACATAACATACAATACCTCAACCTTATCATACATTTCAAAAATAAGTTGAGACATATTTACAACTTAACCGTAGACAAAAGAAAGCCACTAAGTTAACACCATTTGGATCATCATCTTCCAACATCTATTACAATAAGAACCACGAAGCATATAAAAGTCTATTAAGCTAATATACATGACATTAAACAACATATAATCATGGATAAGACTCGGGAACATATGACTCGTCCACGTAAAGCACATTTTCCACATTCTCCTCTTCAGGAGGCACATACCCGTAATCCGGCTCTGCAACACCTGTAAGCATGCATTAATAGAGAGTGAGCTTATATAAATAAGCCCAGTGAGGATCCGATAGATCTCGAGCAAGGTCTACTAAACTCCTTGGAATAATCCTTTGAGTCAGTAAACACACAATAACAATAATAACATAAATAAAGCTATCATCACATAACTATATAACCAATCAATAAGGATACTCTATTTGGTGTAGCTCCAAACGCCATCACGATCTCAACCGTTCTTCTTATAACTCCCCATTACTCACGCACCCGAGGTACCTCACTAGCCCCTTCCCTCCATGACATCTCCGTCATGCGAGCTGGGGGTAGCCTATGGCAGTCATGCCGTTATCAACCCGACAGCCCGACGCTGCCCGAGAGGTGGCACACACATACCAAGACTCCATATTCATCAATCATCATGCAAGCATAAATCAATCAATCAATTGGGAGATCAGCAACAAGAGTGCCCGATTCCCGCATTCAATAATAATCAATCAATAACATCAATATAACATCAATATTAAATTAAACAACAAACAACGTAGTTAGATGACAAAGTAGGCCATCTAACCGGACATGCATAATATACTTAATTAAACTCTAAATTACTTAACAACAACTCACCATTCATCACTCGAACACTACCCAACCATCTAAAGGCATCGTTCAAGAAATTAAAGAATGACAACCTAAACTTCTAAAATTCATAACTTACAATCTACTAATCCAAACATTGCCAAATCAGTTCCTATCACTCACCCATTCAACCTACTACATTAGCCCTCTCGGAAATCCACCATAACACCTCCAAATCATGCCCGATAACCCTAAAACCCTAAGATGTCATGGCTGGATTTTCCGGATTTTCACACAAACAATGTAATCGAAAATTCGGCATTACAACAGCGCTAACACGTAATTATCAAGTATTTAGAAATCGACGGCAATCGATTTCGATCAACACAACTCATTTAATTCAACTTTGAACATTTTAATCAAAATTAAATACCCGGAAAATAAAAATTATGCTACATCCGACAGAAATTCGTAGTATTAGTATATAATGATCCCTAGCATGCAAGGAGCAATAATCTATCATCAGATTTCAATTCTAACGGTTCAATCTTCATTTATATGCAAAAACACAAAAATGACATTTTGAGATCTAGAATTTTTCTCTCACCTTTGATGTGTTTTGATGCAAGAAATGTGTAGAATGGATGCCAAACAATCAATTTCAAGCTTTGAATCACTCAATTCGGCTTTGAAACGCAAAATCTGTGAGAAAAATGCTTTGAAAATGCCTTTATCTTTCTCCTCCAAGGAGCCACGGTTTTGTGTGTGTTTTTGGTGGTGTTTTGCTTTGTTTTCAATGTGTGTTGATCATATATTAAGCTAAGGTCAAATAAATAAAAGAAAGTCAAAGTGGAAACTAATTATTTTTAGTGTTTTCTTGACTTTAAATGCATTTTATTGATCACCAAAGTTCAAAACAATTATTCAACACCCAAGCTAGCTCAAGTAGGTTATTTTTAGGTGACAAGAAGTTTTACAATCAAACAATTCTACCCGAGTCGGCTTAAAACTCGATTTTCGTAAAAGTCGGTGTAAAAACCCTAATAAATTCCTAAGCCAATTTTAAAATTGTTTTAATCAAACACAGGTCTATTAAAGTCCATGGTCTAGGTCTAGAAGGGTTAAAAAGACCAGTTTCAAAATTTTAGCGGACGTGTTTCGAAAACACTATTCACTGAAAATCGACGATAAAATTTCTGATCCCGTTTTTGATGAAAATTTCATGAATGCACATTTAGCACGTATTAGGAGTATTGACATCAAAATTATAACTTTCTAGGTCCTATAGCACATAAACAGATCATATGCACGAAAAATGAGGTATAGCACGTAAAACGAGATAAAACACGTAAATCGAGTTAAAACAGAAAAGTGGGGTTTCACATTCTCCCCTCCTTAAAACAATTGCGTCCGCGCAATTCTTGAACTGACAAACAATTAAATCCTCAATCGTTACACTTAACAATACTTCTCTTAGTTCTCATTTATCTCTTAAGATGACAACTAACCAAATACCTCAAAAGAACAAACTATGTTGACTGCAAATTGATGATCATAATTCCCAAGACAATCTTCAATTCATAATTCTCTCCTACCTCATATCATATTGCAGATGAAAGAAATTACAACTCCAAGTCTTAGCATGACACCACTAATTATCAATCATTCCCTACTACACAAAAGAGTTCTATGAACACCCCGAGGGTTTAAAAATTCATTCACGATAACATGAATGATTATTGATCAAGGAAATATCTCAAAAGTGACATTTGTCAGAATATGGCTCTTATGAAATTTACAAGGAAATACAAATATGAAAAATCATATTCGAGCCAACAATCAAGTGAACAGGAGGTCAAACAGGTTAGAGAATCAAGAGGTTAATAGTTTAATAAGGAAGCATGATAACTAAGATAAGAAATGTCTCAGCACCTTTTAGTTAAATAAGTACGAACAAAGGATAATGGCGAGTCAAAACAGTGCTGAATATGTTGAACAAAAATTCCTGAACAAGTAGATATTTCAATTCTCGATGATTGTTCAAAGAACCAACAAGTAAGTTGTACTTGAGGTGAAATAAAATTAAGAGATAAGAGATGATTAATTCAATAGAAAATATGAGTGTCAAGATAAAGAGTATCTTAGCACGCAATAACCAAAGAAGTATGAATGAGAATTGATAACAATAGGACAGTGCCGAGTACTTTGAGTGAGCAATTACAAGCAAAGTAATGACTCTGGATTTAATAATAAAACAATAGGATTAACAAAGATCAACAAGAATGACAATGATGTACTCAGGTAAGGAGTACATCAAACAAGTGAAATCTAATAAATAAAATGGTATACTAAAAGAAAAATTACTTTCAAATGAATAGTAATAGGATGAAATGAAATATTGAAACAAATGACTAGAGATATAGAATGAAATATAGAAAACTCAAAACTTAACTCAAATAAGCCACAATGCTAAAAGAAGAAAACATGAATGTTAAGAATATAACCAATGTCAAATGAGTATAGGATCCATTAATCCAATAAGGAAAACTTTCAAGAAACAATTGATAGGCTAGAAAAATGTAACTCTCTCTCAAATAAGTGAGAATAGAGTAAAAGATAATAATAACACTGATAGAATTATGAAGTACAAGAAGGGTGTCCCACCTACACACTTAAACACTAACAAGTCAAATCCTACAATCTATCTTCTAAAACAAGACACTAAGGAGATCTAGAGAACCTAAGGAGTCATAACAATCACCAAACAAGATAAATCACTCCAAAATTTTACATTCCGTACCAGACCAATCACTAAACAAGATAAATCACCGATTACCCAACAAGATTAACTAATGAGGACTCCAAAATCTGATAACACAATACAGATTCATACTAACCCATTATAACACAAGAGAATCCTCAATCAACAATTTAGAAAGTCATACCACCTAGAACTCAAAAGCTTGATGTAGGTAAGTAAATGTTCAGCCACCGAAATGCATTCTTATTTCCTCAAATAATTCTATCTCCCAACAATTACATCTTCAATTAAAGTAACTTTAGTCAGGAATCACTCCAATTGTTTCCAAGGTTTAAAGATCAAAACTCCAAAATACCCATTAATAATATAGCAATCCCAAATAGTAGAAATATTCACACGTTATACCACACTTCATTCCATTCACAAATATACATCACTAATTCCTCAAATAAATTCATTCTAAAATAACCTCAAGAAAGTATAATCTGAGTTGAGACTCAAAAAATGTATAATCACAACCTCATGGAAACCTCAACTTATAATTCATCTCCAAGTAATAACAAGTTAAACATGGCAACAAAAGTAATTATAATCATCAAGATACATTGCTATTTTCCTCGAACAACTTCATTCTCGCTAAAGGAACATCAAGATCATTCCACTAAGCCGAAACTAAAATCCATAAACATAACAATTAAAATCTAACTGATAAACTTCTAGAATAATAATAATTCAAAATCATGGCCTACCACTATTTCCGAAAACTCTTACAGTCACCCTAGACATTAAAAGGTCACTCACGAGTTAAAACATGTATGCAACTATATCATATGAAAGACAAGTATAACGTAATGCGCAATTATCATACAATGCAACATTATCACATAACACACAATTCAACATATAAGAAGCCAACATCACATAAACAGGTTATATCACAGAAGTAAGTTATAAACAATTAAAGTCACATAAGCAACAAACTTCACATAAGACAAGTTGATCACGTAACTCACATTGGTCACTTAAAGTATATTGACCACCTAAAGCACGTTGTTTCACATAAACTAGTTATAAACAATTAAAAGCACATAAACAACTAACTTCACACAAGGCACAAAATCACATAAAACACAATTGTCACATAATACACATTAATCACATAATGCACATTAATTATAACACATTGAGTACGTATAACACGTTATCACATAAAACATATTGACCACATTAGTTCACTTAACACACAAGGCATACTGGTCACATAGAAAGTTAGACACATAAGTAAATTAATCACATAAACATATTAACATATGTTTCACTTTTCTTTCACTTAATACATACTTGCATGCTTAGACCACTACCCACATTCCGAGGATACCCCGGCTGACAGCTAATCAAGCTCTGATACCACTTAAACTGTCACGCCCCAACTCGACCCCTCTTACAATCAGTCAGGACGCAACGGGATTTCGGCAGTATAACGACAGTAAATAGGACACCGAGGTTCCAAACCAACCTCATTAAACATCATACATCCAGCAACTCCTTAATTCAAACAACAACATACAACACAATCATAATATACAATAAACCATCCTCGTTATACGCCTCCGTTCCAACATAACATACAATACCTCAACCTTATCATACATTTCAAAAATAAGTTGAGACATATTTACAACTTAACCGTAGACAAAAGAAAGCCACTAAGTTAACACCATTTGGATCATCATCTTCCAACATCTATTACAATAAGAACCACGAAGCATATAAAAGTCTATTAAGCTAATATACATGACATTAAACAACATATAATCATGGATAAGACTCGGGAACATATGACTCGTCCACGTAAAGCACATTTTCCACATTCTCCTCTTCAGGAGGCACATACCCGTAATCCGGCTCTGCAACACCTGTAAGCATGCATTAATAGAGAGTGAGCTTATATACATAAGCCCAGTGAGGATCCGATAGATCTCGAGCAAGGTCTACTAAACTCCTTGGAATAATCCTTTGAGTCAGTAAACACACAATAACAATAATAACATAAATAAAGCTATCATCACATAACTATATAACCAATCAATAAGGATACTCTATTTGGTGTAGCTCCAAACGCCATCACGATCTCAACCGTTCTTCTTATAACTCCCCATTACTCACGCACCCGAGGTACCTCACTAGCCCCTTCCCTCCATGACATCTCCGTCATGCGAGCTGGGGGTAGCCTATGGCAGTCATGCCGTTATCAACCCGACAGCCCGACGCTGCCTGAGAGGTGGCACACACATACCAAGACTCCATATTCATCAATCATCATGCAAGCATAAATCAATCAATCAATTGGGAGATCAGCAACAAGAGTGCCCGATTCCCGCATTCAATAATAATCAATCAATAACATCAATATAACATCAATATTAAATTAAACAACAAACAACGTAGTTAGATGACAAAGTAGGCCATCTAACCGGACATGCATAATATTCTTAATTCAAATCTATATTACTTAACAACAACTCACCATTCATCACTCGAACACTACCCAACCATCTAAAGGCATCGTTCAAGAAATTAAAGAATGACAACCTAAACTTCTAAAATTCATAACTTACAATCTACTAATCCAAACATTGCCAAATCAGTTCCTATCACTCACCCATTCAACCTACTACATTAGCCCTCTCGGAAATCCACCATAACACCTCCAAATCATGCCCGATAACCCTAAAACCCTAAGATGTCATGGCTGGATTTTCCGGATTTTCACACAAACAATGTAATCGAAAATTTGGCATTACAACAGCGCTAACACGTAATTATCAAGTATTTAGAAATCGACGGCAATCGATTTCGATCAACACAACTCATTTAATTCAACTTTGAACATTTTAATCAAAATTAAATACCCGGAAAATAAAAATTATGCTACATCCGACAGAAATTCGTAGTATTAGTATATAATGATCCCTAGCATGCAAGGAGCAATAATCTATCATCAGATTTCAATTCTAACGGTTCAATCTTCATTTATACGCAAAAATACAAAAATGACATTTTGAGATCTAGAATTTTTCTCTCACCTTTGATGTGTTTTGATGCAAGAAATGTGTAGAATGGATGCCAAACAATCAATTTCAAGCTTTGAATCACTCAATTCGGCTTTGAAACGCAAAATCTGTGAGAAAAATGCTTTGAAAATGCCTTTATCTTTCTCCTCCAAGGAGCCACGGTTTTGTGTGTGTTTTTGGTGGTGTTTTGCTTTGTTTTCAATGTGTGTTGATCATATATTAAGCTAAGGTCAAATAAATAAAAGAAAGTCAAAGTGGAAACTAATTATTTTTAGTGTTTTCTTGACTTTAAATGCATTTTATTGATCACCAAAGTTCAAAACAATTATTCAACACCCAAGCTAGCTCAAGTAGGTTATTTTTAGGTGACAAGAAGTTTTACAATCAAACAATTCTACCCGAGTCGTCTTAAAACTCGATTTTCGTAAAAGTCGGTGTAAAAACCCTAATAAATTCCTAAGCCGATTTTAAAATTGTTTTAATCAAATACAGGTCTATTAAAGTCCGTGGTCTAGGTCTAGAAGGGTTAAAAAGACCAGTTTCAAAATTTTAGCGGACGTGTTTCGAAAACACTATTCACTGAAAATCGACGAAAAAATTTCTGACTCCCTTTTTGATGAAAATTTCATGAAAGCACATTTAGCACGTATTAGAAGGATTGACATCAAAATTATAACTTTCTAGGTCCTATAGCACATAAACAGATCATATGCACAAAAAACGAGGTATAGCACGTAAAACGAGATAAAACACGTAAATCGAGTTAAAGCAGAAAAGTGGGGTTTCACAGGAGTAGTTGAAGCAGACCCTATTGAGGTAATAGAGGAGGAGGAGCAGGTGGAGGTGTTTACGTGATAGCACTTCTTTGCTTTGCTGGTGGTTGGTTGCCAGACTTTTGTGCGAGCCATGCTTGATGTTTTAATGCTTGGTTGTCGTTTTATTTTGAGGCTTGTTGCCTTGTATGTAGTATCTATTTTGAGGCCTAGATGGTCTTATGTTGTAAAGGTTTAAAGATTGTAAACTTGTAAAGCTATACTCTTATGACTAGTAAATAATTGCATACTAATGGTTAAATGTTTAGTGGCATAAATACTTGTGTAGTATGCATGGCATTTTGGTTTGGAAAGTTGGTTAATAAGAGGATGTATGTTTTGAAAGAAAGTTGGCTTGTTTTAATTGTTTTTATGGCTTTCGTAAGTACTATGTTGATTTTAGGGTTTTCGGATCGTCCGCGGTACAGAGGAGACTCCGTCCATGTGTCGGGTCCAGGCTTGGCCTTTTGCGGGGTCGGGTCGGGGCGTGACATCTTTAGGTGGTATCAGAGCATGATAGTCTTGCATGAGCCGGGATATGTTTCTCGGTCTGTGGGGTAAAGGTCCAAAATGCTAGAATGTTATTCTATGATTGTTAAGTGGAAAGGAAGTGTTATAGCATGACTTTGTGAACTTAGAGTGCTTATGTGTTTAAAGTGAATTAGTTTGGCATGTCAAACTTGTGTTATGTGAGTTTCGTGTTAGAATGGTTGATTGGTATTGACTTGAGTGTTATCTAATCTTATGTGCTATATTTATGTCTATAAACTGCTTTTATATGCTGCCAGCTACTGTGAATTGCTACTATGCCGCCACGTCGTGGTACTCAAGGTCTAGGGGCAGATGAAGAGGCAGCAGAACAGGGTCAGCAACCTTTGCCTGAGCAGTTTATGCCTACTATGACAGCAGCAGTTGACCGGATTACACAGGTACTACATGAGCAGAGGCAGGACAGGAATAATAATCGCTAGGGAAATCAAGCTAATCCTGGTGGACAGGGGTATAGAGTTGAGAATAATCAGTCGGAGAAATTCTTGAGGCACGAGCCGGGAAAGTTCTTCGAAGAGCCGGATGATGAGGCAGCCGAGAGATGGATTAACCGTGTTGAGAAGATTTTCACCGCTTTGAGGTACAATGATGAGGCAAGAATAGATTATGCATCATTCCTGTTTGAGGGCGACGTAGAGTAGTGGTGGAACACTGTCAGGTTGAGGTGGGATTGTGAGGATGTTCCGCATTTATGGGATGATTTTGTGAGTGAGTTTCGGGACAAGTATATTCCCGAGATGGCTAGGGAAAGGCGGGAGGATGAATTTGTGGCACTGAAGCAGGGAAACATGACTGTTGCACAGTATGAGGCTAGGTTTGTCAGCCTGTCGAGGTATATGCCCGAGTTGGTGCGGCTAGCTAGGAGGATGATTCATAGGTTTGTTCGTGGGCTGAGAATGGATATTCAGCTACATTTGACTGGGCAGACCTACACTACTTTTCCTGAGGCATTCCAAGCAGCCTCGAAGTTTGAGAAACGGAAGGCTGAGATGATAGCTGAGAGTAGTCAGCCAAGTAAGAGACAATACTTGGGGCAGAGTAGCTAGAGTCAGCCGAGGCAGTATCAGACTTCTGCGCAGGTTCCTCAGCAACGTCCGTATCAGCCTCAGTATCAGATTCAGGGGAGGCCAGCTGTGACTAGACCCCAGCAGGGAGGTACAGTTCCTACTACTTCTAGAGCCCTAGCACCTACAGGAAACACTGTTGTAAGGCAAAATCAGCAGTGTAACTTTTGTAACCGATCAGGACACGTTGAGGCTAATTGTTGGAGGAAGAATGGTAAGTGCACTGGTTGTGGGAGTGATGACCATAGGGTGAGAGATTGCCCTAAGTATAGGAATGTTCAGGGTCGTACTGGAGGCCAGGGTGTTCAGAATAGGGCTGCAGGTGCAGGTCCAGCACAGAGGGTACAGGCTAGGGTCTTTGCACTAGATGCCGAGGAACTGCCTGATACTACAGCTATAGTGGAAGGTACCTTTCTTCTCAATACTCAGCCAGTTAAATTTTTGATTGATCCCGGAGCTATACATTCGTTTATAACTCCTGCATGTGCACGATCTGTGAATGTGTGCATTGATAAACTGCCGCATGAAGTTGAAGTTAGTACGCCTTTGGGTGCAAAATTTGTTACAGAGTCTATTTAAAAATCTTGTGATATATGCATTGAGAACCGTAATTTTCCTGCTGATTTAATTATACTGCCATTCTGTGACTTTGAAATCATCTTGGGAATGGACTGGTTGGGGAAGTACTATGCTCAGTTGGATTGTAGAGCAAAGATTGTTTATCTTCAGGTTCCTGATCTACCAGTACTGGAGATTGTTGGGAATTGCAGGGCTACCCGAATTCCTCTTTTATCATCGATCAAGACTTCTAAGTTGTTGAATAAGGGTTGTGAAGCTTACTTAGCTTATTTGATCAATCAGCCTACTGATAAGTTGAATTTGAATGAGGTTCCGATTGTTAGAGACTTCCCTGGTGTATTTCCCGAGGAATTACCGGGTTTACCACCGGATAGGGAGATTGAATTTGTGATTGATCTTGTGCCAGGCACTGCGCCAATTTCTAGAAGTCCTTATAGAATGGCATCGACTGAACTTCAGGAATTAAAAATTCAGCTTCAGAACTTACTTGAGAAAGGGTTTATATAACCTAGTTCTTCGCCGTGGGGTGCGCCTGTGTTGTTTGTGAGAAAGAAAGACGGCACGCTATGGTTATGTATTGATTACAGGGGACTTAATCAAGTCACGATTAAGAACAAATACCCCTTGCCGTTGATTGAATAATTGTTTGACCAGTTGCAGGGTGCGAGTGTTTACTCCAAATTTGACTTGAGGCAGGGTTACTATCAACTTAGGATTCGGAGTGACGACATACTAAAGACGGCATTCAGGACTAGATATGGCCACTATGAATTTGTTGTATTGCCATTTGGATTGACGAATGCACCAGCCGCATTCATGGACTTAATGCATAGGGTTTTCGACCTTATCTTGATCAGTTTGTCGTAATCTTTATTGACGACATTTTAGTGTACTCGAAGAACGAGGCTGAACATGAACAACACTTGAAGATTGTACTACAGACTTTGCAAGAAAACAAGCTTTTTGCTAAATTCAGCAAGTGCGAGTTCTGGTTGAATCAGATATCTTTTCTAGACCATATCATTTCAGATCAAGGAATTTCAGTGGACCCAGCTAAGATTGAAGTTGTTTCATCTTGGAAGAGCCCTGAAACGGTGTCAGAGAGTCAGAGTTATCTTGGGTTGGCAGGTTACTATCGGAGGGTTGTTAAATACTTTGTCAAAATGTCTGGGCCTTTAAGCCAGTTGATTCGAAAGAAAGTTACTTACAACTGGGATGCTGAATGTGAATCCAATTTCCAAGAATTGAAGAAGAGATTAACTACAGCTCCTATACTAGTTTTACCTGAGGGAACAGAGAACTTTGTTGTCCACAGTGATGCATCTAAAGAAGGTTTGGGCTGTGTTTTAATGCAGAATGGTAAGGTGATTGCTTATGCTTCTAGGAAGTTGAAACCATGTGAAGTCAATTACCCTACACATGATCTTGAGTTAGCTGCAGTTGTGTTTGCTTTGAAGAAGTTGCGTCATTACTTGAGGGGTAGCATATTTGAAATTTTTATTAACCACAAGAGTCTCAAGTATTTGTTTTCACAGAAGGATTTGAAGATGAGGCAGCGGAGATGGCTAGAGCTATTGAGTGGTTACAATTTTTCTATAAACTACGTGCCAGGTAAGGCAAATGTTGTTGCTGATGCTTTGAGCCGAAAGGCTACTGTTGCAAGCTTAATTATCAAGGATTGGGAGACTTTGGAAGAAATTTGTTCATGGAAGCCAGAAGCTACTGAGGTAGGGATTTGATTTGCTAGCTTACAGATTCAGTCAGGGTTGCTAGCACAGATCAGAGAGGCTCAGAAGACTGATCCTCACATCTTGAAAATCCAAGAAAAAGCTAAAGGGGAAGAGTCGGAGTTTAAATTACATGCAGATGGTATCTTCAGATTCAGGGACAGGGTGTATGTTCTTGGTGATCCGACTTTGAAGAATGAGATTCTGCCCAAGGCATATAATTCAAGGTATACGATTCATCCGGGCAGTACTAAAATGTATAGAGATTTGAAACAACACTTCTGGTGGAACAATATGAAGAGGGAGATTGCTGGGTATGTTTCCAGGTGTATAACTTGTCAGAGGGTTAAAGTTGAGCATCAGAGGCCAGCTGGGCTTCTGTAGCCGTTGTCGATTCTGCAATGGAAGTGGGTGCATATAACAATGGACCTTGTGACCAATCTTCCTAGATCTCCGAGAAGATGTGATTCTGTTTGGGTTGTTGTGGACCGCTTGACTACAGTTACACATTTTATTCCCGTGAACAAATAGGATAGCCTTGATAAATTAGCTGAGCTTTATGTTGCTAATATTGTGAGACTGCATGGTGTGCCACAGAGTATAGTGTCAGATAGAGATCCCAGATTCAGATCTCGTTTTTGGCAGAAGTTGCAAGAGGCCATGGGAACTAAGTTGAGCTTCAGTACTGCATATCATCCTCAAACTGATGGCCAGTCTAAGAGAACTATCAGGATCTTGGAAGATGTGCTACAGGCATGTGTGTTAGACTTTGGGAAGAATTGGGAGAAGTTTCTACTTTTAGCGGAGTTCGCCTACAATAATAGTTATCAATCTACTATAGGTATGGCTCCCTACGAAGCGTTGTATGGTCGTAAATGCAGATCCCCATTGTATTGGGAAGAGGTTGGAGAAATGAGAACAGTTGATCCGACTGTGTTACCCGAGATGATTAAGATGGTAGATAATGTTCACCTTATTCGCCAGCATATGCTTACAGCTCAAAGTCGTCAGACGAGTAATGAGGACAAGCACCGTCGGGATCTTGAGTTTGATTTAGGAGATTGGGTGTTTCTTAAGATTTCTCCTCAAAAGGGATTGATTCGGCACGGTAAGAGCGAGAAACTTAGTCCCAGGTATGTGGGTCTGTATGAGATCACCGAAAAGGTAAGTCCTTTAGCTTATCGGTTAGCTTTACCTCCGAATTTGTCGAGACTACACGATGTTTTCCATGTGTCAATGTTAAAGAAGTACCATCTAGATCCTTCACATGTACTTGAACCAGAGCCTTTGCAGATTGAAGAAAAGTTGTCTTATGAGGATAAACCGATTCGAATTGTGGATCGGAATATTCAGGAGCTTCGCAGAAAGAGTATTCCGTTAGTAAAGGTTTTGTGGAATCATCATGGGTTTGAGGAAGCGACTTGGGAAAGAGAGGACCAGGTTCGGAATCAGTATCCGGAGTTATTTTTTGACCAGGTAAGAATTGCGTGGGTGCAATTGTTTTAAGAGGGAGAGGGTGTAATACCCGAGCCCAGAATGTGGAATTTTCCTGATTATTTTTCTGGAAATTATATTTCTTAAATTCTTTGAGATTTAATTGTTATTTCTTTGTTGTTGCAAAGTGCATTGCATTTCGGGAGCGATAGCTAGAGAGCGGTTCCTAGTCCTCAGCAAATAGTGAAACTAGTATTTAGATGACTTAAATTTTATATTTTACTTGTTGTTAGCTAGAATTAAAGTGGTGATGTTTATTTTAGCTTAAAAATGCATGAAAATAAGGCAATTTGACCAACTTAAGCTATATTGACCAAGTGCTTTGACCTTTTGGCCAAGTTATCACCTTATAAGCTTAAAACAAAGCAAAAATAAATAAAAAATAAAAGCTGAAACAGCCAAGAGCAGGCCGAGAGCTTGAAAGAGGAAAAAAAAACATTTCAAATCTTCAAAAATTCAAATCTTCGTGTGAGCTCATGCGGGGTGGTTTCCGAGGCAACCAGCGTTGTTTTCCTAGCGACTAGGAGTGCCTAAGGTGAGGGAAGCACGTTATTTGCGCATTTAAATGTTATGTATGTCAACTTTTTGATTTTTAGATTTTATCCGTAGATTGTTGTTTTAATCATTTTGAAGCTTCTAGAATGTTCCTTAACAATTGTAGAACATGTATTTATAGCTTTTTAACATTTTCTGCGGTTGAATGTTGAGATTGCAATTTAAATGTTAGTTGAATAGTACTTTAAGAATAGTAAACCCTTGAAACGATGAAGTTGCGCTGTTATGCTTTCTGTTGATGTGAAAAGGTGCTAGGTATGCTAGAATGCCTAAATGCATGGTTTGTTTAAGTTGCGTAATGGAAAAAATGAGAAATATACCTTGGTGAAAGTCGGAGTCGTTTAGGTTGACTTTAGCGTTTTCTCGTTTTGCGTGATGGCATTGTTTCGGGAGGCCATGGAAGCACTTTTTGTACGATTATGGCGTTGGTTGGGTGTTTGGTTAGTATTGTTGTAGTTCAAACGAGCAAAGGGGAAATCGGGGCTTTGCGTGAATCCTAGGGTAAAGTAGGGTTTTGGGGTCTTTAGACGTGCCTTATGGTGACCTAAGAGGATTGGTGAAGTCGGTTTCCAGAACTCGTGGCTCGTTTGGAAATAGTGGCGTTTTGATAGTTGGGGTCGATTTGTGTTTTTGCTTGTTTTCTTGATATTATGCCTATGGAATGTTTAAAATAGCTTGATATGCTTGTTAGAGTTGATTTGGTTGAAATGTTTATTTATTGTTGCTATTGCGTGCGAGAGTAACCTACTTTGTTATTCTCCCACGTTCGGCTTTATTGCTCGATTGTTGCATTGTATATTGTATTGCATTCATAGAGTCAGGGCGGCGTGATGGGCCTCTATGGGTAGCCTCGGGTTGCCAGTGTTGGTTGCTCTAGCTCCGTGGCCTATTCCCTCTTCTCGCTTGGGTTGCCTCCCAGGGAGATTTGGGTCGTAGAGTGATGGATACTTCCGGGGTATTCCAAACTGGTGTTATAAGGTGGTTTGGGCCGGCGCGTCGTCATCAAATTCGTGATTGAAAGTTGCTCGTGAAAAGAGTACCGTATCCTTTGAATGAGTGTTAATAGTTTTAATGCTTGCCTTGCTTTATTGATGGCTTTGTTGTATCTTTATATGATATTTGTATGAATTGCTTGACTAATTGCATTGCATACTTCTCTCATCTCCGTCCTTGAGACCAATTGCCCTCGCTGAGCAATAGTTTTTGCTCATTCCTTTCTATACCATATTTTTACAGGAGTAGTTGAAGCAGACCTTATTGAGGTCATAGAGGAGGAGGAGCAGGTGGAGGTGTTTCCGTGATAGCACTTCTTTGCTTTACTGGTGGTTGGTTGCCAGACTTTTGTGCGAGCCATGCTTGATGTGTTTAATGCTTGGTTGTCGCTTTATTTTGAGGCTTATAGCCTTGTATGTAGTATCTATTTTGAGGCCTAGATGCTCTTATGTTGTAAAGGATTAAAGGTTGTAAAGTTGTAAAGTTATACTCTTATGACTAGTAAAGAATTGCATACTAATGGTTAAATGTTTAGTGGCATAAATACTTGTGTAGTATGCATGGCATTTTAATAAGAGGATGTATGATTTGAAAGAAAGTCGGCTTGTTTTAATTGTTTTTATGGCTTTCGTAAGTACTATGTTGATTTTAGGGTTTTCGGATCGTCCGCGGTACAGAGGAGACTCCGTCCGTGTGTCGGGTCCGGGCTTGGCCTTTTGCAGGGTCGGGTCGGGGCGTGACAAATGGGCTATCTCTCTAGCTGGGGACTGTGAATCGTCAACACATAAGGGATTTGTGCCCTCACCTTGACGGGTGCGATCATACCAGCACTAATGCACCGGATCCCATCAGAACTCCGAAGTTAAGCATGCTTGGGCGAGAGTAGTACTATGATGGGTGACCCCTTGGGAAGTCCTCGTGTTGCACCCCACTTTTCAATTTTTTTTGCCCCGGTTAGGGTTGCCAATATGCTTTATCCACCACATTTCTATTACCGAATCCCACGGCACCTTGGACAAGACAACTTCGCTTCACGTAGAGGTTGGGCCCGCAAACCGGGGGCATAGGGCTTGTGACCAGGTCTCCGTCACTCCGGTGCTCATAACTTTTGATCCATAAGGAGTTACGCAGCGCACAACATACCGTTGAAAAGCTCTCTGAGAGCTCTACGATTGGGACAGCAAGCCTGCTTGGCTGTGCCTTTTTTGGAGCACAAAATCGAACATTTTCATCAGTTTTAGGACACTTTTCTTCTTTTGCTCTGTTTTTCCATCCCGGATTGTACGTCGTGTGCTATTCAAAGGATGACAACCTAACTCGCGGGACATTAGAGGGCCCTACAACGCGTCGATATCACGTCTTGTAAGGATGTTACGTTGTTGAAGCAGAAGGGTTATTGTTAAGCCCATTTGGCCTTTTGAATGGGTCATCTCTCTGGGCTGGGACTGTGAACCATAAACACATAAAGGATTTTTGCCCTCAACAAAACGGGTGCATTCATACAAGCACTAATGCACCACATCCCATCAGAACTCCAAAGTTAAGCATGCTTGAGCGAGAGTAGTACTAGGATGGGTGACCCCTTGGGAAGTCCTCGTGTTGCACCCCCTCTTTTCAATTTTTTTTGTCCCAGTTAGGGTTGCCAAGATACTTTATCCACCACATTTCTATTACCGAATCCCACGGAACCTTGGGCAAGACAACTTCACTTCACGTAGAGGCTGGGCCCGCAAACCGAGGGCGTGGGGCTTGTGACCATGTCTCCGTCGCTCCGGTGCCCATAACTTTTGATTCGTATGGTGTTACGCGGTGCACAGCATACCGTAGGAAAGCTCTCCAAGAGCTCTACGACGGGGGCAGCAAGCCTGCTCGGCTGCGCTTGTTTTTGGAGCCCAAAATTGAACGTTTTCATCAGTTTCGTGATACTTTTCTTCTTTTGCTCTGTTTTATCAACCCGGATCGTATGTCGTGAGCTGTTAAAAGGACGACAACCAAACTCGCGAGATATTACAGGGCCCTACAACTTGTCGATATCACGTCTTGTGAGGAAGTTGCGTTGTTGAAGCTGATGGGTTGTCGTTAAGCCTATTGGGCCTTTTGAATGGGCCATCTATCTGGGCTGGGACTGTGAACCGTCAACACATAAAGGATTTGTGCCCTCAACATGACGAGTGCGATCAAACCAGCACTAATGCACCGGATCCTATCAGAACTCCGAAGTTATGCGTGCTTGGGCGAGAGTAGTACTAGGATGGGTGACCCCTTGGGAAGTCCTCATGTTGCACCCGCTTTTCAATTTTTTTTGCCCCGGTTAGGGTTGCCAAGATACTTTTTCCACCACATTTATTTTACCGAATCCCACGGCACCTTGGGCAAGACAACTTCGCTTCACGTAGAGGCTGGGCCCGCAAACTGAGGAAGTAGGACTTATGACCTGGTCTCCGTCGCTCCGGTACCCATAACTTTTAATTCACAAGGAGTTACGTGGTGCACAGCATACCGTTGGAAAGCTCTTCGAGAGCTCTACGACGGGGGCAAAAAGCCTCCTCAGTTGTGCCTCTTTTTGGAGTCCAAAATCAAATGTTTTCATTAGTTCCGAGCCACTTTTCTTCTTTAGCTCTGTTTTTCCGTCCTGAATCGTACGTTGTGAGCGGTTAAAAGGACAACAACCTAACACGCGGGACATTAGAGAGCCCTACAATGCGTCGATATCATGTCTAGCGAGGATGCTGCGTTGTTGAAGCGAATAAGTTGTCGTTAAGCCCTTTGGGCCTTTTGAATGGGCCATCTCTCTGGGCTGGAACTGTGAACCGTCAACACATAAAGGATTTGTGCCCACAACATGACGGGTGCGATCATTCCAGCACTAATGCACCGAATCCCATCAAATCTCCGAAGTTTAGCTTGCTTGGGCGAGAGTAGTACTACGATGGGTGACCCCCTGGGAAGTCCTTGTGTTGCACCCCCCATTTTCAATTTTTTTTGCCCCGGTTAGGGTTGCCAAGATACTTTATCCACCACATTTCTATAACCGAATCCCACGGCAACTTGGGCAAGACAACTTCGCTTCACGTAGAGGCTGGGCCCCCAAACCGAGGGCGTCGGGCTTGTGACCAGGTCTCTATCGCTCCGGTGCCCAAAACATTCAATCCGCAAGGAGTTACGTGATGCACAGCATACCGTTGGAAAGCTCTCCGAGAGCTCTACGACTGGTGCAGCAAACCTGCTCAGCTGCGCCCGATTTTGGAGCCCAAAATTAAACATTTCCATCAGTTTCGGGCCACTTTTCTTCTTTTGCTCTATTTTATCACCCCAAATCGTACGTCGTGAGATGTTAAAAGGACGACAACCTAACTCGCGAGATATTACAGGGCCCTACAATGCATCAATATCACGTCTTGCAAGGAAGCAGCGTTGTTGAAGTGGATGGGTTGTCGTTAAGCCCATTGGGCCTTTTGAATGGGCCATCTCTCTGGGCTGCGACTGTGAACCGTCAACACATAAGGGATTTGTGCCCCCAACATGGCAGATGCGATCATACCAGCACTAATGCACCGGATCCCATTGGAACTCCGAAGTTAAGCGTGCTTAGGCGAGAGTAGTACTAGGATGGGTGAGCCCCATTGGAACGAGAGATAACGTTTTGAAAATCCTTTTCCGGTTAACTTATGAAAAACCCTTTTGAAAGCATGACATATAACACAAGTAAGTATATAACATAATATAAAAGTAAAGAAACACATTTACTCGTCTTTCCTCCCCGAGGTCCTCTAGGAACCAAGCGAGAGTACTTAAACACATAGTGAAAATGATACGGTTTGATACGTACAGGACTCTAGAGGTAGCTCATACGGGCTCAAGAAGTAGCTCCCACCACATTTAGGTGTAGCACTTTCCCCCGCAAAGCACTTACTTCCTGCCGTTCAAGTTCATTTTCAGTAACAGTTGTTGCGGCCGGCTTCAATCATCCACTTTTCACGCCAAATGGGTGTACTTCGGATGTACCCCGAAATCCTACGACCCAACTCTCCGAGGAAGTCTAGCCCCCAAGCGAGAGAGGGAATTGGACAATGGTAGTCACGGTTGCACCGGCAAGCCCGATGCCGCCCGGTGTGCGTGAACGCTACCACGCCAAAATGAAAGGTTGCAACCTTATATGCAATGCACATTTATGACATATAATATATCACATTAGGAGGACAACAAAGTAGGTTGCCTCCGGACAGTCATAAGATTGCACATTGACAAGTAAACAAGCGAGGCACGAATAGACAAGTAATTTCACTTGAAAGGCATATGGAGTTATATGAACATTAAATGGGCAGCCATGTAACGCACGTAAATCAAGTCATATAACTCAATTCAAAGTCCAGGTAATCAAAAAATAAGGTTATTCAACATGCAACAATAATCTACGTGGGTTCGGATGCAAGAAAGGCCTATTTGTCAACATGCAATGATCAAAATCACATTTAGGGCTATAAGGGCAACTACGGGCAGCCTACTAAGCATATAATTACACCCAATATTCAAAGGATCAAAACTTAGCATGTTTACCTAGTTGCTAGGGTTTCCATTTCGTGCTTACCCGTGCGATTAAGCCCCAAGTCCACTCAAAATCAATCTCAAGCCAATCATCAATTAATCCAAACATCCCCAAGTACTCAAAACAGTCCACACAACATCCCAATGCCACAATCCAAAGCAATTAATACCACAAGAGAAGTTACAACAAATCTTCTAAGCATATAACTAAGTGAAACCCTCACTGCAATAGGCAGTATTCTCACAATCATTAAGACAAGCAAACAATCTCCAATTCCATTGAATAAGATGTCAAATTAAATCTTAAGAAGTTAACTAAATTCAGAAACAAACCTTGCATCATTTGTAGTTCAGGATCAATCGTTATAAACAAAACAGTGGGATTGCACAAAACTGTCCAGATTTGCACACAATTCAATAATTGTCGTTTTTGAGGTCCTTAGGGTCAGATTTAGCCTTAGTCCATTTCTGACAAAATGTCCAGAACTGAAATATATATCAGCACACCAAATTTCATATATTTTGGATATCATTTACTAAGTCAAAACTGGTTCGTTCCACAAGGTCAGTGCATCTGCCAAAACCAGCTTCATTTTTCCAGACTTCCAGATTTGGACACATTTTAATGATTTGCCATTTTGAGGACCTTAGAGTCAAAATTAGCTTTGTTATATTTCTACGAAAAATGTTAAAAACGGGAAAAAATAGTTACCTACCAATTTTAATGCATTTTCAACATCATTTGCCTAGCCAAACTCACCTCGCAACAACAAGACAAAGAGCTGTCACCAAACCCGAATTCATCTATCATCATCTTCAAGCCAAACTCTTGCCATGCATGGTTGTAAAAGCTTATGAACACACATATAACTCAAGTACAGAAGCAAAGACATACATTTAAGAGCATGCATGTGGATTTTTGAGAGATTTTCAAGAAGTTTTAGCCCTCACCTTAGCAAAACAACAAGAAGATGCACAAGACTTTGATGAAGCACAAGATTTGTTCTTTTCCTTGCTTAGCCAAGACACCACCTGTTTTTTCTCAATTTTCCTAGCTTAGTGACAAAGTTCTTAGTAGGTGCATGAGGTTAGAACAAGAAGAAAAGAAATGGAAGCTAGGAAACTCACCTAAACCGAAATTGAAGTTCAAAGAGCTTGCATGTGTGTTTCTTACATCCTAGCTTGTTTAATCGAGTTTCTTAGCTTCTAGCTTGCCTTGATGAACCACGGAATGATGGAGATGAGCTATGGAGTGTATGAACTCATCCAAAACCGAGATTGAGAGAGAGAAATGTGAAGAGAATGAGAGAAATGAAAAAAAAAATGATAGCTTTTGCAAATGTTGATGCATATGTTGGCCTTGGGAATGCAAAAATCAGATTTGTGTCTCCAAGAAGCATGGTTTTTGAATTACCTAGTATGGGCAAGGAGCCTTTGTCGAGTTTGGTGGCTTTGGGGAGGTATTTGAGCTAATTTTTTTATGCATTTGTGTCATAGAATTGTCATAGGAATGTTGGAAAATTAGGGAATCTAGGTAGAATAAAATATAGGAATGTTTGTTGATGAGTTGAATTATGAATAGAATAATAGATAGTGGGAAATGTAGGAATAGTTTAGTATTATTTTATTGTTAGTGGAGTTTGTAGAGAATTTGAATTAGGAATATAATATTGGTTAGTGGATTGTATAGGATTATTTTAGTGTCTAGTGCTTTGTGTAAGATTCTTTATTGGTTAGCGTGTAGGCACACAGTTCGAGGTTTAGGATACGCACTACGAGGCACGCACCGAAATCAATACGGGGCACAAATCACGAGGTAGACATGAACTACGAGGTAAGACACAAACTTCAAGACTAAGGCACGTACTTCAACACTAATGCACGCAATCCTAGGTGAATGTACGTAAACCAATGCAAGGCACGTAATCCAAGATCAGTCATATAATTATGGGTCCAAGGTACGCAAATCAAGGTATGACACGTTATTCGGGGTCAGACCTCACATCTCTGGGCTGGGATTGTGAATCGTCTACACATAAATGATTTGTGCCCTCAACATGACGGGTGCAATCATACCAGCACAAATGCACCGGATCCCATCAGATCTCCAAAGTTTAGCTTGCTTGGGCGAGAGTAGTACTAGGATGGGTGACCCCTTAGGAAGTCCTCATGTTGCACCCCCCTTTTCAATTTTTTTTACCCCGGTTAGGGTTGCCAAGATACTTTATCCACCACATTTCTATTACCGAATCCCACAGCACCTTGGACAAGACAACTTTGCTTCACGTACAGGCTGGGCCAGCAAACCGAGGGCGTGGGGCTTGTGACCAGGTCTCCATCGCTCTGGTACCCATAACTTTCAATCTGCAAGGAGTTACGTGACGCACAACATACCGTTGGAAAGCTCTCCGAGAGCTCTACGATGGGGGCAGCAAGCCTGCTCATTTGTGCTTGTTTTTCGAGCACAAAATTGAATGTTTTCATCATTTTCGGTCCACTTTTCTTCTTTTGCTCTATTTTTCGTCCCGGATCGTACGTCATGAGCTGTTAAAAGGACGACAACCTAAATCGCGGGATATTACAGGGTCCTACAACACGTCGATATCACGTCTTACGAGGATGCTACGTTGTTGAAGCAGATGGGTTGTCTTTAAACCCATTGGGCCTTTTGCATGGGCCATCTCTCTGGGTTGGGACTGTGAACCGTCAACACTTAAAGGATTTGTGCCCACAACATGACGGGTGCGATCATACCAGTACCAATGCACCAGATCCCATCAGAACTCCGAAGTTAAACGTGCTTGGGCGAGAGTAGTACTAGGATGGGTGACCCCCTACGAAGTCCTCGTGTTGCACCCCCCATTTTCAATTTTTTTTGCCCCGGTTAGGGTTTCCAAGATACATTATCCACCACATTTCTATTACCGAATCCCACAGCACCTTGGGCAAGACAACTTCGCTTCACGTAGAGGCTAGGCCCGCAAACCGAGGGCGTAGGGCTTGTGACCAGGTCTCCGTCGCTCCGGTGCCCATAACTTTTGATCCGTAAGGAGTTATGCGGCGCACAGCATACCGTTGGAAAGCTCTCCGAGAGCTCTACGACGGGGGCAGCAAGCCTGCTCAGCTATGCCCCTTTTTAGAGCCCAAAATCGAATGTTTTCTTCAGTTTCTGGCCACTTTCCTTCTTTCGCTCTATTTTCCCGTCCCGGATCGTACGTTGTGAGTTGTTAAAAGGACAGCAACCTAACTCGCGGGACATTAGAGGGCCTGACAACGCGTCGATATCACGTGTTGCGTAGAGGTTGCGTTGGTGGAGTGGATGGGTTGTCGTTAAGCCCTTGGGGCCATTAGAATGGTGCATCTCTCTGGGCTGGGAGTGTGAACCGTCAACACATAAATGGTTTGTGCCCACAACATGACGGGTGCGATCATGCCAGTACTAATGCACTGGATCCCATCAAAACTCTGAAGTTAAGCGTGCTTGGGCGAGAGTAGTACTAGGATGGGTGACCCCTTGGGAAGTCCTCGTGTTGCACCCCCCCTTTTCAATTTTTTTGCCCCGGTTAGGGTTGCCAAGATACTTTATCTACCACATTTCTATTACCAAATCCCACGGCACCTTGGGCAAGACAACTTTGCTTCACGTAGAGGCTGGGCCCGTAAACCGAGGGCGTGGGGCTTGTGACCTGGTCTTCTTCGCTCCTGTGCCCATAACTTTTGATCCGTAAGGAGTTACGCGGTGCACAGCATACCGTTGGAAAGCTCTCCGAGAGCTATACTACGGGGGCAGCAAGCCTGCATGACTGTGCCTATTTTCGAAGCCCAAAATCGAATGTTTTCATCAGTTTTGGTCCACATTTCTTCTTTTGCTCAATTTTTCCGTCCCAGAGCGTACGTCGTGAGTTGTTAAAAGGATGACAACCTAACTCGCCGGATATTTCATGGCCTTACAATGCATCGATGTCACGCCTTACTAGGATGCTACGTTGTTAAAGCGGATGGGTTGTCGTTAAGCCCATTGGGCCTTTTGAATGGGCTATCTCTCTGGGCTGGGATTGTGAACCGTCATCACAAAAAGGATTTGTGCCCAAAACATGACAGTTGCGATCATACCAGCACTAATGCACGGATCCCATTAGAACTCCAAAGTTAAGCGTTCTTGGGCGAGAGTAGTACTAGGATACGTGACCCCATGTGAAGTCCCCGTGTTGCACCCCCCTTTTCAATTTTTTTTGCCCCGGTTAGGGTGGCCAAGATGCTTTATCCACCACATTTCTATTACCAAATCCCACGGCACCTTGGATAGGACAACTTCGCTTCACGTGGAGGCTGGGCCCGCAAACCGGGGGCGTGGGGCATGTGACCAGGTCTTTGTCGCTCCGGTGCCCATAACATTTAATCCGTAAGGAGTTACGCGACGCACAGCATACCGTTGGAAAGTACTCTGAGAGCTCTACGACGGGGCAGCAAGCCAGCTTACCTGCGCTTGTTTTTAGATCCCAAAATCGAACGTTTTCATCAGTTTCGGGCCACTTTTCTTCTTCTGCTCTGTTATTTCATCCCGGATCGTATGTCGTGAGCTGTTAAAAGGGAGACATCCTAAATCGTGGGATATTACAGGGCCTTACAATGCGTCGATATCTCGTCTTACGAGGATGCTGCGTTGTTGAAGCGGATGGGTTGTCGTTAAGCCCATTGGGCCTTTTGAATGGGCCATCTCTCTGGGCTAGGACTGTGAACCGTCAACACATAAAGGAATTGTGCCCCCCACATGGCAGATGCGATCATACCAGCACTAATGCACCGGATCCCATTGGAACTCCGAAGTTAAGCGTGCTTGGACGAGAGTAGTACTAGGATGGGTGACCCCCTTGGAAGTCCTCGTGTTGCACCCCCCATTTTCAATTTTTTTTGCCCCGGTTAGGGTTGCCAAAATACTTTATCCACCACATTTCTATTACCTAATCTCACAGCACCTTGGGCAAGACAACTTCGCTTCACGAAGAGGCTAGGCCCGCAAACCGAGGGCGTAGGGCTTGTGACTAGGTCTCCATCGCTCCGGTGCCAATAACTTTTGATCCGTAAGGAATTATGCGGCGCACAACATACCGTTGGAAAGCTCTCCCAGAGATCTACGACTGGCGTAGCAAGCCTGCTTGGCTGTGCCTATTTTCGGAGCCCAAAATCGAACGTTTTCATCAATTTCGGGCCACTTTTCTTCTTTGGCTCTATTTTTTCTTCCCGGATTATACGTCGTGAGTTGTTAAAAGGACGACAACCTAACTCGCGGGATATTGCAGGGTCCTACAATACGTTGATATCACGTCTTATGAGGATGCTGCGTTGTTGAAGCGGATGGGTTGTCGTTAAGCCCATTGGGCCTTTTAAAGGGGCCATCTCTTTGGGCTGGGACTGTGAACCGTCAACACATAAAGGATTTGTGCCCATAACATGATGGGTGCGATCATACCAGCACTAATACACCGGATCCCATAAGAACTCCGAAGTTAATCGTACCTGGACGAGAGTAGTGCTAGGATGGGTGACCCCCTTGGAAGTGCTCGTGTTGCACCCCCCCATTTTCTATTTTTTTTGCCCCGGTTAGGGTTGCCAAGATACTTTATCCACCACATTTCTATTACCGAATCCCACGGCACCTTGGGCAAGACAACTTTGCTTCACGTTGAGGCTGGGCCCGCAAATCGAGAGTGTGGGGCTTGCGACATAGTCTCCGTCGCTCTGGTGCCCATAACTTTTGAGCCGTATGGAGTTATGCGGCGCATAGCACCATTGCAAAGCTTTCCGAGAGCTTTACTACGGGGAAAGCAAGCCTGCTTTGCTGTGCCCCTTTTTGGAACCCAAAATCGAATGTTTTCATTAGTTTCGGGCCACTTTTCTACTTTTGCTCTGTTTTTTCATCCCGGATCGTACGTTGTGAGCTGTTAAAAGGACAACAACCTAACTCACCAGACATTAGAGGCCCTACAACACCTCAATATCCCATCTTGCGAGGATGCTGCGTTGTTGAAGTAGATGGGTTGTCGTTAAGCCCTTTGGGCCTTTTGAATTGGCCATTTCTCTGGGCTGGGACTGTGAACCATCAACACATAAATGATTTGTGCCCACAACATAACAGGTGCGATCATACCAGCACTAATGCACCGGATCCCATCAAAACTCCAAAGTTAAGCGTGCTTGGGCGAGAGTAGTACTAGGATGTGTGACCCCCTGGGAAGTCCTCGTGTTGCATCCCTCCTTTTCAATTCTTTTTGCCCCGGTTAGGATTGCCAAGAAACTTTATCCACCACAGTTCTATTACCGAATCCCACGGTACCATGGGCAAGACAACTTCACTTAACGTAGAGGCTGGGCCCGCAAACGAACGACGTGGGGCTTGGGACCAGGTCACCGTGGTTCCGGTGCCCATAACTTTTGATCCGTAAGGAGTTACGCGGCACACAGCATACCGTTGGAAAGCTCTTCGAGAGCTCTACGATGAGGACAACAAGCCTGCTGGGCTGCGCCCATTTTCGGAGCCCAAAATTGAATATTTTCATCAGTTTTGGGACTCTTTTCTTCTTTTGCATTGTTTTTCCGTCCCGGATCGTACGACATGAGCTGTTAAAAGGACGACAACCTAACTCACAGGACATTTGAGGGCCCTACAACGCGTCGATATCACGTATTGCGAGGATGCTGCGTTTTTGAAGCGGATGGGTTGTCGTTAAGCCTATTGGGCCTTTTGAATGGGCCATCTCTTTCGGCTGGGACTGTGAACCTACAACACATAAAGGATTTGTGCCCACAACATGACAGGTATGATCATACCAGCACTAATGGACCGCATCCCAGCAGAACTCCGAAGATAAGCGTGCTTGGGCAAGAGTAGTACTAGGAGGGGTGACCCCCTAGTAGGTCCTCGTGTTGCATCCCCCCTTTTCAATTTGTTTTGCCCCGGTTAGGGTTGCCAAGATACGTTATCCACCATATTTATATTACCGAATCCCACCGCACCTTGGGTAAGACAACTTCGCATCACGTAAAGGCTGGGCTTGTAAACCGAGGGCGTGGGGCAGGTGACCAGGTCTTTGTCGCTCCAGTGCCCATAACTTTTAATCTGTAAGGAGTTATGCTGAGCACAGCATACCGTTGGAAAGCTCTCCGAGAGCTCTACGACGGGGCAGCAAGCTTGCTTACATGCGCCAATTTTCAGAGACCAAAATTGAATGTTTTCATCAGTTTCGGGCCACTTTTCTTCTTCTGCTCTATTTTTTCATCATGGATCGTACGTCGTGAGCTGTTTAAAGGACGACATCCTAACTCACGAGATATTACAGGGCCTTACAACGCGTCGATATCATGTCTTACGAGGATGCTGTGTTGTTGAAGCGAATGGGTTGTCGTTAAGCCCATTGGGCCTTTTGAATGGGCCATCTCTCTGGGCTGGGACTGTGAACCGTCAACACATAAAGGAATTGTGCCCTCAACATGACGGGTGCGATCATACCAGCACTAATGCACCAGATCCCATCAGAACTCCGAAGTTAAGCGTGCTTGGTCGAGAGTAGTACTAGGATGGGTGACCCCCTGGGAAGTCCTCGTGTTGCACCCCTTTTTCAATTTTTTTTGCCTAGGTTAGGGTTGGCAAGATACATTATCCACCATATTTCTATTATCGAATCCCATGGCACCATGGGCAAGACAACTTTGCTTCACGAAGAGGCTGGGCCCGCAAACCGAGGGCGTAGGGCTTGTGCCAGGCCTCCGTCGCTCCAGTGCCCATACCTTTTGATCCGTAAGGAGTATTGCGCCACACAACATACCGTTGGAAAGCTATCTGAGAGCTCTACGACGGGGGCAGCAAGCCAACATAGCTGTGCCTATTTTCGAAGCCCAAAATCGAATGTTTTCAAGAGTTTTGGGCCACTTTTCTTCTTTTGCTCTGTTTTTTCATCCCGGATTGTACGACGTGAGCTGTTAAAAGCACGACAACCTAACTCGAGGGATATTACAGGGTCCTACAACTCGTCGATATCATGTCTTACGAGGATGCTGCATTGTTGAAGCGGATGGGTTGTCGTTAAGCCCATTGGGCCTTTTGAATGGGCCATCTCTCTGGGCTGGGACTGTGAATCGTCAACACATATAGGATTTGTCCCCACAACATGATGCGTGCGATCATACCAGCACTAATACACCGGATCCCAATGGAACTCCGAAGTTACGCGTGCTTGGTCGAGAGTAGTACTAGGATGGGTGACCCCCTAGGAAGTCCTCGTCTTGCACCCCCCCTTTTCAATTTTTTTTACCCTGGTTAGGGTTGCCAAGATACTTTGTCCATCACATTTCTATTACAGAATCCTACGGCACCTTGGGCAAGACAACTTCGCATCACGTAGAGGCTGGGCCCACAAAATGAGGGCATAGGTCTTGGGACCAGGTCTCCGTCTCTTCGGTGCCTAAAACTTTTGATCTGTAAGGAGTTACGCGGTGCACAGCATACCGTTGGAAAGCTCTCCGAGAGCTCTATGACAGGGGCAACAGGCATGCTCAGATGGTCCTATTTTTGGAGCCCAAAATTGAACGTTTTCATCTATTTCAGGACACTTTTCTTCATTTGCTCTATTTTTCGTCCCGAATCGTACATCGTGAGTTGTTAAAAGGACGACAACCTAACTCGCCGGATATTACAGGGCCATACAATGAGTCGATATCACGTCTTGCGAGGATGCTACGCTGTTGAGGCAGATAGGTTGTCGTTATGCCTATTGGGCCTTTTGAATGGGCCATCTCACTAGACTGGGACTGTGAACCGTCTCCACATAAAGGATTTGTGCCCACAACATGACGAGTGCAATCATACCAACACTAATGCACCGGATCCCATCAGAACTCTAAAGTTAAGCGTGCTTAGGCGAGAGTAGTACTAGGATGGGTAACTACCTGGGAAGTCCTCGTGTTGCACCCCCCATTTTCAATTTTTTTTGCCCCGGTTAGGGTTGCCAAGATACTTTATCCACCACATTTCTATAACCAAATCCCACGGTACCTTGGGCAAGACAACTTCGCTTCACGTAGAGGTTGGGCTCGCAAACCGAGGGTGTGGTGCTTGTGACCAGGTCTCCGTCGCTCCGGTGCCTATAACTCTTAATCCGTAAGTAGTTACGGGACGCACAGCATACCGTTGGAAAGTTCTCCGAGAGCTCTACGACGGGGGCAGTAAGCCTGCTCGGGTGCAACTATTTTCGGCGCCCAAAATCGAACGTTTTCATTAGTTTCGGGACACCTTTCTTCTTTTGCACTATTTTTCCATCCCGGATCGTACGCGTGAGCAGTTAAAAGGACGACAACCTAACTTGAGGGACATTGGAGGGCCCTACAATGCATCGATATCACGTCTTGCGAGGATGCTGCGTTGTTGAAATGGATGTGTTGTCGCAAAGCCAATTAGGCCTTTTGAATGGGCCATCTCTCTGGGCTGGGATTGTGAACCGGCTACACATAAAGGAATTATGCCCTCAACATGATGGGTGGAATCATACCAGCACTAATGCACCGGATCCCATCAGAACTCCGAAGCTAAGCGTGCTTGGGCGAGAGTAGTACTAGGATGGGTGACCCCTTGGGAAGTCGTCGTGTTGCACCCCTTTTCAATTTTTTTTTAGCCCGGTTAAGGTTGCCAAGATACTTTATCCTCCACATTTCTATTACCGAATCCCACAGCACCTTAGGCAAGACAACTTCGCTTCACGTAGAGGCTAGGCCCGCAAACCTAAGGCATAGGGCTTATGACCAGGTCTTCGTCGCTCCAGTGCCCATAACTTTTGAGCCGTAAGGAGTTACGCGGTGCACATCATGCCGTTGGAAAGCTCTTTGAGAGCTCTACGACGGGGGCAGCAAGCGTGCTCGGTTGTGCCCATTTTTGGTGCCCAAAATTGAACGTTTTCATCAGTTTCGGGCAACTTTTCTTCTTTAGCTATGTTTTTCCGTCTCGGATCGTACGATATGAGTTGTTAAAAGGACGACAACCTAACTCACGGGACATTAAAGGGCCCTACAATACGTTGATATCACGTCTTGCGAGGATGCTGCATTGTTGAAGCGGATGGGTTGTCGTTAAGCCTATTGGGCCTTTTGAATGGGCCATCTCTCTGAGCTGGGACTGTGAACCGTCTACACATAAAGGATTTGTGCCCACAACATGACGAGTGCGATCATACCATCACTAATGCACCGGATCCCAACAGAACTCCGAAGTTAAGCGTGCTTGGGCAAGAGTAGTACTAGGATGGGTGACCCCCTGGGAAGTCCTCGTGTTGCACCCCCCGTTTTTAATTTTTTTTACCCCGGTTAGGGTTGCCATGATACTTTATCCGTCACATTTCTATTACCGAATCCAACGGCACCTTGGGCTAGACAACTTCGTTTCACACAGTGGCAGGGCCCGCAAACCGAGAGCGAGCGGCTTGTGACGAGGTCTCCGCCGCTCCGGTTCGCATAACTTTTGATTCATAAGGAGTTACGTGACGCACAACATACCTTTGGAAAGCTCTCCGAGAGCTCTACGATGGGGGTAGCAAGCCTGCTTGGCTGCGCCCGTTCTTGGAGCCCAAATTGAACATTTTCATCAGTTTCAGTCCACTTTTCTTCTTTTGTAATGTTTTTCCGTCTCGGATCGTACGACATGAGCTGTTAAAAGGACGACAACCTAACTCGCAGGACATTAGAGGGCCCTACAACGTATCGATATCACGTCTTGTGAGGATGCTACGTTGTTGAAGCAGATGGGTTGTCGTTATGCCTATTGGGTCTTTTGAATGAGCCATCTCTCTGGGTTAGGACTGTGAACCGTTAACACATAAAGAATTTGTGCCCACAACATGACGGGTGCGGTCATTCCAGTTGTCACGCCCCAACCCGGCCTAAAAAGGTTAGACTAGGATGTGATCTAAACATTCAAGTCATATCTCTAACATAATCGTTCATGAAAGTTTGACACTTAACGTTTAGCCTAGACGCCACAATTTTTTCAGAAAACCGGTAGCATAACGGCTGTAATTGGCTCTTTAGTTTGACCTAGTTCTCTAAACGCCTCAAATTTCATTCCCAACTAAGATTACTATTTACCATCAATTGAAACGCCTACTAGTTATCTCGATGTCTGGTTCGATTAATAACCTAGCATGATACTATGTCTCGTTTGTTTGTTAATCCTCGTTACAAAAGTACCTGTTGATCTTAGCTTAACAATGAGAACTTGCTTAAGATTGGATAGGTTCATTTTACTTAATCCTTACCTGATACTTCATAATCCTATGATAAGCACTAGCCAGTAACGATAGCAAAACAACCACAGCAGTGTCTATCTAGTTATTAGCAGTACAAGACAAAATTAGACACCAAATTACAACGGGGGTCTTTTACATGACAACAACAAGCAACATCAAAGAAATAGTCTTCAACAACATATTGTTTGCAAAATGGCCATAGTCACGTAAGGCACGTAGGGCAAGCATTCATTCCAAGGAATCACCGTTAGGTACGTCGTCCTCGGGTACCGGTTCTTGGTCTTCTTCACCTGAGATAATAAAAGAGGGTGAGTCCTTATGAACTCAACGAGGGGGAACGAGAAATAAGTTTTGAAACTCATTTTCCAGTTCAACTTATGAAAACCCTTTTTACAAGTATGAATATATCACAAGTAAGTACATAACGTAATATAAAAGTAAAGGAACACAATTACCCATCTTTCCTCCCCGAGGTCCTCTAGGAACCAAGCGAGAGTACTTATAAACATAGTGAAAAGGATACGGTGAGCTTTTGCTCTTAGTTCATGTCAGTATCAGTTGTTGCGGCCGACTTCAAATCATCCCCTTATCACGCCAAGTGGGTATACTCCTGATGGACCCTGAAATCCTATGACCTAACTCTCCAAGGAAGTCTAGCCCCCAAGCGAGAGAGGGAACTGGACAATGGCAGTCACAGTTGCACCGGCAAGCCTGATGCCGCCCGATGTGCGTGAACGCTACCACGCCAGAATGAAAGGTTGCAACCTTGTATGCAATGCACATTTATGACATTTAATATATCACATTAGGAAGACAACAAAGTAGGTTTCCTCCGAGCAGTTATAAGATTGCACATTGACAAGGAAACAAGCAAGGCACGATAAGAAAATTTCATTTGAAAGGCACATGGAGTTATATGAACATTAAACGGGCAGCCATGTAAATCAAGTCATATAACTCATTTCGAAGTTCACGTAATCAAATAATAAGATTATTCAACGTGCAACGACATCTACGTGGGTCTGGGTGCAAGAAAGGCCTACTTGTCAACATGTAATCATCAAAATCACATTTAGGGCCACAGGGGCAACTACGGGCAGCCTACTAAACACGTGATCAAACACAATATCCAAAGGATCAACACTTAGCGTGTTTACCTAGTTACTAGGGTTTCAATTCGTGCTTACCCGTGCGATTAAGCCCCAAGTCATCTCGAAATCAAACTCAAGCCATGCATTGATTAGTTCATACACCCTCAAGAATTTAAAACAGTCCACACAACATCCAAATGCCACAATCTCAAGCATTTAATACAACAAGAGAAGCTACAATAATTTTTCTAAGTATATCACTAAGTGAAACCCTCACTGCAATGGACTGTTTTCTCACAATCATTAAGACAAGAAAAAAATCTCCAATTCCAGTGAATGAGATGTCCAATTAAAGCTTAAGGAGTGAACTAAATTCAGAAACAAACCTTGCATCATTTGGAGTTCGGGTTCAATAGTTATAGCCAAAACAGTGAGACTGCACAAAACTGTCCAGGTTTGTACACATTTCAATACTTGTCGTTTTTTAGGGCTTTAGGGTCAGATTTAGCCTTAGTCCATTTCTGACAAAAGCGTGCATAACTGAAAAATATATCAGCATACCAAATTTGATGCATTTTGGATATCATTTACTAAGTCAAAACTGGTTCGTTCTACAAGGTCAGTGAATCTGCCAAAACCTGCTTCATTTTTCCAGATTTTCCAGATTTGGACACATTTCAATGATTTGTCATTTTGAGGACCGTAGAATCAAAATTAACTTTGGCCTATTTCTGAGAAAAATGTTCAAAACTAGTTGCCTACCAATTTCTATGCATTTTTAACATTATTTACCTAGCCAAACTCACCTCACACCAACAAGACAGAGAGTTGTCACATACATGATTTCATCCAACATCACATTTTAGCCAAATATCTTGCCATGCATGTTTATAAAAGCTTATGAACACACATATATCTCATGTACAGAAGTAAAGATAGACATTTAAGAGCATGCATGTGGTTTTTGAAAGATTTTCAAGAAGTTTTAGCCCTCACCTTAGCAAAACAACAAGAAGATGCACAAGACTCTTGGTGAAGCACAAAGTTGACCTTTTTCCTTGCTTAGCCGAGACACCACTCGATTTTTCTCTAGTTTCCTAGCTTAGTAACCAAGTTCTTAGTAGGTGCATGTGGTTAGAACAAGAAGAAAATAAATGGAAACTAGCAAACTCACCTAAGCCGAAATGGAAGTGCTAAAGGCTTGCATGTGCATTTCTTTGCTCCTAGCTTTGCTTGGTCGAGTTCCTTGTTGCTTGGAAGTCTTGAAGAGCCTTAGGATGAAGAACTTGGCTATGGAGTCTACAATATTCAGCTAGGGCCGAGAGAGAGAGAGAGAAGAATGAGAGGGAGAGAGAAGAATGAGAGGAAAATGAGAGAATTGAAAGAAAAATGAAAGCCTTGCAAATGTTGAAGCATGTGTCGGCCTTGGGCATACAAATTTCAGACTTTTGTGTCTTCAAGAAGCATTTTGAATTACCTAGCATGTGCAAGGAGCTTGTGTCGAAATGGTGGGGCTTTGGGGAGGGTTTTGAGCTAATTTTTTTTTATGCATTTGTGTCATAGAATTGTCATAGAATGTTTGGGGAATAATTTGAATTATGCAAGCAAGCACAAATGCTCACAAGGTGGTCGGCCAAAGGCTTGAAAAATCTGAATTTTTTTGTCTTGTTCAAGGCTTATTTTATGTGTGTTTGGGATATGCAAAGAATAAAGAATAAAGAATAAAGAATAAAGAATGTCTAGCTTTTAATCCAATTTCGTCTTCTAGTGCATTGACTTAGCATTTTAATATTAGTTAGTGGAATCTGTAGGATTAATAAATGATTTAGTGCTTCGTGTAAGATGCTTTCTTGATTAGCGTGAGGGCATGCTTTCCTAGGTTTTGGGCACGCACTACGAGGTAGGGCACGAACTACGAGACGAATGCACGTTTCCCAAGTAAATGCATGCAACCCTAAATGAATGCACGTAATTCAATGCAAGGCACACAAAACGAAACACAATTCTCAAACCTAGGTCAAGGCACGCAAATCTAGGTTAGGGAACACGAAACGAAGTATCGCACGCAAATCAAGGTCGGGCCTCAAATCCTCCCCTCCTTAAAAGAATTTCGTCCCGAAATTCAATATTACCTTTGAAATAAAGCTGGTTACTGTTGCTCCATCTGGTCTCGTCTTTCCCATGTTGCTTCTTGAACTCCATGATGATCCCACAACACTTTCACTATTGGTATAGATTTTCTGCGCAATTCCCGATCTTACAAGTCTAGGATCCGAAAGGGCTTCTCCTCATAAGACAAGTTCTCCCGAAGCTGTAATGGCTCTCGCTCCAAGATATATGATGGATCAGGGTGATACTTCCGTAGCATAGAAACATGAAAGACGTCGTGAATATTGGAGAGGTTTTGGGGTAGTTCCAGGCGATACGCCAACTTGCCAACCTTCTCAATTATCTCAAATGGTTCTTCAAACCTCGGGCTCAAATTTCCACCCTAGCCGTGTTTAATTAGTCCCCTCCGGGATGATATCTTCAAGAACACCTTGTTGCCGACCTCAAACTCTAGGCTCTGTTTCCGTCGGTCTGCATAACTTTTCTGCCTGGTCTGGGCGGTAAGCATCCATTTCTGGATGAGGTGGATATTATCAACAGTCTTCATAAGTTCAGGTAGAAGGGTCGGGTCAAAAGTCTTCGTCTCACCTACTTCATCCCAGTAAATTGGGGATCGACACTTACGTCCATACAACGCCTCAAATGGGGCCATCCCGATAGTGGCCTGATAACTATTATTATAAGCGAACTCCGCTAGAGACAGATATTTCTCCCAACCTTTCCCGAAGTCTAAAACACACGCCCTCAGCATATCCTCCAGAATCTGAATAGTTCTCTCCGATTGTCCATCAGTCTGAGGGTGATAAGCCGTGCTGAAACTCAACTTCGTTCCCAAAGCTTCTTGCAATCTCTTCCAAAATCGGGAAGTAAAACGAGGATCCCTATCCAATACAATACTCACAGGTATCCCGTGCAATCTTACAATCTCCGCCACATACATATCTCCCAATTTCTCAGGACTATCCTCCTTGTTCATCGGTAAGAAGTGCGCTGACTTAGTCAATCTATCCACTATGACCCAAACGGCGTCATGACCCTTTTGTGTCCTGGGCAGGTACATAACAAAGTCCATAGTTATATGTTCCTATTTCCATTGAGGAATCTACAAGGGCTGTAGTAAACCTCCTGGTCGTTGATGTTCTGCTTTGACTCTCTGGCAAGTCAAACACTGTGCCACAAACTCCGCAATCTCCTTCTTCATGTTATTCCACCAATAGTGTTGCTTCAAATCCCGGTACATCTTTGTTCCGCCGGGGTGAATAGTATATCTTGAATTATGGGCTTCTTCAAGAATCTTCTTTCTCAGCTCTGGCTCATTAGGAACACAAATTCGATTCTTAAACCTCCAAACACTATCATCATGAAACTTGAAATCTGTGTTGCTTTCTTTAATCTTCTGAAACTGTTGGTCCTTCTGTTGAGCCTCTCGAAATTTAGACAACAAGGTCGATTGAACCTGTGTAGTGGTAACCTTTTTTGAGTCAATTGTGTTTTCCACAAAAATGCTTCCTCCAACAACTCCCGCACATTGACTTCCAGTTTTTCCATTCTCGCTTTCCTACTTAAGGCATCTAGAACTACATTCGCTTTACCGGGCACATAATTGATTGTGCAGTTATAATCATCCAAAAGCTTCATCCACCGGCCTTGCTTCATATTCAACTCTTTTTGTGAGAACAAGTATTTCAAGCTCTTGTGATCAGTAAACACCTCGAACTTGTTACCCCAGAGATAGTGCCTCCATTTCTTGAGCGCAAACACAATAGCCGCTAACTCCAAATTATGCGTCGGGTAGTTCAATTCATAAGCATACGCAATCACTCTACCATTTTGCATCAACACACAACCCAATCCTTCCTTCGAAGCATCGCTATAGATTACAAAACCTTGACTCCCTTCAGGCAATTGCAAGAACAGGTGCAGTAGTCAATCTTTTCTTCAATTCTTGGAAGCTATTCTCACACTTGTCATCCCACGCGAACTTTGTTTTCTTTTGAGTGAGCTTTGTAAGCGGTCCTGCAATCTTAGAGAAATCATTCACGAACCTCCGATAATAGCCGGCTAGACCAAGAAAACTCCGAACCTCCGTAACATTTTCCGACTTCTTCCAAGACATCACCGCTTCTATCTTTGTTGGGTCCACTGCTATTCCCTCTTGGGATATGATATGCCCCAAAAATGTAATCTGCTGCAACCAAAATTCGCACTTGCTAAACTTTGCATACAATTGATGCTCTTGAAGTTTATGCAGTACCAACCGCAGATGTTGTTCATGCTCAACCTCAGATTTCGGGAAGACCAAAATATCAACAATAAAGAACACCACAAATTGGTCCTAGTAGGGTTGAAACACCCTGTGCATCAAATCCATAAAAGCTACAGGGGCATTAGTTAGTCCAAATGGCATCACCATATATTCATAATGCCCATATCTTGTCCTGAAAGTCGTTTTAGGCACATCCTTCTTTTTGATCCCCAACTGATAGTACCCTTGCCTCAAGTCGAGTTTCGAATAAACTTTGGCTCCTTGAAGTTGATCAAATAACTCCTCGATCAGTGGAAGTGGGTATTTATTATTGATAGTCACTTGGTTCAATCCTCGGTAGTCGATGCAAAGCCTTAACGTTCCATCTTTCTTCTTTACAAATAGGACTGGTGTACCCCACGGAGAAGAACTTGGTTGAACAAACCCTTTCTTCAACAATCCTTGTAATTGGTCCTTCAATTCTTGTAGCTCAGCCGGTGCCATATGATAGGGAGCTTTAGATATCGGCTAGGTGCCAGGAAGTAACTCTATAATGAACTCGATCTCCCGATTTAGGGGTAAATCGGGCAATTCTTCTGGAAACACATCCGCATAGTCTTTGATCACTGGCATCTCCTCCAACTTAGTTTTGTCCGACAGCTTGTTGATGAGGTAAGCTAAGTATCCACTACACCCTTTTCTCAAGGACTTCACTGCTTTGGTAGATGAAATGATAGAACTCCCGGTGAAATCTCTTCGACCCATTACCTCAAATATTGGTTGACCAGGTACCTGGAACTTTACAATCTTCGTCCGGCAATCTAGTTGGACATGATGCTTTGCCAACCAGTCTATCCCTAAGATGACCTCATAGTCTCGAAAAGGTAATATGATAAGATTGGCTGAGAATTCCCTATCCTTAATTTGGATTTTAGTAACAAGTTTAAAACCCATCGGAGTACCAACTTCTACGTCATAAGGCAAACATACAACTCGTAGTTTCACATGTTGTACACATAAAGGAGTAATAAATGAATGAGTAGCACCTGGATCAATTAGCACCCTAACAAGTTGATTTAGTATGAAGAATGTACCTTCAACAATAGCGGTCTCCTCTGGAAGCTCCTCATACTCAATAGCATAAGCTCGAGCCAAAACTCTAGGAACTGAAGTCTTGCCTCTACCAGCTGGTTTAACTTGATTTTGTCCTCCTTGCCATTTAGGGCAATCCTTGACCTGATGTTGATCACTGCCACACCGCACACATCGTCCTGACTTCTTCCAACACTGGGCCTCGGTATGCCCTTTCTTGTCACAGTAAGAACAGTTATAGACTGAGTAGCAGGTGAACTACATGTGGATCCGCGGGTGGAAGAGGCTAATGGCGCTTTAGTCGGGCCACGGTTATTCACTAGTCTATTCTGGCTCTGGCCCTAACTACGACTCTGACTCTGGAATTTCCTCTATTGACCTGAAGGCTGGTATGGTTTCTTGTTCGGCTGACTCGAAGCGGCTCTATCAAGTTTCCTCTTCTTAACTCGGGAACCAGCAGCAAAGAGAGGAGAATAGGTATCGAAGTCATGTGAACCCAACTGGTCCTGAATCTCTAGCCTCAATCCAGTCGTAAATTTGCACATCTTTGCCTCCGGAGTACTGGGCATATATTGAGCATAGTAGGACAATCGGTCATAATGAGCCTCGTACTGGGCCACCGTCATGTTACCCTGGTTCAAGTGCATGAACTCCTCAATCGGCCTCTGCTTGGAAATTGCAGGTACATATTTCTCCTTGAATGCCTTAACGAAATTACCCCACAAGCGAGGTGTCTGATCAGTTTCCCACAGTACCTCCACAGTGTGCCACCAATGCTCAGCATCCCCGTGCAATATAAACACAGCAAACTCCACCTTTTCTTCATCAGTATAATCAAGTGGCCTGAAAATCCTCTCGATCTCGGACAGCCAAGCCTCTGCTTTCTCATCATCAACTTCCCCGTGGAATTTGGACGGGTGAAAGTCAAGGAACTCCCTCATCCTGCTATGTCTCCCATGGTTGCCATCATTCCTGTTGTTGTGGTTGTTGTTTGCTTCACATGCATCTTGACGTTCCATCACTCGCGATATGCAATCCATGGCATTTGCCATCATGTTAAACATAGCCATGCCGGGATTAGTTTGATAAGCATCTCCGGTCTCTTGGGGTTCACCGCTCCTATTAGTAGTGCGGGTACTAGGGCCAGCCATCTATAGGCACATATTACGATGCACAATTTATTGAAAGATGACAAACAAGAATTTAATGCATAAGATAAGCAAAATAATATGGATACACAATTCTAGAAACAATTAAGACATGTTAATCACTTAAGCACATAGAACATAGAAGGCACAATTAACATTATCACACAATAACATATAGACAAGTCATCCTAATTACCTTAGGGCTCTACCCATGGTCAGAGAGTTAAACCCGGCTTAAGCAATCTAAGCTCTGATACCATACTTCTAGGTGTCACACCCCAACCCAACCTAAAAAGGTTAGACTAGGGTGTGATCTAAACATTCAAGTCATATCTCGAACATAATCGTTCATGAAAGTTTGACACTTAACGTTTAGCCTAGACTCGACAATTTTTCTGGAAAACCGACAGCATAACGGCTACAATTGGCTCTTTAGTTTGACCTAGTCCTCTAAACACCTCAAATTTCATTTCCAACTAAGATTACTATTTAGCATCAATTGAAACGCCTACTAGTTATCTCGATGTCTCATTCGATTAATAACCTAGCATGATAGTATGTCTCGTTTGTTTGTTAATCCTCGTTACAAAAGTACATGTTGATCTTAGCTTAACAATGAGTACCTCCTTAAGATTGGATAGGTTCATTTTACTTAATCCTTACCTGATACTTCATAATCCTATGATAAGCACTAGCCAGTAACAATAGCAAAACGACCACAGTAGTGTCTATCTAGTTATTAGCAGTACAAGCCAAAATTAGACCCCAAATTACAACGGGGGTCTTTTACATTACAACAGCAAGCAACATCAAAGAAATAGTCTTCAACAACATATTGTTTGCAAAATGGCCATAGTCACGTAAGGCACGTAGGGCAAACATTCATTCCAAGGAATCATCGTTAGGTACGTCGTACTCGGGTACCTGTTCTTGGTCTTCTTCACCTGAGATGATAAAAGAGGGTGAGTCCTTATGAACTCAGCGAGGGGGAACGAGAAATAAGTTTTGAAACTCATTTTCCAGTTCAACTTATGAAAACCCTTTTTACAAGCATAAATATATCACAAGTAAGTACATAACATAATATAAAAGTAAAGGAACACAATTACCCGTCTTTCCTCCCCGAGGTCCTCTAGGAACCAAACGAGAGTACGTATACACATAGTGAAAAGGATACGGTGAGCTTTTGCTCTCAGTTCATGTCAGTATCAGTTGTTGCGGCCGACTTCAAATCATCCCCTTATCACGCCAAGTGGGTGTACTCCGGATGTACCCCGAAATCCTATGACCTAACTCTCTGAGGAAGTCTAGCCCCCAAGCGAGAGAGGGAATTGGACAATGGCAGTCACGGGTGCACCGGCAAGCCTGATGCCGCCCAGTGTGCGTGAACGCTACCACGCCAGAATGAAAGGTTGCAACCTTATATGCAATGCACATTTATGCATTTAATATATCACATTAGGAGGACAACAAAGTCGGTTGCCTCCGAGTAGTTATAAGATTGCACATTGACAAGTAAACAAGCGAGGCACGATAAGACAAGTAATTTCATTTGAAAAGCACATGGAGTTATATGAACATTAAACGGGTAGCCATGTAACGCATGTAAATCAAGTCATATAACTCATTTCGAAGTTCACGTAATCAAATAATAAGATTATTCAACGTGCAACGACATCTACGTGGGTCCGGGTGCAAGAAAGGCCTACTTGTCAACATGTAATCATCAAAATCACATTTAGGGCAACTACGGGCAGCCTACTAAACACGTGATCAAACACAATATCCAAAGGATCAACACTTAGTGAATTTACCTAGTTACTAGGGTTTCACTTCATGCTTACCCGTGCGATTAAGCCCCAAGTCATCTCGAAATCAAACTCAAGCCATGCATTGATTAGTTCATACACCCTCAAGAATTTAAAACAGTCCACACAACATCCGAATGCCACAATCTCAAGCATTTAATACAACAAGAGAAGCTACAATAATTTTTCTAAGCATATCACTAAGTGAAACCCTCACTGCAATAGAATTTTTTCTCACAATCATTAAGACAAGCAAAAAATATCCAATTCCAGTGAATAAGATGTCAAATTAAAGCTTAAGTAGGGAACTAAATGCAGAAAAAAACCTCGCATCATTTGGAGTTCGGGTTCAATAGTTATAGCCAAAACAGTGAGACTGCACAAAACTGTCCAGATTTGCACACATTTCAATACTTGTCATTTTTGAGGGCTTTCGGGTCAGATTTAGCCTTAGTCCATTTCTGAAAAAAACGTCCAGAACTGAAAAATATAGCAGAACACCAAATTTAATGTATTTTTGATGTCATTTACTAAGTCAAAACTGGTTCGTTCTACAAGGTCAGTGAATCTGCCAAAACCTGCTTCATTTTTCCAGATTTTCCAGATTTGGACACATTTCAATGATTTGCCATTTTGAGGACCTTAGAGTCAAATTTAGATTTGGCCTATTTCTGGGACAAATGTTCAGAACTGGAAAAACTAGTTATCTACCAATTTGTACACATTTTCAACATCATTTACCTAGCCAAACTCACCTCGCACCAACAAGAAAGAGAGCTGTCACATACACGATTTCTTCCAACATCACATTTTAGCCAAATATCTTGCCATGCATGTTTTTAAAAGCTCATGAACACACATATATCTCAAGTACAGAAGTAAAGATAGACATTTAAGAGCATGCATGTGGGGTTTTGAAAGATTTTCAAGAAGTTTTAGCCCTCACCTTAGCAAAACAACAAGAAGATGCACAAGACTCTTGGTGAAGCACAAAGTTGACCTTTTTCCTTGCTTAGCCGAGACACCACTCGATTTTTCTCTAGTTTCCTAGCTTAGTAACCAAGTTCTTAGTAGGTGCATGTGGTTAGAACAAGAAGAAAAGAAATGGAAGCTAGCAAACTCACCTAAACCGAAATGGAAGTGCTAAAGGCTTACATGTGCATTTCTTTGCTCCTAGCTTTGCTTGGTCGAAGTCCTTGTTGCTTGGAAGTCTTGAAGAGCCTTAGGATGAAGAAATTAGCTATGGAGTGTACAATATTCAGCTAGGGCCAAGAGAGAGAGAGAAGAATGAGAGGGAGAGAGAAGAATGAGAGGAAAATGGGAGAAATGAAAGAAAAATGAAAGCCTTGCAAATGTTGAAGCATGTGTCGGCCTTGGGCATACAAATTTCAGACTTTTGTGTCTTCAAGAAGCATTTTGAATTACCTAGCATGGGCAAGGAGCTTGTGTCGAAATGGTGGGGCTTTGGGGAGGGTTTTGAGCTAATTTTTTTTTTATGCATTTGTGTCATAGAATTGTCATAGAATGTTTGGGGAATAATTTAAATTATGCAAGGAAGCACAAATGCTCACAAGGTGGTCGGCCAAAGGCTTGAAAAATCTGAATTTTTTTGTCTTGTTCAAGGCTTATTTTATGTGTGTTTGGGATATGCAAAGAATAAAGAATGTCTAGCTTTTGGTGCAATTTCGTCTTCTAGTACATTGACTTAGGATTTTAATATTAATTAGTGGAATTTGTAGGATTAATCAATGATTTAGTGCTTTGTGTAAGATGCTTTCTTGATTAGCGTGAGGGCACGCTTTCCTAGGTTTTAGGCACGCACAACGAGGTAGGGCACGAACTATGAGACGAATGCACATTTCCCAAGTAAATGCATGCAACCCTAAATGAATGCACGTAATTCAATGAATGGCACACAAAACAAAATACAATTCTTAAACATAGGTCAAGGCATGCAAATCTAGGTTAGGGCACAAGAAACGAGGTATCGCACGTAAATCGAGGTCGGGCCTCACACCAGCACTAATGTACCGCATCCCATCACAACTCCGAAGATAAGCGTGCTTGGGAGAGATTAGTACTAGGATGGGTGACCCCTTGGGAAGTCCTCGTGTTGCACCATTTTCAATTTTTTTTGCCCCGGTTAAGGTTGCCAAGATATTTTATCCACCACATTTCTATTACTGAATCCCACGACACCTTAGGCAAGACAACTTCGCTTCACGTAGAGGCTAGGCCCACAAACCTAGGGCTTAGGGCTTATGACCAGGTCTTTGTCGCTCCGTTGCCCATAACTTTTGAGCGATAAGGAGTTACGTAGCGCACAGTATACCATTAGAAAGCTCTCCGAGAGCTCTACAACCAAGGCAGCAAGCCTGCTCGGCTGTGCCCATTTTTGGTGCCCAAAATCGAACGTTTTCATCAGTTTCGGGCCACTTTTCTTCTTCTGCTATGTTTTTCCGTCTCGGATCGTACGACATGAGCTATTAAAAGGACGACAACCTAACTTGCGGGACATTATCGGGCCCTACAATGCATTGATATCACGTCTTGTGAGGATGCTACGTTGTTGAAGCGGATGGGTTGTCGTTAAGCCTATTGGGCCTTTTGAATGGGTCATCTCACTGGGTTGGGACTGTGAACTGTCAACACATAAATGATTTGTGCCCACAACATGACGGGTGCGATCTTACCATCACTAATGCACCGGATCCTATCAAAACTCCGAAGTTAAGCGTGCTTGGGCAAGAGTAGTACTAGGATGGGTGACCCCCTGGGAAGTTCTTGTGTTGCACCCCCTTTTTCAATTTTTTTTGCCCCGGTTAGGGTTGCCAAGATACTTTATCCACCACATTTCTATTTCCGAATCCCACGGAACCTTGGGCTAGACAACTTCGATTCACGTAGAGGCTGGGCCCGCAAACCGAGGGCGTAGGGCTTGTGATCAGGCCTCCGTCGCTCCGGTGCCCATAACTTTTGATTCGTAAGGAGTTACGTGGCGCACAGCATACCGTTGGAAAGCTCTTCGAGAGCTCTACGATGAAGGTAGCAAGCTTGCTCGGCTGCGCACATTTTTGGAGCCCAAATCGAACATTTTCATCAGTTTCGGGTTACTTTTCTTCTTTTGCTATGTCTTTTCGTCTCGGATCGTACGACATGAGCTATTAAAAGGAAGACAAACTTACTCGCGGGACATTAGAGGGCCCTACAACACATCGATATTGTAATACCCCGATCCCTCTCGAGACCGGGAATTCTATCAATCGATCTATTCACAACCCAAATCCAAACCCGGGCATAATTTTCAGGAAAGACGGACAGAGTCTCCCCTGTTTCTAGGCAAATTGCAAAACCTGTATTAGCATATAAATGGACCAACACCGTGTCCAACCATTCAACCACCTCAAGGCCATCCGAGCCTTGGTTCACAACAAGCAAATCACAAGTAAATATATATTCAAACTTAGCAATTAAACTACACCAACCTATATCATAAGCTAGACTATCATACCTTTCTATCTCTTTTCCTTTGTCATTACAAATATACATTGAAGTTAAGCTACATTAACTAAATATATAATCTAATGAAACTTAAATTACATCCCCTTTAACATTAGATACATGTAATACATAAAAGCATACAACTTTACAACTTTGACAACTCAAGTCACATAGGCGCGCAGGACAACCCTTCAAGCACGGACTTTCACGAAATCACGAACTTTCCAGCTAACATGACATTTCCTGAAATGTGGTAGTGAGGAGTGAGTATACACAACACGTATACTCAGTGAGGGCGAGAAAGATATCAAGTTGGAGAGAAAGAAGATCGTGCAATGCAAATAGGTACAGTTAAGCAATACAATCAATAAAAGGCTTTCAATATATACAACAATACTATAAACAATTAAGAAAAGCATTAACACAACCAATCAAAGTTATACCACACTTTGAAGGCTATGGATCACTTGAGCGAGTAATATACCGATCACGATTCCGATGACATTAACGATGACGCGCCGGCCCAAACCACCTTATAACACCAGTTTGGAATACCCCGGAAGTATCCATCAATTCTACGACCCAAATCTCCCTGGGAGGCAACCCAAGCGAGAAAGGGAATAGTAGCAGAGCTAGAGCAACCAACACTGGCAACCCGAGGCTACCTAGAGAGGCTCATCACTCACGCGCGAGATACTATGCAATGCAAGACTCGATACAAGGCGATAAACGAGCGATATCAAGCGTTCTCAACAAAAGATAAACATTTCAATCAATAATCAACTAACATTATCAAACAATAACAAGTATTCTATAAGCATTATAAGCATTCTATAGGCAACATAAACATTCTATAATCAATACAATCATTCCATGAGCAATATAAGCATTCTATAATCAATAGAAACATACTATAAGCAATATTCTAAGAATACACACAAAATCACAAAAATGACCCCAACTTCAAAACACTACTACTTTCAAACGAGCCACGAGCTTTGGAAACCGACTTCACTAATCCTCCTAAGTCACCATAAGGCACGTCTAAAGACCCCAAAACCCTACTTTACCCTAGAATTCAGGCGAAGTCCCGATTTTCTCCTTTGCTCGTTTGAACTACAACTATACCAACCAAACACACAACCAACGCCATAATCGGCCCAAAAGTGCTTCCATGGCCTCCCGAAACAATGCCAACACGTAAAATGAGAAAATGCCAAACCCGACCTAACCGTCCCCGACTTTCACTAAGCCATTTTTCTCCGTTTTTCCATTACACAATCCAATTAAACCACACATTTAGGCATTCTAGCATATCTAGCACCTTTCTGCATCAATAGACGCTAGGAAAACAACGTTGAGAACCTCGGAAATGATCCCGTGCAAGCCCATGCAAAGATTCAAAGATTTGAAGTTGAGATTTTCTTTTTTTTTTCTCCTTCTTTTCCTCATGGTTTCAAGCCTTTTTTTTCTCTGTTTTTTCGTGTGCATTCTGCTTATTTAGAAAAAAAAAATGACAAGAAGTCAAAGGTCAAAATTCGGTCAACCCGCTAAACCAAAACAGCTATGTGCGACCTTACGAAAACGGCCATAACTTCTTCTAGAAAACTCCAATTCACGAACGGTTTGAAGCCACAGAAACTAGACTCATAGAGCTTTCCAACCATATATAATTTGCTACCTAACTCTTTCCCAATTGTTTCAGATTTAATTCCAAAGTTGACCCAAAATTTGACTAACTTAACATTGCATTTTTTTATTTCTAATCCCAAGTTTGCCCTTTATTAAACATTTCAAAAATTCTCACCTTGTCCTAGTAGGTCAATGTAGATGAAAAGTCAACTAGTTTGGTCAAAGAAGGTGAAAGGTCAAAAAAAATGAAATTTAAATGAACTTTAAATGCTATTAAATATATGCTAGGTTCGGGTTATCACAGATATCACGTCTTGCAAGGATGTTGCGTTGTTGAAGCGGATGGGTTGTCGTTAAGCCCATTGGCCCTTCTGAATGGGCCATCTTCTAGGCTGCGACTGTGAACCGTTAACACATAAAGGAATTGTGCCCCCAACATGACGGGTGCGATCATACCAGCACTAATGCACCGGATCCAATCAAAACTCCGAAGTTAAGCGTGCTTAGGCGAGAGTGGTACTAGGATGGGTGACCCCCTGCGAAGTCGTCGTGTTGTACCCTCTTTACAGTTTTTTTTGCTCTGGTTAGCGTTGCCAAGATACTTTATCCACCACATTTCTATTATCGAATCCCACGGCACTTTGGGCAAGACAACTTCGCTTCACGGGGAGCCCGGGGTCGTAAACCGAGGGCGTAGGGCTTGTGACCAGGTCTCCGTCGCTCTGGTACCCATAAATTTTGATCCGTAAGGAGTTACGCTGCGCACAGCATACCGTTGCAAATCTCTTCGAGAGCTCTACGACGGGGGTAGCTAGCTTGCTCGCTATGCCTTTTTTCGAGCCCAAAATCGAACATTTTCATCAGTTTCGGGCCATATTTCTTCTAATGCTCTGTATTTTTGTCCGGGATCGTACGTCGTGATATGTTAAAAGGACAACAACCTTACTCGCGGGACATTAACGGGCCCTACAACTCGTCGATATCACGTCTTGCGTGGATGCAGCGTTGTTGAAGCAGTTGGGTTGTCGTTAAGCCCATTGGTCCTTCTGAACGGGCCATCTCTATAGGTTGTGACTGTGAACCATTAACACATAAAGGAATTGTACCCTCAACATGACGGGTGCGATCATACCAGCATTAATGCACTGGATCCCATCAGAACTCCGAAGTTAAGCATGCTTGGGCGAGAGTAGTACTAGGATGGGTAACCCCTTGGGAAGTCCTCGTGTTGCACCCCCCTTTTGAATTTTTTTTTCTCTGGTTAGGATTGCCAAGATACTTTATCCACCACATTTCTATTATCGAATCCCACGGCACCATGGGCAAGAAAACTTTGCTTCACGTGGAGGCTGGGCCCGCAAACCGAGGGCGTAGGGATTGTGACCAGGTCTCCGTCGCTTCGGTGCCAATACCTTTTGATCCGTAAGGAGTTACGCAGCGCACAGCATACTGTTGCAAAGCTCTCCGAGAGCTCTACGACTGGAGCAGCCAGCTTGCACGCTGTGCCATTTTTGGAGCCCAAAATCGAACGCTTTCATTAGTTTCGGGCCACTTTTCTTCTTTTATTCTATTTTTCTGTCCCGGATCGTACGTCGTGAGATGTTAAAAGGACGACAACATTACTCGCAGCACATTAGAGGGCCTTACAACGCGTCGATATCATGTCCTGCGAGGATGCTGCGTTGTTGAAGCGGATGGGTTGTCGTTAAGCCCATTGGGCCTTCTGAATAGGCCATCTCTCTAGGTTGGGACTGTGAACCATTAATAGATGAAGGAATTGTGCCCTCAACATGACGGGTGCAATCATACCAGCACTAACGCACCGGATCCCATAAGAACTCCGAAGTTAAGCGTGCTTGGGCGAGAGTAGTACTAGGATGGATGACCCCTTGGGAAGTCCTCGTGTCGCACCCCCTTTTTTAATTTTTTTTGCTCCGGTTAGGGTTGCGAAGATATTTTATCCACCACATTTCTATTATCGTATCCCACGGCACCTTGGGCAAGACAACTTCGCTTCACGTGGAGGCTGGGCTCGCAACCCGAGGGCGTAAGGCTTGTCCCCAGGTCTCCATCGCTCCGGTGCCCATAACTTTTGATCCGTAAGGAGTTAAGCAGCGCACAGCATATCGTTGCAAAGCTCTCCGAGAGCTCTACGATGGGGGCAGTTAGCATGCTCATTGTGCCCCTTTTTGGAGCCCAAAATCGAACATTTTCATCAGTTTCGGGCCACTTTTCTTCTTTTGCACTGTTTTTTCTTCCCAGATCGTACGTCGTAAGCTGTTAAAAGGAAGACAACCTTATTCGCGGGACATTAGAGGGCCCTACAATGCGTCGATATCAGGTCTTGAGAGGATGCTATATTGTTGAAGTGGATGGGTTGTCGTTAAGCCCATTGGGCATTCTGAATGGGCCATCTCTCAAGGCTGGGACTGTGAACCGTTAACACATAACGGAATTGTGCCATGAACATGACGGGTGCGAACATACCATCACTAATACACCGAATCCCATCATAACTCCGAAGTTAAGCGTGCTTGGGCGACAGTAGTACTAGGATGGGTGACCCTTGGGAAGTCCTCATGTTGCACCCCCTTTTACAATTTTTTTTTGGTCTGGTTAGGGTTGCCAGGATACTTCATCCCTCACATTTCTATTATCGAATCCTATGGCACCTTGGGCAAGACAACTTCGCTTCACGTGGAGGCTGGGCCCACCAACCAAGGGCGTAGGGCTTGTGACCAGGTCTCCGTCGCTCCGGTGCCAATAACTTTTGATCCGTACGGAGTTACACGGCGCACAGCATACCGTTGCAAAGCTCTCCGAGAGCTCTATGACGTGGGTAGCGAGCTTGCTCCCTATGCCCAATTTTGGAGCCCAAAATCGAACGTTTTCATCAGTTTCAGGCCACTTTTCTTCTTTTGCTCGCTTTTTTCGTCCCGGATCGTACGTTGTGAGCTGTTAAAAGGACGACAACCTTACTCGCGGGACATTAGAGGGCCCTACAACGTGTTGATATCACATCTTGCAAGGATGCTGCATTGTTGAAGTGGATGGGTTGTCGTTAAGCCCATTGAGCCTTCTTAATAGGCCATCTCTCTAGGCTGGGACTGTGAAGCGTTAAGACATAAAGGAATTGTGCCCTCAACATGACGGGTACGATCCCATCAGAACTCCGAAGTTAAGTGTGCTTAGGCGAGAGTAGTACTAGGATGGGTCACCCCCTGGGAAGTCCTCGTGTTGCACCCCCCTTTTCAATTTTTTTTTCTCCGGTTAGGGTTGCTAAGATACTTTATCCACCACATTTCTATTATCGAATCCCATGGCACCATGGGCAAAACAACTTCGCTTCACGAGCAGGCTGGGCCCGCAAACCAGGGGCGTAGGGCTTGTGACCAGGTCTCCGTCGCTCTGGTGCCCATAACTTTCGATCCGTAAGGAGTTACGCGGTGCACAGCATACAGTTGCAAGGCTCTACGAGAGCTCTACGATTGGGGGCAGCCAGCTTGCTCGCTGTGCCCATTTTTGGAGCCCAAAATTTAACGTTTTCTTCAGTTTCGGGCAACTTTTCTTCATTTGCTCTGTTTTTCTGTCCCGGATCATACGTCGTGAGCTGTTAAAAGGACGACAACCTTACTCGTGGGACATTAGAGGGCCCTACAATGCGTCGATATCACGTCTTGCAAGGATGCTACGTTGTTGAAGCGAATGGGTTGTCGTTAAGCCCATTGGGCCTTCTGAATGGGCCATCTCTCTAGGCTGGGGCTGTGAACCCTTAACACATAAAGGAATTGTGCCCTCAACATGACTGGTGCGATCATACCAGCACTAATGCACCGGATCTCATCAGAACTCCGAAGTTAAGCGTGCTAGGGTGGGAGTAGTACTAGGATGGGTGACCCCCTGGGAAGTCCTCGTGTTGCAACCCCCTTTTCAATTTTTTTTGCTCCGGTTATGGTTTCCAAGATACTTTATCCACCACATTTCTATTATCGAATCCCACGGCACCTTAGGCATGACAACTTCACTTCACGTGGAGGCTGTGTGAGGCCCGACCCCGAATAACGTGTGTTATCTTGATTTGCGTGCCATAGACCTCTAATTATATGATTGACCTTGGATTACGTGTTCTGTCTTGGTTTTCGTGCATACCTCGTCATACGTGCGTTGACCTTGATTTGCATGCGATACCTCAGTTCGTGTGCCCTAATTTAGATTTGCGTGTCTTGACCTAGGTTTAAGAATTGTGTTCGTTTTGTGTGCCATGCATTGAAATTCATGCATTCATTTAGGGTTGCGTGCATTTACTTGGAAAATGTGTGTTCATCTCGTAGTTCGTGTCCTACCACGTAGTGCGTGCCCTAAACCTAGGAAAGCGTGCCCTCACGCTAAACAAGAAAGGATCTTACAAGAAGCACTAGGTCATTAATTAATCCTACAAAATCCACTAACTATTATTAAATTACTAATTCAACCCACTAGAAGACAAAATCTCACAAAAAGCTAGACATTCCTTATTCTTTATTCTTTATTCTTTTTGCTCTTTCAACACACAATTAAATAATTCTCAAAGATGACAAAAAAAAAATCAGATTTTTGATGCCTTGGCCGACCACTTTGAGAGCCTTGTGCTTGCTTTGCATAATTCAAATCTCATTCCCAACATTTTATGACATTCTAGGACACAAATGCAAAAGACAAATTGCTTAAAACCTCCTCAAACTCCACCATTCTCGACATTTCCCCCTTGCCCATGCTAAACACTTCAAAATTCAAGCATCTTGAAGACACAAATCTGAAAATTGCAAGCCCCTAGGCCGACAATGCTCCTTTGCCCATCAAAACTCTTATTTTTCTTCATTTCTCTCATTTCTTTTCATTTTTCTCTCTCTCCCTCTCATTCTTCTCTCTCAATCTCGGTTTTGGCTGAGTTTCTTCATCCCTTAGCTCATCTTCATCATCCTATGGTGCATCAAGACAAACAACAAGCAAAGGAACTCAACCAAGCTAGCTAAGTTGCAAGAATCACACATGCAAGCCCTTTGAGTCACCATTTCGGCCTTGGTGAGTTTGCTAGCTTCCATTTCTTTTCTTCTTGTTCTAACCACATGCATGTACTAAGAGCTTGGTCACTAAGCTAGGAAAAATAGAGAAAATCAAGTTGGAATCTCGGCTAAGCAAAGAAGAAGAAGAAATTTGTGCTTCAACAAGTTTTGTGCATCTTCTTGTTGATTTGCTAAGGTGAGGGCTAAAACCTTTTGAAAATCCTTCAAAAATCCACATGCATGCTTATAAATGTATGTCTTTGCTTCTGTACTTGAGTTATATGTTCGTTCATAAGCTTTTACAACCATGCATGGCAAGATTTTGGCTTGAAGATGATGATAGGTGAAATCGGATTGTGTGACAGCTCTCTGACCTGTTGGTTCGAGGTGAGTTTGGCTAGGAAAATGATGTTGAAAATGCATGAAAATTGGTAGGTGACTATTTTTACCAGTTTTGAATATTTTTTGCAGAAATAGGCAAAAGCTAATTTCGACTCTAAAGTCCTCAAAATGGCAAATCATTAAAATGTGTCCAAATCTGGAAATCTGGAAAAATGAAGCAGGTTTTGGCAGATGCACTGACCTTGTAGAACGAACCAGATTTGACTTAGTAAATGATGTCCAAAATGCATGAAATTTGGTGTGCTGCTAGATTTTTCAGTTTTGGATAATTTTTTCAGAATTGGACTAATGCTAAACCTGACCCTAAGGACCTCAAAAATGACAATTATTGAAATGTGTGCAAATCTGGACAGTTTTGTGCAATCCCACTGTTTTGGCTATAACTATTGATCTCGAACTCCAAATGATGCAAGGTTTGTTTCTGATTTTAGTTCACTTCTTAAGATTTAATTTGACATCTTATTCACTGGAATTGGAGATTGATTGCTTGACTCAATGATTGTGAGAAAACAGCCTATTGCAGTGAGGGTTTCACTTAGTTATATGCTTAGAAATTTGTTGTAACTTTTCTTGTGGTATTAATTTATTTGGATTGTGGCATTGGGATGTTGTGTGGACTGTTTTGAGTGCTTGGGGATGTTCGGATTAATTGATGCTTGGCTTGAGATTGATTTTGAGTTGACTTGGGCCTTAATTGCACGGGTAAGCACGAAATGGAAACCCTAGTGACTAGGCGAACTTGCTAAGTGTTGAACCTTTGAATATTGAGTGTAATTATATGTTTAGTAGGCTGCCCGTAGTTGCCTTATAGCCCTAAATGTGATATTGATTCATTGCATGTTGACAAATAGGCCTTTCTTGCATCCGAGCCCACGTAGATGTTGTTGCATGTGAATTATCTTAATATTTGATTACGTGGACTTTGAAATGAGTTATATGATTTTATTTACATGTGTTACATGGCTGCCCGTTTAATATTCATATAACTCCATATGCTTTTCAAGTGAAATTACTTGTGTATTCGTGCCTCGCTTGTTTACTTGTCAATGTGCAATCTTATGACTGTCTGGAGGCAACCTACTTTGTTGTCCTCCTAATGTGATATATTAAATGTCATAAATGTGCATTGCATATAAGGTTGCAACCTTTCATTCTGGCATGGTAGCATTCACGCACACCGGGCGGCATCGGGCTTGCCGGTGCAACCGTGACTACCATGGTTTCATTCCTTCTCTCGCTTGGAGGCTAGACTTCCTTGGAGAGTTGGGTCGTAGGATTTCGGGGTACATCCGGAGTACACCCACTTGGCATGTTAAGGGGATGATTTGAAGTCGGCTGCAACCACTGAGAGCAAAAGCTCACCGTATCCTTTTCTATATGTATAAGTACTCTCGCTTGGTTCCTGGAGAACCTTGGGGAGAAAAGACTGGTAATTGTGTTCCTTTACCTTATATTATTGTTATGTACTTAATTGCATTATATTCATGCTTGCAAAAGGATTTTCATAAGTTGAACCGGAAAATGAGTTTCAAAACCTATTTCTCGTTTCCCCTCGCTGAGTTCATAAGGACTCACCCTCTTTTATCATCTCAGGTGAAGAAGGTCAAGAACAAGGACCTGAGGACGAGGTGCCTAACGATGATTCCTTGGGGTGATTTCGTGTCATATGTGCCTTGCGTGATTATGAGTATGTGTGAACTATACTACTTGAAGACTATTTCTTTTTTATGTTGCTTGATGTGTAATGTAAAAGACCCCCGTTGTAATTTGGGGTCTAATTTTGGTTTGTACTGATGTTAACTAGACAGACAATAGACGCTACTATGGTCATTTTGCTATTATTACTGCTAGTACCTATAATAGGATTATGAAGCATTAGTTAAGGGCTAAGTAAAATGAACCAACCAAATCTTAAGCAAGTACTCGCTATTAAGCTAAGATCAACAGGTACTTTTGTAACGAGGATTAACAAACGAACGAGACATAGTATCATGTTCGGTTATTAATTAAATGAGACATCAAGACAACCAGTAGGCATTTCAATTGATGATAAATAGTAATCTTAGTTCAAAATGAATTTGAGATGGTAAATTTTGAGGCGTTTACAGAATTAGATCAAACCAAAGAGCCCAATTATAGCCGTTATGCTGCCGGTTTTCAGGAAAATTTTGGAGTTTAGGCCAAAACGTTAAGTGTTAAATCTTCATGAACGGTTAAGTACGAGACGTGACTTGAATGCTTAGATCACACCCTAGTCTAACCTTCATAGGCCGGGTTGGGTCATGACAGGCTGGGCCAGCAAACCGAGGGCGTAGGGCTTGTGACCAGGTCTCCGTCGCTCCGGTGCCAATAACTTTTGATCCTTAAGGAGTTACGCGCCGCACATCATACCGTTCCAAAGCTCTCCGAGAGCTCTACAACGGGGGCAACTACCTTGCTCGCTGTGCCCATTTTTAGAGCACAAAATCGAACGTTTTCTTTAGTTTTGTGCTACTTTTCTTGTTTTACTCTGTTTTTCCATCCCGTATCATACGTCGTGAGCTATTAAAAGGACGAAAACCATACTCGCGGGACATTAGACGGCTCTACAACGCGTCGATATCACATCTTGCGAGGATGCTGCGTTGTTGAAGCAGATGGGTTGTCGTTAAGCCCATTAGGCCTTCAGAATGGGCTATCTCTCTAGGTTGGGACTGTGAACCGTTAAAACATAAAGGAATTGTGCCCTCAACATGACGGGTGCGATCATACTAGCACTAATGCACCGGATCCCATCAAAACTACGAAGTTAAGCGTGCTTGGGCGAGAGTAGTACTAGGATGGGTGACCCCTTAGGAAGTCCTCGTGTTGCACACTCCTTTTCAATTTATTTTGCTCCGGTTAAGGTTGCCAAGATACTTTATCCACCACATTTCTATTTTCGAATCCCACGACACCTTGCGCAAGACAACTTCGTTTCACGTGGAAGCTTGGCCAGCAAACCGAGGGCGTAGTGCTTGTGACCAGGTCTCTGTCGCTCTAGTGCCTGTAACTTTTGATCCGTAAGGAGTTATGCGGCGCACAACATACCGTTGCAAAGCTCTCCGAGTGCTCTACGATGGGGGTAGCCAGCTTGCTCGTTGTGCCCATTTTTGGAGCCAAAATCGAACGTTTTCATCAATTTCAGACCACTTTTCTTCTTTTGCTTTGTTTTTCCGTCCCGGATCGTACATCGTGAACTATGAAAAGGACGACAACCTGACTCGCGGGACATTAGAGTGCCCTAAAACGTGTCGATATCACGTCTTGCAAGAATGCTGCGTTGTTGAAGCAGATGGGTTGTCGTTAAGCCCATTGGGCCTTCTGAATGAGCCATCTCTCTATGCAGTGACTGTCAACCGTTAACACATAAAGGAATTGTGCCCTCAACATGACAGGTGCGATCATACCAGCACTAATGCACTGGATCTCATCAGAACTCCGAAGTTAAGCGCGCATGGGCGAGAGTAGTACTAGGATGGGTGACCCCTTGGAAGTCCTCGTGTTGCACCCCCCTTTTCAATTTTTTTTGCTCTGGTTTGGGTTGCCAAGATATTTTATCCACCACATTTCTAATATCGAATCCCATGGCACCTTGGGCAAGACAACTTCGCTTCACGTGGGGGCTGGGCCTGCAAACCGAGGGCGTAGGGCTTGTGACCAGGTCTCAATCGCTCCGGTGCCCATAACTTTTGATCCGTAAGGAGTTCCGCGGCGCACAACATACAGTTGCAAAGCTCTATGAGAGCTCTACGACGGGGGCAGCCAGTTTGCTCGCTGTGCCCTTTTTACAGACCAAAATCGAATGTTTTCATCAGTTTCAGGCCACTTTTCATCTTTTGCTCAGTTTTTTCGTACCGGATCGTACGTCGTGAGTTGTTAAAAGGATGACGAACTTACTCGAGGGACATTGGAGGGCCCTATAACGCGTCGATATCACGTCTTGCGTGGATGCTGTAGTGTTGAAGCGGATGGGTTGCCGTTAAGCCCATTGGGCCTTCTGAATGGGCCATCTCTCTAGGTTAGGACTGTGAACTGTTAACACATAAAAGAATGTGCCCTCAACATGACCGGTGCGATCATACCAGCACTAATGCACCGGATCCCATCAGAACTCCGAAGTTAAGCGTGCTTGGGCAAGAGTAGTACTAGGATGGGTGACCCCCTGGGAAGTCTTCGTGTTGTACCCGCCTTTTCAATTTTTTTTGCTCCGATTAGGGTTGCCAAGATATTTTATCCACCACATTTCTATTATCGAATCCCATGGCACCTTGGGCAAGACAACTTCGCTTCACGTGGAGGCTGGGCCCATAAACCGAGGGCGTAAGGCTTGTGACTAGGTCTCCGTCGCTCCGGTGCCCATAACTTTTGATCCGTATGGAGTTACGCGGCGTACAGCTTACCGTTGCAAAGCTCTCCGACAGCTCTACGACAGGGGCGGCCAACTTGTTTGCTCTGCCCATTTTTAGAGCCCAAATTCGAGCGTTTTCTTTAGTTTCAAGCCACTTTTCTTCTTTTGCTCTGTTTTTTTGTCCGGGATCGTACGTCGTGAGCTGTTAAAAGGATGACAACCTAAATCTCGGGATATTAGAGGGCCTTACAACGTGTCGATATCACGTCTTGCGAGGATGCTGCGTTGTTGAAGCAGATGGGTTGTCGTTAAGTCCATTGGGCCTTTTGAATGGGCCATCTCTCTAGGCTGACACTGTGAACCGTTAACACATAAAGGAATTGTGCCCTCAATGTGACGGGTACGATCATACCAGCACTAATGCACCGAATCCCATCAGAACTCCGAAGTTAAGCGCGCTTGGGTAAGAGTAGTACTAGGATGGGTGACCCCCTGTGAAGTTCTCATGTTGCACCCCCCTTTTCAATTTTTTTTGCTCCGGTTAGGATTGCCAAGATACTTTATCCACCACATTTCTGTTATCGAATCCTACGGCACCTTGGTCAAGACAACTTTGCTTCACGTGGAGGCTGGGCCCGCAAACCGAGGGCTTACGGCTTGTGACCAAGTATCCGTCACTCCGGTGCCCATAACATTTGGTCCGTAAGGAGTTACGCGGTGCACAACATGCCGTTGCAAAGTTCTCCTAGAGCTCTACGACGGGGATAGCCAGCTTGCTCGCTTTTACCCTTTTTGGAGCCCAAAATCGAACGTTTTCATCAGTTTCCTGCCATTTTTCTTCTTTTGAGCTATTTTTTAATCCCAGATCGTGCGTCATGAGCTGCGAAAAGGACGACAACCGAACTCGCGGGATATTAGAGGGCACTACAACGCGTCGATATCACATCTTGTGAGGATGCTGCGTTGTTGAAGCGGATGGGTTGTGATTAAGCCAATTGGGCCTTTTGAATGGGCCATCTCTCTAGGCTAGGATTGTGAACCATTAACACATAAAGGAATTGTGCCCTCAACATGACGGGTGCGATCATACCAGCACTAATGCACCGGATCCCATCAGAACTCCGAAGTTAAGCGTGTTTGGGCGAGTGTAGTACTAGGATGGGTGACCCCCTGGGAAGTCCTCGTGTTGCACCCCCCTTTTCAATTTTTTTTGCCCCGGTTAGGGTTGCCAAGATACTTTACCCACCACATTTCTATTATCGAATCCCACGGCACCTTAGGAAAGACAACTTCGCTTCACGTGGAGGTTGGGCCCACAAACCGAGGGCTTAGGGCTTGTGACCAAGTCTCCGTCGCTCCGGTTGTAACGACCCGACTCCCCACGTGGCGCCCACACAGAGTCTCACTGGGCTGCCACTACCCAGGAATTGTCCGCTATTGGCAGTCCCTGGCCCGCAGGCACAGGTCCCTCACGGTTTTGTCCTCTCGAGAATCTCTTCTCAAAAGGGCCCTGGGCTGATATAAGAGACTAACTCTTATATCCATCACTCTCACTTTCAAGACTTCCGATGTGGGATTGTGTTACCACATTCCGCCCCCCTTAAGAGGCCCCGCGCCCTCGCGGGCATGAGCACAAGGGAAGACTGGCTCTGATACCATTTGTAACGACCTGACTCCCCACGTGGAGCCCACGCAGAGTCTCACCGAGCCGCCACTACCCAGGAATTGTCCGCTATTGGTAGTCCCTGGCCCGCAGGCACAGGTCCCTCACGGTTTTGTCATTTCGAGAATCTCTTCTCAAAAGGGCCCTGGGCTGATATAAGAGACTAACTCTTATATCCAGATCTCTTACTTCCAAGACTTCTGATGTGGGATTGTGTTACCACACCGGTGCCCATAACTTTTGATCCGTAGGGAGTTACGCGGCGCACAGCATACTGTTGCAAAGCTCTCCGAGTGCTCTACGACAGGGGCAGCCAACTTGCTCGCTCTGCCCTTTTTGGAGCCCAAAATCAAACGTTTTCATCAGTTTCAGGCCACTTTTCTTCTTTTGCTATGTTTTTCTGTCCCGGATCGTACGTCGTGAGTTGTTAAAAGGATGACAACCTTACTCACGGGACATTAGAGGGCCCTACAACACTTCGATCTCACGTCTTGCGAGGATGCAGCGTTTTTGAAGTGGATGGGTTGTCGTTAAGCCCATTTGGCCTTCTGAATGGGTCATCTCTCTAGGCTGGCACTCTGAACCGTTAACACATAAAGGAATTGTGCCCTCAACATGACGGGTGCGATCATACCAGCATTAATGCATCCAATCCCATCAGAACTCCGAAGTTAAGTGCGCTTGGGCGAAAGTAGTACTAGGATGGGTGACCTCCTGGGAAGTCCTCATGTTGCAACCCTCTTTTCAATTTTTTTTGCACCAGTTAGGGTTGCCATGATACTTTATCCACCACATTTCTATTATCGAATCCCACGGCACCTTGGGCAATTTTTTTTGCACCGGTTAGGGTTGCCATGATACTTTATCCACCACATTTCTATTATCGAATCCCACGGCACCTTGGGCAAGACAACTTCGCCTCACGTGGAGGCTGGGCCCGTAAACCGAGGTCGTAGGGCTTGTGACCAAGTCTCCGTCGCACAGGTGCCCATAACATTTGGTCCGTAAGGAGTTACGCGGCACACAACATACCGTTGGAAAGCTCTCCGAGAGCTCTACAACGGGGGCAGCCATCTTGCTCGCTGTGCCTTTTTTGGAGTCCAAAATCGAACGTTTTCATCAGTTTCCTGCCATTTTTCTTCTTTTGCTCTATTTTTCCATCCCAGATCGTACGTCGTGAGCTTTCAAAAGGATGACAACCTTACTCGCGGGACATTAGAGGGCCCTACAATGCGTCGATATCACGTCTTGCAAGGATGCTGCGTTGTTGAAGCGGATGGGTTGTCGTTAAGCCCATTGGGCCTTCTGAATAGGCCATCTTTCTAGGCTAGGATTGTGAACCATCAACACATAAAGGAATTGTGCCCTAAACATGACGGGTATGATCATAGTAGCACTAATGCACCGGATCCTATCAGAACACCAAAGTTAAGCGTGCTTGGGCGAGAGTAGTACTAGGATGGGTGACCCCCTTGGAAGTCCTCGTGTTGCACCCCCCTTTTCAATTTTTTTTGGTCCGGTTAAGGTTGCCAAGATACTTTATCCACCACATTTCTATTATCAAATACCATGGCACCTTGGGCAAAATAACTTCGCTTCACGTGGAGGTTGGGCCAGCAAACCGAGGGCGTAGGGCTTGTGACCTGGTCTCCATCTCTCCGGTGCCCATAACTTTTGATCTGTAATGAGTTACGTGGCGCAAAGCATACCGTTGCAAAGCCCTCTGAGAGCTCTACGACGGGGGCAGCCAGGTTACTTGCTGTGCCCATTTTTGTAGCCCAAAATCGAACGTTTTCATCAGTTTCTAGCCACTTTTTTTCTTTAGCCCTGTTTTTCCGTCGCGGATCGTACGTCGTGAGATGTTAAAAGGACGACAACCTTACTCGCGGGACATTAGAGGGCCCTAAAACGAGTCGATATCATGTCTTGAGAGGATGCTGCGTTGTTAAAGCGGATGGGTTGTCGTTAAGCCCATTGGGCCTTCTGAATAGGCCATCTCTCTAGGATGGGACTATGAACCGTTAACACATAAAGGAATTGTACCCTCAACATGACGGGTGCGATCATACCAGCACTAAGGCACCAGATTCTATCAAAACTCCAAAGTTAAGCGTGCATGGGCGAGAGTAGTACTAGGATGGTTGACCCCTTGGGAAGTCGTCGTGTTGCACCCTCTTTTTCAAGTTTTTTTGGTACGGTTAGGGTTGCCAAGATACTTTATCCACCACATTTCTATTATCGAATCCCACGGCACCTTGGGCAAGACAACTTCGCTTCACATGGAAACTGGACCCTCAAACCGAAGGCGTAGGGCTTGTGACAAGGTCTCCGTTGCTCCGGTGCCCATAGCATTTGATCTGTAAGGAGTTATAAGGCGCACAACATACCGTTGCAAAGCTCTCCGAGAGCTATACAACAGGGGCAGCCATCTTGGTTGCTCTGCCCATTTTTGGAGACCAAAATCGAATGTTTTCATCAATTTCGGGCCACTTTTCTTCTTTTGCTCTGTCTTTCCGTCGCAGATCGTACGTCGTGAGCTGTTAAAAGGACGACAACCATACTCGCTGGACATTAGGGGGCCCTACAACGCGTCGATATCCCGTCTTGCGAGGATGCAGCATTGTTGAAGCAGATGGGTTGTCGTTAAGCCCATTGGGCCTTCTGAAAAGGCCATATCTCTAGGCTAGGACTGTGAACCGTTAACACATAAAGTAATTGTGCCCTCAACATGACGGGTGTGATCATACCAGTACTAATGCACTGGATCCCATCAGAACTCCGAAGTTAAGCGTGCTTGGGCGAGTGTAGTACTAGGATGGGTGACCCCCTGGGAAGTCCTCGTGTTTAACCCCCCTTTTTTATTTGTTTTGCTCCGGTTAGGGTTACGAAGATACTTTATCCACCACATTTCTATTATAGAATCACACGGCACCTTGGGCAAGACAACTTCGCTTCACGTAGAGGTTGGGCCTGCAAACCGAGGGCGTAGGGCTTGTGACCATGTCTCCATCGCTCCGGTGCCCATAACTTTTGATCCGTAAGGAGTTATGCGGCGCACAGCATACCGATGCAAAGCCCTCTGAGAGCTCTACGACGAGGGCAGCCAGCTTGCTCGCTTTGCACTTTTTTTAGCCCAAAATTGAACATTTTCATCAGTGTCGGACCACTTTTCTTCTTTTGCTCTATTTTTCCGTCCCGGATCGTACATCGTGAGATGTTAAAAGGACGACAAACCCAACTCGCGGGACATTAGAGGGCCCTACAACGCGTTGATATCACGTCTTGCGACGATGCTGCGTTGTTGAAGCGGATGGGTTGTCGTTAAGCCAATTGGGCCTTTTGAATAGGCCATCACTCTAGGCTGGGAATGTGTGAACCGTTAACACATAAAGTAATTGTGCCCTCAACATGACGGGTGCAATCATAGCAGCACTAATGCACCGGATCCCATTAGAACTCCGAAGTTAAGCGTGCTTTGGCAAGAGTAGTACTAGGATTGGTGACCCCCTGGGAAGTCCTTGTGATGCACCCCCTTTTCAATTTTTTTAGCTCAGGTGAGGGTTGCCAAGATACTTTATCCACCACATTTCTATTATCGAATCCCATAGCACCTTGGGCAAGACAACTTCGCTTCATGTGGAGGTTGGGCAAGACGCGTCGATATCACGTCTTGCAAGGATGTTGCGTTGTTGAAGCGGATGGGTTGTCGTTAAGCCCATTGGGCCTTCTGAATGGGCCATCTCTCTAGGCTGGGTCTGTGAACCGTTAACACATAAAGGAATTGTGCCCTCAACATGACAGGTGCGATCATACCAGTACTATTGCACCGGATCCCATCAGAACTTCGAAGTTAAGCGTGCTTGGGCAAGAGTAGTACTAGGATGGGTGACCCCCTGGGAAGTCCTCGTGTTGCACCCCCCTTTTCAATTTTTTTTGCTCCGGTTAGCGTTGCCAAGATACTTTATCCACCACATTTCTTTTATCGAATCCCACGGCACCTTGGGCAAGACAACTTCGCTTCATGAGGAGGGCGGGTCCGCAAACCGAGGGCGTAAGGCTTGTGAGCAAGTCTCCGTCGCTCCGGTGCCCATAACTTTTAATCCGTAAGGAGTTACGCGGTGCACAACATACCATTGCAAAGCTCTCCGAGAGCTCTAGGACGGGGATGGCTAGCTTGCCCGCTGTTTTCATTTTTGGAGCCCAAAATTGAACGTTTTCTTCAGTTTCGGGCCACTTTTCTTCATTTGCTCTGTTTTTCTGTCTCGGATCGTACGTCGTGAGCTGTTAAAAGAATAATAACCATACTTGCGGGACATTAGAGGGCCCTACAACGCATAGATATCACGTCTTGCGAGGATGCTGCGTTGTTGAAGTGGATGGGTTGTCGTTAAGCCCATTGGGCCTTCTGAATGGGCAATCTCTCTACGCTGGGACTGTGAACGTTAACACATAAACGAATTGTGCCCTTAACATGATGGGTGCGATCATACCAGAACTAATGCATCGGATCCCATCAGAACTCCGAAGTTAAGTGTGCTTGGGCGAGAGTAGTACTAGGATGGGTGACCGCCTGGGAAGTCCTCGTGTTGCACCCCCCTTTTCAATTTTTTTTGCTCCGGTTAGGGTTGCCAAGATACTTTATCCACCCCATTTCTATTACCGAATCCCACGGCACATTGGACAAAATAACTTCGATTCACGTGGAGGCTGGGCCCGCAAACCGAGGGCGCAAGCCTTTTGACCAAGTCACCCTCGCTCCGGTGCCTATAACTTTTGATGCGTAAGGAGTTACGCGGCGCACAGCATACCGTTGAAAAGTTCTACGAGAGTTGTACGATGGAGCCAGCAAGCTTGCTCGCTTTGCCAATTTTTGGAGCCTAAAATCGAACGTTTTCATCAGTTTTGGGCACTTTTATTCTTTTCCTTTGTTTTTCTGTCCTGGATCATACGTCGTGAGCTGTTAAAAGGACGACAACCTTACTCATGGGACATTAGAGGGCCCTCCAACGCATCGATATCACATCTTGCGAGGATGTTGCGTTGTTGAAGCGGAAGGGTTGTCGTTAAGCCCATTGGGCCTTTTGAATGGGCCAGCTCTCTAGGATGGGACTGTGAATCGTTAACAAATAAAGGAATTGTGCCCTCAACATGACGGGTGCGATCATACCAGCACTAATGCACCGGATCCCGTCAAAGCTTCGAAGTTAAGCGTGCTTGGGTGAGAGTAGTACTAGGATGGGTGACCCCCTGGGAAGTCCTCGTGTTGAACCCCTCTTTTCAATTTTTTTTTGCTCCGGTTAGGGTTTCCAAGATACTTTATCGACCACATTTCTATTATCGAATCCCACGGCACCTTGGGCAAGACAACTTCGCTTCACGTGGTGGCTGGGCCAGTAAACCGAGGTCGTAGGCCTTGTGACCAGGTCTCCGTCGCTCCGGTGCCCATAACTTTTGATCCGTAAGGAATTACGCGGTGCACAACATACCGTTGCAAAGCTCTACGACGACGGCAGCGAGCTTGCTCGCTGTGTGCCCATTTTTAGAGCCCAAAATCGAACGTTTTCATCAGTTTCGTGGCACTGTTCTTCTTTTGCTATGTTTTTCTGTCGCGGATCGTACGTCGTGAGCTATTAAAACGATGAAAACCGTACTCGCGGGACATTAGAGCGCCCTACAACGCGTCGATATCACGTCTTGCGAGGATGCTGCGTTGTTAAAGCAGATGGGTTGTCGTTAAGCCTATTAGGACTTCTTAATGGGCCATCTCTCTTGGCTGGGATTGTGAACCGTTAACACATAAAGGAATTGTGCCCTCAACATGACGGGTGCGATCATACCAGCACTAATGCACCGGATCCCATTAGAACTCCGAAGTTAAGCCTGGTTGGGGGAGAGTAGTACTAGGATGGGTGACCCTTGGGAAGTCTTCGTGTTGCACCCCCCTTTTCAATTTTTATTTCTCTGGTTAGGGTTGCCAAGATACTTTATCCACCACATTTCTATAATTGCATCCCACGGCACCTTGGGCAATACAACTTCGCTTCTCGTGGACGTTGGGCCCGCTAACCGAGGGCATAGGGCTTGTGACCAGCTCTACCTTACTACGGTGTCCAGATCTTTTGATCCGTAAGGGGTTACACGGCACACAGCACACCGTTGCAAAGCTATCCGAGAGCTCTACAGCGGGGGCAACATGCTTGCTTGGCTACGCCTATTTTCAGAGCCCAAAATCGAACATTTCATCAGTTTCGGGCCACTTTTCTCTTTTTTTCTCTATTTTTCCAACCCGGATCGTACGTCGTGAGATGTTAAATGGACGACAATCTTACTCGCGGGACATTAGAGGGCCTTCCAACGCATCGATATCACATCTTGCGAGGATGCTGCGTTGTTAAAGCGGATGGGTTGTCGCTAAGCCCATTGGGCCTTTTGAATGGGCTATCTCTCTAGGCTGGGTCTGTGAACCGTTAACACATAAAGGAATTGTGCCCTCAACATGATGGGTGCGATCATACCAACATTAATGCACCGGATCCCATCAGAACTCCGAAGTTAAGCATGGTTGGGCGAGAGTAGTACTAGGATGGGTGACCCCCTGCGAAGTCCTTGTGTTGCACCCTCCTTTTCAATTTTTTTTGCTCCGGTTAGGGTTACCAAGATACTTTATCCACCACATTTCTATTATCAAATCCCACGGTACTTTGGGCAAAACCACTTCGCTTCACGCGGAGGCTGGGCCAGCAAACCGAGGGCGTAGGGCTTGTGACCAAGTCTCCCTCGGTCCGATGCCCATAACTTTTGATCCGTAAGGAGTTACGTGGTGCACAGCATACCGTTGCAAAGCTCTCCGAGATCTCAACGACGGGGGTAGCCTGCTTGCTCGCTTTACCCATTTTTGGAGCCCAAAATCGAACGTTTTCATCAGTTTCGGGCCACTTTTCTTCTTTTGCAATGTTTTTCCGTCTCGGATCGTAAGTCGTGAGCTGTTAAAAGGACGAAAACCTTACTCGCGGGACATTACAAGGCTCTACAACGGGTCGATGGGTTGTCATTAAGCCCATTGGGCCTTTTCAATGGGCCATCTCTCTACGCTGGGACTGTGAACCGTTAACACATAAAGGAATTGTTTCCTCAACATGACGGGTGCGATCATACCAGCACTAATGCACTGGATCCCATTAGAACTCCGAAGTTAAGCGTGCTTAGGTGAGAGTAGTACTAGGATAGGTGACCCCCTGGGAAGTCCTCGTGTTGCACCCCCCTTTTCAATTTTTTTTGCCCTGGTTAGGGTTGCCAAGATACTTTATCCACCAAATTTCTATTACCGAATCCCACGTTACTTTGGGCAAGACAACTTCGCTTCACGTGGGCATAGGGCTTGTGACCAGCTCTTCCTCGCTACGGTGCCTATAACTTTTGATCCGTAAGGGTTTACGCGGCACACAGCATACCGTTGTAAAGCTCTCCGAGAGCTCTACGGCGGGGGCAGCAAGCCTGCTTTGCTGCACCTATTTCCAGAGCCCAAAATCAAACATTTTCTTCTGTTACGGGCCACTTTTCTTCTTTTGCTGTGTTTTTCAATCTCGGATCGTACGTCGTGAGCTCTTAAAAGGACGACAACCTTACTCGCGGGACATTAGAGGGCCCTACAACTTGTTGATATCATTTCTTGCGATGATGCTGCGTTGTTGAAGCGGATGGGTTGTCGTTAAGCCCATTGTGCCTTTTGATTGGGCCATCTCTCTAAGATGGGACTGTGAACAGTTAACACATAAAGGAATTGTGCCCTCAACAATACGGGTGCGAACATACCAGTACTAATCCACCGGATCCCATCAGAACTCCGACATTAAGCGTGTTTGGGTGAGAGTAGTACTTGGATGGGTGACCCCATGGGAAGTCCTCGTGTTGCAACCCCCTTTTAAATTTTTTTTGCTCCGGTTAGTGTTGCCAAGATACTTTATCCACCACATTTCTATTATCGAATCCCACGGCACCTTGGGCAAGACAACTTCGCTTCACGTGGAGGCTGGGCCTACAAACCGAGGGCGTAGGGCTTGTGACCAGGTCTCCCTCACTCCGGTGCCCATAACTTTTGATCCATAAAGAGTTACGCGGCGCACATCATACTGTTGCAAAGCCCTCCGAGAGCTCTACGACAGGGGCAGCTAGCTTGCTCGTTGTGCCCATTTTTGGAGCCCAAAATCGAATATTTTCATTAGTTTCGGGCCACTTTTCTTCTTTTGCTCTGTTTTTCCGTCTTGGATCGTACGTTGTGAGCTGTTAAAAGGACGACAACCTTACTCGCTGGACATTAGAGGGCCCTATAACACATCGATTTCACGCCTTGCGTGGATCATGCGTTGTTGAAGCGGATGGGATGTCGTTAAGCACATTGGGCCTTCTGAATGGGCAATCTCTTTAGGCTGGTACTGTGAACCGTTAACACATAAAGGAATTGTGCTCTCAACATGACGGGTGCGATCATACCATTACTAATGCACCGAATCCCATTAGAACTCCGAAGTTAAGCGTGCTTGGGCGAGAGTAGGTCTAGGATGGGTGACCCCCTGGGAAGTCCTCATGTTGTACCCCCCCTTTCAATTTTTTTTGCTCTAGTTAGGGTTGCCAAGATACTTTATCCACCACATTTCTATTATCGAATCCCACGGCACCTTGGGCAAGACAACTTCGCTTCACGTGGAGGCTGGGCCAGCAAACCGAGGGCATAGGGCCTGTAACCAGGTCTCCCCAGCTCCGGTGCCCATAACTTTTGATCCGTAAGGAGTTACGCGGCGCACAGCATACCGTTGCAAAGCTCTCAGAGAGCTCTACGATGGGGGCAGCCAGCCTGCTTGCTGTGCCTGTTTTTCTAGCCCAAAATCGAATGTTTTCATCAGTTTCGGGCCACTTTTCTTCCTTTCCTCTATTTTTCCGTCGCGGATCGTACGTCGTGAGCTGTTAAAAGGACAACAACCTTACTTGCGGAACATTAGATGGCCCTACGATCCGTCGATATCACATCTTGCGAGGATGTTGCGTTGTTGAAGTGGATGGGTTGTCGTTACGCCCATTAGGCCCTCTGAATGGGCCATCATTCTAGGCTTGGACTGTGAACCGTTAACACATAAAGGAATTTTGCCCTCAACATGACGGGAGCGATCATACCAGCACTAATGCACCAGATCCCATCTTAACTCCGAAGTTAAGCGTGCTTGGGTGAGAGTAGTACTAGGATGGGTGACCCCCCGGGAAGTCCTCATGTTGTAACCCCCTTTTCAATTTTTTTGGCTCCAGTTAGGGTTGCCAAGATACTTTATCCACCACATTTCTATGATCGAATCCCACGGCACCTTGGGCAAGACAACTTCGCTTCATGTGAAGGCTGGGCTAGCAAACCGAGGGCTTGTGTCCAGGTCTCCGTCGCTCCGGTGCCCATAACTTTTGATCCGTAGCGCGTTACGCGGCGCACAACATACCGTTGCAAAGCTCTCCGAGAGCTCTACGACAAGAGCAGTGAGCTTGCTCGCTGTGCCCCTTTTTGGAGCCCAAAATCGAACGTTTTCATCAGTTTCGATCCAATATTCTTCTTTTGCTCTATTTTTCCGTCCCGGATAGTTTGTCGTGAGTTGTTCAAAGGATGACAAACTTACTCGCGGGACATTAGAGGGCCCTACAATGCGTCGATATCACGTCTTTCGAGGATGCTGCGTTGTTGAAACAGATGGGTTGTCGTTAAGCCCATTGGACCTTCTGAATGGGGCATCTCAGTAGGCTGGGACTGTGAACCGTTAACACATAAAGAAATTATGCCCTCAACATGACGAGTCCGATCATACCAGCACTAATGCACCGGATCCCATCAGAACTCCGAAGTTAAGCGTGCTTGGGTGAGAGTAGTACAAGGATGGGTGACCCCCTGAGAAGTCCTCGTGTTACACCCCCCTTTTCAATTTTTTTTGCTCTGGTTATGGTTGCCTAGATACTTTATCCACCACATTTCCATTATCGAATCCCACGGCACCTTGGGCAAGACAACTTCGCTTCACGTGGAGGCTAGGCCCACAAACCCAGTGCCCTTCACTTTTTATCCGTGAGGAGTTACGCGGCGCACAGCATACCGTTGCAAATCTCTCTGAGAGCTCTACGACGGGGGTAGCTAGATTGCTTGCTGTGCCCTTTTTTTAGCCCAAAATCGAACGTTTTCATTAGTTTCGGGCCACTTTTCTTCCTTTAATATGTTTTTCCGTCCCGGATCGTACGTCGTGAGCTGTTAAAAGGACAACAACCTTAGTCGCGGGAGATTAGAGGGCCCTACAACGCGTCGATATCACGTCTTTCAAGGATGCTGCGTTGGTGAAGGGATGGGTTGCCATTAAGCCCATTGGGCCTTCTGAATGGGCCATCTCTCTGGGTTGGGACTGTGAACCGTTAACACATAAAGGAATTGTACCATCAACATGATGGGTGCGATCATACCAACACTAATGCACCGGATCCCATCTGAACTCCAAAGTTAATCGTGCTTGTGCGAGAGTAGTACTAGGATGGGTGACCCCCTTGGAAGTCCTCGTGTTGCACGCCCCTTTTCAATTTCTTTTGCTCCGGTTAAGGTTGCCAAGATACTTTATCCACCACATTTCTATTATCGAATCCCACGGTACCTTGGGCTTGACAACTTCGCTTCACGTGGAGGCTGGGCCAGCAAACCGAGGGCGTAGGGCTTGTGACCAAGTCTCCGTCGCTACGGTGCCCATAACTTTTGATCTGTAAGGAATTACGTGGCGAACAACATACTGTTGCAAAGCTCTCTGAGAGCTCTGCGACTGGTGTAGCGAGCTTGCTCGCTGTGCCCATTTTTGGAGCCCAAAATCGAACATTTTCATCAATTTCGGGCCACTTTTCTTCCTTTTTTATGTTTTTCTGTCCCAGATCGTACGTCGTGAGCTGTTAAAAGGATGAAAACCTTATTCGCTGGACATTAGAAGGCCCTACAATGCGTCGATATCACATCTTGCGAGGATGCTGGGTTGTTGAAGCGGATGGGTTGTCGTTAAGCCCATTGGGCATTCTTAATGGGTCATCTCTCTAGGCTTGGACTGTGAACCGTTAACACATAAAGGAATTGTGCCCTCAACATGATGGGTGTGATCATACCAGCACTAATGCACCAGATCCCATCATAACTCCGAAGTTGAGCGTGTTTGGGCGAGAGTAGTACTAGGATGGGTGACCCCCTGGGAAATCCTCGTGTTGCACGCCCCTTTTCAATTTGTATTGCTCTGGTTAGGGTTGGCAAGATACTTTATCCACCACTTTTCTATTATCGAATCGCACGGCACCTTGGGCAAGAGAACTTCACTTCCCGTGGAGGCTGGGCCCGCAAACCGAGGGAGTAGGGCTTGTGACCAGGTATCCATCGCTCCGGTGCCCGCAACTTTTGATCCGTAAGGAGTTATATGGCGCACAACATACCGTTGCAAAGCACTCCGAGAGCTCTACGACAGGGGCAGCTAGCTTGCTCGCTCTGCCCTTTTTGGAGCCCAAAATTGAACGTTTTCATCAGTTTCAGGCCACTTTTCTTCTTTTGCTCTATTTTTTCGTCCCGGATCGTATGTCGTGAGTTGTTAAAAGGATGACAACCTTACTCACGGGACATTAGAGAGTTATACAACTAGTCGATATCACGTCTTGCGAGGATGCTACGTTGTTGAAGCGGATGGGTTGTCGTTAATCCCATTGGGCCTTTTCAATGGGCCATCTCTCTAGGCTGGGACAGTGAACCGTTAACACATAAAGGAATTGTGCCCTTGACATGACTGGTGCGATCATACAAGCACTAATGCAACGGATCCCATTAGAACTCCAAAGTTAAGCGTGCTCGGGCGAGAGTAGTACAAGGATGGGTGACCCCCTGGGAAGTCCTCGTGTTGCACCCCCCTTTTCAATTTTTTTCGCCCCGGTTAGGGTTGCCAAGATACTTTATCCATCACATTTCTATTATCAAATACCACGGCACCTTGAGCACGATAACTTCGCTTCATGTGGAGGCTGGGCCAGCAAACCGAGGGCGTAGGGCTTGTGACCCCGTCTCCCTCGCTCCGGTGCCCGTAACTTTTGATCTGTTAGAAGTTACGCGGTGCACAGCATACCGTTGCAAAGCTCTACGAGAGCTCTACGACTGGGGCAGCGAGCTTACTCGTTTTGCCCCTTTTTGGCGCCCAAAATTGAATGTTTTCATCAGTTTCGGGCCAATTTTCTTCATTTTGCTCTGTTTTTCTGTCCCGAATCGTACGTCTTGAGCTATTAAAAGGACGACAACCTTACTCGTGGGTCATTAGAGGGCCCTACAACGTGTCAATATCACTTTTTGCTAGGATGGTGCGTTGTTGAAGCAGATGGGTTGCCGTTGAGCCCATTGGGCCTTTTCAATGGGCCATCTCTCTTGGCTGGAACTGTGAACCGCTAACACATAAATGAATTGTGCCCTCAACATGACGGGCGCGATCATACCAGTACTAATGCACCGGATCCCATCAGAACTCTGAAGTTAAGCGTGCTTGGGCGGGAGTAGTACTTGGATGGGTGACCCCCTGGGAAGTCCTCGTCTTGCACACCACTTTTCAATTTTTTTGCTCCTGTTAGGGTTGCTAAGATACTTTATCCATCACATTTCTATTATCGAATCCCACGGCACCTTGGGCAAGACAACTTCGCTTCATGTGGAGGCTAGGCCCGCAAACCGAGGGCGTAGGGCTTGTGACCCGGTCTCCCTTGCTCTGGTTCCCGTAACTTTTGATCCGTAAGAAGTTACGCGGTGCACAACATACCGTTGCAAAGCTCCTCCGAGTGCTCTACGACTGGGGCCGCAAGCTTGCTCGTTGTGCCCCTTTTTGGAGACCAAAATCGAACGTTTTCATCAGTTTCGGGCCACTTTTCTTCTTTTGCTCTATTTTTCCATCCCGGATCGTACTTCGTGAGCTGTTAAAATGACGAAAACCGTACTCGCGGGACATTAGAGGGACCTACAATCCGTCGATATCACGTCTTGCGAGGATGCTGCGTTGTTAAAGCGGATAGGTTGTCGTTAAGCCCATTGGGCCCTCTGAATGGGCCATCTCTCTAGGCTGGGTCTGTGAACCTTTAATACATAAAGGAATTGGGCCCTCAACATGACGGGTGCGATCATACTAGCAGTAATGCACCGGATCCCATCAAAACTCCAAAGTTAAGCGTGCTCGGGCGAGAGTAGTACTAGGATGGGTGACCACCAGGGAAGTCCTCATGTTGTACCCCCCATTTCAATTTTTATAGCTCCGGTTAGCGTTGCCAAGATACTTTATCCACCACATTTCTATTATCGAATCCCACGGCACCTTGGGCAAGACAACTTCGCTTCACGTGGAGGCTAGGCTAGCAAACCGAGGGCGTAGGGCTTGTGACCAGGTCTCCGTCGCTCCGGTGCCCATAAATTTTGATGCGTTAGGAGTTACGCGGCGCACAGCACACCGTTGCAAAGCTCTCCGAGAGCTCTACGACGGGGGCAGGGACCATCCTCGTTGTGCCCATTTTTGGAGCCCAAAATCGAACATTTTCACCAGTTTCGGGCCACTTTTCTTCATTTGCTCCGTTTTTCCATCCCAGATCGTACGTCGTGAGCTGTTAAAAGGACGACAAGCTTACTTGCGGGACATTAGAGGGTCCTACAATTCGTCGATATCACGTCTTGCGAGGATGTTGCGTTGTTGAAGCAGATGGGTTATCGTTAAGCCCATTGGGTCTTCTGAATGGGCCATCTCTCTAGGCTGGGACTGTGAACCGTTAACAAATAAAGGAATTGTGCCCTCAACATGACGGGTGCGATCATACAAGCACTAATGCACCAGATCCCATCAGAACTCCGAAGTTAAGCGTACTTGGGCGAGAGTAGTACTAGGATGGGTGACCCCCAGAGAAGTCCTTGTGTTGCACCCCCCTTTTCAATATTTTTGGCTCCGGTTAGGGTTGCCAAGATACTTTATCCACCACATTTCTATTATTGAATCCCATGGCACCTTGGGCAAGACAACTTCGCTTCACGTGGAGGCTGGGCTAACAAACCGAGGGCGTAGGGCTTGTGTCCAGGTCTCTGTTGCTCCGCTGCCCATAACTTTTGATCCGTAGGGCGTTACGCGGCGCACAGCATACTGTTGCAAAGCTCTCCGAGAGGTCTACGACGAGAAGAGGAGCTTGCTCGATGTGCCCCTTTTCGGAGCCCAAAATCGAACGTTTTCTTCAGTTTCGATCCAATTTTCTTCTTTTGCTCTGTTTTTTCATCTCAGATCGTTCGTCGTGAGTTGTTAAAAGGACGACAACCTTACTCGTGGAATATTAGAGGGCCCGACAACACGTCGATATCACGTCTTCCGAGGATGCTGCGTTGTTGAAACAGATGGGTTGTCGTTAAGCCCATTGGGCCTTCTAAATGGGCCATCTCTCTCGGCTGGGACTGTGAACTGTTAACACATAAAGAAATTGTGCCCTCAACATGACGGGTGCGATCATACGAGCACTAATGCACCGGATCCAATCAGAACTCTGAAGTTAAGCGTGCTTGGGTGAGAGTAGTACTAGGATGGGTGACCCCCTGAGAAGTCCTCGTGTTGCACCCCCCTTTTAAGTTTTTTTTGCTCCGGTTATGGTTGCCTAGATACTTTATCCACCACATATCCATTATTGAATCCCACGGCACCTTGGGCAAGACAACTTCGCTTCACGTGGAGGTTGGGCACGCAAACCGAGGGCATAGGGCTTGTGACCAGGTCTTCGTCGCTCCGGTGCCCATAACTTTTGATCCGTAAGGAGTTACGCGGCGCATAGCATACCGTTGCAAAGCTCTCTGAGAACTCTACGACGGGGCCAACCAGCTTGTTTGCTGTGCCCGTTTTTGTATCCCAAAATCGAACGTTTCATCAGTTTCGGTCCACTTTTCTTCTTTTGATCTGTTTTTCCGTCCCGGATCGTACGTCGTGAGCTGTTAAAAGGACGACAACCTTAGTCGCGGGACATTAGAGGGCCCTACAACGCGTCGATATCTTGTCTTGCAAGGATGATGTGTTGTAAAAGCGGATGGGTTGTCGTTAAGCCCATTTGGCATTCTGAACGGGCCATCTCTCTAGGGTTGGACTGTGAACCGTTAACACCTAAAGGAATTGTGCCCTCAACATGACGGCTGCGATCATACCTGCACTAATGCTCCGGATCCAATCAGAACTCTAAAGTTGAGCGTGCTTGGGCAAGAGTTGTACTAGGATGGGTGACCCCCTGTGAAGTCCTCGTGTTGCATGCCCCTTTTCAATTTTTTTTGCCCTGGTTAGGGTTGCCAAGATACTTTATTCACCACATTTCTATTATCGAATCCCACGGCACCTTGGGCAAGACAACTTCGCTTCACGTAGATGCTGGGCTGGCAAACCTAGGGCGTAGGGCTTGTGACCAGGTCACCGTCGCTCCAGTGCCCATAACTTTTGATGCGCAAGAAGTTACGTGGCGCACAGCATACCGTTGCAAAATTCTCCAAGAGCTCTACGACGGAGGCAGCTAGTTTACTCGCTGTACCCTTTTTGGAGCCCAAAATCGAATGTTTTTATCAGTTTCGGGCCACTTTTCTTCTGTTGCTCTATTTTTTCATCCTGAATCGTACGTCGTGAGCTGTTAAAAGGAAGACAACCTTATTTGCAGGACATAAGAGGGCCCTACAACTCGTCGATATCACGTCTTGCAAGGATGCTGCGTTGTTGAAGCGGATGGGTTGTCGTTAAGCCCATTGCGCCTTCTGAATGAGACATCTCTCTAGGCTGGGACTGTGAACCGTTAACACATAAAGGAATTGTGCCCTCAACATGACGGGTGTGATCATACCAGCACTAATGCACCGGATCCCATCAGAACTCCAAAGTTAAGCGTGCTTGGGCGAGAGTAGTACTAGGATAGGTGACCCCCTGTGAAGTCCTCGTGTTGTACCCCCCTTTTCATTTTGTTTTTTTGCCCCGGTTAGGGTTGCCAAGATAGTTTATCCACGACATTTCTATTATCGAATACCACGGCACCTTGGGCAAGACAACTTCGCTTCACGTGGAGGCTGGGCCCGCAAATCGAGGGCGTAGGGCTTGTGACCCGGTCTCCCTCACTTCGGTGCCCATAACTTTTGATCCGTCAGAAGTTACGCGGTGCAAAGCATACCGTTGCAAAGCTCCACGAGAGCTCTACGACAGGGGCAGCGAGCTTGCTCACTATGCCCATTTTTGGAGCCTAAAATCGAATGTTTTCATCCCTTTCGGGCCAATTTTCTTCGTTTTGCTCTATTTTTCTGTCTCGGATCATACGTCGTGAGCTGTTAAAAGGAAAAAAACCTTACTTGTGGGACATTAGAGGGCCCAACAACGCGTCGATATCACGTCTTGCTAGGATGCTGCGTTGTTGAAGTGGATGGGTTGTCGTTAAGCCCATTGGGCATTTTTAATGGGCCATCTCTCTTGGCTGGGACTATGAACCGTTAACACAAAAAGGAATTGTGCCCTCAACATGACGGGTGCGATCAAACCAGGACTAATGCACCGGATCCCAACAGAACTCTGAAGTTGAGCGTGTTTGGGTGAGAGTAGTACTAGGATGGGTGACCCCCTGGGAAATCCTCATGTTGCACGCCCCTTTTCAATTTCTATTGCTCTGGTTAGGGTTGCCAAGATACTTTATCCACCACATTTCTATTATCTAATCGCATGGCACCTTGGGCAAGACAACTTCGCTTCTTGTGGAGGCTGGGCCCGCAAACCGAGGGCGTAGGGCTTGTGACCTGGTCTCCCTCACTCCGGTGCCTATAACTTTTGATTCGTGAGGAGTTACGCGGCGCCCAAAATCGAACGTTTTCATCAGCTTCGGGCCACTTTTCTTCTTTTGCTCTGTTTTTCCGTCCCGAATCGTACTTCGTGAGCTGTTAATTGGACGAAAACCATACTCGCGGGACATTAGAGGGCCCTACAATCCATCGATATCACGTCTTGCGAGGATGTAACGTTGTTGAAGCGGATAGGTTGTCGTTAAGACCATTGGGCCCTCTGAATGGGCCATCTCTCTAGGTTGGGACTGTGAACCGTTAACACATAAAGGAATTGTGCCCCCAACATGACGGGTGCGATCATACCGGCACAAATGCACCGGATCCCATCAGAACTCCAAAGTTAAGCGTGCTCGGGCGAGAGTAGTACTAGGATGGGTGACCACCTGGGAAGTCCTCGTGTTGTACCCCCCTTTAACATTTTTTTGTCTCCGGTTAGGGTTGCCAAGATACTTTATCCACCACATTTCTATTATCGAATCCCATGGCACCTTGGGCAAGACAACTTCGCTTCACGTGGAGGCTAGGCTAGCAAACCGAGGGCGTAGGGCTTATTACCAGGTCTCCGTCGCTCCGGTGCCCATAACTTTTGATCCGAATGGAGTTACGCGGGGCACAACATACCGTTGCAAAGCTCTCCAAGAACTCTACGACGGGGGTAGCGAGCTTTCTCGCTATGCCCCTTTTTGTAGCCCAAAATCGATCATTTTCGTCAATTTCGATCCAATTTTCTTCTTTTGCTCTGTTTTTCCGTCCCGGATCGTTCGTCGTGAGTTGTTAAAAGGACGACAACCTTACTCGCGGGACATTAGAGGGCCCTACAATCTGTCGATATCACGTCTGGCGAGGATGCTACGTTGTTGAAGCATACGAGTTGTCGTTAAGCCCATTGGGCCTTCAGAATGGGCCATCTCTCTAGGCTGGGATAGTGAACCGTTAACACATAAAGGAATTGTGCCCTCAACATGACGGGTGCGATCATTCTAGCACTAATGCACCGGATCCCATCATAACTCTGAAGTTAAGCGTTCTTGGGCGAGAGTAGTACTAGGATGGGTGACCCCCTGGGAAGTCCTCGGGTTGCACCCCCCTTTTCAATTTTTTTTTGCTCCGGTTAGGGTTGCCAAGATACTTTATCCACCACATTTCTATTATCGAATCCCACGGCACCTTAGGCAAGACAACTTCGCTTCACATGGAGGCTGGGCTAGCAAACCGAGGGCGTAGGGCTTGTTACCAGGTCTCCGTCGCTCCGTTGCCCATAACTTTTGATCCGAAGGGAGTTACGCGGGGCACAACATACCGTTGCAAAGCTCTCCAAGAGCTCTACGACGGGGGTAGCGAGCTTGCTCGCTATGCCCCTTTTTGGAGCCCAAAATCGATCGTTTTCATCAATTTCGATCCAATTTTCTTCTTTTGCTCTGTTTTTCCGTCCCGGATCGTTCGTCGTGAGTTGTTAAAAGGACGACAACCTTACTCGCGGGACATTAGAGGGCCCTAAAATGTGTCGATATCACGTCTTGCGAGGATGCTACGTTGTTGAAGTAGACGAGTTGTCGTTAAGCCTATTGGGCCTTCTGAATGGGCCATCTCTCTAGGCTGGGACAGTGAACCGTTAATACATAAAGGAATTGTTCCCTCAACATGACGGGTGCGATCATACCAGCACTAATGCACCGGATCCCATTAGAACTCTGAAGTTAAGCGTGTTTTGGCGAGAGTAGTACTAGGATGGGTGACCCCCTGAGAAGTCCTCGTGTTGCCCCTCCCTATTATATTTTTTTTTCCTCCGGTTATGGTTGCCAAGATACTTTATCCACCACATTTCTATTATCGAATCCCACGGCACCTTGGGCAAGACAACTTCGCTTCACGTGGAGGCTGGGCTAGCAAACCGTGGGCGTAGGGCTTGTGACCAGGTCTCCGTCGCTCCGGTGCCTATAACTTTTGATCCTAAGGGAGTTACGTGGGGCATAACATACCGTTGCAAAGCTCTCTGAGAGCTCTACAACAGGGGCAGCTTGCTCGCTATGCCCCTTTATGGACCCCAAAATCGATCATTTTCATCAGTTTCGATCCAATTTTCTTCTTTTGCTCTATTTTTCCATCGCAGATCGTTCGTCGTGAGTTGTTAAAAGAAGGACAACCTTACTCGCGGGACATTAGAAGGCCCTACAATGTGTTGATATCGCGTCTTGCGAGGATGCTGCGTTGTTGAAGCAGATGAGTTGTCGTTAAGCCCATTGGGCCTTCTGAATGGGCCATCTCTCTAGGTTGGGACTGTGAACCGTTAACACATTAAGGAATTGTGCCCTCAACATGACGGGTGCAATCATACCAGTACTAATGCACCGGATCCCATCAGAACTCCGAAGTTAAACGTGTTTTGGCGAGAGTAGTACTAGGATGGGTGACCCCCTGAGAAGTCCTCGTGTTGCACCTCCCATTTCAATTTTTTTTGCTCCGGTTATGGTTGCCAAGATACTTTATCCACCACATTTCTATTATCGAATCCCACGGCACCTTGGGCAAGACAACTTCACTTCACATGGAGGCTGGGCCCGCAAACCGAGGGCGTAGGGCTTGTGACCTGGTCTCCCTCACTCTGGTGCCCATAACTTTTGATTCGTGAGGAGTTACGTGGCGCACAACATACCGTTGCAAAGCACTCCGAGAGCTCTACGACGGGGGCAGTAAGCATGCTCGCTGTGCCAATTTTTGGAGCCCAAAATCGAACGTTTTCATCAGTTTCTGGCCACTTTTCTTCTTTTGCCCTGTTTTTCTATCCCGGATCGTACGTCGTGAGCTGTTAAAAGGATGACAACCTTACATGCGGGACATTAGAGGGCCCTACAATCCATCGATATAACGTCTTTCGAGGATGCTGCGTTGTCGAAGCGGATGGGTTGTCGTTAAGGCCATTGGGCCCCCTGAATGGGCCATCTCTCTAGGCCGGGACTGTGAACCGTTAACACATAAAGGAATTGTGCCCTCAACATGACGGGAGCGATCATACTAGCACTAGTGCACCGAATCCCATCATAACTCTGAAGTTTAGCGTTCTCGGGCGAGAGTAGTACTAGGATGGGTGACCCCCTGGGAAGTCCTCGTGTTGCACCCCCCTTTTCAATTTTTTTGGCTCCGGTTAGTGTTGCCACGATACTTTATCCACCACATTTCTATTATCGAATCCGACGGCACCTTGGGCAAGACAACTTCGCTTCACGTGGAGGCTGGGCTAGCAAACCGAGAGCGTCGGGCTTATGTCCAGGTCTCCGTCGCTCTGGTGCCCATAACTTTTGATCCGTAGGGCGTTACGCGGCGCACAGCATACCGTTGCAAAGCTCTCTGAGAGCTCTACGATGAGAGCAGCGAGCTTGCTCGCTGTACCCCTTTTCGGAGCCCAAAATTGAACGTTTTCATTAGTTTCGATCCAATTTTCTTCTTTTGCTCTGTTTTTCCGTCCCGGATCGTTCGTCGTGAGTTGTTAAAAGGACGACAAACTTACTCGCGGGACATTAGAGGGCCCTAAAACTCGTCGATATCATGTCTTGCGTGGATGCTGCGTTGTTGAAGCAGATGGGTTGTCGTTAAGCCCATTGGGCCTTCTGAATGGGCCATCTCTCGAGGCTGGGATTGTGAACCGTGAACACATAAAGGAATTGTGCCTTCAACGTGACGGGTGCGTTCATACCAGCACTAATGCACCGGATCCCATTTGAACTCCGAAGTTAAGCGTGCTTGGGTGAGAGTAGTACTAGGATGGGTGAGCCCCTGGGAAGTCCTCGTGTTGCACCCCCCTTTTCAATTTTTTTTTGCTCCGGCTAGGGTTGCCAAGATACTTTATCCACCACTTTTCTATTATCGAATCCCACGGCACCTTGGGCGAGACAACTTCGCTTCACGTGGAGGCTGGGCCCGCAAACCGAGGGCATAGGGCATGTGAGTAGGTCTCCGTCGCTCTGGTGCCCATAACTTTTGATTCGTAAGGAGTTACGCTGCGCACACCATACTGTTGGAAAGCTCTCCGAGAGCTCTCCGACGGGGGTAGCCAGTTTGCTTGCAGTGCCGGTTTTTGTAGCCGAAAATCGAACATTTTCATCAGTTTCTGGCCACTTTTCTTCTTCGGATATGATTTTTCGTCCCGGATCGTACGTCATGAGCTGTTAAAGGGACGACAACCTTACTCGCGGGACATTAGAAGGCCCTACTACGCGTCGATATCTCGTCTTGCGAGGATGCTACATTGTTGAAGGGATGGGTTGTCGTTAAGCCCATTGGGCCTTCTGAATGGGCCATCTCTCTAGGTTTGCACTGTGAACCGTTAACACATAAAGGAATTGTGCCCTCAACATGACGGGTGTGATCATACCAGCACTAATGCACTGGATCCCATCAGAACTCCGAAGTAAATCGTTCTTGTGCGAGAGTAGTACTAGGATGGGTGACCTCGAGGGAAGTCCTCGTGTTGCACCCCCGCTTTTCAATTTTTTTGCTCCGGTTAGGGTTGCCAAGATACTTTATCCGCCACATTTCTATTATTGAATCCCACGGCACCTTGGTCAAGACAACTTTGCTTCACGTGGAGGCTGGGCCAGCAAACCGAGGACGTAGGGCTTGTGACCAGGTCTCCGTCGCTCCGGTGCCCATAACTTTTAATCCGTAAGGAGTTACGCGGCGCACAGTATACCGTTGCAAAGATCTCTGAGAGCTCTACGACTGGTGTAGCGAGCTTGCTCGATGTGCCCATTTTTGGAGGCCAAAATTGAACATTTTCATCAATTTCGGGCCACTTTTCTTCTTTTGCTATGTTTTTCCATCCCAGATCGTACGTCGTGAGCTTTTAAAGGGATAACAATGTTATTCGCTGGACATTAGAAGGCCCTACAATGCGTCGATATCACGTCTTGCGAGGATGCTGCGTTGTTGAAGCGGATGGGTCGTGGTTAAGCCCATTGGGCCTTCTGAATGGGCCAACACTCGAGGCATGGACTGTGAACCATTAACACATAAAGGAATTGTTCCTCAACATGACGGGTGCGTTCATACCAGCACTAATGCACCGGATCCCATCAGAACTCCGAAGTTGAGCATGCTTGGGCGAGAGTAGTACTAGGATGGGTAACCCCCTGGGAAGTCCTTGTGTTGCACGCCCCTTTTAAATTTTTTTTGCTCTGGTTAGGGTTGCCAACATACATTATCCACCACATTTCTATTATCGAGCACGGCACCTTGGGTAAGACAACTTCACTTCACGTGGAGGCTTGGCCCGCAAACCGAGGGCCTAGAGCTTGTGACCAGGTCTCCGTCGCTCCGGTGCTCATAACTTTTGATCAGTAAGGAGTTACGCGGCGCATAGCATACCGTTGCAAAGCTCACCAATAGCTCTACGATAGGGGCAGCTAGCTTGCTTGCTGTGCCCTTTTCAGATTCCGAAATCGAACGTTTTCATCAGTTTCGGGCCACTTTTCTTCTATTGCCCTACTTTTTCATCCCGGATCGTACGTCTTGAGCTGTTAAAAGGATGACAAAATTACTCGCTGGACATTAGAGAGCCCTACAATGCGTCGATATCACGTCTTGCGAGGATGCTGCGTTGTTGAAGCAGATGTGTTGTCGTTAAGCCCATTGGCCTTTTCAATGGGCCATCTCTCTAGGCTGGGACTGTGAACCGTTAACACATAAAGGAATTGTGCCATCGACATGACTGGTGCGATCATACTAGCACTAATGCACCGCATCCCATAAGAACTCAGAAGTTAAGCGTGGTTGGGCGAGAGTAGTACTAGGATGGGTGACCCCATGGGAAGTCCTCGTGTCGTACCCCCCTTTTCAATTTTTTTTGCTCTAGTTAGGGTTGCCAAGATACTTTATCCACCACATTTCTTTTATCGAATCCCACGGCACCTTGGGCAAGACAACTTCGCTTCACATGGAGGCTGGGTCCGCAAACAGAGGGCGTAGGGCTTGTGACCCGGTGTCCCTCGCTCCGGTGCCCGTAACTTTTGATTCGTAAGAAGTTACGCGGTGCACAACATACTGTTGCAAAGCTCTCCGAGAGCTCTACTATAAGGGCAGCGAGATTGCTCGCTTTGCCCATTTTTGGAGCCCAAAATCGAACGTTTTCATCAATTTCGGGCCACTTTTCTTCTTTTGCTCTATTTTTTCATCCCGGATCGTACGTCGCGAGTTGTTAAAAGGACGACAACCTAACTCGTGGGACATAAGAGGGCCCTACAACGCGTCGATATCACGTCTTGCGAGGATGCTACGTTGTTGCAGTAGAGGGGTTGTCGTTAAGCCCATTGGGCCTTCTGAATGGGCCATCTCACTAGGCTGGGACTGTGAACCGTTAACATATAAAGGAATTGTGCCCTCAACATGACGGGTGCGTTCATACCAGCACTAATGCACCGGATCCCATAAGAACTTCGAAGTTAAGAGTGTTTGGGCGAGAGTAGTACAAGGATGGGTGACCCCATGAGAAGTCCTCGTGTTGCACCACCCTTTTCAATTTTTTTTTGCTCCGGTTAGGGTTGTGAATATACTTTGTCCACCACATTTCTATTATCGAATCCCACGGCACCTTGGGCAATACAACTTCGCTTCACGTGGAGGCTGGGCCAGCAAACCGAGGGGGTAGGGCGTGTGACCAGGTCTCCGTCGATCTGGCGCCCATAACTTTTGATCCAAAAGGAGTTCCGCGGCGCACAGCAGATTGTTGGAAAGCTCTCCGAAAGCACTACGACGAGGGTAGCTAGGTTCCTCGCTGTGCCCATTTTTGGTGCTCAAAATTGAACGTTCCAATCAGTTTCGGGCCACTTTTATTCTTTTGCTCTGTTTTTCCATCCGAATCGTACGTCGTGAGCTGTTAAAAGGACGAAAACCTTACTCGCGGGACAATAGAGGGCCCTACAACGCGTCTATATCACGTCTTGCGAGGATACTGCGTTGTTGAAGCGGATGGGTTGTCATTAAGCCCATTGGGCCTTCTAAATGGGCCATCTCTCTAGGCTGGGACTGTGAACCGTTAACACATAGTGGAATTGTTCCCTCAACATGACGGGTGCAATCATACCAGCACTAATGCACCGGATCCCATCAGAACTCCGAAGTTGAGCATGCTTAGGCCAGAGTAGTACTAGGATGGGTGACCCCCAGGGAAGTCCTCGTGTTGCACGGCCCTTTTCAATTTTTTATGCTCTGGTTAGGGTTGCCAAGATACTTTATCCACCATATTTCTATTATCAAATCCCACGGCACCTTAGGCAAGACAACTTCGCTTCACGTGGAGGCTGGGCCCGCAAACCGAGGGCGTAGGGCTTGTGACCACGTTTTCGTCGCTCTGGTGCCCATAACTTTTGATTCGTAGGGATTTACGTGGCGCACAGCATACCATTTGAAAGCTCGCCGAGAGCTCTACGTCGGGGGCAACAAGGTTTCTCGCTGTGCCCTTTTTGGAGCGCAAAATCGAACGTTTTCATCAGTTTCAGGACACCTTTCTTATTAATCTCTATGTTTTTTTGTCCCGGATAGTACGTCGTGAGCTGTTAAAAGGACGACAACCTTACTCGCGGGACATTAGAGGGCCTTACAACGCGTCGATATCATGTCTTACGAGAATGCTGCGTTGTTGAAGCGGATGGATTGTCGTTAAGCCCATTGGGCCTTTTGAATGGGCCATATCTCTAGGCTGGGACTGTGAACCGTTAACACATAAAGGAATTGTGTCCTAACATGACGGGTGCAATCATACCAGCACTAATGCACCGGATCCCATCAGAACTACGATGTTAATCGTGCTTGGGCGAGAGTACTACTAGGATGGGTGACCCCCTTGGGAAGTCCTCGTGTTGCACCCTCCTTTTCAATTTTTTTGCTCTGGTTAGGGTTGCCAAGATACTTTATCCACCACATTTCTATTACCAAATCCCACGGCACCTTGGACAAAACAACTTCGCTTCACGTAGAGGCTGGGCTCGGAAACCGAGGGCGGAGGGCTTGTCACCAGGGCTCTGTCGCTCCGGTGCCCATAACTTTTGATTCGTATGGAAGTACGTGGCGCACAGTATACCGTTGCAAAGCTCTCTGAGAGCTCTACGACGAGTGTAGCCAGCTTTCTCGCTGTGCCCATTTTTGGAGTCCAAAATCGAACGTTTTCATTAGTTGCTGGCCACTTTTCAAATTTTGCTCTGCTTTTCTGTCCTGGATAGTACGTCGTGCGCTGTTAAAAGGACGACAACCTAACTCGTGGGACATTAGAGGGCCTTACAATGCGTCGATATCACGTCTTGCGTGGATGCTGTGTTGTTGAAGCGGATGGGTTGTCGTTAAGCCCGTTGGGACTTTTGAATGAGCCATCTCTCTGGGCTGGACTGTGAACTGTTAACACATAATGGAATTGTGCCCCCAATATGACGGGTGCGATCATACCAGTACTAATGCACCGGATCCCATCTGAACTCCAAAGTTGAGCGTGCTTGGGCGAGAGTAGTACAAGGATGGGTGACCCCCTGGGAAGACCTTGTGTTGCACCGCCCTTTGCAATTTTTATTGCTCCGGTTAGGGTTGCCAAGATACTTTATCCACCACATTTCTATTATCGAATCCCACGGCACCTTGGGCAAGACAACTTTGCTTCACGTGGAGGCTGGGCTAACAAATCGAGGGGTTAGGGCTTGGGACCAGGTCTCCGTCGCTCCAGTGCCCATAACTTTTGATCCGTAAGGAGTTACGCGGTGCACAGCCTAACGTTGCCAAGCTCTTCGAGAGCTCTACAACTGGGGCAGACAGCTAGTTTGGCTGCGCCTATTTTCAGAGCCCAAAATCGAACATTTTCATCAGTTTTGGGCCACTTTTCTTATTTTGCTCTGTTTTTCTGTCCCGGATCATACGTCGTGAGCTGTTAAAAGGATGACAACCTTACTCGTGGGACATTAGAGGGCCTTACAATGCGTCGATATCACGTCTTGCGAGGATGTAGCGTTGTTGAAGTGGATGGGTTGTCGTTAAGCCCATTGGGCCTTCTGAATGGTCCTTCTCTCTAGGCTGGGTCTGTGAACCGTAAACACAAAGGAATTGTGCCCTCAACATGACAGGTGCGATCATACCAGCACTAATGCACCGGATCCCATCAGAACTCTGAAGTTAAGCGTGCTTGGGCGAGAGTAGTACTAGGATGGGTGACCCCCTGAGAAGTCCTCGTGTGGCACCCCCTTTTCAATTTTTTTTGCTCCGTTTAAGGTTGCCAATATACTTTATCCACCACATTTCTATTATCGAATCCCATTGCATGTTGGGCAAGACAACTTCGCTTCACGTGGAGGCAGGGCCCATAAACCGAGGGCGTAGGGCTTGTCACCAGGGCTCACTCGCTCCGGTGCCCATAACTGTTGATCCGTATGGAAGTACGTGGTGCACAGTATACCGTTGCAAAGCTCTCTGAGAGCTCTACGACGGGGGCAGTGAGACTACTCGTTGTGCCCCCTTTTGGAGCTCAAAATCGAACGTTTTATCAGTTTTGGGGCACTTTTCTTCTTTTTCTCTGTTTTTCGGTCCCGGATCGTACGTCGTGAGCTGTTAAATGGACGACAACCTTACTCGCGGGACATTAGAAGGCCCTACAACGCGCCGATACCACGTCTTGCGAGGATGCTACGTTGTTGAAGTGGATGGGTTGTCGTTAAGCCCATTGGGCCTTCTGAATGGGCCATCTCTCTAGGCTGGGACTGTGAACCATTAACGCATAAAGGAATTGTACCCTCAACATGATGGGTGCGATCATACCATCACTAATGTACCAGATCCCATCAGAGCACCGAAGCTAAGCGTGCTTGGGCGAGTGTAGTACTAGGATGGGTGACCCCCTGGGAAGTCCTCGTGTTGTACCCCCCTTTTCAATTTTTTTTTCGGTTTGCCAAGATACTTTATCCACCACATTTCTGTTATCAAATCCCACTGCACCTTGGGCAAGCCAACTTCGCTTCACGTGGAGGCTGGGCCCGCAAACCGAGGGTGTAGGGCTTGTGACCAGGTTTACGTCTCTCCGGTGCCCATAACTTTTGATCCGTAAGGAGTTACACGACGCACAGCATGCCGTTGCAAAGCTCTCCGAGAGCTCTACGACGGGGGCAGCAACCTTGCTCGCTGTGCCTATTTTTGGAGCCCAAAATTGAACATTTTCTTCAATTTCGGACCACTTTTCTTCTTTTGCTGTGTTTTTCGGTCCCGGATCGTACGGCGTGAGCTGTTAAAAGGATGACAACCTTACTCGCGGGAAATTAGATTGCCCCACAATGCGTCGATATCACGTCTTGCGAGGTTGCTGCGTTGTTGAAGCAGATGGGTTGTCGTTATGCCCTTTGGGCCTTCTGAATGGGCCATCTCTTTAGGCTGGGACTATGAACCGTTAACACATAAAGGAATTGTGCCCTCAACATGACGGGTGCAATCAGACTAGCACTAATGCACTGGATCCCATTAGAACTCCGAAGTTAAGAGTGCTTGGGCGAGATTAGTACTGGGGTGGGTGACCCCTTGGGAAGTCCTCGTGTTGCACCCCCTTTTTAAATTTTTTTTGCTCCGGTTAGGGTTGCCAATATACTTTATCCACCACATTTCTATTAACGAATTCCACGGCAACTTGGGCAAGACAACTTCGCTTCACGTGGAGGCTAGACACGCAAACCGAGGGCGTAGTGCTTGTCACCAGGTCTCACTCGCTCCGGTGCCCATAACTTTGATTCGTATGGAAGTACGTGGCGCACAGCATACCGTTTCAAAGCTCGCTGAGAGCTCTATGACGAGGGCAGCCAGCTTTCTCGCTGTGCCCATTTTTGGAGCGCAAAATCGAACGTTTTCATCTGTTTCGAGCAACTTTTCTTCTTTTGCTCTGTTTTTCGGTCCCGAATCGTATGTCGTGAGCTGTTAAAAGGACGACAACCTTACTCGCAGGACATTAGAGGGCACTACAATGCGTCGATATCACGTCTTCCGAGGATGCTGCGTTGTTGAAGCGGATGGGTTATCGTTAAGCCCATTGAACCTTTCGAATGGGTCATCTCTCTGGGCTGGGACTGTGAGCCATTAACAAATAAAGGAATTGTGCTCTCAACATGACGGGTGCGATCATACCAGCGCTAATGCACCGGATCCCATTAGAACTCCGAAGTTAAGCGTGCTTGGGCGAGAGTAGTACTAGGAAGGGTGACCCCCTGGGAAGTCCTCGTGTTGTACCCCCCTTTTCAATTTTTTTTGCTCCGGTTAGGGTTGCCAGGATACTTTATCCTTCACATTTCTATTATTGAATCCCACGGCACCTTGGGCAAGACAACTTCGCTTCACGTGGAGGCTGGACCTACAAACCGAGGGCGTGGGGCTTGTAACCAGGCCTCCCTCGCTCCGGTGCCTATAACTTTTGATCCGTAATAAGTTACGCGGCGTACTATATACCGTTGAAAAGTTCTCCGAGGCCTCTATGACAGGGGTTGCTACCTTTCCCACTATGCCCATTTTTGGAGCCCAAAATCGAACGTTTTCTTCAGTTTTGGGCCACTTTTCTATTTTTGTTCTATTTTTCCGTCCTGGATCGTACGTCGTGTGCTTTTAAAAGAACGACAACCTTACTCGCGGGACATTAGAGGGCCCTACAATGCGTCAATATCAGGTCTTGCGAGGATGCTGCGTTGTTGAAGCGGATGGGTTGTCGTTAAGCCTATTGGGCCTTCTGAATGGGCCATATCTCTAGGCTGGGACTGTGAACCGTTAACACATAAAGTAATTGAGCCCTCAACATGACGGGTGTGATCATACCAGAACTAATGCACTGGATCCCATCAGAACTCCGAAGTTGAGCGTGCTTGGGCGAGAGTAGTACTAGGATGGGTGACCCTATGGGAAGTCCTCGTGTTGCACCCCTCTTTTCAATTTTTTTTGCTCCGGTTAGGGTTGCCAAGATACGTTATCCACCACATTTCTATTCTCGAATCCCACGGCACCTTGGGCAAGACAACTTCGCTTCACGTGGAGGTTGGGCCAGCAAATCGAGGGCGTAGGCCTTGCGACCATGTCTCCGTCGCTTCAACGCCCATAACTTTTGATCCGTAAGGCGTTACGCGGCGCACAGCATACCATTGCAAAACTCTCCGAGTGCTCTACGATTGGGGCAGCATGCCTACTTGGCTCCGTCTATTTTCAGAGTCCAAAATCGAACATTTTCATCAGTTTCAGACCACTTTTCTTCCTTTGCTCTCTTTTTCCGTCCTGGATCGTATGTCATAAGCAGTTAAAAGGGCGACAACCTTACTCGTGGGACATTAGAGGGCTCTACAATGCGTTGATATCACGTCTTGCGAGGATGCTGCATTGTTGAAGCAGATGGGTTGTCGTTAAGCTGATTGGGCCTTTTGAATGGGCCATCTCTCTAGTCTGGGTCTGTGAACCGTAAACACAAAGGAATTGTGCCCTCAACATGATGGATGCGATCATACCAGCACTAATGCACCGGTTCCCATCAGAACTACAAAGATAAGCATGCTTGTGTGAGAGTAGTAGTAGGATGGGTGACCCTCTGAGAAGTCCTCGTGTTGCACCCCCCTTTTCAAATTTTTTTGCTCCGGTTAGGGTTGCCAATATACTTTATCCACCACATTTCTATTATCGAATCCCACGGCACCTTGGGCAAGACAACTTCGCTTCACGTGGAGGCAGGGCCCATAAACCGAGAGTGTAGGGCTTGTGACAAGGTCTCCTTCGCTCCGGTGCCTATAACTTTTGATTCGTACGGAGTTACGCGCCGCACATCATACCGTTGCAAAGCTCTCCGAGAGCTCTACGACGGGGGCAGCTACCTTGCTCGCTGTGCCCATTTTTGGAGCACAAAATCGAACGTTTTCTTTAGTTTCGGACCACTTTTCTTCTTCTGCTCTGTTTTTCCGTCCCGGATCGTACGTCCTAAGCTGTTAAAAGGACGACAACCTTACTCGTAGGAAATTAGAGGGCCCTACAATGCGTCGATATCACGTCTTACGAGGTTTCTGCATTGTTGAAGCGGATGGGTTGTCGTTAAGCCCATTGGGCCCTCTGAATGGGCCATCTCTCTAGGTTGGGACGGTGAACCCTTAACACATAAAGGAATTTTGCCCTCAACATGACGGGTGCGATCAAACCAGCACTAATGCCCCGGATCCCATCAGAACTCCGAAGTTGAGTGTGCTTAGGCGAGAGTAGTACTAGGATGGGTGACCCCTTGGGAAGTCCTCGTGTTGCACCCCCCTTTTCAATTTTTTTTGCTCCGGTTAGGCTTGCCAATATACTTTATCCACTACATTTCTATTATCGAATCCCACGGCACCTTGGGCAAGACAACTTCGCTTCACGTGGAGGCTGGGCCCGCAAAGCGAGGGGGTAAGGCTTGTCACCAGGTCTCACTCGTTCCGGTGCCCATAACTTTTGATCCGTATGGAAGTACGTGGCGCACAGCATACCGTTGCAAAGCTCTCCGAGAGCTCTACGATGAGGGCAGCCAGCTTACTCGCTTTGCCCATTTTTGGAGCCCAAAATCAAACATTTTCAATAGTTTCGAGCCACTTTTATTCTTTTGCTCTGTTTTTCCGTCCTGGATCGTGCGTCGTGAGTTGTTAAAAGGACGACAACCTTACTTGCGGGACATTAAAGGACCCTACAACGCGTCAATATCACGTCTTGTGAGGATGCTGCGTCGTTGAAGCAGATGAGTTGTCGTTAAGCCCATTGGTCCTCCTGAATGGGCCATCTCTCTAGGCTGCGACTGTGAACCGTTAACACGTAAAGGAATTGTGCTCTCAACATGACGAGTGCGATCATACCAGCACTAATGCACCGGATCCCATCTGAACTCCGAAGTTAAGCGTGCTTGGGCGAGAGTAGTACTTGGAAGGATGACCCCCTGGGAAGTCCTCGTGTTGCCCCCTCCCTTTTCAATTTTTTTTGCTCCGGTTAGGATTGCCAAGATACTTTATCCATCACATTTCTATTATCGAATCCCACGGCACCTTGGGCAAGACAACTTCACTTCACGTGGAGGCTGGGCCCGCAAATCGAGGGCGTAGGACTTGTGACTAGGTCTCCCTCGTCCCGGTGCCTAAAACTTTTGATCCGTAAGGAGTTACGCGGTGCACAGCATACCGCTGCAAAGCTCTCCGAGACCTCTACGACGGGGGTAGCTACCTTGCTTTTTGTGCCCATTTTTGGAGCCCAAAATCGAACGTTTTCTTTAGTTTCGGGCCACTTTTCTAATTTTGTTCTATTTTTTCGTCCCGGATCGTACGTCGTGTGCTGTTAAAAGGACGGCAACCTTACTAGCGGGACATTAGGGGGCCCTACAACGCGTCGAAATCAAGTCTGAATGGGCCATTGTTGAATCGGATGGGTTGTCGTTAAGCCCATTGGGCCTTCTGAATGAGCCATCTCTCTAGGCTGGGACTGTGAACCGTTAATACATAAAGGAATTGAGCCCTCAACATGACGGGTGCGATCATACCAGCACTAATGCACAGGATCCCATCAGAACTCTAAAGTTGAGCGTGCTTGGGCGAGAGTAGTACTAGGATGGGTGACCCCTGGGAAGTCCTTGTGTAGAACCCCCCTTTTCATTTTTTTTTGCTCCGGTTAGGGTTGCCAAGATACGTTATCCACCACATTTCTATTCTCGAATCCCACGGCACCTTCGGCAAGACAACTTCGCATCACGTGGAGGCTGGGCCAACAAATCCAGGGTGTAGGGCTTGTGACCATCTCTCCGTCGCTCCAATGCCCATAACTTTTGATTCGTAAGGCGTTACGCGGCGCACAGCATACCGTTGCAAAACTCTCCGAGAGCTCTACGACTGGGGCAGCAAGCCTGCTTAGCTGCGCCTATTTTCAGAGCCCAAAATCAAACATTTTCATTAGTTTCGGGCCACTTTTCTTCTTTTGCCCTGTTTTTCCGTCCCGGATCGTACGTCGTGAGCTGTTAAAAGGATGACAACCTTACTTGCGGGACATTAGAGGGCCCTACAATGTGTCGTTATCCCGTCTTGTGAGGTTGCTGTGTTGTTGAAGCGGATGGGTTGTCGTTAAGCCCATTGGGCCTTCTGAATGGTCCATCTCTCTAGGCTGGGACTGTGAACTGTTAACACATAAAGGAATTGTTCCCTCAACATTATGGGTGCGATCATACCAGCACTAATGCACCGGATCCCATTAGAACTCCGAAGTTGAGCGTGCTTGGGCTAGAGTAGTACTAGGATGGGTGACCCCCTGAAAAGTCCTCGTGTTGCACCGCACTTTTCAATTTTTTTTGCTCCGGTTAGGGTTGCCAAGATACGTTATCCACCACATTTCTATTCTTGAATCCCACGGCACCGTGGGCAAGACAACTTCGTTTCACATGAAGGCTGGGCCAGCAAATCGAGGGCGTAGGGCTTGTGACCAGGTCTCTGTCGCTCCAATGCCCAGAACTTTTGATCCGTAAGAAGTTACGCGGCGCACAGCATACCGTTGGAAAGCTCTCCGAGAGCTCTACGATTAGGGCAGCAAGCTTGCTTGACTGCGCCTATTTTCGGAGCCCAAAATCAAACGTTTTCATCAGTTTCGAGCCATTTTTCTTTCATTTGCCCTGTTTTTCCATCCCGGATCGTACGTTGTGAGCTGTTAAAAGGACAACAACCTTACTCGCGAGACATTAGAGGGCCCTACAACACGTCGATATCAAGTCTTGCAAGGATGCTGCGTTGTTGAAGATGATGGGTTGTTATTAAGCCCATTGGGCCTTCTGAATGGGCCATCTCTCTAGGTTGGGACTGTGAACCGTTAACACATAAAGGAATTGTGCCCTCAACATGACGGGTGAGATCATACCAGCACTAATTCACCGGATCCCATCAGAACTCCAAAGTGAACCGTGCTTGGGCCAGAGTAGTACTAGGATGGGTGACCCCCTGGGAAGTCCTCGTGTTGTACCCCCCTTTTCAATTTTTTTTGCTCCGGTTAGGGTTGCCAAGATACGTTATCCACTATATTTCTATTCTCGAATCCCACGGCACCTTGGGCAAGACAACTTCGCTTCACATGGAGGCTGGGCCAGCAAATCGAGGGCGTAGAGCTTGTGACCAGGTCTCCGTCGCTCCAATGCCCATAACTTTTGATCCGTAATGACTTACGCGGCGCACAGCATACCGTTACCAAACTCTTCGAGAGCTCTACGACTGGGGCAGCAAGCCTACTTGGCTACGCCTATTTTTAGAGCCCAAGATCGAACATTTTCATCAGTTTCGGGCCACTTTTCTTCTTTCGCTCTGTTTTTTCATCCCGGATCGTACGTCATGAGCTGTTAAAAGGACGACAACCTTACTCGCGGGACATTAGAGGGCCCTATAACGCGTCGATATCAAGTCTTGCGAGGATGCTGCGTTGTTGAAGCGGATGGGTTGTCGTTAAGCCCATTGGGCCTTCGTAATGGGTCATCTCTCTATGCTGGGACTGTGAACTGTTAACACATAAAGGAATTGTGCTCTCAACATTACGGGTGCGATCATAGTAGCACTAATGCACCAGATCCCATCAGAACTCTGAAGTTAGGCATGCTTGGCCGAGAGTAGTACTAGGATGGGTGACCCCCTCGGCAATCCTCTTGTTGTACCCCCCTTTTCAATTTTTTTTTGTTCCAGTTAGGGTTGCCAACATACGTTATCCCCCACATTTCTATTCTTGAATCCCACGGAACCTTGGGCAAGACAACTTCACTTCACGTGGAAGCTGGGCCAGCAAATCGAGGGCGTAGGGCTTGTGACCAGGTCTCCGTCGCTCCAATGCCCATAACTTTTGATCCGTAAGGAGTTACGCGGCGCACAGCATATCGTTGCAAAACTCTCCGACAGCTCTACGATTGGTGCAGCAAGCTCGCTTTGCTGCGCCTATTTTCAGAGCCCAAAATCTAACATTTTCATCAGTTTCGGGCCACTTTTCTTCTTTTGCCATGTTTTTCCGTCGCGGATCGTACGTCATGAGTTATTAAAAGGACGACAACCTTACTCGCGGGACATTAGAGGGCCCTACAATGCGTCGATATCACGTGTTGCGAGGGTACTGCATTGTTGAAGCAGATGGGTTGTCGTTAAGCCCATCGGGCCTTCTGATTGGGCCATCTCTCTAGGCTGGGACTGTGAACCGTTAACACATAAAGGAATTGTGCCCTCAACATGACGGGTGCGATCATACCAGCACTAATGCACCGGATCCCATCAGAACTCTGAAATTAAGATTGCTTGGGTGAGAGTAGTACTAGGTTGGGTGTCCTCCTAGGAAGTCCTCGTGTTGCACCCCGCTTTTCAATTTTTTTTGCTCCGGTTAGAGTTGCCAATGTACTTTATCCACCAGATTTCTATTATCGAATCCCATGGCACCTTGGGCAAGACAAATTTGCTTCACGTGGGGGCTGGGCCTGCAAACCGAAGGCGTAGGGCTTGTGACCATGTCTCCCTCGCTCCGGTGCCCATAACTTTTGATCCGTAAGGAGTTACGCGGCGCATTGCATACCATTGCAAACCTCTCCGAGAGCTCGACGACGAGGGCTACCAGCTTACTCGCTTTGCCCATTTTTGGAGCCCAAAATTGAACGTTTTCATAAGTTTCGATCCATTTTTCTTCTTTTGTTTTGTTTTTCGATCTCGGATCGTACGTCGTGGGCTGTTAAAAGGACGAGAACCTTACTCGTGGGACATTAAAGGGCCCTACAACGCGTCGATATCACATCCTGCGAGGATGCTGAGTTGTTGAAGCGGATGGGTTGTCGTTATGCTCATTGGGCCGTCTGAATGGGCAATCTATCTAGGCTGGGACTGTGAGCTTTTAACACATAAAGGAATTGTGCTCTCAACATGACGGGTGCGATCATATCAACACTAATGCACCGGATCGCAACAGAACTCTGAAGTTAAGCGTGCTTGGGCGAGAGTAGTACAAGGATGGGTGACCCCCTGGGAGGTCCACGTGTTGCTCCCCACTTTTCAATTTTCTTTGCTCTGGTTAGGGTTGCCAATATACTTTATCCACCACTTTTCTATTATCGAATCCCACGGCACCTTGGGCAACACAACTTCGCTTCAGGTGGAGGCTGGGCCCGCAAACCAAGGGCATAGGGCTTGTGACCAGGTCTTCGTCTCTCTGGTGCCCATAACTTTTGATCCGTCAAGAGTTACGCGGCGCACAGCATACCGTTGCAAAGCTCTCCGAGAGCTCTACGACGGGGGTAGCGAGCTTTCTGGTTGTGCTCATTTTTGGAGCCCAAAATCGAACGTTTTCATCAGTTTCGGGCCACTTTTCTTCTCTTGCTCTGTTTTTCAGTCCCGGATCGTACGTCGTGAGCGGTTAAAAGGATGACAACCTTACTCGCGGGACATTAGAGGGCCCTACAACGCGACGATATCATGTCTTGCGAGGATGCTGCGTTGTTGAAGCGGATAGATTGTCGTTATGCCCATTGGGCCTTTTGAATGGGCCATCTCTCTAGGCTGGGACTGTGAACCGTTAACACATAAAGGAATTATGCCCTCAACATGACGGGTGCGATCATACCAGCACTAATACACCGGATCCCATCAGAACTCCGAAGTTGAGTGTGCTTGTGCGAGAGTAGTACTAGGATGGGTGACCCCCTGGGAAGTCCTCGTGTTGCACACCCCTTTTCAATTTTCTTTGCTCCGGTTAGGGTTGCCAAGATACTTTGTCCACCACATTACTATTATCGAATCCCACGGCACCTTGGGCAAGACAACTTCGCTTCACGTGGAGGCTGAGCCAGCAAACCGAGGGCGTAGGGCTTGTGACCAAGTCTCTGTCACTCCGGTGCCCATAACTTTTGATCCGTAAGGAGTTACGCGATGCACAGCATACCGTTGCAAAGCTCTCTGAGAGCTCTACAACGGGGGTAGTGAGCCTGCTCGTTGTTCCCCTTTTTGGAGCCCAAAATTGAACGTTTTTATCAGTTTCAGTCCACTTTTCTACTTTTGCTCTGTTTTTGGGCCCCGGATCGTACGTCGTGAGCCGTTAAAAGGACGACAACCTTACTCGCGGGAAACTAGACGGCCCTACAACGCGTCGATATCACATCTTGCGGGGATGCTGCGTTGTTGAAGCAGATGGGTTGTCGTTAAGCCCATTGGGCCTTCTGAATGGGCTATCTCTCTAGGTTGGGACTGTGAACCGTTAACACATAAAGGAATTGTGCCCTCAACATGACGGGTGCGATCATACCAGTACTAATGCACCAGATCCTATTAGAACTCCGAAGTTAAGCATGCTTGGGCGAAAGCAGTACTAGGATGGGTGACCCTCTGGGAAGTCCTTGTGTTGCACCCCCCTTTACAATTTTTTTTGCTCCGGTTAGGGTTGCCAAGATACTTTATCTACCACATTGCTAATATCAAATCCCACGGCACCTTGGGCAAGACAACTTCGCTCCACGTGCAAGCTGGCCCCGCAAACCGAAGGCCTAGGGCTTGTGCCCTGGTCTCCCTCGCTCCGGTCCCCATAACTTTTGATCCGAAAGGAGTTACGCGGTGCACAGCATACCGTTGCAAAGCTCTCCGAGAGCTCCACGACGAGGTCAGCGAGCTTGCTCGCTGTGCCCTTTTTTGAGGTCAAAATCGAACCTTTTCATCAGTGTCGGGCCACTTTTATTCTTTTGCTCTGTTTTTCTGTCCCGGATCGTACGTCGTGAGTTGTTGAAAGGATGACAACCATACTTGCGGGAGATTAGAGGGCCCTACAATGCGTCGATATCATGTTTTGCGACGATGCTGATTTGTTGAAGCAGATAGGTTGTCGTTAAGCCCATTGGGCCTTCTGAATGGGCTATCTCTCTAGGCTGAGACTGTGAACCGTTAACACATAAAGGAATTGTGCCCTCAACATGACTGGTGCGATCATACCAGCACTAATGCACCGGATCCTATCAGAACACCGAAGTTAAGCGTGCTTGGGCGAGAGTAGTACTAGGATGGTTAACCCCCTTGGAAGTCCTCGTGTTGTACCCCCATTTTCAATTTTTTTTGCTCCGGTTAGGGTTGCCAAGATACTTTATCCTCCACATTACTATTATCGAATCCGACGGCACCTTTGGCAAGACAACTTCGCTTCACGTGGAGGCTGGGCCAGCAAACCGAGGGCCTTGGGCTTGTGACCAGGTCTCTGTCGCTCCGGTGCCCATAACTTTTGATCCGTAAGGAGGTACGCGACGCACAGCATACTGCTGCAAAGCTTTCCGAGAGCTCTACGACAGGGGTAGTGAGTCTGCTCGCTGTTCCCCTTTTTGGAGCCCAAAATCGAATGTTTTCATCAGTTTTGGGCCACTTTTCTTCCTTTGCTCTGTTTTTCCGTTCCGGATCGTACGTCGTGAGCTATTAAAAGGACGATAACATTACTCGCGGGCCATTAGAGGGCCCTACAACGCGTCATTATCACGTCTTGCGAGGATGCTACATTGTTGAAGCAGATGGGTTGTCGTTAAGCCCATTGTGCCTTTTGAATGGGCTGTCTATCTAGGTTGGCACTGTGAACCGCTAACACATAAAGGAATTGTGCCCTCAACATGACGGGTGCGATCATACCAGCACTAATGCACCGGATCCCATCAGAACACCGAAGTTAAGCGTGCTTGGGCGAGAGTAGTACTAGGATGGTTAACCCCCTTGGAAGTCCTCGTGTTGTACCCCCATTTTCAATTTTTTTTGCTCCGGTTAGGGTTGCCAAGATACTTTATCCTCCACATTACTATTATCGAATCCGACGGCACCTTTGGCAAGACAACTTCGCTTCACGTGGAGGCTGGGCCAGCAAACCGAGGGCCTTGGGCTTGTGACCAGGTCTCTGTCGCTCCGGTGCCCATAACTTTTGATCCGTAAGGAGGTACGCGACGCACAGCATACTGCTGCAAAGCTTTCCGAGAGCTCTACGACAGGGGTAGTGAGTCTGCTCGCTGTTCCCCTTTTTGGAGCCCAAAATCGAATGTTTTCATCAGTTTTGGGCCACTTTTCTTCCTTTGCTCTGTTTTTCCGTTCCGGATCGTACGTCGTGAGCTATTAAAAGGACGATAACATTACTCGCGGGCCATTAGAGGGCCCTACAACGCGTCATTATCACGTCTTGCGAGGATGCTACATTGTTGAAGCAGATGGGTTGTCGTTAAGCCCATTGTGCCTTTTGAATGGGCTATCTCTCTAGGCTGGGACTGTGAACCGTTAACACATAAAGGAATTGTTCCCTCAACATGACAGGTGCCATCATACCAGCACTAACGCACCAGATCCCATCAGAACTCCGAAGTTAAGCATGCTTGGGCGAGAGTAATACTAGCATAGGTAACCCCTTGGGAAGTCCTCGTGTTGCCCCCCCTTTTCAATTTTTTTTGCTCCGGTTAGGGTTGCCAAGAAACTTTATCCACCACATTTCTATTATCGAATCCCACGGCACCTTGGGCCAGATAACTTCGCTTCATGTGGAGGCTGGGCCAGCAAACCGAGGGCGTAGGGCTTGTGACCATGTCTCACTCGCTCCGGTGCCCATAACTTTTGATCTGTAAAGAGTTACGCGGCGTACAGCATACTGTTGCAAAGCTCTCTGAGAGCTCTACGACTGGGGTAGCATGCTTGCTCACTGTCCCAATTTTTGGAGCCCAAAATCGAACATTTTCATCAGTTTCGGGCCAGTTTTATTCTTTTGCTTTGTTTTTGCGTCCTAGACCATACGTCGTGAGCTTTTAAAAGGATGACAACCTAACTCGCGGGACATTAGAGGGCCCTACAATGCGTCGATATCACGTCTTTCGAGGTTGCTGTGTTGTTGAAGCGGATGGGTTATCGTTAAGCCCATTGGGCCTTCTGAATGGGACATCTCTCTAGGCTGGGACTGTGAACCATTAACACATAAAGGAATTGTGCCCTCAACTTGACCGGTGCGATCATGCCAGCACTAATGCAACGGATCCCATCAGAATCCGAAGTTAAGTGTGCTTGGGTGAGAGTAGTACTAGGAAGGGTGACCCCCTGGGAATTCCTCGTGTTGCACCCCCCTTTTAAATTTTTTTTGCTCCGGTTAGGGTTTCCAAGTTACTTTATCCACCACATTTCTATTATCGAATCCCACGGCACCTTGGGCAAGACAACTTCGCTTCACGTGGAGGCTGGGCCAGCAAATTGAGGGCGTAGGGCTTGTGACCAGGTCTCTGCCACTCCGGTGCCCATAACTTTTGATCCGTAAGGAGTTAAGCATGCTTGGGCGTAGGGCTTGTGACCAGGTCTCTACAACGAGGGAGCCCCTTTTTGGAGCCCAAAATTGAACGTTTTCATCAGTTTCGGGCCACTTTTCTTCTTTTGCTCTGTTTTTTCGTCCTGTGTCGTACGTCGTGAGCTGCTAAAAGGACAACAACCTTACTCGCGGGACATTAGAGGGCCCTACAACGCCTCGATATCACCACTTGCAAGGATGCTACGTTGTTGAAGCGGATCGGTTGTCATTAAGCCCATTGGGCCTTCTAAATGGGCCATCTCTCTAGGCTGGGACAGTAAACCGTTAACACATAAAGGAATTGTGCCCCCAACATGACAGGTGCGATCATACCAGCACTAATGCAGCGGATCCCATAAGAACTCCGAAGTTAAGCGTGCTTGGGTGAGAGTAGTACTAGGATGGGTGACCCCTTGGGAAGTCCTCGTGTTGCACCCCCCTTTTCAATTTTTTTTGCACCGGTTAGGGTTGCCAAGATACTTTATCCACCACATTCCTATTATCGAATCCCACGGCACCTTGGTCAAGACAACTTCGCTTCACGTGCAGGCTGGGCCAGCAAACCGAGGGCGTAGGGCTTGTGACTAGGTCTCTATCGCTCCGGCGCCCATAACTTTTGATCCGTAAAGAGTTACGTGGCGCACAGCATACCATTGCAAAGCTCTCTATGAGCTCGATGATGGGGGTAGCGGGCTTGCTTGCTTTGCCCCTTTTTGGAGCCCAAAATTGAAAGTTTTCATCAGTTTCGGGCCACTTTTATTCTTTTGCCCTATTTTTCCGACCCGGATCGTACGTCGTGAGCTGTTAAAAGGACGACAACCTTACTCACGGGACATCAGAGGGTCCTACAACGCGTCGATATCACGTCTTGCGCGGATGCTGCGTTGTTTAAGTGGATGGCTTGTCGTTAAGCCCATTGGGCCTTCTGAATAGGCCATCTTTCTAGGCTGGGACAGTGAACCGTTAACACATAAAGGAATTGTGCCCTCAACATGATGGGTGCAATCATACCAGCACTAATGTACCGGATCCCATCAGAACTCCGAAGTTAAGCGTGCTTGGGCGAGAGTAGTACTAGGATGGGTGACCCCCTGGGAAGTCCTCGTGTTGCACCCACTTTTCAATTTTTTTTTGCTCCGGTTAGGGTTCCCAAGATACTTTATCCAACACATTTCTATTATCGAATCCCATGACCCCTTGGGCAAAACAACTTCACTTCAGGTGGAGGCTGGGCCCGCAAACAGAGGTTGTAGGGCTTGTGACCAGGTCTCCGTCGCTCCGGTGCCCATAACTTTTGATCCGTAAGGAGTTACGCGGCGCACAGCATACCGTTGCAAAGCTCTCCGAGAGTTCTACGATGGGGGCAGCAAGCTTGCTTGGCTGTGCCTATTTTAAGAGCCCAAAATTGAACATTTTCATCAGTTTCGGGCCACTTTTCTTCTTTTGTTCTGTTTTTCCGTCCCGGATCGTACGTCGTGAGCTGTTAAAAGGACGACAACCTTACTCGCCGGCCATTAGAGGGCCTTACAACTCGTCGATATCACGTCTTGCGCGGATGTTGTGTTGTTGAAGCGGATGGGTTGTTGTTAAGCCATTGGGCCTTCTGAATGCGCCATCTCTCTAGGCTGGGACTGTGAACCGTTAACACATAAAGGATTGTGCCATCAACATGACGGGTGCGATCATACCAGCACTAATGCACCGGATCCCATCTGAACTCCGAAGTTAAGCGTGCTTGGGCGAGAGTAGTACAAGGATGGGTGACCCTTTGGGAATTCCTCGTGTTGCACCCCCCCTTTTCAATTTTTTTTCTTCGGTTAGGGTTGCCAAGATACTTTATCCACCACAATTCTATTATCGAATCCCACGGCACCTTGGGCAAGACAACTTCGCTTCACTTGGAGGCTGGGCCCGCAAATTGAGGGCGTAGGGCTTGTGACCAGGTCTCTGCCACTCCGGTGCCCATAACTTTTGATCCGTAAGGAGTTAAGCATGCTTGGGCGTAGGGCTTGTGACCAGGTCTCTACAACGAGGGAGCCCCTTTTTGGAGCCCAAAATTGAACGTTTTCATCAGTTTCGGGCCACTTTTCTTCTTTTGCTCTGTTTTTTCGTCCTGGATCGTACGTCGTGAGCTGTTAAAAGGACAACAACCTTACTCGCGGGACATTAGAGGGCCCTACAACGCCTCGATATCACGACTTGCAAGGATGCTACGTTGTTGAAGCGGATCGGTTGTCATTAAGCCCATTGGGCCTTCTAAATGGGCCATCTCTCTAGGCTGGGACAGTAAACCGTTAACACATAAAGGAATTATACCCCCAACATGACGGGTGCGATCATACCAGCACTAATGCATCGGATCCCATCAGAACACCGAAGTTAAGCGTGCTTGGGCGAGAGTAGTACTATGATGGGTGACCCCATAGGAAGTCCTCGTGTAGCACCCCCCTTTTCAATTTTTTTTGCACCGGTTAGCGTTGCCAAGATACTTTATCCACCACATTTCTATTATCGAATCCCACGGCACCGTGGGCAAGACAACATCGCTTCACGTGCAGGCTGGGCCAGCAAACCGAGGGCGTAGGGCTTGTGACTAGGTCTCTATCGCTCCGGCGCCCATAACTTTTGATCCGTAAAGAGTTACGTGGCGCACAGCATACCATTGCAAAGCTCTCTATGAGCTCGATGATGGGGGTAGCGGGCTTGCTTGCTTTGCCCCTTTTTGGAGCCCAAAATTGAAAGTTTTCATCAGTTTCGGGCCACTTTTATTCTTTTGCCCTATTTTTCCGACCCGGATCGTACGTCGTGAGCTGTTAAAAGGACGACAACCTTACTCACGGGACATTAGAGGGCCCTACAACGCGTCAATATCACGTCTTGCGCGGATGCTGCGTTGTTTAAGCGGATGGCTTGTCGTTAAGCCCATTGGGCCTTCTGAATAGGCCATCTTTCTAGGCTGGGACAGTGAACAGTTAACACATAAAGGAATTGTGCCCTCAACATGATGGGTGCGATCATACCAGCACTAGTACCCCGGATCCCATCAGAACTCCGAAGTTAAGTGTGCTTGGGCGAGAGTAGTACTAGGATGGGTGACCCCTTGGGAAGTCCTCGTGTTGCACCCACTTTTCAATTTTTTTTGCTCCGATTAGGGTTGCCAAGATACTTTATCCACCACATTTCTATTATCGAATCCCACGGCACCTTGGGCCAGACAACTTCGCTTCACGTGGAGGCCGGGCCCGCAAACCGAGGGTGTAGGGCTTGTTACCAGGTCGTCCTCGCTACGGTGCCCATAAGTTTTGATCCGTAAGGAGTTACGTGGCGCACAGCATACCGTTGCAAATCTCACCGAGAGCTCAACGATGGGGGCAGCAAGCTTGCTTGGCTGCGCCTATTTTTAGAGCCCAAAATTGAACATTTTCATCAGTTTCGGGCCACTTTCCTTCTTTTGCTATGTTTTTCCATCCTGGATCGTACGTCGTGAGATGTTAAAAGGAGGACAACCTTACTCGTGGGACATTAGAGGGCCCTACAACGCATCGATATCACGTCTTGCGCGGTTGCTGTGTTGTTGAAGCGGATGGGTTGTTGTTAAGCCATTGGGCCTTCTGAATGGGCCATCTCTCTAGGCTGGGACTGTGAACCGTTAACACAAAAAGGAATTGTGCCCTAAACAAGATGGGTGCGATCATACAAGCACTAATGCACCGGATGCCATCAGAACTCCGAAGTTGAGCGTTCTTGGGCGAGAGTAGTACTAGGATGGGTGACCCCATGGGAAGTCCTCTTGTTGCACCCCCCTTTTCAATTTTTTTTTCTCCGGTTTGGGTTGCCAAGATACTTTATCCACCACATTTCTATTATCGAATCCCACGGCACCTTGGGCCAGACAACTTCGCTTCTGGTGGAGGCTGGGCCCGCAAACCGAGGGTGTAAGGCTTGTAACCAGGTCTCCCTCGCTCCGGTGCGCATAACTTTTGATCGGTAAGGAGTTACGCGGCGCACAACATACCGTAGCAAAGCTCTCCGAGAGCTCTACGACGGTGGTAGCAAGCCTGCTTGGCTGCGCCTATTTTCAAGGCCCAAAATCAATTATTTTCATCAATTTCGGGCCACTTTTCTTTTTTTGCTATGTTTTTCCGTCCTCGATCGTACGTCGTGAGCTGTTAAAAGGATGACAACTTTACTCGCGGGACATTAGAGGGCCCTATAATGCGTCGATATCACGTCTTGCGAGGATGCTGCGTTCTTGAAGGGGATGGGTTGTCGTTAAGCCCATTGGGCCTTCTGAATAGGCCATCTCTCTACGCTGGGACTGTGAACTGTTAAAACATAAAGAATTGTGCCCTCAACATCACGGGTGCGATCATACCAGGACTAATGCACCGGATCCCATCTGAACTCTGAAGTTAAGCGTGCTTGGGCGAGGGTAGTACTAGGATGGGTGACCCCCTGCGAAGATACTTTATCCACCACATTTCTATTCTCGAATCCTACGGCACCTTGGGCAAGACAACTTCGCTTCACGTGGTGGTTGGGCCCGCAAACCGAGGGCGTAGGGCTTGTGACCAGGTCTCCCTCGCTCCGGTGCCCATAACTTTTGATCCGTAAGGAGTTACGCGGCGAACAGCATACCGTTGCAAATCTCTCCGAGAGTTCTACGACGGGGGCAACAAGCTTGCTCGCTGTGCCCCTTTTTGGAGCCCAAAATCGAACGTTTTCATCAGTTTCGGGCCACTTTTCTTTTTTTGCTCTGTTTTTCCGTCTAGGATCGTACGTCGTGAGCTGTTAAAAGGACGACAACCTTACTCGCTGCACAATAGAGGGCCATACAACGAGTCGATATCACGTCTTACGAGGATGCTGTGTTGTTGAAGCGGGTGGGTTATCGTTAAGCCTATTGGTCCTTCTGAATGGGACATTTCTCTAGGCTGGGACTGTGAACCCTTAACACATTTTGGAATTGTGCCCTCAACATGACGGGTGCGATCATACCACCACTAATGCACGGGATCCCATCAGACCTCCGAAGTTAAGCGTGTTTTGGCGAGAGTAGTACTAGGATGGGTGCCCCCCTAGGAAGTCCTTGTGTTGCACCACCCTTTTCAATTTTTTTTTGCTCCAGTTAGGGTTGCCAAGATACTTTATCCATCACATTTCTATTATCGAATCCCACGGCACCTTGGGCAAGACAACTTTGCTTCACGTGGAGGTTGGGCCAGCAAACCGAGGGCGTAGGGCTTGTGACCAGGTCTCCGTCGCTCTAGTGAACATAACCTTTGATCCGTAAGGAGTTACGCGGCACAAAGCATACCGTTGCAAAGCTTTTCGAGAGCTTTATGATGGGGGCAGCAAGCTGGCTTGGCTGCGCCTATTTTCACAGCCCAAAATCGAACATTTTTATCAGTTTCGGGCCATTTTTCTTCTTTTGCTCTATTTTTCCGTCCCGGATAGTACATCGTGAGCGGTTAAAAGGATGACAACCTTACTCGCGGGACATTAGAGGGCCCTACAACGCGTCGATATCACGTCTTTTCGAGGATGCTGCTTTGTTAAAGCAGATGGGTTGTCGTTAAGCCCATTGGGCCTTCTGAATGGGCCATGTCTTTTGGCTGGGATTGTGAACCGTTAACCTATAAAGGAATTATGCCCCCAACATGACGGGTGCGATCATACCAGCACTAATGCACCGGATCCCATCAGAACTTTGAAGTTAAGCGTGCATGGGCTAGCAAACCGTTGACCATAACTTTTGATCTGTAAGGAGTTACGTGGCGTACAACAAACCGTTGTAAAGCTCTCCGAGATCTCCACGACTGGGGCAGCATGTTTGCTCGCTGTGCCTATTTTCGGAGCCCAAAATTGAACGTCTTCATCAGTTTCGTGTCACTTTTCTTCTTTTGCACTGTTTTTTCGTCCCGGATCGTACGTCATGAGCTATTAAAATGACTACAACCTAACTCGCGGGACATTAGAGGGCCCTACAATGCATTGATATCACGTCTTGTAAGGATGCTGCGTTGTTGAAGTGGATGAGTTGTCGTTAAGCCCATTGGGCCTTTTGAATGGGCCATCTCTCTGGGCTGGGACTGTGAAGCGTAAACACATAAGGGATTTGTGCCCTCAACATGACGGGTGCGATCATACCAGCACTAATGCACCGGATCCCATCAAAACTCCGAAGTTAAGCGTGCTTGGGTGAGAGTAATAATAGGATGGGTGACCCCCAGGGAAGTCCTCGTGTTGCACCCCCCTTTTCAAATTTTTTTGTTCTTGTTAGGGTTGCCAAGATACTTTATCCACCACATTTCAATTATCGAATCCCACGACACCTTGGGCAAAACAACTTTTCTTCACGTGGAGGCTGGGCCAGCAAACTGACGTCGTAGGGCTTGTGACAAGGTCTCCGTCGCTCCGGTGCCCATAACTTTTGATCTGTAAGAAGTTACGCGGAGCACAGCATACCGTTCCAAAGCTCTCCGAGGGCTCTACGACTGGGGCAGCATGCTTGCTCTCTCTGCCCATTTTTAGAGCCTAAAATCGAACGTTTTCATCAGTTTTAGGCCACTTTTCTCCTTTTGCTTTGTTTTTTCGTCCCGAATCGTACGTCGTGAGCTGCTAAAAGGATGACAACCATACTCGCGGGACATTAGAGGGCCCTACAACGCGTCGATATCATATCTTGAGAGTATGTTGCGTTGTTGAAGTGGATGAGTTGTCGTTAAGCCCATTGGGCCTTTTGAATGGCCATCTCCCTAGGCTGGCACTGTGAACCGTTAACACATATAGGAATTGTCTCCTCAACATGACGGGTGCGATAATACCAGTACTAATGCACTAGATCCCATCAAAACTCCGAAGTTAAGCGTGCTTGGGCGAGAGTAGTACTAGGATGGGTGACCCCCTAGGCAGTCCTCGTGCTACACCCCCTTTTCAATTTTTTAATCCGGTAAGGATTGCCAAGATACTTTATCCACCACATTTCTATTATCGAATCCCACGGCACCTTGGGCAAGACAACTTCACTCCACGTGTAGGCTGGGCCAGCAAACCGAGGGCGTAGTGCTTGTGACCAGGTCTCCATCGCTCCGGTGCCCATAACTTTTGATCCGTAAGGAGTTATGCGACGCACAGCATACCGTAGCAAAGCTCTCCGAGAGGTCTACGATGGGGGTAGAGAGCCTGCTCGCTGTTCCCCTTTTTGGAGCCCAAAATCAAAAATTTTCATCAGTTTTTGGCCACTTTTTGTCTTTTGCTCTGTTTTTCCGTCCTGGATCGTACATTGTGAGCTGTTAAAAGGATGACAACCTAACTCGCGGGACATTAGAGGGCCCTACAATGCGTCGTTATCACGTCTTGCGAGGATGCTACGTTGTTGAAGCAGATGGGTTGTCGTTAAGCCCATTGGGCCTTCTGAATGGGCTATCTCTCTAGGCTGGGACTGTGAACCGTTAACACATAAAGGAATTGTGCCCTCAACATGACGGGTGCCATCATACCAGCACTAATGCACCAGATCCCATCAGAACTCCGAAGTTAAGCATGCTTGGGCGAGAGTAGTACTAGGATGGGTGACCCCCTGGGAAGTCCTCGTGTTGCACCCCTCTTTTCAACTTTTTTTGCTTCGGTTAGGGTTGCCCAGATACTTTATCCAACACATTTCTATTATCGAATCCCAAGGCATCTTGGGCCAGACAACTTCGCTTCACGTGGAGGCTGGGCCAGCAAACCGAGGGCGGAGGGGTTGTGACCAGGGCTCCCTCGCTCCGGGGCCCATAACTTTTGATCTGTAAAGAGTTACGCGGCGTGCGGCATACCATTGCAAAGCACTCTTAGAGCTTTACGACTGGGACAGCATGGTTGCTCGATGTCCCCATTTTTGGAGCCCAAAATTGAATGTTTTCATCAGTTTTAGACCACTTTTATTCTTTTCCTCTGTTTTTTCGTCCCGGATCGTACGACGTGAGCTGTTAGAAGGATGACAACCTAACTCGCGTGACATTAGAGGGCCCTACAACCCGTCGATATCACGTCTTGCGAGGATGCTGCGTTGTTGAAGTAGATAGGTTGTCGTTAAGCCCATTGGGCCTTCTGAATAGGCCATATCTCAAGGCTGGGACTGTGAACCGTTAACACATAAAGGAATTGTGCCCTCAACAAGACAGGTGCGATCATAACAGCACTAATGCACCGGATCCCATCAGAACTCCGAAGTTAAGCGTGCTTAGGCTAGAGTAGTACTAGCATGGGTGACCCCCTGGGAAGTCCTCGTGTTGCACCCCCCTTTTCAATTTTTTTTGCCCCGGTTAGGGTTGCCAAGATACTTTATCCACCACATTTCTATTATCGAATCCCACGGCACCTTGGGCAAGACAACTTCGCTTCACGTGGAGACTGGGCCAGCAAACTGAGGGCGGAGGGCTTGTGACCTGGTCTCCGTTGCTACGGTGCCCATAAATTTTGATACGTAAGGAGTTACGCGGCGCACAGCATACTGTTGTAAAGCTCTCCGACAGCTTTTCGACGGGGGCAGCATGCCTGCATGGCTGCGACTATTTTCAGAGCCCAAATTTGAACGTTTTCATCAGTTTCGGGACACTTTTATTCTTTTGCTCAGTTTTTCCGTCCCAGATCGTGCGTCGTGAGTTGTTAAAAGGACGACAACCTTAGTCGCTGGACATTAGAGGGTCCTACAATGCGTCGATAACACGTCTTGCAAAGATGCTGCGTTGTTGAAGCGGGTGGGTTGTCGTTAAGCCCGTTGGGCCTTCTGAATGGGCCACCTCTCTAGGCTGGGACTGTGAACCATTAACACATAAAGGAATTGTGCCCTCAACATGACGGGTGCGACCATGCTAGTACTAGTGCACCGGATCCCATTAGAACTCCGAAGTTAAGCGTGCTTGGGCGAAAGTAGTACTAGGATGGGTGACCCCCTGGGAAGTTCTCGTGTTGCACCCCCATTTCAATTTTTTTTTGCTCCGGTTAAGGTTGCCAAGATACTTTATCCACCACATTTTTATTATCGAATCCCACGGCACCTTGGGCAAGACAACTTCCCTTCACGTGGAGGCTGGGCCAGCAAACCGAGGGCGTAGGGCTTGTGACCAGGTCTCCGTCGCTCCAGTGCCCATAAGTTTTGATCCGTAAGGAGTTACGCGGCGCACAGCATACCGTTGGAAAGCTCTCCGAGTGCTCTACGATGATGGCTACAAGCCTGCTTGAATACGCCTGTTTTGAGAGCCCAAAATTGAATATTTTCATCAGTTTCGGGCCACTTTTCTTCTTTTGCTCTGTTTTTCCATCCCAGATCGTACATCTTGAGTTGGTAAAAGGACGACAACCTTACTCTCGGGACATTAGATGGCCCTACAACGCGTCGATAACATATCTTGCGAGGATGCTGCGTTGTTGAAGCGGATGGGTTGTCGTTAAACCCATTGAACCTTCTGAATGGGCCATCTCTCTAGGCTGGGACTGTGAACCGTTAATACATAAAGGAATTGTGCCCTCAACATGACGGGTGTGATCATACCACCAGTAATGCACCGGATCCCACTAGAACTCCGAAGTTAAGCGTGCTTGGGCGAGAGTAGTAATAGGATGGGTGACCCCCTGGGAAGTCCTCGTGTTGCACCCCCCTTTTTATTTTTTTTGCTCTGATTAGGGTTGCCAAGATACTTTATCCACCACATTTCTATTAACGAATCCCACGGCACCTTGGGCAAGACAACTTCGCTTCACGTGGGGGCTGGGACAGCAAACCGAGGGCGTAGGGCATGTGACCAAGTCTCCGTCGCTCCAGTGCCCATAACTTTTGATCCGTAAGTAGTTACAGGACGCACAACATACCGTTGCAATACTCTCCAAGAGCTCTATGACTGGGGCAGCAAGCCGGCTTGGCTGCGCCTATTTTCAGAGCCCAAAATCGAACATTTTCTTCAGTTCCGGGCCACTTTTCTTCTTTTGCTATATTTTTTCATCCCGTATCGTACGTCGTGAGCTATTAAAAGGACGACGACCCTGCTCCCGGGACATTAGAGGGCCCTACAACGCGTCGATATCATGTCTTGCGAGGATGCTGCGTTGTTGAAGCGGATGGGTTGTCGTGAAGCCCGTTGGGCCTTCTGAATGGGCCATCTCTCTAGGCTTGGACTGTGAACCGTTAACACATAAAGGAATTGTGCCCTCAACATGACGGGTACGATCATACCATCACTAATGCACCGGATCCCATCAGAACTCTGATGTTAAGCGTGCTTGGGCGAGAGTAGTACTAGGATGGGTGACCCCTGGGAAGTCCTCGTTTTGCAGCTACCTTTTCAATTTTTTTTGCTCCGGTTAGGGTTGCCGAGATACTTTATCCACCACATTTCTATTATCGAATCCCACGGCACCTTGGGCAAGACTACTTCGCTTCAAGTAGAAGCTGGGCCCGCAAACCGAGGGCGGAGGGCTTGTGACTAGGTCTCCGGTGCTCCGGTGCCCATACCTTTTGATCCTTAAGGAGTTACGCGATGCACAGCATACCGTTGCAAAGCTCTCTGAGAGCTCTACGACGGGGGCAGCTACCTTGCTTGCTGTGCCCGTTTTTGGAGCCCAAAATTGAACATTTTCTTCAGTTTCCGGCGACTTTTCCTCTTCTGCTCTATTTTTCTGTCCCGGATCTTACGTCTTGGGTTGTTAAAAGGACGACAACCTTACTCGCGGGACATTAGAGGGCCCTACAACGCGTCGATATCACGTCTTGCGAGGATGCTACGTTGTTGAAGCGGATGGGTTGTCGTTAAGCCCGTTGGGCCTTCTGAATTGGCCATCTCTCTAGGCTGGGACTGTGAACCGTTAACACATAAAGGAATTGTGCCCTCAACATGACGGTTGCGATCATACCAGTACTAATGCACTAGATCCCATAAGAACTCCGAAGTTAAGTGTGCTTGGGCGAGAGTAGTACTAGGATGGGTGACCCCAAGGGAAGTCCTCGTGTTGCACCCCCCTTTTCAATTTTTTTTGCTCCAGTTAGGGTTGCCAAGATACTTTATCCACAACATTTACATTATCAAATCCCACGTCACCTGGGGCAAGACAATTTCTCTTCACGTGGAGGCTGGGCCCGCAAGCTGAGGGCGTAGGGCTTGTGACCAAGTCTCCATCACTCCGGTGCCCATAACTTTTGATCCGTAAGGAGTTACGCGGCGCACAACATACCGTTGCAAAGCTCTTCGAGAGCTCTACGACGGGGGCAGCTAGCTTGCTCGCTGTGCCCATTTTTGGAGAGCAAAATCGAACGTTTTCTTTAGTTTCGTGCGACTTTTCTTCTTTTACTCTATTTTTTCATCCCGGATCATACGTCGTGAGCTGTTAAATGGACGACAACCTAACTCGTGGGATATTACAGGGCCCTACAATGCGTCGGTATCACGTCTTGCGAGGATGCTGCGTTGTTGAAGCGGATGGGTTGTCGTTAAGCCAATGTGCCTTCTGAATGGGCCATCTCTCTAGGCTGGGACTGTGAACCGTTAACACATAAAGGAATTGTGCCCTCAACATGACGGGTGTTGTAACACCCCAATCCCTCTCGAGACCGGGAGTTCTATCGATCAATCTAATCACAACCCAAATCCAAACCGGGGCATAAATTTTAGGGAAAACGGACGGAGTCTCCCTTGTTTCTAGGCGAAATGTAAAACCTGCGATAGCATATAAGTGGACCAATACTATGTCCAAACATCCAAAACCACCTCAAGGCCATCCGAGCCTCGGTTCTCAACAATTAAACTCAGCAACTATACATACATTTCCAATTTTAAAGCTAACCTATCTCTTTTCATTTTTGGCAAGTACATTCGAACTTGACAATTAAACCATACTAAGCTACTGCATAAAATAAACTATCATGCCATTCTAACTCTTTTCCTTTGGACATTACAAATATGCATTGAAGTTAAGCTACATTAACTAAATACATAATCTAACTTATCAAACCATTTCAACTACTTAGCTAGAATTAAATTACATATCTTTTAACAATAAATACAAGCAACATATGAACATACATCTTTACAAACTTCGACACTCAAGCCACATAGGCACGCAAGACAACTCTTCAGGCAACTAACTTTCATGAAATCACGAACTTTCCAGCTAACATGACATTTCCTGAAATGTGGTGGTGAGGAGTGAGTATACACAACACGTATACTCAGTGAGGGCGAGACAGATATCGAATTGGAGAGAAAGAAAGTCGTGCAATGCAAATAAGACAATTAAGCAATATAACTGATAAATAAGCAATCAAGACAAACAATCAATACAATAAGCAATTACTGAAAGCATTAACACAACCATTCAAAGCTATACCACACTCTGAAGGCTATGGTTCACTCTTACGAGCAATATACCATTTCACAAGCGATACATCAATCTCGAGCTTGATGTTGACAACGATGACAATAAGTGCGCATCCACCTTATAACACCAGTTTGGAATACCCCAGGAGTAACCATCAACTCTATGACCCAAATCTCCCTGGGAGGCAACCCAAGCGAGAAAAGGGAATAGCTACGGAGCTAGAGCAACCAACACTGGCAACCCGAGGCTACCGAGAGAGGCCCATCACTCACGTGCTGGACACTATGCAATGCAAGACTCGATACAAGGCAATAAACGAGCGATAGCACAACAATACAAACTAGTGACAACAAACGAGATAACAAGCAATCACAATCAATACTAGCATTCAACTAACTTTTCAAATATAACAAGCAAGAATAAGCAACAATAACACCAATTAAACAAGTATATCAAGCAACCCTAAGCTTTCTATAGGCATAATATCAAGATAACAAGCAAAATCACAAATCGGCCCCAACTATCAAAACACTACCATTTCCAAACGAGCCACGAGTTTTGGAAACCGACTTCGCCAATCCTCCTAGGTCACCATAAGGCACGTCTAAGGACCCCGAAACCCTACTTTACCCTAGAATTCGCGCAAAGCCCCGATTTCCTCCTTTGCTCGTTTGAACTACAACTATACCAACCAAACACCCAACCAACGCCATAATCGTACCAAAAGTGCTTCCATAGCCTCCCGAAATAATGCCAACACGCAAAACAAGAAAATGCCAAACTTGACCGAAACGACCCCGACTTCTACCAAGGCATATTTCTCATTTTTTCCATTACGCAACCCAAACAAACCATGCATTTAGGCGTTCTAGCATACCTAGCACATTTCTACATCAACGGATAGCATAACAGTGCAACTTTATTGTTTCAAGGGTTTACTATTCATGTTTTACTATTCAACTAACAAATTATATTTCAATTTCAATATTCAACCGCAGAAAATGTTAAAAAGCTATAAATACATGTTCTACGATTGCTAGAGAATATTCTTTAAGCCTCAAAACGATTAAAACAACAAACTACGGATAAAATCCAAAAATTAAAGTTAATACAATAAACTTTCAAATAAATAAACATGAAACCCTCACCTTAGACGCTCCTAGACGCAAGGAAAACCTCCTAGGATGCCTCGGAAACCACCCCGTGCAAGCTCACGAGAAGAATCGAAGATTTGAAGTTGAATTTTTCTTTTTTTCTTCTCCCTCATTTTCGGCCCTGCTGCCCACTATTTTCAACTCTGATTTTCTTTTTTTTTTTGGGTGCTATTTTAGGCTTTAAAAAGAGGCACAAGGTCAAAATGGTCAAGCCCCTTGGTCAAACCACTTAAAAAATTGGTCAAACTAGCTTATTTTATGCATTTTAAAGCTAAAACAACTAATGTAATATTAATTCTAGCTAACAATAATTAAAATATAAAATTTAAGGCACTAAAATACTAGTTTCACTATTTGCTGAGGACTCGAATTCATTTCCTAACTATCTCTCTCGATATGCTATGCACTTTGCGTCAACCAAGAAGTGACAATTAAACCTCAAAGAATCTAAGAAATATATCATTTTTGGAAAGCATCGTAGTTTAAAATTTACTCCGGCTCGGAGTTACTTTTCTCATTTATTTGAAAACCGAGTGATTTTAACGCAAAACAACCAAAACCGATTATTAAAATAATCAAAACAATCAAGGTAATCAATATTCATTTAAAATAATTAATTTAACTATTCCTAGAATATTTTAAAGAATTATGAAGTTAATATTAACTTACAAATGAACAAATAAATATAAACATGGAATCAAGTGCAATTAAATATTAACATTTAAGATGGCACTTAATTAAATACAAGAGAATAAATTCAATTACTATAATTAATAGAAGTAGATGACAACCTTTCAATTATTCAATATACAATCACTAAATGCTTCCAAGAGAAATATTAAAATAGTGCAAATTGTTTGATTTAACTAATTAAACATTTAATCAAAAGCAGTCAAGTGCTATTAAATGCATGCCGGGTTCGGGTTATCACAGGTGTGATCATACAAGCACTAATGCACTGGATCCCATTAGAACACCGAAGTTAAGCGTGCTTGGGCGAGAGTAGTACAAGGATGGGTGACCCCCTTGGAAGTCCTCGTGTTGCACCACCCTTTTCAATTTTTTTTCCTCCGGTTAGGGTTGCCAAGATACTTTATCCACCACATTTCTATTATCGAATCCCACGGCACCTTGGGCAAGACAACTTCGCTTCACGTGGAGGCTGGGCCAGCAAACCGAGGGCGTAGGGCCTGTGACCAGGTCTCCGTCGCTCCAGTGCCCATAACTTTTGATCCGTAAAGAGTTACGCGGCGCACAGCATACTGTTGCAAAGCTCTCCGAGAGCTCTATGACGGGGGCAACAAGCTGGCTTGGTTTCGCCTATTTTCAGAGCCCAAAATTGAACATTTTCATCAGTTTTGGGCCACTTTTCTTCTTTTGCTCTGTTTTTCCGTCCCGGATCGTACGTCGTGACCTGTTAAAAGGAGGAGAACCTTACTCACAGGACATTAGAGGGCCCTACAACGCGTCGATATCACGTCTTGCGAGGATGCTGCGTTGTTGAAGCGGATGGGTTGTCGTTAAGTCCATTGGGCCTTCTGGATGGGCTATCTCTCTAGGCTGGGATTGTGAACCGTTAACACATAAAGGAATTGTGCCCTCAACATGACGGGTGCGATCATACCAGCTCTAATGCACCGGATCCCATTAGAACTCCGATGTTAAGCATGCTTGGGCGAGAGTAGTACTGGGATGGGTGACCCCCTGGATAGTCCTCGTGTTGCACCCCCTTTTTCAATTATTTTTGCTTCGGTTACAGTTGCCAAGATACTTTATCCACCACATTTCTATTATCGAATCCCACGTCACCTTGGGCAAGACAATTTCGCTTCACGTGGAGGCTGGGATAGCAAACTGCGGGCGTAGGGCTTGTGACCAGGTCCCCGTCACTCCGGTGCCCATAACTTTTGAACCGTAAGGAGTTACATGACGCATAGCATACCGTTGCAAAGTTCTCTGAGAGCTCTACGACGGGGGCGGCTAGCTTGCTCGCGGTGCCCCTTTTTGGAGACCAAAATCAAACATTTTCTTCAGTTTCGGGCCACTTTTCTTCTTTTGCTCTCTTTTTTTGTCCCGGATCGTACGTCATGAGCTGTTAAAAGGACGATAACCGTACTCACGGGACATTAGAGGGCCCTACAATGCGTCGATATCACGTCTTGCGAGGATGCTGCGTTGTTGAAACAGATGGGTTGTCCTTAAGCCCATTGGGCCTTCTGAATGGGCCACCTCTCTAGGCTTGGACTGTGAACCGTTAACACATAAAGGAATTGTGCCCTCAACATAAAAGGGTGCGATCATACGAGCACTAATGCACCGAATCCCATCAGAACTCCGAAGTTAAGCGTGCTTGGGCGAGAGTAGTACTAGGATGGCTGACCCCCTGGGAAGTCCTCGTGTTGCACCCCCCTTTTCAATTTTTTTTGCTTCGGTTACGGTTGCCAATATACTTTAACCACCACATTTCTTTTATAGAATCCCACGGCACCTTGGGTAAGACAACTTCACTTCACGTGGAGGCTGGGCCAGCAAACCGAGGGCGTAAGGCTTGTGACCAGGTCTCCGTCGCTCCAGTGCCCATAACTTTTGATCCGTAAAAAGTTACGTGGTGCACAACATACCGTTACAAAGCTCTCCGAGAGCTCTACGACGAGGGCAGCTAGCTTGCTTGGCTGCGCCTATTTTCAGAGCCCAAAATCAAACATTTTCATCAGTTCTGGGCAAATTTTCTTCTCTTGCTTTGTTTTTCCGTCCCAGATCGTACGTTGTGAGTTGTTAAAAGAATGAAAACCTTACTCCCGGGACATTAGAGGGCCCTACAACGTGTCGAGGTCACGTCTAAAGAGTATGCTGCGTTGTTGAAGCGGATGGGTCATCGTGAAGCCCATTGGGCCTTCTGAGTGGGCCATCCCTCTAGGCTTGGACTGTGAACCGTTAACACATAAAGGAATTGTGCCCTCAACTTGACGGGTGGGATCATACCAGTACTAATGCACCAGATCCTATCAGAACTCCGATGTTAAGCGTGCTTGGGCGAGAGTAGTACTAGGATGGGTGACCCCATGGGAAGTCCTCGTGTTGCACATTCCCTTTTCAATTTTTTTTGCTCCGGTTAGGGTTGACAAGATACTTTATCCACCACATTTCTATTATTGAATCTCACGGCACCTTGGGCAAGACAACTTCGCTTCACGTGGAGGCTGGGCCCGTAAACCAAGGGCGTAGGACTTGTGACCAGGTCTCCGTCGCTCCGGTGCCCATACCATTTGATCCGTAAGGAGTTACGTGGCGCACAGCATACCATTGCAAAGCACTTCGAGAGCTCTACGACAGGGGCAGCTACCTTGCTCGCTCTGCCCATTTTTGGAGCCCAAAATCGAACGTTTTCCTCAATTTCGTGCCACTTTTCTTCTTTTGCTCTATCTTTCTGTCCCGGATCGTACATCGTGAGCTGTTAATAGGATGACAACCTTGGTCGCGGGAAATTAGAGGGCCCTACAATGTGTCGATATCACGTCTTGCGAGGATGTTGCGTTGTTGAAGCGGATGGGTTGTCGTTAAGCCCATTGGGCCTTTTGAATGGAACATCTCTCTAAGCTGGGACTGTGAACCGTTAACACATAAAGGAATTGTGCCCTCAACATGACGGGTGCCTTCATACCAACACTAATGCACCGGATCCCATCAGAACTCCGAAGTTAAGCGTGCTTGGGCGAGAGTAGTACTAGGATGGGTGACCCCCTGGAAGTCCTCGTGTTGCACCCCCATTTTCAATTTTTTTTGCTCCGGTTAGGGTTGCCAAGATACTTTATCCACCACATTTCTATTATCGAATCCCACATCACCTTGGGCAAGACAATTTCACTTCACGTGGAGGCTGGGCCCGCAAACCGAGGGCGTAGGGCTTGTGACCAGGTCTCCGTCACTCCGGTGCCATAACTTTTGATCCGTAGGGAGTTACGCGACGCACAGCATACCGTTGCAAAGGTCTCCGAGAGCTCTACGACGGGGGCGGCTAGTTTGCTCGCTGTGCCCCTTTTTGGAGCCCAAAATCGAACGTTTTCTTCAGTTTCGGGCCACTTTTTCTTCTTTTGCTCTGTTTTTTCATCCCGGATCGTACGTCGTGAGCTATTAAAAGGACGACAGTTGTGAGGCCCAACCTCGATTTGCGTGCAATACCTCGTTTCGTGTGCCCTAATCTAGAATTGCGTGCCTTGACCTAGGTTTAAGAATTGTGTTCATTTTGTATGCCATGCATTGAATTACGTGCATTCATTTAGGGTTTCGTGCATTTACTAGAAAAACTTGCATTTGTCTCGTTGTTCGTGTCCTACCTCGTAGTGCGTGCCCTACACCTAGGAAAACGTGCCCTCACGCTAATCAAGAAAGCATCTTGCACGAAGCATTAGGTCATTAATTAATCCTACAAAATCGACTAACTATTATTAAATTACTAATTCAACTCACTAGAAGACAAAATTTCACTAAACACTAAGCCTTCTTCATTCTTTATTCCTTATTCTTTTTGCACTTCCAACACCCAATTAAATAATAGTCCAATAGATGACAAAAAATCAGATTTTCTATAGCCTTGGCCGACCACTAGGTGGTATTTGTGCATGCTTGCTCAATTCAAATTAACTCTAGACAACTTATGACAACTCTATGACACAAATGCATAAAAATTAGCTCAAAAACCTTTGCAAAAGCTTCCCATACTCGACCAACTCCTCTTTGCCCATGCTAGGAATTTCAAATTACATCTTGAAGACACAAAATGATGAAATTTTGGTGCCCAAGGCCGAACATACTTCATCAATAGCAAGGCTTGTGCTTTTTTTTTTTCATTTTTCTCACTTTCCTCTCAATCTTCTCTCTCTCCCTCTCATTCTTCTCTCTCTCTCGGCCTTGGCTGAGTTTACTCTTGCCTTTGCTCATCTTCATCAATTCATGGTGCATCAAGACAAGTAACAAACAAAGAAACTCAAGCAAGCTAGCTAGGATGCAAGAATCACACATGCATGTCCTTTGAGTTACCATTTCGGCCTAGGTGAGTTCACTAGCTTCCATTTCTTTTCTTCTTGTTCTAACCACATGCATGAACTAAGAGCTTGGCCACTAAGCTAGGAAAAATAGTGAAATTTGAGTTGGAATCTCGGCTAAGCAAGGAAGAAAAAGAATTTGAGCTTCATCAAAGTTTTGTGCATCTTCTTGTTGATTTGCTAAGGTGAGGGCTAAACCCTTTTAAAATCCTTCAAAAATCCACATGCATGCCCTTAAATGTATGTCTTTGCTTCTTCATTTGAGATATATGTGTGTTCATAAGCTTCCTAAACCATGCATGGCAAGGTTTTGGCTTGAAAATGATGATAGGTGAAATCGGATTGTGTGACAACTCTCTGACTTGTTGTTTCGAGGTGAGTTTGGCTAGGAACGTGATGTTTAAAATGCATGAAAATTAGTAGGGGACTATTTTTTCCAGTTTTGAACATTTTTCACAGAAATAGGCCAAAGCTAATTGCGACTCTAAGATCCTCAAAAAGGCAAATCATTAAAATGTGTCCAGATCTGGAAATCTGGAAAAATGAAGCAGGTTTTGGCAGATGCACTGACCTTATAGAACTAACCAGATTTGAATTAGTAAATGATGTCCAAAATGCATGAAATTTGGGGTGCTGCTAGATTCCCTGGGAAGTCCTTGAGTTGCACCCCCCTTTTCAATTTTTTTTGCTCCGGTTAGGGTTGCCAAGATACTTTATCCACCACATTTCTATTATCGAATCCCACGGCACCTTGGGCAAGACAACTTCACTTCACATGGAGGCTGGGCCGGCAAACCGAGGGCGTAGGGCTTGTGACCAGGTCTCCGTCGCTCCAGTGCCCATAACTTTTGATCCGTAAAGAGTTTCGCAGCGCACAGCATACCGTTGCAAAGCTCTCCGAGAACTCTACGACGGAGGCAGCCAGCTTGCTCGCTTTGTCCATTTTTGGAGCACAAAATCGAACGTTTTCATTAGTTTCGGGCCACTTTTCTAGTTTAGTTCTGTTTTTCCGTCCCGGATCGTACGTCGTGAGTTGTTAAAAGGACGACAACCTTACTCGCGGGACATTAGAGGGCCCTACAACGCATAGATATCACGTCTTGCGAGGATGCTGCGTTGTTGAAGCGCATGGGTTGTCTTTAAGCCCATTGGGCCTTCTGAATGGGCAATCTCTCTAGGCAGGGACGGTGAACCGATAACACATAAAGGAATTGTGCCCTCAACATGACTGGAGCGATCACACCAGCACTAATGCACTAGATCCCATCAGAACACCGTAGTTAAGCGTGCTTGGGCGAGAGTAGTACTAGGATGGGTGACCCCCTGGGAAGTCCTCGTGTTGTACCACCCTTTTCAATTTTTTTTGTTCCGGTTAGGGTTGCCAAGATACTTTATCTACAACATTTCTATTATCGAATCCCACGGTACCTTGGGCAAGACAACTTCGATTCACGTGGAGGCTGGGCCAGTAAACCGAGGGGGTAGGACTTGTGACCAGGTCTATTTCGCTCTAGTGCCCATAACTTTTGATCTGTAACGAGTTACGTGGCGCACAGCATACCGTTGCAAAGCTCTCCAAGAGCTCAATGACTGGGGTAGCAAGCCTACTCGCCTGCGCCTATTTTTAGAGCCCAAAATCTAGTATTTTAATCAGTTTCGGGCCACTTTCTTCTTTCACTTTGTTTTTCCGTCCCATATCGTACGTCGTGAGCTGTTTAAAGGACGACAACCTTGCTCGCGGGACATTAGAGGGCCCTACAATGCGTTGATATCACGTCTTGCTAGGATGCTGCGTTGTTGAAGCGGATGGGTTGTCGTTAAGCCCATTAGGCCTTCTGAATAGGCCATTTCTCTAGGCTGGGACTGTGAACCATTAACACATAAAGAAATTGTGCCATCAACATGATGGGTGCGATCATACCAGCACTAATGCACGGGATCCCATTAGAACTCCGAAGTTAAGCGTGTTTGGGTGAGAGTAGTATTAGGATGGGTGACCTCCTGGAACTCCTCGTGTTGCACCCCCCTTTTCAATTTTTTTTTGCTCTGGTTAGGGTTGCCAAGATACTTTATCCACCACATTTCTATTATCGAATCCCATGGCACTTTAGGCAAGACAACTTCGCTTCACGTGGAGGTTGGGCCCGCAAACCGAGGGCGTAGGGCATGTGACCAATTCTCCGTCGCTTCGGTGCCTATGACTTTTGATCCGTAAGGAGTTACATGGCGCACAGCATACCGTTGCAAAGCTCTCCGAGAGCTCTACCACGGGGGCAGCTACCTTTCTCGTTGTGCCCATTTTTGGAGTCCAAAATTGAATGTTTTCTTCGGTTTCAGGCCACTTTTCATCTTTTGCTCCGTTTTTCCGTCCCGTATCATACGTCGTGAGCTGTTAAAAGGATGACAACCTTACTCGCGGGACATTAGAGGGACCTACAATGCGTCGATATCACGTCTTGTGAGGATGCTACGTTGTTGAAGCTGATGGGTTGTCGTTAAGCCCATTAGGCCTTCTGAATGGGCAATTTCTCTAGGCTGGGACTGTGAACCGTTAACACATAAAGGAATTGTGCCCTCAAAATGACAGGTGCGATCATACCAGCACTAATGCATCGGATCCCGTCAGAACTCCGAAGTTAAGCGTGCTTGGGCGAGAGTAGTACTAGGATGGGTAACCCCCTTGGAAGTCCTCGTGTTGTACCCCCCTTTTCAACTCTTTTTGCTCTGGTTAGGGTTGCCAAGATAATTTATCCTCCACATTTCTATTATCGAATCCAACGGCACCTTGGGCAAGACAACTTCGCTTCACGTGGAGGCTGGGCCCGTAAACCGAGGGCGTAGGACTTGTGACCAGGTCTCCGTCGCTCCGGTGCCTATAACTTTTGATCCGTAAGGAGTTACGCGGTGCACAGCATACCGTTGCAAAGCTCTCCGAGAGCTCTACGATGGGGGCTGCTAGCTTGCTCGCTTTGCCCGTTTTGGGAGACCAAAATCAAACGTTTTCTTCAGTTTCGGACCATTTTTCTTCTTTTGCACTATTTTTCAGTCCCGCATCGTACGTCGTGAGTTGTTAAAAGTACAACAACCTTACTCGCGGGACATTAGAGGGCCCTACAATGCGTCGATATCACGTCTTGCCAGGATGCTGCGTTGTTGAAGCGGATAGGTTGTCGTTAAGCCAATTGGGCCTTCTGAATTAACCATCTCTCTAGGTTGGGACTGTGAACCGTTAACACATAAAGGAATTGTGCCCTCAACATGACGGGTGCGATCATACCAGCACTAGTGCATCGGATCCCATCAGAACTACGAAGTTAAGCATGCTTGGGCGAAAGTAGTACTAGGATCGGTGACCCCCTGGGAAGTCCTCGTGTTACACCACCCTTTTCAGGTTTTTTTGCTTCGGTTAGGGTTGCCAAGATACTTTATCCACCACATTTCTATTATTGAATCCCACGGCACCTTGGGCAAGACAACTTCGCTTCACGTGGAGGTTGGGCCAACAAACCGAGGGCGTAGGGCATGTGACCAAGTCTCTTTCGCTCCGGTGCCCATAACTTCTGATCTGTTAGGAGTTACGCGGCACACAGCATACCGTTGCAAAGCTCTCCAATAGCTCTACGACAGAGGCAGCTGGCTTGCTTGCTATGCCTTTTTGGTGCCCAAAATCGAACGTTTTCATTAGTTTCGGGCCACTTTTCTTCATTTGCTCTATTTTTCCGTCTCGGATCGTACGTCGTGCGCTGGTAAAAGGACGAAAACCTTACTCGAGGGACATCAGAGGGCCTTACAATGCATTGATATCACGTCTTTCGAGGATGCTGCATTGTTAAAGCGGATGGGTTATCGTTAAGCCCATTGGGCCTTCTGAATGGGCCATCTCTCTAGGTTTCGACTGTGAACCGATAACACATAAAGGAATTGTGTCCTCAACATGACGGGTGCAATCATACCAGTACTAATGCACAGGATCCCATCAGAACTCCGAAGTTAAGCCTGCTTGGGCGAGAGTAGTACAAGAATGGGTGACACCATGGGAAGTCCTCGTGTTGCACCCCCCTTTTCGATTTTTTTTGCTCAGGTTAAGGTTGCCAAGATACTTTATCCACCACATTTCTATTATCGAATCCCACGACTCCTTGGGCCAAACAACTTCGCTTCACGTGGAGGTTGGGCCGGCAAACCGAGGGTGTAGGGCTTGTGACCAAGTCTCCGTCACTCCGGTGCCCATAACTTTTGATCCGTAAGGCGTTTCGTGGTGCACAGCATACCGTTGCAAAGCTCTCCGAGAGCTCTACGACAGGGGTAGCCAGCATGCTCACTGTGCCCTTTTTGGGGCCCAAAATCGAACATTTTCATCAGTTTCGGGTCACTTTTCTTCTTTTGCTCTGTTTTTTCATCCCGGATCGTACGTCGTGTGCTGTTAAAAGGATGACAACCTTACTCTCGGGACATTAAAGGGCCTTACAACGTGTCGATATCACGTCTTGCGAGGATGCTACGTTGTTAAAGCAAATGGGTTGTCGTTAAGCCCATTGGGCCTTTAGAATGGGCCATCTCTCTATGCTGGGACTGGGAACCGTTAACACATAAAGGGATTGTGCCTTCAACATGACGGGTGCGATCATACCAGCTCTAATGCACCGAATCCCATTAGAACTCCGTAGTTAAGCGCGCTTGGGCGAGAGTAGTACTAGGATGGGTGACCCCCTGGGAAGTCCTCATGTTGCACCCCCCTTTTCAAATTTTTTTGCTCCGGTTAGGGTTGCCAAGATACTTTATCCACCACATTTCTATTATCGAATCCCACATCACCTAGGGCAAGAGAATTTCGCTTCACGTGGAGGCTGGGCCAGCAAACCGAGGGCGTAGGGCTTGTGACCAGGTCTCCGTTACTCCGGTGCCCATAACTTTTGATTCGTAAGGAGTTACGCGGCGCACAGCATACTGTTGCAAAGCTCTTCGAGAGCTCTACGACGGGGACAGCTAGATTGCTCGCTATACCCCTTTTTGGAGCCCAAAATTGAACGTTTTCTTCAGTTTCGGGCCACTTTTCTTCTTTTACTCTGTTTTTTCATCTCGGATCATTCGTCGTGAGCTGTTAAAAGGACGACAACCTTACTCGCTGGACATTAGAGGGCCCTACAATGAGTCGATATCACATCTTGCGAGGATGGTACGTTGTTGAAGCGGATGGGTTGTTGTTAAGCCAGTGGGCCTTCTGAATGGGCCATCTCTCTAGGCTGGGACTGTGAACCGTTAACACATAACGGAATTGTGCCCTCAACATGACGGGTGCGATCATACCAGCACTAATGCACTGGATCCCATCAGAACACCGAAGTTAAGCGTGCTTGGGCGAGAGTAGTACAAGGATGGGTGACCCCCTTCGATGTCCTCGTGTTGCACCACCATTTTCAATTTTTTTTGCTCCGGTTAGGGTTGCCAAGATACTTTATCCACCACATTTCTGTTATCGAATCCCACGGCACCTTGGGCAAGACAACTTCGCTTCACGTGGAGGCTGGGCCGGCAAACCGAGGGCGTAGGCCTTGTGACCAGGTCTCCGTCACTCCGGTGCCCACAACTTTTGATCCGTAAGGAGTTACACGACGCACATCATACCGTTGCAAAGCTCTCCGAGAGCTCTACGACAGGGGCGGCTAGCTTGCTCGCTGTGCCCATTTTTGGAGGCTATAATCAAATATTTTCTTTAGTTTCTGGCCACTTTTCTTCTTTTGCTCTATTTTTCTGTCCTGGATCGTACGTCATGAGCTATTAAAAGGATGACAACCTATATCGCAGGACATTAGAGGGCCTTACAATGCATCTATATAATGTCTTGCGAGGATGCTGCGTTGTTGAAGCGGATGGGTTGTTGTTAAGCCCATTGGGCCTTCTGAATGGGCCATCTCTCTAGGCTAGGACTGTGAACCGTTAACACATAAAGGAATTGTGCCCTCAACATGAAGGGTGCGATCATACCAGCACTAATGCACCGGATCCCATCAGAACTCCAAAGTTAAGCGTGCTTGGGCGAGAGTAGTACTAGGATGGGTGACCCCCTGGGAAGTCCTCGTGTTGCACCCCCCTTTTCAATTTTTTTTGCTTCGGTTACGGTTGCCAAGATACTTTATCCACCACATTTCTATTATAGAATCCCACGGCACCTTGGGCAAGACAACTTCGTATCACGTGGAGGCTGGGCCAGCAAACCGAGGGCGTAGGGCTTGTGACTAGGTCTCCGTCGCTCCAGTGCCCATAACTTTTGATCCGTAAGGAGTTACGCGGCGCACAGCATACTGTTGCAAAGCTCTCCGAGAGCTCTACGACGGCGGTAACAAGCTTGCTTGGCTGTGCCTATTTTTAGAGCCCAAAATCGAACATTTCGATCAGTTTCGGGCCACTTTTCTTCATTTACTCTGTTTTTCATCCCGGATCGTACGTCGTGAGCTGTTAAAAGGACGACAACCTTACTCGCGGGACATTAGAGGGCCCTACAACACGTCGATATCACGTCTTGCGACATTGTTGCATTGTTGAAGCGGATGGGTTGTCGTTAAGCCTATTGGGCCTTCTGAATGGGCCATTTCTCTAGGCTGGGACTGTGTACCGCTACCACTTATAGGAATTGTGCACTCAACATGATGGGTGCGATCATAGCAGCACTAATGCACCGGATCCCATTAGAACTTCAATGTTAAGCGTCCTTGGGCGAGAGTAGTACTAGGATAGGGGGGCCCAAGGGAGGTCCTCTTGTTGCACACCCCCTTTTCAATTTTTTTTGCTCCGGTTAGGGTTGCCAAGATACTTTATCCACCACATTTCTATTATCGAATCCCACGGCACCTTGGGCAAGACAACTTCGCTTCACGTGGTGGCTGGGCCCGCAAACCGATGGCGCAGGGCGTGTGACAAGGTCTCCGTCGCTCCGGTGCCCATACCTTTTGATCCGTAAGGAGTTACGCGGCGCACAGCATACTGTTGCAAAGCTCTCCTAGAGCTCTACAACGGGGGCAGCTACCTTGCTCGCTTTGCCCGTTTTTGGACCAAAAATCGAACATTTCCTTCAGTTTCGGGCCACTTTTCTTCTTTTGCTCTATTTTTCTGTCCCAGATCGTACGTCATGAGCTGTTAAAAGGATGACAACCTTACTCACGGGACATTAGAGGGCCCTACAACGCGTCGATATCAGGTCTTGCGAGGATGCTGCGTTGTTGAAGCGAATGGGTTGTCTTTAAGCCCATTGGGCATTCTAAATGGGCCATCTCTCTAGGCTGGGACTGTGAACCGTTAACATATAAAGGAATTGTGCCCTCAACATGACGGGTGCCATCATACCAGCACTAATGCACCGGATCCCATCAGAACTCCGAAGTTAATTGTGCTTGGGCTAGAGTAGTATTAGAATGGGTGACCCCCTGGAAGTCCTCATGTTGCACCCCCTTTTTCAATTTTTTTTTCTCCGGTTAGGGTTGCCAAGATACTTTATCCACCACATTTCTATTATCGAATCCCACGGCACCTTGGGCAAAACAATTTCGCTTCACGTGGAGGCTGGGCCTGCAAACCGAGGGTGTAGGACTTGTGACCAAGTCTCTGTCACTCCGGTGCCCATAACTTTTGATCCGTAAGGAGTTACGCACAGCATACCATTGTAAAGCTCTCCAAGACTTCTACGATGGGGGCAGCCAACTTGCTCGCTGTGCCCGTTTTTGGATCCCAAAATCGAATGTTTTCATCAGATTCGGGCCACTTTTCTTCTTTTGCTCTATTTTTTCATCTCGGATCGTACGTCGTGAGCTATTAAAAGGACGACAACTATGAGGCCCGTCCTCAATTTTTGTGCGATACCTCGTTTCGTGTGCCCTAATCTAGAATTGCGTGCCTTGACCTAGGTTTAAGAATTGTGTTTATTTTGTGTGTCATGCATTGAATTACGTGCATTCATTTAGGGTTGCGTACATTTACTAGAAAAATATGCATTTGTCTCGTAGTTCATGTCCTACCTCGTAGTGCGTGCCCTAGACCTAAGAAAGCGTGCCCTCACGCTAATCAAGAAAGCATCTTGCACGAAGCACTAGGTCATTAATTAAACCTACAAAATCCACTAACTATTATTAAATTACTAATTCGACTCACTAGAAGACAAAATTTCACTAAACACTAAGCCTTCTTCATTCTTTATTCCTTATTCTTTTTGTACTTCCAACACCCGATTAAATAATACTCCAATAGATGACAAAAAATCAGATTTTCTATAGCCTTGGCCGACCATTAGGTGGTATTTGTGCATGCTTGCTCAATTCAAATTAACTCTAGACAACTTATGACAACTCTATGACACAAATGCATAAAAATTAGCTCAAAAACCTTTGCAAAAGCTTCCCATACTCGACCAACTCCTCTTTGCCCATACTAGGAATTTAAAATTACATCTTGAAGACACAAAATGATGAAATTTTGCTACCCAAGGCCAAACATGCTTCATCAATAGCAAGGCTTGTGCTTTTTTTTCATTTTTCTCACTTTCCTCTCAAACTTCTCTCTCTCCCTCTCATTCTTCTTTCTCTCTCGGCCTTGGCTGAGTTTACTCTTGCCTTTGCCCATCTTCATCAATTCATGGCGCATCAAGACAAGCAACAATCAAAGAAACTCAAGCAAGCTAGCTAGGATGTAAGAATCACACACGCATGTCCTTTGAGTCAACATTTCGGCCTAGGTGAGTTCACTAGCTTCCATTTCTTTTCTTCTTGTTCTAACCACATGCATGTACTAAGAGCTTGGCCACTTAGCTAGGAAAAATAGAGAAATTTGAGTTGGAATCTTGGCTAAGCAAGGAAGAAGAAGAATTTGAGCTTCATCAAAGTTTTGTGCATCTTCTTGTTGATTTGCTAAGGTGAGGGCTAAACCCTTTTTAAAATCCTTCAAAAATCCACATGCATGCCCTTAAATGTATGTCTTTGCTTCTGCATTTGAGATATATGTGTGTTCATAAGCTTCCTCAACCATGCATGGCAAGGTTTTGGCTTGAAAATGATGATAGGTGAAAATGGATTGTGTGACAGCTCTCTGACTTGTTGTTTCGAGGTGAGTTTGGCTAGGTAAATGATGTTGAAAATGAATGAAAATTGGTAGGTGACTATTTTTTCCAGTTTTGAACATTTTTCGTAGAAATAGGCCAAATCTGGAAATCTGGAAAAATGAAGCAGGTTTTGGCAGATGCACTGACCTTGTACAAAGAACCAGATTTGAATTAGTAAATGATTTCCAAAATGCATGAAATTTGGTGTGCTGCTAGATTCCCTGGGAAGTCCTCGTGTTGCACCCCCTTTTTCAATTTTTTTTGCTCCGGTTAGGGTTGCCAAGATACTTTATCCACCACATTTCTATTATCGAATCCCACGTTACCTTGGGCAAGAGAACTTCGCTTCACATGGAGGATGGGCCCGCAAACCGAGGGCGTAGGGCTTGTGACCAGGTCTCCGTCGCTCCGGTGCCCATAACTTTTGATCCGTAAGGAGTTACGCGGCGCACAGCATACCGTTACAAAGCTCTCCGAGAGCCCTACGGCGGAGGCAGCCAGTTTGCTCGCTTTGCCCATTTTTGGAGCCTAAAATCGAACGTTTTCATCAGTTTCGGGCCACTTTTCTACCTTTGTTCTGGTTTTCCGTCCCGGATCGTAGGTCGCGAGATGTTAAAAGGACGACAACCTTGCTCGCCGGACATTAGAGGGCCCTACAATGCGTCGATATCACGTCTTGTAAGGATGCTGCGTTGTTAAAGTGGATAGGTTGTCGTTAAGCCCATTGGGCCTTCTGAATAGGCGATCTCTCTAAGTTGGGACTGTGAACCTTTAACACATAAAGGAATAGTACCCTCAACAAGACGCGTGCGATCATACCAGCACTAATGCACCGGATCCCATCAAACTCCGAAGTTAAGGGTGCTTGGGCGAAAGTAGTATTAGGATGGGTGACACCCTAGGAAGTCCTCGTGTTGCATCCCCCTTTTCAATTTTTTTCCTCCGGTTAGGGTTGCCATGATACTTTATCCACCACATTTCTATTATCGAATCCCACGGCACCTTGGGCAAGACAATTTCGCTTCACATGGAGGCTGGGCCTACAAACCTAGGGCGTAGGGCTTGTGACCAGGTCTCCGTCGCTCTGGTGCCCATAACTTTTGATCCGTAAGGAGTTACGCGGTGCACAACATACCGTTGCAAAGCACTCCGAGAGCTCTACGACGGGAGCTGCTAGCTTGCTCGCTGTGCCCCTTTTTGGAGACAAAAATCGAATATTTCCTTTAGTTTCTGGCCACTTTTCTTCTTTTACACTGTTTTTCCATCCCGGATCGTACGTCGTGAGCTGTTAAAAGTACGACAACCTTACTCGCGGGACATTAAAAGGCCCTACAACTCGTCGATATCACGTCTTGCGAGAATGCTATGTTGTTGAAGCAGATAGGTTGTCGTTAAGCCCATTGGGCTTTCTGAATTGGCCATCTCTCTAGGTTGGGACTGTGAACCGTTAACACATAAAGGAATTGTGCCCTCAACATGACGGTTGTGATCATACCAGCACTAGTGCACCGTATCCCATCAGAACTCCGAAGTTAAGCGTGCTTGGGCGAGAGTAGTACTAGGATCGATGACCCCCTGCAAAGTCCTCGTGTTACACCACCCTTTTCAATTTTTTTTGCTCCGGTTAGGGTTGCCAAGATACTTTATCCACCACATTTCTATTATTGAATCCCACGGCACCTTGGGCAAGACAACTTCGCTTCACATGGAGGCTGGGCCAACAAACCGAGGGCGTAGGGAATTTGACCAGGTCTCTGACACTCCAGTACCCATAACTTTTGATCCGTAAGGAGTTATGCGGCGCACAGCATACAGTTGCAAAGCTCTCCGAGAACTCTACAACGAAGGCAGCAAGCATGCTCGCTATGCCCTTTTTGTAGCCCAAAATCGAACGTTTTCATCAGTTTCAGGCCAGTTTTCTTCTTTTGCTCTATTTTTTCATCCCGGATCGTACGTTGTGAGCTGTTAAAAGAACGACAACCATACTCATCGGACATTAGAGAGCCCTACAACCCATCGATATCACGTCTTGGGAGGATGCTGCGTTGGTGAAGCGGATAGGTTTTTGTTAAGCCCATTGGGCCTTTTGAATGGGCCTTCTCTCTAGGCTGGACTGTGACCCCTTAACACATAAAGGACTTGTGCCCTCAATATGACGGGTGCGATCATACCAGCACTACTGCACCGGATCCCATCAGAACTCCGAAGTTAAGCCTGCTTGGGCGACAGTAGTACAAGGATGGGTGAGCCCCTCGGAAGTCCTCGTGTTGCACCCCCTTTTTGATTTTTTTTGCTACGGTTAGGGTTGCCAAGATACTTTATCCACCACATTTCTATTATCGAATACCACGTCACCTTGGGCCAAACTACTTCTCTTCACGTGGAGGCTGGGCCCGCAAACCATGGGCGTAGGGCTTGTGACCATGTCTCCGTCGCTCCGGTGCCCATAACTTTTGATCCGTAAGGAGTTACGCGGCGCACAACATACCATTGCAAAGCTCTCTAAGAGCTTTGCGACGAGGTCAGCCAGCTTGCTCGCTGTGCCCTTTTTGGAGCCCAAAATTGAACGTTTTAATCAGTTTCGGGCCACTTTTCTTCTTTTGCTCTGTTTTTTCGTCCCGGATCGTATGTCGTGAGCTGTTAAAAGGATGACAACCTTATTCGCTGGACATTAGAGGGCCCTAAAATACGTCGATATCACGTCTTGCGAGGATGCTACGTTGTTGAAGCGGATGGGTTGTTGTCAAGCCCATTGGGCCTTTTGAATGGGCCATCTCTCTAGGCTGGGACTGTGAAACGTTAACATATAAAGGAATTGTGCCCTCAACATGATGGATACGATCATACCAGCACTAATGCACTGGATCCCATCAGAACTCCGAAGTTAAGCGTGCTTGGGCGAGAGTAGTACTAGGATAGGTGACCCCTTGGGAAGTCCTCGTGTTACACCCCCCTTTTCAATTTTTTTGCTCCGGTTAGGGTTGCCAAGATACTTTATCCACCACATTTCTATTATTGAATCCCACGGCACCTTTGGCAAGACAACTTTGCTTCACGTGGAGGCCGAGTCGGCAAACCGAGGGCGTAGGGCTTTTGACCAAGTCTCCGTCACTACGGTGCTCATACCTTTTGATCCGTAAGGAGTTACGCGGCGCACAGCATACCGTTGCAAAGCTCTCCGAGAGCTCTACGACGAGGGCAGTTACCTTGCTCACTGTGCCCCTTTTTGGAACCCAAAATCGAAAGTTTTCTTCAGTTTTCGGCCACTTTTGTTCTTTTGTTCTATTTTTCTGTCCCGGATCGTATGTCGTGAGCTGTTAAAAGGATGAAAAACTTACTCGCAGGACATTAGAGGGCCCTACAACGCGTCGTTATCACGTCTTGCGAGGATTCTGCATTGTTGAAGCTGATGGGTTGTCGTTAAGCCCATTGGGCCTTCTGAATTGGCCATCTCTCAAGGCTGGGACTGTGAACCGTTGACACATAAAGGAATTGTGCCCTCAACATGACGGGTGCGATCATACCAGCACTAATGCACCGGATCCCATCAGAACTTTGAAGTTAAGCGTGCTTGGGGGAGAGTAGTGCTGGGATGGGTGCCCCCCAGGGAAGTCCTCGTGTTGCACCCCCCTTTTCAATTTTTTTTGCTCCGGTTAGGGTTGCCAAGATACTTTATCCACCATATTTCTATTATCGAATCCCACATCACGTGGGGCAAGACAATTTCGCTTCACGTGGAGGCTGGGCCCGCAAACCGAGGTCGTAGGGCTTGTGACCAGGTCTCCGTCACTCCGGTGCCCATAACTTTTCATCCGTAAGGAGTTACGCGGCACACAACATACCGTTGCAAAGCTCTTCGAGAGCTCTACGACGGGGTCGGCTAGCTTGCTCGCAGTGCCAATTTTTGGAGCCCAAAATCGAACGTTTTCTTCAGTTTCGGGCCACTTTTCTTCTTTCACTCTATTTTTTCGTCCCGGATCGTACGTCGTGAGCTGTTAAAAAGACGACAACCTTACTCGCGGGACATTAGAGGGCCCTACAATGCGTCGATATCACGTCTTGCGAGGATGCTGCGTTGTTGAAACGGATGGGTTGTCGTTAAGCCAGTGGGCCTTCTGAATGGGCCATCTCTCTAGGCTGGGACTGTGAGCCGTTAACACTTAAAGGAATTGTGCCTCAACAAGACGGGTGCGATCATACCAGCACTAATGCACCGGATCCCATCAGAACTCCGAAGTTAAGCGTGCTTGGGCGAGAGTAGTACAAAGATGGGTGACCCCCTAGGAAGTCCTCGTGTTGCACCCCCTTTTCAATTTTTTTTGCTCCGGTTAGGGTTGCCAAGATGCTTTATCCACCACATTTCTATTATCGAATCCCACGGCACCTTAGGCAAGACATCTTCGCTTCACGTGGAGTCCAGGCCCGCAAACCGAGGGCGTAGGGTTTGTGAACAAGTCTCCGTCGCTCCGGTGCCCATAACTTTTGATCCGTAAGGAGTTACGCGGCGTACAACATACTGTAGGAAAGCTCTCCGAGAGCTCTATGACTGGGGCAGCAAGCCTACTTCACTGCGCTTATTTTCAGAGCCCAAAATTGAATGTTTTCATCAGTTTCGGGACACTTTTCTAGTTTCGCGCTATTTTTCCATCCCGGATCGTACGTCGTGAGCTGTTAAAAGGACGACAACCTTACTCGCGGCACATTAGAGGGCCCTACAACGTGTTGATATCGCGTCTTGCGAGGATGCTGTGTTGTTGAAGCAGATGGGTTGTCGTTAAGCCCATTGGGCCTTCTGGATGGGCTATCTCTCTAGGCTGGGACTGTGAACCGTTAAAACAAAAAAGAATTGTGCCCTCAACATGACTGGTGCGATCATACCAGCTCTAATGGACAGGATCCCATCTGAACTATGAAGTTAAGCAAACTTGGGCAAGAGTAGTACTGGGATGGGTGACCCCCTGGGAAGTCCTCGTCTTGCACCCCCCTTTTCAATTTTTTTTGCTCCGGTTACAGTTGCCAAGATACTTTATCCACCACATTTCTATTATCGAATCCCACATCACCTTGGGCAAGACAATTTCGCTTCAAGTGGAGGCTGTGCCAGCAAACCGCGGGCGTAGGGCTTGTGACCAGGTCTCCGTCACTCCGGTGCCCATTACTTTTGATCCGTAAGGAGTTACGCGACGCACAACATACCGTTGCAAAGCTCTCCGAGAGCCCTACTATAGGGACAGGGAGCTTGCTCACTGTGCCCCTTTTTGGAGCCCAAAATCAAACATTTTCTTCAGTTTCTGGCCACTTTTCTTCTTTTCCTCTGTTTTTCTGTCCCGGATCGTGCGTCATGAGCTGTTAAAAGGACGACAACCTTACTCGAGGGACATTAGAGGGCCCTACAATGCGTCGATATTACATATTGCGAGGATGCTGCGTGGTTGAAGTGGATGGGTTGTCGTTAAGCCCATTGGGCCTTCTAAATGGGCCATCTCTCTAGGCTAGGACTGTGAACCGTTAACACTTAAAGGAATTGGGCCCTCAACATGACGAGTGCGACCATACCATCAGTAATGCACCGGATCTCATCATAACTCCAAAGTTAAGCGTGCTTGGGCGAGAGTAGTACTAGGATGGGTAACCCCCTGGGAAGTCCTCGTGTTGCACCCCCCTTTCAATTTTTTTTGATTCGGTTACGGTTGCCAAGATACTTTATCCACCACATTTCTATTATAGAATCCCATGGCACCTTGGGCAAGACAACTTCGCATCACGTGGAGGCTGGGCCAGCAAACCAAGGTCGTAGGGCTTGTGACCTGGTCTCCGTCACTCCAGTGCCCATAACTTTTGATCCGTAAGGAGTTACACGGCGCACAGCATACTGTTGCAAAGCTCTCCGAGAGCTCTACAACGGCGGCAACAAGTTTGCTTGGCTGCGCCTATTTTTAGAGCCCAAAATCGAACATTTTCATCAGTTCCGGGCCACTTTTCTTCTTTTGCTCTATTTTTCCATCCTGGATCGTACGTCGTGAGCTATTAAAAGAACGACAACCTTACTCCCGTGACATTAGAGGGCCCTATAACCTGTTGATATCACGTCTTGCGAGGATGCTGCGTTGTTGAAGCAGATGGGTTGTCATGAAGCCCATTGGGCCTTCTGAATGGGCCATCTCTCTAGGCTTGGACTGTGAACCGTTAACACATAAAGAAATTGTGCCCTCAACATGACGGGTGCGATCATACCAGCACTAATGCACCGGATCCCATCAGAACTCCGATGTTAAGCGTGCTTGGGCGAGAGTAGTACTAGGATGGGTGACCCCAAGGGAAGTCCTCGTGTTGCATACCCCCTTCTCAATTTTTTTTGCTCCGGTTAGGGTTGCCAAGATACATTATCCACCACATTTTTATTATCGAATCCCACGGCACCTTGGGCAAGACAACTTCGCTTGACATGGAGGCTGGGCCTTCAAATCGAGGGCGTAGGGCTTGTGGTAAGGTCTCCGTCACTCCAGTGCCCATACCTTTTGATCCGTAAGGAGTTACGCTGCGCACATAATACCATTGCAAAGCCCTCCGAGAGCTCTACGAGGCGAGCGGCTAGCTTGCTTGCTATGCCCCTTTTTGGAGCACAAAATTGAACGTTTTCATCAGTTTCAGGCCACTTTTCTTCTTTTGCACTATTTTTCTGTCCCGGATCGTACGTCGTGAGTTGTTAAAAAGACGACAACCTAACTCGCGGGACTTTAGAGGGCCTTACAACGCGTCTATATCACGTCTTGCGAGGATGTTGCGTTGTTGAAGCGGGTGGGTTGTCGTTAAGCCCATTGGGCATTCTGAATTTGCCATCTCTCTAGGCTGGGACTGTGAACCATTAACACAAAGGAATTGTGCCCTCAACATGACGGGTGCCATCATACCAGCACTAATGCACCGGATCCCATCAGAACTCCGAAGTTAAGCGTGCTTGGGCGAGAGTAGTACTAGGATGGGTGACCCCCTAGAAGTCCTCGTGTTGCCCCCCCCTTTTCAATTTTTTTTGCTCCGGTTATGGCTGCCAAGATACTTTATCTACCACATTTCTATTATCGAATCCCACATCACCTTGGGCAAGACAATTTCGCTTCAAGTGGAGGCTGGGCCAGCAAACTGCGGGCGTAGGGCTTGTGACCAGGTCTCCGTCCCTCTGTTGCCCATAACTTTTGATCCGTAAGGAGTTACGCGACGCACAACATACTGTTGCAAAGCTCTTCGAGAGCTCTACGAAGAGGGTGGCTAGCTTGCTCGCTGTGCCCATTTTTGGAGCCCTAAATCGAACGTTTTCTTCAGTTTTGGGCCACTTTTCTTCTTTTGCTCTATTTTTTCATCCCGGATCGAACGTCGTGAGCTGTTAAAAGGACAACAACTGTGAGGCTCGACCTCGATTTGCGTGCGATACCTCATTTGGTGTGCCCTAATCAAGAATTGCGTGCCTTCACCTAGGTTTAAGAATTGTGTTCATTTTGTGTGCCATGCATTGAATTACGTGCATTCATTTAGGGTTGCGTGCATTTACTAGAACAACGTGCATTTGTCTCGTTGTTCGTGTCCTACCTCATAGTGCGTGCCCTAGACCTAGGAAAGCGTGTCATCATGCTAATCAAGAAAGCATCTTGCACGAAGCACTAGGTCATTAATTAAACCTACAAAATACACTAACTATTATTAAATTACTAATTCAACTCACTAGAAGACAAAATTTCACTAAACACTAAGCATTCATCATTCTTTATTCCTTATTCTTTTTGCACTTCCAACACCCAATTAAATAATACTCCAATTGATGAAAAAAATCAGATTTTCTATAGCCTTGGCCGACCACTAGGTGGTATTTGTGCATGATTGCTCAATTCAAATTAACTCTAGACAACTTATGACAACTCTATGACACAAATGCATAAAAATTAGCTCAAAAACCTTTGTAAAAGTTTCCCATACTCGAACAACTCCTCTTTGCCCATACTAGGAATTTTAAATTACATCTTGAAGACACAAAATGCTGAAATTTTGCTGCCCAAGGCCGAACATGGTTCATCAATAGCAAGGCTTGTGCTTTTTTTTTTTTTCATTTTTCTCACTTTCCTCTCAAACTTCTCCCTCTCCCTCTCATTCTTCTTTCTCTCTCGGCCTTGGCTGAGTTTACTCTTGCCTTTGCTCATCTTCATCAATTCATGGCGCATCAAGACAAGCAACAATCAAAGAAACACAAGCAAGCTAGCTAGGATGCAAGAATCACACACGCATGTCCTTTGAGTCACTATTTCGGCCTAGGTGAGTTCACTAGCTTCCATTTCTTTTCTTCTTGTTCTAACCACATGCATGTACTAATAACTTGGCCACTTAGCTAGGAAAAATAGAGAAATTTGAGTTGGAATATTGGCTAAGCAAGGAAGAAGAAGAATTTGAGCTTCATCAAAGTTTTGTGCATCTTCTTGTTGATTTGCTAAGGTGAGGGCTAAACCCTTTTTAAAATCCTTCAAAAATCCACATGCATGCCCTTAAATGTATGTCTTTGCTTCTGCATTTGAGATATATGTGTGTTCATAAGCTTCCTCAACCATGCATGGCAAGGTTTTGGCTTGAAAATGATGATAGGTGAAAACAGATTGTGTGACAGCTCTCTGACTTGTTGTTTCGAGGTGAGTTTGGCTAGGTAAATGATGTTGAAAATGAATGAAAATTGGTAGGTGACCATATTTTCCAGTTTTGAACATTTTTCGCTGAAATAGGCCAAAGCTAATTTCGAATCTAAGGTCCGCAAAATGGCAAATCATTAAAATGTGTCCAAATCTGGAAATCTGGAAAAATAAAGCAGGTTTTGGCAAATGCACTGACCTTGTAGAACGAACCAGATTTGAATTAGTAAATGATGTCCAAAATGCATGAAATTTGATGTGCTGCTAGATTCCCTGGGAAGTCCTCATGTTGCACCCCCCTTTTCAATTTTTTTTGCTACGGTTAGGGTTGCCAAAATACTTTATCCACCACATTTCTATTATCGAATCCCACGGCACCTTGGGCAAGACAACTTCGCTTCACATGGAGGCTGGGCCGGAAAACCGAGGGCGTAGGGCTTGTGACCAGTTCTCCGTCGCTCCGGTGCCCATAACTTTTGATCCAAAAAGAGGTTCGCGGCGCACAGTATACCGGTGCAAAGCTCTCCGAGAACTCTACGACGGAGGCAGCCAGCTTGCTCGCTTTGCCCATTTTTGGAGCCCAAAATTGAACGTTTTCATCAGTTTCGGCACACTTTTCTGTTTTTGTTCTATTTTTTCATCCCGGATCGTACGTCGTGAGCTGTTAAAAGGACAACAACCGTACTCGCGGGACATTAGAGCGCCCTACAACGCATCGATATCACGTTTTGCGAGGATGCTGCGTTGTTGAAGCGGATGGGTTGTTGTTAAGCCCGTTGGGCCTTCTGAATGGGCACTCTCTCTAGGCTGGGACTGTGAACCGTTAACACATAAAGGAATTGTGCCCTCAACATGACGGGTGCGATCATACCAGCACTAGTGCACCGGATCCCATCAGAACTCCGAAGTTAAGCGTGCTTGGGCGAGAGTAGAACTAGGTTGGGTGACCCCTTGGGAAGTCCTCGTGTTGTACCACGCTTTTCAATTTTTTTTGTTCCGGTTAGGGTTGCCAAGATACTTTATCCACCACATTTCTATTATCGAATCCCACGGCACCTTGGGCAAGACAACTTCGCTTCACGTGGAGGCTGGGCCAGCAAACCGAGGGCGTAGGGCTTATGACCAGGTCTTCTTCGCTCTAGTGGCCATAACTTTTGATCCGTAACGAGTTACGCGGCGCACAGCATACCCTTGCAAAGCTCTCCAAGAGCTCAACGATGAGGGCAGCAAGCCTGCTTTGCTGTGCCTATTTTCAGAGCCCAAAATCAAATATTTTAATCAGTTTCGGGCCACTTTTCTTCTTTTACTCTGTTTTTCCATCCCGGATTGTACGTCGTGAGCTGTTAAAAGGATGACAACGCTACTCGCGGGACATTAGAGGTCCAAACAACGCATCGACATCACGTCTTGCAAGGATGCTGCGTTGTTGAAGCGTATGGGTTGTCGTTAAGCCCATTGGGCCTTCTGAATGGGCCATTTCTCTAGGCTGGGACTGTGAACCGTTAACACATAAAGGAATTGTGCCCTCAACATGACGGGTGCGATCATACCAGCACTAATGCACCAGATCCCATCAGAACTCCGAAGTTAAACGTGTTTGGGCGAGAGTGGTACTAGGATGGGTGACCCCCTGCGAAGTCCTCGTGTTGCACCCCCCTTCTTTTTTGCTCCGGTTAGGGTTGCCAAGATACTTTATCCACCACATTTCTATTATCGAATCCCACGTCACCTTGGGCAAGACAACTTCGCTTCACGTGGAGGCTGGGCTTGCAAACCAAAGGCGTAGGGCATGTGACCAGGTCTCCGTCGCTTCGGTGCCCAAGACTTTTGATCCTTAAGAAGTTACATGGTGCACAGCATACCGTTGGAGTCCAATATCGAACGTTTTCTTCAGTTTCGGGCCACTTTTCTTCTTTTGCTCCATTTTTCCTTCCCGGATCGTACATCGTGAGCTGTTAAAAGGACGACAACCTTACTAGCGGGACATTAGAGGGCCCTACAATGCGTCGATATCAAGTCTTGAGAGGATGCTGCGTTGTTGAAGCTGATGGGTTGTCGTTAAGCCTATTATGCCTTCTGAATGGGCTATTTCTCTAGGCTGGGACTGTGAACCATTAACACATAAAGTAATTGTGCCCTCAACATGATGGGTGCGATCATACAAGCACTAATACACCGGATCCCATCAGAACTCCGAAGTTAAGCGTGCTTGGGCGAAAGTAGTACTAGGATGGGTAACCCCCTTGGAAGTCCTCGTGTTGTACCCCCATTTTCAATTTTTTTTGCTCCGGTTATGGTTGCCAAGATACTTTATCCTCCACATTTCTATTATCGAATCCCATGACACCTTGGGCAAGACAACATCGATTCACGTGGAGGCTGGGCCCGTAAACCGAGGGCGTAGGACTTATGACCAGGTCTCCGTCGCTTCGGTGCCCATAACTTTTGATCTGTAAGGAGTTACGCGGTGCACAGAATACCGTTGCAAAGCTCTCCGAGAGCTCTACAATGGGTGCTGCTAGCTTGCTCGCTGTGCCCATTTTTGTAAACCAAAATCGAACGTTTTCTTCAGTTTTGGGCCACTTTCCTTCTTTTGCACTGTTTTTCCATCCCGGATCGTACGTCGTGAGCTGTTAAAAGTACGACAACCTTACTCACAGGAAATTGGAGGCCCTACAACGTGTCGATATCACGTATTGCGAGGATGCTGCGTTGTTGAAGCGGATAGGTTGTCGTTAAGCCCATTGGGCCTTCTGAATTGGCCATCTCTCTAGGTTGGGACTGTGAACCGTTAACACATAAAGGAATTGTGCCCTCAACATGACGGGTGCGATCATACCAGCACTAGTGCACTGGATCCCATCAGAACTCCGAAGTTAAGTGTGCTTGGGCGAGAGTAGTACTAGGATCGGTGACCCCATGGGAAGTCCTCGTGTTATACCACCCTTTTCAATTTTTTTTGCTCCGGTTAGGGTTGCCAAGATACTTTATCCACCACATTTCTATTATTGAATCCCACGGCACCTTGGGCAAGATAACTTCGCTTCACGTTGAGGCTGGGCCAACAAACCGAGGGCGTAGGGCATGTGACCAGGTCTCCGTCGCTCCGGTGCCCATAACTTTTGATCCGTATGGAGTTACATGTCGCACAGCATACCGTTGCAAATCTCTCCGAGAGCTATACGACGGAGGCAGCTAGCTTGCTTGCTTTGCCCTTTTTGGAGCCCAAAATTAAACATTTTCATCAGTTTCGGGACACTTTTCTTCTTTTACTCAATTTTTCCGTCCCGGATCGTACGTCGTGAGCTGTTAAAAGGACGACAACCTTACTCGTGAGACATTAGAGGGCCCTACAACCCGTCGATATCACGTCTTGCGAGGATGTTGCATTGTTGAAGCTGATGGGTTGTCGTTAAGCCTATTGGGCCTTCTGAAAGGGCCATCTCTCTAGGCTGGAACTGTGAACCGTTAACACATAAAGGAATTGTGCCCTCAATATGACGGGTGCAATCATACTAGTACTAATGCTCCGGATCCCATCAGAACTCCGAAGTTAAGCATGCTTGGGCGAGAGTAGTACAAGGATGGGTGACCCCTTGGGAAGTCCTTGTGTTGCACCCCCATTTTTTATTTTTTTTGCTCCGGTTAGGGTTGCCAAGATACTTTATCCACCACATTTCTACTATCGAATCCCACGACACCTTGGGCCAAATAACTTCGCTTCACGTGGAGGTTGGGCCGGCAAACCGAGGGCGTAGGGCTTGTGACCAGGTCTCCGTCGCTCCGGTACCCATAACTTTTCATCCATAACGAGTATCACGGCGCACAACATACCGTTGCAAAGCTCTCCGAGAGCTCTACGATAAGGGCAGCAAGTATGCTCGCTGTGCCCCTTTTTGGAGCCCAAAATTGAAAGTTTTCATCAATTTCGGGCCACTTTTCTTCTTTTGCTCCGTTTTTTCGTCCCGGATCGTACGTCGTGAGCTGATAAAAGGACGACATCCTTACTCGCGGGACATCAGAGGGCCCTACAACGCGTCGACATAACGTCTTGCTAGGATGCTGCGTTGTTGCAGCAGATGGGTTATCGTTAAGCCCAATGGGCCTTTTGAATGGACCATCTCTCTAGGCTGGGACTGTGAACCGTTAATACATAAAGGAATTGTGCCATCAACATGACGGGTGCGATCATACCGGCACAAATGCACTGGATCCCATCAGAACTCTGAAGTTAACCGTGCTTGGGCGAGAGTAGTTCTAGGATGGGTGATCCCCTGGGAAGTCCTCGTGTTGCACCCCCCTTTTCAATTTTTATTACATCCGTTAAGGTTGCCAAGATACTTTATCCACCACATTTCTATTATCGAATTCCACAGTACCTTGGGCAAGACAACTTTGCTTCACGTGGAGGTCGGGCCAGCAAACCGAGGGCGTTTGGCTTTTGACCAGGTCTCCGTCAATCCGGTGCCCATAACTTTTGATCCGAAAGGAGCTACGCGTCGCACAGCATATCGTTGCAAAGCACTACGAGAGCTCTACGACGGGGGCAGTTAGCATGCTCGCTGTGCCCTTTTTGGAGCCCAAAATTGATCGTTTTCATCAGTTTCGGGCCACTTTTTTTTTCGCTCTATTTTTCAGTCCCAGATCGTACGTCGTGAGCTGTTAAAAGGATGACAACCCTATTCGCGGGACATTAGAGGGCCCTACAACGCGACGATATCACGTCTTGCGAGGGTTGTCGTTAAGCCCATTGGGCCTTTTGAATGGGCCATCTCTCTAAGCTGGGACTGTGAACCGTTAACACATAAAGGAATTGTGCCTTCAACATGACGGGTGTGATCATACCAGCACTAATGCACCGAATCCCATCCGAACTCCGTAGTTAAGCGCGCTTGGGAGAGAGTAGTACTAGGATGGGTGACCCCCTGGAAAGTCCTCATGTTGCACCCCCCTATTCAAATTTTTTTGCTCCGGTTAAGGTTGCCATGATACTTTATCCAACATATTTCTATTATCGAATCCCTAGGCAACTTGGGCAAGACAAGTTCGCTTCACGTGGAGGCTGGGCCCCCAAATCGAAGGTGTAGGGCTTCTGCCCAGGTCTCCGTCCCACCGGTGCCCATAACTTTTGATCCGTAAGGAGTTACGTGATGCACAGTATACCGTTGCAAAGCTCTCCGAGAGCTCTACGATAGGGGCAGTTAGCTTGCTCGCTATGCCCATTTTTGGAGCCCAAAATTGAATTTTTTCATCAGTTTTGGGCCACTTTTCTTCTTTTGCTATGTTTTTCCATCTCGGATCGCACGTCGTGAGCTGTTAAAAGGATGACAACCTTATTCGTGTGGCATTAGAGGGCCCTAAAATGCGTCGATATCATGTCTTGCGAGGATGCTGCGTTGTTGAAGCGGATGGGTTGTCGTTAAGCCCATTGGGCATTATGAATGGGCCATTTCTCTAGGCTGGGACTGTGAATCGTTAACACCTAAAGGAATTGTGCCCTCAACATGACGGGTGCGATTATACCTGTACTAATGCACCGGATCCCATCATAAACTCCGAAGTTAAGCATCCTTGGGCGAGAGTAGTACTAGAATGGGTGACCCCCTGGGAAGCCCTTATGTTGCACCCCCCTTTTCAATTTTCTTTGCTCCGATTAGGGTTGCCAAGATACTTTATCCACCACATTTCTATTATCGAATCCCACGGCTCTTTGGACGAGACAACTTCACTTCAAGTGGAAGCTGGGCCTGCAAACCGAGGGCGTAGGGCTTGTGACCCGGTCTCCGTCGCTCCAGTGCCAATACATTTTGATCCGTAAGGAGTTACGCGGTGCACAGCATAACGTTGCAAAGCTCTCCGAGAGCTCTACGACGGGGGCAGCGAGCTTGCTCGCTGTGTCCATTTTTGGAGCCCAAAATTGAACGTTTTCATCAGTTTCGAGCCACTTTTCTTCCTTTGCTCTGTTTTTCCATCCCGGATCGTACGTCGTGAGCTGTTAAAAGGACGACAACCTTACTCACGGGACATTAGATGGCCCTAAAACGGGTCGATATCACGTCTTGCTAGGATGCTGCGTTGTTGAAGCAGATGGGTTGTCGTTAAGTCCAATGGGCTTTTGAATGGGCCATCTCTCTAGGCTAGGACTGTGAACCGTTAACACATAAAGGAATTGTGCCCTCAACATGACGGGCGCGATCATACCAGCTGTGATAACCCGAACCCGGCATGCATTTAATAGCACTTGACTGCATTTGATTAAATGTTTAATTAGTTTAATCAACCAATTTGCACTATTTTAATATTTCTCTTGGAAGCATTTAGTAGTTGTATAGTGAATATTTAAAAGATTATTATCTATTTCTAATAATTATAGGAATTGAATTTATTTTCTTGTGATTAATTAAATGTCATCTTAAATGTTAGTGTTTAATTGTATTTGACTACGTGTTTATATTAACTTTCATTTGTAGCTTAATATTAACTTCATAATTCTTTAAAATATTCTAGAAATAGTTAAATTAATTATTATAAATGAATATCGATTACTTTGATTGTTTTGATTATTTTAATAATCGGTTTTGGTTGTTTTGCATTAAAATCACTCAGTTTTCAAATAAATGAGGAAAGTAACTCTGAGTCGGAGTGAGATTTAAACTATTCTACTATTCTACTTTTCAAAGAATTAAAGTTTTATATTATTGCTCATCACTTTATTAGCGATCGATTATTGACCGTTCGATCGTAGAATTTCGGAAATAAGAGTTAGAGAAATATTCTTCGGACTTAGTGAAAAATGTTTTTAGTTTAATTTAATTAGTTTTAATTGTTTTTCATTTAATTGCATTGTTTTAACTTGAATTAGATTTAATGGCATCAAAATAAGCTTATTTGACTATTTTTTAATTAAAGTTTGATTTTTCAAATGACCAAATGCCCTTGTCACCCTTTAAATTAAAAACAAGGCAAAAATGACTCAAAACAAAACAAAAAATGACCCTTGTATCCCCCGATGGCCGAAACCTTTCAAGGAGAAAAAAAAATATTTTGCTTGCATTTTTCTTCTACAATCGTGCGTGGAATTGCTCAGGGGTCGTGGCTCAGGTCCTTGCGGGTCTTGGTCTTCAATATCTGTGAGGGTTTTCACGCTTTTGTGCATTTAAATTCGAATTTGAATTTTGTATCAAAGTTTTAGATTTGTTTGTATAATGTGTTATATTGCCTGTAAATGCATGATATAGCTTCCTTTGAGTTCGTAGAGCATTGTTTCATAGTTATTTAACAATTTTTACGGTTGAAACTGCGTATTTGAAATTGGGGAAGAACATGAATAGTGAATTATGAATAGTAAACCCTAGAATTTTGGATTTCGATCCGAATTACGATTGCTTGATTTGGATAGGTGTCATTAATGATAGAAAGCTAAAATGTGAAATAAAAATGGATTGGCCTTTGTTAAAATTGGAAATTAGACAAGGAAACTTAAAGGGGCCGTTTGACCAAAAGTTGACCGTGCTCGAATTGAGTTAGGGGTTTTGTAATTGAGGGCATGGAAGCACTTTTGGCGCTGTTGTGGCGTTGATTGAATGATCGGTTAGCATAGCTGTAGTTCAAACGCAGTAGGTGGACTTTCGGGTCTCGGGTGAGGAAGTGAAGTTTAGTGATATAGAAACGTGCCTTGTAGTGCCTGAGTGAATGTAGTGAAATCGGGTTCCTAATCCCAGAGCTCGATTGCTCCTAATTGTCTTTGGAAGTTGGGGATTGAATAGTGATATTTGTTGTTTTCGTGTTTGAACTGTTGTTACTTGTTTAATTGGTGTTATTGTTGCTTATTATTGCTTGTTATGCTTGAAAAGTTAGTTGAATGCTAGTATTGATTGTGATTGCTTGTTATCTCGTTTGTTGTCACTAGTTTGTATTGTTGTGATATCGCTCGTTTACGCCTTGTATCGAGTCTTGCATTGCATAGTGTCAAGGCTGTGTGGTGGGCCTCTCTGGGTAGCCTGGGGTTGCTAGTGTTGGTTCCCCTAGCTCCGTGTCCTATTCCCTTTCTCGCTTGGGTTGCCTCCCAGGGAGATTTGGATCGTAGAATTGATGGTTACTCCCGGGGTATTGCCAACTGGTGTTATAAGGTGGTTGCGCTCTTATTGTCATCGTTGTTAACATCAAGCTCGATATTGATGTATCGCTCGTGAAATGGTACATTGCTCGTTTGAGTGAACCATAGCCTTCAGAGTATGGTATAGCTTTGAATGGTTGTGTTAATGCTTTCTTGATTGTTTATTATATTGTCCTTTGTATTGAATGCTTTCTTATTGACTTTATTGCTTAATTGTGTCTATTTGCATTGCATGACTTTCTTTCTCTCCAATTCGATATATGTCTCACCCTCACTGAGTATACGTGTTGTGTATACTCACTCCTCACCACCACATTTTAGGAAATGTCATGTTAGCTGGAAAGTTTGTGATTTCGTGAAAGTTCGTGCCTGAAGAGTTGTCTTGCGTGCCTATATGGCTTGAGTGGCGAAGTTGTAAAGATATATGCTTTCATATGTTGTATGTATTTATGGTTAAAAGAAATGTAATTTAAATCTAGCTAAGTAGTTGAGGTGAATTGATAAGCTAGTTTATGTAATCAGTTAGCATAGCTTAACTTCAAAGCATGTTTGTAATGTCCAGAGGAAAAGAGTTAGAATGGCATGATAGTTTATTTTATACAGTAGCTTAGTATGGTTTAACTGTCTAGTTTGAATGTACTTGTCAAAAATGAAAAGAGATAGGTTAGCTTGTAAATTGGAAATGTATGTATACTTGCTGAGTTTAAATTGTTGAGAACCGAGGCTCGGATGGCCTTGAGGAAGTTTTGGATGGGTGGACACGGGGTTGGTCCATTTATATGCTATTACAGGGTTTGAAATGTGCCTACAAACAGGGAAGACTCTGTCCGTCTCTCCCTAAAATTATGCCTGGGTTTAGATTTGGGTTGTGATTAGATTGATTGATAGAACTCCCAGTCTGGAGAGGGATCGGGTTGTTTCAGGTGGTATCAGAGCTTGTGTAGCTCATAAGCCAGGACAGGGTCCTTGGTCTGGTGGGTAGTAATCCTTGAATATGTGCTTGTTAAGTGTGTTTTGAAAGTGTGTGCTTGTATGTAAGATTGTGTGTCTTGACCTGAATGTGTGCTCCTATGTGATATAGTTATGTGTTATGTGTTAAATGTGTGTTAAGTAAAGTGAAGTGTCTAGTTGTGCATTGAATTGACCTATTGAATTGGCATCGTGAATCGAATTGATCTCGTGGATTGTTATTTGCTTGAAGTATTGCTTGTAGTGTGTGTATTAGAATGTCTTCAATTGGTATGTCGTGATTTGAATTGATTATGTTGTGCTTGACTTGATTGTCTTGATTGAGTGACTTTGTTGAATAAACTGTTTTGTAAACTTGCTTGCATAGTAGTTTAAGGCATGTGTATAAATATGATATCTTGGCATTCATACATGTTCCGTGGAAATGGTAAGTAAGTCTTCTTCCTCCCCTGAAGAGAAGTGGTTGGTAGCAGGCCCTCCATGTTATGTGGATTGATGGGAATGCGCAGTGCTTAACTAGACCTTTATTTGGGAGTTGACATTTATAGCTGGAGTTTGTTTATTGGGGTTCCTTGAAGGTTATTTTCTAGGCTTTGTGTAAATGACTTCCTTTGGAGTTCTACATGATTATTCTTTGGAGTATTTTCTGGATGTCTTCTTGATTGGGCATTCATCGGGTAGTTCTATATTGGCATTCGTGGGAGACTTGGTTGGGATTTTAATCAACCTTTAGTGTTCTTTCTACATTCTTATGGGAAACTTTGATTTGAGTCTGCTTACAATGATCAATTTTGTGTGAGGCGTAATACTTTGGTATTCCTTGTGGACATTTCTCAGTGGATTTGGCAATCGGAATTCTTATCGGACTTACTGCATGGTATTATCTATGGTACATGTGTCTCGGTCTTTATTGGAGTGCTACCCGCATTCCTTATTGAAAATTCTTCAATGGCATTCTCTAGGATCCTTGGTGGCCATTTATTTAGCATTTACTTATTGGGCAAATTTTGCTACTTTCTTACTGGGGCATTATTCGGGTATTTTCTTTGGCATCCCTCAATTGGTTTGGTAATTGGAATTCCTATCGGACTTATTGTGTAACATTACTTACGGTATTCTTTGGAATTCTTATTGGGCATTCTACTAGTATTTTTCTTATTGGCATTTATTGGAAGATCCTACCCTTGGGATTCTGCTTGGACTTATTATCTTGTATTGTTTTCGGTTTCTCCTTCGGCCTTTCTACTTAGGGGGAAATCTATACTTGCTGTTTGACTAAGATGTTGCGGTAGGGACTCAGTGATTGGAGGATTTCATTTAGAGATTGGCCTTTGGTATTCTTCTATATATACTTTTACAGAACTCTCAGCTAGGATTACTTACGATAATCAGCACTACATGAGATGCAACTACTCTGGCTATCTTTTAACTTTCTTATTTGGTACTTGATAGACTTCTATTGGTGTTTCGTGTGTGGGGTATTCTTCTTGCCATTAATATGTGGTATTGCTATCATCTACAGTATCTTTGCTTTAGTCTTTATAGGTATTATCTCGGCGCTCTTGGTTGGAATTTTATTCTTCTTCGATACTCGTGTCAACGGGATTTTGTGCGGTATCTACATTTGAGCCTTTATTCGGCATTACTTCTTGGGATTTCTTCTTAAACTTCCCTATTGGTTATCTTGATTAATATACTTGCTCAGCAGCTGATGAAGATTAGTCAGAATTGAATTTCAGATGATGCTGAGTTCTATTGGAAGAAGAATTGCGAGGACGCAATTGTTTTTAGGGGGGAAGGATGTGATAACCCAAACCCGGCATGCATTTAATAGCACTTGACTGCATTTGATTAAATGTTTAATTAGTTTAATCAACCAATTTGCACTATTTTAATATTTCTCTTGGAAGCATTTAGTAGTTGTATAGTGAATATTTAAAAGATTATTATCTATTTCTAATAATTATAGGAATTGAATTTATTTTCTTGTGATTAATTAAATGTCATCTTAAATGTTAGTGTTTAATTGTATTTGACTACGTGTTTATATTAACTTTCATTTGTAGCTTAATATTAACTTCATAATTCTTTAAAATATTCTAGAAATAGTTAAATTAATTATTTTAAATGAATATTTATTATTTTGATTGTTTTGATTATTTTAATAATCGGTTTTGGTTGTTTTGCATTAAAATCACTCGGTTTTCAAATAAATAAGGAAAGTAACTCCGAGCCGGAGTGAATTTTAAACTATTCTACTATTCTACTTTTCAAAGAATTAAAGTTTTATATTATTGCTCATCACTTTATTAGCGACCGATTATTGACCGTTCGATCGTAGAATTTCAGAAATAAGAGTTAGAGAAATATTCTTCGGACTTAGTGAAAAATGTTTTTAGTTTAATTTAATTAGTTTTAATTGTTTTTCATTTAATTGCATTGTTTTAACTTGAATTAGATTTAATGGCATCAAAATAAGCTTATTTGACTATTTTTTAATTAAAGTTTGATTTTGCAAATGACCAAAATGCCCTTGTAACCATTTAAATTAAAAACAAGGCAAAAATGACTCAAAAACAAAACAAAAAATGACCCTTGTATCCCCCGATGGCCGAAACCTTTCAAGGAGAAAAAAAAAAAATTTGCTTGCATTTTTCTTCTACAATCGTGCGTGGAATTGCTCAGGGGTCGTGGCTCGGGTCCTTGCGGGTCTTGGTTTTCAATCTCTGTGAGGGTTTTCACGCTTTTGTGCATTTAAATTCGAATTTGAATTTTGTATCAAATTTTTAGATTTGTTTGTATAATGTGTTATATTGCCTGTAAATGCATGATATAGCTTCCTTTGAGTTCGTAGAGCATTGTTTCATAGTTATTTAACAATTTTTACGGTTGAAACAGCGTATTTGAAATTGGGGAAGAACATGAATAGTGAATTATGAATAGTAAACCCTATAATTTTGGATTTCGATCCGAATTGCGATTGCTTGATTTGGATAGGTGTCATTAATGATAGAAAGCTAAAATGTGAAATAAAAATGGATCGGCCTTTGTTAAAATTGGAAATTAGAAAAGGAAACGTAAAGGGGCCATTTGACCAAAAGTTGACCGTGCTCGAATTGAGTTGGGGGTTTTGTAATTGAGGGCATGGAATCACTTTTGGCACTGTTGTGGCGTTGATTGAATGACCGGTTAGCATAGCTGTAGTTCAAATGCAATAGGTGGACTTTCGGGTCTCGGGTGAGGAAGTGAAGTTTAGTGATATAGAAACGTGCCTTGTAGTGCCTGAGTGAATGTAGTGAAATCGGTTTCCTAATCCCGTAGCTCGTTTGCTCGTAATTGTCTTTGGAAGTTGGGGATTGGATAGTAATATTTGTTGTTTTCGTGTTTGAACTGATGTTACTTGTTTAATTAGTGTTATTGTTGCTTATTATTGCTTGTTATGCTTGAAAAGTTAGTTGAATGCTAGTATTGATTATGATTGCTTGTTATCTCGTTTGTTGTCACTAGTTTGTATTGTTGTGCTATCGCTCGTTTATCGCCTTGTATCGAGTCTTGCATTGCATAGTGTCAGGGCGGTGTGATGGGCCTCTCTGGGTAGCCTCGGGTTGCTAGTGTTGGTTGCCCTAGCTCCGTTTCCTATTCCCTTTCTCGCTTGGGTTGCCTCCCAGGGAGATTTGGATCGTAGAATTGATGGTTACTCCCGGGGTATTCCAAACTGGTGTTATAAGGTGGTTGCGCGCTTATTGTCATCGTTGTCAACATCAAGCTCGAGATTGATGTATCGCTCGTGAAATGGTACATTGCTCGTATGAGTGAACCATAGCCTTCAGGGTGTGGTATAGCTTTGAATGGTTGTGTTAATGCTTTCTTGATTGTTTATTATATTATCGTTTGTATTAAATGTTTTCTTATTGACTTTATTGCTTAACTGTGTTTATTTGCATTGCTCGAATTTCTTTCTCTCCAATTCGATATCTGTCTCACCCTCACTGAGTATACATGTTGTGTATACTCACTCCTCACCACCACATTTCATGAAATGCCATGTTAGCTGGAAAGTTCGTGATTTCGTGAAAGTTCGTGCCTGAAGAGTTGTCTTGCGTGCCTATGTGGCTTGAGTGTCGAAGTTGTAAAGATATATGCTTTCATATGTTGTATGTATTTATTGTTAAAAGAAATGTAATTTAAATCTAGCTAAGTAGTTGAGGTGAATTGATAAGCTAGTTTATGTAATCAGTTAGCATAGCTTAACTTCAAAGCATGTTTGTAATGTCCAGAGGAAAAGAGTTAGAATGGCATGATAGTTTATTTTATACAGTAGCTTAGTATGGTTTAACTGTCTAGTTTGAATGTACTTGTCAAAAATGAAAAGAGATAGGTTAGCTTGTAAATTGGAAATGTATGTATACTTGCTGAGTTTAAATTGTTGAGAACCGAGGCTCGGATGGCCTTGAGGAAGTTTTGTATGGTTGGACACGAGGTTGGTCCATTTATATGCTATTACAGGTTTTGAAATTTGTCTAGAAACAGGGGAGACTATGTCCGTCTTTCCCTAAAATTATGCCCGGGTTTAGATTTGGCTTGTGATTAGATTGATTGATAGAACTCCCGGTCTCGAGAGGGATCGGGGTGTTACACCAGCACTAATGCACCGGATCCCATCAGAACTCTGAAGTTAAGCGTGCTTGGGCGAGATTAGTACTAGGATTGGTGACCCCCTGGGAAGTCCACGTGTTGCACCCCTCTTTTCAATTTTTTTTGCTCCGGTTATGGTTGTCAAGATACTTTATCCACCACATTTCTATTATCGAATCTCACGACACCTTGGGCAAGACAACTTCGCTTCACGTGGAGGCTGGGCCGGCAAACCGAGGGCGTAGGGCTTGTGACCAGGTCTCCGTCGTTCCGGTGCCCATAACTTTCGATCCGTAAGGAGTTACACGGCGCACAACGTACCGTTGCAAAGCTCTCCGAGAGCTCTACGACGGGGGCAGCCAGCCTGATCGCTGTGCCCTTTTTGGAGCCCAAATTCGAACGTTTTCATCAGTTTTCGGCCACTTTTCTTCTTTTGCTTTGTTTTTTCGTACCGGATTGTACGTCATGAGCTATTAAAAGGACGACAACCTTACTCGCGGGACATTATAGGGCCCTACAACGCGTCGATATCACGTCTTGCGAGGATGCTACGTTGTTGAAGCAGATGGGTTGTCGTTAAGCCCATTGGGCCTTTTGAATGGGCCATCTCTCTAGGCTGGGACTGTGAACCGTTAAAACATAACGGAATTGTTCCTTCAACATGACGGGTGCGATCATACCAGCACTAATGCAACGAATCCCATCAGAACTTCATAGTTAAGCACGCTTGGGCGAGAGTAGTACAAGCATGGGTGTCACGCCCCAACTCGACCCCTCCTACAATCAGTCAGGACGCAACGGAATTTTGGCAGTATAACGACAGTAAATAGGACACCGAGGCTCTAAACCAACCTCAATAGAACATCATACATCAAATTCACAAACCATACAACAAACAACTCCTCAATAAAATAACAACATACATCATAACCATATTATACAATAAACAGTCCTCATTATATGCCTCCGTTCCAACATAATACATTAACCCTTAATATACAATACAAAAACACATAGAGCCAATCTACCAACCTAACTATAAACAAAAGAAAAACTACTAAGACAACATCAACTAATTCATTAACTTATCAACATCTTATACATTATAAACTACAAAGCAAATAAAAGTCTACTAAGTTAATTTACAAGATAATAAAACATGTACGGCATCATTGATAAGACTCTGGAACATGGGACTCATCCACGTAAGGCACATTTTCCTCTTCAGGAGGCACGTACCCGTAATCTTGCAAAAGTACACCTGTATGCATGCAATAATAGAGAGTGAGCTTATATAAAATAAGCCCAGCGAGGATCTGATAGATCTCGAGCAAGGTCTACTAAACTCCTTGAAATAATCCTTTGAGTCAGTAAACACACAATAACATCAATAATACTATCATCACATAACTATATGACCATTCAATAAAGGATACTCTCTCTAGTTGGTGTAGCTCCAAATGCCATCACGATCTCAACCATTCTTCTTGTAACTCCCCATTACTCACGCACCCAGGGTACCCTCAATAACCTCGCCCTCCATGACACCTCCATGCGAGCTGGAGGCAATCTCTGATAGTCATGCCGTTATCAACCCGACAGCCCGATGCTGCCCGAGAGGTGGCACACACATACCAGAGACCCAGCAATAATAATAAACATCAATCATCAATATTCCGAGAGATCAGCAACAAAAGTGCTCGATTCCCGTACTCAATAATCAATCAATAATCTGGGAGATCAGCAACAAAAGTGTCCGATTCCCGTACTCAATAATAATCAATATAACATCAATATTTAATTAAACAACAAACAACTAAGTTAGATGACAAAGTAGGCCATCTAACCGAACATGCATTAAACACACAATCAAACTCTAATTTACCCATCAACAACTTACAATTCAATCACTCAACCCACACCCAATCAACTAAGGCTCTATCTAACATTTTAAAGAAAGACAACCTAAACTTCAATTAATCATATCTTACATTCTACTAATCCAAACAACTCCAAATCAGTTTCAAACACTCACCCATTCAACCAACTACATTAGCCCCCTAGGAAAACCAACATAACACCTCCAAATCATGCCCGATAACCCTAAAACCCTAAGGTGTCATGGCTGAAATTTCTGGATTTTGGCACGAACATCACAATCAAAAATTTGGCAGTACAACGGCGCTACCACGCAATTAACAAACTTTTAGAAATCAATGGCAATCGATTTCGACCAACACAACTCAATTTAATCAATATTGAACAAATTAATCAAATTTAAATACCCGGAAAATAAAAATTATGCTACAACCGTTCAAATCTCGTAGGATTACATATAAATGATCCCTAGCATGCATGGAGCAATAATCTAACATCAGATTAAAATTCTAACGGTTCAATTTTCATTTATACACAAAAATGCAAAAGACAACTTTTGAGATCTAGAATTTTTCTCTCACCTTTGATGTGTTTTGATGCAAGAAATGTGTAGAATGGATGCCAAACAAGTGAAATCAAACTTTGAATCACTCAATTCGGCTTTGAAATGCAAAATCTATGAGAAAAATGCTTTGAAAATGCCTTCATCTTTCTCCTCCAAGGAGCCACGGGTTTGTGTGTGTTTTTGGTGGTGTTTTGCTTTGTTTTTAATGTGTGTTGATCATATATTAAGAAAATGTCAAATAAATAAAAGAAAGTCAAAGTGGAAACTAATTATTTTTAGTGTTTTCTTGACTTTAAATGCATTTCCTTGATCACCAAAGTTCAAAACAATTATTCAACACTCAAGATAGTTCAAGTAGATTATTTTTAGGTGACAAGAAGTTTTACAATCAAACAATTATACCCGAGTCGGCTTAAAACTCGATTTTTGCAAAAGTCGGTGTAAAAACCCTAATAAATTCCTAAGCCGATTTTAAAACCGTTTTCATCAAGCACAGGTCTATTAAAGTCCATGGAGTAGGTCTAGAAGGGTTAAAAAGACCAGTTTCAAAATTATAGCCGACGTGTTTCGAAAACACTATTCACTAAAAATCGACAATAAAATTTCTGACTCCGTTTTTTATGAAAATTTCATGAATGCACATTTAGCAAGTATTAGGAGTATTGATATCAAAATTATAACATTCTAGGCCATATAGCACATAAACAGGTCAAATGCACGCAAAACGAGATAAAACACGTAAATCGAGTTAAAGCAGAGAAGTGGGGTTTCACAATGGGTGACCCCCTGGGAAGTCCACGTGTTGCACCACCCTTTTCAATTTTTTTTGCTCCGGTTAGGGTTGCCAAGGAACTTTATCCACCACATTTCTATTATCGAATCCCACTGCACCTTGGGCAAGACAAGTTCGCTTCACGTGGAGGCTGGACCCGCAAACTGAGGGCGTAGGGCTTGTGACCAGGTCTCCGTCACTCCGGTGCCCATAACTTTTGATCTGTAAGGAGTTACCCAGCGCATAGCATACCAGTGCAAAGCTCTCAGAGAGCTCTACGCTGGGGGTAGTTAGCTTGCTCGCTGTGCCCGTTTTTGCATTCCAAAATCGAACATTTTCATCATTTTCGGGCCACTTTTGTTCTTTTGCTCTGTTTTTTCGTCCCGGATCATACGTCGTGAGTTCTTAAAATGACGACAACCTTACTCGTGGGATATTAGAGGGCCCTACAACGCGTCGATATCACGTCTTGCGAGGATGCTGCGTCATTGACGCAGATGGGTTGTTGTTAAGCCCATTGGGCCTTTTGAATGGGCCATCTCTCTAGGCTGGGACTGTGAACCGTTAACCCATAAAGGAATTGTGCCCTCAACATGACGCGTGTGATCATACCAGTACTAATGCAACGGATCTCATCAGAACTCCGAAGTTAAGCGTTCTTGGGCGAGAGTAGTGCTAGGATGGGTGACCCCCTGGGAAATCCTCGTGTTGCAACCCCCTTTTCAATTTTTTCGGCTCCGATTAGGGTTGTCAAGATACTTTATCCACCACATTTCTATTAGCGAATCCCACGGCACCTTGGGCAAGACAACTTCACTTCTCGTGGAGGCTGGGCCTGGAAACCGAGGGCGTAGGGCTTTTGACCAGGTCTCCGTCGCTCCGGTGCCCATAACTTTTGATTCGTAAGGAGTTACGTGGTGCACAACATACCGTTGCAAAGCACTTCGAGAGCTTTTCGACGGGGGAAGCCAGCTTGCTCGCTCTGCCTATTTTTGGAGCCCAAAATCGAACATTTTCATCATTTTCAGGCCACTTTTCTTCTTTTGCTCTGTTTTTCCATCACGGATCGTACGTCGTGAGCTGCTAAAAGGACGACAACCTTACTCGGGGGACATTAGAGGGCCCTACAATGCGTCGATATCACGTTTTGCGAGGATGCTGCGTTATTGAAGCAGATGGGTTTTCGTTAAGCCAATTAGGCCTTTTGAATGGGCCATCTGTCTAGGCTGGGACTGTGAACCGTTAACACATAAAGGAATTGTGCCCTCAACATGACGGGTGCGATCATGCCAGCACTAATGCACCGGATCCCATCAGAACTAGGAAGTTAAGCGTGCTTGGGCGAGAGTAGTACTAGGATGGGTGACCCCCAGGGAAGTCCACGTGTTGCACCCCCCTTTTCAATTTTTTTTGCTCCGGTTAGGGTTGCCAAGATACTTTATCCCCCACATTTCTATTATCGAATCCCACAGCACCTTGGGCAAGACAACTTCGCTTCACGTGGATGCTGGGACGGCAAACCGAGGGCGTAGGGGTTGTGACCAGGTCTCCGTCGCTCCGGTGCCCATAACTTTTGATCCGTAAGGAGTTACGCGGCGCATAGTACACCGTTGCAAAGCACTCCGAGAGCTCTACGACGGGGGCAGTTAGCATGCTCGCTGTGCCCTTTTTGGAACCCAAAATCGAATGTTTTCATCAGTTTCGGGCCACTTTTCTTCTTTCGTTCTATTTTTTCTTCCTGGATCGTACTTCGTGATCTGTTAAAAGGATGACAACCTTACTCGCGGGACATTAGAGGGCCCTACAACGTGTTGATATCACGTTTTGCGTGGATGCTGCGTTGTTGAAGCAGATAGCTTGTCGTTAAGCCCATTGGGCCTTTCGAATGGGCCATCTCTATAGGCTGGGTCTGTGAACCGTTAACACCTAAAGGAATTGTGCCCTCAACATGACGGGTTCGATCATACCAGCACTAATGCACCGGATCCCATCAGAACTCCGAAGTCAAGCGTGCTTGGGCGAGAGTAGTACTAGGATGGGTGACCCCCTGAGAAGTCCACGTGTTGCACCCCACCTTTCAATTTTTTTTGCTCCGGTTAGTGTTGCCAAGGTACTTTATCCACCACATTTCTATTATCGAATCCCACGGCACCTTGGGCAAGACAACTTTGCTTCACGGGGAGGTTAGGCCGGCAAATCGAGGGCGTAGGGCTTGTGACCAGGTCTCCGTCGCTCCGGTGCCCATAACTTTTGATCCGTATGGAGTTACGCGGCGCACAGCATACCATTGCAAAGCTCTCCGAGAGCTCTACGACGGGGGTAGTTAGCTTGCTCGCTATGCCCATTTTTCGAACCCAAAATTGAACATTTTCATCAGTTTCGGGCCACTTTTCTTCTTTTGCCCTATTTTTTCGTCCCGGATCGTACGTCGTTAGCTGTTAAAAGGACGACAACCTTATTCGCGTGACATTAGAGGGCCCTAAAATGCGTCGATATCACGTCTTGCGAGGATGCTACGTTGTTGAAGCGGATGGGTTGTCGTTAAGCCCATTGGGCCTTTTGAATGGGCCATCTCTCTAGGCTGGGACTGTGAACCGTTAACACATAAAGGAATTGTGCCCTCAACATGACAGGTGCGATCATACTAGCACTAATGCACCGGATCCCATTAGAACTACGAAGTTAAGCGTGCTTTGGCGGGAGTAGTACTTGGATAGGTGACCCCCTGGAAGTCCTCGTGTTGCACCCCCTCTTTTCAATTTTTTTTGCTCCGGTTTGGGTTGCCAAGATACTTTATCCACCAAATTTATCTTATCGAATCCCACGACACCTTGGGCAAGACAACTTCGCTTCACGTGGAGGCTGGGCCGGCAAACCGAGGGCATTGGGCTTGTGACCAGGTCTCCGTCGCTCCCGTGCCCATAACTTTTGATCCGTAAAGAGTTACGCGGCGCACAGCATACCGTTGCAAAACTCTCCGAGAGCTCTACGACTGGGGCAGTTAGCTTGCTTGCTATGCCCATTTTTGGAACCCAAAATCGAACGTTTTCATAAGTTTCGGGCCACTTTTCTTCTTTTGCTCTGTTTTTCTATCCTAGATCGTATGTCGTGAGTTGTTAAAAGGACGACAACCTTATTTGTGGGGCATTAGAGGGCCCTAAAATGCATCGATATCACGTCTTGTGAAGATGCTACGTTGTTGAAGCAGATGGGTTGTCATTAAGCCCGTTGGGCCTTTTGAATGGGCCATCTCTCTAGGCTGGGAGTGTGAACCGTTAACACATAAAGGAATTGTGCCTTCGACATGAAGGGTGTGATTATACCAGCACTAATGCACCGGATCCCATTAGAACTCTGAAGTTACGCGTGCTTGGGCGAGAGTAGTATTAGGATGGGTGACCCCCTGGGAAGCCCTCGTGTTGCACCCCCCTTTTCAATTTTTTTTTGCTCTGGTTAGGGTTGCCAAGATACTTTATCCACCACATTTCTATTATCGAATCCTACGGCCCCTTGGGCCAAACAACTTTGCTTCACGTGGAGGTTGGGCCGGCAAACCGAGGGCGTAGGGCGTGTGACCAGGTCTCCGTCGGTCCGGTGCCCATAACTTTTGATCCGTAAGGAGTTTCACGGTGCACAGCATACCGTTGCAAAGCTCTCCGAGAGCTCTACGACAAGGATAGCCACCTTGCTCACTATGCCCTTTTTGGAAACCAAAATTGAACGTTTTCATCAGTTTCGAGCCACTTTTCTTCTTTTGTTCTGTTTTTCTGATCCGGATCGTACATCGTGAGCAGTTAAAAGGACGACAACCATACTCGCAAGACATTAGAGGGCCCTACAACACGTCAATATCACTTCTTGCGAGGATGCTGCGTTGTTGAAGCAGATGGGTTATAATTAAGCCCATTGGGCCTTTTGAATGGGCCATCTCTCTAGGCTGGGACTGTGAACCGTTAACACATAAGGGAATTGTGCCGTCAACATGACGGGTGCGATCATACCAGCACTAATGCACTGGATCCCATTAGAACTCCGAAGTTAAGCGTGCTTGGGCGAGAGCAGTACTAGGATGGGTGACCCCCTGGGAAGTCCTCGCGTTGCACCCCTCTTTTCAATTTTTATTTCTCCGGTTAGGGTTGCCAAGATACTTTATCCACCACATTTCTATTATTGAATCCCACAGCACCTTGGGCAAGATAACTTTGCGTCACGTGGAGGCCGAGCCGGCAAACCGAGGGCGTAGGGCTTTTGACCAGGTCTCTGTCTCTCCGGTGCCCATAACTTTTGATCCGTTAGGAGTTACGCAGCGCACAGCATACCTTTGCAAAGTACTCCGAGAGCTCTACGACGGGGGTAGTTAGCATGCTCGCTGTGCCTGTTTTTGGAGCTCAAAATAAATTGTTTTCATCACTTTCGTGCCATTTTTCTTCTTTCGCTCTATTTTTTCGTCCAAGATCGTACGTCGTGAGCTGTTAAAAGGATGACAACCTTACTCGCGGGACATTAGAGGGCCCTACAACGCGTCGATATCACGTCTTGCGAGGATGCTACGTTGTTAAAGCAGATGGGTTGTCGTTAAGCCCATTGGGCCTTTTGAATGGGCCATCTCTCTAGGTTGGGACTGTGAACCGTTAACACATAAAGGAATTGTGCCTTCAACATGACGGGTGCGATCACACCAGCACATTTGCACCGAATGTCACGCCCTAACCCGGCCTATAAAGGTTAGACTAGGGTGTGATCTAAACATTCAAGTCACGTCTCGTACTTAACCGTTCATGAAGATTTAACACTTAACGTTTTGGTCTAAACTCCAAAATTTTTCGGAAAACCGGCAGTATAACGGCTGTAATTGGGCTCTTTGGTTTGACCTAATTCTCTAAACGATTCAAAATTTACCATCTCCAATCCATTTCCAACTAAGACTACAATTTATCATCAATTGAAATGCCTACTGGTTGTCTTGATGTCTCGTTTGATTAATAACCTAGCATGATAACTATGTCCCGTTTATTTGTCAATTTCCTATCATGCAAGTACCTATTATCTTTTAGTTTGCAAATGAGCACCTAAGTGAAATTAGATAGAATTAACTTAGTTGATTGTTCATCTAGTGGTTTGAATGCCTACGATAACTACTAATTAAGAAAACGAAAGCAAACAACCAAATAAAAAGTTCGTCCTGTTATAGATAGTACAATCCCAGAATTAGACCCAAATTACAATGGGGTCATTTACATCAATAAACAACGAGCAACATAAAAGAAATAGTCTTCAAGTAGCATAGTTCACAAATAGCCATAATCACGCAAGCACATAGGACAGGCAATCACTCCAAGGAATCATCGTTAGGCACATCATCCTCAGGTACCTGTTCTTGATCTTCTTCACCTGAGATGATAAAAGAAGGTGAGTCCATATGAACTCAGTGAGGGGGAACGAGAAATAGGTTTTGAAACTCATTTTCTGGTTCAATCTTATGAAAACCCTTTTGCAAGCATGATGTGTATCACAAGCAAGTACATAATGTAATATAATAGTACAGAACGCAATTACCAGTCCTTCATCCCCGAGGTCTTCTAGGGACCAAGCGAGAGTACTTATACACATAGTAAAAAGGATACGGTGAGGTTTTGCTCTCAGATCGGTTCCAGAATCAGTTGTTGCGGCCGACTTCAAAACATCCCCCAAACACGCCAGGTGGGTGTACTCCGGATGTACCCCGAAATCCTACGACCCAACTATCCGAGGAAGTCTAGCACCCAAGCGAGAGAGGGAATGAGACCATGGTAGTCACGGGTGCATCGGCAAGCCCGATGCCGCCCGATGTGCGTGATCGCTACCATGCCGACAGGAAAGGTTGCAACCTTGTATGCAATGCACAATTATGACATTAAAATATCACATTAGGAGGACAACAAAGTAGGTTGCCTCCGGACAGTCATAAGATTGTACATTGACAAGTAAACAAGCAGGGCACGATAAAACAGGTAATTTCACTTGAAAGGCATATAGAGTTATATGAACATTAAACGGGCAGCCATGTAACACATGTAAATCAAGCCATATAACTCATTTCGAAGTCCACGTAATCAAGTTATAAGATTATTCAACATGCAATGATCAACACCACATTTAAGGCTATAAGGCAACTACGGTCAGCCTACTAAACATATAATTCCACACAATATCCAAATGATCAACACTTAGCAAGTTCGCCTAGTCACTAGGGTTTCCATTTCGTGCATATCCGTGCAATTTTAGCCCAAAACCAACTCAAAGTCAATCTCAAGCCACGCATCATTTAATCCAACATCCTCAAACATTCAAAAAAGTCCACAAAACATCCCAAAGCTACAATCCCAAGCATTTAATTCAACAAGAGAAGTTACAACAATTTTCTAAGCACAACACTACGTGAAACCCTTACTGCAATAGACTGTTTTCTCACAATCATTAAGATAAGCAAACAATCAAAAATTCTAGTGAATAAGATTTCAAATTAAATCTTAAGACGTGAACTAAAATCAGAAACAAACCTTGCATCATTTGTAGTTCGGAATCATTAGTTATGGTCGAAATAGTGGAATAGCACAAAACTGTCCAGATTTGCACACATTTCGATAATTGACGTTTTTGAGGTTCTTAGGGTCAGATTTAGCCTTAGTCCATTTCTGACAAGAATGTCCAGAACTGAAACATCTAGTATCAAACCAAATTTCATGTATTTTGGACATCATTTACTAAGTCAAATCTGGTTCGTTCTACAAGGTCAGTGCATCTGCCAAAACCTGCTTCATTTTTCCAAATTTCCAGATTTTGACACATTTTAATGATTTGCCATTTTGAGGACATTAGAGTCAAAATTAGCTTTAGACTATTTCTGCGAAAAATGTTCAAAACTGGAAAAAATAGTCACCTACAAATTTGTATGCATTTTCAACATCATTTGCTTAGCCAAACTCACCTCGAAACAACAAGTCAGAGAGCTGTCACATAATCCGACAGCACCTATCATCACTTTCAAGCCAAAATCTTGCCATGCATGGTTGATGAAGCTTATGAACGAACATATAACTCAAGTACAGAAGCAAAGACATACATTTAAGAGCATGCATGTGGATTTTTGAAGGATTTTCAAAAGGTTTTAGCCCTCACCTTAGCAAATCAACAAGAAGATGCACAAAAACTTGTTGAAGCACAATTTTCTTCTTCTTCTTTGCCTAGCCGAGATTCCAACTTGGTTTTCTCTATTTTTCCTAGCTTAGTGACCAAGCTCTTAGTACATGCATGTGGTTAGAACAAGAAGAAAAGAAATGGAAGCTTAGTAACTCACCTAGGGCCGAAATGAAGACTCAAGAGCTTGCATGTGAGTTTTCTTGCAACCTAGCTAGCTTGGTTGAGTTCCTTTGCTTGTGGCTTGTCTTGATTAACCATATGATGATGAAGATGAGCAAAGGCAAGATAAAACTCAGCCAAAACCGAGATTGAGAGAGAAGAATGAGAGGAAGAGAGAGAAATGTGAAGAGAGTGAGAGAAATGAGAGAAAATAGAAGCTTTTGCAATTGTTGATGCAAATGTTGGCCTTGGGCATGCAAAAATCAGATTTTGTGTCATCTTTTGAGCATCTTTTGAATTGTTTTAGCATGTGTGTAAGAGAATGTTGGGTATTTAGGGATTTTAGGTAGAATAGAATATAGGATATGTTTAGAGGTTTGTGAGATTTTGTCTTGTAGTGAGTTTAAAATATAATATGTTGGTGTTAGTGGATTTTGTAGAGATTTGAATTAGGATTATAATAATAGTTAGTGGTGTTTATAGGATTATTTTATAGTCTAGTGCTTTGTGTATGATTCTTTATTGATTAGCGTGGTGGCACGGATTCCTAGGTCTAGGGCACGAATTACGAGGTGGGTACGAACTACGAGGTAAGACACGAACTTCAAGACTAATGCACGTACTTCAAGATAAATGCACGAATTCCAATGCAAATGCACGCAACCCTAGGTAAATCTACGTAAACCAATACAAGGCACATAATTCAATGCACGACTCTATATCTAGGTTAAGGTACATAGTTCAAGGTTAGGGCACACAAAACGAGGTATCGCATGCAAATCGAAGTCTCGTACGTAATTCAAGGTCAGGACACGTATATCTAGGTATGCAGTACATCGAGGATTAGGGCACACAATTTTAAGTCAAGGCACGTATGACGACGCATGCACGAAAACCAAGACAAGGCACGCAATCCAAGATCAGTTATATAATTCTAGGTCTAAGGCACGTAAATCGAGGTAACACACGTTATTCGGGGTCGGGCCTCACACCGAATCCCATCAGAACTCCGTAGTTAAGCGCGTTTGGGCGAGAGTAGTACTAGGATGGGTGACCCCCTGGGAAGTCCGCATGTTGCACCCCCCTTTTCAATTTTTTTTGCTCCGGTTAGGGTTGCCAAGATACTTTATCCACCACATTTCTATTATCGAATCCCACGACAACTTGGGCAAGACAAGTTCGCTTCACGTGGAGGCTGGGCCCGCAAATCGAGGGCGTAGGGCTTGTGACCAGGTCTCCGTCTGTAACACCCCGATCCCTCTCGAGACCGGGAGTTCTAACAATCAATCTAATCACAACCCAAACCAAACCCAAGCATAATTTTCAGGGAAAACGGACGGAGTCTCCCTTGTTTCTAGGCGAAATGTAAAACCTGCGATAGCATATAAGTGGACCATTACCCTGTCCAAACATTCAAAACCACCTCAAGGCCATCCGAGCCTCGGTTCTCAACAATTAAACTCAGCAAGTATACCTACATTTCCAATTTAAAAGCTAACCTATCTCTTTTCATTTTTGACAAGTACATTCAAACTAGACAGTTAACCATACTAAGCTACTGCATAAAATAAACTATCACGCCATTCTAACTGATTACATAAACTAGCTTATCAATTCACCTCAGCTACTTAGCTAAATTTAAATTACATTTCTTTTGACAATAAATACAAACAACATATGAACATACATCTTTACAAACTTCGACACTCAAGCAACATAGGCACGCAAGACAACTCTTCAGGCAACGAACTTTCACGAAATCACGAACTTCCCAGCTAACATGACATTTCCTGAAATGTGGTGGTGAGGAGTGAGTATACACAACTCGTATACTCAGTGAGGGCGAGACAGATATCGAGGTGGAGAGAAAGAAATTCGTGCAATGCAAATAATGCAGCTAAGCAATATAATTGACAAGCAAGCAATCAATATAAACAGTCAATACAATAAACAAGTAATGAAAGCATTAACACAACCATTCAAAGCTATACCACGCTCTGAAGGCTATGGTTCACTCATACGAGCAACATACCATTTTACGAGCGATACATCAATCTTGAGCTTGATGTTGACAACGATGACAATAAGCGCGCAACCACCTTATAACACCAGTTTGGAATACCCCGAGAGTAACCATCAATTCTATGACCCAAATCTCCTTGGGAGGCAACCCAAGCGAGAAAGGGAATAGGACACGGAGCTAGGGCAACCAAAACTGGCAACCCGAGGCTATCCAGAGAGGCCCATCACACCGCCCTGACACTATGCAATGCAAGACACGACACAAGGCGATAACGAGTGATAGCACAACAACACAGATAGAGGAGATAACCGAGATATCAAGCATTATTCAACAATTGTTAAACATTTCAATCAATAATCAACTCTAACAAGTGTAATAAGCATTAACAAGCATTTACAATCAAACAAGTAACAAGAACAACACCCACAAACTTTATCAAGCAACAATAAGTATTCTACAGACACTATAAGCATTCTATAGGCATTATAAACATTCTATAAGCATTATAAACATTCTATAAGCATTATACTATGAAAACACACAAAATCCCAAAAATGACCCCAACTTTCAAAACGCTACTACTTTTAAACGAGCCACGAGCTTTGGAAACCGACTTCACCAATCCTCCTAGGTCACCATAAGGCACGTCTAAAGACCCCGAAACCCTACTTTACCCTAGAATTCAAGCAAAGTCCCGATTTCCCCCTTTGCTCGTTTGAACTACAACTATACTAACCAAACACCTAACCAACGCCATAATCGCACCAAAAGTACTTCCATGGCCTCCCGAAACAATGCCATCACGCAATACGAGAAAACGCTAAACTCGACCTAAACGACCCCGACTTTCACCAAGGCATAATTCCCCTTTTTTCCATTACGCAACCCAAACAAACCATGCATTTAGGCATTCTAACACACCTAGCACATTTCTACATCAACGGACAGCATAACGGAGCAACTTCATCATATCAAGGGTTTACTATTCACAAAACACTATTCAACAACCAATTTAAATTACAATTTCAACATTTAACCGCAGATAATGTTAAAAAGCTATAAATACACGTTCTACAATTGCCAAGGAACATTCTAGAAGCATCAAAACACTTTAAACAACAATCTACGGATAAAATCTAAAAATCACAAAGTTAACATACTTGACATTTAAATGCGCAAATAACGTGCTTCCCTCACCTTAGGTACTCCTAGTCGCTAGGAAAACAACGCTGGACACCTCGGAAACCACCCCGCACGAGCTCACGCGAAGATTGAACGATTGGAAGTTGAAATGGTTTTTTTTTCTTCTCTCAAAGTTACGGCCTGCTCTGCTTGTTTTCAGCTGGTTTTTTTTATTTTGCTTTGTTTTAAGCTTATAAGGTGACTAGTTGGTCAAAGGGTCAAAGCCCTTGGTCAAACAACTTAAAATTTGTCAAAATGACTTATTTCAATGCATTTTAAGCTAAATAACTATCACCAATATTAATTCTAGCTAGCAACAATTAAAATATAAAATTTAAGTCATCTAAATACTAGTTTCACTATTTGCTGAGGACTAGAAACCGTTCTCTAGCTATCGCTCCCTAAACGCAATGCACGTTGCGACAACAAAGAAGTAACAATTAAATCTCAAAGAATCTAAGAAATATATCATTTTTGGAAAGCATCCTAGTTTAAAATTTACTCCGATTCGGAGCTAGTTTCCTCTTTTATTGTGAACTGAGTGATTTTAATGCAAGTCAACCAAAACCGATTATTAAAATAATCACAACAATCAAGGTAATCAATATTCATTTAAAATAATTAATTTAACTATTTCTAGAATATTTTGAGAATTATAAAGTTAATATAAACACATAGTCAAATACAATTAAACACTAACATTTAAGATAACACTTAATTAATCACAAGAGAATAAATTCAATTACTATAATTATTAGGAATAGGTAATAATCTTTTACTTATTCAATTTCCAACTACTTAATGCTTACAAGAGGAATATTAAAATAGTGCAAATTGGTTGATTTAACTAATTAAACATTTAATCAAATGCAGTCAAATGCTATTAAATGCATGCCGGGTTTGGGTTATCACACCGTCGCTCCGGTGCCCATAACTTTTGATCCGTAAAGAGTTACGCGGTGTACAGTATACCGTTGCAAAGCTCTCCAAGAGCTCTACGACGGGGGCAGTTAGCTTGCTCGCTGTGCCTGCTTTTGGAGCCCAAAATCGAACGTTTTAATCATTTTCAGGCCACTTTTATTCTTTAGCTCTGTTTTTCCATCTAGGATCGTACGTCGTGAGCTGTTAAAAGGACGACAACCTCATTCGCGGGGCATTAGAGGGCCCTAAAATGCGTCGATATCACGTCTTGCGAGGATGCTGCGGTGTTGAAGCGGATGGGTTGTCGTTAAGCCCATTGGGCCTTTTGAATGGGCCATCTCCCTAGGCTGGGACTGTGAACCGTTAACACATAAAGGAATTGTGCCTTCAACATGACGGGTGCGATCATACCAGCACTAATGCACCGAATCCCATTAGAACTCAATAGTTAAGCGCGCTTGGGCGAGAGTAGTACTAGGATGGGTGACCCCCCGGGAAGTCCTCCTCTTGCACCCCTGTTTTCAATTTTTTTTTCTCCGGTTTGGGTGGCCCGCCTACTTTATGCACTACATTTCTATTTTCTAATCCCACGGCAACTTGGGCAAGACAACTTTGCTTCACGTGGAGCCTGGGCCTGCAAATTGAGGGTGTAGGGCTTGTGACCAGGTCTCTGCCGCTCCGGTGCCCATAACTTTTGATCCGTAAGGAGTTATGCGGTGCACAGTATACCGTTGCAAAGCTCTCCGAGAGCTCTACGACGGGGGCAGTTAGCTTGCTCGCTGTGCCCTTTTTGGAGCCCAAAATCGAACGTTTTCATTATTTTCTGGCCATTTTTCTTCTTTTGCTCTGTTTTTCTGTCCCGAATCGTACGTCGTGAGCTGTTAAAAGGATGACAACCCTACTCGCGGGACATTAGAGGGCCCTACAACGCATCGATATCACGTCTTGCGAGGATGCTACGTTGTTAAAGCAGATGGGTTGTCGTTAAGCCCATTGGGCCTTTTGAACGGGCCATCTCTCTAGGCTGGGACTGTGAACCGTTAACACATAAAGGAATTGTGCCCTCAACAAGACAGGTGCGATCATACCAGCACTAATGCACCTGATCCCATCAGAACTCCGAAGTTAAGCGTGCTTGGGCGTGAGTAGTACTAGGATGGGTGACCCCCTGGGAAGTCCTCGTGTTGCACCCCGCTTTTCAAATTTTTTGCTCCGGTTAGGGTTGCCGAGATACTTTATCCACCACATTTCTATTATCGAATCCCATGGCTCCTTGGGCAAGAGAACTTCGCTTCACGTGGAGGCTGGGCCCGCAAACCGAGGGCGTAGGGCTTGTGACTAGGTCTCAGTTGCTTCGGTGCCAATAACTTTTGATCCGTAAGGAGTTACGTGGCGCACAGTATACCATTGCAAAACTCTCCGAGAGCTCTACGACGGAGGCAGCCAGCTTGCTCGCTGTGCCCATTTTTGGAGCCCAATATCGAACGTTTTCATCAGTTTCGGGACACTTTTCTTCTTTTGCTCTATTTTTCCGTCCCAGATCGTACGTCGTGAGCTGTTAAAAGGACGACAACCTTACTGACGGGATATTAGAGGGCCCTAAAATGCGTCGATATCACGTCTTGCGAGGATGCTGCGTTGTTGAAGCAGATGGGTTATCGTTAAGCCTATTGGGCTTTTGAATGGGCCATCTCTCTAGGCTGGGACTGTGAACTGTTAACACATAAAGGAATTGTGCCCTCAACATGACGGGTGCGATCATACCAGCACTAATGCACCGGATCCCATCAGAACTCTGAAATTAAGCGTGCTTGGGCGAGAGTAGTACTAGGATTGGTGACCCCCTGGGAAGTCCTCGTGTTGCACCCCTCTTTTCAATTTTTTTTGCTCCGGTTAGGGTTGTCAGGATACTTTATCCACCACATTTCTATTATCAAATCCCACGACACCTTGGGCAAGACAACTTCGCTTCACATGGAGGATGGGCCGGCAAACCGAGGGTGTAGGGCTTGTGACCAGGTCTCCGTCGCTCTGGTGCCCATAACTTTTGATCCGTAAGGAGTTACGTGGCGCACAGCATACCATTGCAAAGCTCTCCGAGAGCACTATGACGGGGGCAGCCAACTTGCTTGCAGGTACCATTTTTGGAGCCCAAAATCGAACTTTTTCAGCAGTTTTGGGCCACTTTTCTTCTTTTGCTCTGTTTTTCGGTCCCGGATCGTACGTCGTGTGCTGTTAAAAGGATGACAACCTTACTTGCAGGACATTAGAGGGCCCTACAACGCGTCGATATCACGTCTTGCGAGGAAGCTACGTTGTTAAAGCTTATGGGTTGTCGATAAGCCCATTGGGCCTTTTGGATGGGCCATTTCTTTAGGCTGGGACTGTGAACCGTCAACACATAAAGTATTTGTGCCCTCAACATGACTGGTGCGATCATACCAGTACTAATGCACCGGATCCCATCAGAACTCCAAAGTTAAGCGTGCTTGGGCGAGAGTAGTAGTAGGATGGGTCACCCATTGGGAAGTGCTCGTGTTGCACCCCCCCCTTTTCAATTTTTTTTGCTCCGGTTAGGGTTGTCAAGATACTTTATCCACTACATTTCTATTATCGAATCCCACGGCACCTTGAGCAAGACAACTTCACTTCACGTGGAGGCTAGGGCCGCAAACCGAGGGCGTAGGGCTTGGGACCAGGTCTCCGTGGCTCCGGTGCCCATAACTTTTGATCCGTAAGGAGTTACGCGGCGCACATCATACCGTTGCAAAGCTCTCCGAGAGCTCTTCAACAAAGGAAGCCAGCTTGTTCATTGTGCCCATTTTTTGAGCCCAAAATCGAACGTTTTGATCATTTTCGGGCCACTTTTCTTCTTTTGCTCTGTTTTTCCGTCCCGAATCGTACGTCGTGAGCTGTTAAAATGACGACAACCTTACTCGCGAGACATTAGAGGGCCCTACATTGCGTCGATATCACATTTTGCGAGGATGCTGCGTTGTTGAAGCAGATGGGTTTTCGTTAAGCCCATTGGGCCTTTTGAATAGACCATCTCTCTAGGCTAGGACTGTGAACCGTTAACACATAAAGGAATTGTGCCCTCAACATGATGGGTGCGATCATACCAACACTAATGCACCGGATCACATCAGAACTCCGAAGTTAAGAGTGCTTGGGTGAGAGTAGTACTAGGATAGGTGACCCCCTTGTAAGTCCTCGTGTTGCACCCCCCTTTTCAATTTTTTTTGCTCCGGTTAGGGTTGCCAAGATACTTTATCCACCACATTTTTATTATCGAATCCCACTGCACCTTGGGCAACACAACTTCGCTTCACGTGGAGGCTGGGCCGGCAAACCGAGGGCTTAGGGCTTGTGACCAGGTCTCCGTCGTTCTGGTGCCCATAACTTTTGATCCGTAAGGAGTTACGCGGCGCACAGTATACCGTTGCAAAGTACTACGAGAGCTCTACGACGGAGGCAGCCAGCTTGCTCGCTGTGCCCATTTTTGGAGCCCAAAATTGAACGTTTTCATCAGTTTCGGGCCACTTTTCTTCTTTCGCTCTGTTTTTCCGTCCCGGATCGTACGTCGTGGGCTTTTAAAAGGATGACAACCTTACTCGTGGGACATTAGAGGGCCATACAATGCGTCGATATCACGTCTTGCGTGGATGCTGCGTTGTTGAAGCAGATGGGTTGTCGTTAAGCCAATTGGGCCTTTTGAATGGGCCATCTCTATAGGCTGGGACTGTGAACTGTTAACACATAAAGGAATTGTGACCTCAACATGACGGGTTCGATCATACCAGCACTAATGCACCGGATCCCATCACAACTCCGAAGTTAAGCGTGCTTGGGCGAGAGTAGTACTAGGATGGGTGACCGCCTGGGAAGTCCACATGTTGCACCCCCCTTTTCAATTTTTTTTGCTCCGGTTAGGGTTGCCAAGGTACTTTATCCACCACATTTCTATTATCGAATCCCACGGCACCCTAGGCAACACAACTTTACTTCACGTGGAGGCTAGGCCGCCAAATCGAGGGCGTAGGGCTTGTGACCAGGTCTCCATCGCTCCGGTGCCCATAACTTTTGATCCGTAAGGAGTTACGCGGTGCACATCATACCGTTGAAAAGCTCTCTGAGAGCTCTTCAACGGGGGAGCCAGCTTGCTCATTGTGCCCATTTTTGGATCCCAAAATCGAACGTTTTCATCTTTTTCGGATCACTTTTCTTCTTTTGCACTATTTTTTTGTCCTGGATCGTATGTCGTGAGCTGTTAAAAGGGCCACAACCTTACTCGCGGGACATTAGAGGGCCCTACAACACGTTGATATCACATTTTGCGAGGATGCTGCGTTGTTGAAGCGGATGGGTTGTCGTTAAGCCCATTGGGCCTTTTGATTGGGCCATCTCTAGGCTGGGACTGTGAACCGTCAACACATAAAGGATTTGTGCCCTCAACATGACGGGTGCGATCATACAAGCACTAATGCATTGGATCCTATCAGAACTCCGAAGTTAAGCGTGCTTGGGCGAGAGTACTACTAGGATGGGTGATCCATGGAAAGTCCTCGTGTTGCACACCTCTTTTAAATTTTTTTTGCTCCGGTTAGGGTTGCCAAGATACTTTATACACCACATTTCTATTATCGAATCCCATGGCACCTTGGGTAAGACAACTTCGCTTCACGTGGAGGTTGTGTGATACCCCGAACCCGGCATGCATTTAATAGCACTTGACTTCATTTGATTGAATGTTTAATTAGTTAAATCAACCAATTTGCACTATTTTCATATTTCTCTTGGAAGAATTTAGTAATTGTATATTGAATAATTGAAAGGTTGTTATCTACTTCTATTAATCATAGAAATTGAATTTATTCTCTTGTATTTAATTAAGTGCCATCTTAAATGTTAATATTTAGTTGCACTTAATTCTATGTTTATATTTATTTGTTCATTTGTAACATAATATTCACCTCATAATTCTTTAAAATATTCTAGAAATAGTTAAATTAATTATTTTAAATGAATATTGATTACCTTGATTGTTCTGATTATTTTATTAATCAGTTTTGGTTGTTTTGCGTTAAAATCACTCGGTTTTCAAATAAATGAGAAAAGTAACTCCGAGCCGGAGTAAATTTTAAACTATGATGCTTTCCAAAAATGATATATTTCTTAGATTCTTTGAAGTTTAATTGTCACTTCTTGGTTGACGCAAAGTGCATAGCATCTCGAGAGAGATAGTTAGGAAATGAATTCGAGTCCTCAGCAAATAGTGAAAACTAGTATTTAGTGTTTTAATTTTAGTGTTTTAAGTTGTATTTAACTGGAATTGGATTTATGTTACTTGTTTTAGCCTTAAAATGCTTAAAATGGGTCTAATTGACCAATTTTTAAGTAGTTTGACCAAGCATTGACTTGAGGACTTAAGTCATCTTTTAAAATAGCACAGTATAGCACATAAAATAAAATAAAAAACCAGCTGAAAACAGTGGGCAGCTGGCCGAAAATGGGAGAGAATAAAAAAAAAACAATTCAACATCAAATCATCAAATCTTCGCGTGAGCTTGCACGGGGTGGTTTTCCAGGCGTCCTACGAGGTTTTCCTAGCGTCTAGGAGCGTCTAAGGTGAGGGTTTCATCGTTATTTGCGCATTTGAAGATTTTGTGTGTTAACTTTGAGTTTTGGCGTTTATCCGTATATCGTTGTTTTAATTGATTTGAGGCTTAAAGTATGTTCCCTAGCAATTTTAGAACATGTATTTATAGCTTTTTAACATTTTCTGCGGTTAAATATTGAAATTGAAATATAAATTGTAAATTGAATATTAATTTGTGAATAGTAAACCCTTGAAACAATGAAGTTGCTCCGTTATGCTGTCCGTTGATGTGAAAATGTGCTAGGTATGCTAGAATGCCTAAATGTGTAGTTTAATTGGATTGTGTAATGGAAAAACGGAGAGAAACGGCTTAGTGAAAGTCGGGGTCGTTTAGGTCGAGTTTGGAGTTTTCTCGTTTTGCATGTTGGCATTGTTTCGGGAGGCCATGGAAGCACTTTTGGTGCGATTATGGCATTGGTTGGGTGTTTGATTGGTATAGTTGTAGTTCAAATGAGCAAAGGGGGAAATCGGGACTTTGCGTGAATTCTAGGGTAAAGTAGGGTTTCGGGATCTTTAGACGTGCCTTATGGTGACCTAGGAGGATTGGTGAAGTCGGTTTCCAAAGCTCGTGTCTCGTTTGAAAGTAGTAGCGTTTTGAAAGTTGGGGTCATTTTTGGAATTTTGTGTGATTTCATAGTATATTGCTTATAGAATGTTTATAATGCTTATAGAATGTTTATAATGCTTATATTGCTTATAGAATGCTAATAATGCCTATAGGATACTTGTTATTGCTTGATAAGGTTAATTGGTATTGTTCTTGTTACTTGTTGATTGTAGATGTTTGTTAATGCTTATTACGCTTGTTAGAGTTGATTATTGATTGAAATGTTTATCAATTGTTGATAATGCTTGATATCTTGTTTATCGCTCGTTTATCGCCTTGTATCGAGTCTTGCATTGCATAGTGTCCAGCACGTGAGTGATGGGCCTCTCTGGGTAGCCTCGGGTTGCCAGTGTTGGTTGCTCTAGCTCCGTAGCTATTCCCTTTTCTCGCTTGGGTTGCCTCCCAGGGAGATTTGGGTCGTAGAATTGATGGTTACTCCCGGGGTATTCCAAACTGGTGTTATAAGGTGGATGCGCGCTTATTGTAATCGTTGTCAACATCAAGCTCGAGATTGATGTATCGCTCGTGAAATGGTATATTGCTCGTAAGAGTGAACCATAGCCTTCAGAGTGTGGTATAGCTTTGAATGGTTGTGTTAATGCTTTCTTGATTGGTTACTATATTGTCGTTTGTATTGAATGCTTCCTTATTGACTTTATTGCTTAGCTGTGTCTATTTGCATTGCACGACTTTCTTTCTCTCCAACTCGATATATGTCTCGCCCTCACTGAGTATACGTGTTGTGTATACTCACTCCTCACCACCACATTTCAGGAAATGTCATGTTAGCTGGAAAGTTCGTGATTTCGTGAAAGTTCGTTGCCTGAAGAGTTGTCTTGCGTGCCTATGTGGCTTGAGTGTTGAAGTTTGTAAAGATGTATGTTCATATGTTGTTTGTATTTATTGTTAAAAGAAATGTAATTTAAATTTAGCTAAGTAGTTGAGGTGAATTGATAAGCTAGTTTATGTAATCAGTTAGCATAGCTTAACCTCACTGCATGTTTGTAATGTCTATAGGAAAAGAATTAGAATGGCATGATAGTTTATTTTATGCAGTAGCTTAGTATGGTTTAATTGTCTAGTTTGAATGTACTGGTCAAAAATGGAAATAGATAGGTTAGCTTTTAAATTGGAAATGTATGTATACCTGCTGAGTTTAATTGTTGAAAACCGAGGCTCGGATGGCCTTGAGGAAGTTTTGTATGGTTGGACACGGCGTTGGTCCATTTATATGCTATTACAGGTTTTACATTTTGCCTAGAAACAGGGGAGACTCCGTCCGTTTTCCCTGAAAATTATGCCCGGGTTTGGTTTGGGTTGTGATTAGATTGATCGATAGAACTCCCGGTCTCGAGAGGGATCGGGGTGTTACAGGTGGTATCAGAGCTAGGTTAGCTCATAAGCCGAGACAGGGTCCTTGGTCTGGTGGGTAGTGACCCTTGAATGTGTGCTTGTTAAGTGTGTCTTGAAAGTGTATGCTTGTATGTGAGATTGTGTGTCTTGACTTGAATGTATGCACTTATGTGATAAAGTTATGTGTTATGTGTTAAATGTTTCTCAAGAAAGGTGAAATGTCTAGTTGACTATCGAATTGACTTATTGAATTGGCATCGTGAATTGAATTGATCTCGTGAATTGTTATTTGCTGGAAGTATTACTTGTAATGTGTGTATAGAATGTCTTGAATTAGCTATGCCGTGATTTGAATTGATTATGTTGTGCTTGACTTGATTGTCGTGCTTGAGTGACTTTGTTGAATAAACTGTTTCGTAAACTTGCTTGCATAATAGTTTAAGGCATGTGTATAACTATGATATATTGGCATTCATACATGTCCTATGGAAATGGTAAGTAAGTAGTCTTCCTCCCCTGAAGAAAGTGGTTCACCGCTGGCTTTTCAAGGTGTATGGATTGGCAGGAAATGAATGGCATTTGACTAGCCTTTATTTGGTAGTTGGTGTTTGTCTTTGGAGCTCAGTTATTGGTATACTTCTAAGATTCTTCCTTGTGGTTGGGAGGCATAAAAGAGTAGCGTTCTCTTGGGGTTTTATTTGGTTATTCTTGGAGCATTCTTTTTCTTAATGGGTATTCTTTGGAGACTTCTGTTGGCATTTCTCGATGGATTTGCCTATTGGGATTTCCATCAGCCTTACTGCACAGTATTATCTAGGGTATGTGTGTCTCGGTCTTTATTGGTGTGCTACTGGCATTCCTGATTGGAAATTCTTCAATGGTAATTTCTGGGATTCTCAATGGCCAATTATTTAGTATTTACTTATTGGGCAAACTTGGTTGCTTTCTTATTGGAGCATTGTTTCAGATATCTTCTTCAGTGTTCATCAGTAGGTTTGGTATTTGGAGTTCCTATCAGACTTATTGTATAATACTACTTAGGGTATTCTTTGAAATTCTTATTGGGCGTTCTATTGGTATTTTCCTTATTGGCAAGATTGTATGAAGTTCTCACTTGGCAAACAGTGAAGAGGCCTCAGAGTTTGGTTTCGGTATATTGTTCACCAGTTCAGTGTTTATCCTTGGAGTTTTTGTCCATCTAGGAAACTATGTTTGTTATTCAACTTGGTTGTCTTATTGGGCACATTATATTTTCTCTGCTATTTCCTTTGTCATTCCTCTCAGCATTTGATAGCAATACTCGGAATCTAATTGGTTGTTCCATGGGGTTATTATTTGTAAGGCTTCTTTGGAACTTTGGAAATATATTTGATTGGTTTTCTTGGTATTTTCTTCAGCACTCTTAACAGGGAATTCTTCTATGAAATTCATGACAAGTGGGGTACTTCTTTGGACCTCTAGATGGAACCTTTGTTTGAGCTTTTATTTGGCTTCTTGCTTGGAAATTCTCGGGCAGTAATAGTTAGAGTTATATTGGAGATTCGTGCGTGGGGTATTCTTCTTGTCGTTATTGTGTAGTATTAATGACATCTACAGTATCTTTGCTTTAGTCTTTATTGGTATTATCTCGGCGCTTTTGGTTAGAATTTTATTCTTCTTCGATATTCGTGTCAACGGGATTCTTCAACCGATGATGATTAGTCAGAATTGGATTTCAAATGATGCTGAGTTCTATTGGAAGAAGAATTGCGAGGACGCAATTGTTTTAAGGGGGGAAGGATGTGATAACCCGAACCCGGCATGCATTTAATAGCTCTTGACTGCATTTGATTAAATGTTTAATTAGTTAAATCAACCAATTTGCACTATTTTCATATTTCTCTTGGAAGCATTTAGTAATTGTATATTGAATAATTGAAAGGTTGTTATCTACTTCTATTAAGTATAGTAATTGAATTTATTCTCTTGTATTTAATTAAGTGCCATCTTAAATGTTAATATTTAATTGCACTTGATTACATGTTTATATTTATTTGTTCATTTGTAACTTAATATTAACTTCATAATTCTTTAAAATATTCTAGAAATAGTTAAATTAATTATTTTAAATGAATATTGATTACCTTGATTGTTTTGATTATTTTAATAATCGGTTTTGGTTGTTTTACGTTAAAATCACTCGGTTTTCAAATAAATGAGAAAAATAACTCCGAGCCGGAGTAAATTTTAAACTATGGTGCTTTCCATAAATGATATATTTCTTAGATTCTTTGAGGTTTAATTGTCACTTCTTGGTTGACGCAAAGTGCATAGCATATCGAGAGAGATAGTTAGGAAATGAATTCGAGTCCTCAGCAAATAGTGAAAACTAGTATTTAGTGTTTTAATTTTAGTGTTTTAAGTTGTATTTAACTAGAATTGGATTTATGTTACTCGTTTTAGCCTTAAAATGCTTAAAATGAGCCTAATTGACCAATTTTTATGTAGTTTGACCAAGCATTGACTTGAGGACTTAAGTCATCTTTTAAAATAGCACAATATAGCACATAAAAAAAAAACCAGCTGAAAACAGTGGGCAGTTGGCCGAAAATGAGAGAGAATAAAAAAAAAGAATTCAACATCAAATCATCAAATCTTTGCGTGAGCTTGCACGGGGTGGTTTCCGAGGCGTCCTACGAGGTTTTCCTAGCGTCTAGGAGCATCTAAGGTGAGGGTTTCATCGTTATTTGCGCATTTGAATATTTTGTGTATTAACTTTGATTTTTGGGTTTTATCCGTATATTGTTGTTTTAATTGATTTGAGGCTTAAAGTATGTTCCCTAGCAATCGTAGAACATGTATTTATAGCTTTTTAACATTTTATGCGGTTAAATATTGAAATTGAAATATAAATTGTTAATTGAATAGTAATTTATGAATAGTAAACCCTTGAAACGATGAAGTTGCTCCGTTATGCTGTTCGTTGATGTGAAAATTTGCTAGGTATGCTAGAATGCCTAAATGTGTGGTTTAATTGGATTGTGTAATGGAAAAACGGAGAGAAACGGCTTAGTGAAAGTCGGGGTCGTTTAGGTCGAGTTTGGAGTTTTCTCGTTTTGCGTGTTGGCATTGTTTCGGGAGGCCATGGAAGCACTTTTGGTGCGATTATGGCATTGGTTGGGTGTTTGATTGGTATAGTTGTAGTTCAAACGAGCAAAGGGGGAAATCGGGACTTTGCGTGAATTCTAGGGTAAAGTAGGGTTTCGGGGTCTTTAGACGTGCCTTATGGTGACCTAGAAGGATTGGTGAAGTCGGTTTCCAAAGCTCGTGGCTCGTTGGAAAGTAGTAGCGTTTTGAAAGTTGGGGTCATTTTTGGAATTTTGTGTGATTTCATAGTATATTGCTTATAGAATGTTTATAATGCTTATATTGCTTATAGATTTCTAATAATGCCTATAGGATACTTGTTATTGCTTGATAAGGTTAATTGGTGTTGTTCTTGTTACTTGTTGATTGTAGATGTTTGTTAATGCTTATTACGCTTGTTAGAGTTGATTATTGATTGAAATGTTTATCAATTGTTGATAATGCTTGATATCTTGTTTATCGCTTGTTAGAGTTGATTATAGGATACTTGTTATTGCTTGATAAGGTTAATTGGTATAGTTCGCTTGCTCGCTGTGCCCATTATTGGAGCCCAAAATCGAACGTTTTCATCAGTTTCGGGCCACTTTTCTTCTTTTGCTCTGTTTTTCCGTCCCAGATCGTACGTCGTGAGCTGTTAAAAGGACCACAAGCTTATTCGCGGGACATGAGAGGGCCCTAAAACGCGTCGATATCACGTCTTGCGAGGATGCTGCGTTGTTGAAGCGGGTGGGTTGTCGTTAAGCCCATTGGGCCTTTTGAATGGGCCATCTCTCTAGGCTGGGACTGTGAACAGTTAACACATAAAAGAATTGTGCCCTCAACATGACGGGTACAATCAAACCAGTACTAATGCAACGGATCCCATCAGAACTCCGAAGTTAAGCGTGCTTGGGCGAGAATAGTACTAAGATGGGTGACCCCCTTGGAAGTCCTCGTGTTGCACCTGTGATAACCCGAACCCGGCATGCATTTAATGGCATTAATTGTATTTAATTAAGTGGCATCTTAAATGTTAGCATTGAATTATGTGTTTATTTTAGTTAAACATTCACTTGTAGCTTCATTTTCTTATTTATGTTAATCGGTTTTATTTTTCTTGCACCTTAATGCTCGGTTTGCAATTAAATGAAAAGTTGCTCCGAGCCTGAGTAAATTTTAAACTATGATGCTTTTCCAAAATGATATATTTTCTTAAATTCTTTGAGATTTAATTGTTATTATTTTATTATCGCAAAGTGCATAGCATTTCAAGAGCGATAGTTAGAGAATTATTTCTAGTCCTCAGCAAATAGTGAAAACTAGTATTTAGTGTTTTAATTTTAATATTTTAGTTGTTAGCTAGAACTAGAATTGTGCTAGTTGTTTTAGCTTTAAAATGCATGAAATAAGCTTAGTTGACCAAGTTTAAGTGATCATTGACCAAGCCTTGACCATTTGACCTTGTGTCATCTTTAAAATAGCACATAATAGCACAAAAAAAGAAGGCTAAAAATCAGAATGCATAGGGCCGAAAAATGCAAGGAAGAAAAAAAAAAACATTTCAACTTCAAATCTTCGATTCTTCACGTGAGCTTGCACGGGGTGGTTTCCGAGGCATCCTACGAGGTTTTCCTAGCGTCTAGGAGCATCTAAGGTGAGGGTTTCATGTTTATTTGCACATTTGAATATTTTGTGTATTAACTTTGATTTTGGGATTTATCTGTATATTGTTATTTTAATCGTTTAGAGGCTTAAAGAATGTTCCCTAGCAATTGTAGAACATGTATTTATAGCTTTGTAACATTTTCTGCAGTTAAATCTTGAGATTGTAATTTTAATTGTTAGTTGAATAGTAAACTATGAATAGGTAAATCTCGTTTTGATAAAGTTGCGCTGTTATGCTTTATGTTGATGTGAAAAGGTGCTAGGTATGTTAGAATGCCTATATGCATGGTTTGTTTAGGTTGCGTAATAGAAAAAATGAGAAAAATGCATTAGTGAAAGTTCGGGTCGTTTCGGTCAAGTTTGGAATTTTCTCGATTTGCGTGAAGGTATTGTCGAGGTATGTCATCGAAGCACTTTTGGTATAGTTGTGACATTGGTTGGGTAATCGGTTGAGGTAGCGCTAGTTCAAACGAGCAAAGGGAGAAATCGGGGCTTTACGTGAATTCTAGGGTTAAGTAGGGTTTCAGGGTCTTTAGACGTACCTTATAGTGACCTAGGAGGATTGGTGAAGTCAGTTTCCAAAACTCGTAGCTCGTTTGAAAGTAGTAGTGTTTTGAAAGTTAGGGTCATTTTTTGTGATTTTGTGTGTTTTCATAGTATATTGCCTATAGAATGTTTATATTGCCTATAGAATGCTTATATTGCCTATAGAATGTTTATATTGCCTATAGAATGCTTATATTGCCTATAGAATGCTTGTAATGCCTATAGAATACTTGTTATTGCTTGATAATGTTTGTTGGTGTTGTTCTTGTTACTTGTTTGATTGTAAATGCTTGTTATCTTGTTTATCACCTCTAATCTGTATTGTAGTGCTATCGCTCGTTTATTGCCTTGTATCGAGTCTTGCATTGCATAGTGTCAGGGCGTGAGTGACGGGCCTCTCTGGGTAGCCTCGGGTTGCCAGTGTTTGTTGCTCTAGCTCCGTGTCCTATTCCCTTTTCTCGCTTGGGCTGCCTCCCAGGGAGATTTGGGTCATAGAATTGATGGTTACTCCCGGGGTATTCCAAACTAGAGTTATAAGGTGGTTGCGCGCTTATTGTCATCGTTGTCAATATCAAGCTCGAGATTGATGTATCGCTCGTGAAATGGTATATTGCTCGTATGAGTGAACCATAGCCTTCAGAGTGTGGCATAGCTTTGAATGGTTGTGTTAATGCTTTCTTCAATGTTTATTGTATTGTCGTTTGTATTGAATGCTTTCTTATTGACTTTATTGTTTAGCTGTGTCTATTTGCATTGCACGACTTTCTTTCTCTCCACCTCGATATCTGTCTCGCCCTCACTGAGTATACGTGTTGTGTATACTCACTCCTCACCACCATATTTCAGGAAATGTCATGTTAGTTGGAAAGTTCGTGATTTCGTTAAAGTTCGTGGTTGAAGAGTTGTCTTGCGTGCCTATGTGGCTTGAGTTGTCGAAGTTGTAAAGATGTATGCTTTCATGTATTGTATGTATTTAATGTCAGAAGGAATGTAATTTAAGTTTTATTAGATTGTTGAAGTAGTTTGATAAGTTAGATTATGTATCTAGTTAATATAGCTTAACTTTAATGCATGTTTGTAATGTCCAAAGGAAAAGAGTCAGAATGGTTTGATAGTCTAACTTATGAAATAGGTTAGCACGGTTTAATTGTCAAGCATGAAAGTACTTGTAAAAGACGTGAAGAGGTAGGTTAGTCTGTAAACTGGAATGTATATTTGCTTGTGATTGCTTGTTGAGAACAAGGCTCAGATGGCCTTGAGGTTGTTGAATGTTTGGACATGGTATTGGTCCACTTATGTGCTGTCGCAGGTTTGCTTTTTGCCTAGAAACAGGGGAGACTCCATCCGTTTTCCCTAAAATTTTGCCCGGGTTTGGAATTGGGTTGTGATTAGATTGATTGATAGAACTCCCGGTCTCGAGAGGGATCGGGGTGTCACAGGTGGTATTAGAGCTTGTTTAGCTCATAAGCCGGGACAGGGTCCTCGGTCTGGTGGGTAGTGACCCTTGAATGTTTGCTTGTTAAGTGTGTCTTGAAAGTGTGTGCTTGTATGTGAGATTGTGTGTCTTGACCTGAATGTGTGCTCCTATGTGATATAGTTATGTGTTATGTGTTAAATGTGTGCTAAGTGAAGTGAAGTGTCTAGTTGTGCATTGAATTGACCTATCGAATTGGCATCGTGAATCGAATCGACCTCGTGAATTGTTATTTGCTTAAAGTATTGCATGTAATGTGTGTATTGAAATGTCTTGAGTTGGTTATGCCATGATTTGAATTGATTATGTTGTGCTTGACTTGATTGTCGTGCTTTATTGACTTTGTTGAATAAACTATTTTGTAAACTTGTTTGCATAATAGTTTAAGGCATGTGTATAACTGTGGTATCCTGGCATTCATACATGTCCTATTGAAATGGTAAGAAAGACTTCTTCCTTCCCCTGAAGAGAAGTGGTTAGTAGCAGGCCCTCCAAGTTATGTGGATTGACGGGAATGAGCAGTATTTGACTAGCCTTTATTTGGTAGTTGGAGTTTGTTTATTGGGGATTCCTCTAAGGTTATCTTCTATGCTTTGTGTAAATGACTTCCTTTGGAGTTCTACATGATTATTCTTTGGTGTATTTTCGTAATGTCTTCTTGATTGGGCATTCATCGGGTATTTCTATATTGGTATTTCGTGGGAGACTTAGTTGGGATTCTATTATGGCATTCATGTCTAGTAATATTTTTATTTGGGGATCTATTTGGTTGTTCTCTGGAGCATTCTTTGGTTTTCTTAACGGGTGTTCTTTGGAGACTTTTGTTGGCACTTCTCGGTGGACTTGGTTATTGGAATCTCAATCGGACTTACTGTATGGTATTATCTATGGTATGCGTGTCTTGGACTTTATTGGTATGCTGCTGGCATTCCTAATTGGAAAATTCTTCAATGGCATTCTCCAGGATCCTTAGTGGCCATTTATTTAGCATTTACTTATTGGGCAAACTTGGCTACATTTTTACCGGAGCATTGTTTGGGTATCTTTCTTGGCATTCCTCAGTTGGTTTGGTAATTGAAATTCCTATCGGACTTATTGTATAGTACTACTTACTGTATTCTTTGGAATTCTTAGTGGGCATTCTACTGGTATTTTTCCTTGTTGGCACTATTGGAAGTCTTACACTTGGAATCTTGTTCAGAATTATTATCCTATATTGCTTACGGTATGCTGTGGAATACTTTAGGCTTCCTTGGTGGTAAGTTGTATAAAGTTTGCACTCGGCAAATGGCGATGAGGTCTTGGAGCTTGGTCTTATATGTGTTGCATCTACTTTGGCCATCCTTTGACTTCCTTATTTGATACTTGTTGGACTTTTATAGAGGATTCGTATATAGAATATTCCTTCGGTATTCTTCTTGTTAATAATATGTGGAATTGGTAATATCTACGGTATCTTTTCTTTAGTCTTTATTGGCATCTTCTTGGCAATTTTAGCGGGGAATTCTTTTATGATATTCTTGACCAGCGGAATTCTTATTTGGATTTCAAGATGGTATTTTCAATTAAGCCTTTATTTGGCCTTATTGCTTTGGAGTTTTCAGTCAGTACTATTGGGGGTTTCTTAGTAGGGTATTCTTCGAGCATTCTTATTCAGTGTCTTGCTCAGCAACCAATGAAGAGTGGTCAGAGTTGGATTTCAGATGATGCAGAGTTCTATTGGAAGAAGAATTGCGAGGACACAATTGTTTTAAGGGGGGAAGGATGTGATAACCCGAACCCGGCATGCATTTAATGGCATTAATTGCATTTAATTAAGTGGCATCTTAAATGTTAGCATTGAATTATGTGTTTATTTTAGTTAAACATTCACTTGTAGCTTCATTTTCATATTTATGTTAATCGATTTTATTTTTCTTGCACCTTAATGCTCGGTTTTTAATTAAATGAAAAGTAGCTCCGAGCCGGAGTAAATTTTAAACTATGATGCTTTTCCAAAATAATATATTTTCTTAAATTCTTTGAGATTTAATTGTTATTCTTTTATTATCGCAAAGTGCATAGCATTTCAAGAGCGATAGTTAGAGAATTATTTCTAGTCCTCAGCAAATAGTGAAAACTAGTATTTAGTGTTTTAATTTTAATATTTTAGTTGTTAGCTAGAACTAGAATTGTGCTAGTTGTTTTAGCTTTAAAATGCATGAAATAAGCTTAGTTGACCAAGTTTAAGTGAGCATTGACCAAGCCTAGACCATTTGACCTTGTGTCATCTTTAAAATAGCACATAATAGCACAAAAAAAGAAGGCTGAAAATCAGAATGCATAGGGCCGAAAAATGGAAGGAAGAAAAAAAAAACATTTCAACTTCAAAACTTCGATTCTTCGCGTGAGGTTGCACGGGGTGGTTTCCGAGGCATCCTACGAGGTTTTTCTAGCGTCTAAGGTGAGGGTTTCATGTTTATTTGCGCATTTGAATATTTTTTGTATTAACTTTGATTTTGGGATTTATCTGTATATTGTTATTTTAATCATTTAGAGGCTTAAAGAATGTTCTCTAGCAATTGTAGAACATGTATTTATAGCTTTGTAACATTTTTTGTGGTTAAATCTTGAGATTGTAATTTTAATTGTTAGTTGAATAGTAAACTATGAATAGTAAAACCTCGTTTCGATAAAGTTGCACTGTTATGCTTTCTATTGATGTGAAAAGGTGCTAGGTATGCTAGAATACTTAAATTCATGGTTTGTTTAGGTTGCGTAATAGAAAAAATGAGAAAAATGTATTAGTGAAAGTTGGAGTCATTTCGGTTAAGTTTGGAATTTTCTCGATTTGCGTGAAGGCATTGTCGAGGTACGTCATGGAAGCACTTTTGATATAGTTGTGACATTGGTTGGGTAATCGGTTGAGGTAGCGGTAGTTCAAACAAGCAAAGGGGAAAATCGGGACTTTGCGTGAATTCTAGGGTTAAGTAGGGTTTCGGGGTCTTTAGACGAGCCTTATAGTGACCTAGGAGGATTGGTGAAGTCGGTTTCCAAAACTCGTGGCTCGTTTGGAAGTAGTAGCGTTTGGTAAGTTAGGGTCATTTTTGTGATTTTGTGTGTTTTCATAGTATATTGCCTATAGAATGCTTATATTGCCTATAGAATGTTTATATTGCCTATAGAATGCTTATATTGCCTATAGAATGTTTATATTGCCTATAGAATGCTTATAATGCCTATAGAATACTTGTTATTGCTTGATAATGTTTGTTGGTGTTGTTCTTGTTACTTATTTGATTGTAAATGCTTGTTATCTTGTTTATCACCTCTAGTTTGTATTGTTGTGCTATCGTTCGTTTATCGCCTTGTATCGAGTCTTGCATTGCATAGTGTCAGGCGCGTGAGTGATGGGCCTCTCTGGGTACCTCGGGTTGCCAGTGTTGGTTGCTCTAGCTCCGTGTGCTCTTCCCTTTTCTCGCTTGGGTTGCCTCCCAGGGAGATTTGGGTCGTAGAATTGATGGTTACTCCCGGGGTATTCCAAACTGAAGTTATAAGGTGGTTGCGCGCTTATTGTTATCGTTGTCAACATCAAGCTCGAGATTGATGTATCGCTCGTGAAATGGTATATTGCTCGTATGAGTGAACCATAGCCTTCAAAGTGTGGCATAGCTTTGAATGGTTGTGTTAATGCTTTCTTGAATGTTTATTGTATTGTCATTTGTATTGAATGCTTTCTTCTTGACTTTCTTGCTTAGCTGTGTCTATTTGCTTTGCACGACTTTCTTTCTCTCCACCTCGATATCTGTTTCGCCCTCACTGAGTATACGTGTTATGTATACTCACTCCTCACCACCACATTTCAGGAAATGTCATGTTAGCTAGAAAGTTCGTGATTTCGTGAAAGTTCGTGGTTGAAGAGTTGTGTTGCGTGCCTATGTGGCTTGAGGTGTCGAAGTTGTAAAGATGTATGCTTTCATGTATTGTATGTATTTAATGTCAGAAGGAATGTAATTTAAGTTTTATTAGATTGTTGAAGTAGTTTGATAAGTTAGATTATGTATCTAGTTAGTATAGCTTAACTTTAATGCATGTTTGTAATGTCCAAAGGAAAAAAGTTAGAATGGTTTGATAGTCTAACTTATGAAATAGGTTAGCACGGTTTAATTGTCAAGCCTGAATGTACTTGTAAAAGACGTGAAGAGGTAGGTTAGTCTGTAAACTGGAAATGTATATTTGATTGTGATTGCTTGTTGAGAATAAGGCTCGGATGGCCTTGAGGTGGTTGAATGTTTGGACATGGTATTGGTCCACTTATGTGCTGTCGCAGGTTTGGTTTTTGCCTAGAAACAGGGGAGACTCGGTCCGTTTTTCCTAAAATTTTGCCTGGGTTTGGAATTGGGTTGTGATTAGATTGATTGATAGAACTCCCGGTCTCGAGAGGGATCGGGCTGTCACAGCACCCCCCTTTTCAATTTTTTTTCCTCCGGTTAGGATTGCCAAGATACTTTATCCACCACATTTCTATTATCGAATCACACTGCACCTTGGGCAAGACAACTTCATATCACATGGAGGCTGGGCCGGCAAACCGAACGCGTAGGGCTTGTGACCAGGTCTCCGTCGCTCCGGTGTCTATAACTTTTGATCCGTAATGAGTTACACGGCGCACAGCATACCGTTGCAAAGCTCTCCGAGAGCTCTACGACGGGGGCAGTTAGCTTGCACGCTATGCCCCTTTTTGCACCTCAAACTCGTCCGTTTTCCTCTATTTTGCGCCACTTTTCTTCTTTTGCTCTGTTTTTCCATCCCGGGCCGTACGTCATGAGCTGTTAAAAGGACGACAACCTTATTTGCGGGACATTAGAGGGCCCTAAAACTCAACGATATCACGTCTTGCGACGATGCTGCGTTGTTGAAGCGGATAGGTTGTCGTTAAGCCCATTGGGCCTTTTGAATGGGCCATCTCTCTAGGCTGGGACTGTGAACCGCTAACACATAAAGGAATTGTGCCCTCAACATGACGGGTGCGATCATACCTGCACTATTGTACCGGATCCCATCAGAACTCCGAAGTTAAGCGTGCTTGGGCGAGAGTAGTACTAGGATTGGTGACCCCCTGGGAAGTCCTCATGTTGTACCCCCCATTTCAATTTTTTTGCTCCGGTTAGGGTTGCCAAAATACTTTATCCACCACATTTCTATTATTGAATCCCACGGCACCTTGGGCAAGAAAACTTTACTTCACGTGGAGGCTGGGCCGACGAACCGAGGGCGTAGGGCTTCTGAACAGGTCTTCGTCGCTCCGATGCCTATAACTTTTGATCCGTAAGGAGTTACGCGGCGCAAAGCATACCGTTGCAAAGCTCTCCGAGAGCTCTACGACAGGGGCAGCGAGCATACTCGCAGTGTCCAATTTTGGAGCCCAAAATTGAACGTTTTCATCAGTTTCGAGCCACTTTTCTTCTTTTGCTATGTTTTTCCGTCCCGGATCGTACGTCGTGAGCTGCTAAAAGGACCACAACCTTACTCGCGGGACATTAGAGGGCCCTACAATGCGTCGATATCATGTCTTGTGAGGATGCTGCGTTGTTAAAGCAGATGGGTTGTCGTTAAGCCCATTGGGCCTTTTGAATGGGCCATCTCTCTAGGCTGGGACTGTGAACCGTTAACAAATAAAGGAATTGTGCCCTCAACATGACGGGTGCGATTATACCAGCACTAATGCACCGGATCCCTTTAAAACTCCGAAGTTAAGCGTGCTTGGGCGAGAGTAGTACTTGGATGGGTGACCCCCTGCGAAGTGTTGCACCGCTCATTTCAATTTTTTTTTACTCCGGTTAGGGTTGCCAAGATACTTTATCCACCACATTTCTATTATTGAATCCCACGGCAACTAGGGCAAGACAAGTTCGCTTCACGTGGAGGCTGGGCCAGCAAACCGAGGGCGTAGGGCTTGTGACCAGGTCTCTGTCGCTCCAGTGCCCATTACTTTTGATCCATAAGGCGTTACGCTGCGTACAGCATACCGTTGCAAAGCTCTCCGAGAGCTCTACAACGGGTGCTGCTAGCTTGTTCGCTGTGCCCGTTTTTGGAGCCTAAAATCGAACATTTTCATCAGTTTCGGGCCACTTTTCTTATTAAGCTCTGTTTTTCCATCCCGGATCGTACGTCGTGAGCTGTTAAAAGCACGACAAGCTTATTCGCGGGACATTAGAGGGCCCTAAAATGTGTCGATATCACGTCTTGCGAGGATGCTACATTGTTGAAGCGGATGAGTTGCCGTTAAGCCCAATGGGCCTTTTGAATGGGCTATCTCTCTAGGCTGAGACTGTGAACCGTTAACACATAAAGGAATTGTGCCCTCAACATGACGGGTGCGATCATACCAGTACTAATGCACCGGATTCTACTAGAACTCCGAAGTTAAGCGTGCTTGGGCGAGAATAGTACTAGGATATGTGACCCCCTTGGAAGTCCTCGTGTTACACCCCCCTTTTCAATTTTTTTTGCTCCGGTTAGGGTTGCCAAGATACTTTATCCACCACATTTCAATTATCGAATCCCACGACACCTTGGGCAAGACAACTTCGCATCACATGGAGGCTGGGCCGGCAAACCGAGCACGTAGGGCTTGTGACTAGGTCTCTGTCGCTCCAGTGTCTATAACTTTTGATCCGTAAGGAGTTACATGGCGCACAGCATACCGTTGCAAAGCTCTCCGAGAGCTCTACGACGGGGGCAGTTAGCTTGCTCGATATGCCCCTTTTTGGAGCCCAAAATCGAATGTTTTCATCAATTTTGGGCCACTTTTCTTCTTTTGCTCTGTTTTTCCATCCCGGATCGTACGTCGGGAGCTGTTAAAAGGACCACAACCTTACTCGCGGGACATTAGAGGGCCCTACAATGCGTCGATATCATGTCTTGTGAGGATGCTGCGTTGTTGAAGCAGATGGGTTGTCGTTAAGCCCATTGGGCCTTTTGAATGGGCCATCTCCCTAGGCTGGGACTGTGAACCGTTAACAAATAAAGGAATTGTACCCTCAACATGACGGGTGCGATCATATCAGCACTAATGTACTGGATCCCTTCAAAACTCCGATGTTAAGCGTGCTTGGGCGAGAGTAGTACTTGGATGGGTAACCCCCTGCGAAGTCCTCGTGTTGCACCGCTCTTTTGAATTTTTTTTTACTCCGGTTAGGGTTGCCAAGATACTTTATCCACCTCATTTCTTTTATTGAATCCCACGGCAACTAGGGCAAGACAAATTCTCTTCACGTGGAGGCTGGGCCCGTAAACCGAGGGTGTAGGGTTTGTCACCAGGTCTCCGTCGCTCCGATGCCCATAACTTTTGATACGTAAGGTGTTACGCGGCGCACAGCATATCGTTGCAAAGCTCTCCGAGAGCTCAACAACGGGGGCAGTTAGCTTGCTCACTGTGCCCATTTTTGGAACACAAAATTGTACGTTTTCATCAGTTTCGGGCCAATTTTTTTCTTTTGCTTTGTTTTTCCATCCGGATCGTACTTCGTGAGCTATTAAAAGGATGACAACCTTACTCGCGAGACATTAGAGGGCCCTACAATGCGTCGATATCAAGTCTTGCGAGGATGCTGTGTTGTTGAAGCGGATGGGTTGTCGTTAAGCCCATTGGGCCTTTTGAATGGGCCATCTCTCTAAGCTGGGACTGTGAACCGTTAACACATAAAGGAATTGTGCCCTCAACATGACGGGTGCTATCGTACCAGCACTAATGCTCCGGATCCCATCAGAACTCCGAAGTTAAACGTGCTTGGGCGAGAATAGTACTAGGATGGGTGACCCCTTTGGAAGTCCTCGTGTTGCACCCTCCTTTTCAATTTTTTTTGCTCCAGTTAGGGTTGCCAAGATACTTTATCCACCACATTTCTATTATCAAATCCCACGACACCTTGGGCAAGACAACTTCACATCACATGGAGGCTGGGCCGGCAAACCAAGCGCGTAGGGCTTGTGACCAGGTCTCCGTCGCTCCGGTGTCTATTACTTTTGATCCGTAAGGAGTTACGCGGCGCACAGTATACCGTTGCAAAGCTCTCCGAGAGCTCTACGACGGGGGTAGTTAGCTTGCTCACTATGCCCCTTTTTGGAGCCCAAAATCGAACGTTTTCATCAATTTTGGACCACATTTCTTCTTTTGCTCTGTTTTTTCATCCCGGATCGTACGTCATGAGCTGTTAAAAGGACGACAACCTTATTTACGGGACATTAGAGGGCCCTAATACTCGGCGATATCACGTCTTGCGAAGATGCTGCGTTGTTGAAGCGGATAGGTTGTCGTTAAGCCCATTGGGCCTTTTGAATGGGCCATCTCTCTAGGCTGGGACTGTGGACCGGTTACACATAAAGGAATTGTGCCCTCAACATGACTGGTGCGATGATACCACCAATAATGCACCGGATCCCATCAGAACTCCGAAGTTAAGCGTTCTTGGCCGAGAGTAGTACTAGGATGGGTGACCCGTTGGGAAGTCCTCGTGTTGCACCCCCCTTTTCAATTTTTTTTGCTCCGGTTAGGGTTGCTAAGATTCTTTATCCACCACATTTCTATTATCGAATCCCACGGCACCACGGGCAAGACAACTTCGCTTCACGTGGAGGCTGGGCCCGCAAACTAAGGGCGTAGGGCTTATGACCAGGTCTCTGTCGCTCCGGTGCCCTTAACTTTTGATCCGTAAGGAGTTACGCGTCGTACAACATACCGTTGCAAAGCTCTCCGAGAGCTCTACAATGGGGTCAGCCACCTTGCTCGCTGTGCCCATCATTGGAGCCCAAATTTGAACTTTTTCATCAGTTTCGGGCCACTTTTCTAATTTTGTTCTGTTTTTCCATCCCGGATCATACGTCGTGAGCTGTTAAAAAGACGACAACCTTACTCGCGAGACATTAGAGTGCCCTATAACGCGTCGATATCACGTCTTGCGAGGATCCTCCATTGTTGAAGCAGATGGGTTGTCGTTAAGCCCATTGGGCCTTTCGAAAGGGCCATCTCTATAGGCTAGGACTGTGAACCGTTAACACATAAAGGAATTGTGCCCTCAACATGACGGGTGCGATCATACCTGCACTATTGTACCGGATCCCATCAGAACTCCGAAGTTAAGCGTGCTTGGGTGAGAGTAGTACTAGGATGGGTGACCCCCTGGGAAGTCCACATGTTGTACCCCCCATTTCAAATTTTTTTGCTCTGGTTAGGGTTGCCAAGATACTTTATCCACCTCATTTCTTTTATCGAATCCCACGGCACCTTGGGCAATAAAACTTTTCTTCACGTGGAGGCTGGGCCGGCAAACCGAGGGCGTAGGGCTTGTGAACAGGTCTCCGTCGCTCCGGTGCCCATAACTTTTGATCCGTAAGGAGTTACGCGGCACACAGCATACCGTTGCAAAGCTCTCCGAGAGCTCTACGACGGAGGCAGCGAGCATGCTTGCAGTGTCCAATTTTGGAGCCCAAAATCAAACGTTTTCATCAGTTTCGGGCCACTTTTCTTCTTTTGCTATGTTTTTCCATCCCGGATCGTACGTCGTGAGCTGTTAAAAGGACCACAACCTTACTCGCGGGACATTAGAAAGCCCTACAACGCGTCGATATCACGTCTTGTGAGGATGCTGCGTTGTTGAAGCAGATGGGTTGTCGTTAAGCCCAATGGGCCATTTGAATGGCCCATCACTCTAGGCTGGGACTGTGAACCGTTGACACATAAAGGAATTGTGCCCTCAACATGACGAGTGCGATCATACCAGCACTAATGCATCGGATCCCTTCCAAACTCCGAAGTTAAGCGTGCTTGGGCGAGAGTAGTACTTGGATGGGTGACCCCCTGGGAAGTCCTCGTGTTGCACCACCCTTTTCAATTTTTTTTTACTCCGGTTAGGGTTGCCAAGATACTTTATCCACCACATTTCTATTATTGAATCCCAAGGCAACTAGGGCAAGACAAGTTCGCTTCACGTGGAGGCTGGGCCTGCAAACCGAGGGCGTAGGGCTTGTGACCAGGTTTCCGTCGCTCCGGTGCCCATAACTTTTGATCCGTAAGGTGTTACACGGCGCACAGCATACCGTTGCAAAGCTCTCCGAGAGCTCTACAACGGGGGCAGTTAGCTTGCTCACTGTGCCCGTTTTTGAAGCCCAAAATCGAACGTTTTCATCAGTTTCGGGCCACTTTTCTTCTTTTGCTCTATTTTTCCATCCCGGATCGTACGTCGTGATCTGTTAAAAGGACGACAAGCTTATTCATGGGACATTAGAGGGCCCTAAAATGCGTCGATATCACGTCTTGCGAGGATGCTGCGTTGTTGAAGCGGATGGGTTGTCGTTAAGCCCATTGGGCCTTTTGAATAAGCCATCTCTCTATGCTGGGACTGTGAAGCGTTAACACATAAAAGAATTGCGCCCTCAACATGACGGGTGCGATCATACCAGAACTAATGCACCGGATCCAATCAGAACTCCGACGTTAAGCGTGCTTGGGCGAGAGTAGTACTAGGATGGGTGAACCCTTGGGAAGTCCTCGTTTTGCACCCCCCTTTTCAATTTTTTTTTCTCCGGTTAGGGTTGCCAAGATACTTGATCCACCACATTTCTATTATTGAATTCCACGGCAACTTGGACAAGACAAGTTCGCTTCACGTGGAGGCTGGGCCCGCAAACCGAGGGCGTGGGGCTTGTGACCAGGTCTCCGTCGCTCCGGTGACCATAAGTATTTATCCGTAAGAAGTTACGCGGCGCACAGTATATCGTTGCAAAGCTCTCTGAGAGCTCTACAACAAGGGCAGTTAGTTTCCTCGCTTTGCCCATTTTTTGAGCCCAAAATCGAACGTTTTCATCAGTTTCGGGCCACTTTTCTTCTTTTGCTCGGTTTTTCGGTCCCGGATCATACGTCGTGAGCTGTTAAAAGTATGACAAGCTTATTCGCGGGACATAAGAGGTCCCTAAAACGTGTCGATATCACGTCTAGCGAGGATGCTGCGTTGTTAAAGCGGATGGGTTGTCATTAAGACCATTGGGCCTTTTGAATGTGCCATCTCTCTACGCTGGGACTGTGAACCGTTAACACATAAAGGAATTGTGCCCTCAACATGACGGGTGCGATCATACCTGCACTATTGTACCGGATCCCATCAGAACTCCGAAGTTAAGCGTGCTTGGGCGAGAGTAGTACTAGGATCGGTGACCCCCTTGGAAGTCCTCATGTTGTACCCCCCATTTCAATTTTTTTTGCTCCGATTAGGGTTGCCAAGATACTTTATCCACCTCATTTCTTTTATTGAATCCCACGGCAACTAGGGCAAGACAAGTTCGCTTCACGTGGAGGCTGGGCCAGCAAACCGAGGGCGTAGGGCTTGTCACCAGGTATCCGTCACTCGGGTGCCCATAACTTTTGATCCGCAAGGAGTTACGCGGCACACAGCATACGGATGCAAAGCTCCCCGAGAGCTCTACTACGGGGGCAGCGAGCATGCTTGCAGTGTCCAATTTTGGAGACCAAAATCAAACGTTTTCATCAGTTTCGGGCTACTTTTCTTCTTTTGCTTTGTTTTTCCATCCCGGAGCGTACGTCTACAGCTGTTAGAAGGTCCACAACCTTACTCACGGGACATTAGAAGGCCCTACAACTCGTCGATATCACGTCTTGTGAGGATGCTGCGTTGTTGAAGCAGATGGGTTGTCGTTAAGCCCATTGGGCTTTTTGAATAGCCCATCTCTCTAGGCTGGGACTGTGAACCGTTAACACATAATAGAATTGTGCCCTCAACATGACGAGTGTGATCATACCAGCACTAATGCACCGGATCCCATCAAAACTCCGAAGTTAAGCGTGCTTGGGCGAGAGTAGTACTTGGATGGGTGACCCCGTGGGAAGTCCTCATGTTGCACCGCTCTTTTGAATTTTTTTTTACTCTGGTTAGGGTTGCCAAGATATTTTATCCACCACATTTCTATTAATGAATCCCACGGCAACTAGGGAAAGACAAGTTCGCTTCACGTGGAGGCTGGGCCCGCAAACCGAGGGCGTAAGGCTAGTGACCAAGTTTTCGTTGCTCTGGTGCCTATAACTTTTGATTTGTAAGGAGTTACACGGCGCACAGCATACCGTTGCAAAGCTCTCTGAGAGCTCTACAACGGGGACAACAAGCTTGCTTGCTGTGCCCTTTTTGGAGCCCAAAATAGAACGTCTTCATCACTTTTGGGCCCCTTTTCTATTTTTGCTCTGTTTTTTCGTCCCGGATCGTACATCGTGAGCTGGTAAAAGGACGACAAGCTTATTTGCGGGACATTAGAGGGCCTTAATATGCGTCGATATCACATCCTGCGAGGATGCTGCGTTGTTGAAGCGAATGGGTTGTCGTTAAGACCATTGGGCCTTTTGAATAGGCCATCTCTCTAGGTTGGGACTGTGAACCGTTAACACATAAAAGAATTGTGCCCTCAACATGACGGGTGCGATCATACCAGCACTAATGCACCAGATCCCATCAGAACTCTGACGTTAAGCGTGCTTGGGCGTGAGTAGTACTAGGATGAGTGACCCCTTGGGAAGTCCTCGTTTTGCACCCCCCTTTTCAATTTTTTTTGCTTCGGTTAGGGTTTCCTAGATACTTGATCCACCACATTTCTATTATTGAAATCCACGGCAACTTGGGCAAGACAAGTTCGCTACACGTGGAGGCTGGGCCTGCAAACCGGGGCCGTAGCGCTTGTGACCAGGTCTCCGTCGCTCCGGTGACCATAACTATTGATCCGTAAGGAGTTACGCGGCGCACAACATACCGTTGCAAAGCTCTCTGAGAGCTCTACGACAGGGGCAGTTAGTTTTCTCGTTGTGCCCATTTTTTGAGCCCAAAATCGAACGTTTTCATCAGTTTCAGGCCATTTTTCTTCTTTTACACTATTTTTCGGTCCCGGATCGTACGTCGTGAGCAGTTAAAAGTACGACAAGCTTATTCACGGGACATAAGAGGGCCCTAAAATGTGTCGATATCACGTCTTGCGAGGATGCGGCATTGTTGAAGCGGATGTGTTGTCATTAAGCCCATTGGGCCTTTTGAATGGGCCATCTCTCTAGGCTGGGACTGTGAACCGTTAACACATAAAGAAATTGTGCCCTCAACATGACAGGTGCGATCATACCAGTACTAATGCACCGGATCCTATCAGAATTCCGAAGTTAAGCGTGCTTGGGCGAGAGTAGTACTAGGATGTGTGACCCCCTGGGAAGTCCTCGTTTTGCACCCCCGTATTCAATTTTTTTTGCTCCGGTTAGGGTTGTCAAGATACTTTATCCACAACATTTCTATTATCGAATCCCACGGCAACATGGGCAAGACAAGTTCGCTTCACGTAGAGGCTGGGCCCGCAAACCGAGGGCATAGGGCTTGGGGCCATCTCTCCGTCGCTCGGGTGCCCATAACTTTTGATCCGTAAGGAGTTACGCGGCGCACAACATCCTGTTGTAAAGCTCTTTGAGAGCTCTACGACGGGGGCAGTTAGCTTGCTCGCTGTGCCCATTTTTGGAGTCCAAAATCGAGCGTTTTCATCAGTTTCGGGCCACTTTTCTTCTTTTGCTCTGTTTTTCCTTCCCGGATCGTACGTCGTGAGCTGTTGAAAGGACGACAACCTTAGTCACGGGATATTAGAGGGCCCTAAAATACATCGATATCAAGTCTTGTGCGGATGTTGCGTTGTTGAAGCGGATGGGTTGTCGTTAAGCCCATTGGGCCTTTTGAATGGGCCATCTCTCTAGGCTAGGACTGTGAACCATTAACACATAAAGGAATTGTGCCCTCAACATGACTGGTGCGATCGTACCAGCACTAATGCACCGGATCCCATCAGAACTCCGAAGTTGAGTGTGCTTGGGCGAGAGTAGTACTAGGAAAGGTAACCCCTTGGGAAGTCCTCGTGTTGCACCCCCCTTTTCAATTTTTTTTGCTCCGATTAGGGTTGCCAAGATTCTTTATCCACCACATTTCTATTATCGAATCCCACGGCACCATGGGCAAGACAACTTCGCTTCACGTGGAGGCTGTGCCCGCAAACCAAGGGCGTAGGGCTTGTGACCAGGTCTCCGTCGCTTTGGTGCCCATAACTTTTGCCCCGTAAGGAGTTACGCGGCGCACATCATACCATTGCAAAGCTCTCTGAGAGCTCTACGACGAGGTCAGCCAGCTTGCTCGTTTTGCCCATGATTGGAGCCTAAAATCGAACTTTTTCATTAGTTTCGGGCCACTTTTCTTCTTTCGCTCTATTTTTCTGACCCAGATCGTACGTCGTGAGCTGTTAAAAGGACGACAAGCTTACTCGTGGGACATTAGAGGGCCTTACAACGCGTCGATATCACGTCTTGCAAGGATGCTGCATTGTTGAAGCAGATGGGTTGTCGTTAAGCCCATTGGGACTTTTGAATGAGCCATCTCTATGGGCTGGGACTATGAACCGTCAACACATAAAGTAATTGTGCGCTCATAATGACTGGTGCGATCATACCTGCACTATTGTACCGGATCCTATCAGAACTACGAAGTTAAGTGTGCTTGGGCGAGAGTAGTACTAGGATCGGTGACCCCCTGGGAAGTCTTCATGTTGTACCCCCCAATTCAATTTTTTTTTCTCTGGTTAGGGTTGCCAAGATACTTTATCCGCCACATTTCTATTATCGTATCCCACGGCACCTTGGGCAAGAAAACTTTGCTTCATGTGGAGGCTGGGCCGACAAACCGAGGGCGTAGGGCTTGTGACCAAGTCTCCGTCACTCCGGTGCCCATAACTTTTGATCCGTAAAGAGTCACACGGCGCACAGCATAGCGTTGCAAAGCTCTCCGAGAGCTCTACAACGGGGGCAGTAAGCTTGCTCGCTGTGGCCCTTTTTGGAGCCCAAAATCGAACGTTTCCATCAATTTCGGGCCACTTTTCTTCTTTTGCTCTATTTTTCCATCCCGGATCGTACGTCGTGAGCTGTTAAAAGGACGTCAAGCTTACTCGTGAGACATTAGAGGGCCCTACAACGCGTCGATATCACGTCTTGATAGGATGCTGCATTGTTGAAGCAGATGGGTTGTTGTTAAGCCCATTGCGACTTTTGAATGGGCCATCTCTCTAGGCTGGGACTGTGAACCGTTAACACATAAAGGAATTGTACGCTCATAATGACTAGTGCGATCATACCTGCACTATTGTACCGGATCCCATTAGAACTCCGAAGTTAAGCGTGCTTGGGCGAGAGTAGTACTAGGATCGGTGACCCCCTGGGAAGTCCTCATGTTGTACCCCCCATTTCAAATTTTTTTTCTCCAGTTAGGGTTGCCAAGATACTTTATCCACCACATTTCTATTATCGAATCCCACGGCACCTTGGGCAAGAAAACTTTGCTTCACGTGGAGGCTGGGCCGACAAACCGAGGGCGTAGGGCTTGTGAACAGGTCTCTGTCGCTCCGGTGCCCATAAATTTTGATCCGTAATGAGTTACGTGGCGCACAACATACCGTTGCAAAGCTCTCCGAGAGCTCTACAACGGCGGCAGCGAGCATTCTTGCAGTGTCCAATTTTGGAGCCCAAAATCGAACATTTTCATAAGGTTCGGGTCACTTTTATTCTTTTGCTCTGTTTTTCCATCCCGGATCGTATGTCGTGAGCTGTTAAATGGACCACAACTATACTCGCTGGACATTAGAGGGCCCTACAACGCGTCGATATCATCTCTTGTGAGAATGCTGCGTTGTTGAAGCAGATGGGTTGTCGTTAAGCCCATTGGGTCTTTTGAATGGGCCATCTCTCTAGGCTGGGACTGTAAACCGTTAACACATAAAAGAATTGTGCCCTCAATATGACAAGTGCGATCATACCTGCACTAATGCACCGGATCCCTTCAAAACTCCGAAGTTAAGCGTGCTTGGCCTAGAGTAGTACTTGGATGGGTGACCCCCTGGGAAGTCCTCGTGTTGCACCGCTATTTTCATTTTTTTTTTACTCCGGTTAGGGTTGCCAAGATACTTTATCCACCACATTTCTATTATTGAATCCCACGCCAACTAGGGCAAGACAAGTTCGCTTCACGTGGAGGCTAGGCTCGCAAACCGAGGGCGTAGGGCTTGTGACCAGGTCTCCTTTGCTCCGGTGCCCATAACTTTTGATTCGTAAAGAGTCACACGGCGCACAGCATACCGTCGCAAAGCTCTCCGAGAGCTCTACAACGGGGGCAGTTAGCTTGCTCGCTGTGACCATTTTTGGAGCCCAAAATCGAACGTTTTCATCAGTTTCGGGCCACTTTTCTTCTTTTGCTCTGTTTTTCCATCCCGGATCGTACGTCGTGAGCTGTTAAAAGGACGACAAGTTTATTCGCGGGACATTAGAGGGCCCTAAATTGCGTCGATATCACGTCTTGCGAGGATGCTGCGTTGTTGAAGCGGATGGGTTGTCGTTAAGCCCATTGGGCCTTTTGAATGGGCCATCTCTCTAGGCTGGGACTGTGAACCGTTAACACATAAAGGAATTGTGCCCTCAACATGACGAGTGCGATCATACCAGCACTAATGCACCGGATCCCATCAGAACTCCGACGTTAAGCATGCTTGGGCGAGATTAGTACTAGGATGGGTGACCCCTTAGGAAGTCCTCGTTTTGCACCCTCCTTTTCAATTTTTTTTTCTCCGGTTAGGGTTGCCAAGATACTTGATCCACCACATTTCTATTATTGAATCCCACGGCAACTTGGGGAAGACAAGCTCGCTTCACGTGGAGGCTGGGCCCGTAAACTGAAGGCGTAGGGCTTATGACCAAGTCTCTATCGCTCCGGTGACCATAACTATTGATCCGTAAGGAGTTATACGACGCACAACATACCGTTGCAAAGCTCTCCGAAAGCTCTACGACGGGGGTAGTGAGCTTGCTCGCTGTGCCCTTTTTGTAGCCCAAAATCTAACATTTTCATCAGTTTCAGGCTACTTTTCTTCTTTTGCTCTGTTTTTCCGTCTCGGATCGTACGTCGTGAGCTGTTAAAAGGACGACAACCTTACTCACGGGATATTAGAGGGCCCTACAACGCGTCAATATCACGTCTTGTGAGGATGCTGCGTTGTTGAAGTGGATGGGTTGTCGTTAAGCCCATTTGGCCTTTTGAATAGGCCATCCCTCTAGGCTGGGACTGTGAACCGTTAACACATAAAGGAATTGTGCCCTCAACATGACCGGTGCGATCATACCAGCACTAATGCACCGGATCCCCTCAGAACTCCAAAGTGAAGCGTGCTTGGGCGAGAGTAGGTCTAGGATAGGTGACCCCCTGGGAAGTCCTCGTGTTGCACCCCCTTTTTCAATTTTTTTTGCTTCGGTTATTGTTGCCAAGATACTTTGTCCACCACATTTCTATTATTGAATCCCACGGCAACTTGGGCCAGACAAGTTTGCTTCACATTGAGGCTGGGCCCGCAAACCGAGGGCGTAGGGCTTGTGACCAGGTCTCCGTCGCTCCGGTGACCATAACTATTGATCCGTAAGGAGTCACGCGGCGCACAGCATACCGTTGCAAAGCTCTGTGAGAGCTCTACGACGGGGGCAGTTAGATTGCTCGTTGTTCCCATTTTTGGAGCCCAAAATGGAACGTTTTCATCAGTTTTAGGCCACTTTCCTTCTTTTGCTCTGTTTTATCATCCCGGATCGTACGTTGTCAGCAGTTAAAACGACGACAACCTTATTCGCGGGATATTAGAGGGCCCTAAAATGCATCGATATCACGTCTTGCGAGGATGCTACGTTGTTGAAGCGGATATGTTGTCATTAAGCCTATTGGGCCTTTTGAATAGGCCATCTCTCTAGGCTGGGACTGTGAACCGTTAACACATAAAGGAATTGTACCCTCAACATGACGGGTGCGATCATACCAACACTAATGCACCGGATGTCACACCCCAACCCGGCCTATAAAGGTTAGAGTATGGTGTGATCTAAACATTCAAGTCGCCTCTCGGACTTAACCGTTCATGAAGATTTAATACTTAATGTTTTGACCTAAACTCCAAAATTTTTTGAAAAACCTGCAGTATAACGGCTGTAATTGGGCTCTTTGGTTTGACCTAATTCTCTAAACGCCTCAAAATTTATCATCTCAAATTCATTTCCAACTAAGATTACTATTTATCATCAATTGAAATGCCTACTGGTTGTCTTGATGTCTCATTTGATTAATAACCTAGCATGATAACTATGTCCCGTTTATTTGTCAATTTCCTATCATGCAAGTACCTATTATCTTTTAGTTTGCAAATGAGCACCTAAGTGAAATTAGATAGAATTAACTTAGTTGATTGTTCATCTAGTGGTTTGAATGCCTACGATAACTACTAATTAAGAAAACGAAAGCAAACAACCAAATAAAAAGTTCGTCCGATTATAGATAGTACAATCCCAGAATTAGACCCAAATTACAACGGGGTCATTTACATCAATGAACAACGAGCAACATAAAAGAAATAGTCTTCAAGTAGCATAGTTCACAAATGGCCATAATCACGCAAAGCACATAGGACAGGCAATCACTCCAAGGAATCATCCTTAGGCACATCGTCCTTAGGTACCTGTTGTTGATCTTCTTCACATGAGATGATAAAAGAGGGTGAGTCCTTATGAACTCAGCGAGGGGAAATGAGAAATAGGTTTTGAAACTCATTTTCCGGTTCAACTTATGAAAACCCTTTTTGTAAGCATGATGTGTATCACAAACAAGTACATATCGTAATATAATTGTAAAGAACACAATTACCGGTCTTTCCTCCCCGAGGTCCTCTGGGGACCAAGCGAGAGTACTTATACACATGCTAAAAAGGATACGGTGAGCTTTCGCTCTCAGATCAATTCCAATATCAGTTGTTGCGGCCAACTTCAAATCATCCCTTTAACACGCCAGGTGGGTGTACTCCAAATGTACCCCGAAATCCTACGACCCAACTCTCCGAGAAAGTCTAGCCCCCAAGCAAGAGAGGGAATGGGACCATGGTAGTCACGGGTGCACCGGCAAGCCCGATGCCGCCAGGTGTGCGTGACCGCTACCATGCCGACAGGAAAGGTTGCAACCTTGTATGCAGTGCACATTTATGACATTTAATATATCACATTAGGAGGAAAACAAAGTAGGTTGCCTCCGGATAGTCATAAGATTGCACTTTGACAAGTAAACAAACGAGGCACGGATAGACAAGTAATTTCACTTGAAAAGTTCATGGAGTTATATGAACATTAAACGGACAGCCGTGTAACGCACATAAATCAAGTCATATAACTCAATTCAAGTCCACGTAATCAAATAATAAGATTATATAACATGCAACAACATCTACGTGGGCTCGGATGCAAGAAAAGCCTATTTGTCAACATGCAATGGTCAAAATCACATTTAGGACTATAAGGGCATCTACGGGCAGCCTACTAAGCATATAATTCCACACAATATCCAAATGATCAACACTTAGCAAGACTACCTAGTCATTAGGGTTTCCATTTCGTGCATATCCGTGCAATTTAAGCCCCTAACCAATTCAAAATCAATCTCAAGTCATGCATCATTTAATTCAACATCCTCAAACATTCAAAACAGCCCACACAACATCCCAAAGCTACAATCCCAAGCATTTATTTCAACAAGAGAAGTTACAACAATTTTTCTAAGCATAACACTAAGTGAAACCCTTACTGCAATAGGCTGTTTTCTCACAATCATTAAGATAAGCAAAAAATCTCAAATTCCAGTGAATAAGATGTCAAATTAAAGCTTAAGAAGTTAACTAAAATCAGAAACAAACCTTGCATCATTTGGAGTTCGGGATCATTAGTTATAGCCGAAACAGTGGAATAGCACAAAACTGTCCAGATTTGCACACATTTCGATACTTGACGTTTTTGAGGTCCTTAAGGTCAGATTTAGCCTTAGTCCATTTCTGACAAAAATGTCCAGAACTGAAAAATATAGCAGCACAACAAATTTAATCCATTTTGGACATCATTTACTAAGTCAAATCTGGTTCGTTCTACAAGGTCAGTGCATCTGCCAAAACCTGCTTCATTTTTCCCAGATTTCCAGATTTGGACACATTTTAAATATTTGCCATTTTGAGAACCTTAGAGTCAAAATTAGCTTTGTCCTATTTCTGTGAACAATGTTCAAAACTGGAAAACCTAGTCACCTACCAACTTTCATGCATTTTCAACATCATTTGCCTAGCCAAACTTACCTCGAAACAACAGGTCAGAGAGCTGTCACATAATCCGACTGCACCTATCATCACTTTCAAGCCAAAATCTTGCCATGCATGGTTGTAAAAGCTTATGAACGAACATATAACTCAAGTACAGAAGCAAAGACATACATTTATGAGCATGCATGTGGATTTTTGAAGGATTTTCAAAAGGTTTTAGCACTCACCTTAGCAAATCAACAAGAAGATGCACAAAACTTTGATGAAGCTCAAATTCTTTTTCTTCCTTGCTTAGCCGAGATTCCAACTCAATTTTCTCTATTTTTCCTAGATTAGTGGCCAAGCTCTTAGTACATGCATGTGGTTAGAACAAGAAAAAAAGAAATGGAATCTAGGAAACTTACCGAGGCCGAAAATGGTGACTCAAAGAGCATGCATGTGTGATTGTTGCATCCTAGCTAGCTTGGTTGAGTTCCTTTGCTTGTTGTTTGTCTTGATGCACCATAGGATGATGAAGATGAGCTAAGGGATGAAGAAACTCAGCCCAAAACCGAGATTGAGAGAGACGAATGAGAGGGAGAGAGAGAAATGTGAGGAGAGTGAGAGAAATGAAAGAAAAATGATGGCTTTGCAAAAGATGAAGCATGGGTTGGCCTTGGGCATACAAAATTCAGATTTGTGTCTCCAAGTAGCTGAATTTTGAATCACCTAGAATGGGCAAGGAGTCTTTGTCGAGATTGGTGGAGTTTTGAGGAATTTTGAGCTAACTTTTTTATGCATTTGTGTCATAGAATTGTCATAGGAATGTTGGGAAATTAGGGAATCTAGGTAGAATAAAATATAGGAATGTTTGTTGACGAGTTGAATTATAAATAGAATAATAGATAATGGGAAATGTAGGAATAGTTTAGTATTATTTTATTGTTAGTGGAGTTTGTAGAGAATTTGAATTAGGAATATAATATTGGTTAGTGGATTGTGTAGGATTATTTTAGTGTCTAGTGCTTTGTGTAGGATTCTTTCTTGATTAACGTGGTGGCACGGATTCCTAGGTCTATGGCACGAATTACGAGGTAGACACGAACTTCAAGACTAATGCATGTAATCCTAGGTGAATGCACGTAAACCAATACAAGGCATGTAATTCAATGCAATGCACGCAAATCAAGGCATGACTCTATATCTAGGTTAAAGTATGCAGTTCAAGGTGAGGGCACACGAAATGAGGTAATGCACGTACATCGAGGTCAGGGCATGTATATCTAGGTATCGCACGTCAGTAGGTGATTAGGGCACACCATTCTAGGTCAAGGCACGAATGGCGAAGCATGCACAAAAACCAAGACATGGCACGTAGTCTAAGGTCGGTCATACAATTCTGGGTCTAAGGCACGCAAATCTAGGTAACACACGTTATTCGGGGTCGGGCCTCACACTGGATCCCATCAGAACTCCGAAGTTAAGCGTGCTTGGGCGAGAGCAGTACTAGGATGGGTGACCCCTGGGAAGTCCTCATGTTGCACCCCCCCTTTTCAATTTTGTTTGCCCTGGTTAGGGTTGCCATGATACTTTATCCACCACATTGCTATTACTGAATCCCACAGCACCTTGGGCAAGACAACTTTGCTTCACGTGGAAGCTGGGCCATTAAATCGAGGACGTAGGGCTTGTGACCAGGTCTCCGTCGCTCCGGTGCCCATAACTTTTGATCCGTAAGGAGTTACGCAGCGCACAACATACCGTTATAAAGCTTTCCGAGAGCTCTACGATGGGGGCAACAAGCTTGATTTGTGTGCCTGATTTTGGAGCCCAAAATTAAACGTTTTCATCAGTTTCAGGATACTTTTCTTCTTTTGCTCTGCTTTTTCAACCCGGATCGTACGTCATGAGCTATTAAAAGGACGACAACCTTATTCACGGGACATTAGAGAGCCCTAAAATGTGTCGATATCACGTCTTGCGAGGATGCTGCATTGTTGAAGCGGATGGGTTGTCGTTAAGCCCATTGGGCCTTTTGAATGGGCCATCTCTCTAGGTTGAGACTGTGAACCGTTAACACATAACGGAATTGTGCCCTAACAATGACGGGTAAAATCATGCCATTACCAATGCACCGGATCCCATCAGAACTCCGAAGTTAAGCGTGCTTGGGCGAGAGTAGTACTAGGATGGGTGACCCACTGGGAAGTCCTCGTGTTCCACCCCCCTTTTCAATTTCTTTTGCTCCGGTTAGTGTTGCCAATATACTTTATACACCACACTTCTATTATCGAATCCCACGGCACCTTGGCCAAGACAACTTCGCTTCACGTGGAGGCTGGGCCTGCAAACCAAGGGCATAGGGCTTGTGACCAGGTCTCCGTCGCTCCAATGCCCATAAATTTTGATCCGTAAGGAGTTACGCGGTGCACAGTATACCGTTACAAAGCTCTCCGAGAGCTCTACAATGGGGGAAGTCAGCTTGCTCGTTGTGCCCATTTTTGGAGCCCAAAATCGAAAGTTTTCATCAGTTTCGGGCCAATTTTCTTCTTTTGCTTTGTTTTTCTGTCCCGGATCGTACGTCATGAGCTGTTAAAAGGATGACAACCTTATTCGCAGGACATTAGTGGGCCCAAAAATGCGTCGATATCACATCTTGCGAGGATGCTGCGTTGTTGAAGCGGATGGGTTGTCCTTAAGCCCATTGGGCCTTTTGAATGGGCTATCTCTCTAGGCTGGGACTGTGAACTGTTAACAGATAAAGGAATTGTGCCCTCAACATGACAGGTGCGATCATACCAGCAGTAATGCACCGGATCCCATCAGAACTCCGAAGTTAAGCGTGCTTGGGCAAGAGTAGTACTATGATGGGTGACCCCGTTGGAAGTCCTCGTGTTGCACCCCCCTTTTCAATTTTTTTTGCTCCGGTTATGGTTGCCAACATATTTTATCCACCACATTTCTATTATCGAACCCCACGGCAACTTGGGCTAGACAAGTTCGCTTCACGTGGAGGCTGGGACCACAAACTGAGGGCGTAGGGCTTGTGACTAGGTCTCCATCGCTCCGGTGCCCACAACTTTTGATCCATAAGGAGTTACGCGGCGCACAACATACTGTTACAAAGCACTCCGAGAGCTCTACGACGGGGGCAGTTAGCTTGCTTGCTGTGCCCCTTTTTGGAGCCCAAAATCGAACTTTTTCATCACTTTCGGAACACTTTTTTACTTTTGCTCTGTTTTTCTGTCTTGGATCGTACGTTGTGAGCTGTTAAAAGGACGACAACCTTATTCGCAGGACATTAGAGGGCCCTAAAATGCATCGATATCACGTCTTGCGTGGATGCTTCATTGTTGAAGTGGATGGGTTGTCGTTAAGCCCATTGGGCCTTTTGAATGGGCCATCTCCCTAGGTTGGGACTGTGAACCGTTAACACATAAAGGAATTGTGCCCTCAGCATGACGGGTGTGATCATACCAGCACAAAATGCACCGGATCCCATCAGAACTCCGAAGTTAAGCGTGCTTGGGCGAGAGTAGTACTAGGATGGGTGACCCCCTGGGAAGTCCTCGTGTTGCACCCCCCTTTTCAATTTTTTTTTGCTCCGATAAGGGTTGCCAAGAGACTTTATCCTTCACATTTCTATTATCGAATCCCACTGCACCTTGGGCAAGACAACTTCGTTTCACGTGGAGGTTGGGCCGGCAAACCAAGGGCGTAGGGCTTGTGAACAGGTCTCTGTCGCTCTAGTGCCCATAACTTTTGATCCGTAAGGAGTTACGCAGCGCAAAGCATACCGTTGCAATGCTCTCCGAGTGCTCTACGACGGGGGAAGTTAGCTTGCTCGCTGTGCCCATTTTTGGAACACAAAATCGGACGTTTTCATCAATTTTAGGCCACTTCACTTCTTTTGCTCCGTTTTTCTGTCACGGATCGTACGTCGTGAGCTGTTAAAAGGACGACAACCTTATTAGCGGGACGTTAAAGGGCCCTACAACGCGTCGATATCACTTCTTGGAAGGATGCTGCGTTGTTGATGCGGATAGGTTGTCGTTAAGCCCATTGGGCCTTTTCAATGGGCTATCTCTTTAGGCTGGGACTTTGAACCGTTAACACATAAAGGAATTGTGCCCTCAACATGACGGGTGCGATCATACCAGTACTAATGCACCGGATCCCATCAGAACTCCGAAGTTAAGCGTGCTTGGGCGAGAGTAGTACTAGGATGGGTGACCCCCTGCGAAGTCCTCTTGTTGCACCCCCCTTTTCAATTTTTTTTTGCTCCGGTTAGGGTTGCCAAGATACTTTATCCACTACATTTCTATTATCGAATCCCACAGCGACTTGGGCAAGAAAAGTTCGCTTCACGTGGAGGTTGGGCCCGCAATCCGAGGGCGTAGGGCTTGTGACCAGGTCTCCGTCGCTCCGGTGCCCATAACTTTTGATCCATAAGGAGTTACGCAGCGCACAGCATAGCGATGCAAAGCTCTCCCAGAGCTCTTCGACTGGGGCAGTTAGCTTGCTCGTTGTGCCCTTTTTGGAGCCCAAAATCAAACGTTTTCATCAGTTTCAGGCCGCTTTTCATCTTTTGCTCTGTTTTTCCATCCCGGATCGTACGTCGTGAGCTGTTAAAAGGATGACAACCTTATTCACGGGACAATAGAGGGCCCTAAAATGCGTCGATATCACGTCTTGCGAGGTTGCTGCGTTGTTGAAGAGGATAGGATGTCGTTAAGCCCCTTGGGCCTTTTGAATAGGCCATCTCTCTTGGCTGGGATTGTGAGCCGTTAGTACATAAAGGAATTATGTCATCAACATGACGGGTGCGATCATACCAGCACTAATGCACCGAATCCCATCAGAACTCAGAAGTTAAGAGTGCTTGGGCGAGAGTAGTACTAGGATAGGTGACCCACTGGGAAGTCCTCGTGTTCCACCCCCCTTTTCAATTTTTTTTGCTCCGGTTAGTGTTGCCAAGATACTTTATACACCACATTTCTATTATCGAATCCCACGGCACCTTGGCCAAGACAACTTCGCTTCACGTGGAGGCTAGGCCCGCAAGCCGAGGGCATAGGGCTTGTGACCAGGTCTCCGTCGCCCCAGTGCCCATAACTTTTGATCCGTAAGGAGTTACGCGGTGCACAGTATACCGTTGCAAAGCTATCCGAGAGCTCTACGACGGGGGGAGTCAGCTTGCTCGCTGTGGCCATTTTTGGCGCCCAAAATCAAAACTTTTCATCAGTTTCGGGCCTTTTTTCTTTTTTTGTTTTGTTTTTCTGTCCCGGATCGTACGTCATGACCTGTTAAAAGGATGACAACCTTATTCGCAGGACATTAGTGGGCCCAAAAATGCGTCGATATCACATCTTGCGAGGATGCTGCGTTGTTGAAGCGGATGGGTTGTCCTTAAGCCCATTGGGCCTTTTGAATGGGCTATCTCTCTAGGCTGGGACTGTGAACTGTTAACAGATAAAGGAATTGTGCCCTCAACATGACAGGTGCGATCATACCAGCAGTAATGCACCGGATCCCATCAGAACTCCGAAGTTAAGCGTGCTTGGGCAAGAGTAGTACTATGATGGGTGACCCCGTTGGAAGTCTTCGTGTTGCACCCCCTTTTCAATTTTTTTTGCTCCGGTTATGGTTGCCAACATATTTTATCCACCACATTTCTATTATCGAACCCCACGGCAACTTGGGCTAGACAAGTTCGCTTCACGTGGAGGCTGGGCCCACAAACTGAGGGCGTAGGGCTTGTGACTAGGTCTCCATCGCTCCAGTGCCCACAACTTTTGATCCATAAGGAGTTACGCGGCGCACAACATACTGTTGCAAAGTACTCCGAGAGCTCTACGATGGGGGCAATTAGCTTGCTTGCTGTGCCCCTTTTTGGAGCCCAAAATCGAACTTTTTAATCAGTTTCGGAACACTTTTTTACTTTTGCTCTGTTTTCTGTCTCGGATCGTACGTTGTGAGCTGTTAAAAGGACGACAACCTTATTCGCAGGACATTAGAGGGCCCTAAAATGCATCGATATCACGTCTTGCGTGGATGCTTCGTTGTTGAAGTGGATGGGTTGTCGTTAAGCCCATTGGGCCTTTTGAATGGGCCATCTCTCTAGGTTGGGACTGTGAACCGTTAACACATAAAGGAATTGTGCCCTCAGCATGACGGGTGTGATCATACCAGCACAAAATGCACCGGATCCCATCAGAACTCCGAAGTTAAGCTTGCCTAGGCGAGAGCAGTACTAGGATGGGTGACCCCCTGGGAAGTCCTCGTGTTGCACCCCCCTTTTCAATTTTTTTTTGCTCCGATAAGGGTTGCCAAGATACTTTATCCATCACATTTCTATTATCGAATCCCACTGCACCTTGGGCAAGACAACTTCGTTTCACGTGGAGGCTGGGGCGGCAAACCAAGGGCGTAGGGCTTGTGAACAGGTCTCTGTCGCCCTAGTGCCCATAACTTTTGATCCGTAAGGAGTTACGCAGCGCAAAGCATACCGTTGCAATGCTCTCCGAGTGCTCTACGACGGGGGAAGTTAGCTTGCTCGCTGTGCCCATTTTTGGAACACAAAATCGGACGTTTTCATCAGTTTCAGGCCACTTTTCTTCTTTTGCTCTGTTTTTCCGTCACGGATCGTACGTCGGGAGCTGTTAAAAGGATGACAACCTTATTCGCGGGACAATAGAGGGCCCTAAAACGCGTCGATATCACGTCCTGCGAGGATGCTGCGTTGTTGATGCGGATAGGTTGTCGTTAAGCCCATTGGGCCTTTTCAATGGGCTATCTCTTTAGGCTGGGACTTTGAACCGTTAACACATAAAGGAATTGTGCCCTCAACATGACGGGTGCGATCATACCAGTACTAATGCACCGGATCCCATCAGAACTCCGAAGTTAAGCGTGCTTGGGCGAGAGTAGTACTAGGATGGGTGACCCCCTGCGAAGTCCTCTTGTTGCACCCCCCTTTTCAATTTTTTTTTGCTCCGGTTAGGGTTGCCAAGATACTTTATCCACTACATTTCTATTATCGAATGCCACGGCGACTTGGGCAAGACAAGTTCGCTTCACGTGGAGGCTGGGCCCGCAATCCGAGGGCGTAGGGCTTGTGACCAGGTCTCCGTCGCTCCGGTGCCCATAACTTTTGATCCATAAGGAGTTACGCAGCGCACAGCATAGCGATGCAAAGCTCTCCCAGAGCTCTTCGACGGGGGCAGTTAGCTTGCTCGATGTGCTCTTTTTGGAGCCCAAAATCAAACGTTTTCATCAGTTTCGGGCCGCTTTTCATCTTTTGCTCTGTTTTTCCATCCCGGATCGTACGTCGTGAGCTGTTAAAAGGACGACAACCTTGTTCACGGGACAATAGAGGGCCCTAAAATGCGTCGATATCACGTCTTGCGAGGTTGCTGCGTTGTTGAAGAGGATGGGATGTCGTTAAGCCCCTTGGGCTTTTTGAATAGGCCATCTTTCTTGGCTGGGATTGTGAGCCGTTAGTACATAAAGGAATTATGTCATCAACATGACGGGTGCGATCATACCAGCACTAATGCACCGAATCCCATCAGAACTCAGAAGTTAAGAGTGCTTGGGCGAGAGTAGTACTAGGATAGGTGACCCACTGGGAAGTGCTCGTGTTCCACCCCCCTTTTCAATTTTTTTTGCTCCGATTAGTGTTGCCAAGATACTTTATACACCACATTTCTATTATCGAATCCCACGGCACCTTGGCCAAGACAACTTCGATTCACGTGGAGGCTGGGCCCGCAAACCGAGGGCATAGGGCTTGTGACCAGGTCTCCGTCGCCCCAGTGCCCATAACTTTTGATCCGTAAGGAGTTACGCGGTGCACAGTATACCGTTGCAAAGCTATCCGAGAGCTCTACGACGGGGGAAGTCAGCTTGCTCGCTGTGCCCATTTTTGGAGCCCAAAATCGAAAGTTTTGGTCAGTTTCGGGCCATTTTTCTTCTTTTGCTTTGTTTTTCTGTCCCGGATCGTACGTCATGAGCTGTTAAAAGGATGACAACCTTATTCGCAGGACATTAGTGGGCCCAAAAATGCGTCGATATTCCATCTTGCGAGGATGCTGCGTTGTTGAAGCGGATGGGTTGTCCTTAAGCCCATTGGGCCTTTTGAATGGGCTATCTCTCTAGGCTGGGACTGTGAACTGTTAACAGATAAAGGAATTGTGCCCTCAACATGACAGGTGCGATCATACCAGCAGTAAAGCACCGGATCCCATCAGAACTCCGAAGTTAAGCGTACTTGGGCAAGAGTAGTACTATGATGGGTGACCCCCTTGGAAGTCCTCGTGTTGCACCCCCTTTTTCAATTTTTTTTGCTCCGGTTATGGTTGCCAACATATTTTATCCACCACATTTCTATTATCGAACCCCACGGCAACTTGGGCTAGACAAGTTCGCTTCACGTGGAGGCTGGGCCCACAAACCAAGGGCGTAGGGCTTGTGACTAGGTCTCCGTCGCTCCGGTGCCCACAACTTTTGATCCATAAGGAGTTACGCGGCGCACAACATACTGTTACAAAGCACTCCGAGAGCTCTACGACGGGGGCAGTTAGCTTGCTTGCTGTGCCCCTTTTTGGAGCCCAAAATCGAACTTTTTCATCAGTTTCGGAACACTTTTTTGCTTTTGCTCTGTTTTTCTGTCCCGGATCGTACGTTGTGGGATGTTAAAAGGATGACAACCTTATTCGCGGGACATTAGAGGGCCCTAAAATGCATCGATATCACGTCTTGCGTGGATGCTTCGTTGTTGAAGTGGATGGGTTGTCGTTAAGCCCATTGGGCCTTTTGAATCGACCATCTCTCTAGGTTGTGACTGTGAACCGTTAACACATAAAGGAATTGTGCCCTCAACATGATGGGTGCGATCATACAAGCACAAAATGCACCGGATCCCATCAGAACTCCGAAGTTAAGCTTGCCTGGGCGAGAGTAGTACTAGGATGGGTGACCCCTTGGGACGTCCTCGTGTTGCCCCCCCCTTTTCAATTTTTTTTTGCTCCGGTAAGGGTTGCCAAGATACTTTATCCACCACATTTCTATTATCGAATCCCACTGCACCTTGGGCAAGACAACTTCGTTTCACGTGGAGGCTAGGCCGGCAAACCAAGGGCATAGGGCTTGTGAACAGGTCTCTGTCGCTCTGGTGCCCTTAACTTTTGATCCGTATGGAGTTACGCAGCGCAAAGCATACCGTTGCAATGCTCTCCGAGTGCTCTACGTCGGGGGAAGTTAGCTTGCTCGCTGTGCCCCTTTTTGGAACACAAAATCGGACGTTTTCATCAGTTTCAGGCCACTTTTCTTCGTACGTCGTGAGCTGTTAAAAGGACGACAACCTTATTCGCGAGACATTAGAGGGCCCTAAAACGCGTCAATATCACGTCCTGCGAGGATGCTGCGTTGTTGATGCGGATAGGTTGTCGTTGAGCCCATTGGGCCTTTTCAATGGGCTATCTCTCTAGGATGGGAGTTTGAACCGTTAACACATAAAGGAATTGTGCCCTCAACATGACGGGTGCGATCATACCAGTACTAATGCACCGGATCCCATCAGAACTCCGAAGTTAAGAGTGCTTGGGCGAGAGTAGTACTAGGATGGGTGACCCCTTGCGAAGTCCTCTTGTTGCACCCCCCTTTTCAATTTTTTTTTGCTCCGGTTAGGGTTGCCAAGATTCTTTATCCATTACATTTCTATTATCGAATCCCACGGCGACTTGGGCAAGACAAGTTCGCTTCACGTGGAGGCTGGGCCCGTAATCCTAGGGCGTAGGGCTTGTGACCAGGTCTCCGTCGCTCCGGTGCCCATGACTTTTGATCCGTAAGGAATTACGTAGCGCACAGCATAGCGATGCAAAGCTCTCCCAGAGCTCTACGACGGGGCAGCTAGATTGCTCGCTGTACCCTTTTTAGAGCCCAAAATCAAACGTTTTCATCAGTTTCGGGCCACTTTTCTTATTTTTGCTCTATTTTTTCGTCCCGGATCGTACGTCGTGAGCTATTAAAAGGACGACAATCTTACTCACGGGACATTAGAGGGCCCTAAAATGCGTCGATATCACGTCTTGCGAGGTTGCTGCGTTGTTGAAGAGGATGGGATGTCGTTAAGCCCCTTGGGCCTTTTGAATAGGCCATCTCTCTTGGTTGGGACTGTGAACCGTTAGTACATAAAGGAATTATGTCATCAACATGACGGGTGCGATCATACCTGCACTAATGCACCGGATCCTATCAGAACTCCGAAGTTAAGTGTGCTTGGGCGAGAGTAGTACTAGGATGGGTGACCCCCTGGGAAGTCCTCGTGTTGCACCCCCCTTTTCAATTTTTTTTGCTCCGGTTAGGGTTGCAATGGTACTTTATCCACCACATTTCTATTATCAAATCCCATGACACCTTGGGCTAGACAACTTTGCTTCACGTGGAGGCTGGGCCCTCAAACCGAGGGCATAGGGCTTGTGACAAGGTCTCCGTCACTCCGGTACCCATAACTTTTGATCCGTAAGGAGTTACGCGGCGCACAATATACCGTTGCAAAGCTCTCCGAGTGCTCTACGATGGGGGCAGTTAGCTTGCTCGCTGTGCCCCTTTTTGGAGCCCAAAATCGAACATTTTTATTAGTTTCGGGCCACTTTTCATCGTTTGCCCTGTTTTTTCGTCCAGAATCGTACGTCGTGAGTTGTTAAAATGATGACAACCTTATTCGCGGGACATTAGAGGGCCCTAAAACGTGTCAATATCACGTCTTGCAAGGAAGCTGCATTGTTGAAGCGGATGGTTTGTCGTTAAGCCCATTGGGCCTTTTGAATGGGCCATCTCCCTAGGCTGGCACTGTGAACCGTTAACACATAAAGGAATTGTGCCCTCAACATGATGGGTGCGATCATACCAGCACTAATGCACCGGAGCCCATTAGAACTCTGAATTTAAGCGTGCTTGGGCGAGAGTAGTACTAGGATGGGTGACCCCTTGGGAAGTCCTCGTGTTGCACCCCTCTTTTCAATTTTTTTTGCTCTAGTTAGGGTTGCCAAGATACTTTATCCACCACATTTCTATTATCGAATCCCACGGCAACTTGGGCAAGGCAAGTTCGCTTCACGTGGAGGCTGGGCCTGCAAACCGAGGGCGTAGGGCTTCTTAGCAGGTCTTCGTCGCTCCAGTGCCCATAACTATTGATCTGTAAGGGGTTACGCGTCGCACAGCATACCGTTGCAAAGCACTCCAAGAGCTCTACGACGGGTGCAGTTAGCTTGCTCGCTACGCCGGTTTTTGGAGCCCAAAATCGAACGTTTTCATCAGTTTCAGACCACTTTTCTTCTTTTGCTCTATTTTTCTGTCACGGATCGTACGTCGTGAGCTGCTGAAAGGATGACAACCTTATTCACGAGACATTAGAGGGCCCTAAAATGCGTCGACATCATGTCTTGCGAGGATGCTGCGTTGTCGAAACGGATGGGTTGTCATTAAGCCCATTGGGCCTTTTGAATGGGCCATCTCTCTAGGCTGGGACTGTGAACCTTTAACACATAAAAGAATTGTGCCCCCAACATGACGGGTGCGATCATACCAGCACTAATGCACCGGATCCCATCAGAACTCGGAAGTTAAGCATGCTTGGGCGAGAGTAGTGCTAGGATGGGTGACCCCGTGGGAAGTCCTCGTGTTGCACCCCCCTTTTCAATTTTTTTTGCTCCGGTTACGGTTGCCAAGATACTTTATCCACCACATTTCTATTATCGAATCCCATGGCACCTTGGGCAAGACAAATTCGCTTCACGTGGAGTCTGGGCCCCCAAATCGAGGGCGTAGGGCTTGTGACCAGGTCACCGTTGCTCTGGTGCCCATAACTTTTGATCTGTAAGGAGTTACGCGGCACAAAGCATACCGTTGCAAAGCTCTCTGAGAGCTCTACGACGGGGGAAACCAGCTCGCTCGCTGTACCCTTTTTGGAGCCTAAAATCGAACGTTTTCATTAGTTTCGGGCCACTTTTCTTCTTTTGCTATATTTTTCCTTTTCGGATCGTACGTCGTGAGCTGTTAGAAGGACGACAAGCTCACTCGCGGTACATTATGGGGCCCTACAACGCGTCGATATCACATCTTGCGAGGATGCTGCGTTGTTGAAACAGATGGGTTGTCGTTAAGCCCATTGGGCCTTTTGAATTGGACATCTCTCTAGGCTGAGACTGTGAACCGTTAACACATAAAGGAATTGTGTCCTCAACATGACGGGTGCGATCATACCAGCACTAACGCACCGGATCCCATCAGAACTCCGAAGTTAAGCGTGCTTGGGCGCGAGCGTAGTACTAGGATGGGTGACCCCCTGGGAAGTCCTCGTGTTGCACCCCCCTTTTCAATTCTTTTTGCTCTGGTTAGGGTTGCCAAGATACTTTGTCCATCACATTTCTATTATCGAATCCGACGGCAACTTGGGCAAGACAAGTTCGCTTAACGTGGAGGCTGGGCCCACAAACTAAGTGCGTAGGGCTTGTGACCAGGTCTCCGTCGCTTCGGTGCCCATAACTTTTGATCCGTAAAGAGTTACGTGGCGCACAACATACCGTTGTAAAGCTCTTCGAGAGCTCTACGACGGGGACAGTCAGCTTGCTCACTGTGCCACTTTTTGGTGCACAAAATCGAATGTTTTCATCAGTTTTGGTCCATTTTTCTTCTTTTGCTCTGTTTTTCCGTCCCGAATCGTACGTCGTGAGCAGTTAAAAGGACGACAACCTTGTTCGCGGGACATTAGAGGGCCCTAAAACACGTCGATATCACGTCTTGCGAGGATGTTGCTTTGTTGAATTGGATGGGTTGTCGTTAAGCCCATTGGGCCTTCTAAAAGGGCCATCTCTCTAGGCTGGGACTGTGAACCGTTAACACATAAAAGAATTGTGCCATCAACATAACGGGTGCTATCATACCAGCACTAATGGACAGGATCCCATTAGAACTCCGAAGTTAAGCGTGCTTGGGCGAGAGTAATACTAGGATGCGTGACCCCCTGGGAAGTCCTCGTGCTGCACCCCCCTTTTCAATTTTTTTTGCTCCAGTTAGGGTTGCCAAGATACTTTATCCACCATATTTCTATTATCGAATCCGTCGGCAACTTGGGCAAGACAATTTCGCTTCACGTTGAGGCTGGGCCCACAAACTGAGGGCGTAGGGCATGAGACCAGGTTTTTGTCGCTCCGATGCCCATAACTTTTGATCTGTAAGGTGTTACGCGGCTTACATCATACCGTTGTAAAGCTCTCTGAGAGCTCTACGACGCGGGCAGCCAGCTTGCTCTCTGTGCCCTTTTTGGAGCCCAAAATCGAACGTTTTCATCAGTTTCGGACCACTTTTCTTCTTTTGCTATATTGTTTCGTCTCGGATCATACGTCGTGAGCAGTTAAATGGATGACAACCTTACTCACCGGACATTAGAGGGGCCTACAACGCATCGATATCACGTCTTGCGAGGATGCTGCGTTGTTGAAGCGGATGGGTTGTCATTAAGCCAATTGGGCCTTTTGAATGGGCCATCTCTCTAGGCTGGGACTGTGAAGCATTAACACATAAAGGAATTGTGCCCTCAACATGAAGGGTGCGATCATACCAGCACTAATGCACCGGATCCCATCAGAACTCTGAAGTTAAGCGTGCTTGGGCGATAGTAGTACTAGGATGGGTGACCCCATTGGAAGACCTCGTTTTGCGCCCCCCTTTTCAATTTTTTTGCTCTGCTTAGGGTTGCCAAGATCCTATATCCACCTTATTTCTATTAACGAATCCGTCGACAACTTGGGCAAGACAAGTTCGCTTCACGTGGATGTTGGGCCCGCAAACCGAGGTAGTAGGGCTTATGACCAGGTCTCCGTCGCTCCGGTGCCCATAACTTTTGATCCGTAAGAAGTTACATGGCGCACAACATACCGTTGCAAAGCTCTCTGAGAGCTCTTTAACGGGGGCAGCTAGCTTGCTCGCTATGCCCTTTTTGGAGCCCAAAATCGAACGTTTTCATCAATTTTGGGCCACTTTTCTTCTTTAGCTATATTTTTACGTCCCGAATCGTATGTCGTGAGCTGTTAAAAGAACGACAACCTAACTCGCGGGACATTAGAGGGAACTACAACACGTCGATATGACGTCTTGGGAGGATGCTACATTGTTGAAGTGGATGGGTTGTCGTTAAGTCCATTGGGCCATTTGAATAGGCCATCTCTCTAGGCTGGGACTGTGAACCGTTAACACATAAAGGAATTGTGCCCTCAACATGAAGGGTGCGATCATACCAGCACTAATGTACCGGATCCCAGCAGAACTCCGAAGTTAAGCGTGCTTGGGCAAGAGTAGTACTAGGATGGGTGACCCCCTGGGAAGTCCTCGTGTTGTACCCCCCTGTTCAATTTTTGTTTCTCCCGTTAGGGTTTCCAAGATACTTTATCTACCTCATTTCTATTATCGAATCCCACAGCACCTTAGGCAAGACAACTTCACTTCACGTGGAGGCTAGGCCCACAAACCGAGGACGTAGGGCTTGTGACCAAGTCTCCGTCGCTCCGGTGCCCATAACTTTTTATGCGTAAGGAGTTACGCGGCGCACAGCATACCGTTGCAAAGATCTTTGAGCGCTCTACGTCGAGGGCAGTTAGCTTGCTCGCTTTGCCCTTTTTGGATCCCAAAATCTAACATTTTCATCAGTTCGGGCCACTTTTCTTCTTTTGCTCTGTTTGTCCGTCCCGGATCGTACGTCGTGAGCTGTTAAAAGGACGACAACGTTATTCACAGGACATTAAGGGGCCCTAAAACGTGTCGATATCACGTCTTGTGTGGATGTTGCGTTGTTGAAGCGGATGAGTTGTCGTTAAGCCCATTGTGCCTTTTGAATGCGCCATCTCTCTAGGCCGGGACTGTGAACCGTTAACACAAAAAGGAATTGTGCCCTCAACATGATAGGTGTGATCATACCAGCACTAATGCACCGGATCCCATCAGAACTCCGAAGTTAAACGTGCTTGGGCGAGAGTAGTACTAGGATGGGTGACCCACTAGGAAGTCCTCGTGTTGCACCCCCCTTTTCAATTTTTTTTGCACGGGTTAGGGTTGCCAAGGTACTTTATCCACCACATTTCAATTATCGAATCCCACGGCACCTTGGGCAAGACAACTTCGCTTCACGTGGAGTCTGGGCCTGCAAACCGATGGGGTAGGGCTTGTGACCAGTTCTCCGTCGCGCTGGTGCCCATAACTTTTGATCCGTAAGGAGTTACGCGGTGCACAGCATGCCGTTGCAAAGCTCTACGAGAGCTCTACGACGGGGCCAGTTAGCTTGCTCGTTGTGCCAAGATAGGAAGGATGACCCCCTGGGAGATCCTCATTTTGTACCCCCCTTTTCAATTTTTTTCCTCCGTTTAGGGTTGCCAAGATACTTTATCCACCACATTTCTATTATCGAATCTGACGGCAACTTGGGCAAGACAAGTTCACTTCACACGGAGGCTGGGCCCACAAACCGAGGCCGTAGGGCTTATGACCAGTTCTCCGTCGCTCTGGTGCCCATAACTTTTGATCCGTAAGGAGTTACGCGGCGCACAGCATGCCGTTGCAAAGCTCTACGAGAGCTCTACGTCGATGGCAGTTAGCCTGCTCATTGTGCCCATTTTTGGAGCCCAAAATCGAACGTTTTCATCAGTTTTGGGCCAATTTTCTTTTTTTACTCTATTTTTTCCGTCCTGGATCGTACGTCGTGAGTGATTAAAAGGACGACAACCTTACTCGCGGGACATTAGAGGGCCTTACAACGCGTCGATATCATGTCTTGCGAGGTTACAACATTGTTGAAGCAGATGGGATGTTGTTAAGCCCATTGGGCCTTTTGAATGGGCCATCTTCTAGGCTGGGACCGTGAACTGTTAACACATAAAGTAATTGTGCCGCCAACATAACAGGTGCAATCATACCAGCACTAATGCACCGGATCCCATCAGAACTCCGAAGTTAAGCGTGCTTGACCGAGAGAAGTACTAGGATGGGTGACCCCTTGGGAAGTCCTCGTGTTGCACCCTCCTTTTCAATTTTTTTTGCTTCGGTTAGGGTTGCCAAGATACTTTATCCATCACATTTTTATTATTGAATCCCACAGTACTTTGGGCAAGACAACTTCGCTTCACGTGGCGGCTGGGCCGGCAAACCGAGGGCATAGGGCTTGTGACCAGGTCTCCGTCGCTCCGGTGCCCATAACTTTTGATCCGAAGGAGTTACGCGACGTACAGCATACCGTTGCAAAGCTCTCTGAGTGCTCTACGATGGGGGCAGTTAGCTTGTTCACCGTGCCCATTTATGGAGCCCAAAATCGAACGTTTTCATCAGTTTTGGGCCACTTTTCTTCTTTTGTTCTGTTTTTCCGTCCCGGATCATACGTCGTGAGCAAATAAAAGGACGACAACCTTCCTCGCCGGACATTAGAGGACCCTCGAATGCGTCGATACCACATCTTGCGAGGATGCTATGTTGTTGAAACGGATGGGTTGTCGTTATGTCCATTGGGCCTTTTGAATGGGCCATCTCTCTAGGCTGGCACTGTGAACCGTTAACACATACAGGAATTGTGCCCTCAACATGACGGGTGCGATCATACCAGCACTAATGCACCGGATCCCATCAGAACTCCGAAGTTAAGCGCGCTTGGGCGAGAGTAGTACTAGGATAGGTGACCCCTTAGGAAGTCCTCGTGTTGCGCCCCCATTTTCAATTTTTTCTGCCCCAATTTGGCTTGCCAAGATGCTTTATCCATCACATTTTTATTATCGAATCCCATGGTACCTTGGGCAGGACAACTTCTCTTCACGTAGAGACTGGGCCCGTAAACCGAGGGCGTGGGGCTTGTGACCAGGTCTCCGTCGCTCCGATGCCCATAACTTTTGATCCGTAAGGAGTTACGCGATGAACATCATACCGTTGCATAGCTCTCCGAGTGCTCTACGACGGGGGCAGATAGCTTGCTCACTGTGCCCTTTTTTGGAGCCCAAAATCGAACGTTTTCATCAGTTTTGGGCCACTTTTCTTCTTTTGTTCTGTTTTTCTGTCCCGGATCATACGTCGTGAGCTATTAAAAGGACGACAACATTATTCGTGGGACATTAGAGGGCCCTAAAACGCGTCGATATCACGTCTTGCGAGGATGTTGCGTTGTTGAAGCGGATAGGTTGTCGTTATGCCCATTAGGCCTTTTTAATTGCTATCTCTCTAGGCTGGGACTGTGAACCGTTAACACATAAAGGAATTGTGCCCTCAACATGACGGGTTCGATCATACCAGCACTAATTGTGATACCTCGATCCCTCTCGAGACCGGGAGTTCTAACAATCAATCTATTCACAACCCAAATCCAAACCCGGCAAGATTTTAGGGAAAGACGGACAGAGTCTCCCCTGTTTCTAGGCAAATTGCAAAACCTATAATAGCATATAAATGGACCAACACCGTGTCCAACCATTCAACCACCTCAAGGCCATCCGAGCCTCGGTTCACAACAAGCAATTCACAAGTAAATATAAATTCAAGCTTAGCAATTAAACTACACCAACCTATTGCATAAAGTAGACTATCATGACTTTTTTATCTTTTTCCCTTTTTGTCATTACAAATATATATTGAAGTTAAGCTATATCAACTAAATACATAATCTAATGAACTTAAATTACATCCCCTTTAACATTAAATACATATAATACATAAAAGCATACAACTTTACAACTTTGACAACTCAAGTCACATAGGCAAGCAGGACAACCCTTCAAGCACGGACTTTCACGAAATCACGAACTTTCCAGCTAACATGGCATTTCCTGAAATGTGGTGGTGAGGAGTGAGTATACACAACACGTATACTCAGTGAGGGCGAGACAAATATCGAGATGGAGAGAAAGAAGATCGTGCAATGCAAATAGGTACAATTAAGCAATACAATCAATAAAAGGCATTCAATATATATAACAATACAATAAACAATTAAGAAAAGCATTAACACAACCAATCAAAGCTATACCACACTTTGAAGGCTATGGATCACTCGGGCGAGTAATGTACCGATCACGATTCTGATGACATTAACGATGACGTGCCGGCCCAAACCACCTTATAACACCAGTTTGGAATACCCCGGGAGTAACCATCAATTCTACGACCCAAATCTCCTTGGGAGGCAATCCAAGCGAGAAAGGGAATAGCAGCGGAGCTAGAGCAACCAACACTGGCAACCCGAGGTTACCCAGAGAGGCCCATCACTCACGCGCGAGACACTATGCAATGCAAGACTCGATACAAGGCGATGAGCAAGCGATATCAATCATTCTCAACAATTGATAAACATTTCAATCAATAATCAACTCTAACAAGTGTAATAAGCATTAACAAGCATTTACAATCAAACAAGTGACAAAAACAACGCCAACTAACATTATCAAGCATTAGCAAGTATTCTATAGGCATTATAAGCATTCTATAGGCAACATAAGCATCCTATAATCAATATAAACATACTATAAGCAATATTCTATGAAAAAACACAAAATCACAAAAATGACCCCAACTTCAAAACACTACTACTTTCAAACGAGCCACGAGCTTTGGAAACCGACTTCACCAGTCCTCCTAGGTCACCATAAGGCACGTCTAAAGACCCCGAAACCCTACTTTACCCTAGAATTCACGCAAAGTCCCGATTTCCCCCTTTGCTCGTTTGAACTACAACTATATCAACCAAACACCCAACCAACGCCATAATCGCACCAAAAGTGCTTCCATGGCCTCCCGAAACAATGCCAACACGCAATATGAGAAAACGCTAAACTCGACCTAAACGACCCCGACTTTCACCAAGCCGTTTTTCTCCGTTTTTCTATTACACATTCCAATTAAACCACACATTTAGGCATTCTAGCATATCTAGCACATTTCTACATCAACGGACAGCATAACAGCGCAACTTTATCGTTTCAAGGGTTTACTATTCACTAATTACTATTCATTAGTCAATTTAAATTGTAATTTCGATTTTCAACCGCAGAAAATTCCAAAAAGCTATAAATACATGTTCTACAATCAACAAGGAACATTCTTTAAGCAACAAAACGATTAAAACAACAATCTACGCATAAGTTCTAAAAATTAAAGTTTAGATATACATTTTTCAAATGTGCAAATAATGATGAAACCCTCACATTAGACGCTCCTAGACGCTAGGAAAACCTCGTAGAGTGCCTCGGAAACCACCCCGTGCAAGCTCACACAAAGATTTGGTGATTTGTAGTTGAAGTTTTCTTTTTTTTTTCTCCTTCTTTTCCTCATGTTTTCAAGTCTTTCTTCTCTGTTTTTTCGTGTGCAATTCTGCTTATTTAGGAAAAAAAAATGACAAGTCAAAGGTCAAAGATTCGGTCAACCCGCTAAACCAAAACAGCTATGCGCGACCTTACGAAAACGGCCATAACTTCTTCTAGAAAACTCCAATTCACGAACGGTTTGAAGCCTCAGAAACTAGACTCATAGAGCTTTCCAACCATATATAATTTGCTACCTAACTCTTCCCCAATTGGTTCAGATTTAATTCCAAAGTTGACCCAAAATTTGACTAACTTAACATTGCATTTTTTTATTTCTAATCCCAAGTTTGCCCTTTATTAAACATTTCAAAAATTTTCACATTGTCCTAGTTGGTCAATGTAGATGAAAAGTCAACTAGTTTGGTCAAAGAAGGTGAAAGGTCAATAAAATACAATTTAAATGAACTTTAAATGCTATTGAATACATGCTAGGTTCGGAGTATCACATCCTTCCCCCCTTAAAACAATTGCGTCCTCGCAATTCTTCTTCCAATAGCACTCAGCATCATCTGAAATCCAATTCTGACTAATCTTCATCGGTTGAAGAATCCCGTTGACACGAATACCGAAGAAGAATAAAATTCCAACCAAAAGAGCCGAGATAATACCAATAAAGACCTAAGCAAAGATACTATAGATAAAATCACATCACATATTAATGATAAGAAGAATACCGAATGAATACCCCATACACGAATCTCGAGTAGAAGTTCAACTATTACTGCCCGAGAATTCCCAAACAAGAAGCCAAATAAAGGCTCAAACAAAGGTTCCATCCAGAGGTCCAAATAAGTACCCCACTGGTCATGAATTTCATAGAAGAATACCCAGTTAAGAGTGCTGAAGAAAATACTAAGAACCCAATCAAATATATTTCAAAGTTCTAAAGAAGCCATCCAAATAATAACCCCATGGGACACCCAATTAGATTCCGAGTTTTGCTATCAAATGCTGAGAGGAATGTCAAAGGAAATAGCAGAGAAAATATAATGTGCCCAATAAAACAACCAAGTTGAATAACAAACATAGTTTCCCACCAAAGCCAAACTCTGAGGCCTCTTCACTATTTGCCAAGTGAAAACTTCATGCAACCTTGCCAATAAGGAAAATACCAATAGAACGCCCAATAAGAATTTCAAAGAATACCCTAAGTAGTATTATACAATAAGTCTGATAGGAACTCCAAATACCAAACCTACTGAGGACCCCTGAAGAAGATATCCGAAACAATGCTCCAATAAGAAAGTAGCCAAGTTTGCTTAATAAGTAAATATTAAATAATTGGCCACTGAGAATTCCAGAAAATACCATTGAAGAATTTCCAATCAGGGATGCCAGTATCACACCAATAAAGACCGAGACACATATACCATAGATATTACTGTGCAGTAAGGCCGATTAAAATCCCAATAGCCAAATCCACCGAGAAATGCCAACAAAAGTCTCCAAAGAATACCCATTAAGAAAACCAAAGAATGCTCCAAAGAATAACCAAATAAAACCCCAAGAGAAAGCTACCCTTTCACAATTGTTAAGCACAGAGGAGGACCATAGAGATTTGCCAATAACCGAGCTCCAAAAGCAAACACCAATTCCCAAATAAAGGCTAGTCAAATGCCATTCATTTCCTGCCAATCCATACACCTTGAAAAGCCAGCGGTGAACCACTTTCTTCAGGGGAGGAAGAGGACTTACTTACCATTTCCATAGGACATGTATGAATGCCAATATATCACAGTTATACACATGCCTTAAACTATTATGCAAGCAAGTTTGTAAAACAGTTTATTCAACAAAGTCACTCAAGCACGGCAATCAAGTCAAGCACAACATAATCAATTCAAACCACGGCATAGCTAATTCAAGACATTCTATACACACATTACAAGTAATACTTCAAGCAACTAACAATTCACGAGGTCGATTCGATTCACGAGGGCAATTCAATAAGTCAATTCGATAGACAACTAGACATTTCACCTTTCTTGAGAAACATTTAACACATAACACATAACTATATCACATAAGTGCTTACATTCAAGTCAAGACACACAATCTCACATACAAGCATACACTTTCAAGACACACTTATCAAGCACACATTCAAGGACCACTACCCACCAGGCCGAGGACCCTGTCCCGGCTTATGAGCTAGACAAGCTCTGATACCACCTGTGAAACCCCGATCCCTCTCGAGACCGGGAGTTCTAACAATCAATCTATTCACAACCCAAATCCAAACCCGGCAAGATTTTAGGGAAAGACGGACAGAGTCTCCCCTGTTTCTAGGCAAATTGCAAAACCTGTAATAGCATATAAATGGACCAACACCGTGTCCAACCATTCAACCACCTCAAGGCCATCCGAGCCTCGGTTCACAACAAGCAATTCACAAGTAAATATAAATTCAAGCTTAGCAATTAAACTACACCAACCTATTGCATAAAGTAGACTATCATGACTTTTTATCTTTTTCCCTTTTTGTCATTACAAATATATATTGAAGTTAAGCTATATCAACTAAATACATAATCTAATGAACTTAAATTACATCCCCTTTAACATTAAATACATATAATACATAAAAGCATACAACTTTACAACTTTGACAACTCAAGTCACATAGGCACGCAGGACAACCCTTCAAGCACGGACTTTCACGAAATCACGAACTTTCCAGCTAACATGGCATTTCCTGAAATGTGGTGGTGAGGAGTGAGTATACACAACACGTATACTCAGTGAGGGCGAGACAGATATCGAGATGGAGAGAAAGAAGATCGTGCAATGCAAATAGGTACAATTAAGCAATACAATCAATAAAAGGCATTCAATATATATAACAATACAATAAACAATTAAGAAAAGCATTAACACAACCAATCAAAGCTAAACCACACTTTGAAGGCTATGGATCACTCGAGCGAGTAATGTACCGATCACGATTCCGATGACATTAACGATGGCGCGCCGGCCCAAACCACCTTATAACACCAGTTTGGAATACCCCGGGAGTAACCATCAATTCTCAGACCCAAATCTCCTTGGGAGGCAACCCAAGCGAGAAAGCGAATAGCAGCAGAGCTAGAGCAACCAACACTAGCAACCCGAGGCTACCCATAGAGGCCCATCACTCACGCGCGAGATACTATGCAATGCAAGACTCGATACAAGGCGATGAGCAAGCAATATCAAGCATTCTCAACAATTGATAAACATTTCAATCAATAATCAACTCTAACAAGCGTAATAAGCATTAACAAGCATTTACAATCAAACAAGTGACAAAAACAACGCCAACTAACATTATCAAGCATTAGCAAGTATTCTATAGGCATTATAAGCATTCTATAGGCAACATAAGCATTCTATAATCAATATAAACATACTATAAGCAATATTCTATGAAAACACACAAAATCACAAAAATGACCCCAACTTCAAAACACTACTACTTTCAAACGAGCCACGAGCTTTGGAAACCGACTTCACCAGTCCTCCTAGGTCACCATAAGGCACGTCTAAAGACCCCGAAACCCTACTTTACCCTAGAATTCACGCAAAGTCCCGATTTTCCCTTTTGCTCGTTTGAACTACAACTATATCAACCAAACACCCAACCAACGCCATAATTGCTCCAAAACTGCTTCCATGGCCTCCCGAAATAATGCCAACACGCAATACGAGAAAATGCTAAACTCGACCTAAACGACCCCGACTTTTACCAAGCCGTTTTTCTCTATTTTTCTATTACACATTCCAATTAAACCACACATTTAGGCATTCTAGCATATCTAGCACATTTCTACATCAACGGACAGCATAACAGCGCAACTTTATCATTTCAAGGGTTTACTATTCACTAATTACTATTCATTAGTCAATTTAAATTGCAATTTCGATTTTCAACCGCAGAAAATGCTAAAAAGCTATAAATACATGTTCTACAATCAACAAGGAACATTCTTTAAGCAACAAAACGATTAAAACAATAATCTACGCATAAGTTCTAAAAATTAAAGTTTAGATATACATTTTTCAAATGCACAAATAACGATGAAACCCTCACCTTAGACGCTCCTAGACGCTAGGAAAACCTCGTAGAGTGCCTCGGAAACCACCCCGTGCAAGCTCACACAAAGATTTGGTGATTTGTAGTTGAAGTTTTCTTTTTTTTTTCTCCTTCTTTTCCTCATGTTTTCAAGTCTTTCTTCTCTGTTTTTTCGTGTGCAATTCTGCTTATTTAGGAAAAAAAAAAGACAAGTCAAAGGTCAAAGTTTCGGTCAACCCGCTAAACCAAAACAGCTATGCGCGACCTTACGAAAACGGCCATAACTTCTTCTAGAAAACTCCAATTCACGAACGGTTTGAAGCCTCAGAAACTAGACTCATAGAGCTTTCCAACCATATATAATTTGCTACCTAACTCTTCCCCAATTGGTTCAGATTTAATTCCAAAGTTGATCCAAAATTTGACTAACTTAACATTGCATTTTTTTATTTATAATCCTAGGTTTGCCCTTTATTAAACATTTCAAAAATTTTCACATTGTCCTAGTTGGACAATGTAGATGAAAAGTCAACTAGTTTGGTCAAAGAAGGTGAAAGGTCAATAAAATACAATTTAAATGAACTTTAAATGCTATTGAATACATGCCAGGTTCGGGGTATCACACTAATGCACCGGATCCCATCAGAACTCCAAAGTTAAGCATGCTTGGGCGAGAGTAGTACTAGGATGGGTGACCCCCTGGGAAGTCCTCGTGTTGCACGCCACTTTTCAATTTTTTTTGCTCCGGTTAGCGTTGACAAGATACTTTATCCACCACATTTCTATTATCGAATCCCACGGCAACTTGGGCAAGACAACTTCGCTTCACGTGGAGGCAGGGCCCGCAAACTGAGGGCTTTGGGCTTGTGACCAGGTCTCCGTCGCTACGGTGCCCATAACTTTTAATCTGTTTGGAGTTACGCGGCACACAACATACCGTTGCAAAGCTCTCTGAGAGCTCTACAACGGGGGCAGTTAGCTTGCTTGCTGTGCGCTTTTGGAGCCCAAAATCAAACGTTTTCATCAGTTTCGGGCCACTTTTCATCTTTTGCTCTATTTTTCTGTCCCGAATCATACGTCGTGAGCTGTTAAAAGGATGCCAACCTTATTTGCGGGACATTAGAGGGCCCTAAAATGCATCGATATCATGTCTTGCAAGGATGCCGCATTGTTGATCCGAAAGGGTTGTCGTTACGCCCATTGGGCCATCTCTCTAGGCTGGGACTGTGAACCGTTACCACATAAAGGAATTGTGCCCCCAATATGACAGGTGCGATCATACCAGCACCAATGCATCGGATCCCATTCGAACTTCGAAGTTAAGCGTGCTTGGGCAAGAGTAGTACTAGGATGGGTGACCACTAGGGAAGTCCTTGTGTCGCACCCCCCTTTTCAATTTTTGTTGCTTCGGTTATGGTTGCCAAGATACTTTATCCACCACGTTTCTATTATTGAATCCCATGGCACCTTGGGCAAGACAACTTCGCTTAACGTGGAGTATGGGCCCGCAAGCCGAGGGCGTAGGGCTTGCGACCAGGTCTCCGTCGCTCTGATGCCCATAACTTTTGATCCGTAAGGAGTTACGCGGCGTAAAGCATTCCGTTGCAAAGCTCTCCGAGAGGTCTACGACAGGGGTAGTAAGCTTGCTCACTGTGCCCATTTTTGGAGCCCAAAATCAAATGTTTTCATCAATTTCGGGCCACTTTTCTTCTTTTGCTCTGTTTTTCGGTCCCAGATCTTACGTCGTGAGATGTTAAAAGGACGACAACCTTATTCGCAGCACATTAGAGGGCCCTAAAATGAGTCAATATCACGTCTTGCGAGGATGCTGCGTTCTTGAAGTGGATGGGTTGTCGTTAAGCGCATTGGGCCTTTTGAATGGGCCATTTCTCTAGGCTGGGACTGTGAACCGTTAACACATAAAGGAATTGTGCCCTCAACATGACGGGTGCGATCATACCAGCACTAATGCACCGGATCCCATCAAAACTGCGAAGTTAACCGTGCTTGGGCCAGAGTAGTACTAGGAAGGCTGACCCCCTGGGAAGTCCTTGTTTTGTACCCCCCTTTTCAATTTTTTTTCCTCCGTTTAGGGTTGCCAAGATACTTTATCCACCACATTACTATTATCGAAACCGACGGCAACTTGGGCAAGACAAGTTCACTTCACGTGGAGGCTGGGCCCGCAAACCGAGGCCGTAGGGCTTGTGACCAGTTCTCCGTCACCTTGGTGCCCATAACTTTTGATCCGTAAGGAGTTACGCGGCGCACAACATGCCGTTGCAAAGCTCCACGAGAGCTCTACGACGGGGGTAGTTAGCTTGCTCGCTGTGCCCATTTTTGGAGCCCAAAATCGAACATTTTCATTAGTTTCGGGCCAATTTTCTTCTTTTACTTTTTTTTGCCGTCCCGAATCGTACGTCGTGAGCCGTAAAAAGGACGACAACCGAACTTCCGGTACACTAGAGGGCTCTACAAGGCGTGGATATCACGTCTTGCGAGGATGCAGCGTTGTTGAAGCGGATGGGATGTTGTTAAGCCCATTGGGCCTTTTGAATGGGCCATCTTCTCGGCTGGGACAGTGAACAGTTGACACAAAAAGGAATTGTGCCACCAACATAACGAGTGCAATCATACCAGCACTAATCCACCGGATCCCATCAGAACTCCGAAGTTAAGCGAGCTTGGGCGAGAGAAGTACTAGGATGGGTGACCACTTGGGATGTCCTCATGTTGTACCCCCCTTTTCAATTTTTTTTGCTTCGGTTAGGGTTGCCAAGATACTTTATCCACCACATTTTTATTATCGAATCCCACCGTACTTTGGGCAAGACAACTTCTCTTCACGTGAAGGCTGGGCCGGCAAAACGAGGGCATAGGGCTTGTGACCTGGTCTCCGTCGCTCCGGTGCCCATAACTTTTGATCCGTAATGAGTTACGCGACGCACATCATACCGTTGCAATGCTCTCCGAGTGCTCTACGACGGGGGTAGATAACTTGATCGCTTTGCCCTTTTTGGAGCCCTAAATAGAACATTTTCATCACTTTCGGGCCACTTTTCTTCTTTTGCTCATTTTTCCATCCCGGATCGTATGTCATGAGCTGTTAAAAGGACGACAACCTTACTCGCGGGACATTAGACGGCCCTACAACGCATCGATATGAGGTCTTGCGAGGATGCTGCATTGTTGAAGCGAATGGGTTGTCGTTGAGTCCTTTGGGCCTTTAGAATGGGCCCTCTCTCTAGGTTGGGACTGTGAACCATTAACACATAAAGGAATTGTGCCCTCAACATGACGGGTGCAATCATGCCTGCACTAATGCACCGGATCCCATCACAACTCCGAAGTAAAGCGTGCTTGGGCGAGAGCAGTACTAGGATGGGTGACCCCTTGGGAAGTCCTCGTGTTGTACCCCATTTTCAATTTTTTTTGCTCGGGTAAGGGTTGCCATGATACTTTTTTCACCACATTTCTATTATCGAATGCCACGGCACCTTCGGCAAGACAACTTCACTTCACGTGGAGGCTAGGCCCGTAAACCCAGGGCATAGGGCTTGTGACCAGGTCTCCGTCGCTTCTGTGCCCATAACTTTCGATCTATAAGGAGTTACGTGGCGTACAGCATACCGTTGCAAAGCTCTCCGAGGGCTCAAGGACGGGGGCAGCCAACATGCTCGTTGTGCCCTTTTTGTAGCCCAAAATCAAACGTTTTCTTCAGTTTCGGGCCCCTTTTCTTCTATTGCTCTGTTTTTCCATCCCGTATCGTATGTCGTGAGTTGTTAAATGGATGACAACCTTACTCACGAGACATTAGAAGGCCCTACAATGCGTCGATATCACGTCTTGCGAGTATGCAGCATTGTTGAAGCAGATGGGTTGTCGTTATGCCCATTGGAACTTTTGAATGGGCCATCTCTCTAGGTTGGGACTATGAGCCGTTAACACATAAAGGAATTGTGCCCTCAACATGACGGGTGCGATCATACCAGCACTAATACACTGAATCCCATCAGAACTCCGAAGTTAAGTGTGCCTGGGCGAGAGTAGTACTACGATGGGTGACCCCCTCGGAAGTCCTCGTGTTGCACCCCCTTTTCAATTTTTTTTCCTCCGTTTAGGGTTGCCAAGATACTTTATCCACCACATTTCTATTATCGAATCCGACGGCAACTTGGGCAAGACAAGTTCACTTCACGTGGAGGTTGGGCCCGCAAACCGAGGCCGTAGGGCTGGTGACCAATTCTTCGTCGCCCTGGTACCCATAACTTTTTATCCGTAAGAAGTTACGCGGCGCACAACATGCCGTTGCAAAGCTCTACGAGAGCACTACGACGGGGGCAGTTAGCTTGCTCGCTGTACCCATTTTTGGAGCCCAAAATCGAACGTTTTCATTAGTTTCGGGCTAATTTTCTTATTTTACTGTGTTTTTCCGTCCCGGATCGTACGTCGTGAGCTGTTAAAAGGACGACAACCTTACTCGCTAGACATTAGAGGGCTCTCAAATGCGTCGATATCTAGTCTTCCGAGGATGCAGCGTTGTTGAAGCGGATGGGTTGTTGTTAAGCCCATTGGGCCTTTTGAATGGGCCATCTTCTAGGCTGGGACCGTGAACAGTTAACACAAAAAGGAATTGTGCCACCAACATAACGGGTGCAATCATACCAGCACTAATGCACCGGATCCCATCAGAACTCCGAAGTTAAGCATGCTTGGGCGAGAGAAGTACTAGGATGGGTGACCCCATCGGAAGTCCTCGTGTTGCACCCCCTTTTCAATTTTTTTTTGCTCCGGTTAGGGTTGCCAAGATACTTTATCAACCACATTTCTATTATCGAATCTGACGGCAACATGGGCAAGACAAGTTCGCTTCACGTGGAGGCTAGGCCTGCAAACCGAGGCCGTAGGGCTTGTGACCAGGTCTCCATCGCTCCGGTGCCCTTACCTTTTGATTCGTAAGGAGTTACGCGGCGCACAACATACAGTTACAAAGCTCTCTGGGAGCTCTACGATGGGGGCAGTTAGCTTGCTCGCTTTGCCCCTTTTTGGAGCCCAAAATCGAATGTTTTAATCGCTTTGCCCCTTTTTGCTCTGTTTTTCCATCCCGGATCGTATGTTGTGAGTTGTTAAAAGGACGACAATCTTATTTGCAGGACATTAGAGGGCCCTAAAACGCGTCGATATCACGTCTTGTGAGGATGCTGCGTTGTTGAAGCGGATGTGATGTCGTTAAGCCCATTAGGCCTTTTAAATGGGCCATCTCTCTAGGCTGGGACCGTGAACCGTTAACACATAAAGGAATTGTGCCCTTAACATGACGGGTACGATCATACCAGCACTAATGCACCAAATCCCATTAGAACTCCGAAGTTGAGCGTGCTTGGGCGAGAATAGTATTAGGAAGGGTGACCCCTTGGGAAGTCCTCGTGTTGCATCCCCCTTTTTAATTTTTTTTGCTCCGGTTAGGGTTGCCAAGATACTTTATCCACCACATTTCTATTATCGAATCCCACGGCACCATGGGCAAGACAACTTCGCTTCACGTGGAGGCTGGTTCGGCAAACCGAGGGCGTAGGGACCAAGTCTCCGTCGCTCCGGTTCCCTTAACTTTTGATCCGTAATGAGTTACGCGTCACACATCATACCGTTGCAAAGCTCTCGGAGAGCTCTATGACGGGGGGAGTTAGCTTGCTCGCTGTGCCCTTTTTGGAGCCCAAAATAGAACGTTTTCATTAGTTTTGGGCCACTTTTCTTCTTTTGCTCTGTTTTTCCGTCCCGGATCGTACGTCGTGAGCTGTTAAAAGGACGACAATCTTATTCGCAGGACATTAGAGGACCATAAAACGTGTCGATATCACGTCTTGCGAGAATGGTGCGTTGTTGAAGCAGATGGGTTGTCGTTAAGCCCATTGGGCCTTTTGAATGGGTCATCTCTCTAGGCTGCGATCATACCAGCACTAATGCAGCGGATCCCATCAGACCTCCGAAGTAAAGCGTCGTTGGGCGAGAGAAGTCCTAGGATGGGTGCCCCCTTCGGAAGTCCTCGTGCTGGACCCCCCTTTTCAATTTTTTTTGTTCCGGTTAGGGTTGCCAAGATACTTTGTCCACCACATTTTTATTATCGAATCCCACGGTACATTGGGCAAGACAACTTCGCTTCACGTGGAGGCTGGGCTAGCAAACCGAGGGCGTAGGGCTTGTGACCAGGTCTCCGTCGCTCCGATGCCCATAACTTTTGATCCGTAAGGAGTTACGCGGCGCACAGCATACTGTTGCAAAGATCTCCGAGAGCTCTACGATGGGGGTGGTTAACTTGCTCGCTTTGCCCTTTTTGGAGACCAAAATTGAACGTTTTCATCACTTTTGGGCCACTTTTCTTCATTTGCTGTGTTTTTCCGTCCCGGATCGTTCGTCATGAGCTGTTAAAAGGATGACAATCTTATTCGCGGGACATTAGAGGGCCCTAAAACGCGTCGATATCACGTCTTGCGAGGATGCAGCGTTGTTGAAGCGGATGGGTTATCGTTAAGCCTGTTGGGCCTTTTGAATGGGCCATCTCTCTAGGCTGGGACTGTGAACCGTTAACACATAACGGAATTGTGCCTCAACAAAACGGGTGCGATCATACCAGCACTAATGCACCGGATCCCATCAGAACTCTGATGTTAAGTGTGCTTGGGCGAGAGTAGTACTAAGATGGGTGACCCCCGGGGAAGTCCTCGTGTTGCACCCCCATTTTGAATTTTTTTTCCTCCGGTTTGGGTTGCCAAGATACTTTATCCACCACGTTTCTATTATCGAATCCGACGGCAACTTGGGCAAGACATGTTCGCTTCACGTGGAGGCTGGGCCCGTAAACCGAGGGCGTAGGGCTTGTGACCAAGTCTCCGTCGCTCCGGTGCCCATAACTTTTGATCCGTAAGGAGTTATACGGCGCACAGCATACTGTTGCAAAGCTCTCCTAGAGCACTACGATGGGGGCAGCCAGCTTGTTTGCTGTGCCCCTTTTTTGAGCCCAAAATCAAATGTTTTCATCAGTTTCGGGCCACTTTTTTTCCTTTGCTGTGTTTTTCCATCCCAAATCGTACGTCATGAGCTATTAAAAGGACGACAACCTTACTCGTGGGACATTAGAGGGCCCTACAACCCGTCAATATCACGTCTTGCGAGGATGCTGTGTTGTTAGAGCGGATGGGTTGTCGTTAAGACCATTGGGCCTTTTGAATGGGCCATCTCTCTAGGCTGGGACTGTGACCCGTTAACACATAAAGGGATTGTGCCCTCAACATGACGGGTGCGATCATACCCGCACTAATGCACCGGATCCAATCAGAACTCCGAAGTTAAGCGTGCTTGGGCGAGGGTAGCACTTCAATGGGTGACCCCCTGGGAAGTCCTCGTGTTGCACCCCCCTTTTCAATTTTTTTTTCCTCCGGTTAGGGTTGCCAAGATACTTTATCGACCACATTTCTATTACCGAATCCCAAGCCACCTTGGGCAAGACAACTTCGCTTCACGTAGAGGCTGGGCACGCAAACCGAGGGTGTAGGGCATAGGACCAGGTCTCCGTCGCTCTATTGCCCATAACTTTTGATTCATAAGGAGTTACGCGGCGCGCAGCATACCGTTGGAAAGCTCTGTGAGAGCTCTACCACGGGGGCAGTTCATTTGGTCGCTGTGCCCCTTTTTGGAGCCAAAATTCGAACGTTTGCAACAGTTTCATGCCACTTTTCCTCTGCTCTATTTTTTCGTCCCGGATCGTACGTCGTGAGCTGTTAAAAGGATGACAACCTTATTCGCGGGACATTAGAGGGCCCTAAAACGCGTCGATATCACATCTTGTGAGGATGCTGTGTTGTTGAAGCAGATGTGTTGTCGTTAAGCCCATTGGGCCTTTTTCAATGGGCCATCTCTCTCTAGGCTGGGACTGTGAGCCATTAACACATAAAGGAATTGTGCCCTCAACATGACGGGTGTGATCATACCAGTACTACTGCACCGAATCCCATCAGAACTCCGAAGTTAAGCATGCTTGGGCGAGAGTAGTATTAGGATGGGTGACCCCCTGGGAAGTCCTCGTGTTCCACCCCCCTTTTCAATTTTTTTTGTTCCGGTTAGGGTTGCCAAGATACTTTATCCACCACATTTCTATTATCGAATCCCACTGTACCTTGGGCAAGACAACTTCACTTCACGTAGAGGCCGGGTCGGCAAACCGAGGGCGTAGGGCTTGTGACGAGGTCTCTGTCCCTCCGGTGCCCATAACTTTTGATCCGTTAGGATTTACGCGGCGCACAGCATACCGTTGCAAAGCTCTCCAAGAGCTCTACGATGGGGGCAGTTAACTTGGTCACTGTGCCCCTTTTTGGAGCTCAAAATCGAACGTTTTGATCAGTTTTGTGCCACATTTCTTCATTTGCTCAGTTTTTTCATCCTGGATCGTACGTCGCGAGTTGTTAAAAGGACGACAACCTTATTCACGGGATATTAGAGGTCCCTAAAATGCATCGATATCACGTCTTGCGAGGATGCTGCGTTCTTGAAGTGGATGGGTTGTCGTTAAGCCCATTGGGCCTTTTGAATGGGCCATCTCTCTAGGCTGGGACTGTGAACCGTTAACACAGAAAGAATTTTTTTGCCATCAACATGACGGGTGCGATCATACCCGCACTAATGCACCGGATCCCTTCAGAACTCCGAAGTTAAGCGTGCTTGGGCGAGAGTAGTACTAGGACGGGTGAGCCCCTAGGAAGTCCTCGTGTTGTACCCCCCTTTTCAATTTTTTTTTCTCCGGTTAGTGTTGCCACGATACTTTATCCCCCACATTTCTATTATCGAATCCCACGACACCTTGGGCATGACAACTTCGCTTCACGTGGAGGCTGGGCCCGCAAACCATGGGCGTAAGGCTTGTGAACTGCTCTCCGTTGCTACGGTGCCCATAACTTTTGATCCGTAAGGAGTTACGCGGCGCACATCATACCGTTGCAAAGCTCTCCGAGTGCTCTACAATTGAGGTAGCCAGCTTGCTCCCTCTGTCCATTTTTGGAGCCCAAAATCGAACGCTTTATCAGTTTCGGGCCACTTTTCGTCTTTTGCTCTGTTTCTCCATCCCGGATCGTACGTCGTGAGCTGTTAAAAGGACGACAACCTTACTCATGGGACACTAGAGGGCCCTACAACTCGTCGATATCATGTCTTGCGAGAATGCTGCGTTGTTGATGCAGATGGGTTGTCGTTAAGCCCATTGGGCCTTTTGAATGGGTCATCTCTCTAGATTGGGACTGTGAACCGTTAATACATAAAGGAATTGTTCCCTCAACATGATGGGTGCGATCATACCAGCACTAATGCACCGGATCCCATTAGAACTCCGAAGTTAAGCGTGCTTGGGCGAGAGTAGTACTAGGATGGGTGACCCTCTGGGAAGTCCTCATGTTGCACCCCCCCTTTTCAATTTTTTTTCCTCCGGTTACGGTTGCCAAGATACTTTATCTACCACATTTCTTTTATCGAATCCGACGGCAACTTAGGCAAGACAAGTTCGCTTCACGTGGAGGCTGGTCCCAAAAACTGAGGTCGTAGGGCTTGTGACCAAGTCTCCGTCGCTCCGGTGCCCATCACTTTTGATCCGTAAGGAGTTACGCGGTGCACAGCATACCGTTGCAAAGCACTCTGAGAGCTCTACGACTGGGGCAATTCGCTTGCTCGCTGTGCGCCTTTTTGGAGCCCAAAATTGAATGTTTTCATCAATTTCGAGCCACTTTTCTACTTTTGCTATGTTTTTTCATCCCGAATCGTACGTCGTGAGCTATTAAAAGGACGACAATCTTATTCGCAGGACATTAGAGAGACCTAAAACAGGTCGATATCACGTCTTGCGAGGATGCTGTGTTGTTGAAGCAGATGGGATATCGTTAAGCCCATTGGGCCTTTTGAATGGAACATCTCTCTACGCTGGGACTGTGTACCATTAACAAATAAAGGAATTGTGCCTCAACATGACGGGTGCGATCATACCAGCACTAATGCACCGGGTCCCATCAGAACTCCGAAGTTAAGCGTGTCTGGGCGAGATTAGTACTAGGATGGGTGACCCCTTGAGAAGTCCTCGTGTTGCACCCTCCTTTTCAATTTTTTTTGCTTCGGTTAGGGTTGCCAAGATACTTTATCTACCACATTTCTATAATCGAATCCCGCGGCAACTTGGGCAAGACAAGTTCGCTTCACGTGGAGGTTGGGCCCGCAAACCGAGGGCGTAGGGCTTCTGACCAGGTCTCCGTCGTTCCGGTGCCCATAACTTTTGATCCGTAAGGAGTTAAGCGGCGCACAGCATACTGTTTCAAAGCTCTCCGAGGGCTCTACGATGGGGGCAATTCGCTTGCTCGCTGTGCCCCTTTTTGGAGCCCAAAATCAAGCGTTTTCATTAATTTCGAGCCACTTTTCTACTTTTGCTCTGTTTTTCGTCCCGGATCGTACGTCGTGAGCTGTTAAAAGGACGACAACCTTATTCGCAGGACATTAGAGGGCCCTAAAACGCATCGATACAACGTCTTGCGAGGATGCTGCGTTGTTGAAGCAGATGGGTTGTCGTTAAGCCCATTGGGCCTTTTCAATGGGCCATCTCTCTAGGCTGGGATAGTGAGCTGTTAACACATAAAGGAATTGTACAATCAACATGATGGTAGCGATCATACCAGCACTAATGCACCGGATCCCATCAGAACTCCGAAGTTAAGCGTGGTTTGGCAAAAGTAGTACTAGGATGGGTGACCCCCTGGGAAGTCCTCGTGTTGCACCCCCCTTTTCAAATTTTTTTGCTCCGGTTAGGGTTGCCATGATACTTTATCCACCACATTTCTATTATCGAATCCCATGACACTTAGGGCAAGACAACTTCGCTTCACGTGGAGGCTGGGCCCGCAAACCGAGGGCGTAGGGCTTGTGACCAGGTCTCCGTCGCTCCGGTGCCCATAACTTTTGATCCGTAAGAAGTTACGTGACGCTCAGCATACCGTTGGAAAGCTCTCCGAGAGCTCTACGACACGGGCAGCCAGCGTGCTCGCTATGCCTGATTTTGGAGCCCAAAATCGAACGTTTTCATCAGTTTCGGGCCACTTTTCTTTCTTTGCTTTGTTTTTCCGTCCCAGATCGTACGTCGTGAGCTGTTAAAACGACGACAACCTTATTCGCGGGACATTAGAGGGCCCTACAACATGTCAATATCACGTCTTGTGAGGATGCTGCGTTGTTGAAGAAGATGGGTTGTCGTTAAACCCATTGGGCCTTTTGAATGGGCCATCTCTCTACGCTAGGACTGTGAACCGTTAACACATAAAGGAATTGTGCTGTCAACATGACGGGTGCGACCATACCTGCACTAATCCACTGGATCCCATCAGAACTCCGTAGTTAAGCGTGCTTGGGCAAGAGTAGTACTAGGATGGGTGACCCCCTGGGAAGTCCTCGTGTTGCACCCCCCTTTTCAATTTTTTTTTGCTCCGGTTAGGGTTGCCAAGAAACTTTATCCACCACAATTTTATTATCGAGTCCCACGGAACCTTGGTCAAGACAACTTCACTTCACGTGGAGGCTGGGCCCACAAACCGAGGGCGTAGGGCTTGTGACCAGGTCTCCGTCACTCCGGTGCCCATAACTTTTGATCCGTAAGGAGTTACACGGCGCACAACATACCGTTGCAAAGCTCTCCGAGATCTCTACGACGGGGGCAATTAGCTTGCTCACTGTCCCTATTTTTGAAGCCCAAAATTGAACGTTTTCATCAGTTTCGGGCCACTTTTCTTTTTTTGCTCTGTTTTTCCATCCCGTATCGTATGTCGTGAGCTGTTAAAAAGATGATAACCTTATTCAGGGGACATTAGAGGGCCCTAAATTGCGTCGATATCACGTCTTGCGAGGATGTTGTGTTGTTGAAGCGGATGGGTTGTCGTTAAGCCCACTGGGCCTTTTGAATGGGCTATCCCTCAAGGTTGGGACTGTGAACCGTTAACACCAAAAGGAATTGTGCCCTCAACATGACGGTTGCGTTCATACCAGCACTAATGCACCGGATCCCATCAGAACTCCGAAGTTAAGCGTGCTTGTGCAAGAGTAGTACTAGGATGGGTGACCCCCTTGGAAGTCCTCGTGTTGCACCCCCCTTTTCAATTTTGTTTGCTCCGATTAGGGTTGCCAAGATCCTTTACCCACCACATTTCTATTATCGAATCCCACGGGATCCTTGGCAAAACAATTTCGCTTCACGTGGAGACTGGGCCCTAAAATCGAGGGCGTAGCGCTTGTGACCAGGTCTCCGTCGCTCCGGTGCCCATACCTTTTGATCCGTATGGAATAACGCGGCGCACAACATACCGTTGGAAATCTCTCCTAGAGCTCTACGACGGGGGCAGCCAGCTTGCTCACTGTTCGTCTTTTTGGAACCCAAAATCGAACGTTTTTATCAGTTTCGGGCCACTTTTCTTCTTTTGCTCTGTTTTTCCGTCCCGGATCGTACGTCGTGAGATGTTGAAAGGACGACAACCTTACTCACGGGACATTAGAGGTCACTACAACTCGTCGATATCATGTCTTGCGAGGATGCTGCGTTGTTGAACCAGATGGGTTGTCGTTAAGCCCATTGCGCCTTTTGAATGGGCCATCTCTCTAGGCTGGGACTGTAAACCATTAACACATAAAGTAATTGTGCCCTCAACATGACGGGTGCGATCATACCAGCACTAATGCACCGGATCCCATCAGAACTCTGAAGTAAAGCATGCATGGGTGACAATAGTACTAGGATGGGTGACCCCTTGGGAAGTCATCGTGTTGCACCCCCCTTTTCAATTTTTTTTGCTCCGGTTAGGGTTGCCAAGATACTTTATCCACCGCATTTCTATTATCGAATCCCACGGCACCTTCGCCAAGACAACTTCGCTTCATGTGGATGCTGGGCCCGCAAACCGTGGAAAAAAGGCTTGTGACCAGGTCTCCGTCGCTCCGGTGCCCATAACTTTTGATCTGTAAGGAGTAACACGGTGCACAACATACCGTTGCAAAGCTCTCTGAGAGCTCCACGATGGGGGCAGCCAGCATGCTCGCTATGCCCTTTTTGGAGCCCAAAATCTAACGTTTTCGTCAGTATAGGGCCAGTTTTCTACTTTTGCTCTATTTTTACATCCCAGATCGTACATCGTGAGCTGTTGAAAGGATGACAACCTTATTCGCGGGACATTAGAGGGCCCTAAAACGCATCGATATCACGTCTTGCGAGGATTCTGCGTTGTTGAAGCAGATAGGTTGTCGTTAAGCCCATTAGGCCTTTTGAATGGGCCATCTCTCTATGCTGGGACTGTGAACCGTTAACACATAAAGGAATTGTGCCCTCAACATGACTGGTGCGATCATACCAGCACAAATGCACTGGATCCCATCAGAACTCAAAAAGTTAAGCGTGCTTGGGCGAGAGTAGTACAAGGATGGGTGACCCCCTGGGAAGTCCTCGTGTTGCACCCCCCTTTTCAATTTTTTTTGCTCCGGTTAGGGTTGCCAAGATATTTTATCCACCACATTTCTATTATCGAATCCCATGGAACCTTGGGCAAGACAACTTCGCTTCACGTGGAGGCTGGGCCAGCAAACCAAGGCCGTAGGGCTTGTGACCAGGTCTCCGTCGCTCCGGTGCCCATAACTTTTGATCCGTATGGATTTACGCGATGCACAACATACCGTTGCAAAGTTTTTCGAGAGCTCTACGATGGGGGCAGCCAGCTTGATCGCTATGCCCATTTTTGGAGCCCAAAATCGAACGTTTTCATCAGTTTCGGGCTACTTTTCTACTTTTGCTCTGTTTTTCCGTCCCGGATCGTACGTCGTGAGCTGTTAAAAGGATGACAACCTTATTTGCGGGACATTAGAGGGCCCTAAAATGTGTCGATCTCACGTCTTGCGAGGATACTGCATTGTTGAAGCAGATGGGTTGTCGTTAAGCCCATTGGGCCTTTTGAATGGGTCATCTCTCTAGGCTGGGACTGTGAACCGTTAACACATAAAGGAATTGTGCCCTCAACATGACAGGTGCGATCATACCAGCACTAATGCACCGGATCCCATCAGAACTCCGAAATTAAGCCTGTTTGGGCGAGAGTAGTACTAGGATGGGTGACCAGCTGGGAAGTCCACGTGTTGCACCTCCCTTTTCAATTTTTTTTTGCTCCGGTTAGGGTTGCCAAGATACTTTATCCACCACATTTCTATTATCGAATCCCACGGTACCTTGGGCAAGACAATTTCGCTTCCCGTGGAGGCTGGGCCCGTAAACCAAGGGCATAGGGCTTGTGACCAGGTCTCCGTCGCTTCGGTGCCCATAACTTTTGTTCCATAAGGAGTTACGTGGCGCACAACATACCGTTGCAAAGCTCTCCGAGAGCTCTACAACGGGGACAGTTAGCTTGCTCGCTTTGCCCGTTTTTGGAGCCCAAAATTAAACGTTTTCATCAATTTCGGGCCACTTTTCTTCTTTTGCTCTGTCTTTCCGTCGCGGATCGTACGTCGTGAGCTGTTAAAAGGACGACAACCTTACTCGCGGGGCATTAGAGGGCCCTACAACTCGTTGATATCACATCTTGCGAGGATGCTGCGTTGTTGAAGTAGATGGGTTGTCGTTAAGCCCATTGGGCCTTTTGAATGGGCCATCTCTCTAGGCGGGGACTGTGAACCGTTAACACATAAAGGAAATGTGCCCTCAACATGACGGGTGCGATCATACTAGCACTAATGCACCGGATCCCATCAGAACTCCAAAGTAAAGCGTGCTTGGGCGATAGTAGTACTAGGATGGGTGACCCCCTGGGAATTCCTCGTTTTGCACCCCCTTTTTAAATTTTTTTTGCTCCGGTTAGGGTTGCCATGATACTTTATGCACCACATTTCTATTATCGAATCCCACGGCACCTTGGGCAAGACAACTTCACTTCACGTGGAGGCTGGGCCTGCAAACCGAGGGCGTAGGGCTTGTGACCAGGTCTCCGTCGCTCCGGTGCCCATAACCTTTGATCCGTAAGTATTTACGCGGCGCACAACATACCGTTGGAAAGCTCTCAGAGAACACTACGACGAAGGCAGCTAGCTTGCTCGCTATGCCCCTTTTTTGAGTCCAAAATCTAACGTTTTCATTAGTTTCGGGCAACATTTCTTCTTTTGCTTTGTTTTTTCATCCCAGATTGTAAGTCTTGAGCAGTTAAAAGGACGAAAACCTTACTCGCGAGACATTAGAAGGCCCTACAACGCGTCGATATCACATCTTGCAAGGATGCTGCGTTGTTAAAGCAGATGTGTTATCGTTAAACCCATTGGTCATTTTGAATGGGCCATCTCTCTAGGTTGGGACTGTGAACCGTTAACACATAAAGGAATTGTGCTCTCAACATGACGGGTGCGATCATACCTGCACTAATGCACTGGATCCCATCAGAACTTCGAAATGAAGCTTGCTTGGGCGAGAGTAGTACTAGGATGGGTGACCCCCTGGGAAGTCCTCTTGTTGCACCCCCCTTTTCAATTTTTTTTTGGCTCCGGTTAGGGTTTCCAAGATACTTTATCCACAACATTTCTATTATCGAATCCCACGGCACCTTGGGCAAGAAAACTTCGTTTCACGTGGAGGCTGGGCCCGCAAACCGTGGGCATAAGGCTTGTGACCAGGTCTCCGTTGCTCCAGTGCCAATAACTTTTGTTCCGTAAGGATTTACGCGGCGCATAGCATACCGATGCAAAGCTCTCTTTTAGCTCTACTATGGGGACAGTTAGATTGCTAGCTTTGCCCCTTTTTGGAGCCCAAAATTGAACGTTTTCATAAATTTTGGGCCACTTTTCTTCTTTTGCTCTGTTTTCCGTCCCGGATCGTACGTCATGAGCTGTTAATAGGATGACAAACTTACTCGCTGGGAATTAGAGGGCCTTACAACACGATGATATCACGTCTTGCGAGGATGCTGCGTTGTTGAAGTAAATGGGTTGTCGTTAAGCCCATTGGGCCTTTTGAATCGACCATCTCTCTAGGCTGGGACTGTGAACCGTTAACACATAAAGGAATTGTGCCCTCGACATGACGGGTTCGATCATACCAGCAATAATGCACCGGATCCTATCAGAACTCCGAAGTTAAGCGTGCTTGGGTGAGAGTAGTACTAGGATGGGTGACCCCCTAGGAAGTCATCGTGTTGTACCCCCCTTTTCAATTTTTTTTTCTCCGGTTAGGGTTGCCAAGACACTTTATCCACCACATATCTATTATCAAATCCCACGGCACCTTGGGCAAGACAACTTCGCTTCACGTGGAGGCTGGGCCCAAAAATCGAGGGCGTAGGGCTTGTGACCAGGTCTCCGTTACTCCGGTGCCCATAACTTTTGATCTGTAAGAAGTTACGCGGCGCACAGCATACCGTTGTAAAGTACTCCGAGAGCTCTACGACGAGGGAAGTTAGCTTGCACACTATGCCCATTTGTGGAGCCCAAAATTGAACGTTTTCATCAGTTTCGGGCCACTTTTCTTCTTTTCCTCTGTTTTTCCGTCCCGGATCGTACGTCGTGAGCTGTTAAAAGGACGACAACCTTATTCACAGGACATTAGAGGGCCCTAAAATTCGTTGATATGACGTCTTACGAGGATGCTTCGTTGTTGAAGCGGATGGGTTGTCGTTAAGCCCATTGGGCCTTTTGAATGGGCCATCTCTCTAGGCTGGGACTGTGAACCATTAACACATAATGGAATTATGCCCTCAACATGACGGGTGCGATCATACCAGCAGTAATGCCCCGGATCCCATCAGAACTCCGAAGTTAAGCGTGCTTGGGTGAGAGTAGTACTAGGATGGGTGACCCCTTGAGAAGTCCTCGTGTTGCACCCCGCTTTTCAACTTTTTTTGCTCTGGTTAGGGTTGTCAAGATACATTATCCACCACAGTTCTATTATCGAAACCCCCGCCACCTTGGGCAAGACAACTTCGCTTCACGTGGAGGCTGGGCCAGCAAACCGAGGGCGTAGGGCTTGTGAACAAGTCTCCTTCACTCCGGTGCCCATAACTTTTGATCCCGTAAGGAGTTACGCGGTGCACAGCATACCGTTGCAAAGCTCTCCGAGTGCTCTACGACAGGGGCAGCCAGCTTCCTCGCTATGCCCTTTTTGGAGCCCAAAATCGAACGTTTTCATCAGTTTCAGGCCACTTTTCTATTTTTGCTCTATTTTTCTGTCCCGGATCGAACGTCGTTAGCTGTTAAAAGGATGACAACCTTAGTCGCGGGACATTAGAGGGCCCTACAATGCGATGATATCACGTCTTGGTAGGATTTTGCATTGTTGAAGCAGATGGGTTATCTTTAAGCCCATTGGGCCTTTTGAATTGGCCATCTCTCTAGGCTGGGACTGTGAATCGTTAACACATAAAGGAATTGTGCCCTAAACATGACGAGTGCGATCATACCAGCACTAATGCACCAGATCCCATCAGAACTCTGAACTTAAGCGAGCTTGGACGAGAGTAGTACTAGGATGGGTGACCCCCTGGGAAATCCTCGTGTTGCACCCCCTTTTCAATTTTTTTTGCTCCGGTTAGGGTTTCCAGAATACTTTATCTCCCACATTTCTATTATTGAATCCCACAGCACCTTGGGCAAGACAACTTTGCTTCACATTGTTATTGGGCTCGTAAACCGAGGTCGTGGGGCTTGTGACCAGGTCTCCGTCATTCCGGTGCCCATAACTTTTGATCTGTAGGGAGTCACGCGGCGCACAGTACACTGTTGCAAAGCTCTCCGAGAGCTCTACGACGGGGGCAGCCAGCTTGCTCGTTGTGCCCATTTTTGGATCCCAAAATTGAACGTTTTCATCAGTTTGAGGCCACTTTTCTTCTTTTTCTATGTTTTTCCATCCCAGATCGTATGTCGTGAGCTGTAAAAGGACGACAACCTAACTCGTGGGACATTAGAGGGCCTTACAATGCGTCGATATCACATCTTGCGAGGATGATGCGTTGTTGAAGCAGATGGGTTGTCGTTAAGCCCATTGGGCCATTTGAATGGGCCATCTCTCTAAGCTGGGACTGTGAACTGTTAACACATAAAGGAATTGTGCCTTCAACCTGACGGGGGGGATCATGCCAGCACTAATGCACCGGATCCCATCAGAACACCGAAGTTAAGCGTGCTTGTGATAGCCCGAACCCGACATGCATTTAATGGCATTTAATTGCATTTAATTAAGTGTCATCTTAAATGTTAGCATTGAATTTCGTGTTTATTTTTTGTTAAACATTCATTCGTAACATTATTTTCAAATTTATTTTAGAAGTAATTAAATAATACTTGAGTTAATTATTTTAACGGAATATGCACTACTTTCATATTTAGGTTAATCGGTTTTATTTTTCTTGCACCTTAATGTTCGGTTTTCAATTAAATGAAAAGTAGCTCCGAGCCGGAGTAAATTTTCAACTATGTTGCTTTTCAAAAATTATATTTTCTTAAATTCTTTGCGATTTAATTGTTATTCTTTTATTGTCGCAAAGTGCATTGCATTTCGAGAGCGATAGTTAGAAAGTGTTTTCTAGTCCTCAGCAAATAGTGAAAACTGGTATGTAGTGTTTTAATTTTAGTGTTTTAGTTGTTATTAACTAGAATTGGAATTGTGTTGGTTGTTTTAGCCTTTAAATGCCTAAAATAAGCCTATTTGACCAATTTTTAAGTAGTTTGACCAAGGTTTTGACTTGTTGACTTAGTTGTCATCTTTTATAAGCTTGTAATAACAAAGAAAAAAAAATAAAACAAAGCTGAAAAAAAAACAAGGGCTGGCCGAAACTTCAAGAGAAGAAAAAAAAAACATTTCAACTTTCCAAACTTCAATTCTTCACGTGAGCTTGCACGGGGTTGTTTCCGAGGCATCCAGCGTGGTTTTCCTTGCGTCTAGGAGCATCTAAGATGAGGGTTTCATCGTTATTTGTGCATTTGAAATAATTGTGTTTAAACTTTAATTTTTGGGTTTTAGCCGTAGATAGTTATTTAATTCGTTTTGATGCTTGAAGAATGTTCCCTAGCAATTGTAGAACATGTATTTATAGCTTTTTAGCATTTTTTACGGTTGAATATACAAATTGAAATTGAAATTGATAATTGAATAGTAAATTGTGAATAGTAAACCCCCGTTTCGATGAAGTTGCTCCGTTATGCATTCCGTTGATGTGAAAAGATGCTAGATATGCTAGAATGCCTAAATGCATGATTTGTTTGGGTTGCATAATGGAAAAATAGAGAAAAATAGCTCGGTACAAGTTGGGGTCGTTTAGGTCGAGATTAGCGTTTCCTCGATTTGCATGATGGCATTGTCTCGAGAGGCCATGGAAGCACTTTTGGTGTGATTATGGCATTGGTTGGGTGTTTGGTTAGGGTAGCGGTAGTTCAAATGAGCAAAGGGGAAAATTGGGGCTTTGCGTGAATTCTAGGGTTAAGTAGGGTTTCGGGGTCTTTAGACGTGCCTTATGGTGACCTAGGAGGATTGGTGAAGTCGGTTTCCAAAACTCGTGGCTCGTTTGAAAGTAGTAGCATTTTGAAAGTTGGGGTCATTTTGTGATTTTGTGTGTTTTCATAGTATAATGCCTATAGAATGCTTAATAATGCTTGTTATGCTTGTTAAAGTTGATTATGATTGAATTTGTATATCAATTGTTGATAATGCTTGTTAGTGTTGTTTTTGTTACTTTATTGATTGTAATTGCTTATTGTGTGCTTATTGTATTGCATGTTGTTACTGACTTGCACTCCAGTGCCTTGCTCGATTATCATTAAATATCTTGTACTGCATTGCATAAGTGTCAGGCGCGTGAGTGATGGGCCTCTCTGGGTAGCCTCGGGTTGCCAGTGTTGGTTGCTCTAGCTCCGTCTCCTATTCCCTTTCTCGCTTAGGTTGCCGCCCAGGGAATTTTGGGTCGTAGAATTGACAGAGTATGTCCGGAGTACTCTAACGGAAGTTATAAGGTGGGTGAGCCGGCTCGTCATTATTAAAGTCATCGAAATCATGATCGGTACATTGCTCGTATGAGTGAACCATAGCTTTCAGAGTGTGGAATAGCTTTGAATGGTTGTGTTAATGCTTTTATTAATTGGTTATTGTATTGATTGTTTATATTGAATGCTTGCTTGTCAATTATATTGCTTAGCTGTACCTATTTGCATTGCACGACTTTCTTTCTCTCCACCTCGATATCTGTCTCGCCCTCACTGAGTATACGTGTTGAGGATACTCACTCCTCACCACCACATTTCAGGAAATGCCATGATAGCTGGAAAGTTCGTGCTTGAAGGGTTGTCTTGCGTGCTATGTGGTTTGAGTTGTGAAAGATGCAAAGATGTATGTTCATGTGTTGCTTGGATTTATTGTTAAAAGAAATGTAATTTAAATTTAACTAGATAATTGAGGTAGAATGAAAAGCTACTTTATGTATTCAGATAGTATAATTAACTTCATTGCGTATATGTAATTGTCTAAAGGAAAAAAGTTGGAATAGTTGGGTGCCTGGAAATATGTATATCTGCTGTGTTTAATGGTTGACAACCGAGGTTCGGATGGCCTTGAGGTGTTTGTATGTTTGGACATGGTATTGGTCCACTTATATGCTGTTGCAGGTTTTCCATTTTTCCTAGGAACAGGGGAGACTCTGTCCGTCTTTCTCTAAAAATTTTGCCCGGGTTTGGAATTGGGTTGCGATTAGATTGATTAATAGAAATTCCGGTCTCGAGAGGGATCGGGGTGTTTCAGGTAGTATCAGAGCTTGTTTAGCTCATAAGCCAGGACAGGGTCCTCGGTCTGGTGGGTAGTGGTCCTTGAATGTGTGCTTGTTAAGTGTGTCTTGAAAGTGTATGCTTGTATGTGAGATTGTGTGTCTTGACATGAATGTGTGCTCCTATGTGATATAGTTATGTGTTATGTGTTAATTGTGTGCTAAGTGAAGTGAAGTGTTTAGTTTTGTATTGAATTGACCTATCGAATTGGCATCGTGAATCGAATTGATCTCGTGAATTGTTATCTGCTTGGAGTATTGCTTGTAATGTGTGTATTAGAATATCTTGAATTGGTTGTGCCGTGATTTGAAATGATTATGTTATGCTTGACTTCATTGTCGTGCTTGAGTGACTTTGTTGAATAAACTGTAATACAAACATGCATGCATAATAAATTAAGGCATATATGTATAAATGTGATATCTTGGCATTCATACATGTCCTATTGAAATGGTAAGAAAGACTATTCCTCCCCTGAAGAAAGTGGTTCATAGCTAGCCTCTCAAGGTATATGGATTGGCAGGAAATGAATGGCATTTAATTAGACTTTATTTGGGAGTTGGTGTTTGCTTTTGGAGCTCGGTTATTGGCGAATCTCTAAGGTCCTCCTCTGTGATTAACAGTTGTGAAGAGTAGCTTTCTCTTGGGGTTTTATTTGATTGTTCTCTGAGGCATTCTTTGGTTTTCTTAATGGGTATTCTTTGGAGACTTATGTTGGCACTTCTCGGTGGACTTGGCTATTGGGATTTCAATCGGACTTACTGCACAGTATTATCTATGTTATATGTGTCTTGGTCTTTATTGGTGTGATACTGGCATCCCTGATTGGAAATTCTTCAATGGCATTTTATATAATTTTTAGTGGGCATTCTACTAGTATCTTTCCTTGATGGCACTTATTGGAAGTCTTACACTTGGAATCTTGTTCAGACTTATTATCTCATATTGCTTATGGTATGATGTGGAATACCTTGGGCTTTCTTGGTGGTAAGTTGTATAAAGTCCTCACTTGGCAAAAGTGAAGAGGCCTCAGAGTTTGGTTTTGTATATTGTGCACCAGCTCGGTATTTTTCCTTAGGTTTTCGTCTAGCTGGGAAACTATATTTGTTATTCAACTTGGTTGTCTTATTGGGCACATTATATTTTCTCTGCTATTCCATTTGACATTCTTCTCAGCATTTGATAGCGATACTCGGAATCTAATTGGTTGTCCTATGGGGTTATTATTTGGAAGGCTTCTTTGGAACTTTTGAAGTATATTTGATTGGGTTTCTTAGTATTTTCTTCAGCACTCTTAACAGGGAATTCTTCTATGAAATTCATGACCAGCGGGGTACTTCTTTGGACCTCTGGATGGAACCTTTGTTTGAGCCTTTATTTGGCTTCTTGCTTGGGTATTCTCGGGCGATAATAGTTGAACTTCTACTAGAGATTCGTGTATGGGGTATTCATTCGGTATTCCTCTTATCATTAATATGTGATGTGATTTTATCTACAGTATCTTTGCTTTAGTCTTTATTGGTATTATCTTGGCGCTTTTGGTTGGAATTTTATTCTTCTTCGGTATTCGTGTCAACGGGATTTTTGTGCGGTATCTACATTTGAGCCTTTATTCGGCATTACTACTTGGAATTTCTTCTTAAACTTCCCTATTGGTCATCTTGATTAATATACTTGCTCAGCAGCTGGTGAAGATTAGTCAGAGTTGGATTTCAGTGGATGCAGAATTCTATTGGAAGAAGAATTGTGAGGATGCAATTGTTTTAAGGGGGGAAGGATGTGATAACAAGAACCCGGCATGCATTTAATGGCATTTAATTAAGTATCATCTTAAATGTTAGCATTGAATTTCGTGTTTATTTTTAGTTAAACATTCATTTGTAGCATTATTTTCATATTTCTTTTATAAGTAATTAAATAATATTTGAGTTAATTATTTTAACGGAATATCCACTACTTTCATATTTATGTTAATCGGTTTTATTTTTCTTGCACCTTAATGTTCGGTTTTCAATTAAATGAAAAGTAGCTCCGAGTCGGAGTAATTTTCAACTATGTTGCTTTTCAAAAATTATATTTTCTTAAATTCTTTGAGATTTAATTGTTATTCTTTTATTGTCGCAAAGTGCATTGCATTTCGAGAGCGATAGTTAGAGAGTGTTTTCTAGTCCCCAGCAAATAGTGAAAACTGGTATTTAGTGTTTTAATTTTAGTGTTTTAGTTGTTATTAACTAGAATTGGAATTGTGTTGGTTGTTTTAGCCTTTAAATTCCTAAAATAAGCCTATTTGACCAATTTTTAAGTAGTTTGACCAAGGTTTTGACTTGTTGACTTAGTTGTCATCTTTTATAAGCTTGTAATAACAAAGAAAAAATAAAACAAAGCTGAAAAAAAAACAAGGGCTGGCCGAAACTTCAAGAGAAGGAAAAAAAAAACATTTCAACTTTCCAAAATTCAATTCTTCGCGTGAGCTTACACGGGGTTGTTTCCGAGGCATCCAGCGTGGTTTTCCTTGCGTCTAAGGTGAGGGTCTCATCGTTATTTGTGCATTTGAAATAATTGTGTTTAAACTTTAATTTTTGGGTTCTAGCCGTAGATAGTTATTTAATTCATTTTGATGCTTGAAGAATGTTCCCTAGCAATTGTAGAACATGTATTTATAGCTTTTTAGCATTTTCTGCGGTTGAATATCGAAATTGAAATTTAAATTGATAATTGAATAGTAAATTATGAATAGTAAACCCCCGTTTCGATGAAGTTGCTCCGTTATGCGTTCTGTTGATATGAAAAGATGCTAGATATGCTAGAATGCCTAAATGCATGATTTGTTTGGGTTGCGTAATAGAAAAACAGAGAAAAATGCCTTGGTACAAGTTGGGGTCATTTAGGTCAAGATTACGTTTCCTCGATTTGAGTGATGGCATTGTCTCGGGAGGCCATGGAAGCACTTTTGGTGTGGTTATGGCGTTGGTTGGGTGTTTGGTTAGGGTAGCGGTAGTTCAAACAAGCAAAGGGGGAAATCGGGGCTTTGCGTGAATTCTAGGGTTAAGTAGGGTTTCGGGGTCTTTAGACGTGCCTTATGGTGACCTAGGAGGATTGGTGAAGTCGGTTTCCAAAACTCGTGGCTCGTTTGAAAGTAGTAGCGTTTTGAAAGTTGGGGTCATTTTGTGATTTTGTGTGTTTTCATAGTATAATGCCTATAGAATGCTTAATAATGCTTGTTATGCTTGTTAAAGTTGATTATGATTGAATTTGTATATCAATTGTTGATAATGCTTGTTAGTGTTGTTCTTGTTACTTTATTGATTGTAATTGCTTATTGTGTGCTTATTGTATCGCATGTTGTTACTGACTTACACTTCAGTGCCTTGCTCGATTATCGTTAAATATCTTGTATTGCATTGCATAAGTGTCAGGCGCGTGAGTGATGGGCCTCTCTGGGTAGCCTCAGGTTGCCAGTGATGGTTGCTCTAGCTCCGTGTCCTATTCCCGTTCTCGCTTGGGTTGTCGCCCAGGGAGTTTTGGGTCGTAGAATTGACAGAGTATGTCCGGAGTACTCTAACGGAAGTTATAAGGTGGGTGAGTCGGTGCGTCATCGTTAAAGTCATCGAAATCATGATCGGTACATTGCTCGTATGAGTGAACCATAGCGTTCAGAGTGTGGTATAGCTTTGAATGGTTTTGTTAATGCTTTTATTAATTGTTTATTGTATTGATATATTGAATGCTTGTTTGTCAATTATATTGCTTAACTGTATCTATTTGCATTGCACGATCTTCTTTCTCTCCACCTCGATAACTGTCTCGCCCTCACTTAGTATACGTGTTGAGTATAGTCACTCCTCACCACTATATTTCAGGAAACACCATGATAGCTGGAAAGTTCGTGCTCGAAGAGTTGTCTTGCGTGCTATGTGGTTCGAGTTGTCAAAGATGCAAAGATGTATGTTCATGTGCTGTATGTATTTATTGTTAAAAAGAATGTAATTTAAATTTAACTAGGTATTTGAGGTAGAATGAAAAGCTAGTTTATGTATTCAGATAGTATAGTTAACTTCATTGCGTATATGTAATTGTCTAAAGGAAAAAAGTTGGAATAGTTGGGTGCTTGGAAATATGTATATCTGATGTGTTTAATGGTTGACAACCGAGGCTCGGATGGCCTTGAGGTGTTTGTATGTTTGGACATGGTATTGGTCCACTTATATGCTGTTGCAGGTTTTACATTTTGCCTAGGAACAGGGGAGACTCCGTCCGTCTTTCTCTAAAAATTTTGCCCGGGTTTGGAATTGGGTTGCGATTAGATTGATTAATAGAACTTCCGGTCTCGAGAGGGATCGGGGTGTTTCAGTGCTTGGGCGAGAGTAGTACTAGGATGGGTGACCACCTGGGAAGTCCTCGTGTTGTACCCCCCTTTTCAATTTTTTTTGCTCCGGTTAGGGTTGCCAAAATACATTATCCACCAAATTTCAATTATCGAATCCCATGACACCTTGGGCAAAACAACTTCGCATCACGTGGAGGCTGGGCCAGCAAACCAAGGGCGTAGGGCTTGTGACCAGGTCTCTGTCGCTCCGGTGCCCATAACTTTTGATCCGTAAGGAGTTACGTGGCGCACAGCATACCGTTGCAAATCCCTCTGAGAGCTCTACGTCGGGGGCAGCCAGCTTGCTCGCTGTGCCCATTTTGGGAGCACAAAATTGAACGTTTTCATCAGTTTCGGGCCACTTTTCTTCTTTCACTCTGTTTTTCCATCCCGAATCGTACGTCGTGAGCTGTTAAAATGACGACAACCTTATTCGCGGGACATTAGAGGGACCTAAACCGCGTCGATATCACGTCTTGCGAGGATGCTGCGTTGTTGAAACAGATGGGTTGTCGTTAGGCCCATTGGGCCTTTTGAATGGGCCATCCCTCTAGGCTGGGACTGTGAACCGTTAACACATAAAGGAAATGTGCCCTTAACGTTGCCGGGTGCGACCATACCAGCCCAAATGCACCGGATCCCATTAGAACTCCGAAGTTAAGCGTGCTTGGGTGAGAGTAGTACTAGGATGGGTGACCACCTGGGAAGTCCTCGTGTCGCACCCCGCTTTTCAACTTTTTTTTTCTCCGATTACGGTTGCCAAGATACTTTATCCACCACATTTCTATTATCGAATCCCACGGCACCTTGGGCAAGACAACTTCGCTTCACGTGGAGGCTGGGCCCGCAAACCGAGGGCGTAGGGCTTGTGACCAGGTCTCCGTCGCTCCGGTGCCCATAACTTTTGATCCGTAAGGAGTTATGCGGCGCACAACATACTGTTGCAAAGCTCTCCGAGAGCTCTATGACGGGGGCAGCCAGCTTGCTCGCCGTGCCCATTTTGGAGCCCAAAATCGAACGTTTTTATCAGTTTCAGACCATTTTTCTTCTTTTGCCCTATTTTTTCGTCCTGGATCGTACGTCGTGAGCTGTTGAAAGGACAGAAACCTTACTTGCGGGACATTAGAGGGCCCTACAACGCGTCGATATCACGTCTTGCGAGGATGCTGTGTTGTTGAAGCAGATGGGTTGTCGTGAAGCCTATTGGGCCTTTTGAATGGGCCATCTCTCTAGGCTGGGACTGTGAACCGTTAACACATAAAGGAATTGTGCCTTCAACAAGACGGGTGTGTTCATGCCAGCACTAATGCACCGGATCCCATCAGAACTCCGAAGTTAAGCGTGCTTGGGCGAGAATAGTACTTGGATGGGTGACCCCCTAGGAAATCCTCGTGTTGCACGCCCCTTTTCAATTTTTTTTGCTCTGCTTAGCGTTGCCAAGATACTTTATCCACCACAATTCTATTATCAAATCCCATGGCACCTTGGGAGAGACAACATCGGTTCACATGGAGGCTGGGGCCGCAAACCGAGGGCATAGGGCTTGTAGCCAGGTCTCCGTCGCTCCGGTGCCCATAACTTTTGATCCGAAATGAGTTACGCGGCGCACAGCATACCGTTGCAAAGCTCTCCAAGAGCTCTACGACGGGGGCAGCCAGCTTGCTCGTTATGCCCATTTTTGGAGTCCAAAATCGAACGTTTTAATCAGTTTCGGGCCACTTTTCTTCTTTTGCTCTATTTTTTCATCTCGGATCGTACGTCGTGAGCTGTTAAAAGGACGACAACCTTTTTCGCAGGACATTAGTGGGCCCTAAAATACGTCGATATCACGTCTTGCGAGGATGCTGCGTTGTTGAAGTGGATGGGTTGTCGTTAAGCCCAATGGGCCTTTCAAATGGGCCATCTCTCTAGGCTGGGACTGTGAACCGTTAACACATAAAGGAATTTTGCCCTCAACATGACGGGTGCGATCATACCAGCACTAATGCACCGGATCCCATCAGAACTCCGATGTTAAGCGTGCTTGGGCGATAGTAGTACAAGGATGGGTGACCCCCTGAGAAGTCCTCGTGTTGCACCCCCCTTTTCAATTTTTTTTGCTCCGGTTAGGGTTGCCAAGATACTTTATCCACCACATTTCTTTTATCGAATCCCACGGCACCTTGGGCAAGACAACTTCGCTTCACGTGGAGTCTGGGCCCGCAAACCGATGGCGTAGGGCTTGTGACCAGGTCTCCTTCGCTGCGGTGCCCATAACTTTTGATCCGTAAGGAGTTATGCGGTGCACAGCATACCGTTACAAAGCTCTCCGAGAGCTCTACGACGGGGGCAGCTAGCTTGCTCGCTGTTCCCTTTTTGTCGCCCAAAATCGAATGTTTTCATCAATTTCGTGCCACTTTTTTACTTTTGCTATGTTTTTCCATCCCGGATCGTACGTCGTGAGTTGTTAAAAGGATGACAACCTTATTCGCGGGACATTAGAGGGCCCTACAACTCGTCGATATCACGTCTTACGAGGATGCTGCGTTGTTGAAGCAGATGGGTTGTCGTTAAGCCCATTGGGCCTTCTGAATGGGCCATCTCTCTAAGCTGGGACTGTGAACCGTTAACACATAAAGGAAATTTCCCCTCAACATGACGGGTGCGATCGTACCAGCACTAATGCAACGGATCCGATCAGAACTCCGAAGTTAAGCGAGCTTGGGCGAGAGTAGTACTAGGATGGGTGACCCCCTGAGAAGTCCTCGTGTTGCACCCCCTTTTCAATTTCTTTTGCTCCGGTTAGGGTTTCCAGGATACTTTATCCACCACATTTCTATTATCGAATCCCACGGCACCTTGGGCAAGACAACTTCGCTTCACGTGGAGGCTGGGCCCGCAAACCGATGGCGTAGGGCTTGTGACCAGGTCTCCTTCGCTGCGGTGCCCATAACTTTTGATCCGTAAGGAGCTACGCGGCGCACAACTTACCGTTGCAAAGCTCTCCGAGGGCTCTACGACAGGGGCAGCAAGCTTGCTCAATGTTCCCATTTTTGGAGCCCAAAATCGAATGTTTTCATCATATTTAGGACACTTTTCTTCTTTTGCTCTGTTTTTCCATCTCGGATAGTACGTCGTGAGATGTTAAAAGGACGACAACCTTATTCGCAGGACATTAGAAGGCCCTAAAACGCGTCCATATCACGCCTTACGACGATGTTGCGTTGTTGAAGTGGATGGGTTGTCATTAAGCCTATTGGGCCTTTTGAATGGGCTATCTCTCTAGCCTGGGACTGTGAACCTTTAACACATAAAGGAATTGTGCCCTCAACATGATGGGTACGATCATACCAGCACTAATGCACCGGATCCCATCAGAACTCCGAAGTTAAGCGTTCTTGGGCGAGAGTAGTACTAGGATGGGTGACCCCCTGGGAAGTCCTCGTGTTGCACCCCTCTTTTCAATTTTTTTTTCTCCGGTTAGGGTTGCGAAGATACTATATCTACCACATTTCTATTATCGAATCTCACGGCACCTTGGGCAAGACAACATCGCTTCACGTGGAGGCTGGGCTCGCAAACCGAGGGCATAGGTCTTTAGACCAGGTCTCCGTCGCACCAGTGCCTATAACTTTTAATCCGTAAGGAGTTACGCTGCGCACAGCATACCGTTGCAAAGCTCGCAGAGAGCTCTACGATAGGGCTAGCCAGCTTGCTCACTGTGCCCCTTTTTGGAGCCCAAAATCGAATATTTTCATCAGTTTCAGGTTAGTTTTCTTCTTTTGCTTTATTTTTTGGTCCCGGATTGTTTGCCGTGAGCAGTTAAAAGGACGACAACTTTATTCGCGGAACATTAGAGGGCCCTAAACTGCGTCGATATCACGTCTTGCGAGGATGTTGCATTGTTAAAGCGGATGGGTTGACGTTAAGCCCATTGGGCCTTTTGAATGGGCCATCTCTCTAGGCTGGGACTGTGAACCGCTAACACATAAAGGAAATGTGCCCTCAACATGGCGGTTGCAATCATACCAGCACTAATGCACCGGATCCCATTAGAACTCCGAAGTTAAGCGTGCTTGGGCGAGAGTAGTACTAGGATGGTGACCCCCTGGGAAGTCCTCGTGTTGCACCCCCTCTTTTAAATTTTTTTTGCGCCGGTTAGGGTTGCCAAGATACTTTATCTTCCACATTTCTATTATCGAATCCCACGGCACCTTGGGCAAGACAACTTCGCCTCACGTAGAGGCTGGGCCGGCAAACTGAGAGCGTAGGGCTTGTGACTTGGTCTCCGTCGCTCCTGTGCCCATAACTTTTGATCCGTAATGAGTTACGCGGCTCACAGCATACCGTTGGAAAGCTCTTCGAGAGCTCTACAACGAGGTCAGCCAGCTTGCTCACTGTTCGAATTTTTGGAGCCCAAAATCTAACGTTTTCGTTAGTTTTGGGCCACTTTTCTTCTTTTGCTCTGTTTTTCCGTCCCGTATCGTATGTCGTGAGTTGTTAAAAGGATGACAACCTTATTCGCGGGACATTACAGTGCCCTAAAATGCGTCAATATCACGTCTTACGAGGATGCTGCGTTGTTGAAGCAGATGGGGTGTCGTTAAGCCCATTGGGCCTTGTGAATGGGCCATCTCCCTAGGCTGGGACAATGAACCGTTAACACATAAAGGAACTGTGCCCTCAGCATGACGGGTGAGATCATACCAGCACTAATGAACCGGATCCCATCAGAACTCCGAAGTTAAGTGTGCTTGGGCGTGAGTAGTACTAGGATGGGTGACCCCTTGGGAAGTCCTCGTGTTGCACCCCCCTTTTCAATTTTTTTTTCTCCCGTTAGGGTTGCCAAATAACTTTATCCACCACATTTCTTTTATCGAATCCCACGGCACCTTGGGCAAGACAACTTCACTTCACGTAAAGGCTGGGCATACAAACCGAGGGCGTTGGGCTTGTGACCAGGTCTCCGTCGCTCCAGTGCCCATAACTTTTGATCCGTTTAGTGTTATGTGGCGCACATCATACCATTGTACAACACTCCGAGAGCTCTACAACGGGGGCAGCCAGCTTGTTCGCTGTGCCCTTTTTGGAGCCCAAAATTGAATGTTTTCATCAGTTTTGTGCCACTTTTCTTCTTTTGCTAGGTTTTTTCGTCTCGGATCGTACGTCGTTAGCTATTAAAAGGACGACAACCTTAATCGCGGGAAATTAGACGGCCCTAATACGCGTCAATATCACATCTTGCGAGGATGCTGCGTTGTTAAAGCGGATATGTTGTCGTTAAGCCCATTGGGCCTTTTGAATGGGACATCTCTCTAGGTTGGGACTGTGAACCGTTAACACATAAAGGAAATGGACCCTCAACATGACGGGTGCGATCATACCTGCACTAATGCACCGGATCCCATCAGAACTCCGAAGTTAAGCGTGCTTGGGCGAGAGTAGTGCAAGGATGGGTGACGCCCTGAGAAGTCCTCGTGTTACACCCCCCTTTTCAATTTTTTTTTGCTCCGGTTAGGGTTGCCAAGATACTTTATCCACCATATTTCTAATATCGAATCCCACGGCACCTTCGGCAAGACAACTTCACTTCAAGTGGAGGCTGGGCCCACACTCTGAGGGCGTAGGGCTTGTGACCAGGTCTCCGTCGTTCCGCTGCCCATAACTTTTGATCTGTAAGGAGCTACACGGCGCACAACATACCATTGCAAAGCTCTCCGAGAGCTCTACGACGGAGGCAGCGAGCTTACTCGCTATGCCCATTTTTGGAACCCAAAATCGAACATTTTCATCAGTTTCGGAACACTTTTATTCATTTCCTTTGTTTTTCCGTCCCAGATCGTACGTCATGAGATGTTAAAAGAACGAAAACCTTATTCACGAGACATTAGAGGGCCCTACAACGCGTCAATATCACGTCTTGCGAGGATGTTGCAATGTTGAAGTGGATGGATTGTTGTTAAGCCCATTGGGCCTTTTCAATGGGCCATCTCTCTAGGCTGGGACTGTGAACCATTAACACATAAAGGAAATGTGCCCTCAACCTGATGGGTGCGATCATGCCAGCACTAATGCACCGGATCCCATCAGAACTCCGAAGTTAAGTGTCCTTGGGCAAGAGTAGTACTAGGATGGGTGATCCCCTGGGAAGTCCTCGTGTTGTACCCCCCTTTTCAATTTTTTTTTTGCTCCGGTTAGGGTTGCCAAGATACTTTACCCACCACATTTCTATTATCGAATCCCACGACACCTTGGGCAAGACAACTTCGCTTCACGTGGTGGCTAGGCCTGTAAAACCAAGGCGTAGGGCTTGTGACCAAGTCTCCGTCGCTCCGGTGCCCATAACTTTTGATCCGTAAAGAGTTAGGCACGCAAAGCATACCGTTGCAAAGCTCTTCGAGAGCTCTACGACGGGGACAGCCAGCTTGCTCGTTGTGCCTTTTTAGGAGCCCAAAATCGAACGTTTTCATCAATTTCGCGCCAATTTTCTTCTTTTGCTATGTTTTTCCATCTTGGATCGTATGTTGTGAGCTGTTAAAAGGACTACAACCTTACTCGCAGGACATTAGTGGGCCCTACAACCAGTCGATATCACGTCTTGCGAGGAGGCTGCGTTGTTGAAGCGGATAGGTTGTCGTTAAGCGCATTGGGCCTTCTGAATGAGCCATCTCTATAGGCTTGGACTGTGAACCATTAACACATAAAGGAATTGTGCCCAAAACATGACGGGTGCGATCATACGAGCACTAACGCACCGGATCTCATCTGAACTCCAAAGTTAAGCGTGCTTGGGCAAGAGTAGGACGAGGATGGGTGACCCCCGTGGGAGTCCTCGTGTGGCACCCTCATTTTCAATTTTTTTTGGATCGGTTAGGGTTGGCAAGATACTTTATCCACCACATTTCTATTATCGAATCCCACGGCACCTTGGGCAAGGCAACTTCGCTTCACGTGGAGGCTGGGCCCGCAATCCAAGGGCGTAGGGCTTGTGACCAGGCCTCCGTCTTTCTGGTGTCCTTAAATTTTGATCCGTATGGAGTTACGCGGCGCACAGTATACCGTTGCAAAGCTCTCCGAGAGCTCTACGACGGGGGCAGCCAACTTGCTCGTTGTAGCAATTTTTGGAGCCCAAAATTGAATGTTTTCATCAGTTTCGGGCACTTTTTTTCATTTGCACTATTTTTCCGTCCCGGATTGTACGTCGTGAGTTGTTAAAAGGACGACAACCTTATTCGCTGGACATTAGAAGGCCCTACAACGCGTCGATATCACGTCTTGCGAGGATGCTGCGTTGTTGAACCGGACGAGTTGTCGTTAAGCTTATTGGGCCTTCTGAATGGGCCATCTCTCTAGGCTGGGTCTGTGAACCGTTAACTCATAAATGAATTGTGCCCTCAACATGAATGGTGCGATCATACTAGCACTAATGCACCGGATCCCATCAGAACTCCGATGTTAAGCGTGATTTGGCGAGAGTAGTACTAGGATGGGTGACCCCTTGGGAAGTCCTCGTGTTGCACCCCTCTTTTCAATTTTTTTTTCTCCCGTTAGGGTTGCCAAATAACTTTATCCACCACATTTCTTTTATCGAATCCCACGGCACCTTTGGCAAGACAACATTGCTTCACGTTGAGTCTGGGCCTACAAACCGAGGGCGTTGGGCTTGTGACCAGGTCTCCGTCGCTCCGGTGCCCATAACTTTTGATCCGTAAGGAGTTACGTGGCGCACAGCATACCATTGTACAACACTCCGAGAGCTCTACGACCGGGGCAGCCAGCTTGTTCGCTGTACCCTTTTTGGAGCCCAAAATCGAACGTTTTCATCAGTTTTGTGCCACTTTTCTTCTTTTGCTAGGGTTTTTCGTCTCGGATCGTACGTCGTTAGCTATTAAAAGGACGACAACCTTAATCGCGGGAAATTAGACGGCCCTAATACGCGTCAATATCACGTCTTGCAAGGATGCTGCTTGTTGAAGCGGATATGTTGTCGTTAAGCCCATTTGGCCTTTTGGATGGGCCATCTCTCGGGGCTGGGACTGTGAACTGTCAACACATAAGGGATTTGTGCACTCAACATGACGGGTGCAATCATACCAGCACCACTGCACCGGATCCCATCAGAACTCCGAAGTTAAGTGTGCTTGGGCGAGAGTAGTGCAAGGATGGGTGACCCCTTGAGAAGTCCTCGTGTTACACCCCTCTTTTCAATTTTTTTTTGCTCCGGTTAGGGTTGCCAAGATACTTTATCCACCACATTTCTAATATCGAATCCCACGGCACCTTCGGCAAGACAACTTCGCTTCACGTGGAGGCTGGGCCCACACTCTGAGGGCGTAGGGCTTGTGACCAGGTCTCCGTCGCTCCGCTGCCCATAACTTTTGATCTGTAAGGAGCTACACGGCGCACAACATACCATTGCAAAGCTCTCCGAGAGCTCTACGACGGAGGCAGCGAGCTTACTCGCTATGCCCATTTTTGGAACCCAAAATCGAACATTTTCATCAGTTTCGGAACACTTTTATTCATTTCCTTTGTTTTTCCGTCCCAGATCGTACGTCATGAGATGTTAAAAGAACGAAAACCTTATTCACGAGACATTAGAGGGCCCTACAACGCGTCAATATCACGTCTTGCGAGGATGTTGCAATGTTGAAGTGGATGGATTGTTGTTAAGCCCATTGGGCCTTTTCAATGGGCCATCTCTCTAGGCTGGGACTGTGAACCATTAACACATAAAGCAAATGTGCCCTCAACCTGATGGGTGCGATCATGCCAGCACTAATGCACCGGATCCCATCAGAACTCCGAAGTTAAGTCTCCTTGGGCAAGAGTAGTACTAGGATGGGTGATCCCCTGGGAAGTCCTCGTGTTGTACCCCCCTTTTCAATTTTTTTTTTGCTCCGGTTAGGGTTGCCAAGATACTTTATCCACCACATTTCTATTATCGAATCCCACGACACCTTGGGCAAGATAACTTCGCTTCACGTGGTGGCTAGGCCTGTAAAACCAAGGCGTAGGGCTTGTGACCAAGTCTCCGTCGCTCCGGTGCCCATAATTTTTTATCTGTAAGGAGTTACGCGGCGCACAGCATACCGTTGGAAAGCACTTCAAGAGCTCTACGACGGGGACAGCCAGCTTGCTCGTTGTGCCTTTTTAGGAGCCCAAAATTGAACGTTTTCATCAGTTTCGGGCCACTTTTGTAAATTTGCTATGTTTTTCCATCCTGGATCGTACGTTGTGAGCTGTTAAAAGGACTACAACCTTACTCGCGGGACATTAGTGGGCCCTACAACCAGTCGATATCACGTCTTGCGAGGATGCTGCGTTATTGAAGCGGATAGGTTGTCGTTAAGCCCATTGGGCCTTTTGAATGGGCCATCTCTCTAGGCTGGTACTATGAACCATTAACACATAAAGGAATTGTGCCCAAAACATGACGGGTGCGATCATGCCAGCACTAATGCACCGGATCCCATCTGAACTCCGAAGTTAAGCGTGCTTGGGCGAGAGTAGTACTAGGATGGTTGACCCCCGTGGAAGTCCTCGTGTTGCACCCTCATTTTCAATTTTTTTTGGATCGGTTAGGGTTGGCAAGATACTTTATCCACCACATTTCTATTATCGAATCCCACGGCACCTTTGGCAAGGCAACTTCGCTTCACGTGGAGGCTGGGCCCGCAATCCAAGGGCGTAGGGCTTGTGACCAGGCCTCCGTCTTTCTGGTGTCCTTAAATTTTGATCCGTATGGAGTTACGCGGCGCACAGTATACCGTTGCAAAGCTCTCCGAGAGCTCTACGACGGGAGCAACCAGCTTGCTCGTTTTACAAATTTTTGGAGCCCAAAATCGAATGTTTTCGCCAGTTTCGGGGACACTTTTCTTCTTTTGCTCTATTTTTCCATCCCGGATCGTACGTCGTGAGCTGTTAAAAGGACGACAACCTTATTCGCGGGACATTAGAGGGCCCTACAACGCGTCGATATCACGTCTTGCAAGGATGCTGCGTTGTTGAAGCGGATGGGTCGTCGTTAAGCCTATTGGTCCTTTTGAATGGGCCATCTCTCTAGGCTGGGACTGTGAACCGTTAACACATAAAGGAAATGTGCCCTCAACATGACGGGTGCGATCATACTAGAACTAATGCACCGGATCCCATCAGAACTCCGATGTTAAGCGTGCTTGGGCGAGAGTAGTACTAGGATGGGTGACCCCCTGGAAGTCCTCGTGTTGCAGCCCCCTTTTCAATTTTTTTTGCTCCGGTTAGGGTTTCCAAGATACTTTATCCACCACATTTCTATTATCGAACCCCACGGCACCTTGGGCAAGGCAACTTCGCTTCACGTGGAGGCTGGGCCCGCAATCCAAGGGCGTAGGGCTTGTGACCAGGTCTCCGTCGTTTCGGTGTCCATAAATTTTGATCCGTAAGGAGTTATGCGCGCAAAGCATACCGTTGCAAAGCTCCCCGAGAGCTCTACAAAAGGGGCAGTCAGCTTGTTCGCTGTGCCTTTTTTGGAGCCCAAAATCGAACGTTTTCATCAGTTTCGGGCCACTTTTTTCATTTGCTCAGTTTTTCCGTCCCGGATCGTACGTCGTGAGCTGTTAAAAGGACGACAACCTTACTCGCGGGACATTAGAGGGCCCTACAACCCGTCGATATCACGTCTTGCGAGGATACTGCGTTGTTGAAGCAGATGGGTTGTCGTTAAGCCCATTGGGCCTTTTGAATGGGCCATCTCTCTAGGCTGGGACTGTGAACCATTAACACATAAAGGAATTGTGCCCAAAACATGACGGGTGCGATCATGCCAGCACTAATGCACCAAATCCCATCTGAACTCCGTAGTTAAGCGTGCTTGGCCGAGTATAGTACTAGGATGGTTGACCCCCGAGGAAGTCCTCGTGTTGCACCCCCCTTTTCAATTTTTTGTGCTCCGGTTAGGGTTGCCAAGATACTTTATCCACCACATTTCTTTTATCAAATCCCCCGGCACCTTTGGCAGGACAACTTTGCTTCTTGTGGAGTCTGGGCCCATAAACCGAGGGCGTTGGGCTTGTGATCAGGTCTCCGTCGCTCCGGTGCCCATAACTTTTGATCCGTAAGGAGTTACGTGGAGTACAGCATACCGTTGTACAACACTCTGAGAGCTCTATTACGGGGGCAGCCAGCTTGTTCGCTGTGCCCTTTTTGGACCCCAAAAATGAACGTTTTCATCAGTTTTGGGCCACTTTTCTTCTTTTGCTATGTTTTTTAGTACCGGATCGTATGTCGTGAGCTATTAAAAGGATGACAACCTTAATCGCGGGATATTAGAGGGCCCTAATACGCGTCGATATCACGTCTTGCGAGGATACTGCGTTGTTGAAGCGGATATGTTGTCGTTAAGCCCATTGGACCTTTTGAATGGGCCATCTCTCTAGGCTGGGACTGTGAACCGTTAACACATAAAGGAAATGGGCCCTCAACATGACGGGTGCGATCATACCAGCACTAATGCACCGGATCCCATCAGAACTCCGAGGTTAAGCGTGCTTGGGCGAGAGTAGTGCAAGGATGGGTGACCCCCTGAGAAGTCCTCGTGTTACACCCCCCTTTTCAATTTTTTTTTGCTCTGGTTAGGGTTGCCAAGATACTTTATCCACCACATTTCTAATATCGAATCATACGGCACCTTCGGCAAGACAACTTCGCTTCACGTGGAGGCTGGGCCCACACTCTAAGGGCGTAGGGCTTGTGACCAGGTCTCCGTCGCTCCGCTGCCCATACCGTTGCAAAGCTCTCTGAGAGCGCTACGACAGGGGCAGTGAGCTTGCTCGCTATGCCCATTTTTAGAACCCAAAATCGAACATTTTCATCAGTTTTGGGACACTTTTATTCATTTACTTTGTTTTTCCATCCCGGATCGTACGTCGTGAGATGTTAAAAGGACGACAACCTTATTCACGGGACAATAGAGGACCCTACAACGCATTGATATAACGTCTTGCGAGGATGTTGCGTTGTTGAAGTGGATGGATTGTTGTTAAGCCCATTGGGCCTTTTCAATGGGCCATATCTCTAGGCTGGGACTGTGAACCATTAACACATAAAGGAAATGTGCCTTCAACATGACGGGTGCGATCATGCCAGCACTAATGCACATGATCCCATCAGAACTCCGAAGTTAAGCGTCCTTGGGCAAGAGTAGTACTAGGATGGGTGACCCCCTGGGAAGTCCTCGTGTTGCACCCCCCTTTTCAAATTTTTTTTGCTCCGGTTAGGGTTGCCAAGATACTTTACCCACCACATTTCTATTATCGAATCCCACGGCACCTTGGGCAAGACAACTTCGCTTGACGTGGAGCCTGGGCCCGCAAACCGAAGGCGTAGGGCTTGTGACCAAGTCTCCGTCGCTCCGGTTCCCAAAACTTTTGATCCGTAAAGAGTTAGGCGCGCAAAGCATACCGTTGCAAAGCTCTCCGAGAGCTCTACGACGGGGGCAGCCAACTTGCTCGTTATGCCTTTTTGGGAGCCCAAAATCAAACATTTTCATCAGTTTCGGGCCACTTTTCTTCTTTTGCTCTGTTTTTCAGTCCCGGATCGTACGTCGTGAGCTGTTAAAAGGACGACAACCTTACTCGCGGGACATTAGAGGGCCCTACAACCCGTCGATATCACGTCTTGCGAGGATGCAGCGTTGTTGAAGCAGATGGGTTGTCGTTAAGCCCATTGGGCCTTTTGAATGGGCCATCTCTCTAGGCTGGGACTATGAACCATTAACACATAAAGGAATGGTGCCCAAAACATGACGGGTGCGATCATGCCAGCACTAATGCACCGGATCCCATCTGAACTCCGAAGTTAAGCGTGCTTGGGCGAGAGTAGTACTAGGATGGTTGACCCCCGTGGAAGTCCTCGTGTTGCACCCTCCTTTTCAATTTTTTTTGGATCGGTTAGGGTTGGCAAGATACTTTATCCGCCACATTTCTATTATCGAATCCCACGGCACCTTGGGCAAGACAACTTCACTTCACGTGGAGGCTGGTCCCGCAAACCGAGGGCGTAGGGCTTGTGACCATGTCTCCGTCGCTTCGGTGCCCATAACTTTTGATCCGTAAGAAGTTACGCGGCGCACAGCATACCGTTGCAAAGCACTCCGAGAGCTCTACGATGGGGGCAGCTAGCTTGCACGCTGTACCAATTTTTGGAGCCCAAAATCGAATGTTTTCATCAGTTTCGGGATACTTTTCTTCTTTTGCTCTATTTTTTCATCCCGGATCGTATGTCGTGAGCTGTTAAAAGGACGAGAACCTTATTCGCGGGACATTAGAGGGCCCTACAATGCGTCGATATCACGTCTTGCCAGGATGCTGCGTTGTTGAAGCGGATGGGTAGTCCTTAAGCCCATTGGGCCTTTTGAATGGGCCATCACTCTAAGCTGGGACTGTGAACCGTTAACACATAAAGGAAATGTGCCCTCAACATGACGGGAGCGATCATACCAGCACTAATGCACCGGATCCCATCAGAACTCCGATGTTAAGCGTGCTTGGGCGAGAGTAGTACTAGGATGGGTGACCCCCTAGAAGTCCTCGTTATGCAGCCCCCTTTTCAAATTTTTTTGCTCCGGTTAGGGTTGCCAAGATACTTTATCCACCAGATTTCTATTATCGAATCCCACGGCACCTTGGGCAAGGGAACTTTGCTTCACGTGGAGGCTGGGCCCGCAAACCAAGGGCGTAGGGCTTGTGACCAGGTCTCCGTTGTTCCGGTGTCCATAAATTTTGATCCGTAAGGAGTTACGCGCGCAAAGCATGCCGTTGCAAACCTTGCCGAGAGCTCTACGACAGGGGCAGTCAGCTTGCTCGCTGTGCCTTTTTTGGAGCCGAAAATCGAATGTTTTCATCAGTTTCGGACCACTTTTCTTCTTTTTCTATGTTTTTCCGTCCCGGATCGTACGTCGTTAGCTGTTTAAAGGATGACAACCTTACTCGCAGGACATTAGAGGGCCCTACAACCCGTCAATATCACGTCTTGCGAGGATGCTGCGTTGTTGAAGCAGATGGGTTGTAGTTAAGCCCATTGGGCCTTTTGAATGGGCCATCTCTCTAGGCTGGGACTATGAACCATTAACACATAAAGGAATTGTGCCCAAAACATGACGGGTGCGATCATGCCAGCACTAACGCACCGGATCCCATCTGATCTCTGAAGTTAAGCGTGCTTGGGCGAGAGTAGTACTAGGATGGTTGACCCCCAGGGAAGTCCTCGTGTTGCACCCCCCTTTTCAATTTTTTGTGCTCCGGTTAGGGTTGCCAAGATACTTTATCCACCACATTTCTATTATCGAATCCCACGGCACCTTGGGCAAGACAACTTCGCTTCATGTGGAGGCTGGGCCCGCAAACCAAGGGCGTAGTGCTTGTGACCAGGTCTCCATCGTTCTAGTGCCCATAACTTTTGATCCGTAGGAAGTTACGCGGCCTCACAGCATACCGTTCCAAAGCTCTCCAAGAGCTCTACGACGGGGGCAGCTAGCTTGCTCGCTGTACCCATTTTTGGAGCCCAAAATCGAACGTTTTCATCTGTTTCGGGCCGCTTTTCTTCTTTTGCTCTATTTTTCCATCCCGGATCGTACGTCGTGAGCCGTTAAAAGGACGACAACCTTACTCGAGGGACATTAGAGGGCCCTACAATGCGTCGATATCATGTCTTGCGAGGATACTGCATTGTTGAAGCAGATGGGTTGTCGTTTAGCCCATTGGGCCTTTTGAATGGGCCATCTCTCTAGGCTGGGACTGTGAACCATTAACAGAAAAATGAATTGTACCCAAAACATGACGGGTGCGATCATGCCAGCACTAATGCACCGAATCCCATCTGAACTTCGTAGTTAAGCGTGCTTGGCCGAGTATAGTACTAGGATGGTCGACCCCCGGGGAAGTCCTCGTGTTGCACCCCCCTTTTCAATTTTTTATGCTCCGGTTAGGGTTGCCAAGATACTTTATCCACCACATTTATTTTATCAAATCCCACGGCACCTTCGGCAGGACAACTTTGCTTTACGTGGAGTTTGGGCCCTCAAACCGAGGGCGTTGGGCTTGTGTCCAGGTCTCCGTCGCTCCGGTGCCCATAACTTTTGATCCGTAAGGAGTTACGTGGCGCACAGCATACCGTTGTGCAACACTCCGAGAGCTCTATTACGGGGGCAGCCAGCTTGTTCGTTGTGCCCTTTTTGGACCCCAAAATCGAACGTTTTCATCAGTTTTGGGCCACTTTTCTTCTTTTGCTATATTTTTCCGTCCCGGATCGTACGTTGTTAGCTATTAAAAGGACGACAACCTTAATCGCGGGACATTAGAGGGCCCTAATACACGTCGATATCACGTCTTGCGAGGATGCTGCGTTGTTGAAGCGGATATGTTGTCGTTAAGCTCATTGGGCCTTTTGAATGGGCCATCTCTCTAGGCTGGGACTGTGAACCGTTAACACATAAAGGAAATGTGCCCTCAACATGACGGGTGTGATCATACCAGCACTAATGCACCGGATCCCATCAGAACTCCGAAGTTAAGCGTGCTTGGGCGAGAGTAGTGCAAGGATGGGTAACCCCTGAGAAGTCCTCGTGTTACACCCCTCTTTTCAATTTTTTTTTGCTCCAATTAGGGTTGCCAAGATACTTTATCCACCACATTTCTAATATCGAATCCTATGGCACCTTCGGCAAGACAACTTCGCTTCACGTGGAGGCTGGGCCCACACTCTGAGGGCGTAGGGCTTGTGACCAGGTCTCCGTCGCTCCGCTGCCCATAACTTTTGATCCGTAAGGAGCTACGCGGTGCACAGCATACCGTTGCAAGGCTCTCCGAGAGCGCTACGACCGGGCAGTGAGCTTGCTCGCTATGCCCATTTTTGGAACCCAAAATCGAACGTTTTCATCAGTTTCGGGACACTTTTATTCATTTGCTTTGTTTTTCCATCCCGGATCGTACGTCGTGAGATGTTAAAAGGACGACAACCTTATTCACGGGACATTAGAGGGCCCTACAACGCATCGATATAACGTCTTGCGAGGATGTTGCGTTGTTGAAGTGGATGGATTGTTGTTAAGCCCATTGGGCCTTTTCAATGGGCCATATATCTAGGCTGGGACTGTGAACCATTAACACATATAGGAAATGTGCCCTCAACATGACGGGTGCGATCATGCCAGCACTAATGCACCGGATCCCATAAGAACTCCGAAGTTAAGCTTCCTTGGACAAGAGTAGTACTAGGATGGGTGACCCCCTGGGAAGTCCTCGTGTTGCACCCCCCTTTTCAAATTTTTTTTTGCTCCGGTTAGGGTTGCCAAGATACTTTTCCCACCACATTTCTATTATCGAATCCCATGGCACCTTGGGCAAGACAACTTCGCTTGACGTGGAGGTTGGGCCCGCAAACCGAAGGCGTAGGGCTTGTGACCAAGTCTCCGTCGCTCCGGGGCCCATAACTTTTGATATGTAAAGAGTTAGGTGCGCAAAGCATACCGTTGCAAAGCTCTCCGAGAGCACTATGATGGGGGCAGCCAGCTTGCTCGTTATGCCTTTTTGGGAGCCCAAAATCGAACGTTTTCATCAATTGCAGGACCCTTTTCTTCTTTTGCTCTGTTTTTCCATCCCGGATCGTACGTCGTGAGCTGTTAAAAGGACGACAACCTTACTCGCGGGACATAAGAGGGCCCTACAATGCGTCGATATAACGTCTTGCGTGGATGCAGCGTTGTTGAAGCAGATGGGTTGTCGTTAAGCCCATTGGGCCTTTTGAATGGGCCATCTCTCTAGGCTGGGACTATGAACCATTAACACATAAAGGAATGGTGCCCAAAACATGACGGGTGCGATCATGCCAGCACTAATGCACCGGATCCCATCTGAACTCCGAAGTTAACCGTGCTTGGGCGAGAGTAGTACTAGGATGGTTGACCCCCGTGGAAGTCCTCGTGTTGCACCCTCCTTTACAATTTATTTTGGATCGGTTAGGGTTGGAAAGATACTTTATCCACCACATTTCTATTATCGAATCCCGTGGCACCTTGGGCAAGACAACTAACTTCACGTGGAGGCTTGTCCCGCAAACCAAGGGCGTAGGGCTTGTGACCAGGTCTCCTTTGCTCCGGTGCCCATAACTTTCGATCTGTAAGAAGTTACGCAGCGCACAGCATACCGTTGCAATGCTCTCCGAGAGCTCTACGACGGGGGCAATCAGCTTGCTCACTGTTCCCATTTTTGGAGCCCAAAATTGAATGTTTTCATCAGTTTGGGCCACTTTTCTTCTTTTGTTTCGTTTTTTCATCCCGGATCGTATGTCGTGAGCTGTTAAAAGGACAACAACCTTAATCGTGGGACATTAGTGGGCCCTAAAACGCGTCGATATCATGTCTTGCGAGGATGCTGCATTGTTGAAGCAGATGGGTTGTCGTTAAGCCCATTGGGCCTTTTGAATGGGCCATCTCTCTAGGCTGGGACTGTGAACCGTTAACACATAAAGGAATTCTGCCCTCAACATAACTGGTGCGATCATACCAGCACTAATGCACCGGATCCCATCATAACTCCGATGTTAAGCGTGCTTGGGCCAGAGTAGAACTAGGATGGGTGACCCCTTGGGAAGTCCTCGTGTGGCACCCCCCTTTTCAATTTTTTTTGCCCCGGTTAGGGTTGCCAAGATACTTTATCCACCACATTTCTATTATCGAATCCCACGGCGCCTTGGGGCAAGACAACTTCGCTTCACGTGGAGTCTGGGCCCGCAAACCAAGGGTGTAGGGCTTGTGACCAGGTGTCCGTCGCTCCGGTGCCCATAACTTTTGATCCGTAAGGAGTTACGCGGCGCACAGCATACCGTTGCAAAGCTCTACGAGAGCTCTACGATAGGGGCAGTCAGCTTGCTCGCTGTTCCTTTTTTGGAGCTCAAAATCGAACGTTTTCATCAGTTTCGGGCCACTTTTCTTCTTTTGATATGTTTTTCCGTCCCGAATCGTACGTCGTGAGCTGTTAAAAGGACGACAACCTTACTCGCGGGACATTAGAAGGCCCTACAACCCATTGATATCACGTCTTGCGAGGATGCTGCGTTGTTGAAGTAGATGGGTTGTAGTTAAGCCTATTGGGCCTTTTGAATGGGCCATCTATCTAGGCTGGGACTATGAACCATTAACACATAAAGGAATTGTGCCCAAAACATGACGAGTGCGATCATGCCAGCACTAACGCACCGAATCCCATCTGATCTCCGAAGTTAAGCGTGCTTGGGCGAGAGTAGTACAAGGATGGTTGACCCCCGGGGAAGTCCACGTGTTGCAGCCCCCTTTTCAATTTTTTGTGCTCCGGTTAGGGTTGCCAAGATACTTTATCCACCACATTTCTATTATCGAATCCCACGGCACCTTGGGCAAGACAACTTCGCTTCACGTGGAGGCTGGGCCAGCAAACCAAGGGCGTAGGGCTTGTGACCAGGTCTCCGTCGTTCCGGTGCCTATAACTTTTGATCCGTAGGAAGTTACGCGGCCTCACAGCATACCGTTGCAAAGCTCTCTGAGTGCTCTACGACGGGGGCAGCTAGCTTGCTCGCTGTACCAATTTTTGGAGCCCAAAATCGAACGTTTTCATCAGATTCGGGATACTTTTCTTCTTTTTCTCTATTTTTCCATCCCGGATCGTATGTCGTGAGCTGTTAAAAGGACGACAACCTTAATCGCGGAACATTAGAGGGCCCTACAATGCGTCGATATCACGTCCTGCGAGGATGCTGCGTTATTGAAGCGGATGGGTTGTCGTTAAGCCCATTGGGCCTTTTGAATGGGCCATCTCTATAGGCTGGGACTGTGAACCGTTAACACATAAAGGAAATGGGCCCTCAACATGACGGGTGTGATCATGCCAGCACTAATGCACCAGATCCCATCAGAACTCCGAAGTTAAGCATCCTTGGGCAAGACTAGTACTAGGATGGGTGACCCCCTGAGAAGTCCTCGTGTTGCACCACCCTTTTCAATTATTTTTGCTCCGGTTAGGGTTGCCAAGCTACTTTATCCACCACATTTCTATTATCGAATCCCACGGCACCTTGGGCAAGACAACTTTGCTTCACGTGGAGGCTGCACCCGCAAACGGAGGGCGTAGGGCTTGTGACCAGGTCTTCGTCGCACCGGTGCCCATAACTTTTGATCCCTAAGCAGTTACGCGGCGCACAGCATACCGTTGTAAAGCTCTCTAAGAGCTCTACGATGGCGGCAGCTAGCTTGCACGCTGTGCCCATTTTTGGAGCCCAAAATCGAACGTTTTCATCAAGTTTGGGCCACATTTCTTCTTTTGCTCTGTTTTTCCGTCCCGGATCGTACGTCGTGAGCTGTTAAAAGGACAACAACTTTATTCGCGGCACATTAGAGAGTCTTACAATGCGTCGATATCACGTCTTGCGAGGATGCTGCGTTGTTGAACCGTATGGGTTGTCGTTAAGCCCATTGGGCCCTTTGAATGGGCCATCTCTCTAGGCTGGGACTGTGAACCGTTAACACATAAAGGAAATGTGCCCTCTACATGACGGGTGCGATCATACCAGCACTAATGCACCGGATCCCATCAGAACTCCGAAGATAAGCGTGCTGGGGCGAGAGTAGTACAAGGATGTGTGATCCCCTGGTAAGTCCTCGTGTTGCACCCGCCTTTTCAATTTTTTTTGCTCCGGTTAGGGTTGCCAATATAGTTTATCCACCACATTTCTATTATCGAATACCACGGCACCTTAGGTGGGACAACTTCGCTTCATGTGGAGGCTAGGCCAGCAAACTGAGGGCGTAGGGCTTGTGACCAGGTCTTCGTCGCTCCGGTGCCCATAACATTTGATCCGTAAGGAGTTTCCCGGCGCACAGCATACCGTTGCAAAGCTCTCCGGGAGCTCTATGACGGGGGCAGCCAGCTTGCTCGCTTTTTCCATTTTTGGAGCCCAAAATCGAACATTTTCATTAGTTTCGGGCCACGTTTCTTCTTTTGCTAAGTTTTTCCATCCTGGATCATACGTCGTGAGCTGTTAAAAGGACGACAACTTTATTCGCGGGACATTAGAGAGCCCCTAAATACATCGATATCATGTCTTGCGAGGATGCTACGTTGTTGAATTGGATGGGTTGTCGTTAAGCCCATTGGGCCCTTTGAATGGGCCATGTCTCTAGGCTGGGACTGTGAACCGTTAACACAAAGGAATTGTGCCCACAACATGACGGGTGCGATCATACCAGCACTAATGCACCGGATCCCATCAGAACTCCGAAGTTAAGCATGCATGGGCGAGAGTAGTACTAGGATGGGTGACCCCCTGGGAAGTCCTCGTGTTGCACCCCCCTTTTCAATTTTTTTTGCTCCGGTTAGGGTAGCCAAGATAATTTATCCACCACATTTCTATTATCGAATCCCACGGTACCTTAGGTGTAACACCCCGATCCCTCTCGAGACCGGGAGTTCTATTAATCGATCTAATCACAACCCAAATCCAAACCCGGGCATAATTTTCAGGAAAAACGGACGGAGTCTCCCCTGTTTCTTGGCGAAAAGAAAAGTTGCGACATGATATAAGTGGACTAATACCATGTCCAAACATTCAACCACCTCAAGGCCATCCGAGCCTTGAGCTCACAACAAGCAATCACAAGCAAATATACATTCATGCTTAGCAATTAAGCTACACCAACCTATTGCATGAGTTAGACTATCATATCTTACTTTCTCTTTCTTTTGGACAATACAAACATGCATTGGAGTTAAGCTACATTAACTAGATACATAATCTAACTTATCAAACTACTTCAATAATCTAATGAAACTCAAATTACATCCTTTTTGACATTAAATACAAACAATCCATAAAAGCATACATCTTTACAACTTCGACAACTCAAGTCACAAAGGCACGCAAGACAACTCTTCAAGCACGAACTTTCACGAAATCACGAACTTTCCAGCTAACATGGCATTTCTTAAAATGTGGTGGTGAGGAGTGAGTATACACAACACGTATACTCAGTGAAGGCGAGACAAATATCGAATTGGAGAGAAAGAAATTCGTGCAATGTACATAAGATAGTTAAGCGATATATCTGATAAGTAAGCATTCAATATAAACAATCAATACAATAAGCAATTACTGAAAGCATTAACACAACCATTCAAAGCTATACCACACTCTGAAGGCTATGGTTCACTCATACGAGCAATGTACCATTTCACGAGCGATACATCAATCTCGAGCTTGATGTTGACAACGATGACAAAAAGCGCGCAACCACCTTATAACATCAGTTTGGAATACCCCGGAAGTATCCATCAATTCTACGACCTAAATCTCCTTAGGAGGCAACCCAAGCGAGATAGGGAATAGGACACGGAGCTAGGGCCACCTACAACTGCAACCCGAGGCTACCCAGAGAGGCCCATCACACCGCCCTGACACTATGCAATGCAAGACTCGACACAAGGCGATAAACGAGCGATAGCACAACAATACAGATTAGAGGCGACAAACAAGATATCAAGGATTCTCAATCAAATAAGCAACAAGAACAACACGAACAAACATTATCAAGCAATAATAAGTATTCTATAGGCAATATAAGCATTCTATAAGTAATATAAGCATTCTATAAGCAATATAAGCATTAACAAACATTCTACAAGCAAGACTCTACGAAAACCAACAAAAATACATAATGACCCCAACTTACCAAACGCTACTACTTCCAAACGAGCCACGAGTTTTGGAAACCGACTTCACCAATCCTCCTAGGTCACTATAAGGCACGTCTAAAGACCCCGAAACCTTACTATACCCTAGAATTCACGCAAAGCCCCGATTTCCATATTTGCTCGTTTGAACTACAAATACCTCAACCGATTACCCAACCAATGTCACAACTGCACCAAAAGTGCTTCCATGACGTACCTCAACAATGCCTTCATGCAAATCGAGAAAATTCCAAACTTGACCGAAATGACCCCGACTTTCACCAATGCATTTTTCTCATTTTTTTTTCATTACGCAACCTAAACAAACCATGCATTTAGGCATTCTAGCATACCTAGCACCTTTTCACATCAACAGAAAGCATAACAGTGCAACTTTATCGAAACGAGGTTTTACTATTCATAGTTTACTATTCAACTAACAATTAAAATTACAATCTCAAGATTTAACCGCAGAAAATGTTACAAAGCTATAAATACATGTTCTACAATTGCTAGGGAACATTCTTTAAGCCTCTAAACGATTAAAATAGCAATATACAGATAAATCCCAAAAATCAAAGTTAATACACAAAATATTCAAATGCGCAAATAACGTGTTTCCCTCACCTTATACACTCCTAGACGCTAGAAAGACAACGTTGAATGGCCCGGAAATGATCCTAAGCAAGGTCAAGTGAAGATTTGTTGATTTGTTTTGAAATTTTTTTCTTTCTTTTTCTCTTTCTTTTCCTCATGGCTTCAAGCCTTTCTTCTCTGTTTTTTTCGTTTGCATTCTGCTTATTTAAAAAAAAATGACAAGAAGTCAAAGGTCAAAGATTCGGTCAACCCACTAAACCAAAACAGCTATGCGTAACCTTACGAAAACGGCCATAACTTCTTCTAGAAAACTCCAATTCACGAACGGTTTGAAGCCTCAGAAACTAGACTCATAGAGCTTTCCAACCATATATAATTTGCTTACTAACACTTCCCCAATTGGGTCAGATTTAATTCCAAATTTGACCCAAAATTTGACTAACTTCACATTGCATTTTTTTTTATTTCTAATCCCAAGGTTGCCCTTTATTAAACATTTCAAAAATTCCCACCTTGTCATAGTTGGTCAATGTAGATGAAAAGTCAACTAGTTTGGTCAAAGAAGGTGAAAGGGCAATAAAATGCAATTTAAATGAACTTTAAATGCTATTGAATACATGCCAGGTTCGGGGTATCACATTAGGCAAGACAACTTCGCTTCACGTGGAGGTTGGGCGCGTAAACCGAGGGCGTACGACTTGTGACCTAGTCTACGTCGCTCCGGTGCCCATAACTTTTGATCCGTAAGGGGTTACACGCGCAAAGCATACAGTGGCAAAGCTCACTAAGAGCTCTACGACGGGGGCAACCAGCTTGCTCGCTGTGCCCGTTTTTGGAACCCAAAATCAAACGTTTTTATCAGTTTCAGGCTACTTTTCTTCTTTTGCTCTATTTTTCCATCCCGTATCGTACGTTGTGAGCAGCTAAAAGGACGACAAACTTACTTGCAGGACATTACAGGGCACTACAACGCATCGATATCACGTCTTACGAGGATGCTGCATTGTTAAAGCAGATAGGTTGTCGTTAAGCCCATTGGGCCTTTTGAATGGGCCATCTCTCTAGGCTGGGACTGTGAACCGTTAACACATAAAGGAAATGTGCCCTCAACATGACAGGTGCGATCATACCAGCACTAATGAACCGGATCCCATCAGAACTCCGAAGTTAAGCGTGTTTGGGCGTGAGTAGTACTAGGATGGGTGACCCCCTGGGAAGTCCTCGTGTTGCACCCCCATTTTCAATTTTTTTTGCTCCGGTTAGGGTTTCCATGATACTTTATCCACCACATTTCTATTATCGAATCCCACGGCACCTTGGGTAAGATGACTTCGCTTCACGTGGAGGCTGGGCCCGCAAACCGGGGGCGTAGGTCTTGTGACCAGATCCCCGTCGCTCTGGTGCCCATAACTTTTGATCCGTAAGGAGTTACGCGCCGCACAGCATACCGTTGCAAAGCTCTCCGAGAGCTCTACGACGGGGGCAGCCACCTAGCTTGCTGTACCTATTTTTGGAGCCCAAAATCGAACGTTTTCATCAATTTCGGGACATTTTTCTTCTTTTGCTCTATTTTACCGTCCCAGATCGTACGTCATGAGCTGTTAAAAGGACGACAACCTTATTCGCGGGACATTAGAGAGCCCTACAACGAGTCGATATCAAGTCTTACGAGGATGCTGTGTTGTTGAAGCGGATGGGTTGTCGTTAAGCCTATTGGGCCTTTTGAATGGGCCATCTCTCTAGGCTGGGACTGTGAACCCTTAACACATAAAGGAAATGTGCCCTCAACATGACGGGTGCGATCATGCCAGCACTAATGCACCGGATCCAATTAGAACTCCAAAGTTAAGTGTCCTTGGGCAAGAGTAGTACTAGGATGGGTGACCCCCTGGGAAGTCCTCATGTTGCACCCCCCTTTTCAATTTTTTTTTCTCCGGTTAGGGTTGCCAAGATACTTTATCCACCACATTTCTATTATCGAATCCCACGGCACCTTGGGCAAGACAACTTTGTTTAACGTGGAGGCTGCGCCCGCAAACCGAGGGCGTAGGGCTTGTGACCAGGTCTCCGTCGCTCCGGTGCCCATAACTTTTGATCCGTAAGGAGTTATGCGCTCAAAGCATACCGTTGCAAAGCTCTCTGAGAGCTTACGACGGTGGCAGCCAGCTTGCTCGCTGTGCCTTTTTTGGTGCCCAAAATCGAATGTTTTCATCAGTTTTTGGCCACTTTTCTTCTTTTGCTCTATTTTTCTGTCCCGAATCGTACATCGTGAGCTGTTAAAAGGACGACAACCTTACTCGCGGGACATTAGAGGGCCCTACAATCCGTCGATATCATGTCTTGCAAGGATGCTGCGTTGTTGAAACAGATGGGTTGTCGTTAAGCCCATTGGGCCTTTTGAATGGGCCATCTCTCTAGGCTGGGACTGTGAACCATTAACACATAAAGGAATTGTGCCCAAAACATGACGGGTGCGATCATGCTAGCACTAATGCACCGGATCCCATCAGATCACCAAAGTTAAGCGTCCTTGGGCAAGAGTAGTACTAGGATGGGTGACCCCCGGGGAAGTCCTCGTGTTGCACCCCCCTTTTCAATTTTTTTTGCTCCGGTTAGGGGTGCCAAGATACTTTATCCACCAAATTTTTATTATCGAATCCCACGGCACCTTGGGCAAGACAACTTTGCTTCACGTGGAGGCTGCGCCTACAAACCGAGGGCGTAGGGCTTGTGACCAGGTCTTCGTCGCTCCGGTGGCCATAACTTTTAATCCCTAAGGAGTTACGTGGCGCACAGCATACCGTTGCAAAGCTCTCCGAGAGCTCTATGATGGGGGCAGCCAGCTTGCTCACTGTGCACATTTTTGGAGCCCAAAATCGAACGTTTTCATCAGTTTCGAGCCACATTTCTTCTTTTGCTTTGTTTTTCCTTCCCGGATCGTATGTCGTGAGTTGTAAGAAGGACGACAACTTTATTCGCGGGACATTAGAGAGACCTAAAATGCGTCGATATCATGTCTTGCGAGGATGCTACGTTGTTGAATTGGATGGTTGTCGTTAAGCCCATTGGGCCTTTTGAATGGGCTATCTCTCTAGGCTGGGACTGTGAACCGTTAACACATAAAGGAATTGTGCCCTCAACATGACGGGTGCTATCATACCAGCACTAATGCACCGGATCCTATCAGAACTCCAAAGTTAAGCGTGCATGAGCGAGAGTAGTACTAGGATGGGTGACCCCCTGGGAAGTCCTCGTGTTGCACCCCCCTTTTCAATTTTTTTTCCTTCGGTTAGGGTAGCCAAGATACTTTATCCGGTACATTTCTATTATCGAATCCCACGGCACCTTAGGTGTAACACCCCGATCCTTCTCGAGACCGGAAGTTCTATCAATCGATCTAATCACAACCCAAATCCAAACCTGGGCATAATTTTCCGGAAAAGCGGACGGAGTCTCCCTTGTTTTTAGGCGGAAAGCAAACCTGCGACAGCATATAAGTGGACCAATACCATGTCCAAACATTCAACCACCTCAAGGCCATCCGAGCCTTGAGCTCACAACAAGCAATCACAAGCAAATATACATTCATGCTTAGCAATTAAACTACACCAACCTATTACATGAGTTAGACTATCATATCTTTCTATCACTTTCTTTTGGACAATACAAACATGCATTGGAGTTAAGCTACATTAACTAGATACATAATCTAACTTATCAAACCACTTCAATAATCTAATGAAACTCAAATTACATCCTTTTTGACATTAAATACATATAATCCATAAAAGCATACATCTTTACAACTTCGACAACTCAAGTCACAAAGGCACGCAAGACAACTCTTCAAGTACGAACTTTCACGAAATCACGAACTTTCCAGCTAACATGACATTTCTTGAAATGTGGTGGTAAGGAGTGAGTATACACAACATATATACTCAATTAGGGCGAGACAGATATCGAATTGGAGAGCACGAAATTCGTGCAATGCACATAAGACAGTTAAGCGATATATCTAATACGTAAGCATTCAATATAAACAATCAATACAATAAGCAATTACTGAAAGCATTAACACAACCATTCAAAGCTATACCACACTCTGAAGGCTATGGTTCACTCATACGAGCAATGTACCATTTCACAAGCGATACATCAATCTCGAGCTTGATGTTGACAACGATGACAAAAAGCGCGCAACCACCTTATAACTTCAGTTTGGAATACCCCGGAAGTATCCATCAATTCTATGACCCAAATCTCCCTGGGAGGCAACCCAAGCGAGAAAGGGAATAGGACACGGAGCTAGTGCAACCAACACTGGCAACCCGAGGCTACCCAGAGAGGCCCATCACACCGCCCTGACACTATGCAATGCAAGACTCGATACAAGGCGATAAACGAGCGATAGCACAACAATACAGATTAGAGGCGACAAACAAGATATCAAGCATTATCAATCAAATGAGTAACAAGAACAACACCAACAAACATTACAAGCAATAATAAGTATTCTATAGGCAATATAAGCATTCTGTAAGCAATATAAGCATTCTATAAGCAATATAAGCATTCTATAAGCAATATAAGCATTAACAAACATTCTACAAGCAAGACTCTTCGAAAACCAACAAAAACACAGAATGACCCCAACTTACCAAACGCTACTACTTCCAAACGAGCCACGAGTTTTGGAAACCGACTTCACCAATCCTCTTAGGTCACTATAAGGCACGTCTAAAGACCCCGAAACCCTACTATACCCTAGAATTCACGCAAAGCCCCGATTTTCCCTTTTGCTCGTTTGAACTACAACTACCTCAACTGATTACCCAACCAATGTCACAACTGCACCAAAAGTGCTTCCATGACGTACATCAACAATGCCTTCACGCAAATCGAGAAAATTCCAAACTTGACCGAAATGACCCCGACTTTCACCAAGGCGTTTTTCTCATTTTTTCCATTATGCAACCTAAACAAATCATGCATTTAGGCATTCTAGCATACCTAGCACCTTTTCACATCAATAGAAAGCATAACAGCGCAACTTTATCGAAACGAGGTTTTACTATTCATTGTTTACTATTCAACTAACAATTAAAATTACAATCTCAAGATTTAACCGCAGAAAATGTTACAAAGCTATAAATACATGTTCTACAATTGCTAGGGAACATTCTTTAAGCCTCGAAACGATTAAAATAGCAATATACGGATAAATCCCAAAAATCAAAGTTAATACACAAAATATTCAAATGCACAAATAACGTGTTTCCCTCACCTTAGACACTCCTAGAAGCTAGAAAGATAACGTTGAATGGCCCGGAAATGATCTTAAGCAAGCTCAAGTGAAGATTTGTTGATTTGTTTTAAAATTTTTTTCTTTCTTTTTCTCTTTCTTTTCCTCTTGGCTTCAAGCCTTTCTTCTCTGTTTTTTTCGTTTGCATTCTGCTTATTTAAAAAAAATGACAAGAAGTCAAAGGTCAAAGATTCGGTCAACCCGCTAAACCAAAATAGCTATGCGCGACCTTACGAAAACGGCCATAACTTCTTATAGAAAACTCCAATTCACGAATGGTTTGAAGCCTCAGAAACTAGACTCATAGAGCTTTCCAACCATATATAATTTGCTACCTAAATCTTCACCAATTGGTTCAGATTTAATTCCAAAGTTGACCCAAAATTTGACTAACTTCACATTGCAATTTTTTTTATTTCTAATCCCAAGTTTGCCCTTTATTAAACATTTCAAAAATTCCCACCTTGTCCTAGTTGGTCAATGTAGATGAAAAGTCAACTAGTTTGGTCAAAGAAGCTGAAAGGTCAATAAAATGAAATTTAAATGAACTTTAAATGCTATTGAATACATGCCAGGTTCGGGGTATCACATTAGGCAAGACAACTTCGCTTCATGTGGAGGTTGGGCCCGCAAACCAAGGGCGTAGGACTTGTGACCAGGTCTCCGTCGCTCCGGTGCCCATAACTTTTGATCCGTAAGGGGTTACGCTCGCAAAGCATACAGTTACAAAGCTCTCTGAGAGCTCTACGACGAGGGCAGCTAGGTTGCTCGCTTTGCCCTTTTTTGGAGCCCAAAATCAAACATTTTCAATTGTTTCGGGCAACTTTTCTTATTTTGCTTTGGTTTTCCATCCCGGATCGTACGTCGTGAGCTATTAAAAGGACGACAACCTTACTCGCGGGACATTAAAGGGCCCTACAACGCGTCGATATCACGTCTTTCGAGGATGCTGCGTTGTTGAAGCAGATGGGTTGTCGTTAAGCCTATTGGGCCTTTTGAATGGGCCATCTCTCTAGGCTGGAACTGTGAACTGTTAACACATAAAGGAATTGTGCCCTCAACATGATGGGTGTGATCATACCAGCACTAATGCACTAGATCCCATCAGAACTCCGAAGTTAAATTTTCTTAGGCGAGAGTAGTACTAGGATGGGTGACCCCCTGAAAGTCCTCGTGTTGCAGCCCCTTTTTCAAATTTTTTTGCTCCGGTTAGGGTTGCCAAGATACTTTATCCACCACATTTCTATTATTGAATCTCACGGCACCTTGGGCAAGATGACTTCGCTTCACGTGAAGGCTGGGCCCGCAAACCGGGGGCGTAGGGCTTGTGACCAGATCTCCGTCGCTCTGGTGCCCATAACTTTTGATCCGTAAGGAGTTATGCGGCGCACAACGTACCGTTGCAAAGCTCTCCGAGAGCTCTACGACGGGGGTAGCCAGTTTGCTCGCTGTACCCATTTTTGGAGCCCAAAATCGAACGTTTTTGTCAGTTTTAGGATACTTTTCTTCTTTTGCTCTATTTTTAGGTCCCGGATCGTACGTCATGAGCTGTTAAAAGGACGAAAACCTTTTTCACGGGATATTAGAGGGCCCTACAATGCGTCGATATCAAGTCTTGCGAGGATGCTGCGTTGTTGAAGCGGATGGGTTGTCGTTAAGCCCATTGGGCCTTTTGAATAGGCCATCTCTCTAGGCTGGGACTGTGAACCGTTAACACATAAAGGAAATGTACCCTCAACATGACTGGTGCGATCATGCCAGCACTAATGCACCGGATCGAATCAGAACTCCGAAGTTAAGTGTCCTTGGGCAAGAGTAGTACTAGGATGGGTGACCCCCTGGGAAGTCCTCGTGTTGCACTCCCCTTTTCAAATTTTTTTGCTCCGGTTAGGGTTGCCAAGATACTTTATCCACCACATTTCTATTATCGAATCCCACGGCACCTTGGGCAAGCCAACTTTGCTTCACGTGGAGGCAGCGTCCGCAAACCGAGGGCATAGGGCTTGTGAACAGGTCTCCGTCGCTCTGGTGCCCATAACTTTTGATCCGTAAGGAGTTACGCGGGCAAAGCATACCGTTGCAAAGCTCTCTGAGAGCTCTACGACGAGGACTGCCAGCTTGCTCGCTATGCCTTTTTTGGAGCCCAAAATCGAACGTTTTCATCAGTTTCGGGCCACTTTTCTTCATTTGCTCTGTTTTTCCATCCCGGATCGTACGTCGTGAGCTATTAAAAGGACGACAACCTTACTCGCGGGACATTAGAGGGCCCTACAACCCGTCGATATCACGTCTTGCAAGGATGATGCGTTGTTGAAGCAGATGGGTTGTCGTTAAGCCCATTGGGCCTTTTGAATGGGCCATCTCTCTAGGTTGGGACTGTGAACCATTAACACATATAGGATTTGTGCCCAAAACATGACGGGTGCGATCATGCCAGCACTAATGCACCGGATCCCATCTGAACTCCGAAGTTAAGCGTGCTTGGGCGAGAGTAGTACTAGGATGGTTGACCCCCGGGGAAGTCCTCGTGTTGCACCCCCCTTTTCAATTTTTTTTGTTCCAGTTAGGGTTGCCAAGATACTCTATCCACCACATTTCTATTATCGAATCCGACGGCACCTTGGGCAAGACAACTTCACTTCACGTGGAGGCTGGGCCCGCAAACCGAGGGCGTAGGGCTTGTGACCAGGTCTCCGTCGCTCCGGTGCCCATAATTTTTTATTCGTAAGAAGTTACACAGCCACACAGCATACCGTTGCAAAGCTCTCCGAGAGCTCTACGACGGGGGCAGCCAGCTTGCTCGCTGTACCCATTTTTGGAGCACAAAATCGAACGTTTTCATCAGTTTCGGGACACTTTTCTTCTTTTGCTCTATTTTTCCATCCCTGATCGTATTCGTGAGCTGTTAAAAGGACGACAACCTTATTCGCGGGACATTAGAGGGCCCTACAACGCGTCGATATCACGTCTTGTGAGGATACTACGTTGCTGAAACGGATAGGTTGTCGTTAAGCCCATTGGGCCTTTTGAATGGGCCATCTCTCTAGGCTGGGACTGTGAACCGTTAACACATAAAGGAAATGTGCCCTCAACATGACGGGTGGGATCATGCCAGCACTAATGCACCGGATCCAATCAGAACTCCGAAGTTATGTGTCCTTGGGCAAGAGTAGTACTAGGATGGGTGACCCCCTGGGAAGTCCTCGTGTTGCACCCCCCTTTTCAATTTTTTTTGCTCCGGTTAGGCTTCCCAAGATACTTTATCCACCACATTTCTATTATCAAATCCCACGGCACCTTGGGCAAGACAACTTTGTTTCACGTGGAGTTTGCGCCCGCAAAACCGAAGGCGTAGGGCTTGTGACAAGGTCTCCGTTGCTCCGGTGCCCATAACTTCTGATCTGTAAGGAGTTACGCAGAGCACAGCATACTGTTGCAACGCACTCGGAGAGATCTACGACAGGGGCAGCCAGCTTGCTCGCTGTGCCCTTTTTGAAGCCCAAAATCTAACGTTTTCATCAGTTTTGGGCCACTTTCATTTGTTTGCTCTGTTTTGCAGTCTCGGATCGTAAGTCGTGAGTTGTTAAAAGGACGACAACCTTACTCGCGGGACATTAGAGGGCCCTACAACCCATTGATTTCACGTCTTGCGAGGATGCTGCATTGTTGAAGTAGATGGGTTGTCGTTAAGCCCATTGGGCCTTTTGAATGGGCCATCTCTCTAGGCTAGGACTGTGAACCGTTAACACATAAAGGAATTGTGCCCAAAACATGACGGCTGCGTTCATGCCAGCACTAATGCACCGGATCCCATCAGAACTCCGAAGTTAAGCGTGCTTGGGCGAGAGTAGTACTAGGATGTGTGACCCCCTGGGCAGTCCTCGTGTCGCACCCCCCTTTTCAATTTTTTTTGCTCCAGTTTGGGTTGCCAAGATACTTTATCCACCACATTTCTATTATCGAATCCCACGGCACCTTGGGCAAGACAACTTCGCTTCATGTGGAGGTTTGGCCCGCAACCCGAGTGTGTAGGGCTTGTGACCAGGTCTCCGTCGCTCTGGTGCCCATAACTTTTGATCCGTAAGAAGTTACGTAGCCTCACAGCATACCGTTGCAAAGCTCTCCGAGAGCTCTACGACGAGGGCAGCCAGCTTGCTCGCTGTACCCATTTTTGGAGCCCAAAATCGAACGTTTTCATCAGTTTCGGGACACTTTTCTTCTTTTGCTCTACTTTTCCGTCCCGGATCGTACTTCGTGAGCTGTTAAAAGGACGACAACCTTATTCGCGGGACATTAGAGGGGCCTACAACGTGTCGATATCACGTCTTGCGAAGATGCTGCGTTGTTGAAGCGGATGGGTTGTCGTTAAGCCCATTGGGACATTTGAATGGGCCATCTCTCTAGGCTGGGACTGTGAACCTTTAACACATAAAGAAAATGTGCCCTCAACATGACGGTTGCGATCATGCCAGCACTAATGCATCGGATCCCATCAGAACACCAAAGTTAAGCGTCCTTGGGCAAGAGTAGTACTAGGATAAGTGACCCCCTGGGAAGTCCTCGTGTTGCACCCCCCTTTTCAATTTTTTTTTTCCGGTTAGGGTTGCCAAGATACTTTATCCACCAAATTTCTATTATCGAATCCCACGGCACCATGGGCTAGACAACTTTGCTTCACGTGGAGGCTGTGCCCGCAAACCGAGGGTGTAGGGCTTGTGACCATGTCTCCGTCGCTCCTGTGCCCATAACTTTTGATCCGTAAGGAGTTACGCGGAGCACAACATACCATTGCAAAGCTCTCGGAGAGCTCTACGATGGGGGCAGCCAGCTTGCTGGCTGTGCCCATTTTTGGAGCCCAAAATGGAATGTTTTCTTTAGTTTCGAGCCACTTTTCTTCTTTTGCTCTGTTTTTCAGTCCCAGATTGTACGTCGTGAGCTGTTAAAAGGACGACAACTTTATTCGCGGGACATTAGAGAGCCCAAAAATGCATCGATATCGTGTCTTGCGAGGATGCTATGTTGTTGAATTGGATGGGTTGTCGTTAAGCCCATTGGGCCTTTTGAATGGGCCGTCACTCTAGGCTGGGACTGTGAACCGTTAACACAAAAGAAATTGTGCCCTCAACATGACGGGTGCGATCATACCAGCACTATCGCGTCGGATTCTATCAGAACTGTGAAGTTAAGCCTGCATGGGCGAGAGTAGTACTAGGATAGGTGACCCCCTGGGAAGTCCTCGTGTAGCACCCGCCTTTTCAATTTTTTTCACTCCGGTTAGGGTAGCCAAGATACTTTATCCACCACATTTCTATTATCGAATCCCTAGACACCTTAGGTGTAACACCCCGATCCCTCTCGAGACCGGGAGTTCTATCAATCAATCTAAACACAACCCAAATCCAAACCCGGGCATAATTTTCAGGAAAAACGGACGGAGTCTCCCCTGTTTCTAGGCGAAAAGCAAACCTGCGACAACATATAAGTGGACCAATCCCATGTCCAAACATTCAACCACCTCAAGGCCATCCGAGCCTTGAGCTCACAACAAGCAATCACAAGCAAATATACATTCATGCTTAGCAATTAAACTACACCAACGTATTGCATGAGTTAGACTATCATATCTTTCTATCTCTTTCTTTTGGACAATACAAACATGCATTGGAGTTAAGCTACATTAACTAGATACATAATCTAACTTATCAAACCACTTCAATAATCTAATGAAACTCAAATTACATCCTTTTTGACATTAAATACATACAATCCATAAAAGCATACATCTTTACAACTTCGACAACTCAAGTCACAAAGGCACGCAAGACAACTCTTCAAGCACGAACTTTCACGAAATCACGAACTTTCCAGCTAACATGGCATTTCCTGAAATGTGGTGGTGAGGAGTGAGTATACAAGTGAGGGCGAGACAGATATTAAATTGGAGAGAAAGAAATTCGTGCAATGCACATAAGACAGTTAAGCGATATATCTGATAAGTAAGCATTCAATATAAACAATCAATACAATGAGCAATTACTGAAAGCATTAACACAACCATTCAAAGCTATACCACACTTTGAAGGCTATCGTTCACTCATACGAGCAATGTACCATTTCACGAGCGATACATCAATCTCGAGCTTGATGTTGACTACGATGACAATAAGCGCACAACCACCTTTTAACTTCAGTTTGGAATACCTCAGAAGTATCCATCAATTCTACGACCCAAATCTCCTTGTGAGGCAACCCAAGCGAGAAAGGGAATAGGACACGGAGCTAGGGCAACCAACACTGGCAACCCGAGGCTACCCAGAGAGGCCCATCACACCGCCCTGACACTATGCAATGGAAGACTTGATACAAGGCGATAAACGAACGATAGCACAACAATACAGATTAGAGGCGACAAACAAGATATCAAGCATTATCAATCAAATAAGAAACAAGAACAACACCAACAAACCTTATCAAGCAATAATAAGTATTCTATAGGCAATATAAGCATTCTATAAGCACTATAAGCATTCTATAAGCAATCTAAGCATTAACAAACATTCTACAAGCAAGACTCTACGAAAACCAACAAAAACACAGAATGACCCCAACTTACCAAACGCTACTACTTCCAACATTCTATAAGGCACGTCTAAAGACCCCAAAACCCTACTTTACCCTAGAATTCACGTAAAGCCCCGATTTTTCCCTTTGCTCGTTTGAACTACAACTACCTCAACCGATTACCCAACCAATGTCACAACTGCACCAAAAGTGCTTCCATGACGTACCACGACAAAGCCTTCACGCAAATTGAGAAAATTCCAAACTTGACCGAAACGACCCCGACTTTGACCAATGCATTTTTCTCATTTTTTCCATTACGCAACCTAAACAAATCATGCATTTTCACATCAACAGAAAGCATAACAGCGCAACTTTATCGAAACGAGGTTCTACTATTCATAGTTTACTATTCAACTAACAATTAAAATTACAATCTCAAGATTTAACCGCAGAAAATGTTACAAAGCTATAAATACATGTTCTACAATTGCTAGGGAACATTCTTTAAGCCTCTAAACAATTAAAATAGCAATATACGGATAAATCCCAAAAATCAAAGTTAATACACAAAATATTCAAATGCACATATAACGTGCTTCCCTCACCTTAGACACTCCTAGACGCTAGAAAGAAAACGTTGAATGGCCCGGAAATGATCCTAAGCAAGCTCAAGTGAAGATTTGTTGATTTGTTTTAAAATTTTTTACTTTCTTTTTCTCTTTCTTTTCCTCATGGCTTCAAGCCTTTCTTCTCTATTTTTTTCGTTTGCATTCTGCTTATTTAAAAAAAATGACAAGAAGTCAAATGTCAAAGATTCGGTCAACCCGCTAAACCAAAACAGCTATGCGCGACCTTACGAAAACGGCCATAACTTCTTCTAGAAAACTCCAATTCACGAACGGTTTGAAGCCTCAAAACTAGACTCATAGAGCTTTCCAACCATATATAATTTGCTACCTAACTCTTCCCCAATTGGTTCAGATTTAATTCCAAAGTTAACCCAAAATTTGACTAACTTAACATTGCATTTTTTTTTATTTCTAATCCCAAGTTTGCCCTTTATTAAATATTTCAAAAATTCCCACCTTGTCCTAGTTGGTCAATGTAGATGAAAAGCCAACTAGTTTGGTCAAAGAAGGTGAAAGGTCAATAAAATGCAATTTAAATGAACTTTAAATGCTATTGAATACATGCCAGGTTCGGGGTATCACATTAGGCAAGACAACTTCGCTTCACGTGGAGGCTGGGCCAGCAAACCAAGGGCATAGGACTTGTGACTAGGTCTCCGTCGCTCTAGTACCCATAACTTTTGATCCGTAAGGTGTTACGCGATGCAAAGCATACAGTTGCAAAGCTCTCCGAGAGCTCTACGATGGGGGCAGCCAGCTGGCTCGCTGAGCCTATTTTTTGAGCCCAAAATCGAAAGTTTTCATCATTTTCGGGCCACTTTTCTTCTTTTGCTCTGTTTTTCTATCCCGGATCGTACATCCTGAGTAGTTAAAAGGACGACGACCTTAGTCGCGGGACATTAGTGGGACCTACAACGCGTCGATATCACGTCTTACCAAGATGCTGCATTGTTGAAGCGGATGGGTTGTCGTTAAGCCAATTGGGCCTTCTGAATGGGCTATCTCTCTAGGCTGGAACTGTGAATCGTTAACACATAAAGGAATTGTGCCCTCAACATGACGGGTGTGATCATACCAAAACTAATGCACCGGATCCCATTAGAACTCCGAAGTTAAGCGTGCTTGGGCGAGAGTAGTAATAGGATGGGTAACCCCCTGCAAGTGCTCGTGTTGCACCACCCATTTGAAATTTTTTTCCTCCGGTTAGGTTTGCCACGATACTTTATCCACCACATTTCTATTATCGAATCCCACGGCACCTTGGGCAAGATGACTTTGCTTCACGGGGAGGTTGGGCCCGCAAACCGGGGGCGTAGGGCTTGTGACCAGGTCTCCGTCGCTCCGGTGCCCATAACTTTTGATCCGTAAGGAGTTACGCGGCGCACAGCATACCGTTGCAAAGCTCTCCGAGAGCTCTACGACGGGGGCAACCAGCTTGCGCACTGTTCCCGTTTTTGGAGCGCAAAATCGAACGTTTTCATCAGTTTCGGGACACTTTTCTTCTTTTGCTCTATTTTTCCGTCCCAGATCGTACGTCGTGAGCTGTTAAAAGGACGACAACCTTATTCGCTGGACATTAGAGGGCCTTACAAGGCGCGATATCAAGTCTTGCAAGGATGCTGCATTGTCGAAGAGGATGGGTTGTCGTTAAGCCCATTAGGCCTTTTGAATGGGCCATCTCTCTAGGCTGGGACTGTGAACCGTTAACACATAAAGGAAATGTGCCCTCAACATGACGGGTGCGATCATGCCAGTACTAATGCACCGGATCCAATCAGAACTCCGAAGTTAAGCGTCCTTGGGCAAGAGTAGTACTAGGATGTGTGCCCCCCTGCGAAGTCCTCGTGTTGCACTGCCCTTTTCAATTTTTTTTGCTCCGGTTAGGGTTGCCAAGATACTTTATCCACCACATTTATATTATTGAATCCCACGGCACCATGGGCAAGACAACTTTGCTTCATATGGAGGCTGCGCCCGCAAACCGAGGGCGTAGGGCTTGTGACCAGGTCTCCGTCGCTCTGGTGCCCATAACTTTTGATCCGTAAGGAGTTACGCGGCGCACAACATACCGTGGCAAAGCTCTTTAAGAGCTCTACGCCGAGCGCAGCAAGCTTGCTCGTTGTGCTTTTTTTGGAGACCAAAATCGAACGTTTTCATCAGTTTCGGGCCACTTTTCTAGTTTTACTCTGTTTTTCCATCTCGGATCGTACGTCGTGAGCTGTTAAAAGGACGACAACCTTACTCGTGGGACATTAAAGGGCCCTACAACGCGTCAATATCATGTCTTGCGAGGATGCTGCGTTGTTGAAGCAGATGGGTTGTCATTATGCCTATTGGGCCTTTTGAATGGGCCATCCCTCTAGGTTGGGACTGTGAACCATTAACACATAAAGGAATTGTGCCCTCAACATGACCGGTGCGATCATACCCGCACTAATGCACCAGATCCCATCAGAACTCTGAAGTTAAGTGTCCTTGGGCAGGAGTAGTACTAGGATGGGTATCTCCCTGGGAAGTCCTCGTGTTACACCCCCTTTTCAATTTTTCTTGCTCCGGTTAGGGTTGCCAAGATACTTTGTCCACCACATTTCTATTATTGAATCCCACGGCACCTTAGGCAAGACAACTTTGCTTCAAGTGGAGGCTGGGCCAGCGAACCAAGTGCGCATGGCTTGTGACCAAGTCTCCTTCGCTCCGGCGCCCATAACTTTTGATCCGTAAAGAGTTACGCGGCGCACAGCATACCATTGCAAAGATCTCCGAGAGCTCCACGACGGGGGGCAGCCAGCTTGCTCGCTGTGCCCTTTTTGCAGCCCAAAATCGAACGTTTTCATCAGTTTTGGGCCACTTTTCTTCTTTTGCTCTGTTTTTCCATCCCGGATCGTACATCGTGAGCTGTTAAAAGGACGACAACCATACTCGCGGGACATTAGAGGGCCCTACAATGCGTCGATATAACGTCTTGCTAGGATGCTGCGTTGTTGAAGTGGATAGGTTGTCGTTAAGCCCATTGGGCCCTTTGAATGGGCCATCTCTCTAGGTTGGGACTGTGAACCGTTAACACATAAAAGGAAATGTGCCCTCAACATGACGGGTACGATCATACCAGCACTAATGCACCGGATCCCATCAGAACTCCGAAGATAAGCGTGCTTAGGCGAGAGTAGTACTTGGATGGGTGACCCCTTGGGAAGTCCTCGTGTAGCACCCCACTTTTCAAATTTTTTTGCTCCGCTTAGGGTTGCCAAGATACTTTATCCACCCCATTTCTATTATCGAGTCCCACGGCACCTTGGGCAAGACAACTTCGCTTCACGTGGAGGCTGGGCCAACAAACTGAGGGCGTAGGGCTTGTGACCAGGTCTTCGTCTCTCCGGTGCCCATAACTTTTGATCTGTAAGGAGTTACCCGGCGCACAGCATACCGTTGCAAAGCTCTCTGAGAGCTCTACGACAGGTCAGCCAGCTTGCTCGCTTTTTCCATTTTTGGAGCCGAAAATCGAACGTTTTCATAAGTTTCGGGCCACATTTCTTCTTCTGCTCTATTTTTTCATCCAGGATCGTACATCGTGAGTTGTTAAAAGGACAAAAACTTTATTCGCGGCACATGAGAGAGCCCTAAAATGCGTCGATATCATGTCTTGCGAGGATGCTACGTTGTTGAATTGGATGGGTTGTCGTTAAGCCCATTGGGCCTTTTGAATGGGCCATCACACTAGGCTGGGACTGTGAACCGTTAACACAAAGGAATTGTGCCCTTAACATGACCGGTGTGATCATACCAGCACTAATGCACCGGATCCCATCAGAACTCCGAAGTTAAGCGTGCATGGGCGAGAGTAGTACTAGGATGGGTGACCCCCTGGGAAATCCTCGTGTTGCACCCCCCTTTTCAATTTTTTTTTCTCCGGTTAGGGTAGCCAAGATACTTTATCCACCACATTTCTATTATCGAATCCCACGACACCTTGGGCAAGACAACTTCGCTACACGTGGAGGTTGGGCCGGCAAACCGAGGGCGTAGGACTTGTGACCAGGTCTCCGTCGCTCTGGTGCCCATAACTTTTGATCTGTAAGCGGTTACGCGCGCAAAGCATACCGTTGCAAAGCTCTCCGAGTGCTCTACGACGGGGGCAGCCAGCTTGCTCGCTCTTCCCGTTTTTGGAGCCCAAAATCAAACGTTTTCATCAGTTTCGGGCCACTTTTCTTCTTTTGCTCTGTTTTTTCATCCCATATCGTACGTCGTGAGCTGTTAAATGGACAACCCTACTCGCAGGACATTAGAGGGCCCCACATTGTGTCGATATCACGTCTTGCGAGGATACTGCGTTGTTGAAGCAGATGGGTTGTCGTTAAGCCCATTGGGCCTTTTGAATTGGCCATCTCTCTAGGCTGGGACTGTGAACCGTTAACACATAAAGGAAATGTGCCCTCAACATGACGGGTGCGACCATACTAGCACTAATGCACCGGATCCCATCAGAACTCTGAAGTTATGCGTGCTTGGGCGATAGTAGTACTTGGACAGGTGACGCCTTGGAAGTCCTCGGGTTGCACCCCCTTTTCAAATTTTTTTTCTCCGGTTAGGGTTGCCAAGATACTTTATCCACCACATTTCTATTATCGAATCCCACGGCACCTTGGGCAAGATGACTTCGCTTCACGTGGAGGCTGGGCCCGCAAACCGGGGGCGTAGGGCTTGTGACCAGATCTCCGTCGCTCCGGTGCCCATAACTTTTGATCCGTAAGGAGTTACGCGGCGCACAGCATACCGTTGCAAAGCTCTCCGAGTGCTCTACGACGGGGGCAGCCAACTTGCTTGCTTTGCCCCTTTTTAGAGCCCAAAATCGAACGTTTTCATCAGTTTCGGGCCACTTTTCTTCTTTTGCTTTGTTTTTCCATATCGAATAGTACGTTGTGAGCTGTTAAAAGGAGACAACCTTACTCGCGGGACATTAGAGGGCCCTAAAACGCATCGATATATCGTCTTGTGAGCATGCTGTGTTGTTGAAGCAGATGTGTTGTCGTTATGACAATTGGGCCTTTTGAATGGGCCATCTCTCTAGGCTGGGACTGTGAACCGTTAACACATAAAGGAATTGTGCCCCCAACATGACGGGTGCGATTGTACCAGCACTAATGCACCAGATCCCATTAGAACTCCGAAGTTAAGCGTGCTTGGGCGAGAGTAGTACTAGGATGGTTGACCCCCTGGGAAGTCCTCGTGTTGCACCCCACTTTTCAATTTTTTTTGCTCCGGTTAGGGTTGCCAAGATACTTTATGTGAGGCCCGACCCCGAATAACGTGTGTTACCTAGATTTGATTGCCTTAGACCCAGAATTGTATGACCGACCTTAGACTACGTGCCCTGTCTTGGTTTTCATGCATGTTTCGTCATTCGTGCCTTGACCTAGAATGGTGTGCCCTAATCCCCTACTGACGTGCGATACCTAGATATACGTACCCTGACCTCAATTTGCGTGCGATACCTCGTTTCGTGTGCCCTAATTTGGATTTGCGTGCCTTGACCTAGGTTTAAGAATTGTGTTCATTTTATGTGCCATGCATTGAATTACGTGCATTCATTTAGGGTTGCGTACATTTACTTGAAAAATGTGCGTTTGTCTCGTAGTTCATGTCCTACCTCGTAGTACGTGCCCTAGACCTAGGAAAGCGTTCCTTCACTCTAATCAAGAAAGCATCTTACACGGAGCACTAGGCTATTAAATAATCCTACAAAATCCACTATCAATATTATAATCCTAATTCAACTCACTAGAAGACAAAATAACACAAAAAGCTAGACATTCTTTATTCTTTATTCTTTATTCTTTTTGCACTTTCAACACACAATTAAATAACATCCAAAACATGACAAAAATTCAGATTATTGAGAAGCTTTGGCCGACCACTATGTGGTTTCTTTGCATGCATGTTTAATTCAAAATGATTCTAGACAAGTCATGACACAAAAACACTTATCAATGCATAAAAAATTACTCAAAACCACCTCAATTTCCTCTCCTTGTTCGACCAAACAACCATTGCCCATGCTAGCATTTTAAAATTACTCCTTGAAGACACAAAAAGACTGAAAATGGGCTGCCCAAGGCCGACCATATGCTTGAAACAATGCAAAACATCACTCTTTGTCATTCTTTGTCATATTCTCTCATTTCTTCCTCAATCTTCTCTCTCTCCCTCTCATTCTTCTCTCTCAATCTCGGTTTTGGGCTGAGTTTCTTCATCCCTTAGATCATCTTCATCAACTCATGGTGCATCAAGACAAGCAACAATCAAAGAAACTCAAGCAAACAAGCTAGGATGCAAAAATCACACATGCATGTCCTTTGAGTCTTCATTTCGGCCCTAGGTAAGTTTATTGGCTTCCATTTCTTTTCTTCTTGTTCTAACCTCATGCATGTACTAAGAGCTTGGTCACTAAGCTAGGAAAAATAGAGAAAATCTAGTTGGAATCTCGGCTAGGCAAAGGAGAAGAAGAAAATTGTGCTTCAACAAGTTGTTGTGCATCTTCTTGGTTGATTGCTAAGGTGAGGGCTAAAACCTTTTGAAAATCCTTCAAAAATCCACATGCATGCTCATAAAAGTATGTCTTTGCTTCTGTACTTGAGTTATATGTTCGTTCATAAGCTTTTGAAACCATGCATGGCAAGATCTTGGCTTGAAAGTGATGATAGGTGAAGTCGGATTGTTGACAGCTCTCTGAGCAGTTTGTTTCGAGGTAAGTTTAGCTAGGAAAATGATGTTTAAAATGCATTAAAATTGGCAGGTGACTATTTTTTCCAGTTTTGAACATTTTTCACAGAAATAGGCTGAAGCTAATTTTGACTCTAAGGTCCTCAAAATGGCAAATCATTAAAATGTGTCCAAATCTGGAAATCTAGAAAAATGAAGCAGGTTTTGGCAGATGCACTGACCTTGTAGAACAAACCAGATTTGACTTAGTAAATTATGTCCAAAATACATGAAATTTGGTGTTCTGCTAGATTTTTCAGTTCTGGACATTTTTGTCAGAAATGGACCAAGGTAAATCGGACCCTAAGGACCTCAAAAACGTCAATTATGGAAATGTGTGCAAATCTGGACAGTTTTGTGCTATCTCACTGTTTCGGCTATAACTAATGATCCCGAACTCCAAATGATGCAAGGTTTGTTTCTGATTTTAGTTCACTTCTTAAGATTTAATTTTACATCTTATTCTTTGGAATTTGAGATTTTTTGCTTATCTTTATGTTTGTGAGAAAACAGCCTATTGCAGTGAGGGTTTCACATAGTTATATGCTTGGAAAAATTGTTGTAACCTCTCTTGTGGTATTAATTGCTTGGAATTGTGGTGTTGGGATGTGGTATGGACTGTTTTGAGTACTTGAGGATGTTTGAATTAAATGATGCATGACTTGAGATTGATTTTGAGTTGACTTAAGGTTTAATCACACGGGTAAGCACGAAATAGAAACCCTAATGACTAGGTAGGCTTGCTAAGTGTTGATCATTTGGATATTGTGTGGAATTATATGTTTAGTAGGCTGGCCATAGTTGCCTTATAGCCTTAAATGTGGTTTTGATCATTGCATGTTGAATAATCTTATCACTTGATTACGTGGACTTCGAAATGAGTTATATGGCTTGATTTACATGTGTTACATGGCTGCCCGTTTAATGTTCATATAACTCTATATGCCTTTCAAGTGAAATTACTTGTCTTATCGTGCCCTGCCTGTTTACTTGTCAATGTGCAATCTTATGACTGTCCGGAGGCAACCTACTTTGTTGTCCTCCTAACGTGATATGTTAATGTCATAAATGTGCACTGCATACAAGGTTGCAACCTTTCCTGTCGGCATGGTAGCGATCACACACACCGGGCGGCATCGAGCTTGCCAGTGCACCCGTGACTACCATGGTCCCATTCCCTCTCTCGCTTGGGGACTAGACTTCCTCGGAGAGTTGGGTCGTAGGATTTCGGGGTACATCCGGAGTACACCTACCTGCCGTGTTTGAGGAATGATTTGAAGACGGCCGCAACAACTGATTCTGGAACTGATCTGAGAGCAAAAGCTCACTGTATCCTTTTTACTATGTGTATAAGTACTCTCGCTTGGTTCCTAGAGAACCTCGGGGAGGAAAGACCGGTATTTCTGTTCCTGTACTTATATTATTGTTATATTCATGCTTGCAAAAGGATTTTCATAAGTTGAACCGGAAAATGAGTTTTAAAACCTATTTCTCGTTCCCCCTCGCTGAGTTCATAAGGACTCACCCTCTTTTATCATCTCAGGTGAAGAAGATCGAGAAAAGGTACCCAAGGACGGTGTGCCTAACGATGAATCCTTGGCGTGATTGCCTGTCTTGTGTGCTTTGCGTGATTGTGGCTACTTGTGAACTCTATGCTACCTGAAGACTATTTCTTTTATGTTGCTTGCTATTTATAATGTAAAAGACCCCCATTGTAATTTGGGGTCTAATTTTGGTTTGTACTGATATTAAGTAGATTGACACTAGACACTACTATGATCATTTTTGCTATTATTATCGCTAGTATCTATCATAGGTTTTGACGTATTAGTTAAGGACTAAGTAAATGAACTTATCCAATCTTAAACAGGTACTCGCTATTAAGCTAAGATCAACAGGAACTTTTGTAACAAGGATAAATAAAAAAACGAGACATAGTATCATGCTAGGTTGTAAATCAAACGAGACATTGAGATAACCAATAGGCGTTTCAATTTATGTTAAATGGTAATCCTAGTTGGAAATGAAATTGACATTAGAGAAACTTGAGGCGTTTAGAGAATTAGGCCAACCCAAAGAGCCCAATTACAGCCATTATGCTGCCGGTTTTCGAAAAAATTTTGGAGTTTAAGCCAAAATGTTAAGTGTTAAATCTTCATGAACGGTTAAGTACGAGTCGTGACTTGAATGTTTAGATCACACCCAAGTCTAACCTTTATAGGCCGGGTTGGGGCATGACACTTTATCCACCACATTTCTATTATCGAATCCCACGACACCTTGGGCAGGACAACTTCGCTTCACGTGGAGACTGAGCCCGCAAACCGAGGGCGTAGGGATTATGACTAGTGCTCTGTCGCTCCGGTGACCATAACTTTCGATCCATAAGGAGTTACGCGGCGCAGAACATACAGTTGCAAAGCTCTCCGAGAGCTCTACGACGGGGGCAGCCAACTTGCTCGCTGTACCCTTTTTGGAGACCAAAATCGAATGTTTTCATAAGTTTCGGGCCACTTTTCTTCTTTTGCTCTATTTTTTCGTCCCGAATCGTACGTCGTGAGCTGTTAAAAGGACGACAACTGTACTCGCTGGACATTATAGGGCCCTACAACTCATCGATATCACGTCTTGCGAGGATGCTGCGTTGTTGAAGCAGATGGGTTGTCGTTAAGCCCAATGGGCCTTTTGAATGGGCCATCTCTCTAGGCTGGGACTGTGAACCGTTAACACATAAAGGAATTGTGCCCAAAACATGACGTGTGCGATCATGCCAGCACTAATGCACCGGATCCCATCAGAACTCCGAAGTTAAGCGTGCTTGGGCGAGAGTAGTACTAGGATGGTTGACCCCCTGGGAAGTCCTCGTGTTGCACCCCCCTTTTCAATTTTTTTTGCTCCGGTTAGGGTTGCCAAGATACTTTATCCACCACATTTCTATTATCGAATCCCACGGCACCTTGGGCAAGACAACTTCGCTTCACATGGAGGCTGAGCCTGCAAACCGAGGGCCTAGGGCTTGTGACCAGGTCTCCGTCGCTGCGGTGCCCATAACTTTTGATCCGTAACGAGTTACATGGCGCACAACATACCGTTGCAAAGCTCTCCGAGAGCTCTACGACGGGTACAGCCAGCTTGCTCGCTATGCCCATTTTTGTAGCCCAAAATTGAACGTTTTCATCAGTTTCGTGCCACTTTTCTTCTTTAGCTCTGTTTTTCCATCCCGGATCGTACGTCGTGAGCTGTTAAAAGGATGACAACATTACTCGCGGGACAATAGAGGGCCCTACAACGCGTCGATATCACGTCTTGCCAGGATGCAGCATTGTTGAAGCGGATAGGTTGTCGTTAAGCCAATTGGGCCTTTTGAATGGGCCATCTCTCTAGGCTGGGACAGTGAACCGTTCACACATAAATGAATTTTGCCCTCAACATGACGGGTGCCATCATACCAACACTAATGCACCGGATCCCATCAGAACTCTGAAGTTAAGCGTGCTTGGACGAGAGTAGTACTAGGATGGGTGACCCCCTGGGAAGTCCTCGTGTTGCACCCTTCTTTTCAATTTTTTTTGCTCCGGTTAGGGTTGCCAAGATACTTTATCCACCACATTTCTATTATCGAATCCCACAGCACCTTGGGCAAGACAACTTCGCTTCACGTGGAGGCTGGGCCCGCAAACCGAGGGCGTAAGGCTTATGTCCAGGTCTCCGTCGCTCTGGTGCCCATAACTTTTGATCCGTAAGGAGTTACGCGGTGCACAGCATACCGTTGCAAAGCTATTTGAGAGCTCTACGGCGGGGGCAGCTAGCTTGCTTGCTATGCCCCTTTTTGGAGAACAAAATCGAACGTTTTCAACAATTTCGGCCCACTTTTCTTCTTTTGCTATGTTTTTCCGTCCCGGATCGTATGTCGTGAGCTGTTAAAAGGACGTCAACCCTACTCACGGGACATTAGAGGGCCCTACAACTTGTCGATATCATATCGTGCGAGGATTTTGCGTTGTTGAAGCGGATGGGTTGTCGTTAAGCCCATTGGCCTTTTGAATGGGCCATCTTTCTAGGCTGGGACTGTGAACCGTTAACACATAAAGGAATTGTGCCCTCAACATGATGGGTGTGATCATACCAGTACTAATGCAGCGGATCCCATCATAACTCGGAAGTTAAGTGTGCTTGGGTGAGAGTAGTACAAGGATTGGTGACCCCCTGTGAAGTCCTCGTGTTGCACCCTTATTTTCAATTTTTTTTGCTCCGATTAGGGTTTCCAAGATACTTGATCCACCACATTTCTATTATCGAATCCCATGGCACCTTGGGCAAGACAACTTTTCTTCACGTGGAGGCTGGGCTCGCAAACCGAAGGCGTAGGGCTTGTGACCAGGTCTCCGTCGCTCCGCTGCCCATAACTTTTGGTCTGTAAGGTGTTATGCGGCGCACAGCAAGCCGTTGCAAAGCTCTCTGAGAGCTCTACGACTGGGGTAGCTCGCTTGCTCATTGTGCCCTTTTTGGAGCCCAAAATTGAACATTTTCATCAGTTTCGGGCCACTTTTCTTCTTAGACTATGTTTCTCCATCGAGGATCGTACGTCGTTAGCTATTAAAAGGATGATAACCTTACTCGCGGGACATTATAGGGCCCTACAACGGGTCGATATCACGACTTATGAGGATGCTGCGTTGTTGAAGCATATGGGTTGTCGTTCAGCCAATTGGGCCTTCTGAATGGGCCATCTCTCTAGGCTGGGACTGTGAACCGTTAACACATAACTTTTGCTCCGGTTAGGGTTGCCAAGATACTTTATCCACCACATTTCTATTATCGAATCCCACGGTACCTTGGGCAAGACAACTTCGCTTCACATGGAGGCTGGGCTAGCAAACCAAGGGCGTAGGGCTTGTGACCAGGTCTCCATCGCTTCGGTGCCCATAACTTTTGATCCGTAAGGAGTTACGGGGCGCACAACATACCGTTGCAAAGCTCTCCTAGAGCTCTACGACGGTGGCAGCTTACTCCCTGTGCCCTTTTTGGAGCACAAAAACAAACGTTTTTATCAGTTTCGGGCCACTTTTCTCCTTTTGGAATATTTTTAAGTCCCGGATCGCACGTCATGGGCTGTTAAAAGGATGACAACCTTACTCGTGGGACATTAGAGGGCTCTACATTGCGTTGATATCACGTCTTACGAGGATGCTGCGTTGTTGAAGCGGATGGGTTGTCGTTAAGCCCATTGCGCCATCTGAATGGGCCATCTCTCTAGGCTTGGACTGTGAACCGTTAACGCATAAAGAAATTGTGTCCTCAACATGATGGGTGCGATCATACCAGCACTAATGCACCAGATCCCATTAGAACTCCGAAGTTAAGGGTGCTTGGGCGAGAGTAGTACTAGGATGGGTGACCCCCTTGGTAGTCCTCGTGTTGCACCCCCCTTTTCAATTTTTTTTGCTCCGGTTAGGTTTGCCAAGATACTTTATCCACCACATTTCCATTATCGAATCCCACGGCACTTTGGGCAAGACAACTTCTCTTCATGTGGAGGCTGGGCCAGCAAACCAAGGGCATAGGGCTTGTGACCAGGTGTCCGTTGCTCCGGTGCCCATAACTTTTGATCCGTAAGAAGTTACACGACGCACAGCAAACTGTTGCAAAGCTCTCCAAGAGCTCTACGACGAGGGCAGCTATCTTGCTCGCTCTGCCCCTTTTGGTGCCCAAAATCAAACATTTTAATCAGTTTCGGGCTACTTTTCTTCTTTTGCTATTTTTTTCCGTCCCGAATCATACGTCGTGAGCAGTTAAAAGGACGTCAACCTTACTCGCGGGACATTAGAGGGCCCTACAACGCGTCGATATCACGTCTGGCGAAGATGCTGCGTTGTTGAAGCGGATGGGTTATCGTTAAGCCCATTGGGCCTTTTGAATGGGCCATCTATCTTGGCTGGGACTGTGAACCGTTAACAAATAAATGAATTGTGCCCTTACTATGACGGGTGCGATCATACCAGCACTAATGCACCGGATCCCATCAGAACTCCGAAGTTAAGCGTGATTGGGCGAGAGTAGTACTAGGATGGGTGACCCCCTAGGGAGTCCTCGTGTTGCACCCTCATTTTCAATTTTATTTTTCTCTGGTTAGGGTTGCCAAGATACTTTATCCACCACATTTCTGTTATCGAATCCCACGACACCTTGGGCAAGACAACTTCGCTTCACGTGGAGGCTAGGCAAGCAAACTGAGGGCGTAGGGCTTGTGACCAGGCCTCCATCGCTCCAGCGCCCATAACTTTTGATCCGTAAAGAGTTATGCGCCGCACAACATACCCTTTCAAAGCTCTCCGAGAGCTCTACGACGGCGGCAGCTATCTTGCTCCATGTACCCTTTTTGGAGAGCAAAATCAAACATTTTTATCAGTTTCGGGCCACTTTTCTTCTTTTGCAATGTTTTTAAGTCCCGGATCGTACATCGTGAGCTGTTAAAAGGATGAAAACCTTACTCGCGGGACATTAGAGGGCCCTACAATGCATTGATATCACGTCTTACGAGGATGCTGCGTTGTTGAAACGGATGGGTTGTCGTTAAGCCCATTGGGCCATCTGAATGGGCCATCTCTCTAGGCTTTTACTGTGAACCGTTAACACATAAAGAAATTGTGCCCTCAACATGATGGGTGTGATCATACCAGCACTAATGCACCAGATCCCATTAGAACTCCGAAGTTAAGGGTGCTTGGGTGAGAGTAGTACTAGGATGGGTGACCCCTTGGTAGTTCTCGTGTTGCACCCCACTTTTCAATTTTTTTTGCTCCGGTTAGGTTTGCCAAGATACTTTATCCACCACATTTCTATTATCGAATCCCACGGCACTTTGGGAAGACAACTTCTCTTCATGTGGAGGCTAGGCCAGCAAACCAAGGGCATAGGGCTTGTGACCAGGTCTCCGTCGCTCCGGTGCCCATAACTTTTGATCCATAAGGAGTTACACGGCGCACAGCAAACTGTTGCAAAGCTCTCCAAGAACACTACGACGGGGGCAGCTATCTTGCTCGCTCTGCCCCTTTTGGTGCCCAAAATCGAACATTTTCATCAGTTTCGGGCTACTTTTCTTCATTTGCAATTTTTTTCCGTCCCAGATTGTACTTCGTGAGCAGTTAAAAGGACGTCAACCTTACTCGCGGGACATTAGAGGGCCCTACAACGTGTCGAGATCACGTCTGGCGAGGATGCTGCGTTGTTGAAGCGGATGGGTTATCGTTAAGCCCATTGGGCCTTTTGAATGGGCCATCTATCTTGGCTGGGACTGTGAACCGTTAACAAATAAATTAATTGTGCCCTCAATATGACGGGTGCGATCATACCAGCACTAATACACCGGATCCCTTCAGAACTCCGAAGTTAAGAGTGCTTGGGCGAGAGTAGTACTAGGATGGGTGACCCCCTGGGAAGTCCTCGTGTTGCACCCTCATTTTCAATTTTTTTCGCTCCGGTTACGGTTGGCAAGATACTTTATCCACCACATTTCTATTATCGAATCCCACGGAACCTTGGGCAAGACAACTTCGCTTCACGTAGAGGCTGGGCCAACAAACCAAGGGCGTAGGGCTTGTGACTAGGTCTCCATCGCTCTGGTGCCCATAAATTTTGATCCGTAAAGAGTTACGCGGCGCACAGCATACCGTTGCAAAGCTCTCCGAGAGCTCTACGACAAGGGCAGCCAGATTGCTCGCTATGCCCTTTTTGGAGACCAAAATCGAACGTGTTCATCAGTTTTAGGCCACTTTTTTTCTTTTGCTCGATTTTTTTTGTCCCGTATGGTACATCGTGGGCTGTTAAAAGGACGGCAACCTTACTCGCGCGACATTAGAGGGCCCTAAAACGCATCGATATCACGTCTGGCGAGGATACTGCGTTGTTGGAGTGGACGGGTTGTCGTTAAGCCCAATGCGCCTTTTGAATGGACCATATCTCTAGGCTGGGACTATGAACCGTTAACACATAAAGGAATTGTGCCCTCAACATGACGGGTGCGATCATACCAGCACTAATGCACCGGATCCCATCAGAACTGTGAAGTTAAGCATGCTTGGGCGAGAGTAGTGCTAGGATGGGTGACTCCCTGGGAAGTCCTCGTGTTGCACCCTCCTTTTCAATTTTTTTTGCTCCGGTTAGGGTTGCCTAGATACTTTATCCACCACATTTCTATTATCGAATCCTACGGCACCTTAGGCAAGACAACGACGCTTCACATAGAGGCTGGCCACGTAAACCGAGGTCGTAGGGCTTATGACCACCTCTCCGTCGCTCCGGTGTCCATAAGTTTTGATCCGTAAGGAGTTACGCCGCACAGAGCATACCATTGCAAAGCACTCTAAGAGCTCTACGACGACGGTAGCTAGATTGCTCACTTTGTCTTTTTGTAGCCCAAAATCGAACGTTTTCATCAGTTTCGGGCCACTTTTCTTCTTTTGCTATGTTTTTCCGTCCCGAATCGTATGTCGTGAGCTATTAAAAGGATGACAACTTTACTCGCGGGACATTAGGGGGCCCTACAACGGGTTGATATCCCGTCTTGCGAGGATTCTGTGTTGTTGAAGCGGATGGGTTGTCGTTAAGCCCATTGGGCCTTCTGAATGGGACATCTCTCTAGGCTAGGACTTTGAACCGTTAACATATAAGGGAATTGTGCTGTCAACATGACGACTGTGATCATACCAGCACTAATGCACAGGATCCCATAAAAACTCTGAAGTTAAGCGTGCTTGGGCGAAAGTAGTACTAGGATTGGTGACCCCCTGGGAAGTCCTCGTGTTGCACCCCCATTTTCAATTTTTTTTTGACTCGGTTAGGCTTGCCAAGATACTTTATCCCCCACACTTCTATTACCGAATCCCACGGCCCCTTGGGCAACACAACTTCACTTCACGTGGAGGCTGGGCCAGCAGACTGAGGGCGTAGGGCTTGTGGCCAGGTCTCTGTAGCTCCGATGCCCATAACATTTGATCGGTAAGGAGAGTTACACGGCGCACAGCATACCGTTGGTAAGCTCTCCGAGAGCACTACGACGGAGGAAACGAGCTTGCTCGCTGTGCCCTTTTTGGATCCCAAAATAGAACGTTTTCTTAAGTTTCGGGCCATTTTTCTTCTTTTGCTCTGTTTTTTCGTCCTGGATCGTACGTCGTGAGCTGTTAAAAGGACGACAACCTTACTCGCGGGACTTTAGTAGGTGCTACAATGCGTTGATATCACGTCTTGCGAGGATGCTGCGTTGTTGAAGCAGATGGGTTGTCGTTAAGCCCATTGGGCCTCCTGAATGGGCCATTTCTCTAGGCTGGGACTGTGAACAGTTAACACATAAAGGAATTGTGCCCTCAACATGACGGGTGCGATCATACCAGCACTAATGCACTGGATCCCATTAGAACTCCGAAGTTAAGCGTGCTTGGGCGGGAGTAGTACTAGGATGGGTGACTCCGTGGGAAGTCCTCGTGTTACACCCCCCTTTTCAATTTTTTTTGCTCTGGTCAGGGTTGCCAAGATACTTTATCCACAACATTTCTATTATCGAATCCCACGGCACCTTGGGAAAGACAACTTCGCTTCACGTGGAGGCTGGGCCAACAAACCGAGGGCGTAGGGCTTGTGACCAGGTCTCCGTCGGTCTGGTGCCCATAACTTTTGATCTGTAAAGAGTTACGCGGCGCACAGCATACCGTTGCATAGCTCTCCGAGAGTTCTACGACGAGGGCTGCCAGATTGCATGCTATGCCCTTTTTGGAGCCCAAAATCGAACGTTTTCATCAGTTTTAGGCCACTTTTCTTCTTTTGCTCTGTTTTCACATCCCGGAACGTACGTCGTGTGCTGTTAAAAGGATGACAACCTTACTCGCGCGACATTAGAGGGCTCTACAACGTGTCGATATCACGTCTTGCGAGGCTGCTGCATTGTTGAAGCGGATGGGTTGTCGTTAAACCCATTGGGCCGTCTGAATGGGCCATCTCTCTAGGCTGGGACTGTGAACCGTTAACACATAAAGGAATTGTGCCCTCAACATGATGGGTGCGATCATACCAGCACTAATGCACCGGATCCCAACAGAACTCCGAAGTTAAGCGTGCTTGGGGGAGAGTAGTACTAGGATGGGTGACCCCCTGGGAAGTCCCCGTGTTGCACCACATTTTCAATTTTTTTTGCTCCGGTTAGGGTTGCCAAGATACTTTATCCACCACATTTCTATTATCGAATCCCATGGCACCTTGGGTGAGACAACTTCGCTTCACGTGGAGGCTAGGCCAGCAAACCGAGGGCGTAGGGATTGTGACCAGGTCTCTATCGCTCCGGTGCCTATAACTTTTGATTCATAAGGAGTTAAACTGCGCACAACATACCGTTGCAAAGCTCTCCGACCGCTCTACGACTGGGGCAGCTAGTTTTATGGTTGTGCCCCTTTTGGAGCCCAAAATCGAACGTTTTTATCTATTTTGGGCCACTTTTCTTCTTTAGCTATGTTTTTCCATCCCAGATCGTACGTTGTGAGCTGTAAAAAGGACGTCAACCGTACTCGTGGGACATTAGAGGGCCCTACAACCCGTCGATATCACGTCTTGCGAGGATGCTGCGTTGTTGAAGAGGATGGGTTGTCGTTAAGCCCATTGGGCCTTCTGAATGGGCCATCTTTCTAGGCTGGGACTGTGAACTGTTAACACATAAAGGAATTGTGCCCTCAACATGACCGGTGCGATCATACCAGCACTAATGCACCGGATCCTATCAGAACTCGGAAGTTAAACGCGCTTGGGCGAGAGTAGTACTAGGATAGGTGACCCCCGGGGAAGTCCTCGTGTTGCACCCCCCTTTTCAATTTATTTTGCTCCGGTTAGGGTTGCCAAGATACTTTATCCACCACATTTCTATTATCGAATCCAATGGCACCTTGGGCGAGACAACTTCGCTTCACGTGGAGGCTGGGCCAGCAAACCGAGGGCGTAGGGCTTGTGACCAGGTCTCCGTCGCTCCGGTGCCAATAACTTTTTTATCCGTATGGAGTTACGCGGCGCACAGCATACTGTCGCAAAGCTCTCCGAGAGCTCTACGTCGGGGGCAGCTATCTTGCTCGCTGTGCCCTTTTTGGAGCCCAAAATCAAACGTTTCTATCAGTTTCGGGCCACTTTTCTTCTTTTGCTATGTTTTTCCGTCCCGGATCATACGTCGTGAGCTATTAAAAGGATGACAACCTTATTCGCTGAACATTAGAGGGCCCTACAACGGGTCGATATCACGTCTTTCAAGGATGCTGCGTTGTTGAAACGGATGGGTTATCGTTAAGGCCATTGGGCCTTTTGAATGGGCCATCTCTCTAGGCTGAGACTGTGACCCGTTAACACATAAAGGAATTGTGCCCTCAACATGATGGGTACGATCATACCAGCACTAATGCACCAGATCCTATCAAAACTCCGAAGTTAAGTGTGCTTGGGCCAGAGAAGTATTAGGATGGGTGATCGCTTGGGAAGTCCTCGTGTTGCACCCCCCTTTTCAATTTTTTTTGCTCCGGTTAGGGTTGACATGATACTTTATCCACCACATTTCTATTATCGAATCCCACAGCACCCTAGGCAAGACAACTTCGCTTCATGTGGAAGCTGGGCCAGCAAACCGAGGGCGTAGTCCTTGTGACCAGGTCTCCGTCGTACCGGTGCCCATAACTTTTGATCAGTAAGGAGTTACACGGCACACACCATACCGTTACAAAGATCTTCGAGAGCTCTACGACGGGGGCAGCTATCTTGCTCGCTGTGCCCCTTTTCGAGCCCAAAATCGAACATTTTCATCAATTTCGGGCTACTTTTCTTCTTTTCATATGTTTTTCGGTCCCAGATCGTACGTCGTAAGCTATTAAAAGGACGTCAACCTTTCTCGCTACACATTAGAGGGCCATACAATGCGTCAAAATCACGTCTTGCGAGGATGCTGCGTTGTTGAAATGGATGGGTTGTCGTTAAGCCCATTGGGCCTTTGGAATGGGCCATCTCTCTAGGCTGGGATTGTGAACCGTTAACACATAAAGGAATTGTGCCCTCAGCATGATGGGTGCGATCATACCAGCACTAATGCACCGAATCCCATCAGAACCCTAAAGTTAAGCGCGCTTTGGCGAGAGTAGTACTTGGATGGGTGACCCCCTGGGAAGTCCTCGCGTTGCACCCCCCTTTTCAATTTTTTTTTGCTCCGGTTAGGTTTGCCAAGATACTTTATCCACCACATTTCTATTATCAAATCCCATGGCACCTTGGGTATGACAACTTCCCTTCACGAAGAGGCTGGGCCCGCAAACCGAGGGCGTAGGTCTTGTGACCAGGTCTCCGTCGCTCCGGTGCCCATAACATTTGATCCGTAAAAAGTTACGTGGTGCACATCATACCATTGCAAAGCTCTCCGAGAGCTCTACGACGGGGGCAGCTAGCTTGCTCGCTTTGCCCATTTTGGGGCCAAAAATCGAACGTTTCCTTCTGTTTCGGGCAACTTTTCTTCTTTTGCTATGTTTTTCTGTCCCGGATCGTACGTCGTGAGCTATTAAAAGGATGACAACCTTACTCGCGGGACATTAGAGGGCCTTATAACGCGTCGATATCACGTCTTGCAAGGATGCTGGGTTGTTGAAGCGGATGGGTTATCGTTAAGCCCATTGGGCCTTCTAAATGGGCCATCTCTCAAGGCTGGGACTGTGACCCGTTAACACATAAAGGAATTGTGCCCTCAACATGACAGGTGCAATCATACAAGCACTAATGCACCGGATCCTATCAGAACTCCAAACTTAAGCGTGCTTGGGCGAGAGTACTACTAGGATGGGTGACCCCCTGGGAAGTCCTCGTGTTGCACCCCCCTTTTTAATTTTTTTTGCTCCGGTTAGGTTTGCCAAGATACTTTATCCACCACATTTCTATTATCGAATCCCACGGCAATTTGGGCAGGATAACTTCGCTTCATGTGGAAGCTTGGCCAGCAAACCGAGGGCGTAGGGCTTGTGACCAGGTCTCCGTCGCACCGGTGCCCATAACTTTTGATCCGTAAAGAGTTACGCGGCGCACAGCATACCGTTGCAAAGCTCTCCGAGAGTTCTACGACGGGGGCAGCCAGATTGCTCGCTATGCCTTTTTTGGAGCCCAAAATCGAACGTTTTCATCAGTTTTGGGCCAGTTTTCTTCTTTTGCTCTATTTTTCCGTCCCGTATCGTACGTCGTGAGCTGTTAAAAGGATGACAACCTTACTCGCGCGACATTAGAGGGTCCTACAACACGTCGATATCACGTGTGGCGAGGATGCTGCGTTGTTGAAGCGGATGGGTTGTCGTTAAGCCCAATGGGCCTTTTGAATGGGCCATCTCTCTAGGCTGGGACTGTGAACCGTTAACACATAAAGGAATTATGTCCTCAACATGATGGGTGCAATCATACCAGCACTAATGCGCCGGATTCAAATAGAACTCTGAAGTTAAGCGTGCTTGGGCGAGAGTAGTACTAGGATGGGTGACTCCCTGGGAAGTCCTCGTGTTGCACCCTCCTTTTCAATTTTTTTTGCTCCGGTTAGGGTTGCCTAGATACTTTATCCACCACATTTCTATTATCGAATCCTACGACACCTTAGGCAAGGCAACTTCGCTTCACATAGAGGCTGGGCCCGCAAACTGAGGTCGTAGGGCTTATGACCACCTCTCCGTCGCTCCGGTGTCCATAATTTTTGATCCGTAAGGAGTTACGCGGCGCACAGCATACCGTTGCAAAGCACTCCGAGAGCACTACGACGACGGCAGCCAGATTGCTCACTTTGCCTTTTTGTAGCCCAAAATCGAACGTTTTCATCAGTTTCGGGCCACTTTTCTTCTTTTGCTATGATTTTCCGCCCCGAATCGTATGTCGTGAGCTATTAAAAGGATAAAAACTTTACTCGCGGGACATTAGAGGGCCCTACAACGGGTCGATATCACATCTTGCGAGGATTCTGTGTTATTGAAGCGGATGGGTTGTCGTTAAGCCCATTGGGCCTTCTGAATGGGCCATCTCTCTAGGCTAGGACTGTGAACCGTTAACTTATAAAGGAATTGTGCTGTCAACATGACGGCTGTGATCATACCAGCACTAATGCACCGGATCCCATCAGAACTCCGAAGTTAAGCGTGCTTGGGCGAGAGTAGTACTAGGATTGGTGACCCCTTGGGAAGTCCTCGTGTTGCACCCCCCTTTTCAATTTTTTTTTGATCCGGTTAGGTTTGCCAAGATACTTTATCCACCACATTTCTATTATCGAATCCCACGGCACCTTGGGTAAGACAACTTCGCTTCACGTGGAGGCTGGGCCAGCAAACTGAGGGCGTAGGGCTTGTGACCAGGTCTCCGTCGCTCCGTTGGCCATAACATTTGATCCGTAAAAAGTTACGCGGTGCACAGCATACCATTGCAAAGCTCTCCGAGAGCTCTACGACGGGGGCAGCAAGCTTGCTCACTGTACCCTTTTTGGAGCCCAAAATTGAACATTTTTATCTATTTCGGGCCACTTTTCTTCTCTTGCTATGTTTTTCCATCCCGGATCGTACGTCGTCAGCTATTAAAAGGATGACAACCTTACTCGCAGGACATTAGAGGGTCCTACAACGGGTCGATATCACATCTTTCGAGGATGCTGTGTTGTTGAAGTGGATGGGTTGTCGTTAAGCCCATTGGGCCTTCTAAATGGGCCATCTCTCAGGGCTGGGACTGTGACCCGTTAACACATAAAGGAATTGTGCCCTCAACATGACGGGTACGATCATACCAGCACTAATGCACCGGATCCTATCATAACTCTGAGGTTAAGCGTGCTTGGGCGAGAGTAGTACTAGGATGGGTGACCCCCTGGGAAGTCCTCGTGTTGCACGCACCGTTTCAATTATTTTTGCTGCGGTTTGGTTTGCCAGGATACTTTATCCACCACATTTCTATTATCTAATCCCACGTCAATTTGGGCAGGACAACTTCGCTTGATGTGGAAGCTTGGCCAGCAAACCGAGGGCGTAGGGCTTGTGACCAGGTCTCCGTCGCTCCGGTGCCCATAACTTTTGATCCGTAAAGAGTTACGCGGCGCACAGCATTCCGTTGCAAAGCTCTCCCAGAGTTCTACGACGGTGGCAGCAAGATAGCTCGTTATGCCCTTTTTGGAGTCCAAAATTGATCGTTTTCATCAGTTTCGAGCCACTTTTCTTCTTTTGCTCTGTTTTTTCATCGTTGATCGTACGTCGTGAGCTATTAAAAGAACGACAACCTTATTCGCTTGACATTAGTGGGCCCTAAAATTCATCGATATCATGTCTGGCGAGGATGCTGCGTCGTTGAAGCGAATGGGTTGTCGTTAAGCCCATTGGGCCTTTTGAATGGGCCATCTCTCTAGGCTTGGACTATGAACCGTTAACACATAAAGGAATTATGTCCTCAACATGATGGGTGCAATCATACCAGCACTAATGCGCCGGATCCCATCAGAACTCTGAAGTTAAGCGTGCTTGGGCGAGAGTAGTACTAGGATGGGTGACTCCCTGGGAAGTCCTCGTGTTGCACCCTCCTTTTCAATTTTTTTTGCTCCGGTTAGGGTTGCCTAGATACTTTATCCACCACATTTCTATTATCGAATCCTACGACACCTTAGGCAAGGCAACTTCGCTTCACATAGAGGCTGGGCCCGCAAACTGAGGTCGTAGGGCTTATGACCACCTCTCCGTCGCTCCGGTGTCCATAATTTTTGATCCGTAAGGAGTTACGCAGCGCACAGAATACCGTTGCAAAGCACTCCGAGAGCTCTATGATGGCGGCAGGCAGATTGCTCACTTTGGCTTTTTGTAGCCCAAAATCGAACGTTTTCATCAGTTTCGGGCCACTTTTCTTCTTTTGCTATGATTTTCCGCCCCGAATCGTATGTCGTGAGCTATTAAAAGGATAAAAACTTTACTCGCGGGACATTAGAGGGCCCTACAACGGGTCGATATCACGTCTTGCGAGGATTTTGTGTTGTTGAAGCGGATGGGTTGTCGTTAAGCCCATTGGGCCTTCTGAATGGGCCATCTCTCTAGGATAGGACTGTGAACCGTTAACATATAAAGGAATTGTGCTGTCAACATGACGGCTATGATCATTTCAGCACTAATGCACCGGATCCCATCAGAACTCCGAAGTTAAGCGTGCTTGGGCGAGAGTAGTACTAGGATTGGTGACCCCTTGGGAAGTCCTCGTGTTGCACCCCCCTTTTCAATTTTTTTTTGATCCGGTTAGGTTTGCCAAGATACTTTATCCACCACATTTCTATTATCGAATCCCACGGCACCTTGGGTAAGACAACTTCGCTTCACGTGGAGGCTGGGCCAGCAAACTGAGGGCGTAGGGCTTGTGACCAGGTCTCCGTCGCTCCGTTGCCCATAACATTTGATCGGTAAGGAGAGTAACACGGCGCACAGCATACCGTTGGTAAGCTCTCCGAGAGCTCTACGACGGGGCAACTAGCTTGCTCGCTGTGCCCTTTTTGGATCCCAAAATAGAACGTTTTCATAAGTTTCGGGCCATTTTTCTTCTTTTGCTCTGTTTTTTCATCCCGGATCGTACGTCTTGAGCTGTGAAAAGGACGACAACCTTACTCGCGGGACTTTAGTAGGTCCTACAACGCGTTGATGTCACGTCTTGCGAGGATGTTGCGTTGTTGAAGCAGATGGGTTGTCGTTAAGCCCATTTGGCCTCCTGAATGGGCCATTTCTCTAGGCTGGGACTGTGAACTGTTAACACATAAAGGAATTGTTCCCTCAACAAGATGGGTGCGATCATACCAGCACTAATGCACTGGATCCCATCAGAACTCCGAAGTTAAGCGTGCTTGGGCGGGAGTAGTACTAGGATCGGTGACTCCGTGGGAAGTCCTCGTGTTGCACCCCCCTTTTCAATTTTTTTTGCTCTGGTTAGGGTTGCCAAGATACTTTATCCACCACATTTCTATTATCGAATCCCACGGCACCTTAGGTAAGACAACTTCACTTCACGTGGAGGCTGGGCCAACAAACCGAGGGTGTAGGGCTTATGACCAAGTCTCCGTCGCTCCGGTGCCCATAACTTTTGATCCGTAAGGAGTTACGCGGGGCACAACATACCGTTGCAAAGCACTCCGTGAGTTCTATGACGAGGGAAGCCAGATTGCATGCTATGCCCTTTTTGGAGCCCAAAATCGAACGTTTTATTCAGTTTCGGGACACTTTTCTTCTTTTGCTCTATTTTCACATCCCGGAACGTACGTCGTGTGCTATTAAAAGGATGACAACCTTACTCGCGCGACATTAGAGGGCCCTACAACGCGTCGATATCACGTCTTGCGAGGCTACTGCGTTGTTGAAGCGGATGGGTTACCGTTAAACCCATTGGGGCTTTTGAATGGGCCATCCCTCTAGGCTGGGACTGTGAACCGTTAACACATAAAGGAATTGTGCCCTCAACATGATGGGTGAGATCATACCAGCACTAATGCACCGGATCCCATCCGAACTCTGAAGTTAAGCGTGCTTGGGTGAGAGTAGTACTAGGATGGTTGACCCCCTGGGAAGTCCACGTGTTGCACCCTCCTTTTCAATTTTTTTTGCTCCGGTTAGGGTTGCCAAGATACTTTATCCGCCACATTTCTGTTATTGAATCCCACGGCATCTTGGGCAAGACAACTTCGCTTCACGTGGAGGCTGGCCCCGCAAACCGAGGGCGTAGGGCTTATGACTAGGTCTCCGTCGCTCCGGTACCCATAACTTTTGATCCGTAAGGAGTTACGTTGCGCACAACATACCATTGCAATGCTCTCCGAGAGCTCTACGACGGGGGCAGCCAGATTGCTCGCTGTACCCTTTTTGGAGCCCAAAAGTGAACATTTTCATCAGTTTCGGGCTGACTTTCTTCTTTTACTTTGTTTTTCTGTCCCGGATCGTACGGCGTCAGCTGTTAAAAGGACGAAAACTTTACTCTCGCGACATTAGTGGGCCCTACAACGGGTCGATATCACGTCTTGCGAGGATGTTACGTTGTTGAAGCGGATGGGTTGTTGTTAAGCCCATTGGGCCTTCTGAATGGTCCATCTCTCTAGGCTGGGACTGTGAACCGTTAACACATAAAGGAATTGTGTCCTCAACATGACGTGTGTGATCATACAAGCTCTAATGCACCGGATCCCATCAGAACTCCGAAGTTCAGCGTGCTTGGACGGGAGTAGTAGTAGGATGGGTGACCCCATGGGAAGTCCTCGTGTTGCACCCCTCTTTTCAATTTTTTTTGCTCCGGTTAGGATTGCCAAGATACTTTATCCACCACATTTCTATTATCGAATCCCACGGCACCTTGTGTAAGAAAACTTCGCTTCACGTGGAGGCTGGGCCAGCAAACCGAGGGCGTAGGGATTATGACCAGGTCTCCTTCGCTCCAGTGCCCATAACTTTTGAACCGTAAGGAGTTACACGGCGCACAGAATACCGTTGCAAAGCGCTCCGATCGCTCTACGACGGGGGCAGCTATTTTTCTCGCTGTGCCCTTTTTTGAGCCCAAAATCGAACGTTTTCATCTATTTCGGGCCACTTTTCTTCCCTTGCTATGTTTTTCCGTCCCGAATCGTACGTCGTGAGCTATTAAAATGATGACAACCTTACTCGCGGGACATTAGAGGGTCCTACAACGGGTCGATATCACGTCTTTCGAGGATGCTGTGTTGCTGAAGCAGATGGGTTGTCGTTATGCCCATTGGGCCTTCTAAATGGGCCATCTCTCAAGGCTGGGACTGTGACCCGTTAACACATAAAGGAATTGTGCCCTCAACATGACGGGTGCAATCATACCAGCACTAATGCACCGAATCCCATTAGAACTCCGAATTTAAGCGTGCTTGGGCGAGAGTAGTATTAGGATGGGTGATCCCTTGGGAAGTCCTCGTGTTGCACCCACTTTTCAATTTTTTTTGCCTCGGTTTGGGTTGCCAAGATACTTTATCCACCACATTTCTATTATCGAATCCAACAGAATATTAGGTAAGACAACTTCCCTTCACGTAGAGGCTGGGCCCCAAACCGAGGGCGTAGGGCTTGTTACCAGGTCTCCGTCGCTCCGGTGTACATAACTTTTGATCCGTAAAGAGTTACGCTGTGTACAGCATACCATTGCAAAGCACTCGGAGGGCTCTACGACGGGGGTAGCAAGCTTGCTCGCTGTGCCCTTTTTGGAGCCTAAAATCGAACATTTTCATCAATTTTGGGCAACTTTTCTTATTTTGCTATGTTTTTCCATCCCGGATCGAACGTCGTGAGCTGTTAAAAGGACGACAACCTTACTCGCAAGACATTAGAGGGCATTACAATGCGTCGATATCTCATCTTGCGAGGATGCTGCGTGTTGAAACGGATGGGTTGTCGTTAAGCCCATTGGGCCTTCTAAATGGGCCATCTCTCTAAGTTGGGACTGTGAACCGTTAACACATAAAGGAATTGTGCCCTCAACATGACTAGTGCAATCATACCAGCACTAATGCACCAGATCCCATCAGAACTCCGAAGTTAAGCGTGCTTGGGTAAGAGTAGTACTCGGATGCGTGACCCCTTGGGAAATCCTCGTGTTGCACCCCCCTTTTCAATTTTTTTTTCTCTGGTTAGGGTTGCCAAGATACTTTATCCATCACATTTCTATTATCAAATCACACGGCAATTTGGGCAGGACAACTTCGCTTCATGTGGAAGCTTGGCCAGCAAACCGAGGGCGTAGGGCTTGTGACCAGGTCTTCGTCGCTCCGGTGCCAATAACTTTTGATGCGTAAGGAATTACGCGGCGCACAGCATTCCGTTGCAAAGCACTGCGAGAGCTCTACGATGGGGGCAGCCAGCTTGCTCGCTTTGCCCTTTTTGGAGCCCAAAATCGAACGTTTTCATCAGTTTTAGGCCACTTTTCTTATTTAGCTCTATTTTTCCGTCCTATATCGTACATCATGAGCTGTTAAAAGGACGAAAACATAACTCGCGCGACATTAGAGGGCCCTACAATGCGTCGATATCATGTCCCCTGGCGAGGATGCTGTGTTGTTGAAGCGGATGGGTTGTCGTTAAGCGCAATGGGCCTTTTGAATGGGCCATCTCTCTAGGCTGGGACTGTGAACCGTTAACACATAAAGGAATTATGCCCTCAACATGACGGGTGCGATCATACCAGCACTAATGCGCCGGATCCCATCAGAACTCTGAAGTTAAGCGTGCTTGGGCGAGAGTAGTACTAGGATGGGTGACTCCCTGGGAAGTCCTCGTGTTGCACCCTCCTTTTCAATTTTTTTTGCTCCGGTTAGGGTTGCCTAGATACTTTATCCACCACATTTCTATTATCGAATCCTATGGCACCTTAGGCAAGACAACTTCGCTTCACATAGAGGCTGGGCCCGTAAACCGAGGTCGTAGGGCTTATGACCACCTCTCTGTCGCTCCGGTGTCCATAATTTTTTATCCGTATGGAGTTACGCGGTGCACAGCATACCGTTGCAAAGCCCTCCGAGAGCTCTACGACGGCGGCAGCCAGATTGCTCACTTTGCCTTTTTGTAGCCCAAAATTGAACGTTTTCATCAGTTTCGGGCCACTTTTCTTCTTTTGCTATGTTTTTCTGTCTAGAATCGTATGTCGTGAGTTATTAAAAGGATAAAAACTTTACTCTCGGGACATTAGAGGGCCCTACAACGGGTCGATATCACGTCTTGCGAGGATTCTGTGTTGTTGAAGCGGATGGGTTGTCGTTAAGTCCATTGGGCCTTCTGAATGGGCCATCTCTCTAGGCTACGACTGTGAACCGTTAACATATAAAGGAATTGTGCTGTCAACATGACGGCTGTGATCATACTAGCACTAATGCACCGGATCCTATCAGAACTCCGAAGTTAAGCGTGCTTGGGCGAGAGTAGTACTTGGATGGGTGACCCCCTGGGAAATCCTCGTGTTGCACCCCCATTTTCAATTTTTTTTGCTCCGGTTAGGGTTGCCAAGATAATTTATCCACCATATTTCTATTATTGAATCCCACGGCACCATGGGCAAGACAACTTCTCTTCACGTGGAGGGTGGGCCAGCAAATTGAGGATGTAGGGCTTGTGACCAGGTCTCCATCGCTCCGATACCCATAACTTTTGATCGGTAAGGAGAGTTACACGGTGCACAGCATACCGTTGGTAAGCTCTCCGAGAGCTTTACGACGGGGGAAACTAGCTTGCTCGCTGTGCCCTTTTTGGATCCCAAAATAGAACGTTTTCATAAATTTTGGGCCATTTTTCTTCTTTTGCTCTGTTTTTTCATCCCGGATTGTACGTCGTGAGCTGTTAAAAGGACGACAACCTTACTCGCGGGACTTTAGTAGGTCCTACAATGCGTTGATATCACGTCTTGCGATGATGCTGCGTTGTTGAAGCAAATGGGTTGTCGTTAAGCCCATTGGGCCTCCTGAATGGGCCATTTCTCTAGGCTGGGACTGTGAACCGTTAACACATAAAGGAATTGTTCTCTCAACATGACGGGTGCGATCATACCAGCACTAATGCACCGGATCCCATCAGAACTCCGAAGTTAAGCGTGCTTGGGCGGGAGTAGTACTAGGATGGGTGACTCTGTGGGAAGTCCTCGTGTTGCACCCCGCTTTTCAATTTTTTTTGCACTGGTTAGGGTTGCCAAGATACTTTATCCACAACATTTCAATTATCGAATCCCACGGCACCTTGGGAAAGACAACTTCGCTTCACGTGGAGGCTGGGCCAACAAACCGAGGGCGTAGGGTTTGTGACCAGGTCTCCGTCGGTCCAGTGCCCATAACTTTTGATCCGTAAAGAGTTACGCGGTGCACAGCATACCGTTGCATAGCTCTCCGAGAGTTCTACGACGAGGGCAGCCAGATTGCACGCTATACCCTTTTCGGAGCCCAAAATCGAACGTTTTCATCAGTTTCGGGCCACTTTTCTTCTTTTGCTCTATTTTCACGTCCCGGAACGTACGTCGTGTGCTGTTAAAAGGATGACAACCTTACTCGCGGGACTTTAGTAGGTCCTACAACGCGTCGTTATCATGTCCTGCAAGAATGCTACGTTGTTAAAGCAGATGGGTTGTCGTTAAGCCCATTGGGCCTTCTGAATAGGCCATCTCTGTAGACTGGGACTGTGAACCGTTAACACATAAAGGAATTGTGCCCTCAACATGACGGGTGAGATCAAACCACCACTAATGCACCGGATCCCATCATAACTCTGAAGTTAAGCATGCTTGGGTGAGAGTAGTACTACGATGGGTGACCCCTTGGGAAGTCCTCATGTTGCACCCTCATTTTCAATTTTTTTTGCTCCATTTAGGGTTGGCAAGATACTTTATCCACCACATTTCTATTATTGAATCCCACGGCACCTTGGACAAGACAACTTCGCTTCACGTGGAGGCTGGGCCAGCAAACCGAGGGCGTAGGGCTTGTGACCAGGTCTTCGTTGCTCCGGTGCCCATAACTTTTGATCCGTAAGGAGTTACGCGGCGCACAACATACCGTTGCAAAGCTCTCCGAGAGCACTACGACGGGGGCAGCCAGATTGTTCGCTGTGCCCTTTTTGGAGCCCAAAATCGAACATTTTCATCAATTTCGGGCTACTTTTCTTCATTTACTATGTTTTTCCGTCCCGGATCGTACGTCGTGAGCTATTAAAAGGACGAAAACTTTACTCTCTGGACATTAGAGGGCCCTACAATGGGTCGATATCACGTCTTGCGAGGATGTTGTATTGTTGAAGAGGATGGGTTGTAGTTAAGCCCATTAGGCCTTCTGAATGGTCCATCTCTCCAGGCTGGGACTGTGAACCGTTAACACATAAAGGAATTGTGCCCTCAACATGACGGGTGTGATCATACCAGCACTAATGCACTGGATCCCATCAGAACTCCGAAGTTCAGCGCGCTTGGGCGAGAGTACTAGTAGGATGGGTGACCCTATGGGAAGTCCTCGTGTTGCACCCCCCTTTTCAATTTTTTTTGTTCCGGTTAGGATTGCCAAGATACTTTATCCACCACATTTCTATTATCGAATCCCACGGCACCTTGGGTAAGACAACGTCGCTTCACGTGGAGGCTGGGCCAGCAAACCGAGGGCGTAGGGCTTATGACCAGGTCTCCTTCGCTCCAGTGCCCATAACTTTTGGACTGTAAGGAGTTACACGATGCACAGCATACCGTTGCAAAGCTCCCCGACCGCTCTACGACAGGGGCAGCTAGTTTGCTCGCTGTTCCCTTTTTGGAGCCCAAAATGGAACATTTTCATCTATTTCGGGCCACTTTTCTTCTCTTGCTATGTTTTTCCGTCCCGGATCGTACGTCGTGAGCTATTAAAAGGATGACAACCTTACTCGCGGGACATTAGAGGGTCCTACAACGGGTCGATATCACGTATTTCGAGGATGCTGTGTTGTTGAAGCGGATGGGTTGTCGTTAAGCCCATTGGGCCTTCTAAATGGGCCATCTCTCAAGGCTGGGACTGTGACCCATTAACACATAAAGGAATTGTGCCCTCAATATGATGGGTGCGTTCATAACAGCACTAATGCACCAGATCCCATCAGAACTCTGAAGTTAAGTGTGCTTGGGCGAGAGTCGTACTAGGATGTGTGACTCCCTGGGAAGTCCTCGGGTTGCACCCCCCTTTTCAATTTTTTTTGCTCCGGTTAGGTTTGCCAAGATACTTTATCCACCACATTTCTATTATCGAATCCCACGGCAATTTGGGCAGGACAACTTCGCTTCATGTGGAAGCTCGGCCAGCAAACCGAGGGCTTAAGGCATGTGACCAGGTCTCCGTCGCTCCGGTGCCCATAACTTTTTTATTCGTAAGGAGTTACGTGGCGCACAGCATACCGTTGCAAAGCTCTCCGAGAGCTCTACGTCGGGGGCTGCTATTTTGCTCGCTGTGCCCTTTTTGGAGCCCAAAATCAAACGTTTTCATCAGTTTCGGGCCACTTTTCTTCTTTTACTTTGTTTTTCCGTCCCGGATTGTACGTCGTGAGCTATTAAAAGGATGACAACCATACTCGCGGGACATTAGAGGGCCATACAACGGGTCGATATCATGTCTTTCGAGGATGCTGCGTTGTTGAAGCGAATGGGTTGTCGTTAAGCCCATTGGGCCTTCTGAATGGGCCATCTCTCTAAGCTAGGACTGTGACCCATTAAGACATTAAGGAATTGTGCCCTCAACATGACGGGTGCGATCATACCAGTAGTAATGCACCGGATCCCATCAGAACTCCGAAGTTAAGCATGCTTGGGCGAGAGTAGTAGTAGGATGGGTGACCCCTTGGGAAGTCCTCGTGTTGCACCCCCCTTTTCAATTTTTTTTTGCTCCGGTTAGGTTTGCCAAGATACTTCATCCACCACATTTCTAATACCGAATCCCACGGCAATTTGGGCAAGACAACTTCGCTTCGTGTGGAAGCTGGGCCTGCAAACCGAGGGCGTAGGGCTTGTGACAAGGTCTCCATAACACCGGTGCCCATAACTTTTGATCCGTGAACAGTTACGCAGCACACAGCATACCGTTGCAAAGCTCTCCAAGAGCTCTACGACGGGGGCAGCAAGATTGCTCGCTGTGCCCTTTTTGGAGCCCAAAATCGAACGTTTTCATCAGTTTGGGCCACTTTTCTTCTTTTACTATGTTTTTCCATCCTGGATCGTACGTCGTGTGCTATTAAAAGGATGACAACCTTCCTCGCGGGACACTAGAGGGCCATACAACGGGTCGATATCACGTCTTTCGGGGATGCAGCGTTGTTGAAATGGATGCGTTGTCGTTAAGCCCATTAGGCCTTTTGAATGGGCCATCTCTCTAGGCTGGGATTGTGAACCGTTAACACATAAAGGAATTGTGCCCTCAGCAAGACGGGTGCGATCATACCAGCACTGATGCACCGAATCCCATAAGAACTCCAAAGTTAAGCATGCTTGGGCGAGAGTAGTACCAGGATGGGTGACCCCCTGGGAAGTCCTCGTGTTGCACCCCCCTTTTCAATTTTTTTAGCTCCGGTTAGGGTTGCCTAGATACTTTATCCACCATATTTTTATTATCGAATCCCACGGCACCTTGGCCAAGGAAACTTCTCTTCACATGGAGGCTAGGCCCGCAAACCGAGGGCGTAGGGATTGTGACCAGGTCTCCGTCGCTCCGGTGCCCATAACTTTTGATCCGTGAAGAGTTACACAGCACACAACATACCGTTGCAAAGCTCTCCAAGAGCTCTACGACGGGGGCAGCCAGATTGCTCGCTGTGCCCTTTTAGGAGCCCAAAATCGAACGTTTTCATCAGTTTCGTGCCGCTTTTCTTCTTTTACTATATTTTTCCGTCCCGGATCGTATGTTATGAGCTATTAAAAGGATGAAAACATTACTCGCAGGACATTAGAGGGCCCTACAATGGGTCGATATCACGTCTTCCGAGGATGTTGCGTTGTTGAAGCGGATGGGTTGTCGTTAAGCCCATTGGGCCTTCTGAATGGGCCATCTCTCTAGGCTGGGACTGTGAACCGTTAACACATAAAGGAATTGTACCCTCAACATGACGGGTATGATCATACCAGCACTAATGCACCGGATCCCATCAGAACTCGAAGTTAAGCGTGCTTGGGTGAGAGTAGTACTAGGATGGGTGACCCCATGGGAAGTCCTCGTGTTGCACCCCCCTTTTCAATTTTTTTTGCACCGGTTAGGGTTGCCAAGATACTTTATCCACCACATTTCTATTATCGAATCCCACGGCACCTTGGGCAAGACAACTTCGCTTCACGTGGAGGCTGGGCCAGAAAATCAAGGGCGTAGGGCTTGTGACCGGGTCTCCGTCGCTCCGGTGCTTATAACTTTTGATCCGTAAGGAGTTACACGGCGCACAGCATACCGTTTCAAAGCTCTCCGATAGCTCTACGACGAGGGCAACTAGCTTGCTCGTTGTGCCCCTTGTGAGAGCCCAAAATCGAACGTTTTCATCAGTTTCGGGGCACTTTTTTTCTTTTGCTATGTTTTTCCAACCCAGATCGTACGTCGTGAGCTGTAAAAAGGACGTCAACCTTACTCGTGGGATATTAGAGGACCCTACAACGTGTTGATATCACGTCTTGCGAGGATGCTGCGTTGTTGAAGCGGATGGGTTGTCGTTAAGCCCATTGGGCCATTTGAATGGGCTATTTCTCTGGGATAGGACTATGAACCGTTAACACATAAAGGAATTGTGCCCTCAACATGACGGGCACGATCATACAACCACTAATGCACCGAATCCCATCAGAACTCCTAAGTTAAGCGTGCTTGGGTGAGAGTAGTACGATGATGGGTGACCCCTTGGGAAATCCTCGTGTTGCACCCTCCTTTTCAATTATTTTCGCATCGGTTAGGGTTGCCAAGATACTTTATCCGCCACATTTCTATTTTTGAATCCCACGGCACCTTTGGCAAGACAACTTCACTTCACGTGGAGGCTGGGACCGCAAACCGAGGGCGTAGGGCTTGTGACCAAGTCTCCGACGCTCCGTTGCCCATAACCTTTTATCCATAAGGAGTTACGTGGCGCACAGCATACCGTTGCAAAGCTCTACGAGAGCTCTACGTCGGGGGCAGCTATCTTGCTCGCTGTGCCCTTTTTGGAGCCCAAAATCAAACGTTTTTATAAGTTTCGAGCCACTTTTCTTCTTTTACTTTGTTTTTCCGTCCCGGATCGTAGATCGTGAGCTATTAAAAGGATGACAACCTTACTCACGGGACATTAGAGGGCCCTACAACGGGTTCATATCACGTCTTTCGAGCATACTGCGTTGTTGAAGCGGATGGGTTGTTGTTAAGCCCATTGGGCCTTCCGAATGGGCCATCTCTCTAGGTTGGGACTGTGAACCGTTAACACATAAAGGAATTGTGTCCTCAACATGACGGGTGCGATCATACCAGCACTAATGCACTGGATCCCATCAGAACTCCGAAGTTAAACATGCTTGGGCGAGAGTAGTACTAGGATGGGTAACCCCTTGGGAGTCCTCGTGTTGTACCCCCCTTTTCAAATTTTTTTGTCCCGGTTAGGTTAGCCAAGATACTTTATCCACCACATTTCTATTATCGAATCTCACGGCAATTTGGGCAAGACAACTTCGCTTCATGTGGAAGCTGGGCCAGCAAACCGAGGGCGTAGGGCTTGTGACAAGGTCTCCGTCACTCCGGTGCCCATAACTTTTGATCCGTATGGAGTTACACGGCGCACAGCATACCGTTGCAAAGCTCTCTGAGAGCTCTACGACAGGGGCAGCTATCTTGCCTGATGTGCCCCTTTTGGAGCCCAAAATTAAACATTTCAATCAGTTTTCGGCCACTTTTCTTCTTTTACTATGTTTTTCTGTCTCGGATCGTACGTCGTAAGCTGTTAAAAGGACGTCAACCTTACTCGCTGGACATTAGAGGGCCCTACAATGGGTCAATATCACGTCTTGCGAGGATGCTGCGTTGTTGAAATGGATGGGTTGTCGTTAAGCCCATTGGGCATTTTGAATGGGCCACCTCTCTAGACTGGGATTGTGAACTGTTAACACATAAAGGAATTGTGCCCTCAGCATGACGGCTGCGATCATACCAGCACTAATGCACCGGATCCCATTAGAACCCTAAAGTTAAGAGTGCTTGGGCGAGAGTAGTACTAGGATGGGTGACCCCCTGGGAAGTCCTCGTGTTGCACCCCACCTTTTCAATTTTTGTTGCTCTGGTTAAGTTTGCCAAGTTACTTTATCCACCACATTTCTATTATCGAATCCCATGGCAACTTGGACAAGACAACTTCGCTTCACGTGGAGGCTGGGCCTGTAAACCGAGGGCATAGGTCTTGTGACCAGGTCTTCGTCGCTCCGGTGCCCATAATTTTTGATCCGTAAAAAGTTACGTGGTGCAAAGCATACAATTGCAAAGCTCTCCGAGAGCTATACGACGGGGAAGGCAGATTGCTCGTTGTGCCCTTTTTAGAGCCTAAAATCGAACGTTTTCATCAATTTCGGGCCACTTTTCTATTTTTGCTCTATTTTTCCGTCCCGGATCGTACGTCGTGAGCTGTTAAAAGGATGACAACCTTACTCGCGGGACATTAGAAGGCCCTACAACACGTCGATATCACGTCTTGCGATGATGCTACGGTGTTGAAGCGGATGGGTTGTCGTTAAGCCCATTGGACCTTCTCAATGGGCCATCTCTCTAGGCTGGGACAATGAACCGTTAACACAAAAAGGAATTCTGCCCTCAACATGACGGGTGCGATCATACCAATACTAATGCACCAGATCCCATCATAACTCTGAAGATAAGCCTGCTTGGGTAACAGTAGTACTAGGATGGGTGATCCCTTAGGAATTCCTCGTGTTGCACCCCCCTTTTAATTTTTTTTGCTCCGGTTAGGGTTGCCAAGATACTTTAACCACCACAATTCTATTATCAAATCCCCCGGCACCTTGGGAAAGAAAGCTTAGCTTCACGTGGAGGCTAGGCCTGCAAACAGAAGGCGTAGGGCTTGTGACCAGATCTCCGTCGCTCCGGTGCCCATAACATTTGATCCGTAAAAAGTTACGCGGTGCACAACATACCATTGCAAAGCTCTCCGAGAGCTCTACGACGGGAGCAGCTAGTTTGCTTGATGTACCCATTTTGGAGCCCAAAATCGAACGTTTTCATCAATTTCGGGCCACTTTTCTTCTTTTGCTATGTTTTTTTGTCCTGGATCGTACGTCGTGAGCGATTAAAAGGACGACAACCTTACTCATGGGACTTTAGAGCGCCCTACAATGCATCGATATCACGTCTTGCGAGGATGCTGGGTTGTTGAAGCGGATGGGTTGTCGTTAAACCCATTGGGCCTTTTGAATGGGCCATCTCTCTAGGCTGGGACTGTGAACCGTTAACACATAAAAGAATTGTGCCCTCAACATGACAGGTGTGATCATACCAGCACTAATGCACCGGATCCCATCAGAAGACTGAAGTTAAGCGTGCTTGGGTGAGAGTAGTACATGGATGAGTGACCCCCTGGGAAATCCTCGTGTTGCACCCTCATTTTCAAATTTTTTTTTGCTCCAGTTAGGGTCGCCAAGATACTTTATGCACCACATTTCTATTATCGAATCCCACGGTACCTTGGGCAAGACAACTTCACTTCAGGTGGAGGCTGGGCCCGCAAATCGAGGGCGTATGGCATGTGACCTGGTCTCCGTCGCTACGGTGCCCATAACTTTTGATCCGTAAGGAGTTACGCGGTGCACAGCATACCGTTGCAAAGCTCTCTAAGAGCACTACGAAGGGGGTAGCTAACTTGCTCGCTTTGCACTTTTTGGAGCCCAAATTCGTACGTTTTCATCTGTTTCGGGCCACGTTTCTTCTTTTGCTATATTTTTCAGTCCCGGATCGTACGTCATGAGCTGTTAAAAGGACGACAACCCTACTCGCGGGACATTAGAGGGCCCTATAACGAGTCGATATCACGTCTTGCGAGGATGCTGCGCTGTTGAATAGGCCATCTCTCTTGGCTGGGACTATGAACCGTTAACACATAAAGGAATTGTGCCCTCAACATGACGGGTGTGATCATACCAGTACTAATGCACCGGATCCCATCAAAACTCCGATGTTAAGCGTGCTTGGGCGAGAGTAGTACTAGGATGGGTAACCCCTGGGAAGTCCTCGTGTTGCACCCCGCTTTTCAATTTTTTTTGCACTGGTTAGGGTTACCAAGATACTTTATCCACCACATTTATATTATAGAATCCCAAGGCTCCTTGGGCAAGACAACTTCGCTTCACGTGGAGTCTGGGCCAGCAAACCGAGGGCATGGGGCTTGTGACCAAGTCTCCGTCGCTCTGGTGACCATAACTTTTGATCCGTAAAGAGTTACGTAGCGCACAGCATAACGTTGAAAAGCTCCCCGAGAGCTCTATGACGGGGCAGCAAGCTTGCTCGGCTGCCCCCATTTTGGAGGCCAAAATCGAACGTTTTCATCAGTTTTAGGCCACTTTTCTTCTTTTGCTCTATTTTTTCATCACGGATCGTACGTCGTGAGCTGTTAAAAGGATGAAAACCTAAATCGCGGGACATTAGAGCGCCCTACAACGAGTCGATATCACGTCTTGTAAGGCTACTGCGTTGTTGAAGCGGATGGGTTGTCGTTAAGCCCATTGGGCCTTTTGAATGGGCCATCTCGCTAGGTTGGGACTGTGAACCGTTAACACATAAAGGAATTGTGACCACAACATGACGGGTGAGATCATACCAGTACTAATGCACGGATCCCATAAGAACTCTGAAGTTAAGCGTGATTGGGCGAGAGTAGTACTAGGATGGGTGACCCCTTGGGATGTCTTCGTGTTGCACCCTTATTTTCAATTTTTTTTGTTCCGGTTAGGATTGCCAAGATAATTTATCCACCACATTTATATTGTCAAATATGATGGCACCTTAGGCAAGACAACTTCGCTTCACGTAGAGGCTGGGCCCGCAAACCGAGGGCGCGGGGCTTGTGACCAGGTCTCTATCGTTTTAGTGCCCATAACTTTTGATCCGTAAGGAGTTACGCAGCGCACAACATACCATTGGAAAGCTCTCCAAGAGCTATACGACGGGGGCAGCAAGCCTGCTCAGTTGTGCCCTTTTTGGAGGCCAAAATTGAACTTTTTCATCAGTTTCAGGCCACTTTTCTACTATTGCTATGTTTTTCAGTCCCGAATCGTACGTCGTGAGCTGTTAAAAGGACGTCAACCTTACTCGTGGGACATTAGAGGGCCTTACAATGCATCGATATCACATCTTGCGAGGCTGCTGCATTGTTGAAGCGGATGGGTTATCGTTAAGCCCATTCGCCTTCTTAATTGGCCATCTCTCTAGGGTGGGACTGTGAACCGTTAACACATAAAGGAATTGTGCCCTCAACATGACAGGTTCGATCATACCAGCACTAATGCACCGGATCCCATCAAAACTCGGAAGTTAAGCGTGCTTGGGCGAGAGTAGTACTAGGATGGGTGACCCCTTTGGGAAGTCCTCGTGTTCCACCCCCCTTTTCAATTTTTTTTGCTCCAGTTAGGTTTGCCGAGATACTTTATCCACCACATTTCGATTATCGAATCCTACGGCACCTTGGGCAAGACAACTTCATTTCACGTGGAGGCTGGGCCATTAAACTGAGGGTGCAGGGCTTGTGACCAGGTCACCGTCGCTCCGGTGCCCATAACTTTAGATCCGTAAGGAGTTACACGGCGCACAGCATACCGTAGCAAAGCTCTCCGAGAGCTCTACGATCGGGGCAGCTATCATGCCCGCTGTACCCTTTTTGGAGCCCAAAATCGAACATTTTCCTCAGTTTCGGACCACTTTTCTTCTTTTGCTATGTTTTTCCGTCCCGAATCATACGTCGTGAGCTGTTAAAAGGACGACAACCTCACTCGCTCTGGACATTAGAGGGCACTACAACGCGTCGATATCACGTCTTGCGTGGATGCTGCGTTGTTGAAGCAGATGGGTTGTTGTTAAGCCCATTGGGCCTTTTGAATGGGCCATCTCTCTAGGCTGGAACTGCGAACCGTTAACACATAAAGGAACTATGCCCTCAACATGACAGGTGCGATCATACCAGCACTAATGCACCGGATCCCATCATAACTCCGAAGTTAAGCGTGCTTGGGCGAGAGTAGTACTACGATGGGTGACCCTCTGGGAAGTCCTCGTGTTGCACCCCCCTTTTCAATTTTTTTTGCTACGGCTAGGGTTGCCAAGATAATTTATCCAACACATTCCTATTATCGAATCCCACGGCACCCTGGGCAAGACAACTTCGTTTCATGTGGAGGCTGGGCCCGCAAACCGAAGGCATAGGGCTTGTGACCATGCCTCCATCACTCCGGTGCCAATAACTTTTGATCCATATGGAGTTACGCGGTGGACAACATACCGTTCTAAAGCTCTCCGAGAGCTCTACGACGTGGGAAGCCAATTTGCTTGCTGTGCCCTTTTTGGAGCCCAAATTCGAACATTTTCATCAGTTTTAGGCCACTTTTCTTCTTTTAATCTGTTTTTCCGTCCCGGATCGTACGTCGTGAGCTATTAAAAGGACGACAACCTTACTCGCGGGACATTAGAGTCCCCTACAACGCATCGATATCACGTTTTGCGAGGATGCTGTGTTGTTGAAGCAGATGGGTTGTCGTTAAGCCCATTGGGCCTTTTGAATGGGCCACATCTCTAGGCTGGGACTGTGAACCGTTAACACATAATGGAATTGTGTCCTCAACATGATGGGTGCGATCATACCAGAACTAATACAGCGGATCCCATCAGAACTCCGAAGTTAAGCGTGCTTGGGCGAGAGTAGTACAAGGATGGGTGACCCCCTGGGAAGTCCTTGTGTTGCACCCTCCTTTTTCAATTTTTCTTGCACCGGTTAGGGTTGCCAAGATGCTTTATCCACCACATTTCTATTATCGAATCCCACGGCACCTTGGGCAAGACAACTTCGCTTCACATGGAGGCTAGGCCCACAAACCGAGCGCATTGGGCTTGTGACCAGGTCTTCGTCGCTCCGGTTCCAATAACTTTTGATCTGTAAGGAGTTACGCGACGCAAAGTATACTGTTGCAAAACTCTTCGAGAGCTCTACGACGGGGGCAGCAAGCTTGCTTGCTGTGCCCATTTTGGAGCCCAAAATCGAACGTTTTCATCAGTTTTTGGCCACTTTTCTTCTTTCGCTCTGTTTTTCCGTCCTAGATCGTTCGTTGTGAGCTGTTAAAAGGAGGACAACCTTACTCATGGGACATTAGAGGGCCCTACAACGCGTCGATATCACGTCTTGCGAGGATGCTGCGTTGTTGAAGCAGATGGGTTGTCGTTAAGCCCATTGGGCCTTTTGAATGGGCCACCTCTCTAGGCTGGGACTGTGAACCGTTAACTAATAAAGGAATTGTGCGCTCAACATGACGGGTGCGATAATACCAACACTAATGCACCGGATCCCATCAGAACTCTGAAGTTAAGCGTGCTTGGGCGAGAGTAGTACTAGGATGGGTGACCCCCTGGGAAGTCCTCGTGTTGCACCCTCCTTTTCAATTTTTTTTGCTCCGTTTAGGTTTGCCAATATACTTTATCCACCACATTTCTATAATCGAATCCCACGGCACCTTGGGCAAGACAACTTCGCTTCACGTGGAGGCTGGGCCAGCAAACCGAGGGTGAAGGGCTTGTGACCTGGTCTCCGTATCTCCGATGCCCATAACTTTTGGTCCGTAAGGAGTTACACGGCGCACAGTATACCGTTGCAAAGCTCTCCGAGAGCTCTACGAAGGGGGTAGCAGGCTTGCTCCTTGTGCCCTTTTTGGAGTCCAAAATCGAACGTTTTCATCAGTTTCTGGCCACTTTTCTATTTTTGCTAAGTTTTTTCTTCCCGGATCGTACGTCGTGAGCAGTTAAAAGGACGTCAACCTTACTCGCGGGACATTAGAGGGCCCTACAAGTCGTCGATATCACGTCTTGTGAGGATGATGTGTTGTTGAAGTGGATGGGTTGTAGTTAAGCCCATTGGGACTTTTGAATGGGCCATCTCTCTAGGCTGGGACTCTGAACCGTTAACACATAAATGAATTATGCCCTCAACATGACGGGTGCGATCATACCAGTACTAATGCATTGGATTCCATCAGAACTCCAAAGTTAAGCGTGCTTGGGCGAGAGTAGTACTAGGATGGGTGACCCCTTGGGAAGTCCTTGTGTTGCACCCTCCTTTTCTATTTTTTTTGCTCCGGTTAGGGTTGCCAAGATACTTTATCCACTACATTTTTATTATCGAATCCCACGACACCTTGGGCAAGACAACTTCGCTTCACATGGAGGCAGGGCCCGCAAACCAAGGGCGTAGGGCTTGGGACCAGGTCTCTATCGCTCCGGTGCCCATAACTTTTGTTCTTTCAGGAGTTACGCCGCGCACAGCATACCGTTGCAAAGCTCTCCGAAAGCTCTACGACAGGGGCAGCTATCTCGCTCGATATACCCCTTTTGGAGCCCAAAATCGAATGTTTTCATCAATTTTGGGCCACTTTTCTTCTTTTGCTATGTTTTTTCGTCCCGGATCGTACATCGTGAGCTATTAAAAGGACAACAACCTAACTCGCGGGATATTACAAGGCCCTACAAGACGTCGATATTACGTCTTGTGAGGATGCTGCATTGTTGAAGCGAATGGGTTGTCGTTAAGCCCATTGGGCCTTCTGAATGGGCTATCTCACTAGGCTGGGACAGTGAACCGTTAACACATAAAGGAATTGCGCCCTCAACAAGACGGGTGCGATCATACCAGCACTAATGCTCCGGATCCCATCAGAACTCCAAAGTTAAGCGTGCTTGGACGGGAGTAGTACTAGGATGGGTGACCCCCCGGGAAGTCCTCGTGTTGCAACCCCCATTTTCAATTTTTTTTGCTCCGGTTAGGTTTGCCAAGATACTTTATCAACCACATTTCTATTATCGAATCCCACTGTACCTTGGGCAAGACAACTTCGCTTCACATGGAGGCTGGGCCTTGGAACCAAGGGCGTAGGGCTTGTGACCAGGTCTCCGTCGCTCTGGTGCCCATAATTTTGGATCCGTAAGGAGTTACGCGGCACACAGCGTACCGTTGCAAAGCTCTCCGAGAGCTCTACGAGAAGGGCAGCTAGCTTGCTCATTGTGCCCTTTTTGGAGACCAAAATTGAACGTTTTCATCAGTTTTGGGCCACATTTCTTCTTTTGCTCTGTTTTTCCGCCCCGGATCGTACGTCGTGAGCTGTTAAAAGGATGACAACCTTACTCGCTAGACAATAGAGGTCCCTACAACGCGTCGATATCACGTCTTGCGAGGATGCTACGTTGTTGAAGCAGATGGGTTGTCGTTAAGCCCATTGGGCCTTTTGAATAGGTAATCTCTCTAGGCTAGAACTGTGAATCATTAACACATAAAGGAATTGTGCCCTCAACATGACGGGTGCGATCATACCAGCACTAATGCACCGGATCCCATCAGAACTCTGAAGTTAAGCGTGCTTGGGCGAGAGTAGTACTAGGATGGTTGACCCCCTGGGAAGTCCACGTGTTGCACCCTCCTTTTCTATTTTTTTTTGCTCCGGTTAGGGTTGCCAAGATTCTTTATCCGCCACATTTCTTTTATTGAATCCCACGGCACCTTGGGCAAGACAACTTCGCTTCACGTGGAGGCTGGCCCCGCAAACCGAGGGCGTAGGGCTTGTGACCAGGTCTCCTTCGCTCCGGTGCCCATAACTTTTGATACGTAAGGAGTTACACGGCGCACAGCATACCATTGCAAAGCCCTCCGAGCGTTCTACGATAGGGGCAGCTAGCTTGCTCACTGTGCCCTTTTTGGTGCCCAAAATCGAACATTTTCATCATTTTCGAGCCACTTTTCTACTTTTGCTATGTTTTTCCATCCCGGATCGTACGTCGTGAGCTGTTAAACGGATGAAAACCTTACTCGCGGGGCATTAAGGGGCCCAACAATGCGTCTATATCACATCTTGCTAGGATACAGCGTTGTTGAAGCAGATGGGTTGTCGTTAAGCCCATTGGGCCTTCTGAATGGGCCATCTCTCTAGGCTAGGACTGTGAACCGTTAACACATAAAGGAATTGTGCCCTCAACATGACGGGTGCGATCATACCAGTACTAATGCACCGGAACCCATCAAAACTCCAAAGATAAGAGTGCTTGGGTGCGAGTAGTACTAGGATGGGTGACCCCTTGGGAAGTCCTCGTGTTGCACCCCCTTTTTCAATTTTTTTTGCTCCGGTTTGGGTTGCCAAGATACTTTATCCACCACATTTCTATTATCGAATCCCACGGCACCTTGGGCAAGAAAACTTCGCTTCACGTGGAGGCTGGGCCCACAAACCGAGGGCGTAGGGCTTGTGACCAGGTCTCCGTCGCTCCGATGCCCATAACTTTTGATCCGTAAGGAGTTACGCGGCGCAAAGCATACCGTTGCAAAGCTCTACAAGAGCACTACGATGAGGGCAGCTAGCTTGCTCGCTGTGCCCATTTTTGGAGCCCAAAATTGAACATTTTCAACAATTTCGGGCCACATTTCTTGTTTTGCTTTGTTTTTTCGTCCCGTATCGTACGTCGTGAGGTGTTAAAAGGATGAAAACCTTACTCGCTGGACATTAAAGGGCCCTACAACGCGTCGATATCACATCTTTCGAGGATGCTGCGTTGTTGAAGCAGATGGGTTGTCGTTAAGCCCATTGGGCCTTTTGAATGGGCGACCTCTTTAGGCTGGGACTGTGAACCGTTAACACATAAAGGAATTGTGCCCTCAACATGACGGGTGCTATCATACCAACACTAATGCACCGGATCCCATCAGAACTCTGAATTTAAGCGTGCTTGGGCGAGAGTAGTACTAGGATGGGTGAACCCCTGGGAAGTCCTCGTGTTGCACCCTCCTTTTAAATTTTTTTTGCTCCGGTTAGGGTTGCCAAGATACTTTATCCACCACATTTCTATTATCGAATCCCACGGCACATTGGGCAAGAAAACTTCGTTTCACGTGGAGGCTGCGCAAGCAAACCGAGGGCGTAAGGTTTGTGACCAGGTCTCCGTCGCTCCAATGACAATAACTTTTGATCAGTATGGAGATACACAGCGCACAGCATACCGTTGCAAAGCTCTCCGAGAGCTCTACGACGGGGAAATCAAGCTTGCCCACTGTGCCCTTTTTGGAGCCCAAAATCGAACATTTTCATCAGTTTCGGGCCACTTTTCTATTTTTGCTTTGTTTTTACGTCCCGGATCGTAAGTCGTGAGTTGTTAAAAGGACGAAAACCTTTCTCGCGGGACAATAGAGGGCCCTACAATGCGTCCATATCATGTCTTGTGAGGATGCTGCGTTGTTGAAGTGGATGTGTTGTCGTTAAGCCCATTAGGCCTTTTGAATGGGCCATCTCTCTAGGCTAGAACTGTGAACCGTCAACACATAAAGGATTTGTGCCCACAACATGACGGGTGCGATCATACTAGCACTAATGCACCAGATCCCATCTGAACTCTGAAGTTAAGCGTGCTTGGGCGAGAGTAGTACGAGGATGGGTGACTCCCTGGGAAGTCCTCGTGTTGCATCCCCCATTTCAATTTTTTTTCCTTCGGTTAGGGTTGCCAAGATACTTTATCCACCACAATTCTATTATCGAATCCCACGGTACCTTGGGCAAGACAACTTCGCTTCACTTGGAGGCTGGGCCCGCAAACCATGGGCGTAGGGTTTGTTACCAGGTCTCCATCGCTCCGGTGCCCATAACATTTGATCCGTAAGGAGTTACGCGGCGCACAGCATACCATTGGAAAGCTCTTCGAGAGCTCTACGATGGGGGCAGCTAGCTTGCTCGCTGTGCTCTTTTTTGTGCCCAAAATCGAACGTTTTCATCAGTTTTTGGAAACTTTTCTTCTTTTGCATTGTTTTTTCGTCCCAGATCGTACGTCGTGAGCTGTTAAAATGATGACAACCTTACTCGTTGGACATTAGAGGGCCCTACAATGTGTCGATATCACATCTTGCCCGGATACTGCGTTGTTGAAGCAGATGGGTTGTTGTTAAGCCCATTGGGCCTTTTGAATGGGCCATCTCTCTAGGCTGGGACTGTGAACCATTAACACATAAAGGAATTGTGCCCAAAACATGACGGGTGCGATCATGCCAGCACTAATGCACCGGATCCCATCAGAACTCTGAAGCTAAGCGTGCTTGGGTGAGAGTAGTACTAGGATGGGTGACCCCCTGGGAAGTCCTCGTGTTAGGGTTGCCATGATACTTTATCCACTACATTTCTATTATCGAATCCCATGGCACCTTGGGCAAGACAACTTCACTTCACGTGGAGGCTGGGCCCGTAAACCGAGGGCGTAGGGCTTGTGACCAGGTCTCCGTCGCTCCGGTGCCCATAACTTTTGATCTGTAAGGAGTTACGCAGCGCACAGCATACCGTTGCAAAGCTCTCTGAGAGCTCTATGATGAGGGCAACCAGCTTGCTTGCTTTGCCCGTTTCTGGAGCGCAAAATTAAACATTTTCAACAATTTCGGGCCACATTTCTTGTTTTGCTTTGTTTTTTCGTCCCGTATCGTACGTCGTGAGGTGTTAAAAGGACGACAACCTTACTCGCTGGACATTAGAGGGCCCTACAACGCGTCGATATCACATCTTGCGAGGATGCAGCGTTGTTGAAGCGGATGGGTTATCGTTAAGCCCATTGGGCCTTTTGAATGGGCAACCTCTTTAGGCTGGGACTGTGAACCGTTAACACATAAAGGAATTGTGCCCTCAACATGACGGGTGCTATCATACCAACACTAATGCACCGAATCCCATCAGAACTCTGAAGTTAAGCGTGCTTGGGCGAGAGTAGTACTAGGATGGGTGAACCCCTGGGAAGTCCTCGTGTTGTACCCTCATTTTAAATTTTTTTTGCTTTGGTTAGGGTTGCCAAGATACTTTATCCGCCACATTTCTATTATCGAATCCCACGGCACCTTGGGCAAGACAACTTCGCTTCACGTGTAAGCTGGGCCAGCAAACCAAGGGCATAGGGCTTATTACCAGGTCTCCTTCGCTCCAGTGCGCATAACTTTTGATCAGTATGGAGATACACGGCGCACAGTATACCGTTGCAAAGCTCTCCGAGAGCTCTACGACGGGGGCAGCTAGGTTGCTCGCTGTGCCTTTTTTGGAGCCCAAAATCGAACTTTTTCATCAGTTTTGGGCCACTTTTCTACTTTTGCTATGTTTTTCTGTCCCGGATCGTACGACGTGAGCTGTTAAAAGGACATCAACCTTACTCGTGGGACATTAGAGGACCCTACAACACGTCGATATCACGTCTTGCTAGGATGCTGCGGTGTTGAAGCAGATGGGTGGGTGATAAGCCCATGGGGCCTTTTGAATAAGCCATCTATCTAGGCTGGGACTGTGAACCGTTAACACATAAAGGAATTGTGCCCTCAACATGATGGGTGCGATTGTACCAGCCCTAATGCAACGGATCCCATCAGAACTCGGAAGTTAAGCTTGTTTGGGCGAGAGTAGTACTAGTATGGGTGACCCCCTGGGAAGTCCTCTTGTTGCACCCCCCTTTTCAATTTTTTTTGCTCCAGTTTCGGTTGCCAAGATACTTTATCCACCACATTTCTATTATCGAATCCCATGGCACCTAGGGCAAGACAACTTCACTTCACGGGGAGGCTGGGCCGCAAATCGAGGGCGTACGGCTTGTGACCAGGTCGCCGTCGCTCCGGTGCCCATAACTTTTGATCTGTAAGGAGTTACGCGGTGCACAGCATACCGTTGCATAGCTCTCTGACAGCTCTACAATGGGGGCAGTGAGCTTGCTCGCTGTGCCCTTTTTGGAGCTCAAAATCGAACGTTTTCATCAGTTTCAGGCCACTTTTCTTCTTTTGCTCTATTTTTTCATCCCGGATCGTACGTCGTGAGCTATTAAAAGGACGACAACCTTACTCGCGGGACATTAGAGGGCCCTACAACGCGTCGATATCACGTCTTGCGAGGATGCTGGGTTGTTGAAGCGGATGGGTTGTCGTTAAGCCCATTGGGCCTTCTGAATGGGCCATCTCGCTTGGCTAGGACTGTGAACTGTTAGCACATAAAGGAATTGTGCCCTTAACATGACGGGTGCTATCATACCAGCACTAATGTACCGGATCCCATCAGAACTTCGAAGTTAAGCGTGCTTGGGCGAGAATAGTACTCGGATAGGTGACCCCCTGGGAAGTCCTCGTGTTGCATCCCCCTTTTCAATTTTTTTTCCTCCGGTTAGGGTTGCCAAGATACTTTATCCACCACATTTATATTACCGAATCCCACGAAACATTGGGCAAGAAAACTTGGCTTCACGTATAGCCTGGGCCAGCAAACCGAGGGCGTAGGGCTTGTGACCAGGTCTCCGTCACTCCGGTGCCCATAACTTTTGATCTGTAAGGAGTTATGCGGCGCAAAGCATGCCGTTGTGAGGCCCGACCTCGATTTACGTGCAATACCTCGTTTCGTGTGTCCTAATCTAGAATTGCGTGCCTTGACCTAGGTTTAAGAATTGTGTTCGTTTTGAGTACCATGCATTGAATTACGTGCATTCCTTTAGGGTTGCGTGCAATTACTTGGAAAACGTGCGTTCGTCTCGTAGTTCGTGTCCTACCTCGTAGTGCGTGTCCTAGACCTAGGAAAGCGTGCCCTCACGCTAAACAAGAAAGCATCTTACACGAAGCAATTAATCCTACAAAATCCACTAACTATTATTAAATTACTAATTCAACTCACTAGAAGACAAAATTTCACTAAACACTAAGCATTTCTCATTCTTTATTCCTTATTATTTTTACACTTCCAACACCCAATAAAATAAAATTCCAATAGATGACAAAAAATCAGAATTTTTATAGCCTTGGCCGACCACTAGGTGGTATTTGTGCATGTTTGCTCAATTCAAATTGATTCTAGACAACTTATGACAATCCTATGACACAATTGCATAAAAAAATTGCTCAAACCTCCTCAAAACTCCACCTTGCTCGACCAAACCCTCTTTGCCCATACTAGGAATTTCAAATATGCTATTGAAGACACAAAAAAAGCTGAATTATCAAGCCCTAGGCCGACCACTTGCTTCAAGATTTGCAAAGCCATCATTTTTGTCATTTATTGTCATTTTCCTTCTTTCTTCCTCAACTTCTCTCTCTCCCTCTCATTCCTCTCTCTCTCTCGGCCCTAGCTGAAAATTGTTGGCTTCATAGCTCATCTTCTTCACACCATAGTTAATCAAGACAAGCAACAAGCAAGAAATTCCATCAAGCTAGCTAGGATGCAAGAAAACTCACATGCAAGCTTTTGACTCTTCATTTCGGCCCTAAGTAAGTTTCTTAGCTTCCATTTCTTTTCTTCTTGTTCTAACCACATGCATGTATTAAGAGCTTGGTCACTAAGCAAGGAAAAATAGAGAAAACCAAGTTGGAACCTCGGCTAGGCAAAGAAGAAGAAGAAATTTGTGCTTCAACAAGTTTTGTGCATCTTCTTGGTTGATTTACTAAGGTGAGGGCTAAAACCTTTTGAAAATCCTTCAAAAATCCATATGCATGCTCTTAAATGTATGTATTTGCTTCTGTACTTGAGTTATATGTGTGTTCATAAGCTTTTACAACCATGCATGGCAAGGTTTTGGCTTGAAAATGATGATAGGTGAAATCGGATTGTGTGACAGCTCTCTGACTTGTTGTTTCGAGATGAGTTTGGCTAGGCAAATGATGTTGAAAATGCATGAAAATTGGTAGGTGACTACTTTTTGCAGTTTTGAACATTTTTTGAAGAAATAGGCCAAAGCTAATTTCGATTCTAATGTCCTCAAAATGGAAAACCATTAAAATGTGTCCAAATCTGGAAATCTGGAAAAATGAAGCAGGTTTTGGCAGATGCACTGACCTTGTGGAACGAACCAGTTTTGACTTAGTAAATGATGTCCAAAATGCATGAAATTTGGTGTGCTACTAGATTTTTCAGTTCTGGACATTTTTGTCAAAAATGGACTAAGGTAAATCTGACCCTAAGGACCTCAAAAACGTCAATTATTGAAATGTGTGTAAATCTGGACAGTTTTGTGCTATCCCACTGTTTCGGCTATAACTATTAATCCCGAACTCCAAATGATACAAGGTTTGTTTCTGATTTTAGTTCACTTATTAAGCTTTAATTTGAAATCTTATTCACTGGAATTGGAGTTTGTTTTCTTATCATAATGATTGTGAGAAAACAGCTTATTGCAGTGAGTGTTTCACTCGGTTATATGCTTAGAAAATTTGTTGTAACTTCTCTTGTGGTATTAAATGCTTGGGATTGTGGCGTTGAGATGTTGTGTGGACTGTTTTGAGTACTTGGGGATGTTCGAATTATTTGATGCATGGCTTGAGATTGATTTGAGTTGACTTAGGGTTTAATCGCACGGGTAAGCACGAAATGGAAACCCTAATGACTAGGTAGGCTTGCTAAGTATTGATCATTTGGATATTGTGTGGAATTATACGCTTAGTAGGCTGCCCGTAGTTTCCCTTATAACCCTAAATGTGATTTTGATCATTGCATGTTGACAAATAGGCTTTTCTTGCATCCGAACCCACGTAGATGTTGTTGCATGTTGAATAATCTTATCACTTGATTACGTGGACTTTGAAATGAGTTATATGGCTTGATTTACATGTGTTACATGGCTGCCCGTTTAATGTTCATATAACTCTATATGCCTTTCAAGTGAAATTACTCGTCTTATCGTGCCTTGCTTGGTTACTTGTCAAAGTGCAATCTTATGACTGTTTGAAGGCAACCTACTTTGTTGTCCTCCTAATGTGATATATTAAATGTCATAAATGTGCATTGCATATAAGGTTGTAACCTTTCATTCAGGCATGGTAGCGATCACGCACACTGGGCGGCATCGGGCTTGCCGGTGCACCCGTGACTACCATGGTCCCATTCCCTCTCTCGCTTGGGGGCTAGACTTCCTCGGAGAGTTGGGTCGTAGGATTTCGGGGTACATCCGGAGTACACCCACTTGGCGTGTTAAGGGGATGAATTGAAGTCGGCTGCAACAACTGAGAGCAAAAGCTCACCGTATCCTTTTGACTATATGTATAAGTACTCTCGCTTGGTTCCTAGAGAACCTCGGGGAGGAAAGACTGGTGTTTCTGTTCCTTTTCTTTATATTATTGTTATGTACTTAATTGTGTTATATTCATGCTTGCAAAAGGATTTTCATAACTTGAACCGGAAAATGAGTTTCAAAACCTATTTCTCGTTCCCCCCTCGCTAAGTTCATAAGGACTCACCCTCTTTTATCATCTCAGGTGAAGAAGATCAAGAACAGATACATGAGGACGATGTGCCTAACGATGATTCTTTGGAGTGATTGCCTGTTCCTATGTGTTCTGCTTGATTTATGGCCATTTGTGAAAACTATGCTACTTGAAGACTGTTTCTTTCATGTTGTTTAATGTTGTGATGTAAAAGACCCCCGTTGTAATTTGGGGTCTAATTTTGGTTTGTACTGATATTAGCTAGACAGATACTAGGCACTACTATGGTCATTTTTCTATTATTACTGCTAGTATCTATAATAGGATTATGAGGTATTAGGTAAGGGCTAAGTAAAATGAACCAACCAAATCTTAAGCAAGTACTCGCTATTAAGCTAAGATCAACAGGTACTTTTGTAACGAGGATAAACAAACAAACGAGACATAGTATCATGCTAGCATAATAATCAAACGAGACATTGAGATAATCAGTAGGTATTTCAATTGAGGGTAAATAGTAATCCTAGTTGGAAATGAAATTGAGATTGGAAAACCTGAGGCGTTTAGAGAATTAGGTCAAACCAAGAGCCCAATTACAACCGTTATGCTGTCGGTTTCCCAGAAAATTTTGGAGTTTAGTCAAAACATTAAGTGTTAAATTTTCATGAACGATTGAGAACGAGACGTGACTTGAATGTTTAGAACACAACCTACTCTAACCTTTATAGGCCGGGCTGGGGCGTGACACTGTTACAAAGCTCTCCGAGAGCCCTACGATGGAGGCAGCCAGCTTGCTCGCTGTGCCCTTTTTTGGAGCCCAAAATCGAACGCTTTCACTAGTTTCGGGCCACTTTTCTTCTTTTGCTATATTTTTCCGTCCCGGATTGTACGTCGTGAGCTGTTAAAATGATGACAACCTTACTCGCGGGACATTAAAGGGCCCTACAACACGTCGATATCACGGTCTTGCGAGGATGCTACGTTGTTGAAGCGTACGGGTTGTCGTTAAGCCCATTGGGCCTTCTGAATGGGCCATCTCTCTAGGCAAGGACTGTGAACCGTTAACACATAAAGGAATTATGCCCTCAACATAACAGGTGCGATCATACCAGCACTAATGCACCGGATCCTATCAGAACTCTGAAGTTAAGCGTGCTTGGGCGAGAATAGCACTAGGATGGGTGACCCCCTGGGAAGTCCTCGTGTTGCACCCTCATTTTCAAATTTTTTGCTCCGGTTAGGGTTGCCAAGATACTTTATCCACTACATTTTTATAATCGAATCCCACGGCACCTTGGGCAAGACAACTTCGCTTCACGTGGAGGCTGCGCTAGCAAACCGACGGCATAGGGCTTGTGACCTGGTCTCCGTCGCTCCGGTGACCATAACTTTTGATCCGTAAGGAGTTACACGGCGCACAGCATACCGTTGCAAAGCTCTCCAAGAGCTCTACGATGGAGGTAGCTAGCTTGCTCGCTTTGCCCTTTTTGGAGCCCAAAATCGAACGTTTTCATTAGTTTTGGGCCACTTTTCTGCTTTGGCTATGTCTTTCCGTCCCGAATCGTACGTCGTGAGCTGTTAAAAGGACGTCAACCTTACTCGCGGGACATTAGAGGGCCCTACAACGTTTCGATATCATGTCTTACATGGATGCTGCATTATTGAAGCAGATGGGTTATCGTTAAGCCCATTGGGCCTTTTGAATGGGCCATCTCTCTAGGCTGGGACTGTGAACCGTTAACACATAAAGGAATTGTGCGCTCAACATGATGGATGCGATCATACCAGCACTAATGCACCGGATCCCATCAGAGCTCCGAAGTTAAGCATGCTTCGGCGAGAGTAGTACTAGGATGTGTGACCCCGTGGGAAGTCATCGTGTTACACCCTCTTTTTCAATTTTTTTTGCTTTGGTTAGGGTTGCCAAGATACTTTATCCACCATATTTCTATTACCGAATCCCACGGCACCTTGGGCAAGACATCTTCGCTTCACATGGAGGCTGGGCCCGCAAACCGAGGGCATAGGGCTTGTGACCACGTCTCCGTCGCTCCGGTGCCCATAACTTTTGATCCATAAGGAGGTACTCAGTGCACAGCATAACGTTGGAAAGCTCTTAGAGAGCTCTACGACGTGGGCAGCTATCTTGCTCGATGTGCCCTTTTTAGAGTCCAAAATCGAACGTTTTCATCAGTTTCAGGCCACTTTTATTCTTTTCCTATGTTTTTTGTCCCGGATCGTACATCGTGAGCTATTAAAAGGACTACAACCTTATTCGCGAGACATTAGAGGGCCCTACAACGTGTCGATATCATGTCTTGCGAGGATGTTGCGTTGTTGAAGTGGATGGGTTGTCGTTAAGCCCAATGGGCCTTCTGAATGGGCCATCTCTCTAGGCTTGGACTGTGAACCGTTAACACATAAAGGAATTGTGCCCTTAACATGATGGGTGCAATCATACCAGCATTAATGCACCGGCTCCCATCAAAACTCCAAAGTTAACCATGCTTGGGTGAGACTAGTACTAGGATGGGTGACTCCTTGGGAAATCTACCACATTTCTATTATCGAATGCCACGGTACCTTGGGCAAGACAACTTCGCTTAACGTGGAGGCTGGGCCAACAAACCGAGGGCGTACGTCTTGTGACCAGGTCTCCGTCGCTCCGGTGCCCATAACTTTTGATCCATAAGGAGTTACACAGCGCACAGCGAACCGTTGAAAAGCTCTCCGATAGCTCTATGACGGGGGTAGCTAGCTTGCTAGCTGTACCCTTTTTGGGGCCCAAAATCGAACGTTTTCATCAGTTTCGGGCCACTTTTCTATTTTTGCTATGTTTTTCCGTCCCGGATCGTGCGTCGTGAGATGTTAAAAGGATGACAACCTTACTCGTGGGATATTAGTGGGCCCCACAACGCGTCGATATCACGTCTTGTAAGGATGCTGCGTTGTTGAAGCAGATGGGTTGTCGTTAAGCCCATTGGGCCTTTTGAGTGGGCCATCTCTCTAGGCTGGGACTGTGAACCGTTAACACATAAAGGAATTGTGCCCTCAACATGACGGGTGCGATCATACCAACACTAATGCACCGGATCCTATCAGAACTCCGAAGTCAAGCGTGCTTGGGCGATAGTAGTACTAGGGTGGGTGACCCCCTAGGAAGTCCTCGTGTTGCACCCCCATTTTCAATTTTTTTTGCTCTGGTTAGGGTTGCCAAGATACTTTATCCACCACATTTCTATTATCGAATCCCACGGCACCTTGGGCAAGACAACTTCGCTTCACGTGGAGGCTGGGCCCACAAACCGAGGGCGTAGGGCTTGTGACCAGGTCTCCGTCGCTCCGGTGCACATAACTTTTGATCCGTAAGGAGTTACGCGGCGCACAGCATACCGTTGCAAAGATCTCCGAGAGCTCTACGACAGGGGCAGGCAGCTTGCTCGCTGTGCCCTTTTTTGGAGCCCAAAATCGAACGTTTTCATCTATTTTGGGCCGCTTTTTTCTTTTGCTATGTTTTTTCATCCCGGATCATACGTCGTGAGCCGTGAAAAGGATGACAACGTTACTCGCGGGACACTAGAGGGCCCTACAACGCGTCGATATCAGGTCTTGCGAGGATGCTGCGTTGTTGAAGCAGATGGATTGTCGTTAAGCCCATTGGGCCTTTTTAGTGGGCCCTCTCTCTAGGCTGGGACTGTGAACCGTTAACACATAAAGGAATTGTGCCCTCAACATGACGGGTGTGATCATACCAGCACTAATGCACCGGATCCCATCAGAACTCCAAAGTTATGCGTACTTGGGCGAGAGTAGTACTAGGATGGGTGACCCCCTGGGAAGTCCTCGTGTTGCACCCTCATTTTTAATTTTTTTTGCTCTGGTTAGGGTTGCCAAGATACTTTATCCACCATATTTCTATTATCGAATCCCACGGCACCTTGGATAAGACAACTTCGCTTCACGTGGAGGCTAGGCCCGCAAACCGAGGGCGTAGGGCTTGTGACCAAGTCTCCGTCACTCCGATGCCCATAACTCTTGATCTGTAAGGAGTTACGCGGCGCACAACATACCGTTGCAAAGCTCTCCAAGAGCTCTACGATGAGGGCAGCTAGCTTGCTTGCTATGACCTTTTTGGAGCCTAAAATCGAACGTTTTCATCAGTTTCGGGCTACTTTTCTTCTTTTGCTCTGTTTTTCCATCCCGGATCGTACGTCGTGAGCTGTTAAAAGGACGACAACATTACTCGTGGGACATTAGAGGGCCTTACAACGCGACGATATCATGTCTTGCAAGGATACTACGTTTTTGTAGCTGATGGGTTGTCGTTAAGCCCATTACGCCTTCTGAATGGGCCATCTCTCTTGGCTGGGACTGTAAACCGTTAACACATAAAGGAATTGTGCCCTCAACATTACAGGTGTGATCATACCAGCACTAATGAACCGGATCCCATCAGAACTCCGAAGTTAAACGTCCTTGGGCTAGTGTAGTACTAGGATGGGTGACCACGTGGGAAGTCCTCGTGTTGCACCCCCCTTTTCAATTTTTTTTGCTCCAGTTTGGGTTGCCAGGTTATATTATCCACCACATGTCTATTATCGAATCCCACGGCACATTAGGGAAGACAACTTCTCTTCACGTGGAGACTGGGCCAGCAAACCGAGGGCGTAGGGCTTGTGACCAGGTCTCCGTCGCTCCGGTGCCCATAATTTTTGATCCGTAAGGAGTTACACGGCGCACAGCGAACCGTTGCAAAGCTCTCTGTGAGCTCTACAACTGGGGCAACTAACTTGCTCGCTGTACCCTTTTTGGAGCCCAAAATCGAACGTTTTCATCAGCTTTAGGCCACTTTCTTATTTTTGCTATGATTTTCCGTCCTGGATCGTGCGTCGTCAGATGTTGAAAGGACGACAACCTTACTCACGGGATATTAGACGGCCCTACAACTCGTCAATATCACGTCTTCTGAGGATGCTGTGTTGTTGAAGCAGATGGGTTATCGTTAAACCGATTGGGCCTTTTGAGTGGGCCATCTCTCTAGGCTGGGACTGTGAACCGTTAACACATAAAGGAATTGTGCCCTCAACATGACGGCTGCGATCGTACCAGCACTACTACACCGGATCCCATCAGAACTCTGAAGTTAAGCGTGCTTGGGCGGTAGTAGTACTAGGGTGGGTGACCCCCTGGGAAGTCCTCGAGTTGCACCCCGCTTTTCAATTTTTTTTGCTCTGGTTAGGGTTGCCAAGATACTTTATCCATCATATTTCTATTATCGAATCCCACGGCACCTTGGGCAAGACATCTTCGCTTCACGTGGAGGCTGGGCCCGCAAACCGAGGGCGTAGGGCTTGTGACCAGGTCTCCGTCGCTCTGGTGCCCATAACTTTTTATCCGTGAGGAGTTACGCGGCGCACAGCATACCGTTACAAAGCTCTCAAAGAGCTCTACGAAGGGGGTAGCTTACTTGCTTGCTGCTCCCTTTTTGGAGCCCAAAATCGAACGTTTTCATATGTTTCGGGCCGCTTTTTTCTTTTGCTATGTTTTTCCATCCCGGATCGTACGTCATGAGCCGTGAAAAGGATGACAATGTTACTCGCGGGACACTAGAGGGCCCTACAACGCGTCGATATCACGTCTTGCGAGGATGCTGCGTTGTTGAAGCAGATGGATTGTCGTTAAGCCCATTGGGCCTTCTGAATGGGCCATCTCTCTAGGCTGGGTCTGTGAACCGTTAACACTAAAAGGAATTGTGCCCTCAACATGACGGGTGCGATCATACCAGCTCCAATGCACCGGATCCAATCAGAACTCCGAAGTTAAGCGTGCATGGGCGAGAGTAGTAATAGGATGGGTGACCCCCTGGGAAGTCCTCGTGTTGCACCCTCATTTTCAATTTTTTTTGCTCTGGTTAGCGTTGCCAAGATACTTTATCCACCAAATTTCTATTATCAAATCCCACAGCACCTTGGGCAAGACATCTTCACTTCACGTGGAGGTTGGGCCCGCAGATCGAGGGCGTAGGGCTTGTGACCAGGTCTCCGTCGCTACGGTGCCCATAACTTTTGATCCGTAAGTAGTTACGCTGTACACAGCATACCGTTGCAAGGCTCTTTGATAGCTCTACGACGGGGGCAGCAAGCTTGCTCGTTGTGCCCTTTTTGGAGCCCAAAATCGAACGTTTTCATCAGTATCGGGCCACTATTCTATTTTTGCTCTGTTTTTCCATCCCGGATAGTACGTCGTGAAATGTTAAATGGACGACAACCTTACTCGCTGGATATTAGAGGGACCTACAACGCATCGATATCACGTCTTGCGAGGATGCTGCGTTGTTGAAGCAGTTGGGTTGTCGTTAAGCCCATTAGGCCTTTTGAATGGGCCATCTCTCTAGGATGGGACTATGAGCCGTTAACACATAAAGGAATTGTGTCCTCAACATGCCGGGTGCAATCATACCAGTACTAATGCACCGGATTCTATCAGAACTCTGAAGTTAAGCGTGCTTGGTTTAGAGTAGTACTAGGATGGGTGACCCCCTGGGAAATCCTCATGTTGCACTGTCATTTTCAATTTTTTTTGCTCTTGTTAGGGTTGCAAAGATGCTTTATCCACCATATTTCTATTATCGAATCCCACGGCACCTTGGGCAAGACAACTTCGCTTCACGTGGAGGCTGGGCCCGCAAACCGAGGGTGTAGGGCTTGTGACCAAGTCTCCGTCACTCCGATGCCCATAACTCTTGATCTGTAAGGAGTTACGCGGCACACAACATACCGTTGCAAAGCTCACCGAGAACTCTACGACGGTGGCAGCCAGCTTGCTCACTGTGCCCCTTTTTGGAGCCCAAAATCGAATGTTTTCATCAATTTCGGGGAACTTTTCTTCTTTTTCTCTGTTTTTCGGTCCCAGATCGTACGTTGTGAGATATTAAAAGGACGACAACCTTACTCGAGGATGCTGCGTTGTTGAAGTGGATGGGTTGTTGTTAAGCCCATTGGACCTTCTAAGTGGGCCATCTCTCTAGGCTGGGACTGTGAACCGTTAATACATAAAGGATTTGTGCCCTCAACATGACGTGTGCGATCATACCAGCACTAATGTACCTAATCCCATCAGAACTCCGAAGTTAAGGGTACTTGGGGGAGTGTCGTACTAGGATGGGTGACCCCCTGGGAAGTCCGCGTCTTGCACCCTCCTTTTCAATTTTTTTTGCTCCGGTTAGGGTTGCCAAGATACTTTATCCACCACATTTCTATTATCGAATCCCAGGGCACCTTGGGCAAGACAACTTCGCTTCTAGCAGAGGCTGGGCCCGCAAATCGAAGGCGTAAGGCTTGTAACCAGGTCTCCGTCTCTCCGGTGCCCATAACTTTTGATCCGTCAGGAGTTATACGGCGTACAGCATACCGTTGCAAAGCTCTCCGAGGGATCTACGACGGGGTCAGCTATCTTGCTCGATGTACCCTTTTTGGTGCCCAAAATCGAACGTTTTATCAGTTTCGGACCACTTTTCTTCTTTTGCTATTTTTTTCATCCGGGATCGTATGTTGGGAACTATTAAAAGGACGTCAACCTTACTCGCTCGACATTAGAGGGCCCTACAACGCGTCAATATCACGTCTTCTGAGAATGCTGCGTTGTTAAAGCAGATGGGTTCTCGTTAAGCCCATTGGGCCTTTTGAATGGGCCGTCTCTCTAAGCTGGGACTGTGTACTGTTAACACATAAATGAATTGTGCCCTCAACATGACGGGTGTGATCATACCAGCACTAATGCACCACATCCCATCAGAACTCCGAAGTTAAGCGTGCTTGGGCGAGAGTAGTACTAGGATGGGTGACCCCCTGGGAAGTCCTTGTGTTGTACCACATTTTTCAATTTTTTTTGCTCTAGTTAAGGTTGCCAAGATACTTTACCGACCACATTTCTATTATCGAATCCCACAGCACCTTGGGAAAGACTACTTCGCTTCATGTGGAGGCTGGGTCAGCAAACTGAGGCCGTAGGGCTTGTGACCAGGTCTACATCGCTCCGGTGCCCATAACTTTTGATCCGTAAAGAGTTACACAATGCACAGCATACCGTTGCAAAGCTCTCCGAGAGCTCTATGACGAGGGCACCTAGCTTGCTTGCTCTGCCCTATTTGGAGCCCAAAATCGAACATTTTTATCAGTTTTCAGCCACCTTTCTTCTGTTGCTCTATTTTTTCGTCCAAGATCGTGCGTCGTGAGCTGTTAAAAGGATGAAAACCTCACTCACGGGACATTAGAGGGATTTACAATGAGTCGATATCACGTCTTGCGAGGATGCTGCGTTGTTGAAGCGGATGGGTTGTCGTTAAGCCCATTGGGCCTTCTGAATGGGCCATCTCTCTAGGCTAGGACTGTGAACCTTTAACACATAAAGGAATTGTGCCCTCAACATTACGGGTGCGATCATACCAGCACTAATGCACCGGATCCCATCAGAACTCTGAAGTTAAGCGTGCTTGGGCGAGAGTAGTACTAGGATTGGTGACCCCCTGGAAAGTCCTCATGTTGCACCCTTATTTTCAATTTTTTTTGCTCCGGTTAGGGTTGCCAAGATACTTTATCGACCACATTTCTATTATCGAATCCGACGGCACCTTGGGGAAGACAACTTTGCTTCACGTGGAGGCTGGGCCAACAAACTGAGGGCGTAGGGCTTGTGACCAGGTCTCCGTCGCTCCGGTGCCCATAATTTTTGATCCGTAAGGAGTTACGCGGTGCACAGCATACCGTTGCAAAGCTCTCCGAGAGCTCTACGACGGGGGTAGGTAACTTGCTCGCTGTGCCCTTTTTGGAGCCCAAAATCGAACGTTTTCAACTGTTTCAGGCCACTTTTCTTCTTTAACTCTGTTTTTCCGTCCCGGATCGTACATCGTGAGTTGTTAAAAGGACGGCAACCTTACTCGCGGGACATTAGAGGGCCCTACAACGCGTCGATATCACGTCTTGCGAGGATGCTGCGTTGTTAAAGCGGATAGGTTCTCGTTAAGCCCATTGGGCTTTATGAATGGGCCATCTCTCTAAGCTGGGACTGTGTATTGTTAACACATATAGGAATTGTGCCCTCAACATGACGGGTGCGATCATACCAGCAATAATGCACCGGATCCCATCAGAACTCCGAAGTTAAGCGTGCTTGGGTAAGAGTAGTACTAGGATGGGTGACCCCGTGGGAAGTCATCGTGTTGTACCACTTTTTTCAATTTTTTTTCTCTAGTTATGGTTGCCAAGATACTTTACCGACCACATTTCTATTATTGAATCCCACGGCACCTTGGGCAAGACTACTTCGCTTCACGTGGAAGCTGGGCCGGCAAACCGAGGGCGTAGGGCCTGTGACCAGGTCTCCGTCACTCCGGTGCCCATAACTTTTGATTCGTAAGGAGTTACGCGGCACAAAGCACATCGTTGCAAAGCTCTCCGAGAGCTCTACGACGGGGGCAGCTATCATGCTCACTGTGCCCATTTTGGAGCACAAAATCGAACGTTTTCATCAGTTTCGAGCCACTTTTCTTCTTTCGCTATGTTTTTTCGTCCCGGATCGTACGTCATGAGCTGTCAAAAGGACAACAACCTTACACGCGGAACATTAGAGGGCCCTACAATGTGTCGATATAACGTCTTGAGAGGATGCTGTGTTGTTGAAGTGGATGGGTTGTCGTTAAGCCCATTGGGCCTTCTAAATAGGCCATCTCTCTAGGCAGGGACTGTGAACCGTTAACACATAAATGAATTATGCCCTCAACATGACAGGTACGATCATACCAGCACTAACGAACCGGATCCCATCAGAACTCCGAATTTAAGCGTGCTTGGGCGAGAGTAGTACAATTATGGGTGACCCCCTAGGAAATCCACGTGTTGCACCCTCCTTTTCAATTTTTTTTTCTCCGGTTAGGGTTGCCAAGATACTTTATCCACCACATTTCTATTATCGAATCCCATGGCACATTGGTAAAGACAACTTCGATTCACGTGGAGGCTGGGCCACCAAACCGAGGGCGTAAGGCTTGTGACCAGGTCTCCTTCGCTCCGGTGCCCATAACTTTTGATCCGTAAGGAGTTACGCGGCGCACAACATACCGTTGCAAAGCTCTCCTAGAGCTCTACGACGGGGGCAACTAGCTTGCTCGCTGTACCCTTTTTGGAGCCCAAAATCGAACGTTTTCATTAGTTTCAGGCCACTTTTCTATTTTTGCTCTGTTTTTCCATCCCGGATTGTACGTCGTGAGCTGTTAAAAGGACGACAACCTTACTCGTGGGACATTAGAGGGCCCTACAACGCGTCGATATCACGTCTTGCGAGGATGTTATGTTGTTGAAGTGGATGGGTTGTCGTTAAACCCATTGGGCCTTTTGAATGGGCCGTCTCTCTAAGCTGGGACTGTGTACGGTTAACACATAAAGGAATTGTGCCCACAACATGATGGGTGCGATCATACCAGTACTAATGCATCGGATCCCATCAGAACTCCGAAGTTAAGTGTGCTTGGGCGAGAGTAGTACTAGGATGGGTGACCCCCTAGGAAGTCCTTGTGTTGTACCCCCTTTTTCAATTTTTTTTGCACTAGTTAGGGTTGCCAAGATACTTTACCGACCACATTTCTATTATCGAATCAACAACACCTTGGGCAAGACTACTTCGCTTCACGTGGAGGCTGGGTCAGCAAACCGAGGGCGTAGGGCTTGTGACCAGGTCTCCATTGCTTCGGTGCCCATAACTTTTGATTCGTAAGGAGTTATAACGCACTGCATACCGTTGCAAATCTCTCCGAGAGCTCTACGACGAGGGCAGCTAGCTTGCTTGCTCTGCCCTTTTTGGAGCCCAAAATCGAACGTCTTTATCAGTTTCGGGCCACTTTTCTTCTTTTGCTATGTTTTTCCGTCCAGGATCGTACGTCGTGAGCTGTTAAAAGGACGACAACCTCACTCGCGGGACATTAGAGGGACTTACAATGAGTCGATATCACGTCTTGCGAGGATGCTGCGTTGTTGAAGCGGATGGGTTGTCGTTAAGCCCATTGGGCCTTCTGAATGGGCCATCTCACTAGGCTGGGACTGTGAAGCTTAACACATAAAGGAATTGTGCCCTAAACATGACGGGTGCGATCATACCAGCACTAATGCACCGGATCCCATCAGAACTCTGAAGTTAAGCGTGCTTGGGCGAGAGTAGTACTAGGATTGGTGACCCCCTGGGAAGTCCTCATGTTGTACCCTCAATTTTAATTTTTTTTTGCTCCGGTTAGGGTTGCCAAGATACTTTATCCACCACATTTCTATTATTAAATCCCACGGAACCTTGGGCAAGACAACTTCGATTCACGTGGAGGCTGGGCCCGCAAACCGAGGGCGTAGGGCTTGTGACCAGGTCCCCGTCGCTCCGGTGCCCATAACTTTTGATCCGTAAGGAGTTACGCAGCGCACAGCAAACCGTTGCAAAGCTCTCCGAGAGCTGTACGACGGGGGCAGCTAGCTTGCTCGCTATGCCCTTTTTGGAGCCCAAAATCGAACGTTTTCATTAGTTTCGGGCCACTTTTCATCTTTTGCTCTGTTTTTCCGTCCCGGATCGTACGTCGTGAGCTGTTAAAAGTTCGACAACCTTACTCGCGGGACATTAGAGGGCCCTACAACACGTCGATATCACGTCTTGCGAGGATGCTGAGTTGTTGAAGTGGATAGGTTGTCGTTAAGCACATTGGGCCTTTTGAATGGGCCATCTCTCTGAGCTGGGACTGTGTACTATTAACACATAAAGGAATTGTGCCCTCAACATGACGGGTGCGATCATACTAGCACTAATGCACTGGATCCCATCAAAACTCAGAAGTTAAGCGTGCTTGGGCAAGAGTAGTACTAGGATGGGTGACCCCTTGGGAAGTCCTCGTGTTGCACCCCTTTTTTCAATTTTTTTTGCTCTAGTTTGGGTTGCCAAGATACTTTATCGACCACATTTCTATTATCGAATCCCACGGCACCTTGGGCAAGACTACTTCGCGTCACGTGGAGGCTGGGCCAGCAAACCGAGGGAGTAGGGCTTGTGACTAGGTCTCCGTCACTCCGTTGCCCATAACTTTTGATCTGTAAGGAGTTACACGGCGCAAAGCATACCGTTACAAAGCTTTACGAGAGCTCTACAACGTGGGTAGCTATCCTGCTCGCTGTGCCCTTTTTGAAGCCCAAAATCGAACGTTTTCATTAGTTTCGGCCCACTTTTCTTCTTTTGCTATATTTTTCCTGCCCGGATCGTACGTCATGAACTGTTAAAAGGACGAAAACCTTACTCGCGGGACATTAGAGTGCCCTACAACGCGTTGATATCACATCTTGCGAGGTTGCTGCGTTGTTGAAGTGGATGGGTTGTCGTTAAGCCCATTGGACCTTCTAAATGGGCCATCTCTCTAGGCTGGGACTGTGATCCGTTAATACATAAAGGAATTGTGCCCTCAACATGATGGGTGCGATCATACCAGCACTAACGAACCGGATCCCATCAGAACTCCGAAGTTAAGCGTGCTTGGGCGAGAGTAGTTCTAGGATGGGTGACCCCCTGGGAAGTCCTCGTGTTACACCCTCATTTTCAATTTTTTTTTCTCCGGTTAGGGTTGCCAATATACTTTATGCACCACATTTCTATTATCGAATCCCATGGCACCTTGAGCAAGACAACTTCGCTTCACGTGGAGGCTGGGCCCGCAAACTGCGGCGTAGGGATTATGACCAGGTCTCCGTCGCTTTGGAGCCCATAACTTTTGATCCATAAAGAGTTACGTGGTGCATAGCATACCGTTGCAAAGCTCTCCGAGAGCTCTACGACGGCGCCAGCTAGCTTGCTCGCTGTGCCCTTTTTCTGGCCCAGATTCGTACGTTTTCATTGGTTTTAGGCCACTTTTCTATTTTTGCTATGTTTTTTCGTCTCGGATCGTACATCATGAACTATTAAAAGGACAAATACCTTACTCGCGGGACATTAGAGGGCCCTAAAAACTTGTCGATATCACATCTTGCGAGGATGCTGCGTTGTTGAAGCAGATGGGTTGTCGTTAAGCCCAATGGGCCTTCTGAATTGGCCATCTCTGTAGGCTGGGACTGTGAACCGTTAACAAATAAAGGAATTGTGCCCACAACATGATGGGTGCGATCATACCAGCACTAATGCATCGGATCCCATCAGAACTCTGAAGTTAAGCCTGCTTGGGCGAGAGTAGTACTAGGATGGGTGACCCCTTGGGAAGTCTTCGTGTTGCACCCTCCTTTTCAGTTTTTTTCGCTCCGGTTAGGGTTCCCAAGATACTTTATCCACCACATTTCTATTATCGAATCCCACGGAACCTTGGGCAAGACAACTTCGCTTCACGTGGAGGCTGGGCCAGCAATCCGAGGGCATAGGGCTTGTAACCATGTCTTCGTCGCTCCGGTGCCCATAACTTTTGATCCGTGAGGAGTTACGCGGCGCAAAGCATACCGTTGCAAAGCACTCCGATAGCTCTACAACGGGGGCAGCTGGCTTGCTCGTTGTGCCTTTTTTGGAGCCCAAATTCGAACGTTTCCATCAATTTCAGGCCACTTTTCTTCTTTTGCTCTGTTTTTCCTTCTCGAATCGTACGTCGTGTGTTGTTAAAAGGAGGACAACCTTACTTGCTAGACATTAGAGGGCACTAAAACGCGTCGATATCACGTCTTGCGAGGGTGCTGCGTTCTTCAACTGGATAGGTTGTCGTTAAGCCATTTGGGCTTTCCAAATGGGCCATCTCTCTAGGCTGGGACTGTGAACCGTGAACACATAACGGATTTGTGTCCTCAACATGACGGGTGTGATCATACCAGCACTAATGCACCGGATCCCATCAGAACTCCGAATTTAAACGTGCTTGGTCGAGAGTAGTACTAGGATGTGTGACCCCCTGGGAAGTACTCGTGATACACCCCCCATTTTCAATTTTTTTTGCTCCGGTTAGGGTTGCCAAGATACTTTATCCACCACATTTCTATTATCGAATCCCATGGCACCATGGGCAAGACAACTTCGCTTCACGTCGAGGCTGGGCCCGCAAACCGATGGCATAGCGCTTGTGACCAGGTCTCCGTCGCTCCAATTCCCATAACTTTTGATCCGTAAAGAGTTACGCGGTGCACAGTATACCGTTGCAAAGCTCTCCAAGAGCTCTATGACGGGGGCAGCCAGCTTGCTCGCTTTGCCTCTTTTTGGAGTGCAAAATCGGACATTTTCATCAGTTTCGGGCCACTTTTCTTCTTTTGCTCTGTTTTTCCGTCCCGGATTGTACGTCAGATCGTACGTCGTGAGCTGTTAAAAGGATGACAACCTTACTCGCCGAACATTAGAGGACCCTACAATGCATCGATATCAGGTCTTGCGAGGTTGCTGCGTTGTTGAAGCAGATGGGTTGTCGTTAGGCCAATTCGGCCTTTTGAATGGGCCATCTCTCTAGGCTGGGACTGTGAGCCGTTAAGACATAAAGGAATTGGGCGCTCAACATGGTGGGTGTGATCAGACCAGCACTAATGGACCGGATCGCATCAGAACTCTAAAGTTAAATGTGCTTAGGCGAGAGTAGTACAAGGATGTGTCACCCCCTGGGAAGTCCTCGTGATGCACCCCCTATTTCAATTATTTTTACTCCGGTTAGGGTTGCCAAGATACTTTATCCACCACATTTCTATTATCGAATCCCATGGCACCTTGGGCAAGACAATTTCGCCTCACGTGAAGGCTGGGCCCGCAAACAGAGGGCATAGGGATTGTGACCAGGTCTCCGTCGCTCCGGTGCCCATAACTTTTGATCCGTAAGGAGTTACGTGGCGCATTGCATACCGTTGCAAAGATCTCTGAGAGTTCTACGACGGGGCCAGCTAGCTTGCTCGCTGTGCCCTTTTTCTAGCCCAGATTCGAACGTTTTCGTTAGTTTTAGGCCACTTTTCTATTTTTGCTCTATTTTTCCATCTCGGATCGTACGTCGTGAACTGTTAAAAGGACAAATACCTTACTCGTGGGACATTAGAGGGCCCTAAAAACATGTCGATATCACGTGTTGCGAGGATGCTGCGTTGTTGAAGCAGATGGGTTGTCGTTAAGCCCAATGGGCCTTCTGAATTGGCCATCTCTGTAGGCTGGGAGTGTGAACCGTTAACAAATAAAGGAATTGTGCCCACAACATGATGGGTGCGATCATACCAGCACTAATGCACTGGATCCCATCAGAACTATGAAGTTAAGCGTGCTTGGGCGAGAGTAGTACTAGGATGGGTGACCCCCTGGGAAGTCTTCGTGTTGCACCCTTTTTTCACTTTTTTCTGCTCCGGTTCGGGTTCCCAAGATACTTTATTCACCACATTTCTGTTATCGAATCCCTCGGCACCTTCGGCAAATCAACTTCGCTTCACGTGGAGGTTAGGCCAGCAAACCGAGGGCGTAGGGCTTGTGACCATGTCTTCGTCGCTCCGGTGCCCATAACTTTTGATCCGTGAGGAGTTCCGCAGCGCAAAGCATACCGTTGCAAAGCACTCCGATAGCTCTACGACGGGAGCAGCTGGCTTGCTCGTTGTGCCCTTTTTGGAGCCCAAATTCGAACATTTTCAACAGTTTCAGGCCACTTTTCTTCTTTTGCACTATTTTTCCTTCTCGAATCGTACGTCGTGAGTTGTTAGAAGGAGGACAACCTTACTCGCTGGACATTAGAGGGCACTAAAACGCGTCGATATCACGTCTTTCGAGGATGCTGCGTTCTTCAAGTGGATAGGTTGTCGTTAACCATTGGGCCTTCCAAATGGGCCATCTCTCTAGGCTGGGACTGTGAACCGTTAACACATAACGGATTTGTGCCCTCAACATGACGGGTGCGATCATACCAGCACTAATGCACCGAATCCCATCAGAACTCCGAAGTTAAGCGTACTTGGGCGAGAGTAGTGCTAGGGTGGGTCACCACCTGGGAAATCCTTGTGTTGCACCCCCCTTTTCAATTTTTTTTGCTCCGGTTAGGGTTGCCAAGATACTTTATCCACCATATTTCTATTATCGAAGCCCACGGCACCTTGGGCAAGAGAACTTCGTTTCACGTGGAGGCTGGGCCAGCAAACCGAGGGCGTAGGGCTTGTGACCAGGTCTCCGTCGCTCCAGTGCCCATAACTTTTGATCCGTAAGGAGTTACGCGGCGCACAACATACCGTTGCAAAGCTCTTCAAGAGCTCTACGACGGGGGCAGCTAGCTTGCTGGATCTGCCCTTTTTGGAGCCCAAAATCAAACGCTTTCATCTGTTTCGGGCCACTTTTCTTCTTTTGCACTATTTTTTTGTCCTGGATCTTACGTCGCGAGCTGTTAAAAGGACAACAAAGTTACTCGTGGGACATTAGAGAGCCCTACAACGCGTCGATATCTCGTCCTGCTAGGATGCTGTGTTGTTGAAGCGGATGGGTTGTCGTTAAGCCCATTGGGCCTTCTGAATGGGCCATCTCTCTAGGGTAGGACTGTGAACAGTTAACACATAAAGGAATTGTGCCCTCAACATGACGGGTGCGATCATACCAGCAATGATGCACCGGATCCCATCAGAACTCCGAAGTTAAGCGTGCTTGGGCGAGAGTAGTACTAGGATAGGTGACCCCCTGGGAAGTCCTCGTGTTGTACTCCCCTTTTCAATTTTTTGTGCTCTGGTTAAGTTTGCCAAGATACTTTATCCACCACATTTCTATTATCGAATCCCACGGCACCTTGGGCAAGACAACTTCGCTTCACGTGGAGGCTGGGCCAACAAACCGAGGGCGTAGGGCTTGTGACCAGGTCTTCGTTGCTCTTCTGCCCATAACTTTTGATCCGTAAGCAGTTACACGGCGCATACCCTCCCGTTGCAAAGCTCTCCGAGAGCCCAACAACGGGGGCAGCCAGCTTGCTCATTGTGGCCATTTTTGGAGCCCAAAATCGAACGTTTTCATCATTTTCGGGGCACTTTTCTTTTTTTGCTATGTTTTTCCGTCTTGGATCGTATGTCGTGAGTTGTTAAAAGGACGACAACCTTACTCGCGGGACATTAGAGGGCCCTACAACGCGTCGATATCACGTCTTGCGATGATGCTGCGTTGTTGAAGCGGATGGGTTGTCGTTAAGACGATTGGGCCTTCTGATTGGGCCATCTCTCTAGGGTGGGACTGTGAACTGTTAACACATAAATGAATTGTGCCCTCAACATGACGGGTGCGATCCTACCAGCACTAATACACCGGATCCCATCAGAACTCCGAAGTTAAGCGTGCTTGGGCGAGAGTAGTACTTAGATGGGTGACCCCCTAGGAATTCCTCGTGTTGTACCCCCCTTTTCAATTTTTTGTGCTCTGGTTAGGTTTGCCAAGATACTTTATCCACCACATTTCTATTATCGAATCCCACGGCACCTTGGGCAAGACAACTTCGCTTCACGTGGAGGCTGGGCCAACAAACCGAGGGCGTAGGGCTTGTGACCAGGGCTTCGTTGCTCTTCTGCCCATAACTTTTGATCCGTAAGCAGGTACACGGCGCATAGCATACCGTTGCAAAGCTCTCCGAGAGCTCAACAACGGGGGCAGCCAGCTTGCTCATTGTGGCCATTTTTGGAGCCCAAAATCGAACGTTTTCATCTTTTTCGGGGCATTTTTCTTTTTTTGCTATGTTTTTCCGTCTTGGATCGTATGTCGTGAGTTGTTAAAAGGACGACAACCTTACTCGCGGGACATTAGAGGGCCCTACAACGCGTCGATATCACGTCTTGCGATGATGCTGCGTTGTTGAAGCGGATGGGGTGCCGATAAGACGATTGGGCCTTCTGATTGGGCCCTCTCTCTAGGGTGGGTCTGTGAACTGTTACCACATAAATGATTTGTGCCCTCACCATGATGGGTGCGATCCTACTAGCACTAATACACCGGATCCCATCAGAACTCTGAAGTTAAGCGTGCTTGGGCGAGAGTAGTACTTAGATGGGTGACCCCCTAGGAATTCCTCGTGTTGTACCCCCCTTTTCAATTTTTTTTGCTCCGGTTAGGGTTGCGAAGATACTTTATCTACCACATTTCTATTATCGAATCCCATGGCACCTTGGGCAAGACAACTTCGCTTCACGTGGTGGCTAGGCTCGCAAACCGAGGGCGTAGGGCTTGTGAGCGGGTCTCCGTCGCTCCGGTGCCCATAACTTTTGAATTGTTTTAACATGTGTGTAAGAGAATGTTGGGTATTTAGGGATTTTAGGTAGAATAGAATATAGGATATGTTTAGAGGTTTGTGAGATTTTGTCTTGTAGTGAGTTTAAAATATAATATTTAGGTGTTAGTGGATTTTGTAGAGATTTGAATTAGGATTATAATAATAGTTAGTGGTGTTTGTAGGATTATTTTATAGTCTAGTGCTTTGTGTAGGATTCTTTATTGATTAGCGTGCGGGCACGCTTTCCTAAGTCTAGGGCACGTACTACGAGACACACACAGAAATCAATACAGGGCACGAATCACGAGGTAGACACGAACTACGAGGTAAGACACGGACTTCAAGACTAATGCACACAATCCTAGGTAAATGCACGTAAACCAATGCAAGACATGTAATTCAATGTAATGTACGCAAATCAAGGTACGACTCTTAAACCTAGGTTAAGGTACGCAGTTCAATGTTAGGGCACACGAAACGAGATAACACACGTACATCGAGGTCAGGGCACTTATTTCTAGGTACCGCATGTGAGTCGGGGATTAGGGCACACTATTCTAGGTCAAGGCACGTGTGACAAGGTATGCACGAAAACCAAGACAGGGCATGTAATCCAAGGTTAGTCATATCATTCTTGGTCTATGGCACGCAAATCAGGGTAACATACGTTATTCGGGGTTGGGCCTCACATCCTCCCCTCCTTAAAAGAATTTCGTCCTGAAATTCATTCTTGCCTATTGAGGTCATTTAGACGGATTCTGACCCTTGTTATTCTTCCTACTCCGGTTCGTCCCGTGTTTGGTGATCTCTTACCATAACCAATTCACTTCCTATGTTTCTCCAATCATTTAGTTCGGTGTGACCTCTACATTTATTGTTCTTTTCTTTGAACGACTCTATTCTCCATTTGATCTTAAGGTCAAGTTCATTAACTAAGGTTAGAGTCTTCAAACATAGTCATCAAAGTTGCATCGGTATCCTAACAATAGAACTGTAACTCCAAAATCATGACTCATGTTCTGTCAATCTCGCATTCATACCTCAAAAGGAATATCACAATAATTCTATGATCCTAGGGTGACATACGCTAATTTCAAGATGATAGGTCTATATCCGGTTTACATATCCTGTCTACTAGCTTCAAAATTGTTAACACGTAGGATATACACATGTTATGGATTATTTCTACAATACGACCCTATCTTCAAGAAGAACTCACCAAACAACTAATCCATCTCAAATCGTCATCTATCGACAATATCATAATCCTTATCTCGTAGGTGCATTAGATTAGCAAATCTTCTAACGACTAGTCTCCCAGTTACAGGCTCCTATTCATTAACATTCTTCCCCAGCTTCGTTAACCTTCAAGCTCGTAATCAAGAAGAAAGACCGTTCAGATTCGTTAAACTCAAACTCTAAGGTTTATTAGGTACCACCGACAAATTGCCATCGAAATTGCATGAGTAAACTAATCATGTCGCACTAGTTCAACTCTTACAAGTAAACTCATCAACTTGCGATCCACAATTTATTTCCTTATTCAAATCTCTATTTTCAAGTCACAAGGCTTCAAAATTTTCTTTTAATCTTATCCAAAACTCCAAAGGCGAATAGTTTCAACCTCAAATAAATTCCACTCACCTCAATCCCAGGTTACGTCATACTTAAGAAGAAAATGGTCCTACTCACTTAGCGACCTAGTCATTCCTTCGAACACTTAATGCCTACCAATATATCTTCAACATTAATGTTACTAAGCTAGGGCCATAGCCATGTAAGTGATATCAATGCTCCACTAGGTTATCGGCCAAACAACAACAATCCTAGGACTATAAATAGTATCGAAATGATCTAGCTCATAAGACACTTACCATACTAATCCAAGTAGCTTGTTACACAAAATAACTTCAAGGTCGTGTCAACATAAGAATTATGACCACGAGGCATCCTTCAACATAACCTAATAGACTTCAAAAGTAATCAATTACTTATTTAACTATCACTACAAAATTCACCCCTCTTATTCGACGACCACAATTCGAAGTCTCCAACTGCTAGTTTCTAGAAGTGAAACGGGGCACATAGATACGGTGGTCTAACAATAGTCTATTAGGTCATCATGACTCTGATTCATCTCTATCTTACTCTCTTCGTTTACATGTTCAACTAGCTAAGAGCATCAAGACTCATCGACCTTAGGTCCTAGGGTTCACCATGAATCATCATGCATACTCACTATTAGCTATTTAGGATTACTAATCATATCCTAACGACTCCACTTTGCAACCAGATGCTTTAATCTCATTTCCATGGTTTATATAATAGGTCCATCGGTCTTACTTAAGGATATATGCTTTCCAACATCCTCTAGGGTATCTAAACAACGAGTGTATAGAATGACTTACTTGCATAATCACAACTAAACCCGAGAGGCACCAAATTAATACCATGATTCTAAATATCACCGATATCCAACTTAGGACCTTTAGCAATGTTAGTCATCTAATGCACAATTCCATTCCTTACACTTCTATCCGACCTAACATTTTAGGTGCAGTTTTCCAAACACGAGTTCTAGCTATGTGAATTCCTTGATTCCAACATTCCTATACCTTGTTATACTAAAGAATCATCAACCTTGTTAAACTCAGTCTCCAGAGTTACCTACATGTCTTGAGGTTATCCATTGTTAAGTTACTTAAACACATTATTCACGCCTTAATAATCTAACCCCTATCGTCCATTTCCACGAGTTCATCTCTTAATTTCTAGGTCACAATCTTACCATTGAGTGAACTTGAAACTCGTTAATATACACCTTATTAGGTTCAACGATGTTTAATTCCAATCAAGTAAGGATTCAATCATATAATTAGTCTATTATACCATTTTAAGATATAAGAATTTGATTCAAAAGCAACTCGTAAGTCAAACTTCCACTATAAGCATGTGAACATATATATACTACTCCACATCTCTAATAGTATATTCTTATATCTAAGGAAAGTTTTATGTCCTTAACATTTATTGTTGAACCACAATTAGAAGAACGGTTTAAGGGAATCAAGAACTTTATAGCTATAAAATTGATAACTTCATCACAGGCATGTGTATTCCAAAGATAAGGAGATAACTTTGCCTCAACAATTATACATGTGCTATGAATTTTATATGTATGCATATCCAATAATATATATGATCCATCGAGTACCTGTGAAGATGCAAGAAACCTCTAACCGATCCTCTTCGTTCTTCCTGCATAAATTCACTTCCCCAAAGATCCTAATCCTAACTATCTATGTATATAAACAGTCATTCATGGTTATATAACATGCACATGTATCAAGGAAGGAGGATAAAAGCATGCATGCATTATTGAGGGCACTAACATGTCGGTATGCATGACACATAATACATATAGTCCACAAAGGCACATAGTATTCAATGCTCAAAGCAATTAAAGCACATTAGCACACATAACACATATAAACAAGACATCACAATTACCTTAGGGCTTCTACCCATGGTCCGAGACTTGAACCCGACTAACGCCTAGTTAGTAAACTAAGCTCTAATACCATTCTATTCTAAGGTGTCACGCCCCAACCCGGCCTATAAAGGTTAGACTAGGGTGTGATCTAAACATTCAAGTCCTTTCACGTTCTAGGAGGTTTAACACTTAACGTTTTATTCTAGACTCCAAAATTTTCCAGAAATCCGGCAGCATAACGGCTATAATTGAGCTCTTTGTTTTGACCTAAATTTTCCAACAGCCTCAAAACTTTCAATTCAAGTTCATTCCCGACTAGAGTTTACTATTTTATCATCAATTGAATTGCCTATTGGTTATTTCGACGTCCCGTTTGATTTATAACCTAGCATGATACTATGTCTCGTTTGTCCATTTATCCTCATTTCAAAATATACCTGTTGATCTTAGCTTATTAGCGAGTACCTGTTGAGATTGGATAAGTTCATTTTGCGGTTCAATTATGAAAATCCTTTTGCAAGCATAAATATAACAATGATATAAGATACAGGAACAGGAATACCAGTCTTTCCTCCCTGAGGTCCTCCAGGGACCAAGCGAGAGTACTTATACACGTAGTAAAAGGATACGGTGAGCTATTGCTCTCAGATCAAGTCAAGTAACAGGAGTTGCGGCCGACTTTAATTCATCCCCAAAACACGCCAGGTGGGTGTACTCCGGATGTACCCCGAAATCCTACGACCCAACTCTCCAAGGGTGAATACCAAGCAAGAGAAGGAATTGGATCATTGTAGTCACGGTAACACCGGCAAGCCCGATGCCGCCCGGCGGACGTGAAACGCTACCATGCCACACGAAAGGTTGCAACCTTGTATGCAATGCACATTTATAACATTTAACATATCACATTAGGAGGACAACAAAGTAGGTTGCCTCCGAACAGTTATAAGATCGCACGTTGTCAAGTAGTCAAACAAGGCACGATAAGACAAGTAATTTCATTTGAAAGGCATATAGAGTCATATGATCATCAAACGGGCAGCCATGTAACACATGTAAAACAGGCTATATAACTCATTAAGAGGTCCACGCAATCAAGCGATAAGATTATTCAACGTGCAATGATATCAACATGGGTTCGGATGCAAGAAAAGCTTATTTGTCAACATGCAATGGTCAAGATCACTTTTGAAGTTATAAAACATTTACGGGCAGCCCACTAAGCATATGATTCCAACACAATATCCAATTGATCAACACCTATTAAGACTATCGAGTCATTAGGGTTCCCATTTCATGCTTAATCAAGTAATTAAAACCCTAAGTCCACTCAAGATCATTATCAAGTCTTGCATCATTTAATTCAACATCCTCAAGTGCTCACAACAGTCCACATAATATCCCAACACCACATTTCCACACAATTAGTGTCACAAGAGAGGTTACAACAATTTTCCAAGCATATGGCTAAATAAAACCTTTACTGCAATAGGCTGTTTTCTCACAATCAATAGGATAATCAAAAAATCTCCAAATTCAGTAAATAAGATGTAAAATGAAAGCTTAAGAAGTTAACTAAAATCAGAAACAAACCTTGCATCAATTGGAGTTCAGAATCATTAGTTATAGCCGAAACAGTGGAATAGCACAAAACTGTCCAGATTTGCACACATTTCGATAATTGACGTTTTTGAGGTCCTTAGGGTCAAAATTAGCTTCGGCCTATTTCTGGGAAAAATGTTCAAACCTGTCCAAAATAGTCACCTACCAATTGTCATGAATTTTCAACATTAGTTGCCTTGCTAAACTTACCTCGAACAGACTGGTCAGAGAGCTGTCAACAATTTCGACTTCACCTAGCGTCATTTTCAAGCCAAGATCTTGCCATGCATGGTTGTTTAAGCTTATGAACGACCATATAGCTCAAGTACAGAAGCAAATACACACATTTATGAGCATGCATGTGAATTTTTGAAGATTTTTCAAAAGGTTTTAACCCTCACCTTAGCAATCAACCAAAAGATGCACAAAAACCTTGTTGAGGCTCAAATTTCTTCTTCTTGCTTGCTTAGCCGAGTTTCCAACTTGGTTTTCTCTATTTTTCCTAGCCTAGTAAGCAATCTCTTAGTACATGCATGTAGTTAGGACTTGAAGAAAAGAAATGGAAGCTTAGTAACTCACCTAGGCCGAAAATGAAGCTTCAATGCACATGCATGAGTGATTTTCGAACTCTAGCTTGTTTGCTCGACTTTCTTGATGATTGCTTGACTTGGCTTAGCTAAGTTATGAAGAAGACAAGCCAAGGTGATAGAGAACTCAGCCAAGAACCGAAATGGAGAGAGAGAGTGAGAGGGAGAGAGAGAAAATGTGAGGAAAGTGAGAGAAATGAGAGAAAAATGAGGCTTTTGCAAAAGTTGATGCATGTGTTGGCCTTGGGCATGCAAAAATTCAGATTTGGGTCATCTTTTGAATTGTTTTAACATGTGTGTAAGAGAATGTTGGGTATTTAGGGATTTTAGGTAGAATAGAATATAGGATATGTTTAGAGGTTTGTGAGATTTTGTCTTGTAGTGAGTTTAAAATATAATATTTAGGTGTTAGTGGATTTTGTAGAGATTTGAATTACGATTATAATAATAGTTAGTGGTGTTTGTAGGATTATTTTATAGTCTAGTGCTTTGTGTAGGATTCTTTATTGATTAGCGTGCAGGCACGCTTTCTTAAGTCTAGGGCACGTACTACGAGACACACACATAAATCAATACAGGGCACGAATCATGAGGTAGACACAAACTACGAGGTAAGACACGGACTTCAAGACTAATGCACGCAATCCTAGGTGAATGCACGTAAACCAATGCAAGGCACGTAATTCAATGTAATGCACGCAAATCGAGGTACGACTCTTAAACCTAGGTTAAGGTACGCAGTTCAAGGTTAGGGCACACGAAATGAGGTAACACACATACATCGAGGTCAGGGCATGTATTTCTAGATACCGCACGTGAGTCGGGGATTAGGGCACACTATTCTAGGTCAAGGCACGTATGACAAGTATGCACGAAAACCAAGACAGGACACGTAATCCAAGGTCGGTCATATAATTAGGGGTCTATGGCACGTAAATCAAGGTAATACACGTTATTCGGGGTCGGGCCTCACACTAATGCATTGGATCCCATCAGACCTCCGAAGTTAAGCGTGCTTGGGCGAGAGTAGTACTCGGATAGGTGACCCCCTGGGAAGTCCTCGTGTTGCACGCCCTTTTTCATTTTTTTTTGCTCCGGTTAGTGTTGCCAAGATACTTTATCCACCACATTTCTATTATCGAATCCCACGGCACCTTGGGCAAGACAACTTCGCTTCACGTGGAGGCTGGGCCAGCAAACCGAGGGCGTAGAGCTTGTGACCAGGTCTCCGCCGCTTCGGTGACCATAACTTTTGATCCGTAAGGAGTTACGCGGTGCACAGCATACCGTTGCAAAGCTCTTCGAGAGCTCTACGACGGGGGCAGCTAGCTTGCTCGCTTTGCTCTTTTTGGAGCCCAAATTCGAAGTTTTCAATAGTTTCGGGACACTTTTCTTCTTTTGCTCTGTTTTTCGTCCCGGATCGTACGTCGTGAGCTGTTGAAAGGACGACAACCGTACTCGCGGGATATTAGAGGGTCCTACAATGCGTTGATATCACGTCTTGCGAGGATGCTACGATGTTGAAGAAGATGGGTTGTTGTTAAGCCCATTGGGCCCTTTGAATGGGCCATCTCTTTAGGCTGGGACTGTGAACCGTTAACACATAAAGGAATTGTGCCCTCAACTTGACGGGTGCGATCATACCAGTACTAATGCATTGGATCCCATCAGAACTCCGAAGTTAAGCGTGCTTGGGCGAGAGTAGTACTAGGATAGGTGACCCCATGGGAAGTCCTCGTGTTGCACCCCCATTTTCAATTTTTTTTGCTCCGGTTAGGGTTGCCAAGATACTTTATCCACCAAATTTCTATTATCGAATCCCACGGCACCTTGGGCATGACAACTTCGCTTCACGTGGAGGCTGGGCCTGCAAACCGAGGTCATAGGGCTTGTGACCAGGCCTCCGTCGCTCCGGTGCCCATAACTTTTGTTCCGTAAGGAGTTACGTGGCGCACAGCATACCGTTGCAAAGCTCTCCAAGAGCTGTACGACGGGGGCAGCTAGCTTGCTCGTTCTGCCCTTTTTAGATCCCAAATTTGAATATTTTCATTAGTTTCGGGCCACTTTTCTTCTTTTGCTCTGTTTTTCTGACCCGGATCATACGTCCTGAGCTGTTAAAAGGACGACAACCTTACTAGCGGGACATTAGAGGGCCGTACAACGCGTCGATATCACGTCTTGCGAGGATGCGGCGTTATTGAAGTGGATGGGTTGTCGTTAAGCCCATTGGGCTTTTTGAATGGGCCATCTCTGTAAGCTGGGACAGTGAACTGTTAACACATAAAAGAATTGTGCCCACAACATGACGGGTGCGATCATACCAGCACTAATGCACCGGATCCCATCAAAACTCAGAAGTTAAGCGATCTTGGGCAAGAGTAGTACTAGGATGGGTGACCATTGGGAAGTCCTCGTGTTGCACCCCCTTTTCAATTTTTTTTGCTCCGGTTAGGGTTGCCAAGAAACTTTATCCATCACATTTCTATTATCGAATCCCATGGCACCTTGGGCAAGACAACTTCGCTTTATGTGGAGGCTGGGCCAGCAAACCGAAGGCGTAGGGCTTGTGACCATGTCTCCGTCGCTCCAGTGCCCATAACTTTTGATTCGTGAGGAGTTACTTGGCGCACAGCATACCGTTGCAAAGATCTCCGAGAGCTCTACGATGGGGGCAACTAGCTTGCTCGTTGTGCCCTTTTTGTAGCCCAAATTCTAACGTTTTTATCAGTTTCAGGACACTTTTATTCTTTTGCTCTGTTTTTTCATCCCGGATCGTACGTCGTGAGCTCTTAAAAAGACGACAACCTTACTCGCCGGACATTAGAGGTCCCTACAATGCGTCGAGATCACGTCTTGTGAGGATGCTGCGTTGTTGAAGTAGATGGGGTGTCGTTAAGCCCATTGGGCCTTCTGAATGGGCCATCTCTCTAGGCTGGGACTGTGAACCGTTAACACATAAAGGAAATGTGCCCTCAACATGACGGGGGTGGTCATACGAGCATTAACGCACCGGATCCCATCCGAACTCCGAAGTTAAACGTGCTTGGGCGAGAGTAGTAATAGGATGGATGACCCCCTAGGAAGTCCTCGTGATGCACCCCCCTTTTCAATTTTTTTTGCTCCGATTAGGTTTCCCAAGATAATTTATCCACCACATTTCTATTATCAAATTCCACGGCACCTTGGGCAAGACAACTTCGCTTCACATGGAGGCTGGGCCAGCAAACCGAGGGCGTAGGGCTTGTGACCAGGTCTCCGTCGCTCAAGTGCCCATAACTTTTGATCCGCAAGGAGTTACGTGGCGCACAGCATACCGTTGCAAAGCCCTCCGAGAGCTCTACGATGGGGGCAGCTAGCTTGCTTGCTATGCCCTTTTTAGAGCCCAAATTCAAACGTTTTCATCAGTTTCGGGGCACTTTTCTTTTTTTGCTGTGTTTTTCCGTCCGGGTTCGTACGTTGTGAGCTGTTAGAAAGACGACAACCTGACTCGCGGGACATTAGAAGGCCCTACAATGCTTCAATCTCACGTCTTGCGAGGATGTTGCGTTGTTGAAGCTGATAGGTTGTCGTTAAGCCTATTGGGCCTTTTGAATGGGCCATCTCTCTGGGCTGAGACTAAGAACCGTCAACACATAAGGGATTTGTGCCCTCAACATGACAGGTGCGATCATACCAGCACAAATGCACCAGATCCCATCAGAACTCTAAATTTAAGCGTGCTTGGGCGAGAGTAGTATTAGGATGGGTGACCCCCTAGGAAGTCCTCGTGTTGCACCCTCGATTTCAATTTTTTTTGCTCCGGTTAGGGTTGCCAAGATACGTCATCCACCACATTTCTATTATCGAATCCCACGGCACCTTGGGTAAGACAACTTTGCTTCAAGTGGTGGCTGGGCCCACAAACCGAGGGCGTAGGGCTTGTGACCAGGTCTCCGTCGCTCCGGTGCCCATAACTTTTGATCCGTAAGGAGTTACGTGGTGCACAGCATACCGTTGCAAAGCTCTCCGAGGGCTCTACGACGGGGGGAGGAAGCTCGCTTGCTTTGCCCTGTTTAGAGCCCAAATTGGAACGTTTTCATCAGTTTTTGGCCACTTTTCTTCTTTTCCTCTGTTTTTCCATCTCGGATCGTACGTCGTGAGCTGTTAAAAGGACGACAACCGTACTCGCGGGACATAAGAGGGCCCGACAATGCGTCGATATCACGTCTTGCGAGGATGCTGCGTTGTTGAAGCAGATGGGTTGTCGTTAAGCCCATTGGGCCTTTTGAATGGGCCATCTCCCAAGGCTGGGACTGTGAACTGTTAACAAATAAAGGAATTGTGCCCTCAATATAACGGGTACGATCATACTAGCACTAATGCACCGGATCCCATCAGAACTCCGAAGTTAAGCGTGCTTGGGCGAGAGGAGCACTAGCATGAGTGACCCCTTGGGAAGTCCTCGTGTTGTACCCCCCTTTTCAATTTTTTTTGCTCCAGTTAGGGTTGCCAAGATACTTTATCCACCACATTTCTATTATCGAATCTCATGGCACCTTGGGCAAGACAACTTTGCTTCAAGTGGAGGCTGGGCCCGCAAACCGAGGGCGTAGGACTTGTGACAAGGTCTCCGTCGCTCCGGTGCCCATAACTTTTGATCCGTAAGGAGTTACGCGGTGCACAGCATACCGTTGCAAAGCTCTCCGAGAGCTCTATGACGCTCGCTGTGCCCTTTTTGGAGCCCAAATTCGAACGTTTTCATTAGTTTCGGTCGACTTTTCTTCTTTTGCTTTGTTTTTCAGTCTCGGATCGTATGTCGTGAGCTGTTAAAAGGACGACAACCATACTCGTGGGACATTAGAGTGCCCTAAAACTAATCGATATCACGTCTTGCGAGGATGCTGCGTTGTTGAAGCAGATGGGTTGTCGTTAAGCCCATTGGGACTTTTGAATGGGCCATCTCTCTAGGTTGGGACTGTCAACCGTTCACCCGTAAAGCAATTGTACCCTCACCATGACGGGTGCGATCATAGCAGCACTAATGCACCGGATCCCATCAGAACTTCGAAGTTAAACGTGCTTGGGCGAGAATAGTACTAGGATGGGTGATCCCCTAGGAAGTCCTCGTGAGGCACCCCCATTTTCAATTTTTTTTCCTTCGGTTAGGGTTGCCTAGATACTTTATCTACCACATTTCTATTATCGAATCCCACGGCACCTTGGGCAAGACAACTTCGCTTCACGTGGAGGCTGGGCCCGCAAACCGAGGGCGTAGGCCTTGTGACCAGGTCTCCGTCACTCCGGTGCCCATAACTTTTGACCTATATGGAATTACGTGGCGCACAACATACCGTTGCAAAGCCCTCTGAGAGCTTTACGACGGGGGTAGCCAGCTTGCTTGCTTTTCCCCTTTTTGGAGCCCAAAATCGAACGTTTACATCAGTTTCAGACAACTTTTCTTCATTTGCTCTATTTTTCCGTCCTGGATCGTACATCGTAAGCTGGTAAAAAGACGACAACCTTACTCGCTAGACATTAGAGCTCCTTACAACGCGTCGATATCACGTTTTGCGAGGTTGTTGTGTTGTTGAAGACGATGTGTTGTCGTTAAGCCCATTAGGCCTTCTGAATGGGTTATCTCTCTAGGCTGGGACTGTGAACCGTTAACACATAAAGGAATTGTGCCCTCAACATGACGGGTGCGATCATACCAGCACTAATGCACTGGATCCCATCAAAACTCCGAAGTTAAGCGTGCTTGGGCGAGAGTATTACTAGGATGGGTTACCCTCTGGGAAGTCCTCGTGTTGCACCCCTCTTTTAAATTTTTTTTGCTCCGGTTAGGGTTGCCAAGATACTTTATCCACCACATTTCTATTCCCGAATCCCACAGCACCTTGGGCAAGACAACTTCGCTTCACGTGGAGGATGGGCCAGCAAACCGAGGGTGTAGGGCTTGTGACCAGGTCTCCATCGCTCCGGTGCCCATAACTTTTGATCCGTAAGGAGTTACGCGGCACACAGGAGACCGTTGCAAAGCTCTCCGAGAGATCTACGATGGGGGTAGCCAGCTTGCTCCCTTTGCCCCTTTTTGTAGCCCAAAATCGAACGTTTTCACCAGTCTCTGGCCACTTTTCTTCTTTTGCTCTGTTTTTCCGTCCTGGATCGTATGTCGTGAGCTGTTAAATGGGCGACAACCTTACTCGCAGGATATTATAGGGCCCTACAACGTATCGATATCACGTCTTGCGAGGATGCTACGTTGTTGAAGCGGATGGGTTGTCGTTAAGCCCATGGGGCCTTCTGAATGGGCCATTTCTCTAGGCCGGGACTGTGAACCGTTAACACATAAAGGAATTGTGCCCTCAACATGACGGGTGCGATTGTACCAGCACTAATGCATCGGATTCTGTCAGAACTCTGAAGTTAAGCATGCTTGGGCGAGAGTAGTATTAGGATGGGTGACTCCCTCGGAAGTCCTCGTGATGCACCCCCCTTTTCAATTGTTTTTGCTCCAGTTAGTGTTGCCAAGATACTTTATCCACTACATTTCTATAATCGAATCCCACGGCACCTCGGGCAAGACAACTTCGCTTCACGTGGAGGTTGGGCCCGCAAACCGAGGGTGGAGGGCTTGTGACCAGGTCTCCGTCGCTCCAGTGCCTATAACTTTTGATCCGTGAGGAGTTACTTGGCGCACAGCATACCGTTGCAAAGATCTCCGAGAGCTCTACGACTGGGGCAGCTAGCTTGCTCGTTGTGCCCTTTTTGGAGCCCAAATTCAAACATTTTTATCAGTTTCAGGACACTTTTCTTCATTTTCTCTGTTTTTCTGTCCGGATTGTACGTCGTGAGCTGTTAAAAGGACGACAACCTTACTCGCGGGACATTAGAGGGCCCTACAACGCGTCGATATCACGTGTTGCTAGGATTCTGCGTTGTTGAAGCAGATGGGTTGTCGTTAAGCCCATTGGGCCTTTTGAATTGGCCATCTCTCTAGGCTGCGACTGTGAACCGTTAACAGATAAAGGAATTGTGCCCTCAACATGAAGGGTGCGATCATACCAGCACTAATGCACCGGATCCCATCAGAACTCCAAAGTTAAACGTGCTTGGGCGAGAGTAGTAATAGGATGGATGACCCCCTGGGAAGTCCTCGTGATGCATCCCAGTTTTCAATTTTTTTTGCTCCGGTTAGGGTTGCCAAGATAATTTATCCTCCACATTTCTATTATCGAATCCCACAGCACCTTGGGCAAGACAACTTCGATTCACATGGAGGCTGGGCCAGCAAACCGAGGGCGTAGGGCTTGTGACTAGGTCTCCGTCGCTCCAGTGCCCATAACTTTTGATCCGTAAGGAGTTATGTGGCGCACAGCATACCGTTGCAAATCCCTCTAAGAGCTCTACGTCGAGGGCAGCAAGCTTGCTTGCTATGCCCTTTTTAGAGCCCAAATTCGAACGTTTTCATCAGTTTCGGGCCACTTTTCTTCTTTTGCTATGTTTTTTCCTCCCGGATCGTACGTCGTGACCTGTTAAACGGATGACAACCTGACTCGCGGGACATCAGAGGGCCCTACAATGACTCGATATCACGTCTTGCAAGAATGCTGCGTTGTTGAAGCGGATAGGTTGTCGTTAAGCCCATTGGGCCTTCTGAATGGGCCATCTCTCTAGGCTGGGACTGCGAACAGTTAACACATAAAGGAATTGTGCCTTCAACATGACGGGTGCGATCATACCAGCACTAATGCACCGGATGCCATCAGAACTCTAAAGTTAAGCGTGCTTGGGCAAGAGTAGTATTAGGATGGGTGACCCCTTGAGAAGTCTTCCTGTTGCACCCTCCTTTTCAATTTTTTTTGCTCCGGTTAGGGTTGCCAAGATACTTTATCCACCACATTTCTATTATCGAATCGCACGGCACCTTGGGCAAGACAACTTTGTTTCAAGTGGTGGATGGGCCCACAAACCGAGGGCGTAGGGGTTGTCACCTGGTCTCCGTTGCTCCGGTGCCCATTACTTTTGATCCGTAAGGAGTTACGCGGCGCACAGCATACCGTTGCAAAGCTCTCCGAGGGCTCTACGACGGTGGCAGCACGCTTGCTAGCTGTGCCCTTTTTGGGGCCCAAATTCGAACGTTTTCATCAGTTTCGGGCCACGTTTCTTCTTTTGCTCTATTTTTCTGTCCCGGATCGTACACCGTGAGCTGTTAAAAGGACGACAACCGTACTCGCGGGACATTAGAGGGCCCGACAATGCGTCAATATCACGTCTTGTGAGGATGCTGCGTTGTTGAAGCAGATGGGTTGTCGTTAAGCGCATTGGGCCTTTTGAATGGGCCATCTCACTAGGCTAGGACAGTGAACCGTTAACACATAACGGAATTGTGCCCTCAACATGACAGGTGCGATCATACCAGCAGTAATGCACCGAATCCCATCAGAACTCTGAAGTTGAGCGTGCTTGAGCGAGAGTAGCACTAGGATGGGTGACCCTTTGGGAAGTCCTCTTGTTGCACCCCCCTTTTCCAATTTTTTTACCTCCGGTTAGGGTTGCCAAGATACTTTATCCACCACATTTCTATTATCGAATCCCACGGCACCGTGGGCAAGACAACTTCGCTTCACGTGGAGGCTGGGCCAGCAAAACGAGGGCATAGGGATTGTGACCAGGTCTCCGTCGCTCCGGTGCCCATAACTTTTGATCTGTAAGGAGTTACGCGGCGCACAGCATACCGTTGCAAAGCTCTCCGAGAGATCTACGACGGGGGTAGCAAGCTTGCTTGCTTTGTCATTTTTGGAGCCCAAAATCGAACGTTTTCATCAGCTTCGGGCCACTTTTCTTATTAGGCTCTATTTTTCCGTCCCAGATCGTACGTCGTGAGCTGTTAAAAGGACAAAAACCTTACTCGTGGGACACTAGAGGGCCCGACAATGCGTCAATATCACGTCTTGTGAGGATGCTGCGTTGTTGAAGCAGATGGGTTGTCGTTAAGCGCATTGGGCCTTTTGAATGGGCCATCTCACTAGGCTAGGACAGTGAACCGTTAACACATAACGGAATTGTGCCCTCAACATGACAGGTACGATCATACCAGCAGTAATGCACCGAATCCCATCAGAACTCTGAAGTTGAGCGTGCTTGAGCGAGAGTAGCACTAGGATGGGTGACCCCCTAGGAAGTCCTCTTGTTGCACCCTCATTTTCAATTTTTTTTGCTCTGGTTAGGGTTGGCAAGATACTTTATCCACCACATTTCTATTATCGAATCCTACGGCACCTTGGGCAAGACAACTTCGCTTGACGTGGAGGTAGGGCCAGCAAACCGAGGGCGTGGGGCTTGTGACCATGTCTCCGTCGCTCCGGTGCCCATAACTTTTGATCCGTAAGGAGTTACGCAGCACACATCATACCGTTGTAAACCACTCCGAGAGCTCTACGATGGGGGTAGCTAGCTAGCTCGCTTTGCCATTTTTAGAGCTCAAATTCGAACGTTTTCATCAGTTTCGGGCCACTTTTCTTCTTTTGCTATGTTTTTCCATCCCTGATCGTACGTCGTGAGCTGTTAAAAGGACGACAACCTGACTCGCAGGACATTAGAGGGCCCTACAACTCGTCGATATCACGTCTTTCGAGGATGCTATGTTATTGAAGCGGATGGGCTGTGGTTAAGCCCAATGGGCCTTCTGAATGGGCCATCTCTCTGTGCTGGGACTGTGAACCATTAACACATAAAGGAATTGTGCCCTCAACATGACGGGTGCGATCATACCAGCACTAATCTAACGGATCCCATCAGAACTCTGAAGTTAAGCGGGCTTGGGCGAGAGCAGTATTAGGATGGGTGACCCCTTGAGAAGTCCTCGTGTTGCACCATCTTTTTAAATTTTTTTTGCACCGGTTAGGGTTCCCAAGAAACTTTATCCACACATTTATATTATCGAATCCCACGGCACCATGGGCAAGACCACTTTGCTTCACGTGGAGGCTGGGCCCGCAAACCGAGGGCGTAGGGCTTGTGACCAGGTCTCCGTCGCTCCGGTGCCCATAACTTTTGATCCGTAAGGAGTTACGTGGCGCACAGCATACCGTTGCAAAGCTCTCCGAGAGCTCTATGACGCTCGTTGTGCCCTTTTTGGAGCCCAAAGTCGAACGTTTTCATTAGTTTCGGGCGACTTTTCTTCTTTTGCTCTGTTTTTCGGTCCCGGATCGTACATCGTGAGCAGTTAAAAGAACGACAACCATACTCGCGGGACATTAGACGGCCCTAAAACGCATCGATATCACGTCTTGCGAGGATGCTGCGTTGTTGAAGCAGATGGGTTGTCGTTAAGCCCATTGGGACTTTTGAATGGGCCATCTCTCCAAGCTGGGATTGTGAATCGTTAACACGTAAAAGAATTGTGCCCTCAACGTGATGGGTGCGATCATACCAGCACTAATGCATCGGATCCCATCAGAACTCCAAAGTTAAACGTGCTTGGGCGAGTGTAGTACTAGGATGGGTGACCCCCTGGGAAGTCCTCGTGATGCACCCCCTTTTCAAATTTTTTTGCTCTGGTTAGGGTTGCCAAGATACTTTATCTACCACATTTCTATTATCGAATCCCATGGCACCTTGGGCAAGACAACTTCGCATCACGTAGAGGCTGGGCCTGCAAACCGAAGGCATAGGGCTTGTGACCAGGTCTCCGTCGCTCCGGTGCCCATAACTTTTGATCCGTAAAGAGTTACGTGGCGCACAGCATACCGTTGCAAAGAACTCTAAGAGCTCTACGACGGGGGCAGCCAGCTTGCTTGCTTTGCCCCTTTTTGGAGCCCAAAATCGAACTTTTTCATCTGTTTCGGACAACTTTTCTTCATTTGCTCTATTTTTTCATCCCGGATCGTACGTCGTGAGCTGTTAAAAGGACGACATCCTTACTTGCTAGACATTAGAGGGCCCTACAATGCATCGATATCACGTTTTGTGAGGATGTTGCGTTGTTGAAGAGGATGTGTAGTCGTTAAGCCCATTGGGCCTTCTGAATGGGTTATCTCTCTAGGCTGGGACTGTGAACCGTTAACACATAAAGGAATTGTGCCCTCAACATGACGGGTGCGATCATACCAGCACTAATGCACCGGATCCCATCAGAACTACGAAGTTAAGCGTGCTTGGGCGAGAGTAGTGCTAGGATGGGTGACCCTATGCGAAGTCCTCGTGTTGTACCCCCCTTTTAAATTTTTTTTGCTCCGGTTAGGGTTGCCAAGATACTTTATCCACCACATTTCTATTCTCGAATCCCACGACACCTTGGGCAAGACAACTTCGCTTCACGTGGAGGTTGGGCCCGCAAACCGAGGGTGTAGGGCTTGTGACCAGGTCTCCGTCGCTCCGTTGCCCATAACTTTTGATCCGTAAGGAGTTACACGGCGCACAGCATACCATTGCAAAGCTCTCCAAGAGCTTTACGACGAGGGCAACCAGCTTGCTCGCTGTGCCCCTTTTTGGAGCCCAAAATCGAACGTTTTCACCAGTCTCTGGCCACTTTTCTTCTTTTGCTTTGTTTTTCCGTCCCGGATCATACGTTGTGAGCTGTTAAAAGGGCGACAACCTTACGCGCAGGACATTAGAGGGCCCTACAACTTGTCGATATCACGTCTTGCGAGGATGCTGCATTGTTGAAGCGGATGGGTTTTCGTTAAGCACATTGGGCCTTCTGAATAGACGATTTCTCTTGGCTGGGACTGTGAACCGTTAACACATAAAGGAATTGTGCCCTCAACATGATGGGTACGATCGTAGCAGCACTAATGCATCGGATTTTGTCAGAACTCTGAAGTTAAGCATGCTTGGGCGAGAGTAGTACTAGGATGGGTGACCCCCTCGGAAGTCCTCGTGATGCACCCCCATTTTCAATTTTTTTTGCTCCAGTTAGTGTTGCCAAGATACTTTATCCACTACATTTCTACTATCGAATTCCACAGCACCTTGGGCAAGACAACTTCGCTTCACGTAGAGGCTGGGCCAGCAAACCGTGGGCGTAGGGCTTGTGACCAGGTTGATGTCGCTCCAGTGCCCAAAACTCTTGATCCGTAAGAAGTTACGTGGTGCACAGCATACCATTGTAAAGCTCTCGATGTGCCCTTTTTAGAGCCCAAATTCGAACGTTTTCATCTGTTTCGGGCCACTTTTCTTCTTTTGCTCTGTTTTTCCGTCCCGGATCGTACATCGTGAGCTGTTAAAAGGACGACAACCTAACTCGCAGAATATTAGAGGGCCTTACAATGCGTCGATGTCACGTCTTGTAACGATGCGGTGTTGTTGAAGCAGATGGGTTGTCGTTAAGCCCATGGGGCCTTTTGAATGGGCCATCTCTCTAGGATGGGACTGTGAACCGAAAACACATAAGGGATTTGTGCCCTCGACATGACGAGTTCGATTATACCAGCACTAATGCACCGGATCCCATCAGAACTCCGAAGCTAAGCGTGCTTGGGCGAGAGTAGAACTAGGATGGGTGACCCCCCGGGAAGTCCTCGTGTTGCACCCCCCTTTTCAATTTTTTTTGCTCCGGTTACGGTTTCCAAGAGACTTTATCCACCACATTTCAATTACCAAATCCGACGGCACCTTGGGCAAGACAACTTGGCTTCATGTGGAAGCTGGGCCAGCAAACAGAGGGCGTAGGGCTTGTGACCAGGTCACCGTCGCTCCGGTGCCCATAACTTTTGATTGGTAAGGAGTTACGCGGTGCACAGAATACCGTTGCAAAGCTCTCCGAGAGCCCTACGACGGAGGCAGCCAGCTTGCTCGCTTTGCCCATTTTTGGAACCCAAAATCAAACGTTTTCATCAGTTTCTTGCCACTTTTTTTCTTTTGTTCTCTTTTTCCATCCCAGATCGTACGTCGTGAGCTATTAAAAGAATGACAACCTAACTCACGTGACATTAGAGGGCCCTACAGCGCGTCGATATCACGTCTTGCGAGGATGCTGCGTTGTTGAAGAGGATGGGTTGTCGTTAAGCCCATTGGGCCTTCTGAATGGGCAATCTCGCTAGGCTGGGACTGAGAACCGTCAACACATAAAGGATTTGTGCCCTCAACATGACGGGTGCGATCATACCAGCACTAATGCACCGGATTCCATCAGAACTCTGAAGTTAAGCATGCTTGGGTGAGAGTAGTACTAGGATGGGTGACCTCAGAGAAAGTCCTCGTGTTGCACCCCTCTTTTCATTTTTTTTTGCTCCGGTTGGGGTTTCCAAAATACTTTATCCACCACATTTCAATTACCGAATCCCACGGCACCTTGGGCAAGACAACTTCGCTTCACGTGGAGGCTGGGCCAGCAAACCGAGGGTGTAGGGCTTGTGACCAGGTCTCCGTCGCTCTAGTGCCCATAACTTTTGATCCGTAAGGAGTTACGCGGCGCACAGCATACCGTTGCAAAGCACTCCGAGAGCTCTACGACGGGGGCAGCTTGCTTGCCCACTTTGCCCTTTTTGGAGATCAAATTCGAACGTTTTCATCAGTTTCAGGCCACTTTTCTTCTTTTGCTCTATTTTTTCATACCGGATCGTAGTCGTGAACAGTTAAAAGGATGACAATGTCATGCCCCAACCCGGCCTATAAAGGTTAGAATAGGGTGTGATCTAAACATTCAAGTCACGTCTCGTACTAACCGTTCATGAATATTTAACACTTAACGTTTGGCCTAAACTCCAAAATTTTTCGGTAAACCGGCAGTATAACGACTGTAATTGGGCTCTTTGGTTTGACCTAATTCTCTAAACGCCTCAACATTTACCAACTCAAATTCTTTTGCAACTAAGATTACTATTTATCATCAATTGAAATGCCTACTGGTTGTCTTGATGTCTCGTTTGATTAATAACCTAGCATGATACTATGTCTAGTTTGTTTGTTTATCCTCATTATAAAAGCACCTGTTGATCTTAGCTTAATAACGAGTACCTGTTTAAGGTTTGGATGGTTCATCTTACTTAGCCCTTACCTAATACTTCATAATCCTATTATAGCTACTAGCGATAATAAAAGCAAAACGACCGTAGTAGTATCTAGTGACAGTCTAGAAATATTAGAACAAACCAAAATTAGACCCCAAATTACAACGGGGGTCTTTTCCATTACACATCAAGCAACATAAAAAAAAAAGTCTTCAAGTAGCATAGTTCACAAATAGCCATAATCACACAAGGCACATAGGACAGGCAATCACTCCAAGGAATCATCGTTAGGCACATCGTCCTCAGGTACCTGTTCTTGATTTTCTTCACACGAGATGATAAAAGATGGTGAGTTCTTATGAACTCAGTGAGGGGGAACGAGAAATAGGTTTTGAAACTCATTTTTTGGTTCAACTTATGAAAATCCTTTTGCAAGCATGAATATAACACAATTAAGTACATAACAATAATATAAAGTAAAGGAACAGAATTACCAGTCTTTCTCTCCGAGGTTCTCTAGGACCAAACGAGAATACTTATACATATAGAAAAAGGATACAGTGAGCTTTTGCTCTCAGTAGTTGCGGCCGACTTCAAATTATCCCCTTACCACGCCAGGTGGGTGTACTCCGGATGTACCCCGAAATCCTACGACCTAACTCTCCGAGGAAGTCTAGCCCCCAAGCGAGAGAGGGAATTGGACAGTGGTAGTCACGGGTGCACCGGCAAGCCCGATGCCGCCCGGTGTGCGTGATCACTACCACGCCACAGACTGAAAGGTTGTAACCTTGTATGCAATGCACATTTATGACATTTAACATATCACATTAGGAGGAAAACAAAGTAGGTTACGTCCGGACAGTCATAAGATTGCACAGTGACAAGCAAATAAGCGAGGCACGAATAGACAAGTAGTTTCACTTGAAAAGCATATGGAGTTATATGAACATTAAACGGACAGCCATGTAACGCACATAAATCAAGTCATATAACTCAATTCAAAGTCCACGTAATCAAATAATAAGATTATATAACATGCAACAACATCTACGTGGGCTCGGATGCAAGAAAAGCCTATTTGTCAACATGCAATGGTCAAAATCACATTTAGGACTATAAGGGCAACTACAGGAAGCCTACTAAGCATATAATTCCACACAATATCCAAATGATCAACACTTAACAAGCCTACCTAGTCATTAGGGTTTCTATTTGTGCTTACCCGTGTGATTAAATCCTAAGTCAACTCAAAATCAATCTCAAGCCATGCATCAATTAATTAAAACATCTCCAAGTACTCAAAACAGTACACACAACATCCCAATGTCTCAGTCCCAAGCAATCAATACCACAAGAGAAGTTGCAACAATTTTCTAAGCATATAACCAAGTGAAACCCTCACTGCAATAGGATGTTTTCTCACAATCATTAAGATAAGCAAACAATCTCCAATTCCAGTGAATAAGATGTCAAATTAAATCTTAAGAAGTGAACTAAAATCAGAAACACACCTCGCATCATTTGGAGTTCGGGATCATTAGTGATAGCCGAAACAGTGAGATAGCACAAAACTGTCCAAATTTGCACACATTTCAATAATTGACGTTTTTGAGGTCCTTAGGGTCAGATTTAGACTTGGTCCATTTCTGACAAAAATGTCCAGAACTGAAAAATCTAGCAGTACACAACGAATTTCATGCATTTTGGATATCATTTTCTAAGTGAAATATTGTTCGTTCTACAAGGTCAGTGCATCTGCCAAAACCTGCTTCATTTTTCCAAATTTCCAGATTTTGACACATTTTAAAGATTTGCCATTTTGAGAACCTTAGAGTCAAAATTAGCTTTGGCCTATTTCCGTATAAAAATGTTCAAAACTGGACAAACTAGTCACCTACCAATTTTCATGCATTTTCAACATCATTTGCATAGCCAAACTCACCTAGAAACAACAGGTCAGAGAGCTGTCACATAATCCGACTTCACCTATCATCACTTTCAAGCCAAAATCTTGCCATGCATGGTTGAAGAAGCTTATGAACGAACATATAACTCAAGTACAGAAGCAAAGACATACATTTAAGAGCATGCATGTGGATTTTTGAAGGATTTTCAAAAGGTTTTAGCCCTCACCTTAGCAAATCAACAAGAAGATGCACAAAAACTTGTTGAAGCACAATTTTCTTCTTCTTCTTTGCCTAGCCGAGATTCCAACTTGGTTTTCTCTATTTTTCCTAGCTTAGTGACCAAGCTCTTAGTACATGCATGTGGTTAGAACAAGAAGAAAAGAAATGGAAGCTTAGTAACTCACCTAGGGCCGAAATGAAGACTCAAGAGCTTGCATGTGAGTTTTCTTGCAACCTAGCTAGCTTGGTTGAGTTCCTTTGCTTGTGGCTTGTCTTGATTAACCATATGATGATGAAGATGCGCTAAGTGTTGTATGAACTCAGCCAAAACCGAGATTGAGAGAGAAGAATGAGAGGGAGAGAGAGAAATGTGAGGAGAGTGAGAGAAATGAGAGAAAATAGAAGCTTTTGCAATTGTTGATAAAAATGTTGGCCTTGGGCATGCAAAAATCAGATTTTGTGTCATCTTTTGAGCATCTTTTGAATTGTTTTAGCATGTGTAAGAGAATGTTGGGTGTTTAGGGATTTTAGGTACAATAGAGTATAGGATATGTTTAGAGGTTTGTGAGATTTTGTCTTGTAGTGTGTTTAAAATATAATATTTAGGTTTTTGTGGGTTTTGTAGAGATTTGAATTAGGATTATAATAATAGTTAGTGGTGTTTGTAGGATTATTTTATAGTCTAGTGCTTTGTGTAGGATTCTTTCTTGATTAACGTGGTGGCACGGATTCCTAGGTCTAGGGCACGAATTACGAGGTAGACACGAACTACGAGGTAAGACATGAATTTCAAGACTAATGCACGTACTTCAAGATAAATGCACATATTCCAATGCAAATGCACGCAACCCTAGTTAAATGTATGTAAACCAATACAAGGCATATAATTCAATGCAATGCACATAAATCGAGGTATGACTCTTAAAACTAGATTAGGACACGCAGTTCAAGGTTAGGGCACACAAAACGAGACAACGCATGCAATTCGAAGTCGGGGCACGTAAGTCGAGGATTAGGGCACATAATTCTAGGTCAAGGCACGAATGATGAGGCATGCACGAAAACCAAGACAGGGCACATAATCCAAGGTCAGTCATATTATTCTTGGTCTATGGCACGCAAATCAAGGTAACATACGTTATTCGGGGTCGGGCCTCACATCCTCCCCTCCTTAAAATAATTTCGTCCCGAAATTCATTCTTGCCTATTGAGGTCATTTAGATGGATTCTGACCATTGTTATTTTCCAACTCCGGGTCGTCCTTTGCTCTCTGATCTCTCTTACCACAACGAAATCACTTCCTAGCTTTCTCCAATCATTTAATTCGGTGTGACCCCTACATTTACAGTTCATTCCTTTGAACAACTCTATTTTCTCCAATTGATCTTAAGGTCGAGTTCATTAACTAAGGTTAGAATCTCCAAACATAATCATCAAAGCTGTATCGGTATTCTAACAATATAACTATAACTCCAAAATCATGACTCATGTTGTATCAATCTTGCATTCATACCTCAAAAGGAATATCACAATAATTCCATGATCCTAGGGTGACATACGCTAATTTCAAGATGATAGGTCTATATCCGATTTACATATCCTATCTACTAGCTTCAAAATTGTTAGCACGTAGGACATACACATGTTATGGATTATTCCCACGATACGACCCTATTTTCAGGTTGAACTCACCAAACAAACTAATTCATCTCAAGTCGTCATCTATCGGTAGTATCATAGTTCTTATCTTGAAGGTACATTGGATTAGTAAATCTTCTAATGACTAGTCTTCCGGTTATAAGCTCCTATTCACTAACATCCTTTCCCAGCTTCATTAACCTTCACGCTCGTAATCAAGGAGAAAGACCGTTGAGATTCATTAAACGCGAATTCTAAGGTTTATTAAGTATCACCAACAAATGCCATTGAAATTGCATGGGTAAACTGATCATGTCGCACTAGTTCAACTCTTACAAGTAAATTCATCAACTCGTAATCCACAATTTATTTCCTTATTCAAATCCCTATCTTCAAGTCACGAGGCTTCAGAATTTCTTTAATCTTAACCAAGACTCCTAAGGCGAATAGTTTCAATCTCAAATAAATTTCACTCACCTCAATCCAAGGTTACGTCATACTTAAGAAGATAATGGTCCTACTCACTTAGCAACCTAGTCATTCCTTCGAACACTTAATGCCCGCCAATATATCTTCAACATTAATGTTACTAAGCTAGGGCCATAGCCATGTAAGTGATATCAATGCTCCACTAGGTTATCGGCCAAACAACAACAATCCTATGACTATAAATGGGTACCGAAATGACCGAGCTCATAAAATACTTACGCGAGATAACTTCAAGGTTGTATCAATATAAGAATTATGACCACGAGACATCCTTCAACATAACCTAATAGAACTTCAAAAGTAACCAACCACTTATTTAACTATCACTACAAGATTCACCCCTCTTATTCAACGACCACAATTCAAAGTCTACCAATCGCTAGTTTCTAGATGTGAAACGGTGCACATAGATACGGTGGTCTAACAATAGTCTCTTGGGTCATTATGACTCTAATTCATCTCTATCTTAACTCTATGAAATCTTACTCTTCTTATTTACATATTCAACTAGCTAAGAGCATCAAGACTCATCAACTTTAGGTCCTAGGGTTTACCATGAATCATCATGCATACTCACTAATAGCTATTTAGGATTTCTAATCATACCCTAATGACTCCACTTTGTAACCAAATGCTTTAATCTCATTTCCATGGGTTATATATTAGGTCCATCGGTAATACTTAGGGATATATGCTCCCTAATATCCTTTAGGGTATCCAAATAACGGGTGTATAGAATGACATACTTTGCATAATTACAACTAAATCCGAGGGGCAACAATTTGATACCATGATTATTAATATCACCAATATCCAACTTAGGACCTTAGCAACATTAGTCATATAATACATAATTCAATACCTTACACTCTCATTCGACCTAACATTTAGGTGTAGTCTTCCGAACACGAGTTCTAGTTACGCGAATTCCTCGATTCCAACATCCCCATATCTTGTTATACTAAAGATTCATCAACCTTGTTAAACTTAGTCTCCAAAGTTGCGTACATGTCTTGAGGTTATCCATTGTTAAGTTACTTAAACACACTATTCACACATTAATAATCTAACTCCTATCATCAATTTCCACGAATTCATCTCTTAATTTATAGGTCACAATCTTACCATTGAGTGAACTTGAAACTCGTTAATATACACCTTATTAGGTTCAACGATGCTTAATTCCAATCAAGTAAGGATTCGATCATATAAATAGTCTATTATACCATTTTAAGATATAAGAATTTAATTCAAAAGCAACTCATAAGTCAAACTTCCATTATAAGCATATGAACATATATATACTACTCCACATGTCCAATAGTATATTCTTATATCTAAGGAAAGTTGTATGTCCTTAACATTTATTCTTGAACCACAATGAGAAGAACGGTTTAACGGAATCAAAACTTCATAGCCATAAAATTGATAACTTAATCATAGGTATGAGTGTTCCAAAGATAAGGGGATAACTTTACCTCAACATTTATACATGTGCTACGCATTTTATATATGCATATCCAATAATACATACGATCTATCGAGTACCTGTGAATATGCGAGAAATCTCTAACCGAGCCTTTTCGTTCGTCCTGCACAAATTCACTTCCCGGAAAGTCCTAATCCTAACTATCTATATGTATAAACAGTCATTCACGGTGATATAACATGCACATGTATCAAGGAAGGAGTATAAAAGCATGCATGCATCATTGAGAACGTGTCAGTGTGCATGATACAGAGTACATATGGTCCACAAAGGCACATAATATTCGATACTTAAAGCAATTAAAGCATATTAGCACATAGTAACACATACAAACAAGACATCATAATTACTTTAGGGCTTCTACCTACGGTCCGAGAGTTGAACCCGACTAATGTCTAGTTAGTAAACTAAGCTCTGATACCATTCTAATATAAGGTGTCACGCCCCAACCCGGCCTATACAGGTTAGACTAGGGTGTGATCTAAACATTCAAGTCATATCTCGTACTTAACCGTTCATGAAGATTTAACACTTAACGTTTTGGCCTAAACTCCAAAATTTTTCCGAAAAACCGGTAGCATAACGGCTGTAATTGGGCTCTTTGGTTTGACCTAATTCTCTAAACGCCTCAACATTTACCATCTCAAATTCTTTTGCAACTAAGATTACTATTTATCATCAATTGAAATGCCTACTGGTTGTCTTGATGTCTCGTTTGATTAATAACCTAGCATGATACTATGTCTCGTTTGTTTGTTTATCCTCGTTATAAAAGTACCTGTTTATCTTAGCTTAATAGCGAGTACCTGTTTAAGGTTTGGATGGTTCATCTTACTTAGCCCTTACCTAATACTTCATAATCCTATTATAGCTACTAGCGATAATAAAAACAAAACGACCGTAGCAGTATCTAGTGACTGTCTAGAAATATTAGTAGAAACCAAAATTAGACCCCAAATTATAACAGGGGTCTTGTACATTACACATTAAGCAACATAAAAAAAGAAATACTCTTAAAGTAGCAGAGTTCACAAATAGCGATAATCACACAAGGCACATAGGACAGGCAATCACTCCAAGGAATCATCGTTAGGCACATCGTCCTCAGGTACCTGTTCTTGATCTTCTTCACCTGAGATGATAAAAGAGGGTGAGTCCTTATGAACTCAGCGAGGGGGAATGAGAAATAGGTTTTGAAACTCATTTTCCAGTTCAACTTATGAAAATCCTTTTGCAAGCATGAATATAACACAATTAAGTACATAACAATAATATAAAGTAAAGGAATAGAAATACCAGTCTTTCCTCCCCGAGGTTCTCTAGGAACCAAGCGAGAGTGCTTATACATATAGAAAAAGGATACGGTTAGCTTTTGCTCTCAGTTGTTGCGGCCGACTTCAAATCATCCCCTTAACACGCCAGGTGGGTGTACTCCGGATGTACCCCAAAATCCTATGACCCAACTCCCCGAGGAAGTCTAGCCCCCAAGCGAGAGAGGGAATTGGACAGTGGTAGTCACGGGTGCACTGGCAAGCCCGATCCCGCCCGGTGTGCGTGATCGCTACCACGCCACAGACTGAAAGGTTGCAACCTTGTATGCAATGCACATTTATGACATTTAATATATCACATTAGGAGGACAACAAAGTAGGTTGCCTCCGGACAGTCATAAGATTGCACATTGACAAGTAAACAAGCGAGACACGAATAGACAAGTAGTTTCACTTGAAAAGCATATGGAGTTATATGAACATTAAATGGACATCCATGTAACGCACATAAATCAAGTCATATAACTCAATTCAAAGTCCACATAATCAAATAATAAGACTATATAACATGCAACAACATCTACGTGGGCTCGGATGCAAGAAAAGCCTATTTGTCAACATGCAATGGTCAAAATCACATTTAGGACTATAAGGGCAACTACGGGCAGCCTACTAAGCATATAATTCCACATAATATCCAAATGATCAACACTTAACAAGCCTACCTAGTCATTTGGGTTTCCATTTCATGCTTACCCGTGTGATTAAATCCTAAGTCAACTCAAAATCAATCTCAAGCCATGCATCAATTAATTCAAACATCCTCAAGTACTCAAAACAGTCCACACAACATCCCAATGTCACAGTCCCAAGTAATCAATACCACAAGAGAAGTTGCAACAATTTTCTAAGCATATAACCAAGTGAAACCCTCACTGCAATAGGATGTTTTCTCACAATCATTAAGATAAGAAAAAAATCTCCAATTCCAGTGAATAAGATGTCAAATTAAAGCTTAAGAAGTGAACTAAAATCAGAAATAAATCTTGCATCATTTGGAGTTCGGGATCATTAGTTATAGCCGAAACAGTGAGATAGAACAAAACTGTCCAGATTTGCACACATTTCAATAATTGATGTTTTTGAGGTCCTTAGGGTCAGATTTAGCCTTGGTCCATTTCTGACAAAAATGTCCAGAACTGAAAAATATAGCAGTACACAACGAATTTCATGCATTTTGGATATCATTTACTAAGTCAAATATGGTTCGTTCTACAAGGTCAGTGCATCTGCCAAAACCTGCTCCATTTTTCCAGATTTCCAGATTTGGACACATTTTAAAGATTTGCCATTTTGAGAACCTTAGAGTCAAAATTAGCTTTGGCCTATTTATGCGAAAAATATTCAAAACTGGCCAAAATAGTCACCTACCAATTTTTGTGAATTTTAAACATCATTTTCCTAGCCAAACTCACCTCGAAACAACAGGTTAGAGAGCTGTCACATAATCCGACTTCACCTATCATCACTTTCAAGCCAAAATCTTGCCATGCATGGTTGAAGAAGCTTATGAACGAACATATAACTCAAGTACAGAAGAAAAGACATACATTTAAGAGCATGCATGTGGATTTTTGAAGGATTTTCAAAAGGTTTTAGCCCTCACCTTAGCAAATCAACAAGAAGATGCACAAAACCTTGTTGAAGCACAATTTTCTTCTTCTTCTTTGCCTAGCCGAGATTCCAACTTGGTTTTCTCTATTTTTCCTAGCTTAGTGACCAAGCTCTTAGTACATGCATGTGTTTAGAAGAAGAAGAAAAGAAATGTAAGCTTAATAACTCACCTAGGGCCGAAATGAATACTCAAGAGCTTGCATGTGAGTTTTCATGCAACCTAGCTAGTTTGGTTGAGTTCTTTTGCTTGTGGTTTGTCTTGATTAACCATATGATGATGAAGATGAGCTAAGAAGTGTATGAACTCAGCCAAAACCGAGATTGAGAGAGAAGAATGAGAGGGAGAGAGAGAAATGTGAGGAGAGTGAGAGAAATGAGAAAAAATAGAAGCTTTTGCAATTGTTGATAAAAATGTTGGCCTTGGGCATGCAAAAATCAGATTTTGTGTCATCTTTTGAGCATCTTTTGAATTGTTTTAGCATGTGTGTAAGAGAATGTTGGGTATTTAGGGATTTTAGGTACAATAGAATATAGGATATGTTTAGAGGTTTGTGAGATTTTGTCTTGTAGTGTGTTTAAAATATAATATTTAGTTGTTAGTGGATTTTGTAGAGATTTGAATTAGGATTATAATAATAGTTAGTGGTGTTTGTAGGATTATTTTATAATCTAGTGCTTTGTGTAGGATTCTTTCTTGATTAACGTGGTGGCACCGATTCCTAGGTCTAGGGCACGAATTACGAGGTAGACACGAGCTACGAGGTAAGACACGAACTTCAAGACTAATGCACGTATTTCAAGATAAATGCACGGATTCCAATGCAAATGCACGCAACCCTACGTAAATGTACGTAAACCAATACGAGGCATATAATTCAATGCAATGCACGTAAATCGAGGTACGACTCTTAAACCTATGTTAGGACACGCAATTCAAGGTCAGGGCACACAAAACGAGACAACGCACGCAATTCGAATTCGGGGCACGTAAGTCGAGGATTAGGGCACATAATTCTAGGTCAAGGCACGAATGACAAGGCATGCACGAAAACCAAGACAAGGCACGTAATCCAAGGTAAGTCATATTATTCTTGGTTTATGGCACGCAAATCAAGGTAACATACGTTATTCGGGGTCGGGCCTCACAACGACAACCTTACTCGCTGGACATTAGAAGGCCCTACAACGCGTCGATATCACGTCTTGCGAAAATGCTGCGTTGTGGAAGCAGATGGGTTGTCGTTAAGCCCATTGGGCCATTTGAATGGGCCGTCTCTCTAGACTGGGACTGTGAACCGTTAACATATAAAGGAATTGTGCCCTCAACATGACGGGTGCGATCATACCAGCACTAATGCACCGGATCCCATCAAACTCCGAAGTTAAGGGTGCTTGGGCGAAAGTAGTATTAGGATGGGTGACACCCTAGGAAGTCCTCGTGTTGCACCCCCCTTTTCAACTTTTTTTGCTCCGGTTGGGGTTGCCAAGATACTTTATCCACCACATTTCTATTATCGAATCCCACGACACCTTGGGCAAGACAACTTCGCTTCATGTGGGGGCTAGGACAGCAAACCGAGGGCGTAGGGCTTGTGACCAGGTCTCCGTCGCTCCGGTGCCCATAACTTTTGATCCGTAAGGAGTTACGCAGCGCACATCATACCGTTGCAAAGCTCTCCGAGAGCTCTACAATGGCAACATCCAGCGTGCTGGTTGTGCCCCTTTTTGGAGGCCCAAATCGAACGTTTTCAACAGTTTCGGGCCACTTTTCTTCTTTTGCTCTATTTTTCCATCCCGGATCGTACGTCGTGAGCTATTAAAAGGACGACAACCTAATTCACGGGACATTAGAGGGCCCTACAATGCGTCGATATCACCTTTTGCGAGAATGCTGTATTGTTGAAGTGGATGGGTTGTCGTTAAGCCCATTGGGCCTTCTGAATGGGACATCTCTCTAGGCTTGGACTGTGAACCGTTAACACATAAAGGAATTGTGCCCTCAACATGACGGGTGCGATCATACCAGCACTAATGCATCGGATTCCTTCAGAACTCTAAAGTTAAGCGTGCTTGGGGGAGAGTAGTACTAGGATGGGTGACTCCCTGCGAAGTCCTCGTGTTGCACCCTCCTTTTCAATTTTTTTTTGCTCCGGTTAGGGTTGCCAAGATACTTTATCTACCACATTTCTATTATTGAAACCCACGGCACCTTGGGCAAGACAACTTCGCTTCACGTGGAGGCTGGGCCCGCAAATCGAGGGCGTAGGGCTTGTGACTAGGTCTCCGTCACTCCGGTGCCCATAACTTTTGATCCGTAAGGAGTTACGCAGCGCACAACATACCGTTGCAAAGCTCTCCGAGAGCTCTACGACGGGGCCAGCTGGCTTGCTCGCTGTGCCCTTTTTGGAGCCCAAAATTGAACATTTTCATCAGTTTCAAGCCACTTTTCTTCTTTTGCTCTGTTTTTTCGTCCGGAATTGTACGTCGTGAGCTGTTAAAAGGACGACAACCCAACTCGCGGGATATAACAGGGCCCTACAATGCGTCGATATTATGTCTTACGAGGATGGTGCATTGTTGAAGCAGATGGTTTTTCGTTAAGCCCGTTGGGCCTTTTGAATGGGCCATCTCTCTAGGCTGGGACTGTGAACCGTCAACACATAAAGGATTTGTGCCCTCAACATGACGGGTGAGATCATTACAACACTAATGCACTGGATCCCATCAGAACTCCGAAGTTAAACGAGATTGGGCTAGAGTAGTACTAGGATGGGTAAGCCCATAGGAAGTCCTCGTGATGCACCCCCCTTTTCAATTTTTTTTTTGCTCCGGTTAGGGTTGCCAACATACTTTATCCACCACATTTCTAAATCGAATCCCACGGTACCTTGGGTAAGACAACTTCGCTTCACGTGGAGGCTGGGCCAGCAAACCGAAGGCGTAGGGCTTGTGACCAGGTCTCCGTCGCTCCGGTGCCTATACCTTTTGATCCGTAAGGAGTTACGTGGCGCACAGCATACCGTTGCAAAGCTCTCCGAGAGCTCTATGACGGGGGCAGCCAGCTTGCTCGCTGTGCCCCTTTTTGGAACCCAAAATCGAACGTTTTCACCAATTCCGAGCCAGTTTTCTTCTTTTGCTCTGTTTTTCCGTCCCGGATCATACGTCGTGAGCTGTTAAAAGGACGACAACCTTACTCGCAGGACATTAGTGGGCCCTACAACAAGTCGATATCACGTCTTGCGAGGATACTGCGTTGTTGAAGCGGATGGGTTGTCGTTAAGCCCATTGGGCCTTCTTAATGGCCATCTCTCTAGGCTGGGACTGTGAACCGTTAACACATAAAGGAATTGTGCCCTCAACATGACGGGTGCGATCATACCAGCACTAATGCACCGGATTCCATCAGAACTCTGAAGTTAAGCATCCTTGGGCGAGAGTAGTACTAGGATGGGTGACCCCCTGGGAAGTCCTCGTGATGCACCCCCATTTTCAATTCTTTTTTCTCCAGTTGGGGTTGCCAAGATACTTTATCCACCACATTTCTATTATCGAATCCGACGGCACCTTGGGCAAGACAACTTCTTTTTACATGGAGGCTGGGCCAGCAAACCGAGGGCGTAGGGCTTGTGACCAAGTCTCCGTCGCTCCGGTGCCTATAAGTTTTGATCTGTAAGGAGTTACGCGGGCATACCGTTGCAAAGCTCTCCGAGAGCTCTACTACTGGGGCAGTTAGCTTGCTCGATGTGCCCCTTTTTGGAGCCCAAATTTAACGTTTTCATTAGTTTCGGGCTACTTTTCTTCTTTTGCTCTATTTTTCTATCCCGGATCGTACGTCGTGAGCTGTTAAAAAGATGACAACCTTACTCGCAGGACATTAGAGGGCCCTACTATGTGTCGATATCACGTCTTGCGAGGATGCTGCGTTGTTGAAGTGGAAGGGTTGTCGTTAAGCCCATTGGGCCTTCTGAATAGGCCATCTCTCTAGGCTGGGACTGTGAACTGTTAACACATAAAGGAATTGTGCCCTCAACATGATGGGTGCGATCATACCAGCACTAATGCACCGGATCCCATCAGAACTCTGAAGTTAAGTGTGCTTGGGCGAGAGTAGTACTAGGATGGGCTTACCCCATGGGAAGTCCTCGTGTTGCACCCTCCTTTTCAATTTTTTTTTTTCATTCGGTTAGGGTTGCCAAGATACTTTATCCACCACAATTGTATTATTGAATCCCACGGCACCTTGGGCAAGACAACTTCGCTTCACTTGGAGACTGGGCCCGCAAACCGACGGCGTAGGGCTTGTCACCAGGTCTCCGTCTCTCCAGTGCCCATAACTTTTGATCCGTAAGGAGTTAATTGGCACACAGCATACCGTTGCAAAGCACTCCGAGAGCTCTACGACGGGGGCAGCTAGCTTGCTCGCGGTGCCCTTTTTAGAGCTCAAATTCGAACATTTTCATCAATTTCGGGCCACTTTTCTTGTTTAGCTCTGTTTTTCCGTCCCGGATCGTACATCATTAGTTGTTAAAAGGACGACAACCTTACTTGCGGGACACTAGAGGGCACTACAACTCGTCGATATCATGTTTTGCGAGGATGCTGCGTTGTTGAAGGGATGGGTTGTCGTTAAGCCCATTGGGCCTTCGAAATGGGCCATCTTTCTAGGCAGGGACTGTGAACCGTTAACACATAAATGAATTGTGCCCTCAACTTGATTGGTGCGATCATACCAGCACTAATGAACTGGATTCCATTAGAACTCTGAAGTTAGGCATGCTTGGGCGAGAGTAGTACTAGGATGGGTGACCCTCTAGGAAGTCCTCGTGATGCACCTCCCTTTTCAATTTTTTTTTCTCTGGTTTGGGTTGCCAAGATACTTTATCCACCACCTTCCTATTAGCGAATCCGCCGGCACCTTGGGTAAGACAACTTCGCTTCACGCGGAGGCTAAGCCCGCAAACCGAGGGCGTAGGGCTTGTGACCAGATCTCCGTCGCTCCGGTGCCCATAACTTTTGATCCGTAAGGAGTTACGCGGCACACTGCATACCGTTGCAAAGCTCTCCGAGAGCTCTACGACAGGGGGAAGCTAGATTGCTCACTTCGTCCATTTTCAGAGCCCAAAATCCAACGTTTTCAATATTTTTGGGCCACTTTTCTTCTTTTGCTCGGTTTTTCCGTCCAGGATTGTACGTGAAGAGCAGTTAAAAGGACGACAACCTTACTTGCTGGACATGAGAGGGCCCTACAATGCGCCGATATCACGTCTTGCGAGGATGCTGCGTTGTTGAAGAGGATGGGTTGTCGTTAAGCCCATTGGGCCTTCTAAATGGGCCATCTCTCTAGGCTGGGACTGTGAACCGTTAACACATAAAGGAATTGTGCCCTCAACATGACTGGTGCGATCATACCAGCACTAATGCACCGGATCCCGTCAGAACTCCGAAGTTAAGCGTGCTTGGGCGAGAGTAGTAATAGGATGGGTGACCCCCTGAGAAGTCCTTGTGTTGCACCCCCCTTTTAATTTTTTTTTGCTATGATTAGGGTTGCCAAGATACTTTATCCACCACATTTCTATTATCGAATCCCACGGCACCATGGGCAAGACAACCTCGCTTCACGTGGAGGCTGGGCCTGCAAACCAAGGGCATAGGGATTGTGACCAGGTCTCCATCGCTCCGGTGCCCATAACTTTTGATTCATAAGGAGTTACCCGGCACACAGCATACCGTTGCAAAGGTCTCCGAGAGGTCTATGATGGGGGCAGCTTGTTTACTCGCTGTGCCCTTTTTGGAGCCCAAATTTGAACGTTTTCATCAGTTTCAGGCCAATTTTCTTCTTTTGCACTATTTTTTCATCCCGGATCGTACGTCGTGAGTTGTTAAAAGGACGACAACCTTACTCGCGGGCATTAGAAGGCCCTACAATGCATCGATATCACGTCTTGCAAGGATGCTTCGTAGTTGAAGCAGATGGGTTGTCATTAAGCCCATTGGGCCTTTTGAATCGGCCTTCTCTCTAGAATGGGACAGTGAACCATTAACAAATAAAGGAATTGTGCCCTCAACATGCCGGGTGCGATCATTATAGCACTAATGCACCAGATCGCATCAGAACTCTGAAGTTAAACGTGCTCGGGTGAGAGTAGTACTAGGATGGGTGACCCCCTAGGAAGTCCTCGTGATGCACCCCCTTTTCAATTTTTTTTGCTCCAGTTAGGGTTGCCAAGATACTTTATCCACCACATTTCTATTATCGAATCCCATGGCACCTTGGGCAAGACAACTTCGCTTCACGTGTAGGCTGGGCTAGCAAACCGAGGGCGTAGGGCTTGTGACCAGGTCTCCTTCGCTCCGGTAGCCATTACTTTTGGTTCGTAAGGAGTTACATGGCACACATCATACCGTTGCAAAGCTCTCCGAGAGCTCTACGATAGGGGCAGCTAACTTGGTCGCTGTGCCTTTTTTAGAGCCCAAATTCGAACGTTTTCATTAATTTCTGGCCACTTTTCTTCTTTTGCTCAGTTTTTCCATCTCGGATCGTACGTCGTGAGCTGTTAAAAAGACGACAACCATACTCGCGGGACATTAGTGGGCTCTACAATGAGTCGATATCACGTCTTGCGAGGATGCTGCGTTGTTGAAGCGGATGGGTGGTAGTTAAGCCTATTGGGCCTTCTGAATGGGCCATCTCTCTAGGCTGGGACTATCAACCGTTAACACATAAAGGAATTGTGCCCTCAACAAGACGGGTGTGATCATACCAGCACTAATGCATCGGATTCCATCAGAACTCTAAAGTTAAGCGTGCTTGAGCGAGAGTAGTACTAGGATGGGTGACCCCCTCGGAAGTCCTCGTGTTGCACCCTCCTTTTCAATTTTTTTTTGCTCCGGTTAGGGTTGCCAAGATACTTTATCCACAACATTTCTATTATCGAATCCCACGACACCTTGGGCAAGACAACTTCACTTCACGTGGAGGCTGGGACCGCAAACCAAGGGCGTAAGGCTTGTGACCAGGTCTCCGTCGCTCCAGTGACCATAACTTTTGATCTGTAAGGAGTTACGCGACGCAAAGCATACCGTTGCAAAGCTCTCCGAGAGCCCCACGGCGGGGGCAGCAAACTTGCTCGCTGTGCCCTTTTTAGAGCCCAAATGCGAACGTTTTCATCAGTTTCGGGCCACTTTTCCTCTTTTGCTCTGTTTTTTCGTCCCGGATCGTACGTCATGAGCTGTTAATAGGACGACAACCTTACTTGCGGGACACTAGAGGGCCCTACAACTCATCGATATCACGTCTTACGAGGATGCTGCGTTGTTGATGCAGATGGGTTATCGTTAAGCCTATTGGGCCTTTTGAGTGGGCCATCTCTCTAGGCTGGGACTGTGAACCGTTAACACATAAAGGAATTGTGCCCTTAACATGACGGGTGCGATCATACCAACACCAATGCACCGGATCCCATAAGAACTCCGAAGTTAAGCGTTCTTGGGCGAGAGTAGTACTAGGATGGGTGACCCCCTGGGAAGTCCTCGTGTTGCACCCCCCTTTTTAATTTTATTTGCTCCGGTTAGGGTTGCCAAGATACTTTATCCACCGCATTTCTATTATCAAATCCCATAGCACCTTGGGAAAGACAACTTCACTTCACGTGGAGGCCGGGCCAGCAAATAGAGGGCGTAGGGCTTGTGAGCAGGTCTCCGTTGCTCTAGTGCCCATAACTTTTGATCCGTAAGGAGTTACGCGGCGCACATCATACTGTTGGAAAGCTCTCCGAGAGCTCTACGACGAGGGCAACTAGCTTGCTCGCTGTGCCCCTTTTTGGAGCCCAAAATTGAAAGTTTTCACCAGTTTCAGGCAACTTTTCTTCTTTTGCTCTGTTTTTCCGCCCCGGACGTACGTCGTGAGCTGTTAAAAGGATGACAACCTTACTCGAGGGACATTAGAGGGCCCTGCAACGCATCGATATCACGTCTTGCGAGGACGCTGCATTGTTGAAGTAGATGGGTTGTCGTTAAGCCCATTGGGACTTTTCAATGGGCCATCTTTTTAGGCTGGGACTGTGAACCGTTAACACATAAAGGAATTGTGCCCTCAACATGACGGGTGCGATCATTACAGCACTAATGCACCAGATCCCATCAGAACTCCAAAGTTAAACGTGCTTGGGCGAGAGTAGTACTAGGATGGGTGACCCCCTGCGAAGTCCTCGTGAAGTACCCCCTTTTTCAATTTTTTTTCCTCCGGTTAGGGTTGCCAAGATACTTTATCCACCTTATTTCTATTATCGAATCCCACGGCACCTTGGGCAAGACAACTTCGCTTCAAGTGGAGGCTGGGCCCACAAACCGAGGGCGTAGGGCTTGTGACCAGGTCTCTGTCGCTACGGTGCCCATAACTCTTGATCCGTAAGGAGTTACGCAGCGCACTGCATACCGTTGCAAAGCTCTCCGAGAGCTCTACGACGGGGGAAGCCAGCATGCTCGCTGTGCCCTTTTTTGGAGCACAAAATTGAAAGTTTTCACCAGTTTCGGGCTACTTTTCTTCTTTTGCTCTGTTTTTCCGTCTCGGATCGTACGTCTTGAGCTGTTAAAAGGACGACAACCTTACTCGCGGGACATTAGAGGGCCCTACAACGAGTCGATATAACGTCTTGCGAGGATGCTGCGTTGTTGCAGCGTACGGGTTGTCGTTAAGCCCATTGGGTCTTCTGAATGGGCCATCTCTCTAGGCTGGGACAGTGAACCATTAACACATAAAGGAATTGTGCCCTCAACATGATGGGTGCGATCATACCAGTACTAATGCACCGGATCCCATCTGAACTCCGAAGTTAAGCGTGCTTGGGCAAGAGTAGTACTAGGATGGGTGACCCCCTGGGAAGTCCTGGTGTTGCATATCACTTTCCAATTTTTTTTGCCCCGGTTAGGGTTGCCAAGATACTTTATCCACCACATTTCTATTATCGAATCCCACGTCACCTTAGGCAAGACAACTTCGCTTCACGTGTAGGCTAGGCCAGCAAACCTATGGCATAGGTCTTGTGACCAGGTCTCCGTCGCTACGGTGCCTATAACTTTTGATCCGTAAGGAGTTACGCAGCGCACAACATACCGATGCAAAGCACTCTGAGAGCTCTACGACGGGGGCAGTTTGCTTGCTAACTGTTCCCTTTTTGGAGCCCAAATTCGAACGTTTTCATCAGTTTCAAGTCACTTTTCTTCTTTTGCTCTATTTTTTGTCCTGGATCGTACGTCGTGAGCTGTTAATAGGATGACAACCTTACTTGCGGGACATTACAGGGCCCAACATCTCGTCGATATCACGTCTTGCGAGGATGCTGCGTTGTTGAAGCAGATGGGTTGTCATTAAGCCCATTGGGCCTTTTGAATAGGTCATCTTTCTAGGCTGGCACTGTGAACAGTTAACACATAAAGTAATTGTTCCCTCAACATGACTGGTGCGATCATACCAGCAATAATGCACAGGATCCCATCAGAACTCCGAAGTTAAACGTGCTTGGGCGAGAGTAGAACTAGGATGGGTGACCCCATGGGAAGTCCTGGTGATGCACCCCTATTTTCAAGTTTTTCTGCTCCGGTTTGGGGAGCAATGATACTTTATCTTCCACATTTCTATCATCGAAGCCCACGGCACCTTGGGCAAGACAACTTCGCTTCACGTTGAGGCTGGGCCAGCAAATTGAGGGTGTAGGGCTTGTGACCAGGTCTCCGTCGCTCGGGTGCCCATAACTTTTGATTCGTAAGGAGTTACGCGGCGCATAGCATACCGTTGCAAAGCTCTACGAGAGCTCTACGACCGGGGCATAAAGCTTGCTTGCTGGGCCCTTTTTGGAGCCAAAAATCCAACGTTTTCATCAGTTTTTGGCCACTTTTGTACTTTTGCTCTGTTTTTTCGTCTCGGATCATACGTCGTGAGCTGTTAAAAGGACGACAACCAAACATGCGGGACATTAGAGGGCCCTACAACACGTCAATATCACGTCTTGTAAGGATGCTGCATTGTTGAAACATATGGATTGTCGTTAAGTCCATTGGGCCTTTTGAATGGGCTATCTCTTTGGGCTGGGAATGTGAACCGTTCACACATAAAAGAATTGTGCCCTCAACATGACGGGTGCGATCATACCAGCACTAATGCACCGGATCCCATCAGAACTCCGAAGTTAAGCGTGCTTAGGCAAGAGTAGTACTAGTATGGGTGACCCCTTGGGAAGTCCTCGTGCTGCTCCCACCTTCTCAATTTTTTTTGCTCCGGTTAGTGTTGCCAAGATCCTTTACCCACCACATTTCTATTATCGAATCCCACGACGCCTTGGGCAAAACATCTTCACTTCCCGTGTAGGCTGGGCCCGCAAACCGAGGGCGTAGGTCTTGTGACCAGGTCTCCGTCGCACTGGTGCCCATAAATTTTGATCCGTAAGAAGTTACGAGGCGCACAACATACCGTTGCAAAGCTCTCCAAGAGCTCTACGACAGGGGAAGCCAGCTAGCTCGCTGTGCCCCTTTTTGGAGCCCAAAATCCAACATTTTTATTAGTTTCGTGCCCCTTTTCTTCTTCTGCTCTATTTTTCCGTCATGGATCATACGTCGTGAGCTGTTAAAAGGACGACAACCTTACTCACGGGATATTAGCGGACCCTACAACGTGTCGATATCACGTCTTGCGAGGATGCTGTATTGTTGAAGCAGATGGGTTGTCGTTAAGCCCATTGGGCCTTTTGAATAGGCCATCTCTCTAGGCTGGGTCTGTGAACCGTTAACACATAAAGGAATTGTGCCCTCAACATGACAGGTGCGATCATACCAGCACTAATGCACTGGATCTCATTAGAACTCTGAAGTTAAGCGTGTTTGGGCGAGAGTAGTACTAGGATGGGTGACCCCCTGGGAACTCCTCGTGTTGCACCCCCTTTTCAATTTTTTTTTGCTCCGGTTAGAGTTGCCAAGATACTTTATCTACCACATTCTATTATCGAATCCCACGACACCTTGGGCAAGACAAATTCGCTTCACGTGTAGGATGGGCCCGCAAATCGAGGGCATAGGGCTTGTGACTAGGTCTCCGTCGCTCCGGTGCCCATAACTTTTGATCCGTAAGGAGTTACGCAGTGTACAGCATACCGTTGCAAAGCTCTTCGAGAGCTCTACGATGGAGGCAGCCAGCTTGCTCGCTGTGCCCTTTTTGGAGCCCAAAATCGAACATTTTCATTAGTTTCGGGCCACTTTTCTTCTTTTGCTCTGGTTTTCCATCCCAGATTGTTAGTCAGGAGCTGTTAAAAGGATGACAACCTTACTCGCGGGACTTTAGAGGGCCCTTGTAACACCCCGATCCCTCTCGAGACCGGGAGTTCTAACAATTAATCTAATCACAACCCAATCCACACCCGGGCTTAAATTTTCAGGGAAAACGGACGGAGTCTCCCCTGTTTCTAGGCGAAATGTAAAACCTGCGACAGCATATAAGTGGACCAACACCGTGTCCAACCATACAAACACCTCAAGGCCATCCGAGCCTTGGTTCTCAACAATTAAACTCAGCAAGTATACATACATTTCCAATTTACAAGCTAACCTATCCCTTTACATTTTTGACAAGTACATTCAACTAGACAGTTAAACCATACTAAGCTACTACATAAAATAAACTATCATGCCATTCTAACTCTTTTCCTCTAGACATTACAAACATGCATTGAAGTTAAGCTATGCTAACTGATTACATAAACTAGCTTATCAATTCACCTCAACTATTTAGCTAATTTAGATTACATTTCTTTTAACAATAAATATATACAACATATGAAAGCATATATCTTTACAACTTCGACACTCAAGCCACATAGGCACACAAGACAACTCTTCAGGCACGAACTTTCACAAAATCACAAACTTTCCAGCTAACATGACATTTCCTGAAATGTGGTGGTGAGGAGTGAGTATATACAACACGTATACTCAGTGAGGGCGAGACAGATATCGAGTTGGAGAGAAAGAAAGTCGTGCAATGCAAATAGACACAACTAAGCAATAAAATCAATAAGAAAGCAATCAATACAAATGACAATATATTAAACATTCAAGAAAGCATTAACACAACCATTTAAAGCAATACCACACTCTGAAGGCTATGGTTCACTCTTACGAGCAATATGCCATTTCACGAGCGATACATCAATCTCGAGCTTGATGTTGACAACGATGATAATAAGCGCGCAACCACCTTATAACACCAGTTTGGAATACCCCGGGAGTAACCATCAATTCTACGACCCAAATCTCCCTAGGAGGCAACCCAAGCGAGAAAGGGAGTAGGACACGGAGCTAGGAAACCAACACTGGCAACCCGAGGCTACCCAGAGAGGCCTATCACACCGCCCTGACTCTATGCAATGCAAGACACGATACAAGCAATATACGAGCGATAGCACAACAATACAAATCAGTGGCATTAAACGAGATATCAAGAACAACACTAACAAACATTAACAACAACTGATTTACAAATTCAATCTAAATCAACTTCAACAAGCTTAACAAGCAATATCTAGCATTCTATAGGCACTATACTATAAAAACACACAAAAACACAAAATGACCCCAACTTTCAAGACGCTACTACTTTCAAACGAGCCACGAGTTTTGGAAACCGACTTCACCAATGCTCCTAGGTCACTATAAGGCACGTCTAAAGACCCCGATACCCTACTTAACCCTAGAATCCACGCAAAGCCCCGATTTTCCTCTTTGGTTGTTTGAACTACAACTACCTCAACCGATAACCCAACCAATGTCACAACTACACCAAAAGTGCTTCCATGACCTCCCGAGATAATGCCATCACGCAAAACGATAAAATGCCAAACTTGACCTAAACGACCCCAACTTTCACCAAGGCATTTTTCTCATTTTTCCATTACGCAACCTAAACAAACCATGCATTTAGACATTCTAGCATACCTAGCACCTTTTCACATCAACAAAAAGCATAACAGCGCAACTTCATCGAAACGGGGTTTACTATTCATAAAATACTATTCAACTAACAATTTATATTTCAATTTCAATATTCAACCGCAGAAAATGTTAAAAAGCTATAAATACGTGTTCTACGATTGCTAGGGAATATACTTTAAGCAATGAAACGGACAAAATAACAACCTACGGTTAAATCACAAAAATTAAAGTTTATGTTCAACATTTTCAAATGCGCAAATAACGATGAAACCCTCACCTTTGACGCTCCTAGACGCTAGGAAAACCATGCTGGATGCCTCGGAAACCACCTCGCACAAGCTCTCGCGAAGAAATTGAAGTTTGAAGTTGAAATGTTTTTTTTTCTTTTTCCTCCATGGTTTCAGCCATGGCCTTCTTTATTTCCTGATTTTGCTCTTTTGTTTCGTATTTCATACTTAAATAAAAGATGACAAATGGTCAAAGCTTCGGTCAACCCGCTAAACCAAAACAGCTATGCGCGACCTTATGAAAACGGCTATAACTTCTTCTAGAAAATTCTAATTCACGAACGGTTTGAAGCCTCAGAAACTAGACTCATAGAGCTTTCCAACCATATATAATTTGCCACCTAACTCTTCCCCAATTGGTTCAGATTTAATTCCAAAGTTGACCCAAAATTTGACTAACTTAACATTGCATTTTTTTATTTCTAATCCCAAGTTTGCCCTTTATTAAACATTTCAAAAAATTTCACCTTGTCCTAGTTGGTCATTGTAGATGAAAAGTCAACTAGTTTGGTCAAAGAAGGTGAAAGGTCAATAAAATGCAATTTAAATGAACTTAAAATGCTATTAAATATATGCCAGGTTCGGGGTATCACATCCTTCCCCCCTTAAAACAATTGCGTCCTCGCAATTCTTCTTCCAATAGAACTCTGCATCCACTGAAATCCAACTCTGACTAATCTTCTTCAGCTGCTGAGCAAGTATATTAATCAAGATAACCAATAGGGAAGTTTAAGAAGAAATTCCAAGTAGTAATGCCGAATAAAGGCTCAAATGTAGATACCGCACAAGAATCCCGTTGACACGAATACCGAAAAAGAATAAAATTCCAACCAAAAGCGCCGAGATAATACCAATAAAGACTAAAGCAAAGATACTGTAGATGTCATTAATACCACACAATAACCACAAGAAGAATACCCCATGCACGAATCTCCAATAGAAGTCTAACTTTTACTGCCCGAGAATCCCCAAGCAAAAAGCCAAATAAAGGCCCAATCAAAGGTTCCATCTAGAGGTCCAAAGAATTACCCCGCTGGTCATGAATTTCATAGAAGAATTCCCTGTTAAGAGTGCTGGAGAAAATACTAAGAAACCCAATCAAATATACTTCAAAAGTTCCAAAGAAGCCTTCCAAACAATAACCCCATAGGACAACCAATTAGATTCCGAGTATCGCTATCAAATGCTGAGAAGAAGGTCTAAGGAATAGCAGAGAAAATATAATGTGCCCAATAAGACAATCAAGTTGAATAACAAACATAGCTTCCCAGATGGACGAAAACTCCAAGGATAAACACCGAACTGGTGAACAATATACCCAGACCAAACTCTGAGGCCTCTTCACTGTTTGCCAAGTGAGAACTTCATACAACTTTGCCAATAAGGAAAATAACAATAGAACGCCCAATAAGAATTTCAAAGAATACCGTAAGTAAAATGAGATAATGAGTCTGATAGGAATTCCAGTTACCAAACCAACTGACGGATGCCAAAGAAAATACCCGAACAATGCTCCAGTAAGAAAGTACCAATAATTGCCCAATAAGTAATACTAAATAAATGACCACGAAGAATCCTAGAGAATGCCATTGAAGAATTTTCAATCAAGGATGCCAATGTCACACCAATAAAGACCGAGATACATATACCACAGATAATACTGTGCAGTAAGGCCGATTGAAACCCCAATAGCCAAATCCACCGAGAAATGCCAATAGAAGTCTCCAAATAATACCCATTAAGAAAACCAAATAATGCTCCAAAGAATAACCAAATAAAACCCCAAGAGAAAGCTACTCTTTCACAACTGTTAAGCACAGAGGAGGACCATAGAGATTTGCCAATAACCGAGCTCCAAAAGCAAACACCAATTTCCCAAATAAAGGCTAGTCAAATGCCATTCATTTCCTGCTAATCCATACACCTTGAAAAGCCAGAAGTGAACCACTTTCTTCAGGGGAGGAAGATGACTTACTTACCATTTCCATAAGACATGTATGAATGCCAATATATCACAGTTATACACATGCCTTATACTATTATGCAAGCAAGCTTACAAAACGGTTTATTCAACAAAGTCACTCAAGCATGGAAATCAAGTCAAGCACAACATAATCAATTCAAATCACGGCAAAGCTAATTCAAGACATTTCACTACACACATTACAAGCAATACTTCAAGCAAATAAAAATTCACGAGGTTGATTCAATTCATGAGGTCGATTCAATTCACGAGGTCGATTCGATAGGTCAATTCAATGCACAACTAGACACTTCACTTTACTTGAGAAACATTTAACACATAACACATAACTATATCACATAGGTGCATACTTTCAAGTCAAGACACACAATCTCACATACAAGCATACACTTTCAAGACACACCTAACAAGCACACATTCAAGGGTCACTACCAACCAGACCGAGGACCCTGTCCCGGCTTATGAGCTAGACAAGCTCTGATACCACCTGTAACACCCCGATCCCTCTCGAGACCGGGAGTTCTAACAATCAATCTATTCATAACCCAATTCCAAACCCGGGCAAAATTTTAGGGAAAACGGATGGAGTCTCCCCTGTTTCTAGGCGAAATGTAAAACCTGCGACAGCATATAAGTGGACCAACACCGTGTCCAACCATACAAAACTACCTCAAGGCCATCTGAGCCTCAGTTTTCAACAACTAAACTCAGCAAGTATACATACATTTCCAATTTAAAAGCTAACCTATCTCTTTTCATTTTTGACAAGTACACTCAAACTAGACAGTTAAACCATACTAAGTTACTGCATAAACTAAACTATCATGCCATTCTACCTCTCTTCCTTTCGATATTACAAACATGCATTGAAGTTAAGCTATGCTAACTGATTACATACACTAGCTTATCAATTCACCTCAACTATTTAGCTAATTTAGATTACATTTCTTTTAACAATAAATATATACAACATATGAAAGCATATATCTTTACAACTTCGACACTCAAGCCATATAGGCACACAAGACAACTCTTCAGGCACGAACTTTCACAAAATCACGAACTTTCCATCTAACATGACATTTCCTGAAATGTGGTGGTGAGGAGTGATTATACATAACACGTATACTCAGTGAGGGCGAGACAGATATCGAGTTAGAGAGAAAGAAAGTCGTGCAATGCAAATAGACACAGCTAAGCAATAAAATCAATAAGAAAGCATTGAATACAAATGACAATATATTAAACATTCAAGAAAGCATTAACACAACCATTCAAAGCTATACCACACTCTGAAGGCTATGGTTCACTCTTACGAGCAAAATACCATTTCACGAGCGATACATCAATCTCGAGCTTGATGTTGACAATGATGACCATAAGTGCGCAACCACCTTATAACCCCAGTTTGGAATACCCCGGAAGTATCCACCAATTCTACGACCCAAATCTCCCTGGGAGGCAACCCAAGCGAGAAAGGGAATAGGACACGGAACTAGGGCAACCAACACTGGTAACCCGAGGCTACCTAGAGAGGCCCATCACACCGCCCTGACTCTATGCAATGCAAGACACGATACAAGCAATATACGAGCGATAGCACAACAATACAAATCAGTGGCATTAAACGAGATATCAAGAACAACACTAACAAACATTAACAACAACTGATATACAAATTCAATCTTAATCAAATTCAACAAGCTCAACAAGCAATATCTAGCATTCTATAGGCACTATACTATAAAAACACACAAAAACACAAAATGACCCCAACTTTCAAAACGCTACTACTTTCAAACGAGCCACGAGTTTTGGAAACTGACTTCACTAATCTTCCTAGGTCACTATAAGGCTCGTCTAAAGACCTCGATACCCTACTTAACCCTAGAATCCCCGCAAATACCCGTTTTTCCCCTTTGCTCGTTTGAACTACAACTACCTCAACCGATTACCCAACCAATGTCACAACTGCACCAAAAGTGCTTCCATGACCTCCCGAGATAATGCCATCACGTAAAACGATAAAATGCCAAACTTGACCTAAACGACCCCAACTTTCACCAAGGCATTTTTCTCATTTTTTCCATTATGCAACCTAAAAAAACCATGCATTTCGACATTCTAGCATACCTAGCACCTTTTCACATCAACAGAAAGCATAACAGCACAACTTCATCGAAACGGGGGTTTACTATTCATAGTTTACTATTCATTACACAATTTATATTTAAATTTCAATATTCAACCGCATAAAATGTTAAAAAGCTACAAATACACGTTCTACAATTGCTAGAGAACATTCTTTAAGCAATGAAACAGACAAAATAACAACCTACGGTTAAATCACAAAAATTAAAGTTTATGTTCAACATTTTCGAATGCGCAAATAACGATGAAACCCTCACCTTAGACGCTCCTAGACGCTAGGAAAACCACGCTGGATGCCTCGGAAACCACCCCGCACAAGCTCTCGCGAAGAAATTGAAGTTTGAAGTTGAAATGTTTTTTTTTTCTTTTTCCTCCGTGGTTTCAGCCATGGCCTTCTTTATTTCCTGATTTTGATCTTTTGTTTCGTATTTCATACTTAAATAAAAGATGACAAATGGTCAAAGCTTCAATCAACCCGCTAAACCAAAACAGCTATGTGCGACCTTACGAAAACGGCTATAACTTCTTCTAGAAAACTCCAATTCACGAACGGTCTGAAGCCTCAGAAACTAGACTCATAGAGCTTTCCAACCATATATAATTTGCCACCTAACTCTTCCCCAATTGGTTCAGATTTAATTCCAAAGTTGACCCAGAATTTGACTAACTTAACATTGCATTTTTTTATTTCTAATCCCAAGTTTGCCCTTTATTAAACATTTCAAAAATTTTCACCTTGTCCCAGTTGGTCATTGTAGATGAAAAGTCAACTAGTTTGGTCAAAGAAGGTGAAAGGTCAATAAAATGCAATTTAAATGAACTTTAAATGCTATTAAATATATGCCAGGTTCGGGGTATCACAGCCCTAAAACGCGTCAATATCACGTCTTGCCAGGATGCTACGTTATTGAAGCGGATGGGTTGTCGTTAAGCCCATTGGGCCTTCTGAATGGGCCATCTCTCTAGGCTGGGACTGTGAACCGTTAATACATAATGGAAGTGTGCCCTCAACATGACGGGTGTGATCATACCAGCACTAATGAACCGGATCCCATCAAAACTCCGAAGTTAAGCGTGGTTGGGCGAGAGTAGTACTAGGATGGTTGACCCCTTGGGAAGTCCTCGTGTTGCATCCCCCTTTTCAATTTTTTTTGCTCCGATTAGCGTTGCCAAGATACTTTATCCACCACATTTCTATTATCGAATCCCACGGCACCTTGGGAAAGACACCTTCGCTTCACGTGGAGGCTGGGTCAGCAAATCGAGGGCGTAGGGCTTGTGACTAGGTCTCCGTCGCTCCGGTGCCCATAACATTTGATCCATAAGGAGTTACGTGGTGCACAACATACCGTTGCGAAGCTCTCCCAGAGCTCTACGACGAGGGCTGCCCTCTTGCTTGCTGTGATCTTTTTAGAGCCCAAATTCGAACGTTTTCATTAGTTTCGGGCCACTTTTCTTCTTTTGCTCTATTTTTTGGTCCCGGATCGTAAGTCGGGAGCTGTTAAAAGGACGACAGCCTTACTCGCGGGACATTAGAGCGCCCTACAATGCGTCAATATCATGTCTTGCGAGGATACTGCATTGTTAGAGCGGATGGGTTGTCGTTAAGCCCATTGGGCCTTCTGAATGGGCCATCTCTCTAGGCTGGGATTGTGAACCGTTAACACATAAATGAATTGTCCCCTCAACATGACGGGTGCGATCATATTAGCACTAATGCACCGGATCCCATCAGAACTCCAAAGTTAAGCGTGCTTGGGCGAGAGTAGTACTAGGATGGGTGACCCCTTGGGAAGTCCTTGTGTTGCACCCTCCTTTTCTATTTTTTTTGCTCCGGTTAGGGTTGCCAAGATACTTTATCCACCACATTTTTATTATCGAATCCCACGACACCTTGGGCAAGACAACTTCGCTTCATGTGGAGGCTGGGCCCGCAAATCGAGGGTATAGGGCTTGTGACCAGGTCTCCATTGCTCCAATGCCCATAACTTTTGATCCGTAAGGAGTTACGCGGCGCACAACATACCGTTTCAAAGCACTCTGAGAGCTCTACGACGGGGGTAGCCAGCTTGCTCGCTATGCCCATTTCGGAGCCCAAAATCAAACGTTTTCATTAGTTTCGGGCAACTTTTCTTCTTTTGCTCTGTTTTTTCGTCCCGCATTGTATGTCGTGAGCTGTTAAAAGGACGACAACCTTACTCGAGGGACATTAGAGGGCCCTACAACGCGTTGATATCACATCTTGCGAGGATGCTGTGTTGTATAAGCGAATGGGTTGTCGTATGGGCCATCTCTCTAGGCTGGGACTGTGAACCGTTAAAACATAAAGGAATTGTGCCCTCAACATGACGGGTGTGATCATACCATCACTAATGCACCGGATCCCATCTGAACTTTGAAGTCAAGCGTGCTTGGGCGAGAGTAGTACTAGGATGGGTGACCCCCTGGGAAGTCCTCGTGTTGCACCATACTTTTCAATTTTTTTTGCTCCGGTTAGGGTTGCCAAGATGCTTTATCTACCACATTTCTATTACTGAATCCCACGGCACCTTGGGCAAGACAACTTCGCTTCACGTAGAGGCTGGGCCCGCAAACTGAGGGCGTAGGGCTTGTGACCAGGTCTCCGTTGCTCCGGTGCCCATAACTTTCGATTCGTAAGGAGTTACGCGGTGCACAACATACAATTGCAAAGCTCTCTGAAAGCTCTACGATAGGGGCAGCCAGTTTGCTCGCTGTGCCCTTTTTGGAGGCCAAAATCAAACGTTTTCATTAGTTTCGGGCCACTTTTCTTCTTTTGCTCTGTTTTTTCGTCCCAGATTGTAAGTCAAGAGCTGTTAAAAGCATGACAACCTTACTCGCGGGACTTTAGAGGGCCCTACAACGCGTCAATATCACGTCTTGCGAGGATGCTGCGTTATTGAAGCGGATGGGTTGTCGTTAAGCCCATTAGGCCTTCTGAATGGGCCATCTCTCTAGGCTAGGACTGTGAAATGTTAACACATAATGGAATTGTGCCCTCAACATGTCGGGTGCGAGCATACCAGCACTAATGCTCCGGATTCCATTAGAACTCCGAAGTTAAGCGTGCTTGGGCGATAGTAGTACTAGGATGGGTGACCCTTGGGAAGTCCTCGTGTTGCATCCCCCTTTTCAATTTTTTTTGCTCCGGTTAGTGTTGCCAAGATACTTTATCCACCACATTTCTATTATCGAATCCCACGGCACCTTGGGCAAGACAACTTCGCTTCACGTGGAGGCTGGGTCAGCAAATCGAGGGCGTAGGGCTTGTGACTAGGTCTACGTCGCTCTGGTGCCCATAACTTTTGATCCGTAAGGGGTTACGTGGTGCACAGCATACTGTTACGAAGCTCTCCGAGAGCTCTACGACGGGGGCAGCCCTCTTGCTCGCTGTGATCTTTTTAGAGCCCAAATTCGAACGTTTTCATTAGTTTCGGGCCAATTTTCTTCTTTTGCTCTATTTTTCGGTCCCGGATCGTAAGTCGGGAGCTGTTAGAAGGACGACAGCCATACTCGCGGGACATTAGAGGGCCCTACAACGCATCAATATCACGTCTTGCGAGGATGCTGCATTGTTGGAGCAGATGGGTTGTCGTTAAGCCCATTGGGCCTTCTGAATGGGCCATCTCTCAAGGCTGGGATTGTGAACCGTTAACACGTAAAGGAATTGTGCCCTCAACATGACGTGTGAGATCATACCAGCACAAATGCACCGAATCCCATCAGAACTCCGAAGGTAAGTGTGCTTGGGCGAGAGTAGTACTTGGAGGGGTAACCCCTTGGGGAGTCCTCGTGCTGCACCCTCTTTTCAATTTTTTTTGCTCCGGTTTGGGTTGCCAAGATACTTTATCCACCACATTTCTATTATCGAATCCCATGGCACCTTGGGCAAGACAACCTCGCTTCACGTGGAGGCTGGGATCGCAAACCGAGGGTGTAGGGCTTGTGACCAGGTCTCTATTGCTCCGGTGCCCATAACTTTTGTCCGTAAGGAGTTACGCGGCGCACAACATACCGTTGCAAAGCACTCCGAGAGCTCTACGACGGAGGTAGCCAGCTTGCTCGCTATGCCCATTTTTGGAGCCCATAATCAAACGGTTTCACAAGTTTCGGGCAACTTTTCTTCTTTTGCTCAGTTTTTTCGTCCCGGATCGTACGTCGTGAGCTGTTAAACGGATGAAAACCTAACTCGCGTGATATTACAGGGCCCTACAATGCTTCGATATCACGTCTTGCGACGATGCTGCGTTGTTGAAGCGGATGGGTTGTCGTATGGGCCATCTCTCTAGGCTGGGACTGTGAACCGTCAACATATAAAGGAATTGTGCCCTCAACATGACCGGTGTGATCATACCAGCACTAATGCACCGAATCCCATCTGAATTCCGAAGTCAAGCGTGCTTGGGCGAGAGTAGTACTGGGATGGGTGACCCCCAGGGAAGTCCTCGTGTTGCACACCACTTTTCAATTTTTTATGTTCCGGTTAGGGTTGCCAAGATACTTTATCCACCACATTTCAATTATCGAATCCCACGACACCTTGGGCAAGACAACTTCACTTCACGTGGAGGCTGGGCCAGCAAACCGAGGGCATAGGACTTCTGACCAGGTCTCCGTCGCTCCGGTGCCCATAACTTTTGATCCGTAAGGAGTTCCGCGGCACACATCATACCGTTCCAAAGCTCTCCGAGAGCTCTACGACGGGGGCAGCCAGTTTGCTTGCTGTGCCTGTTATGGGAGCCCAAAATCAAATGTTTTCATTAGTTTCGGGACACTTTTCTTCCTTTGCACTGTTTTTCCGTCCCGGATCGTACGTCGTGAGCTATTAAAAGGACGACAACCTTGCTCGCAGGACATTAGAGGGACCCAAAACACAATGATATCACGTCTTGCGAGGATGCTATGTTGTTGAACCGGATGGGTTGTCCTTAAGCCCATTGGGCCTTCTAAATGGGCCATCTCTCTAGGCTGCGTTTGTGAACCGTTAACACATAACGGAATTGTTCCCTGAACATGATGGGTGCGATCATACCAGCACTAATGCACCGGATCCTATGAGAATTCCGAAGTTAAGTGTGCTTGGGCGACAGTAGTACTAGGATGGGTGACCCTTGGGAAATCCTCGTGTTGCATCCCCCTTTTCAATTTTTTTTGCTCCGGTTAGTGTTGCCAAGATATTTTATCCACCACATTTCTATTATCGAATCCCACGGTACCTTGGGCAAGACAACTTCGCTTCACGTGGAGGTTGGGTCAGCAAATTGAGGGCGTAGGTGTAACACCCCGATCCCTCTCGAGACCGGGAGTTCTAACAATCAATCTAATCACAACCCAAATCCAAACCTGGGCATAATTTTCAGGGAAAACGGACGGAGTCTCCCCTGTTTTTAGGCAAAAAGCAAACCTGCGACAGCATATATGGGGACCAATACCATGTCCAAACATTCAACCACCTCAAGGCCATCCGAGCCTCGGTTCTCAACAATTAAACTCAACAACTATACATACATTTCCAATTTAAAAGCTAACCTATCTCTTTTCATTTTTGGCAAGTACATACGAACTTGACAACTAAACCATACTAAGCTACTACATAAAATAAACTATCATGCCATTCTAAATCTTTTCCTTTGGACATTACAAACATGCATTTGAAGTTAAGTTATAATAACTAGATACATAATCTAACTTATCAAACTACTTCAACAATCTAATGAAACTTAAATAACATACTTTTTGACATTAAATACATACAACATATGAAAGCATATATCTTTACAACTTCGACACTCAAGCCACATAGGCACGCAAGACAACTCTTCAGGCACGAACTTTCACGAAATCACGAACTTTCCAGCTAACATGACATTTCCTGAAATGTGGTGGTGAGGAGTGAGTATACACAACACGTATATTCAGTGAGGGCGAGACAGATAGCGAATTGGAGAAAAAGAAATTCGTGCAATGCAAAAAAGACAATTAAGCAATTTAACGGATAAATAAGCAATCAAGACAAACAATCAATACAATAAGCAATTACTGAAAGCATTAACACAACCATTCAAAGCTATACCACACTCTAAAGTTTATGGTTCACTCATACGAGCAATGTACCATTTCACGAGCGATACATCAATCTCGAGCTTGATGTTGACAACGATGACAATAAGCGCGCATCCACCTTATAACACCAGTTTGGAATACCCCGGAAGTATCCATCAATCTACGACCCAAATCTCCCTGGGAGGCAACCCAAGCGAGAAAAGGGAATAGCTACGGAGCTAGAGCAACCAACACTGGCAACCCGAGGCTACCCAGAGAGGCCCATCACTCACGTGCGGGACACTATGCAATGCAAGACTCGATACAAGGCAATAAACGAGCGATAGCACAACAATACAAACTAGTGACAACAAACGAGATAACAAGCAATCACAATCAATACTAGCATTCAACTAACTTTTCAAGCATAACAAGCAATAATAAGCAACAATAACACCAGTTAAACAAGTATATCAAGCAACCCTAAGCATTCTATAGGCATAATATCAAGATAACAAGCAAAATCACAAATCGGCCCCAACTATCAAAACACTGCCATTTCCAAACGAGCCACGAGTTTTGGAAACCGACTTCGCCAATCCTCCTAGGTCACCATAAGGCACGTCTAAAGACTCCGAAACCCTACCTAACCCTAGAATTCACGCAAAGTCCCGATTTTCCCATTTGCTTGTTTGAACTACAACTATACCAACCAAACACCCAACCAACGCCATAATCGCACCAAAAGTGCTTCCATGGCCTCCCGAAATAATGCCAACACGCAAAATGAGAAAATGCCAAACTCGACCTAAACGACCCCGACTTTTACCAAGGCATAATTTCCATTTTTTCCATTACGCAACCCAAAAAAACCATGCATTTAGGCATTCTAACACACCTAGCACATTTCTACATCAACAGACAGCATAACGGAGCAACTTCATCATTTCAAGGGTTTACTATTCATAAAACACTATTCAACAACCAATTTAAATTGCAATCTCAACATTTAACTGCAGAAAATGTTAAAAAGCTATAAATACACGTTCTAAAATTGCCAAGGAACATTCTAGAAGCATCAAAACGCTTTAAACAACAATCTACGGATAAATCTCAAAAATCAGAAAGTTGACATACATAACATTTAAATGCGCAAATAACGTGATTCCCTCACCTTAGACGCTCCTAGACGCAAGGAAAACAACGCTGGACACCTCGGAAACCACCCCGTACGAGCTCACGCGAAGATTTCAAGATTTGAAAGGTTGAATTTTTTTTTTCTTTTTCCTTCTTGTTTCGGCCTGCTCAAGGTCTGATTTTGCTTTGTTTTTTTATTTTTATTTTGTTATGTTATAAGCTTATTAAATGACAAGCTTGGTCAAAGGTCAAGGCTACTTGGTCAAACAACTTAAAATTGGTCAAATTAGCCTTATTTTGTGCATTTTAAAGCCATATTAACTAAGGAAAAATTAATTATAGCTAACTACAATTAAAATATAAAATTTAAGTCATCTAAATACTAGTTTCACTATTTGCTGAGGACTAGAAAATATTCTCTAGCTATCGCTCTCGATATGCAATGCACGTTGCGACAACAAAGAAGTAACAATTAAATCTCAAAGAATCTAAGAAATATATCATTTTTGGAAAGCATCATAGTTTAAAATTTACTCCGGTTCGGAGCTACTTTTCATTTAATTGAAAACCGAGCATTAAGTTACAAGAAAAATAAAACCGATTAGCAATAATATGAAAAGTAATTGATATTCCCTTAAAATAATTAATTTAACTATTTCTAAAATATTTCAAGAATTATAAAATTAATATTAAGCTACAAATGAAAGTTAATATAAACACATAGTCAAATACAATTAAACACTAACATTTAAGATAACACTTAATTAATCACAAGAGAATAAATTCAATTACTAGAATTATTAGAAATAGATAATAATCTTTTAATTATTCAATATACAACTACTAAATGCCTCCAAGAAAAATATTAAAATAGTGCAAATTGGTTGATTTAACTAATTAAACATTTAATCAAATGCAGTCAAGTGCTATTAAATGCATGCCGGGTTCGGGTTATCACATCCTGCCCCCCTTAAAACAATTGCGTCCTCGCAATTCTTCTTCCAATGGAACTCTGCATCCACTGAAATCCAACTCTGACTAGTCTTCATTAGCTACTGAACAAGTATTTAATCAAGATGAACAATAGGAAAGTTCAAGTAGAAACGCCAAGTGGTAACGCCAAATAAAGGCTCAAATGTAGATATCGTCCAAGAATCCCATTGACATGAATACCGAAGAAGAATAAATTCCAACCAAGCGCCGAGATAATACCAATAAAGACTGAAGCAAAGATACTGTAGATATTATCAATACCACATACTAATGGCAGGAAGAGTACCGAAGGAATACCCTATTTAAGAATCTTCAATAGAAGTCTAACAAGTACCCAATAAGAAAGTTAAGAGATAGCCAGAGTAGATGCACCTCATGCAGTGCTGATTACCGTAATTAGACCCAGCTGAAAGTTCTGCAAAGGAATATAGAGAAGAATACCAAAGGCCAACCTCTAAATGAAATCTACCAATCACTGAGTTCCTACCGCAACATCTTAGTCAAACTGCAAGTATAGATTCCCCTGAGTGGAAAGGTCGAAGGAGAAGCTGTAAACAGTACAAGATAATAAGTCCAAGCAGAATTCCAAGTGTAGGATCTTCCAATAAATGCCAATAAGGAAAATACTAGTAGAATGCCCAATAAGAATTCCAAAGAATACCGTAAGTAATACTATACAATAAGTCCGATAGGAATTCCAAATACCAAACCTACTGAGGAACATCGAAGAAGATATCTGAAACAATGTTCCAACAAGAAAGTAGCCAAGTTTGCCTAATAAATAAATACTAAATAATTGGCCACTGAGAATTCCAGAAAATACCATTGAAGAATTTCTAATCAGGGATGCCAATGTCACACCAATAAAGACCGAGACACATATATACCATAAATAATACTGTGCAGTAAGGCCGATTGATATTCCAATAGCCAAATCCACCGAGAAATGCCAACCGAAGTCTCCAAAGAATACCCATTAAGAAAACCAAAGAATGCCCTAAAGAACAACCAAATAGAACCCCAAAAGAAACCTACTATTTCACATCTGTTAAGCACAGAGGAGGACCCTAGAGGTTCGCCAATAACCGAGCTCCAAAGGCAAACACCAACTCCCAAATAAAGGCTAATTAAATGCCATTCATTTCCTGCCAATCCATACACCTTGAAAAGCCAGCGGTGAACCACTTTCTTCAGGGGAGGAGGAGGACTTACTTACCATTTCCATAAGACATGTATGAATGCCAATATATCACAGTTATACACATGCCTTATACTTTTATGCAAGCAAGTTTACAAAAGAGTTTATTCAACAAAGTCACTCAAGCACAACATAATCAATTCAAATCACGACATAGCTAATTCAAGACATTCTATACACACATTACAAGTAATACTTCAAGCAAATAACAATTCACGAGGTCGATTCAATTCACGATGCCAATTCAATAAGTCAATTCGATAGACAACTAGACTCTTCACATTACTTAACACACATTTAACACATAACACATAACTATATCACATACGAGCACACATTCAGGTCAAGACACACAATCCCACATACAAGCATACACTTTCAAAACACACTTAACAAGCACACATTCAAGGATCACTACCCACCAAACCGAGGACCTAATCCCGGCTTATGAGCTAGACAAGCTCTGATACCACCTGTAATACCCCGATCCCTCTCAAGACCGGGAGTTCTAACAATCAATCTAATCACAACCCAATTCCAAACCCGGGCATAATTTTTAGGGAAAACGGATAGAGTCTCCCCTGTTTTTAGACAAAAAGCAAACCTGCAACAGCATATAAGTGGACCAATACCATGTCCAAACATTCAACCACCTCAAGGCCATCCGAGCCTCGTTTCTCAGCAATTAAACTCAGCAACTATACATACATTTCTAATTTAAAAGCTAACCTATCTCTTTTCATTTTTGGCAAGTACATTCGAACTTGACAATTAAACCATACAAAGCTACTACATAAAATAAACTCTCATGCCATTCTAAATCTTTTCCTTTGGACATTACAAACATACACTTGAAGTTAAGTTATAATAACTAGATATATAATCTAACTTATCAAACTACTTCAACAATCTAATGAAACTTAAATTACATCCTTTTTGACATTAAATACATACAACATAGGGAAGCATATATCTTTACAACTTCGACACTCAAGCCACACAGGCACGCAAGACAACTCTTAAGGCACGAACTTTCACGAAATCACGAACTTTCCAGCTAACATGACATTTCCTGAAATGTGGTGGTAAGGAGTGAGTATACATAACACGTATACTCAGTGAAGGCGAGACAGATATCGAATTGGAGAGAAAGAAAGTCGTGCAATGCAAATAAGACAGTTAAGCAACATAACTGATAAATAAGCAATCAAGACAAACAATCAATACAATAAGCAATTACTGAAAGCATTAACACAACCATTCAAAGCTATACCACACTCTGAAGGTTATGGTTCACTCATACGAGCAATGTACCATTTCACGAGTGATACATCAATCTCGAGCTTGATGTTGACAACGATGACAATAAGCGCGCATCCACCTTATAACACCAGTTTGTGTGCCCGTTTTGGGAGCCCAAAATCGAACATTTTCATTAGTTTTGGGCCACTTTTCTTCTTTTGCTCTGTTTTTTCGTTCCGGATCGTACGTCGTGAGTTGTTAAAAGAATGACAACCTTACTTGCGGGACATTAAAGGGCCTTACAATGCGTCAATATCACGTCTTGCGAGGATGCTGCGTTGCTGTAGCGGATGGGTTGTCGTTAAGCCCATTGGGCCTTCTGAATGGGCCATCTCTCTACGCTGGGACTGTAAACCTTTAACACATAAAGGTATTGTGCCCTCAACATGACGGGTGCGATCATACTAGCACTAATGCACCGGATCCCATCAAAACTCTGAAGTTAAGCATGCTTGGGCGAGAGTAGTACTAGGATGGGTGACCCCCTCGGAAGTCCTCGTGTTGCACCTCCCTTTTCAATTTTTTTTGCTCTGATTAGGGTTGCCCAGATACTTTATTCGCCACATTTCTCTTATCAAATCCCACGGTAACTTGGGCAACACAACTTCGCTTCACATGGAGGTTGGGCCCGCAAACCGAGGGCGTAGGGCTTGTGACCAGGTCTCCGTCGCTCCGTTGTCCATAACTTTTGATCCGTAAGAAGTTACGCGGTGCACAGCATACCGTTGTAAAGCTCTACGAGAGCTCTACGAAGGGGGCACCCAGCTTGCTCGCTATGCCCATTTTTGGAGCCCAAAATTGAACATTTTCTTCAGTTTTGGGCCATTTTTCTTCTTTTGCTATTTTTTTTGTCCCGGATCGTATGTCGTGAGCGGTTAAAAGGACGACAACCTTGCTCGCGGGACATTAGAGGGCCCTACAACGTGTCGATATCACGTCTTGCGAGGATGCTGCGTTGTTGAAGCGGATGGGTTGTCCTTTGGCCCATAGGCCTTTTGAATGGGCCATCTCACTAGGTTGGGACTGTGAACCGTTAACACATAAAGGAATTGTGCCCTCAACATGACGGGTGCAATCATACCAACACTATTGCACCGGATCCCATCAGAACTCCGAAGTTAAGCATGCTTGGGTGAGAGTAGTACTAGGATGGGTGACCCCCTGGGAAGTCCTCGTGTTGCACCCCCCTTTTCAATTTTCTTTGCTCCGATTAGGGTTGCCAAGATACTTTATCCACCACATTTCTATTATCAAATCCCACGACACCTTGGGCAAGACAACTTCGCTTCATGTGGAGGCTGGGCCCGCAAACCGATGTCGTAGGACTTGTGACGAGGTCTCCGTCGCTCTGGTGATCATAACTTTTGATCCGTAAGGAGTAACGCGGCGCACAGCATATCGTTGCAAAGCTCTACGAGAGCTCTACAACGGGGGCATCCAGCTTGCTCGCTGTGCCCATTTTTGGAGCCCAAAATCGAACATTTTCTTCAGTTTTGGGCCACTTTTCTTCTTTTGCTCCCTTTTTTTTTGTCCCGGATCATACGTCGTGAGCTATTAAAAGGAAGACAACCTTGCTCGCGAGATATTAGAGGGCCCTACAACGTGTCGATATCACGTCTTGCGAGGATGCTGCATTGTTGAAGCGGATGGGTTGTCCTTAAGCCCATTAGGCACCGGATCCCGGCACTAATGCACCGGATCCCATCAGAACTCCGAAGTTAAGCGTGCTTGGACGAGAGTAGTACTCGGATGGGTGACGCTCTGGGAAGTCCTCGTGTTGCACCCCCTTTTTCAATTTTTTTTGCTCCGATTAGGGTTGTCAAGATACTTTATCCACCACAATTCTATTATCGAATCCGACGGCACCTTGGGCAAGGCAACTTCGCTTCACTTGGAGGCTGGGCCCGCAAACCGTGGGCGTTGGGCTTTTGACCAGGTCTCTGTCGCTCCAGTGCCCATAACTTTTGATACATAAGAAGTTACGCGGTGCACAACATACCGTTGGAAAGCTCATCGAGAGCTCTACGACAAGGGCAGCTAGCTTGCTTGGTGGGCCCATTTTGCGGGCCCAGAATCGAACATTTTCATCAGTTTCGGGCCACTTTTCTAGTTTTTCTCTATTTTTCCGTCCTGGATCGTATGTCGCGAGCGGTTAAAAGGACGACAACCTTACTCACATGACATTAGAGGGCCCTACAGCGTGTCGATATCACGTCTTGCGAGGATGCTGCGTTGTTGTAGCGATTGGGTTGTCGTTAAGCCCATTGGGCCTTCTGAATGGGCCATCTCTCAAGGCTGGAACAGTGAACCGTTAACACATAAAGAAATTGTGCCCTCAACATGACGGGTGCGATCATACCAGCACTAATGCACCGGATCCCATCAGAACTCCGAAGTTAAGCATGCTTGGGCGAGAGTAGTATTAGGATTGGTGACCCCGAGGGAAGTCCGCGTGTTGCACCCCCTTTTTCAATTTTTCTTGCTCCAATTAGGGTTGCCAAGATACTTTATCCACCACATTTCTATTATCGAATCCCACGGCACCTTGGGCAAGACAACTTCGCTTCAGGTGGAGGCTGGGCCCGCAAACCGAGGGCATAGGGCTTGTGACTAGGTCTTCGTCGCTCCGGTGCCCATAACTTTTCATCCATAAGGAGTTACGCGGCGCACAGCATACCGTTGCAAAGCTCTTCGAGAGCTCTACGCCGGGTGTAGCCAGCTTCCCTGCTGTCTCCTTTTTTGAAGCCAAAAATTGAACATTTTCATCAGTTTCGGGTCACTTTTCTTCTTTTGCTCTCTTTTTCGGTCACAGATCGTGCGTCGTGAGCTATTAAAAGGACGACAACCTTACTCGCGGGACATTAGAGGGCCGTAAATCGCGTCGATATCAATTCTTGCGAGGATGCTGCTTTGTTAAAGCGGATGGGTTGTCGTTAAGCCCATTGGGCCTTCTAAATGGGCCATCTCTCTAGGTTGGGACTGTGAACCGTTAAGACATAAAGGAATTGTGCCCTCAACATGATGGGTGCGATCATACCAGCACTAATGCTCTGGATCCCATTAGAACTCCGAAGTTAAGCGTGCTTGGGCGAGAGTAGTACTAGGATAAGTGACCCCCTGGGAAGTCTTCGTGTTGTTCCCCCCTTTTCAATTTTTGTTGCTCCGGTTAGGGTTGCCAAGATACTTTATCTACCACATTTCTATTATCGAATACCATGGCACTGTGGCCAAGACAACTTCGCTTCACGTGGAGGTTGGGCCCGCAAATCGAGGGCGTAGGGCTTGTGACCAGGTCTCCGTCGCTCCGATGTCCATAACTTTTTATACATAAGGAGTTACGCGCCGCACAGCATACCGTTGCAAAGCTCTCTGAGAGCTCTACGACGGGGGTAGCGAGCTTGCTCGCTTTGCCCATTTTGGGGGCCCAAAATCTATCGTTTTCATCAGTTTCAAGCCACTTTTCTTCTATTGCTCTGTTTTTCCGCCCTTATCGTACGTCGTGAGCTGTTAAAAGGACGGCAACCTTACTCGTGGGACATTAGAGGGCCCTACAATAAGTCGATATCACGTCTTGCGAGGATGTTGCGTTGTTGAAGCGGATAGGTTGTCGTGAAGCCCATTGGGCCTTCTGAATGGGCTATCTCTCTAGGCTGGGACTGTAAACCGGTAACACATAAAGGAATTGTGCCCTCAACATGACGGGTGCGATCATACCGGCACTAATGCACCGGATCCCATCAGAACTCCGAAGTTAAACGTGCTTGGGCGAGAGTAGTACTATGATGGATGACCTCCTGGGAAGTGCTCGTGTTGTACCCCCTTTTTCAATTTTTTTTGCTCCGGTTAGGGTTGCCAAGATACTTTATCCATCACATTTCTATTATCGAATCCCACGGCACCTTGGGCAAGACAACTTCGCTTCACGTGAAGGCCGGGCCCACAAACTGAGAGTGTAGGGCTTGTGACAAGGTCTCCGTCGCTCCGGTGCCCATAACTTTTGATCCGTAAGGAGTTACGCGGCACACAGCATATCATTGCAAAGCTCTCCGAGAGCTCAACTACGGGGGCAGCCAGCTTGCTCGCTGTGCCCGTTTTTGGCGCCCAAAATTGAACATTTTCATCAATTTCGGGCCACTTTTCTTCTTTTGCTTTCTTTTTTCGTCCAAGATCGCATGTCGTGAGCTGTTAAAAGGACGACACCCTTACTTGCGGGACATTAGAGGACCCTACAACGTGTCGATATCACGTCTTGCAAGGATTCTGCATTATTGAAGCGGATGGGTTGTTGTTAAGCCCATTGGGCCTTCTAAATAGGCCATCTCTCTAGGCTGGGACTGTGAACCGTTAACACATAAAGGTATTGTGCCCTCAACATGACGGGTGCGATCATACCAGCACTAATGCACCGGATCCCATCAGAACTCCGTAGTTAAGCGTGCTTAGGCGAGAGTAGTACTAAAATAGGTGACCCCCTGGGAAGTCCTCGTGTTTCACCCCCCTTTTCAGTTTTTTTGCTCCGATTAGGGTTGCCAAGATACTTTATCCACCACATTTCTATTATCGAATCCCACGGCACCGTGGGCAAGACAACTTCGCTCCACGTGGAGGCTGGGCCCATAAACCGAGGGCGTAGGGCTTGTGACCAGGTCTCCGTCGCTCCGGTGCCCATAACTTTTTATCCGTAAGAAGTTATGCGGTGCCCAACATACCGTTGCAAAGCACCCCGAGAGCTCTACGACGGGGGAAGCTAGCTTGCTCGCTGTGCCCGTTTTGGGAGCCCAAAATCGAACATTTTCATCAGTTTCGGGCCTATTTCTTCTTTTGCTCTGTTTTTCCGTCCTGGATCGTAAGTCGTGAGCTGTTAAAAGGACGACAACCTCACTTGCTGGACATTAGAGGTCCTTACAATGCGTCGATATCACGTCTTGTGAGGATGCTGCGTTACTGGAGCGGATGGGTTGTCGTTAAGTCCATTGGGCCTTCTTAATGGGCCATCTCTCTACGCTGGGACTGTAAACCGTTAACACATAAAGGTATTGTGCCCTCAACATGACGGGTGCAATCATACCAGCACTAATGCACCAGATCCCATCAGAACTCCGAAGTTCACATGCTTGGGCGAGAGTAGTACTAGGATGGGTGACCCCCTCGGAAGTCCTCGTGTTGCAACCCCCTTTTCAATTTTTTTTGCTCTAGTTAGGGTTGCCAAGGTACTTTATCCGCCACATTTCTATTATCAAATCCCATGGCAACTTGGGCAAGACAACTTCGCTTCACGTGGAGGTTGTGCCCGCAAACCGAGGGCGTAGGGCATGTGACCAGGTCCCCGTCGCTCTGTTGTCCATAACTTTTGATCCGTAAGAAGTTACGCGGCGCACAGCATACTGTTGCAACGCTCTCCGAGAGCTGTACGACGGGGGCAGCCAGCATGCTCGCTGTGCCCCATTTTGGAGCACAAAATTGAACATTTTCATCATTTTCAGGCCACTTTTCTTCTTTTGCTCTGTTTTTTCATCCCGGATCGTACGTCGTGAGCTGTTAAAAGGACGAGAACCTTACCTGCAGGACATTAGAAGGCCCTACAACGTGTCGATATCACATTTTGTGAGGATGCTGCGTTGTTGAAGCGGATGGGTTGTCCTTAAGCCAATTAGGCCTTCTGAATGGGCCATCTCACTAGGCTGGGACGGTGAACCGTTAACACATAAAGGAATTGTGCCCCCAACATGACGGGTGCGATCATGCCAGCACTATTGCACCGGATCCCATCAGAACTCTGAAGTTAAGCATGCTTGGGCGAGAGTAGTACTAAGATGGGTGACCCCTTGGGAAGTCCTCGTGTTGCACCCCCGTTTTCTATTTTTTTTCCTCCGATTAGGGTTGCCAAGATACTTTATCCACCACATTTCTCTTATCAAATCCCACGGAACCTTGGGCAGGACAACTTCGCTTCACGTGGAGGCTGGGCCCGCAAACCGAGGGCGTAGGGCTTGTGACGAGGTCTCCGTCGCTCTGGTGATCATAACTTTTGATCCGCAAGGAGTTATACGGCGCACAGCATAGCGTTGCAAAGCACTCCGAGAGCTCTATGATGGGGGCATCCAGCTTGCTCGCTGTGCCCGTTTCTGGAGCCCAAAATCGAACATTTTCATCAATTTCGGGCCACTTTTCTTCTTTTGCTCTCTTTTTTTGTCCCGGATCGTACATCGTGAGCTGTTAAAAGGATGACAAACTTACTCGCGGGACATTAGAGGGCACTAAAATGTGTCAATATCACGTCTTGCGAGGATGCTGCGTTGTTGAAGCGGATGGGTTGTCCTTAAGCCCATTAAGCCTTCTGAATGGGCCATCTCTCTAGGTTGGGACTGTGAACCGTTAACACATAAAGGAATTGTGCCCTCAACATGATGGGTATGATCATACAAGCACTAATGCATCGGATCCCATCAGAACTCTAAACTTAAACGTGCTTGGGGGAGAGTAGTACTCGAATAGGTGACCCCCTGGGAAGTCCTCGTGTTACACCCCATTTTTCAATTTTTTTTGATCCAATTAGGGTTGCCAAGATACTTTATCAACCACATTTCTATTATCGAATCCCACGGCACCGTGGGCAAGACAACTTCGCTTCACGTGGTGGCTGGGCCTGCAATCCGAGGGCAAAGGGCTTGTGACCAGGTCTCCGGTGCTCCGGTGCCTATAACTTTTTATCCATAAGGAGTTACGCGACGCACAGCATACCGGTGGAAAGCTCTCCGAGAGCTCTATGACGGGGGCAGTTAGCTTGCTCGCTTTGCCCATTTTGGGGGCCCAAAATCGAATGTTTTCATCAGTTTCAGGACACTTTTCTTCTTTTGCTATGTTTTTCCATCCCGGATCATATGTCGCGAGCGGTTAAAAGGACGAAAACCTTACTCGCGAGACAATAGAGGGCCCTACAGCGCGTCGATATCACGTCTTGCGAGGATGCTGTGTTGTGCAGCGATTGGGTTGTCGTTAATCCCATTAGGCCTTCTGAATGGGCCATCTCTCTAGGCTGGGACAGTAAACTGTTAACACATAAAGGAATTGTGCCCTCAACATGACGGGTGGGATCATACCAGCACTAATGCACCGGATCCCATCAGAACTCCGAAGTTAAGCGTGCTTGGGCGAGAGTAGCACTAGGATGGGTGATCCTCTGGGAAGTCCTCGTGTTGCACCCCCTTTTTCAAATTTTTTTGCTCCGATTATGGTTGCCAAGATACTTTATCCACCACATTTCTATTATCGAATCCCACGGTACGTTGGGCAAGACAACTTCGATTCACGTGGAGGCTGGGCCCGCAAACCGAGGTCATAGGGCTTGTGACCAGGTCTCCATCGCTCCGGTGCCCATAACTTTTGATCCGTAAGAAGTTACGCGACGTACAACACACTGTTGCAAAGCTCTCTGAGAGCTCTACGGCGGGGGTAGCTAGCTTCCTCGTTGTGCCCATTTTTGGAGCCTAAAATTGAACATTTTCATTAGTTTCGGGCCACTTTTCTTCTTTTGCTCTCTTTTTCGGTCACAGATCGTACGTCGTGAGGTATTAAATGGAAGACAACCTTACTCGCGGGATATTAGAGGGCCGTAAAATGCGTCGATATCACGTCTTGCGAGGATACTGCGTTGTTAAAGCGGATGGGTTGTCGTTAAGCCCATTGGGCCTTCTAAATGGGCCATCTCTCTAGGTTGGGTGAGAGTAGTACTAGGATGGGTGACCCCGTGGGAAGTCCTCGTGTTGCACCCCCATTTTCAATTTTTTTTGCTCCGATTAGGGTTGCCAAGATACTTTATCCACCACATTTCTATTATCGAATCCCACTGCACTGTAGGCAAGACAACTTCACTTCACGTGGAGGCTGGGCCAGTAAACCGATGGCGTAGGGCTTGTGAACAGGTCTCCATCGCTCTAGTGCCCATAACTTATTATCCGTAAAGAGTTACGCGGTGCACAGCATACCGTTGCAAAGCCCACCGAGAGCTCTATGACAGGGGCAATTAGCTTGCTCGCTGTGCCTTTTTTGGAGCCCAAAATTGAACGTTTTCATCAATTTCTTGCCACTTTTTTTCTTTTGCTCTGTTTTTTCATCCCGGATCGTATGTCGTGAGCTGTTAAAAGGATGAAAACCTTACTCGTGAGACATTGAAGGGCCCTACAATGCGTCGATATCACGTCTTGCGAGGATGCTGGGTTGTTGTAGCGATTGGGTTGTCGTAAGCCCATTGGGCCATCAGAATGGCCCATCTCTCTAGGCTGGGACAGTAAACCGTTAACACATAAAGGAATTATGCCCTCAACATGTCGGGTGCGATCATACCAGCAGAAATGCTACGGATCCCATCAGAACTCTGAAGATAAGCGTGCTTGGGCGAGAGTTGTACTACGATGGGTGACCCCCTGGGAAATCCTCATGTTGCACACCCCTTTTCAATTTATTTTGCTCCAGTTAGTGATGCCAAGATACTTTATCCACCAAATTTCTATTTCTAAATCCCACGGAACATTGGGCAAGACAACTTCGCTTCACATAGAGGCTGGGCCGGCAAACTGAGGGCGTAGGGCTTGTGACTAGGTCTCTTTCGCTCCGGTGCCCATTACTTTTGATCCGTAAGGAGTTACGTGGCGCACAACGTACCGTTGCAAAGCTCTCCGAGAGCACTATGACGGAGGCAGCTAGCTTGCTCGCTTTGCCCGTTTTTGGATACCAAAATCAAACATTTTCATCGGTTTTGGCCCACTTTTCTTCTTTTGCTCTATTTTTTCATCCGAGATCATACGTCGTGAGATATTAAAAGGACGACAACCTCACTCGCAGGACATTAAAAGGCCCTACAACTGGTCGATATCACGTCTCGCGAGGATGCTGCGTTGTTGAAGCGGATGGGTTGTCCTTAAGCCCATTAGGCCTTCTGAATTGGCCATCTCTCTAGGCTGGGACTGTGAACCGTTAACACATAAAGGAATTGTGCCCTCAACATGACGGGTGCGATCATACCAGAACTAGTGCACCGGATCCCATCTGAACTCTGAAGTTAAGCGTGATTGGGCGAGAGTAGTACTAGGATGGGTGACCCCCTTGGAAGTACTCGTGTTGCACGCCCTTTTTCAATTTTTTTTGCTCTGATTAGGGTTGCCAAGATACTTTATCCACCACATTTCTATTATCGAATCCCACGGCACCGTGGGCAAGACAACTTCACTTCACGTGGAGGCTGGGCCCGCAAACCGAGGGCGTAGGGCTTGTGACTAGGTCTCAGTCGCTCCGGTGCCTATAGCTTTTTATCCGTAAGGAGTTATGCGGTGCACAGCTTACCATTGCAAAGCTCTCCGAGAGCTCTATGACGGGGGCAGCCAGCTTGCTCGTTGTGCCCATTTTGGGATCCCAAAATTGAACGTTTTCATCCGTTTCAGGCCACTTTTCTTATTTTGCTCTGCTTTTTCATCCCGGATCGTACGACGTGAGCTGTTAAAAGGATGACAACCTTACTCGCTGGACATTAGATGGCCCTCCAACTCGTCGATATCACGTCTTGCGAGGATGCTACGTTGTTGTAGCAGATGGGTTGTCGTTAAGCCCATTGGGCCTTTTGAATGGGCCATCTCTCTAGGCTGGGACTGTAAACGGTTAACACATAAAGGAATTGTGCCCTCAATACGACGGGTGCGATCATACCAGCACTAATACACTAGATCCCATTAGAACTCCAAAGTTAAGCGTGCTTGGGCGATAGTAGTACTAGTATGGGTGTCCCACTGGGAAGTCCTCGTGTTGCACTCCCTTTTTCAATTTTTTTTGCTCCGGTTATGGTTGCCAAAATACTTTATCCACCACATTTCTATTATCGAATCCCATGGCACCTTGGGCAAGACATCTTCGCTTGACATTGAGGCTGGGCCCCCAAACTGAGGGCGTAGGGCTTGTGACTAGGTCTCCGTCACTCCGGTGCCAATAACTTTTGATCTGTAAGGAGTTACGCGGCGCACATCATACCGTTGCAAAGCTCTCCTATAGCTCTACGACGGGGGCAGCCAGCTTGCTCGTTCTGCCCGTTTTTGGGGCCCAAAATCGAACATTTTCATCAGGTTCGGGCCACTTTTCTTCTTTTGCTCACTTTTTCCGTCCCAGATCGTACGTCATGAGCTGTTAAAAGGACGACAACCTTACTCGAGGGACATTAGAGGGTTCTACAATGTATCGATATCAAGTCTTGCGAGGATGCTGCGTTGTTGAAGCAGATGGGTTGTCCTTAAGCCCATTAGGCCTTCTGAATGGGCCACCTCTCTAGGCTGGGACTGTAAACCGTTAACACATAAAAGAATTGTGCCCTCAACATGACTGGTGCGATCATACCAGCACTAATGCACTGGATCCCATCTGAACTCCGAAGTTAAGTGTGCTTCGGGGTGACTAGTACTAGGATGGGTGACCCCTTAGGAAGTCCTCGTGTTGTACCCCCCTTTTTAATTTTTTTTGTTCCGATTAGGGTTGCCAAGATACTTTATCCTTCACATTTCTATTATCAAATCCCACGGCACCCTAAGAAAGACAACTTCACTTCACGTGGAGGCTGGGCCCGCAAGCCGAAGGCGTAGGGTTCGTGACCAGGTCTCCGTCGCTCCGGTGCCCATAACTTATTATCCGTAAGGAGTTACGCTGGGAACAGCATACCGTTACAAAGCTCTCCGAGAGCTCTACGATGGGGGCAGTTAGCTTGCTCGCTGTGCCCAATTTCGGAGCCCAAAATAGAACATTTTCATCAGTTTCGGGCCACTTTTCTTCTTTTTCTCTCTTTTTCCGTCCCGAATCGTATGTCGTGAGCTGTTAAAAGGACGACAACCTTACTCGTGGGACATTAGAGGGCCGTAAAATGCGTCGATATCACGTCTTGCGAGGATGCTGCGATGTTGTAGCGATTGGGTTGTCGTTAAGCCCATTGGGCCTTCTAAATGGGCCATCTCTCTAGGCAGGGACTGTAAACCGTTAACACATAAAGGAATTGTGCCCTCAACATGATGGGTGCGATCATACTAGCACTAATGCATCGGATCCCATCAGAACTCCGAAGTTAAGCGTGCTTGGGCGAGAGTAGTACTAGGATGGGTGACCCATTGGGAAGTCCTCATGTTGCACCCCCCTTTTCAATTTTTTTTGCTCCTATTAGCGTTGCCAAGATACTTTATGCACCACATTTCTATTATCGAATCCCACGGTACGGTGGGCAAGACAACTTCGCTTCAAGTGGAGGCTGGCTTCGGAAACCGAGGGCGTAGGGCTTGTGACCAGGTCTCTGTCGCTCTGGTGCCTATAACTTTTTATCTGTAAGAAGTTACGCGTGTAACGCCCCGATCCCTCACGAGACCGGAGGCTCTAATAACCAAGCTATTCTCAACCCAATACCAAACCCGGTCACAAAATTTTAGGGAAAAACGGACAGAGTTTCCCCTGTACTGTGGACATTCTGAAAACCTATAAACAATCAAATAAAACCACGAAGCAAAAGGAACAACATCTGTAATTGAAATTCAAACTTCAAGGGCATCCGAGCCTTAAGCAACACAAGACAATATAAATACACACAAGCATGCAACAATAGTCCTAAAATCTTTGTCTTCATTCGCTTATCATACCATTCTATGTTAGCAATTAAACATTCTCATAAATTAATGCCAACCATACATCCGTTCATTCACACCCAAGCATGCAACGTAGCTAGAAGCAGAAACATAAGTTATTACATGCCACAATTCCATAACACTTGCTACATCCACTTAGCTTTCAAACTTACAACTACTCAAATATATATACATAAGCCCTTAGGCTCCCAAATAGAATAGATAGTAGAACAAGTAAGGTCTTCCACAGTTTAGCAGACAATCACTCAAATCTCAAGTAATAGCACACAGCAATCAGGTCAATTCCTCCAACTGCATCACCTGAAACATGTTTAGCGAGGTATGAGCAATCACAATTGCCCAGTGAGGGATAAGGTCTACCGGGGACGTGCAATGCAACAGTTAGTACAAATAAAGCATTTTACAACCAAAGAACAATTAAAACAACAAGTTACCACACATTAAAAAGGATACGATACACTTTGACTTCTGTAACGTCCCGGCTAAGCGAATACCCCGAAGGGCAGAGGCACACCAGCGACACCACGAACTGAAATCTCGATGTAATAATGACACTGATATCGATAAGCCGGCATCCCCTTATAACTCCAAAATGGGTGTACTCCGGATGTACCCCGAAATCCTACGACCCAACTCTCCCTGGGCGGCATCCCAAGCGAGAGAGGGACTGGGCAACCATGGTAGCCGAGGTGGACCGGCAAGCCCGATGCCGCCCGGTTTCCCCGACACTACCATGCCCGAATGGTTGCGCAACCACGATGCAATGCACTCAAAATGATAACAATAGTATAAATCAATAAACACATGGTTGAGGGACAACAAAGTAGGTTGCCCTCACACACAATATATAGACAATAAGTGCACATAATCTAAGTACAAGTAAATAAACTATTATGCACATAAGGATGAAGTCTCCCTCACCTCTACCAAGCTCCAAAATGCAAGATTGGATTCAAATCACCCTCAATCACCTTGAACATAAAGTTAACCATTGTTTCAATTACTCTTTAACTACAACATTCATTAATTTACCAACTAGGTTAGCTAACTCATAGTTTACTTAATTAACATACAACCAAGTAATCTTTCAAGTAATATAATATACAAACGATATAACTAACAAGCAATAATACCATGATATAAGCATGTTCCACAATCATTTAAAAGAGCATTTTAAGCATAGATAACCATATTTAATTCCATATTAGTACTATCAATTTATAAAGTCATTATTTCATACTTATTCTCATTATAATTAACTCAATATAAAACTCAAGAAAAACACTTAGAACTATGGCAATACAATTACTATAAACAAGAATTCACTTAGAATCTTCAATTCGGAAAGCAATTATGCAAATTACAAAGGAGCATATTCAAGATTCACATAAAACTATACCAAAAGCTCCAAAACATCTTGAAACCACATTTAAACACATATGGAAACATGCCAAGGTCTTAGATGCGAGTGACAAACGAATTTACCCTTAAACCCCTTTGTTTTTCATCCGTTTTCCTTCCAAACTCATATCAATTATTCAAATTCAAGGGAAAGCTATACCAATCTTCTAATTAACCCTTAAGGTACCCTTACAACCCACAAATACGTTCAATTACCTACAATTACCCTAAAAGACCGAATTTCCCTCTTATAGCTTTGAACTACACCTACCTTAACCGGGCTTCAAACAAGAGTTAGCAAAGGTTTTATAGCACCTAGGTAGCCTAAGAACACTAAAAGTAAAGCCCGAATCTACCCGGATTAGCATTACCCCCAAAACCCCTTTTAAAAAGTCGGCTAATTCACGTTTTATTCAAGTTTCGAGCAATTTGAGTGCACGGGGCTATTAGACTACCCTCATGAGCACCTAAGGCATCTATTAGAAGCATTGAATCAAGCTAATACGCACAATTACACAAAACCCTAGAAATCCCGTCACTATTCACCCCTACGAATCAACCATTGATTTCTACCATTTAAAATGTGAAACAATAGCATAAATGTGGTCTCTACTACACGTATACAACATATATAAGCTTATTTGAGCATTGCAATAGCATTAGACAACATTTCTAACAAATCAAGAAAATAGCAACATTTCTAAAATGCACAAATAAGCATGAAAAACCCTCACCAATGCGCGTAGGAACTCTCGGGAGGCTAGCAAACACCTTAAACTACTTGCTCCTTGCTTGGCTTGGCTTGGCTTGAAGATTTGATGAGCAAAATCCTCTCATTCTCCTCCTATGTTGATTCTCGGATTTGCTACAGTAATTTCTGCATCTTCCCTTTTTTTTTTTTTTTTTTTGCTTAGTTATGACTTGTTTGTGTTTGGTTGATTATATATTAGGGTGGGGCCTATTTGGGTGAGTGTATGGTCTAATAAAATGAGCCTAGTTAACTTAAAAACGAGTCAATGATTGCAATTTTGTGCTAGCTAACTAAAACATATTGTTCATACGTAACACTATTCACTAGTTCACTAAACTATTTTCTAAACGAAGGTTCCTATCGCTCCTAGCTCAAATGCATATTTTTCTCATTCCTAAAACAATTAATATGATTTAATAAAAATGCTAATTCATTAATATAATGCAGTTGAAAAATAGAATGAATAGTAACTAAGAAAGACAACAAGTAAAGCACAAAATTAAATGCGCAATTAATGGATGCAACAGTTAAAAATGTGTATGGTAGAATCTCGGGCGTCACATCCTCTCCCCCTTAAACAAATTGCGTCCACGCAATTCTTCTTCCAAAAGAACTCCGCATCAACTGAAAACCAACTTCAATTACTCTTCATCAGTTGCTGAGCAAGAATACCGTATACGAATTCTCGTAAGAACCCATTAAGAAATCCCAGTAGTACTGCCAGCGAATCCCCAAGTAATAAGGCCAAATAAAGGCTCCATTAGAAATGCTACTTAGAAATCCGAATAAGAATCCCACTGGCACAAATACCATAGAAAAGTAGAATCCCAACTAAGTCCAGCGAGAAAATACTAATAAAAGACCCCAGTAAGAGTACTGTAGATAATACCATGTAATAAGGCTGAAAAGAATCCCATATACTAAGACTTTCGAGACATCCTGACAAAAGAATCACAGGAGGAGTCCCAATAAGAAAATACCTAGAAAATGCTCCAGAGAACCGTCATATAGAAATCCCGAAAGAAGCCACTCATTTAAGACTGCTGAGCGTAAAAGAACACCTTAATAGAATGCCAATAACCGAGTTTCAACTATAAACACTAACTCCCAAACGAAGGCTGATCAAATGCCTCTCATTCCCACTAATCCACATGGCTTAGAAGGCCTGCCACTAATCAGCTCTCTTCAGGGGGAGGAAGAAGTCTCTCTTACCATTTCAACGGGACATGTATGAATGCCAAGATATCACATTTACACATATAGATTTTAAACTATTATGCAAACATTTTTATATAAGAGTTTGTAAAACAGTTTAATCAACAAGACAATTTAAATATGAGTCACGACATAACCAATCCAAATCACCACAAAACTTAATTCAAAAACATTTAAGTACATACATTACAATCAATAATTTAAGCAAATAATGATTCACGAGGTCACTTCGATTACGAGGCCAATTCGATTCACATTTAGTCATTTCACTTCACTTAACAAACATTCAACACATAATGCACAACTATATCACATGGATGCACACATTCAAGTCAAGACACCCAACCTCACGTACAAACACACACTTCCAAAACACACGTAACAAGCACACATTCAAGGCTTACTACCCAACAGACCGAGGACCCTGTCCCGGCTAAGAGCTAACTAAGCTCTGATACCACCTGTAACGCCCCGATCCCTCACGAGACCGGAGGCTCTAATAACCATGCTATTCTCAACCCAATACCAAACCCGGTCACAAAATTTTAGGGAAAAACGGACAGAGTTTCCCCTGTACTGTGGACATTCTGAAAACCTATAAACAATCAAATAAAACCACGAAGCAAAAGGAACAACATCTGTAATTGAAATTCAAACTTCAAGGGCATCCGAGCCTTAAGCAACACAAGACAATATAAATACACACAAGCATGCAACAATAGTCCTAAAATCTTTGTCTTCATTCGCTTATCATACCATTCTATGTTAGCAATTAAACATTCTCATAAATTAATGCCAACCATACATCCGTTCATTCACACCCAAGCATGCAACGTAGCTAGAAGCAGAAACATAAGTTATTACATGCCACAATTCCATAACACTTGCTACATCCACTTAGCTTTCAAACTTACAACTACTCAAATATATATACATAAGCCCTTAGGCTCCCAAATAGAATAGATAGTAGAACAAGTAAGGTCTTCCACAGTTTAGCAGACAATCACTCAAATCTCAAGTAATAGCACACAGCAATCAGGTCAATTCCTCCAACTGCATCACCTGAAACATGTTTAGCGAGGTATGAGCAATCACAATTGCCCAGTGAGGGATAAGGTCTACCGGGGACGTGCAATGCAACAGTTAGTACAAATAAAGCATTTTACAACCAAAGAACAATTAAAACAACAAGTTACCACACATTAAAAAGGATACGATACACTTTGACTTCTGTAACGTCCCGGCTAAGCGAATACCCCGAAGGGCAGAGGCACACCAGCGACGACATGAACTGAAATCTCGATGTAATAATGACACTGATATCGATAAGCCGGCATCCCCTTATAACTCCAAAATGGGTGTACTCCGGATGTACCCCGAAATCCTACGACCCAACTCTCCCTGGGCGGCATCCCAAGCGAGAGAGGGACTGGGCAACCATGGTAGCCGAGGTGGACCGGCAAGCCCGATGCCGCCCGGTTTCCCCGACACTACCATGCCCGAATGGTTGCGCAACCACGATGCAATGCACTCAAAATGATAACAATAGTATAAATCAATAAACACATGGTTGAGGGACAACAAAGTAGGTTGCCCTCACACACAATATATAGACAATAAGTGCACATAATCTAAGTACAAGTAAATAAACTATTATGCACATAAGGATGAAGTCTCCCTCACCTCTACCAAGCTCCAAAATGCAAGATTGGATTCAAATCACCCTCAATCACCTTGAACATAAAGTTAAACATTGTTTCAATTACTCTTTAACTACAACATTCATTAATTGACCAACTAGGTTAGCTAACTCATAGTTTACTTAATTAACATACAACCAAGTAATCTTTCAAGTAATATAATATACAAACGATATAAATAACAAGCAATAAAACCATGATATAAGTATATTCCACAATCATTTAAAAGAGCATTTTAAGCATAGATAACCATATTTAATTCCATAATAGTACTATCAATTTACAAAGTCATTAATTCATACTTATTCTCATTATAATTAACTCAATATAAAACTCAAGAAAAACACTTAGAACTATGGCAATACAATTACTATAAACAAGAATTCACTTAGAATCTTCAATTCGGAAAGCAATTATGCAAATTACAAATGAGCATATTCAAGATTCGCATAAAACTATACCAAAAGCTCCAAAATATCTTGAAACCACATTTAAACACATATGGAAACATGCCAAGGTCTTAGATGCGAGTGACAAACGAATTTACCCTTAAACCCCTTTGTTTTTCATCCGTTTTCCTTCCAAACTCATATCAATTATTCAAATTCAAGGGAAAGCTATACCAATCTTCTAATTAACCCTTAAGGTACCCTTACAACCCACAAATACGTTCAATTACCTGCAATTACCCTAAAAGACCGAATTTCCCTCTTATAGCTTTGAACTACACCTACCTTAACCGGGCTTCAAACAAGAGTTAGCAAAGGTTTTATAGCACCTAGGTAACCTAAGAACACTAAAAGTGAAGCCCGAATCCACCCGGATTAGCATTAACCCCAAAACCCCTTTTAAAAAGTCGGCTAATTCACGTTTTATTCAAGTTTCGAGCAATTTGAGTGCACGGGGCTATTAGACTACCCTCATGAGCACCTAAGGCATCTATTAGAAGCATTGAATCAAGCTAATACGCACAATTACACAAAACCCTAGAAATCCCGTCACTATTCACCCCTACGAATCAACCATTGATTTCTACCATTTAAAATGTGAAACAATAGCATAAATGTGGTCTCTACTACACGTATACAACATATATAAGCTTATTTGAGCATTGCAATAGCATTAGACAACATTTCTAACAAATCAAGAAAATAGCAACATTTCTAAAATGCACAAATAAGCATGAAAAACCCTCACCAATGCGCGTAGGAACTCTCGGGAGGCTAGCAAACACCTTAAACTACTTGCTCCTTGCTTGGCTTGGCTTGGCTTGAAGATTTGATGAGCAAAATCCTCTCATTCTCCTCCTATGTTGATTCTCGGATTTGCTACAGTAATTTCTGCATCTTCCCTTTTTTTTTTTTTTTTTTTGCTTAGTTATGACTTGTTTGTGTTTGGTTGATTATATATTAGGGTGGGGCCTATTTGGGTGAGTGTATGGTCTAATAAAATGAGCCTAGTTAACTTAAAAACGAGTCAATGATTGCAATTTTGTGCTAGCTAACTAAAACATATTGTTCATACGTAACACTATTCACTAGTTCACTAAACTATTTTCTAAACGAAGGTTCCTATCGCTCCTAGCTCAAATGCATATTTTTCTCATTCCTAAAACAATTAATATGATTTAATAAAAATGCTAATTCATTAATATAATGCAGTTGAAAAATAGAATGAATAGTAACTAAGAAAGACAACAAGTAAAGCACAAAATTAAATGCGCAATTAATGGATGCAACAGTTAAAAATGTGTATGGTAGAATCTCGGGCGTCACATCCTCTCCCCCTTAAACAAATTGCGTCCACGCAATTCTTCTTCCAAAAGAACTCCGCATCAACTGAAAACCAACTTCAATTACTCTTCATCAGTTGCTGAGCAAGAATACCGTATACGAATTCTCGTAAGAACCCATTAAGAAATCCCAGTAGTACTGCCAGCGAATCCCCAAGTAATAAGGCCAAATAAAGGCTCCATTAGAAATGCTACTTAGAAATCCGAATAAGAATCCCACTGGCACAAATACCATAGAAAAGTAGAATCCCAACTAAGTCCAGCGAGAAAATACTAATAAAAGACCCGAGTAAGAGTACTGTAGATAATACCATTTAATAAGGCTGAAAAGAATCCCATATACTAACACTTTGGAGAGATGCTGACAAAAGAATACCAGGAGGAGTCCCAATAAGAAAATACCAAGAAAATGCTCCAGAGAACCGTCATATAGAAATCCCGAAAGAAGCCACTCATTTAAGACTGCTGAGCGTAAAAGAACACCTTAATAGAATGCCAATAACCGAGTTTCAACTATAAACACTAACTCCCAAACGAAGGCTGATCAAATGCCTCTCATTCCCACTAATCCACATGGCTTAGAAGGCCTGCCACTAATCAGCTCTCTTCAGGGGGAGGAAGAAGTCTTTCTTACCATTTCAACGGGACATGTATGAATGCCAAGATATCACATTTACACATATAGATTTTAAACTATTATGCAAACATTTTTATATAAGAGTTTGTAAAACAGTTTAATCAACAAGCAAATTTAAATATGAGTCACGACATAACCAATCCAAATCACCACAAAACTTAATTCAAAAACATTTAAGTACATACATTACAATCAATAATTTAAGCAAATAATGATTCACGAGGTCACTTCGATTACGAGGCCAATTCGATTCACATTTAGTCATTTCACTTCACTTAACAAACATTCAACACATAATGCACAACTATATCACATGGATGCACACATTCAAGTCAAGACACCCAACCTCACGTACAAACACACACTTCCAAAACACACGTAACAAGCACACATTCAAGGCTTACTACCCAACAGACCGAGGACCCTGTCCCGGCTAAGAGCTAACTAAGCTCTGATACCACCTGTAACGCCCCGATCCCTCACGAGACCGGAGGCTCTAATAACCATGCTATTCTCAACCCAATACCAAACCCGGTCACAAAATTTTAGGGAAAAACGGACAGAGTTTCCCCTGTACTGTGGACATTCTGAAAACCTATAAACAATCAAATAAAACCACGAAGCAAAAGGAACAACATCTGTAATTGAAATTCAAACTTCAAGGGCATCCGAGCCTTAAGCAACACAAGACAATATAAATACACACAAGCATGCAACAATAGTCCTAAAATCTTTGTCTTCATTCGCTTATCATACCATTCTATGTTAGCAATTAAACATTCTCATAAATTAATGCCAACCATACATCCGTTCATTCACACCCAAGCATGCAACGTAGCTAGAAGCAGAAACATAAGTTATTACATGCCACAATTCCATAACACTTGCTACATCCACTTAGCTTTCAAACTTACAACTACTCAAATATATATACATAAGCCCTTAGGCTCCCAAATAGAATAGATAGTAGAACAAGTAAGGTCTTCCACAGTTTAGCAGACAATCACTCAAATCTCAAGTAATAGCACACAGCAATCAGGTCAATTCCTCCAACTGCATCACCTGAAACATGTTTAGCGAGGTATGAGCAATCACAATTGCCCAGTGAGGGATAAGGTCTACCGGGGACGTGCAATGCAACAGTTAGTACAAATAAAGCATTTTACAACCAAAGAACAATTAAAACAACAAGTTACCACACATTAAAAAGGATACGATACACTTTGACTTCTGTAACGTCCCAGCTAAGCGAATACCCCGAAGGGCAGAGGCACACCAGCGACGACATGAACTGAAATCTCGATGTAATAATGACACTGATATCGATAAGCCGGCATCCCCTTATAACTCCAAAATGGGTGTACTCCGGATGTACCCCGAAATCCTACGACCCAACTCTCCCTGGGCGGCATCCCAAGCGAGAGAGGGACTGGGCAACCATGGTAGCCGAGGTGGACCGGCAAGCCCGATGCCGCCCGGTTTCCCCGACACTACCATGCCCGAATGGTTGCGCAACCACGATGCAATGCACTCAAAATGATAACAATAGTATAAATCAATAAACACATGGTTGAGGGACAACAAAGTAGGTTGCCCTCACACACAATATATAGACAATAAGTGCACATAATCTAAGTACAAGTAAATAAACTATTATGCACATAAGGATGAAGTCTCCCTCACCTCTACCAAGCTCCAAAATGCAAGATTGGATTCAAATCACCCTCAATCACCTTGAACATAAAGTTAAACATTGTTTCAATTACTCTTTAACTACAACATTCATTAATTTACCAACTAGGTTAGCTAACTCATAGTTTACTTAATTAACATACAACCAAGTAATCTTTCAAGTAATATAATATACAAACGATATAACTAACAAGCAATAATACCATGATATAAGCATGTTCCACAATCATTTAAAAGAGCATTTTAAGCATAGATAACCATATTTAATTCTATAATAGTACTATCAATTTATAAAGTCAATAATTCATACTTATTCTCATTATAATTAACTCAATATAAAACTCAAGAAAAACACTTAGAACTATGGCAATACAATTACTATAAACAAGAATTCACTTAGAATCTTCAATTCGGAAAGCAATTATGCAAATTACAAAGGAGCATATTCAAGATTCACATAAAACTATACCAAAAGCTCCAAAACATCTTGAAACCACATTTAAACACATATGGAAACATGCCAAGGTCTTAGATGCGAGTGACAAACGAATTTACCCTTAAACCCCTTTGTTTTTCATCCGTTTTCCTTCCAAACTCATATCAATTATTCAAATTCAAGGGAGAGCTATACCAATCTTCTAATTAACCCTTAAGGTACCCTTACAACCCACAAATACGTTCAGTTGCCTGCACTTACCATAAAAGACCGAATTTCCCTCTTATAGCTTTGAACTACACCTACCTTAACCGGGCTTCAAACAAGAGTTAGCAAAGGTTTTATAGCACCTAGGTAGCCTAAGAACACTAAAAGTGAAGCCCGACTCTACCCGGCTTAGCATTAACCCCGAAACCCCTTTTAAAAAGTCGGCTAATTCACGTTTTATTCAAGTTTCGAGCAATTTGAGTGCACGGGGCTATTAGACTACCCTCATGAGCACCTAAGGCATCTATTAGAAGCATTGAATCAAGCTAATACGCACAATTACACAAAACCCTAGAAATCCCGTCACTATTCACCCCTACGAATCAACCATTGATTTCTACCATTTAAAATGTGAAACAATAGCATAAATGTGGTCTCTACTACACGTATACAACATATATAAGCTTATTTGAGCATTGCAATAGCATTAGACAACATTTCTAACAAATCAAGAAAATAGCAACATTTCTAAAATGCACAAATAAGCATGAAAAACCCTCACCAATGCGCGTAGGAACTCTCGGGAGGCTAGCAAACACCTTAAACTACTTGCTCCTTGCTTGGCTTGGCTTGGCTTGAAGATTTGATGAGCAAAATCCTCTCATTCTCCTCCTATGTTGATTCTCGGATTTGCTACAGTAATTTCTGCATCTTTCCTTTTTTTTTTTTTTTGCTTAGTTATGACTTGTTTGTGTTTGGTTGATTATATATTAGGGTGGGGCCTATTTGGGTGAGTGTATGGTCTAATAAAATGAGCCTAGTTAACTTAAAAACGAGTCAATGATTGCAATTTTGTGCTAGCTAACTAAAACATATTGTTCATACGTAATACTATTCACTAGTTCACTAAACTATTTTCTAAACGAAGGTTCCTATCGCTCCTAGCTCAAATGCATATTTTTCTCATTCCTAAAACAATTAATATGATTTAATAAAAATGCTAATTCATTAATATAATGCAGTTGAAAAATAGAATGAATAGTAACTAAGAAAGACAACAAGTAAAGCACAAAATTAAATGCGCAATTAATGGATGCAACAGTTAAAAATGTGTATGGTAGAATCTCGGGCGTCACAACGCGGCGCACAGCATACCGTTGCAAAGCTCTCTGAGAGCTCTACTATAGGGGCAGCGAGCTTGCTTGTTATGCCCATTTTTGTAGCCCAAAATCGAACGTTTTCATCAATTTCGGGTCACTTTTCTTCCTTTGCTATGTTTTTTGGTCCCGGATCATACGTCGTGAGCTATTAAAAGGACGACAACCTTACTCGCGGGAAATTAAAGGGCCCTACAATGCGTCGATATCGTGTCTTACCAGGATGCTGCGTTGCTATAGCAGATGGGTTGTCGTTAAGCCCATTGGGCCTTCTGAATGGGCCATCTCTCTAGGCTGGGACTGTAAACCATTAACACATAAAGGAATTGTGCCATCAACGTGACGGGTGCGATCGTACCAGCACTAATGCACCGGATCGCATCAGAACTCCGAACTTAAGCGTGCTTGGGTGAGAGTAGTACTAGGATGGGTGACCCCCCGGGAAGTCCTCGTGTTGTACCCCCCTTTTCAATGTTTTTTGCTCCGATTAGGGTTGCCAAGATACTTCATCCACCACATTTCTATTATTGAATCCCACGGCACCATGGGCAAGACAACTTCACTTCACGTGGTGGCAGGGCCAGCAAACCGAAGGCGTAGGGCTTGTGACCAGGTCTCCGTCGCTTCGGTGCCCATAACTTTTTATCCGTAAGGAGTTACGCGGCGCACAGCATACCGTTGCAAAGCTCTCCGAGAGCTCTACGACAGAGGCATCCAGCTTCCTCGTTGTGCCCATTTTTGGAGACGAAAATCGAACTTTTTTATCGGTTTCCGGTGACTTTTGTACTTTTGCTCTCTTTTTCCGTCCCGAATAGTACGTCGTGAGCTGTTAAAAGGACGACAACCTTACTCGTGGGACATTAGAGGGCCGTAAAATGCGTCGATATCACGTCTTGCGAGGATGCTGCGATGTTGTAGCGATTGGGTTGTCGTTAAGCCCATTGGGCCTTCTAAATGGGCCATCTCTCTAGGCAGGGACTGTAAACCATTAACACATAAAGGAATTGTGCCCTCAACATGATGGGTGCGATCATACCAGCACTAATGCATCGGATCCCATCAGAACTCCGAAGTTAAGCGTGCTTGGACGAGAGTAATACTAGGATGGGTGACCCATTGGGAAGTCCTCATGTTGCACCCCCCTTTTCAATTTTTTTTGCTCCTATTAGCGTTGCCAAGATACTTTATGCACCACATTTCTATTATCGAATCCCACGGTACGGTGGGCAAGACAACTTCGCTTCAAGTGGAGGCTGGCTCCGGAAACCGAGGGCGTAGGGCTTGTGACCAGGTCTCCGTCGCTCTGGTGCCCATAACTTTTTATCCGTAAGAAGTTATGCAGCGCACAGCATACCGTTGCAAAGCTCTCTGAGTGCTCTACGACGGGGGCAGCGAGCATGCTCGTTGACCTCGTTTTGGGAGCCCAAAATTGAAAGTTTTCATCAGTTTCGTGTCACTTTTCTTCTTTTGCTCTGTTTTTCCGTCCTGGATCGTATGTCGTGCGCTGTTAAAAGTACGACAACCTTACTCGCAGGGAATTAGAGGGCCTTACAACGCGTCAATATCACGTCTTGCGAGGATGCTACCTTGCTATAGCAGATGGGTTGTCGTTAAGCCCATTGGGCCTTCTGAATGGGCCATCTCACTAGGCTGGGACTGTAAACCATGAACACATAAAGAAATTGTGCCCTCAACGTGACGGGTGCGATCGTACCAGCACTAATGCACCGGATAGCATCAGAACTCCGAAGTAAAGCGTGCTTGGGTGAGAGTAGTACTAGGATGGGTGACCCCCCGGGAAGTCCTCGTGTTGTACCCCCCTTTTCAATTTTTTTTGCTCCGATTAGGGTTGCCAAGATACTTCATCCACCACATTTCTATTATTGAATCCCACGGCACCATGGGCAAGACAACTTCACTTCACGTGGTTGCAGGGCCAGCAAACCGAAGGCGTAGGGCTTGTGACCAGGTCTCCGTCGCTTCAGTGCCCATAACTTTTTATTCGTAAGGAGTTACGCGGCGCACAGCATACCGTTGCAAAGCTCTCCGAGAGCTCTACGACAGAGGCAGCCAGCTTCCTCTTTGTGCCCATTTTTGGAGACGAAAATCGAACATTTTTATCCGTTTCCGGTGACTTTTCTACTTTTGCTCTCTTTTTCCATCCCGAATTGTACGTCGTGAGCTGTTAAAAGGACGACAACCTTACTCTTGGGACATTAGAGGGCAGTACAACGCGTCGATATCACGTCTTGCGAGAATACTGCATTGTTGAAGCGGATGGGTTGTTGTTAAGCCCATTGGGTCTTCTAAATGGGCCATCTCTCTAGGCTGGGACTGTCAACCGTTAACACATAAAGGAATTGTGCCCTCAACATGACGGGTGCTATCATACCAGCACTAATGCACCGGATCCCATCAGAACTCCGAAGTTAAGCGTGCTTGGGCGAGAGTAGTACTAGGATGGGTGACCCCCTGGGAAGTCCTCGTGTTGCACCCCCCTTTTCAATTTTTTTTGCTCCGATTAGGGTTGCCAAGATACTTTATCCACAATATTTCTATTATCGAATCCCACGGCACCGTGGGCGAGACAACTTCGCTTCACGTGGTGGTTGGGCCCGCAAACCGAGGGCGAAGGGCTTGTGACCAAGTCTCCGTCGCTCCGGTGCCTATAACTTTTTATCCGTAAGAAGTTATGTGGCGCACAGCATACCGTTGCAAAGCTATCCGAGAATTCCACGATGAAGGCAGCGAGCTTGCTCGCTTTGCCCATTTTGGGATCCCAAAATTGAACGTTTTCTTCAATTTCGTGCCACATTTCTTCTTTTGCTCAGTTTTTCTGTCCCGGATCGTACGTCATGAGCTGTAAAAAGGATGACAACCTTACTCGCGGGACATTAAAGGGCGTTACAATGCATCGATATCACGTCTTGCGAGGATGCTGCGTTGCTGTAGCGGATGGGTTGTCGTTAGGCCCATTGGGCCTTCTGAATAGGCCATCTCTCTAGGCTGCGACTATAAACCGTTAACACAAAGGAATTGTGCCCTCAACGTGACGGGTACGATCGTACCAGCACTAATGCATCGAATCCCATCGGAACTCCGAAGTTAAGCGTGCTTGGGTGAGAGTAGTACTAGGATAGGTGACCCCCTGGGAAGTCATCGTGTTGCACCCCCTTTTTCAATTTTTTTTGCTCCAGTTAGGGTTGCCAAGATACTTTATCCACCACATTTCTATTATCAAATCCCACTGTACCTTGGGCAAGACAACTTCGCTTCACGTGGAGGCTGGGCCCGCAAACCGAGGGCGTACGGCTTGTGACCAGGTCTCCGTCGCTTCGGTGCCCATAACTTTAGATCCTTAAGGAGTTACGCGGCGCACAGCATACCGTTGCAAAGCTCTCCAAGAGTTCTACGGCGGGGGCAGCCAGCTTGCTCGTTGTGCCCCTTTTTGGAGCCCAAAATTGAACATTTTCATCGGTTTCGGGGCACTTTTCTTCTTTTGCTCTATTTTTTTATCCCGGATCGTACGTCGTGAGCTATTAAAAGGACGACAACCTTACTCACGGGACATTAGAGTGCCCTACAACGTGTCAATATCACGTCTTGCGAGGATGCTGCGTTGTTGAAGCGGATGGTTTGTCCTTATGCCCATTAGGCCTTCTGAATGGGCCATATCTCAAGGCTGGGACTGTGAACCGTTAACACATAAAGGAATTGTGGCCTCAACATGACGGGTGCGATCATACCAGCAATAATGCACCGGATCCCATCAGAACTCCGAAGTTAAGCGTGCTTGGGCGAGAGTAGTACTAGGATGGGTGACCCCTAGGGAAGTCCTCGTGTTGCACCCCCCTTTTCAATTTTTTTTGCTCCGATTAGGGTTGCCAAGATACTTAATCCACAACATTTCTATTGTCAAATCCCACGGCACCGTGGGCAAGACAACTTCGCTTCACGTGGAGCTGGGCCTGTAAACCGAGGGCGTAGGGCTTGCGACCAGGTCTCCGTCGCTCCGGTGCCCATAACTTTTTATTCGTAAGGAGTTACGTGGCGCACAGAATACCGTTGCAAAGCCCTCCGAGAGCTCTACGACCGGGGTAGCCAGCCTGATAGCTGTGCCCATTTTGGGAGCCCAAAATTGACCGTTTTCTTCAGTTTCAGGCTACTTTTCTTCTTTTGCTCTGTTTTTCCTTCTCGGATCGTACGTCGTGAGATGTTAAAAGGACGATTATCTTACTCGCGGGACATTTGATGGCCCTACAACTCGTCGATATCACGTCTTGCGAGGATGCTGGGTTGTTATAGCGGATGCATTGTCATTAAGCAAATTGGGCCTTCTGAATGGGCCATCTCTCTAGGCTGGGACTGCAAACTATTAACACATAAAGGAATTGTGGCATCAACATGATGGGTGTGATCATACCGACACTAATGCACCGGATCCCATCAGAACTCCGAAGTTAAGCGTGCTTGGGCGAGAGTAGTACTAGGATGGGTGACCCCCTGCGAAGTCCTCGTGTTGCACCCCTTTTTCAATTTTTTTTGCTTCGGTTAGGGTGGCGAAGATCCTTTCTCCACAACATTTCTATTCTCGAATCCCACGGCACCTTGGGCAAGACAACTTCGCTTCACGTGGAGGCTGGGCCAGCAATCAGAGGGCGTAGCGCTTGTGACCAGGTCTCCGTCGCTCCGGTGCCCAAAAATTTTAATCCGTAAGGAGTTGCGCAGCTCACAGCATACCGTTGCAAAGCTCTCCGAGAGCTCTACGATGGGGGCAGCTAGCTTGCTCGCTTTGCCAGTTTATGGAGCCCAAAATCGAACATTTTCATTTGTTTAGGGCCACTTTTCTTCTTTTGCTCTATTTTCCGTCCCAGATCATAGGTCGTGAGCTGTTAAAAGGACGACAACCTTACTCGCGGAATATTAGAGGGCCCAACAACTCGTCGATATCACGTCTTGTGATGATGCTGCATTGTTGAAGCGGATGGGTTGTCGTTAAGCCCATTGGGCCTTCTAAATGGGATATCTCTCTAGGCTGGGACTGTGAACCGTTAACACATAAATGAATTGTGCCCTCAACTACGCGGGTGCGATCATACCAGCACTAATGCACCGGATCCCATCAGAACTCCGAAGTTAAGCGTGCTTGGGCGAGAGTAGTACTAGGATGGGTGACCCCCTAGGAAGTCCACGTGTTGCACCCCCCTTTTCAATTTTTTTTGCTCCAATTAGGGTTGCCAAAATACTTTATCCACCACATTTCTATTATCGAATCCCACGGCACCGTGGGCAAGACAACTTCGCTTCACGTGGATGCTGGGCCCGCAAACCGAGGGCGTAAGGCTTGTGACCAGGTCTCCGTCGCACCGGTGCCCATAACCTTTTATCCGTAAGAAGTTACGCGGTGCACAGCATACCGTTGCAAAGCTCTCCGAGAGCTCTACGACGGGGGCAGCGAGCGAGCACGCTGTGCCCATTTTGGGAGCACAAAATCGAACGTTTTCATCAGTTTCAAGCCACTTTTCTTCTTTTGCTCTATTTTTCCGTCCCGTATCGTACGTTGTGAGCTGTTAAAAGGACAACAACCTTACTCGCAGGACATTAAAGGGCCCTACAATGCGTCGATATCACGTCTTGCGAGGATGCTGCGTTGTTGTAGCTGATGGGTTGTCGTTAAGCCCATTGGGCCTTATGAATTGGCCATCTCTCTAGGCTGGGACTGTAAACCTATAACACATAAAGGAATTGTGCCCTCAACATGACTGGTGCGATCATACCAAGACTAATGAACCGGATCCCAAATGAACTCCGAAGTTAAGCGTGCTTGGGAGAGAGTAGTACTAGGATGGATGACCACCTTGGAAGTCCTCGTGTTGCACCCCTTTTTTTAATTTTTTTTGCTCCGGTTAGGGTTGCTAACATACTTCATCCACCACATTTCTATTATCGAATCACACGGCACCGTGGGCACGCCAACTTCGCTTCACGAGGAGGTTGGGCTCGCAAACCGAGGGCGTAGGGCTTGTGTCCAGGTCTCCGTCGCTCCGGTGCCCATAATTTTTTATTCGTAACGAGTTACGCGGCGCACAGCATACCGTTGGAAAGCACTCCGAGAGCTCTACGACGGGGGCAGTTAGCTTGCTCACTTTGCACATTTTGGGGGCTTAAAATCGAACGTTTTCATCAGTTTCGGGCCACTTTTCTTCTTTTGCTCTGTTTTTCTGTCCCGGATCATATGTCACGTGCAGTTAAAAGGACGACAACCTTACTCGCGAGACATTGGAGGACCCTACAACGCGTCGATATCACGTCTTGCGAGGATACTACGTTGTTGTAGCGATTGGGTTATCGTAAGCCCATTGGGCCTTCTGAACGGGCCATCTTTCTAGGCTGGGACAGTAAACCGTTAACACATAAAGGAATTGTGCCCTCAACATGACGGGTGCGATCATACCAGCACTAATGCACCGGATCCCATTAGAACTCCGAAGTTAAGCATGCTTGGACAAGAGTAGTACTAGGATGGGTGACCCCCTAGGAAGTCCTTGTATTGTTGCCCATTTTTCAATTTGTTTTGCTCCGATTATGGTTGCCAAGATACTTTATCCACCACATTTCAATTATTGAATCCCACGGCACCTTGGGCAAGACAACTTCGCTTCACGTGGAGGCTGGGCCCGCAAACCGAGGTCATAGGGCTTGTGACCAGGTCTTCATCGCTCCGGTGCCCATAACTTTTGATCCGTAAGGAGTTACGCGGTGCACAACTTACCATTGCAAAGCTCTCCGAGAGCTCCATGACGGGGGCAGCCAGCTTGCTCGCTGTGCCCATTTTGGGACTCATAAAATTGAACGTTTTCATCAGTTTCAGGCCACTTTTCTTCTTTTGCTCTGTTTTTCAGTCCTGGATCGTACGACGTGAGCTGTTAAAAGGATGACAACCTTACTCGCTGGACATTAGATGGCCCTACTACTCGCCGATGTCACGTCTTGCGAGGATGCTGCGCTGTTGTAGCGGACGGGTTGTCGTTAAGCCCATTGGGCCTTCTGAATGGGCCATCTCTCTAGGCTGGGACTGTAAACGGTTAACACATAAAGGAATTGTGCCCTCAACATGACGGGTGCGATCATACCATCACTAATGCAATAGATCCCATCAGAACTCCGAAGTTAAGCGTGCTTGGGCGAGAGTAGTACTAGGATGGGTGGCCCATTAGGAAGTTCTCGTGTTGCACCCCCTATTTGAATTTTTTTTGCGCTGGTTAGGGTTGCCAAGATACTTTATCCACCACATTTCTATTATCAAATCCCATGGCACCTTGGGCAAGACAACTTCGCTTCACGAGGAGGCTGGGCCAGCAAACTGAGGGCGTAGGGCTTGTGACCAGGTCTCCGTCGCTCCGGTGCCCAAAACTTTTAATCGGTAAGGAGTTGCACGACTCCCAGCATAACGTTGCAAAGTTCTCCGAGAGCTCTACGATGGGGGCAGCTAGCTTGCTCGCTTTGCTAGTTTTTGGAGCCCAAAATTGAACATTTTCATCAGTTTCGGGCCACTTTTCTTCTTTTGCTCTCTTTTTCCGTCCCAGGTCGCTCGTCATGAGCTGTTAAAAGGACGACAACCTTACTCGCGGGACATTAGAGGGCCCTACAACTCGTCGATATCACGTCTTGTGATGCTGCTGCGTTGTTGAAGCAGATGGGTTATCGTTAAGCCCATTGGGCCTTCTAAATGGGCCATCTCGCTAGGCTGGGACTGTGAACCGTTAACACATAAATGAATTGTGCCCTCAACAAGGCGGGTGCGATCATACCAGCACTAATGAACCGAATCCCATCAAAACTCTGTAGTTAAGCGGGCTTGGGCGAGAGTAGTACTAGGATGGGTGACCCCCTGGGAAGTCCTCGTGTTGCACCCCCCTTTTCAATTTTTTTTGCTCCGACTAGGGTTTGCAAAATACTTTATCCACCACATTTCTATTATCGGATCCCACAGCACCGTGGGCAAGACTACTTCGCTTCACGTGGAGGCTGGGCCCGCAAACCGGGGGCGTAGGGCTTGTGACCAGGTCTCCGTCGCTCCGGTGCCCATAACTTTTTATCCGTAAGAAGTTACGCGGCGCACAGTATACCGTTGCAAAGCTCTCCGAGAGCTCTACGACGGAGGCAACGAGCTTGCTCGTTGTGCCCGTTTTGGGAGCCCAAAATCGAACGTTTTCATCAGTTTTGGGCTAATTTTCTTCTTTTGCTCTAGTTTTCCATACCGGATCGTACGTCGTGAGTTGTTAAAAGGACGACAACCTTACTCGTGGGACATTAGAGGGCCTTACAACGTGCCGATATCACGTCTTGTGAGCATGCTACGTTGCTGTAGCGGATAGGTTATAGTTATGCCCATTGGGCTTTCTAAATAGGCCATCTTTCTAGGCTGCGACTGTAAACTGTTAACTCATAAAAGAATTATGCCCTCAACGTGACGGGTGCGATTGTACCAGCACTAATGCACCAGATCCCATCAGACATCCGAAGTTAAGCGTGCTTGGGCGAGAGTAGTACTAGGATGGGTGACCCCCTGGGAAGTCCTAGTATTGCACCCCCCTTTTCTATTTTTTTTGCTCCGATTAGGGTTCCCAAAATACTTTATCCACCACATTTCTATTATCAATTCCCACGGCACCTTGGGCTAGACAACTTCTCTTCACGTGGAGGCTGGGCCCGCAAACCGAGGGCATAGTGCATGTGACCAGGTCTCCGTCGCTCTGGTGCCCATAACTTTTGATCTGTCAGTAGTTACGCGGCACACAGCATACCGTTGCAACGCTCTCTGCGAGCTCTACGATGAGGGAAGGCAGCTTGCTCGCTTTGCCCCTTTTTGTAGCCTAAAATTGAACATTTTCATCAGTTTTGGGCCACTTTTCTTCTTTTGCTATGTTTTTTCATCCCGGATCGTACGTGGTGAGCTGTTAAAAGGACGACAACCTTGCTCGCTGGACGTTAGAGGTCCCTACAACGTGTCGATATCACGTCTTGCGAGGATGTTGCGTTGTTGAAGCGGATAGGTTGTCCTTAAGCCCATTAGGCCATCTGAATGGGCCATCTCTCTAGGTTGGGACTGTGAACCGTTAACACATAAAGGAATTGTGCCCTCAACATGATGGGTGCGATCATACCAGCACTAATGCACCGGATCCCATCAGAACTCCGAAGTTAAGCGTGCTTGGGCGAGAGTAGTACTAGGATGGGTGACCCCCTGGGAAGTCCTCGTGTTGCACCTCCCTTTTCAATTTTTTTGCTCCGATTAGGGTTGCCAAGATACTTTGTCCACCACATTTCAATTATCGAATCCCACGGCACCGTGGGCAAGACAACTTTGCTTCACGTGGAGGCTGGGCCTGCAAACCGAGGGCGTAGGGCTTGTGACCAGGTCTCCGTCTCTCCGGTGCCCATAACATTTTATCTGTAAGAAGTTACGCGGCGCACAGCATACCGTTACAAAGTTATCCGAGAGCTCTATGACGGGGGCAGTGAGCTTGCTCGCTATGCCCATTTTGGGAGCCTAAAATCGAACGTTTTCATCAGTTTCGTGCCACTTTTCCTCTTTTGCTCTATTTTTTCATCCCGGATCGTACGTCGTGAGTTGTAAAAAGGTCGACCACATTACTCGTGGGACATTAGAGGGCCTTACAACGCGTCGATATCACGTCTTGCGAGGATGCTACGTTGCTGTAGCGGATGGGTTATCGTTAGGCCCTTTGGGCCTTCTGAATAGGCCATCTCTCTAGGCTGGGACTGTAAACCATTAACACAAAGGAATTGTGCCCTCAACGTGACCGGTGCGATCGTACCAGCACTAATACACCGAATCCCATCAGAACTCCGAAGTTAAGCATGCTTGGGCGAGAGTAGTACTAGGATGGGTGACCCTTTGGGAAGTCCTCGTGTTGCACCCCCATTTTCAATTTTTTTTGCTCGAGTTAGGGTTGCCAAGATACTTTATCCACCACATTTCTATTATCAAATCCAACGGCACCTTGGGTAAGACAACTTTGCTTCACGTGGAGGCTGGGCCAGCAAACCGAAGGCGTAGGGCGTGTGACCAGGTCTCTATCGCTCGGGTGCCCATAACTTTTGATCCGTAAAGAGTTACGCCGCGCACAGCATACCGTTGCTATGCTCTCCTTGGGCTCTACGACGGGGGCAGCCAGCTTGCTCGCTGTGCCTGTTTTTGGATCCCAAAATTGAACATTTTCATCAGTTTCGGGCCACTTTTCTTCTTCTGCTATGTATTTTGATCCTGGATCGTACGTCGTGAGTTGTTAAAAGGACGACAACTTTACTCGCGGGAAATTAAAGAGCCCTACAACGTGTCGATATCACGTCTTGCGAGGATGCTGCGTTGTTGAAGCGGATGGGTTGTCCTTAAGCCCATTAGGCCTTCTGAATGGGCCATCTCTCTAGGCTGTAACTGTAAACCATTAACACATAAAGGAATTGTGCCCTCAACATGACGGGTGTTGTGATAACCCGAACCCGACATGCATTTAATGGCATTTAATTGCATTTAGTTAAGTGTTATCTTAAATATTGTCATTGAATTTTGTGTTTATTTTAGTTAAACATTCATTTGTAGCTTTATTTTCATATTTATGTTAATCGGTTTTATTTTTCTTGCACCTTAATGCTGTATTTTCAATTAAATGAAAAATAGCTCCGAGCCGGAGTAAATTTTGAACTATGTTACTTTTCAAAAATTATATTTTCTTAAATTCTTTGAGATTTAATTGTTATTCTTTCATTGTCGCAAAGTGCATAGCATATCGAGAGCGATAGTTAGGAAATGATTTCTAGTCCTTAGCAAATAGTGAAAACTAGTATTTAGTGTTTTAATTTTAGTATCTTAGTTGTTGTTTATTAGAATTAAATTTGTGTTGGGTGTTTTAGCTTTAAAATGCAAGAAATAAGCCTAATTGACAAACTTAAGCAACCTTTGACCAAGCCTTGACTATTTGAATTGAGTTGTCATCATATTTAAGCTTATAATAGCACAAAATAAAAATAAAAAAGAGCTGAAAAAAGAAAGGCCATGGCCGAAAAATAAAAGGAGAAGAAAAAAAAAGATTTTCAAGCCAAATCTTTAAATCTTCACGTGAGCTTGCACGGGGTGGTTTCCGAGGCATCCAACGAGGTTTTCCTAGCGTCTAGGAGGGGCTAAGGGGGGGGTTTCATCGGTATTTGGGCTTTTGAAATTATTGTACCTAAACTTTAATTTTTGAATTTTAGCAGTAAATTGTTATTTTGATCATTTTGATGCTTGAAGAATGTTCCCTAGCAATTGTAGAACATGTATTTATAACTTTTTAGCATTTTCTGCGGTTGAATATCAAAATTGAAATTTAAATTGATAATTGAATAGTAAATTGTGAATAGTAAACCCTCGTTTTGATGAAGTTGCTCTGTTATGCGTTCTGTTGATGTGAAAAGATGCTAGATATGTTAGAATGCCTAAATGTATGATTTGTTTGGGTTGTGTAATGGAAAAACAAAGAAAAATACCTTGGTAAAAGTTGGTGTCGTTTAGGTCGAGTTTAGCGTTTCCTCGTTTTGCATGATGGCACTGTTTCGGGAGGCCATAGAAGCACTTTTGGTGCGGTTATGGTGTTGGTTGAGTGTTTGGTTAGGGTAGCGGTAGTTCAAACAAGCAAAGAGGAAAATCGGGGCTTTGCGTGAATTCTATGGTAAAGTAGGGTTTCAGGGTCTTTAGACGTGCCTTATAGTAACCTAGGAGGATTAGTGAAGTCAGTTTCCAAAACTTGTGGCTCATTTGAAAGTAGTAGCGTTTTGAAAGTTGGGGTCATTTTGTGATTTTGTGTGTTTTCATAGTGCAATGCCTATAGGATGCTTAATATTGCCTGTTATGCTTGTTAAAGTTGATTATGATTGAATTTGTATATCAATTGTTGATAATGCTTGTTAGTGTTGTTCTTGTTACTTTATTGATTGTAATTGCTTATTGTATCGCATGTTGTTACTGACTTGCACTTCAGTGCCTTGCTCGATTATCGTTATATATCTCGTATTGCATTGCAAAAGTGTCAGGCGCTTGAGTGATGGGCTTCTTTGGGTAGCCTCAGGTTGCCAGTGTTGGTTGCTCTAGCTCCGTGTCCTATTCCCTTTCTCGCTTGGGTTGCCGCCCACGGAGTTTTGGGTCGTAGAATTGACAGAGTATATCCGGAGTACTCTAACGGAAGTTATAAGGTGGGTGAGCCGGGGCATCATCGTCAAAGTCATCGAAATCGAGATCGGGACATTGCTCGTATGAGTGAACCATAGCCTTCAGAGTATGGTATAGCTTTGAATGGTTGTGTTAATGCTCTTATTAAATGTTTATTGTATTGATTGTTTATTTGGATTGCTTACATGTCAGTTATTTTGCTTAACTGCCTTATTTACATTGCACGACTTTCTTTCTCTCCACCTCGATATCTGTCTCGCCCTCACTGAGTATACGTGTTGAGTATACTCACTCCTCACCACCATATTTCAGGAAATACCATGTTAGCTGGAAAGTTCGTGGTTACGTGAAAGTTCGTGTTTGAAGAGTTGTCTTGCATGCGATGTGGCTTTGAGTTGTCAAAGATGCAAAGATGTATGTTTCATGTATTGAATGTATTTAATGTCAAAAGGAATGTAATTTAAGTTTTACTAGGTTATTGAAGTGTTCGATAAGTTAGTTTATGTATCTAGTTAGTATAGCTTAACTTTAATGCATGTTTGTATTGCTTACAGAAAAGTTAGAATAGTCTGGGTACTTGGAATTGTATATTTACTTGTGCTTAATTGTTGAGAACCAAGGCTCGGATGGCCTTGAGGAAGTTTTGTATGGTTGGACACGGTGCTGGTCCACTTATATGCTGTCACAGGATTGCATTTTGCCTAGAAACAAGGGAGACTCCGTCCGTCTTTCCCTAAAATTTTTGCCTGGGTTTGGAATTGGGTTGTGATTAGATTGATTGATAGAACCTCTGGTCTCGAGAGGGATCGGGGTGTTACAGGTGGTATCAGAGCTTGTTTAGCTCATAAGCCAGGACAGGGTCCTCGGTCTGGTGGGTAGTGATCCTTGAATGTGTGCTTGTTAAGTGTGTCTTGAAAGTGTATGCTTGTATGTGAGATTGTGTGTCTTGACTTGAATGTATGCACTTATGTGATATAGTTATGTGCTATGTGTTAAATGTTTCTCAAGTGAAGTGAAGTGTCTAGTTGTGTATTGAATTGATATCGTGAATTAAATCGACCTCGTGAATTGTTATTTGCTTGAAGTATTGCTTGTAATATGTGTATTGGAATGTCTTGAATTAGCTATGCCATGATTTGAATTGATTATGTTGTGCTTGACTTGATTGTCGTGCTTGAGTGACTTTGTTGAATAAACTGTTTTATAAACTAGCTTGCATAGTAGTTTAAGGCATGTGTATAAATGTGATATCTTGGCATTCATACATGTCCCGTGGAAATGGTAAGTAAGTCCTCTTTCTCCCCTGAAGAAGATGGTTCACAGCTGGCCTCTCAAGGTGTATGGATTGGCAGGAAATGAATGGCATTTAATTAGCCTTTATTTGTGAGTTGGTGTTGCTTTTGGAGCTCGGTCATTGGCGAATCTCTAAGGTCCTCCTCTGTGTTTAATAGTTGTGAAGAGTAGCTTTCTCTTGGGGTTTTATTTGGTTGTTCTCTGGGGCATTCTTTGGTTTTCTTAATGGGTATTCTTTGGAGACTTCTGTTGGCACTTATTGGAAGTCTTACACTTGGAATCTTGTTCAGACTTATTATCTCATATTGTTTATGGTATGCTGCGGAATACTTTGGGCTTTCTTGGTGGTAAGTTGTATAAAGTTCTCACTTGGCAAACAGTGAAGAGGCCTCAAAGTTTGGTTTTGTATATTGTGCACCAGCTCGGTATTTTCCTTAGGGTTTTCATCTATTTGGGAAACTATAGTTGTTATTCAACTTGATTGTCTTATTGGGCACATTATATTTTCTCTGCTATTCCCTTTGACATTCTTCTCAACATTTGATAGCGATACTCGGAATCTAATTGGTTGTCCTATGGGGTTATTATTTGGAAGGCTTCTTTGGAACTTTTGAAGTATATTTGATTGGGTTCTTAGTATTTTCTTCAGCACTCTTAACAGGGAATTCTTCTATGAAATTCATGACCAGCGGGGTACTTCTTTGGACCTTTGGATGGAACCTTTGTTTGAGCCTTTATTTGGCTTCTTGCTTGGGAATTCTTGGGCAGTAATAGTTGAACTTCTACTAGAGATTCGTGTATGGGGTATTCATTCGGTATTCTTCTTATCATTAATATGTGATGTGAATTTATCTACAGTATCTTTGCTTTAGTCTTTATTGGTATTATCTCGGCGCTTTTGGTTGGAATTTTTTTCTTTTTCGATATTCGTGTCAACGGGATTCTTATGCGGTATCTACATTTGAGCCTTTATTCGGCATTACTACTTAGAATTTCTTCTTAAACTTCCCTATTGGTTAACTTGATTAATATACTTGCTCAGCAGCTAATGAAGATTAGTCATAGTTGGATTTCAATGGATACAGAGTTCTATTGGAAGAAGAATTGCGAGACGCAATTGTTTTAATGGGGGAAGAATGTGATAACCCAAACCCGACATGCATTTAATGGCATTTAATTGCATTTAGTTAAGTGTTATCTTAAATGTTAGCATTGAATTTTGTGTTTATTTTAGTTAAACATTCATTTGTAGCTTTATTTTCATATTTATGTTAATCGGTTATATTTTTCTTGCATCTTAATGCTCGGTTTTCAATTAAATGAAAAATAGCTCCGAGCCGGAGTAAATTTTGAACTATGTTACTTTTCGAAAATTATATTTTCTTAAATTCTTTGAGATTTAATTGATATTCTTTTATTGTCGCAAAGTGCATAGCATATCGAGAGCGATAGTTAGGAAATGATTTCTAGTCCTCAGCAAATAGTGAAAACTAGTATTTAGTGTTTTAATTTTAGTATCTTAGTTGTTGTTTATTAGAATTAAATTTGTGTTGGTTGTTTTAGCTTTAAAATGCAAGAAATAAGCCTAATTGACAAACTTAAGCAACCTTTGACCAAGCCTTGACTATTTGACTTGAGTTGTCATCATATTTAAGCTTATAATAGCACAAAAAAAAAGAGAGATGAAAACAGAAAGGCCATGGCCGAAAAATACAAGGAGAAGAAAAAAAAAGATTTTCAACCCAAATCTTCAAATCTTCGCGTGAGCTTGCACGGGGTGGCTTCCAAGGCGTCCGGCGAGGTTTTCCTAGCGTCTAAGGTGAGGGTTCCATCGTTATTTGCGCATTTGAAATTATTGTACCTAAACTTTAATTTTTGGATTTTAGCCGTAAATTGTTATTTTGATCGTTTTGATACTTGAAGAATGTTCCCTAGCAATTGTAGAACATGTATTTATAGCTTTTTAGCATTTTTTGCGGTTAAATATCGAAATTACAATTTAAATTGATAATTGAATAGTAAATTGTGAATTGTAGACCCTCGTTTCGATGAAGTTGCTCCGTTATGCGTTCTGTTGATGTGAAAAGATGCTAGATATGTTAGAATGCCTAAATGCATGATTTGTTTGGGTTGCGTAATGGAAAAATGGAGAAAAATGCCTTGGTACAAGTTGGAGTCGTTTAGGTCGAGTTTAGCATTTTCTCGTTTTGCGTGATGGCATTGCCTCGGGAGGCCATGGAAGCACTTTTGGTGCGGTTATGGCGTTGGTTGGGTGTTTGGTTAGGGTAGCTGTAGTTCAAACGAGCAAAGGGAAAAATCGGGGCTTTGCGGGAATTCTAGGGTAAAATAGGGTTTCGTGGTCTTTAGACGTGCCTTATGGTGACCTAGGAGGAATGGTGAAGTCGGTTTCCAAAACTCGTGGCTCGTTTGAAAGTAATAGCGTTTGAAAGTTGGCGTCGTTTTGTGATTTTATTTGTTTTCTTAGTGTAATGCCTGTAGAATGCTTATTATTGCTTGTTTTGGTTGTTAAAGTTGATTATGATTGATTTTGTATATCAATTGTTGATAATGCTTGTTAGTGTTATTCTTGTTACTTTATTGATTGTAATTGCTTATTGTATTGCATGTTGTTACTGACTTGCACTTCAGTGCCTTGCTCGATTATCATTATATATCTCGTATTGCGTTGCATAAGTGTCAGGCGCGTGGGTAATGGGCTTCTCTGGGTAGCCTCGGGTTTCCAGTGTTAGTTGCTCTAGCTCCGTGTCCTATTTTCTTTCTCGCTTGGGTTGCCGCCTAGGGAGTTTGGGTCGTAGAATTGACAGAGTATATCCGGAGTACTCTAACGGAAGTTATAAGGTAGGTGAGCCGGCGCGTCATCATTAAAGTCATCGAAATCGTGATCGGTACATTGCTCGTATGAGTGAACCATAGCCTTCAGAGTGTGGTATAGCTTTGAATGGTTGTGTTAATGCTCTTATTAAATGTTTATTGTATTGATTGTTTATTTGGATTGCTTACATGTCAGTTATTTTGCTTAACTGCCTTATTTGCATTGCACGACTTTCTTTCTCTCCACCTCGATATCTGTCTCGCCCTCACTGGGTATACGTGTTGAGTATACTCACTCCTCACCACCACATTTCAGGAAATGCCATGTTAGCTGGAAAGTTCGTGGTTACGTGAAAGTTCGTGTTTGAAGAGTTGTCTTGCGTGCTATGTGGCTTTGAGTTGTCAAAGATGCAAGGATGTATGTTTCATGTATTGAATGTATTTAATGTCAAAAGGAATGTAATTTAAGTTTTACTAGGTTATTGAAGTGTTTGATAAGTTAGTTTATATATCTAGTTAGTATAGCTTAACTTTAATGCATGTTTGTATTGCTTACAGAAAAGTTAGAATAGTCTGGGTACTTGGAATTGTATATTTACTTGTGCTTAATTGTTGAGAACCAAGGCTCGGATGGCTTTGAGGAAGCTTTGTATAGTTGGACACGGTGCTGGTCCACTTATATGCTGTCACAGGATTGCATTTTGCCTAGAAACAGGAAAGACTTCGTCCGTCTTTCCCTAAAATTTTCACCTGGGTTTGGAATTGGGTTGTGATTAGATTGATTGATAGAACCTCCGGTTTCGAGAGGGATCGGGGTGTTACAGGTGCGATGATACCAGCACTAATGCACCGGATCCCATCAGAACTCCGAAGTTAAGCGTGCTTGGGCGAGCGTGGCACTAGGATCGGTGACCGCTTGGGAAGTCTTCGTGTTACACCCCCTTTTTCAATTATTTTTGCTCCGGTTTAGGTTGCCAAGACACTTTATCCACCACATTTCTATTATCGAATACCGCGGCACCTTGGGCAAGACAACTTCGCTTCACGTGGAGGCTGGGCCTGCGTACTGAGGGCGTAGGGCTTGTGACCCGGACTCCGTCGCTCTGGTGCCTATAAATTTTGATCCGTAAGGAGTTACGCGGCGCACAACATACCGTTGCGAAGCTCTCCGAGAGCTCTACGACAAGGGCAGCCAACTTGCTCGCTGTGCCCGTTTTGGGAGCCCAAAATCGACCGTTTTCATCAGTTTCGGGCTACATTTCTTCTTTTGCTCTGTTTTTCCGTCCCGGATCGTACGTCGTGAGTTGTTAAAAGGACGACAACCTTACTCGCAGGACATTAGAGGGCCTGAAAACACGTCGATATCACGTCTTGCGAGGATGCTGCGTTGCTGTAGCGAATAGGTTGTCGTTAAGCCCATTGGGCCTTCTGAATGGGCCATCTCTCTAGGCTGCGACTGTAAACAGTTAACACATAAAGGAATTGTGCCCTCAATGTGACGGGTGCGATCGTACCAGCACTAACACACCGGATCCCATCAGACATTCGAAGTTAAGGGTGCTTGGGTGAGAGTAGTACTAAGATGGATGACCCCTTGGGAAGTCCTCGTGTTGCACCCCCCTTTTCATTTTTATTTGCTCCGGTTAGGGTTGCCAAGATACTTTATCCGCCACATTTCTATTATCAAATCCCACGGCAGCTTGGGCAAGACAACTTCGCTTCACGTGGAGGCTGGACCCGCAAACCGAGGGCGTAGGGCTTGTGACCAGGTCTCCGTCGCTCCGGTGCCCATAACTTTTTATCCTTAGGGAGTTACGCGGCGCACAGCATACCGTTGAAAAGCTCTCCGAGAGCTCTATGACGGGGGCAGCAAGCTTGTTTGCTGTGCCCCTTTTTGGAGCCCAAAATCGAACATTTTCTTTAGTTTCGGGCCACTTTTCTGCTTTTGCTCTGGTTTTCCGTCCCAGATCGTACGGCGTGAGCTGTTAAAAGGACCACAACCTTACTCGCGGGACGTTAGAGGGCCCAACAACGTGTCGAAATCACGTCTTGCGAGGATACTGCATTGTTGAAGCGGATGGGTTGTCCTTAAGCCCATTAGGCCTTCTGAATGGGCCATCTCTATAGGCTGGGACTGTGAACCGTTAACAATAAAGGAATTGTGCCCTCAACATGGCGGGTGCGATCATACCAGCACTAATGCACCACATCCCATCAGAACTTCGAAGTTAAACGTGCTTGGGCGAGAGTAGTACTAGGATGGGTGACCCCCTGGGAAGTCCTCGTGTTGCACCTCCCTTTTCAATTTTTTTTGCTTCGATTAGGGTTGGCAAGATACTTTATCCACCACATTTCTATTATCGAATCCCACGGCACCGTGGGCAAGACAACTTCGCTTCACGTGGAGGCTGGGCCTATAAACCGAGGGCGTAGGGCTTGTGACGAGGTCTCCGTCGCTACGGTGCCCATAACATTTTATCCGTAAGGAGTTACGCGGCACACAGCATACTGTTGCAAAGCTCTCCGAGAGCTCTACGACGGGGGCTGCTAGCTTGCTTGTTGTGCCTATTTTGTGAGCCCAAAATCGAATGTTTTCATCAGTTTCAAGCCACTTTTCTTCTTTTGCTCTGTTTTTCCATCCCGGATCGTACGTCGTGAGCTATTAAAAGGATGACAACCTTACTCGCGGGACATTGGAGGGCCCTACAACGCGTCGATATCACGTCATGCGAGGATGCTGCGTTGGTGTAGCGGATGGGTTGTCGTTAAGCCCATTGTGCTTTCTGAATGGGCCATCTCTCTAGGCTGGGACTGTAAACCGTTAACACATAAAGAAATTGTGCCCACAACATGACCGGTTAGATCATACCAGCACTAATGCATCGGATCCCACCAGAACTCCGAAGTTAAGCGTGCTTGGGCGAGAGTAGTACTAGGATGGGTGACCCCCTGGGAAGTCTTCGTGATGCACATCCATTTTCAATTTTTTTTGCACCGATTAGGGATGCCAAGATACTTTATCCTCCACATTTCTATTATCGAATCCCACGGCACCGTGGGCAAGACAACTTCGCTTCATGTGGAGGTTGGGCCTGTAAACCGAGGGCATAGGGCTTGTGACCAGGTCTCCGTCGCTCCGGTGCCCATAACTTTTTATCCGTAAGGAGTTACGGGGCGCACAGCATACCGTTGCAAAACTCTCCATGAGCTCTACGATAAGGGCAGCCAACTTGCTCCCTTTGCCCTTTTTGGAGCCCAAAATCGAATATTTTCATCAGTTTCGAGCCACTTTTCTTCTTTTGCTCTATTTTTCCGTCCCAGATCGTACGTCGTGAGCTGTAAAAAGGACGACAACCTTACTCGCGGGACGTTAGAGGGAGCTACAACGTGTCGATATCACGTCCTGCGAGGATACTGCATTGTTGAAGCGGATGGGTTGTCCTTAAGCCCATTAGGCCTTCTGAATGGGCCATCTCTATAGGCTGGGACTGTGAACCGTTAACAATAAAGGAATTGTGCCCTCAACATGGCGGGTGCGATCATACCAGCACTAATGCACCAGATCCCATTAGAAATTCGAAGTTAAACGTGCTTGGGCGAGAGTAGTACTAGGATGGGTGACCCCCTGGGAAGTCCTCGTGTTGCACCTCCCTTTTCAATTTTTTTTGCTTCGATTAGGGTTGGCAAGATACTTTATCCACCACATTTCTATTATCGAATCCCACGGCACCGTGGGCAAGACAACTTCGCTTCACGTGGAGGCCGGGCCTATAAACTGAGGGCGTAGGGCTTGTGACGAGGTCTCCGTCGCTATGGTGCCCATAACATTTTATCCGTAAGGAGTTACGCGGCACACAGCATACTGTTGCAAAGCTCTCCGAGAGCTCTACGACGGGGGCTGCTAGCTTGCTTGTTGTGCCTATTTTGTGAGCCCAAAATCGAATGTTTTCATCAGTTTCAAGCCACTTTTCTTCTTTTGCTATGTTTTTCCGTCTCGGATCGTACGTCGTGAGCTATTAAAAGGATGACAACCTTACTCGCGGGACATTGGAGGGCCCTACAACGCGTCGATATCACGTCATGCGAGGATGCTGCGTTGGTGTAGCGGATGGGTTGTCGTTAAGCCCATTGTGCTTTCTGAATGGGCCATCTCTCTAGGCTGGGACTGTAAACCGTTAACACATAAAGAAATTGTGCCCACAACATGACCGGTTAGATCATACCAGCACTAATGCATCGGATCCCACCAGAACTCCGAAGTTAAGCGTGCTTGGGTGAGAGTAGTACTAGGATGGGTGACCCCCTGGGAAGTCTTCGTGTTGCACATCCCTTTTCAATTTTTTTCGCACCGATTAGGGATGCCAAGATACTTTATCCACCACATTTCTATTATCGAATCCCACGGCACCGTGGGCAAGACAACTTCGCTTCACGTGGAGGTTGGGCCTGTAAACCGAGGGCGTAGGGCTTGTGACCAGGTCTCCGTCGCTCCGGTCCCCATAACTTTTTATCCGTAAGGAGTTACGCGGTGCACAGCATACCGTTGCAAAACTCTCCGCGAGCTCTACGACAGGGGCAGCCAGCTTGCTCCCTTTGCCCTTTTTGGAGCCCAAAATCGAACATTTTCATCAGTTTCGGGCCACTTTTCTTCTTTTGCTCTGTTTTTCCGTCCCGGATCGTACGTCGTGAGCTGTTAAAAGGACGACAACCTTACTCGCGGGACCTTAGAGGGCGCTACAACGTGTCGATATCACGTCCTGCGAAGATGCTGCGTTGTTGAAGCGGATGGGTTGTCCTTAAGCCCATTAGGCCTTCTGAATGGGCCATCTCTCTAGGCTGGGACTATAAACTATTAACACATAAAGGAATTATGCCCTCAACATGACGGGTGCGATCATACCAGCACTAATGCACCGGATCCCATCAGAACTCCGAAGTTAAGCGTGCATGGGCGAGAGTAGTACTAGGATGGGTGACCCCCTGGGAAGTCCTCGTGTTGCACCCCCCATTTCAATTTTTTTTGCTCCGATTAGGGTTGCCAGGATACTTTATCCACCAAATTTCTATTATCGAATCCCACGGCACCTTGGGCTAGACAAATTCGCTTCATGTGGAGGTTGGGCCGGCAAACCGAGGGCTTAGGGCTTGTGACCAGGTCTCCGTCGCTCCGGTGCCCATAACTTTTTATCCGTAAGGAGTTACGCGGCGCACAGCATACCGTTGCAAAGCTCTCCTAGAGCTCTATGACGGATGCAGCTAGCTTGCTCGCTGTGCCCGTTTTGGTGGCCTAAAATCGAACGTTTTCATCATTTTCGGGCCACTTTTCTTCTTTTGCTCTGTTTTTCCGTCCTGGATCGCACGTCATGAGCTGTTAAAAGGATGACAACCTTACTCGCGGGACTTTAGAGGTCCTTACAATGCGTCGATATCACATCTTGCGATGATGCAGCGTTGCTGTAGCGGATGGGTTGTGGTTAAGCCCATTGGGACTTCTGAATGGGCCATCTCTCTAGGCTGGGACTGTAAACCGTTAACACATAAAGGAATTGTGCCCTCAACATGACGGGTGCGATCATACCTGCAATAATGCACCGGATCCCATCAGAACTCTGAAGTTAAGCGTGTTTGGGCGAAAGTAGTACTAGGATGGGTGACCCCCTAGGAAGTCCTCGTGTTGCACCCCCCCTTTAAATTTTTTTTGCTTCGGTTAGGGTTGCCAAGATACTTTATCCACCAAATCTCTATTATCGAATCCCCCGGCACCGTGGGCAAGACAACTTCGCTTCTCGTGGAGACTGGGCCCGCAAACCGAGGGCGTAGGGCTTGTGACCAGGTCTCCGTCGCTCCGGTGCCCATAACTTTTGATCCGTAAGGAGTTAAGCGGCGCACAGGATACCGTTGCAAAGCTCTCTGAGAACTCTACGACGGGGGCAGCCAGCTTGCTCGCTTTGCCCATTTTTGGAGCCCAAAATTGAACATTTTCATAAGTTTCAGGCCACTTTTCTTATTTTGCTTTTTTTTTTGGTCCCGGGTCGTACGTCGTGAGCTGTTAAAAGGATGGCAACCTTACTCGCAGGACATTAGGGGGCCCTACAATGCGTCGATATCACGTCTTGTTAGGATGCTGCGTTGTTGAAGCGGATGGGTTATCATTAAGCCAATTGGGCCTTTTGAATGGGCCATCTCTCAAGGCTGGGACTGTAAACCGTTAACACATAAAGGAATTGTGTCCTCAACATGACGGGTGCGATCATACCAGCACTAATACACAGGATCCCATCAGAACTCTGAAGTTAAGCATGCTTTGGCGAGAGAAGTACTAGGATGGGTGACCCCCTGGGAAGTCCTCGTGTTGCACTCCCCTTTTCAAATTTTTTTGCACCGGTTAAGGTTGCCAAGATACTTCATCCACCACATTTCTATAATCGAATCCCACGGTCCCTTGGGCAACACAACTTCCATTCACGTGGGGGCTAGGCCCGCATACCGAGGGCGTAGGCCTTGTGACCAGGTCTCCGTCACTCCAGTGCCCAGAACTTTTTATCCGTAAGGACTTACACGGTGCACAGCATACCGTTGGAAAGCTCTACGAGAGCTCTACGATGGGGGAAGAGAGCTTTCTCGCTGTGCCCATTTTTGGAGCCCAAAATCGAACATTTTCATCAGTTTCGTGCCACTTTTAGTCTTTTCCTCTGTTTTTTCATCCCGGATCGTACGTCGTGAGCTGTTAAAAGGACAACAACCTGACTTGCGGGACATTAGAGGGCCGTACAACGTGTCAATATCACGTCTTGCGAGGATGCTGCATTGTTGAAGTAGATGGGTTGTCCTTAAGCCCATTAGGCCTTCGAAATGGGCCATCTCTCTAGGCTGCGATTGTGAACCGTTAACACATAAAGGAATTGTGCCCTCAACATGACGGGTGCGATCATACCAGCCCTAATGCACTGGATCCCATAAAAACTCCGAAGTTAAACGTGCTTGGGGGAGAGTAGTCCTAGGATGGGTGACCCTCTGGGAAGTCCTCATGTTGCACCCCCCTTTTCAATTTTTTTTGCTCCGATTAGGGTTGCCAACATACTTTATTCATCACATTTCTATTATCGAATCCCATGGCACCGTGGGCAAGACAACTTTGCTTCACGTGGAGGTTGGGCCCGCAAACCGAGGGTGTAGGGCTTGTGACCAAGTCTCCGTCGTTCCGGTGCCCATAACTTTTTATCTGTAAGGAGTTACGCGGCGCACAGCATACAGTTGCAAAGCTCTCCGAGAGCTCTACGACGGGGACAAGCAGCTTGCTCGCCATGCCCATTTTGGGAGCCCAAAATCGAACGTTTTCATCAGTTTCAGGCCACTTTTCTTCTTTTGCTCTGTTTTTTCGTCCTGGGTCGTACTTCGTGAGCTGTTAAAAGGATAACAACTTTACTTGGGGGATATTAAAGGGCCCTACAATGCGTCGATATCACGTCTTGCAAGGATGTGCGTTGTTGTAGCGGATGGGTTGTCGTTAAGCCCATTGGGCCTTCTAAATGGGCCATATCTCTAAGGTGGGACTATGAACCGTTAACACATAAAGGAATTGTTCCCTCAACATGACGGGTGCGATCATACTAGTACTAATGCAACGGATCCCATCAGAACTCCGAAGTTAAGCGTGCTTGGGCGAGAGTAGTACTAGGATGGGTAACCCCCTGGGAAGTCCTCGTGTTGCACCCCCATTTTCAATTTTTTTTGGTCCGATTAGGGTTGCCAAGAGACTTTATCCACCACATTTCTATTATCGAATCCCACGGCACCGTGGGCAAGACAACTTGGCTTCATGTGGAGGTTGGGCCCGCAAACCGAGAGCGTAGGGCTTGTGACCAGGTCTCCGTCGCTCCGGTGCCCATAACTTTTTATCCGTCAGGAGTTACGCGGCGCCCAGCATACCGTTGCAAAGCTTTCCGAGAGCTCTACGACGGAGGCAGCTAGCTTGCTCGTTGTGCCCATTTTGGGATCCCAAAATCGAATGTTTTCATCAGTTTTGGGCCATATTTCTTCTTTTGCTCTTTTTTTGCATACCGGATAGCACGTCATGAGCTGTCAAAAGGACGACTACCTTACTCGCGGGACATTAGAGGACCTTACAATGTGTCGATATCATGTCTTGTGAGGATGCTGCGTTGCTGTAGCGGATGGGTTGTCGTTAAGCCCATTGGGCCTTCTGAATGGGCCATCTCTCTAGGCTTGGACTGTAAACCATTAACACATAAAGGAATTGTGTCCTCAACGTGATGGATGCGATCATACCAACACTAATGCACCGGATCCCTTCAGAACTCCGAAGTGAAGCGTGCTTGGGCGAGAGTAGTACTAGGATGGGTGACCCCCAAGGATGTCCTCATGTTGTACCCCCATTTTCAATTTTTTTTGCTTCGGTTAAGGTTGCCAAGATACTTTATGCACCACATTTCTATTATCGCATCCCACGGCACCGTGGGCAAGACAACTTCGCTTCATGTGGAGGTTGGGCCCGCAAATCGAGAGCGTAGGGCTTGTGACCAGGTCTCCGTCTCTCCGGTGCCCATAACTTTTTATCCATAAGGAGTTACGCGGCGCCCAGCATACCGTTGCAAAGCTTTCCGAGAGCTCTACGACGGAGGTAGCTAGCTTGCTCGTTGTGCCCATTTTTGAAGCCCAAAATCGAACGTTTTCATCAGTTTCGGTCCACATTTCTTCTTTTGCTGTTTTTTTCCATCCCGGATAGTACGTCGTGAGCTGTTAAAAGGACGACAACCTTACTCGTTGGACATTGGAGGGCCCTACAATGTGTCGATATCAAGTCTTGCGAGGATACTGCGTTGTTGAAGCGGATGGGTTGTCCTTAAGCCTATTAGGCCTTCTGAATGGGCCATCTTTCTAGGCTGGGACAGTAAACCGTTAACACATAAAGGAATTGTGCCCTCAACAAGATGGGTGCGATCATACCAGCACTAAAGCACCGGATCCCATCAGAACTCCGAAGTTAAGCATGCTTGGGTGAGAGCAGTACTAGGATGGGTGACCCCCTGGGAAGTCCTCGTGTTGTACCCCTCTTTTCAATTTTTTTTGCTCCGGTTAGGGTTGCCAAGATACTTTATCCACCACATTTCTATTATCGAATTCCACGGCACCTTGGGCAAGAAAACTTCGCTTCACGTGGAGGCTGAGCCAGCAAACCGAGGGCGTAGGGCTTGTTACCAGGTCTCCTTCGCTCCGGTGCCCATAACTTTTTATCCGTAAGGAGTTACGCGGCGTATAGCATACCGTTACAAAGCTCTCAAAGAGCTCTACGACGGGGGCAACAACCTTGCACGCTGTGCTTGTTTTAGGAGCAAAAAATCGAATGTTTTCATCAGTTTCAGGCCACATTTCTTCTTTTGCTCTTTTTTTCCGTCCCGGATCGTACGGTGTGAGCTGTTAAAATCACGACAACCTTACTCGCAGGACATTAGAGGGCCCTACAATGCGACGATATCACGTCTTATGAGGATGCTGTGTTGTTGTAGCGGATGGGTTGTCGTTAAGCCCATTGGGCCTTCTGAATGGGCCATCTCTCTAGGCTAGGACTGTAAACCGTTAACACATAAAGGAATTGTGTCCTCAACATGACGGGTGCGATTATACCAGCACTAATACACCGGATCCCATCAGAACACCGTACTTAAGCGTGCTTGGGCGAGAGTAGTAGTAGGATGGGTGACCCCCTGGGAAGTACTCGTGTTGCACCACACTTTTCAATTTTTTTTGCTCCAGTTAGGGTTGCCAAGATACTTTATCCACCACATTTCTATTATTGAATCCCATGGCACATTAGGCAAGAGAACTTCGTTTCACGTGGAGGTTGGGCCTGCGAACCGAGGGCGTAGGGCTTGTGACCAGGTCTCCGTCACTCCGGTGCCCATAACTTTTGATCCGTAAGGAGTTACAAGGCGCACAGCATACCGTTGCAAGGCTCTCCAAGAGCTCTACGACGGGGGCAGCCAGCTTCCTCTCTTTGCCCATTTTGGGAGTCCCAAATTGAACATTTTCATCAGGTTCGGGCCACTTTTTTTCTTTTGCTCTTTGTTTCTGTCCCGGATCGTACGTCGTGAGCAGTTAATGGGACGACAACCTTACCTGCAGGACATTAGTGGGCCTTACATTGTTTTGATTTTACGTCTTGTGAGGATGCTGCATTGCTGTAGCGTATGAGTTGTCGTTAAACCCACTGGGCCTTCTAAATGGGCCATCTCTCTAGGCTGGGACTGTAAACCGTTAACACAAAAAGGAAATGTGCCCTCAACGTGACGGGTGCGATCGTACCAGTACTAATGCACCGGATCCCATCAGAACTCCGAAGTTAAGCGTGCTTGGGCGAGAGTAGAACTAGGATAGGTGACCCCCTGGGAAGTCCTCGTGTTGCACCCTCCTTTTGAATTTTGTTTGCTCCGATTAGTGTTGCCAAGATACTTTATCCACAACATTTCTATTATCGAAACCCACGGCACTGTGGGCAAGACAACTTCGCTTCACGTGGAGGCTGGGACCGCAAACCGAGGGCGTAGGGCATGTGGCCAGGGCTGCGTCGCGCCGGTGCCCATTACTTTTTATCCGTAAGGAGTTACGCGGCGCACAGCATACCGTTGCAAAGCTTTCCGAGAGCTCTACTACCGGGGCAGCCATCTTGCTCGCTGTGCTCATTTCGGTAGCCCAAAATCGAACATTTTCATCTATTTCAAACCACTTTTCCTATTTTGTTCTGTTTCTCCGTCCGGGATCGTCCGTCGTGAGCTGTTAAAAGGATGACAACCTTACTCGCGGGACATTAGAGGGCCCTACAAGGTGTCGATATCAAGTCTTGCAAGGATGCTACATTGTTGTAGTGGATGGGTTGTCGTTAAGCCCATTGGGCCTTCAGAATGGGCCATCTCTCTAGGTTGGGACTGTAAACCGTGAACACATAAAGGAATTGTGCCCTCAACATGACGGGTGCGATCATATCAGCACTAATGAATCGGATCCCATCAGAACTTCGAATTAAGCGTGTTTGGGCGAGAGTAGTACTAGGATGGATGACCCCCTAGGAAGTCCTCGTGTTGCACCCCCATTTTCAATTTTTTTGCTCCGGTTAGGGTTGCCAAGATACTTTATCCACCACATTTCTATTATCGAATCCCATGGCACATTGGGCAAGACAACTTCGCTTCACGTGGAGGCTGGGCCCGCAAACCGAGAGCATAGGGCTTCTAACCAGGTCTCCGTCGCTCCGGTGCCCATAACTTTTTATCCGTAAGGAGTTACGCGGCGCACAGCATACCGTTACAAAGCTCTCCGAGAGCTCTACTACCGGGGCAGCCATCTTGCTCGCTGTGCTCATTTTAGGAGCCCAAAATCGAACGTTTTCATCTATTTCAGACCACTTTTCTTATTTTGCTCTGTTTTTCCGTCCGGGATCGTACGTCGTGAGCTGTTAAAGGGATGACAACCTTACTCGCTGGACATTAGAGGGCTGTACAAGGTGTCGATATCAAGTATTGGAAGGATGCTACGTTGTTGTAGTGGATGGGTTGTCGTTATGCCCATTGGGCCTTATAAATGGGCCATCTCTCTAGGCTGGGACTGTAAACCGTTAACACATAAAGGAATTGTGTCCTCAACATGACGGGTGCGATAATACCAGCACTAATGCACCGGATCCCATCAGAACTCCGCAGTTAAGCGTGCTTGGGCGAGAACAGTACTAAGATGGGTGACCCCCTAGGAAGTCCTCGTGTTGCACCCCCCTTTTCAATTTTTTTTGCTCCGGTTACGGTTGCCAAGATACTTTATCCACCATATTTCTATTATCGAATCCCACGGCACCTTGGGCAAGAAAACTTTGCTTCCCGTGGAGGTTGGGCCTACAAACCGAGGGTGTAGGGCTTGTGACCAGGTCTACGTCGCTCTGGTGCCCATAAGTTTTGATCTGTAAGCAGTTACGCGGTGCACAGCATACCGTTGCAAAGCTCTCCGAGGGCTCTACGATGAGGGTTGCCATCTTGCTCGCTGTGCTCCTTTTTCAAGCCCAAAATTGAACATTTTCATCAGTTTCGGGCCACTTTTCTTCTGTTGCTCTGTTTTTCCATCCCGGATAGTAAGTTGTGAGCTGTTAAAAGGACGACAACCTTACTCGCGGCACATTAGAGGGCCCTACAACGTGTCGATATCATGTCTTGCGAGGATGCTGCGTTGTTGAAGCGGATGGGTTGTCCTTAAGCCTATTAGACCTTCTAAATGGGCCATCTCTCTAAGCTATGACTGTGAACCGTTAACACATAAAGGAATTGTGCCCTCAAAATGACGGGTGCGATCATACCATCTCTCTCCGATTAGGGTTGCCAAGATACTTTATCCACCACATTTCTAATATCGAATCCCATGGCACATTGGGCAAGACAACTTTGCTTCACGTGGAGGCTGGGCCCACAAACCGAGGGCATAGGGCTTGTGACCAAGTCTCTGTTACTCCGGTGCCCATAAATTTTTATCCGTAAGGAGTTAAGCGGTGAACAGCATACCGTTGCAAAGCTCTCCGAGAGCTCTACGAAGGGGGCAGCCAGCTTGCTCGTTGTGCTAGTTTTTGGAGCCCAAATTCGAACATTTTCATCAGTTTCGGGCCACTTTTCTTCTTTTGCTCCATTTTTTCGTCCCGGATCGGACGTCGTGAGATGGTATAAGGATGACAACCTTACTCGCGATACATTAGTGGGCCCTACAATGTGTCGATATGACGTCTTGCGAGGATACTGCGTTGTTGAAGCGGATGGGTTGTCTTTAAGCCCGTTAGGCCTTCCGAATTAGCCATCTCTCTAGGCTGGGACTGTGAACCATTAACACATAAAGGAATTGTGCCGTCAACATGAAGGGTGTGATCATACCATCACTAATGCACCGGATCCCATCAGAACTCCGAAGTTAAGCGTGCTTGGGCGAGAGTTGTACTGGGATGGGTGACCCCTTGGGAAGTCCTCGTGTTACACCCCCCCTTTCAATTTTTTTTGCTCCGGTTAGGGTTGCCAAGATACTTTATCCATGACATTTATAATATCGAATCCCATGGCACATTGGGCAATACAACTTTGCTTCACGTGGAGGTTGGGCACGCAAACCGAGGGCGTTGGGCTTGTGACCAGGTCTCCGTCGCTCTAGTGCCCAAAACTTATTATCCGTAAGGAGTTACGCGGCGCTTAGCATACCGTTGCAAAGCTCTCCGAGAACTCTACAACTGGGGCAGCTAGATTGCTCACTGTGCCCATTTTGGGAGCCTAAAATTGAACGTTTTCATCAGTTTCAGGCAACTTTTCTTTTTTTGCTCTGCTTTTTCATCCCGGATCGTACATCGTGAGCTCTTAAAAGGATGACAACCTTAGTCGCGGGACATTAGCGAGCCCTACAACGCGTTGATATCACATCTTACGAGGATGCTGCGTTGTTGTAGCGGATGGGTTGTCGTTAAGCCCATTGGGCCTTCTGAATGGGCCATCTCTCGAGGCTGGGACTGTAAACCGTTAACACATAAAGGAATTGTGTCCTCATCATGACGAGTGCGATCATACCAGCACTAATGCACCAGATCCCATCAAAACTCCGAAGTTAAGCGTGCTTGGGCGAGAGTAATACTATGATGGGTGACCCCTTGGGAAGTCCTCGTGTTGCACCCCACTTTTCAATTTTTTTTGCCCCGGTTAGGGTTGCCAAGATACTTTATCCACCATATTTCTATTACCGAATCCCACGGCACCTTGGGCAAGACAACTTCTCTTCACGTAGAGGCAGGGCCCCTAAACCGAGGGCGTGGGCCTTGTGACCAGGTCTCTGTCACTCCGGTGTCCATAACTTTTGATCCGTAAGGAGTTACGCGGCGCACAGTATACCGTTGGAACGCTCTCTGAGAGCTCTACGATGGGGGCAACGAACCTGCTTAGCTGTGCCCATTTTTGGAGTCCAAAATCAAACATTTTCATCAGTTTTGGGACATTTTTCTACTTTTGCACTATTTTTTTGGATCGTACGTCGTGAGATATTAAAAGGATGACAACCTTACTCGCGGTACATTAGGGGGCCCTACAACGTATCGATATGACGTCTTGCGAGGATGCTGCGTTGTTGAAGCGGATGGGTTGTCTTTATTCCCATTAGGCCTTCTGAATTAGCCATCTCTCTAGGCTGGGACTGTGAACCGGTAACACATAAAGGAATTGTGCCCTCAACATGAAGGGTGTGATCATACCATCACTAATGCACTGGATCCCATCAGAACTCCGAAGTTAAGCGTGCTTAGGCGAGAGTTGTACTGGGATGGGTGACCCCCTAGGAAGTCCTCGTGTTACACCCCCCCTTTCAATTTTTGTTGCTCTGGTTAGGGTTGCCAAGATACTTTATCCACGAAATTTATAATATCGAATCCCATGGCACATTGGGCAAGACAACTTTATTTCACGTGGAGGCTGGGCATGCAAACCGAGGGCGTAGGGCTTGTGACCAGGTCTCCATCGCTCTGGTGCCCAAAACTTTTTATCCGTAAGGAGTTACGCGGCGCTTAGCATACCGTTGCAAAGCTCTCCGAGAACTCTACAACTGGGGCAGCTAGCTTGCTCACTGTGCCCGTTTTGGGAGCCCAAAATTGAACGTTTTCATTAGTTTCAGGCAATTTTTCTTCTTCTGCTCTGCTTTTTCGTCCCGGATCGTACGTCGTGAGCTGTTAATAGGATGACAACCTTACTCGCGGGACATTAGCGGGCCCTACAATGCGTTGATATCACATCTTACGAGGATGCTGCGTTGTTGTAGCGGATGGGTTGTCGTTAAGCCCATTGGGCCTTCTGAATGGGCCATCTCTCGAGGCTGGGACTGTAAACCGTTAACACATAAAGGAATTGTGCCCCCACCATGACGAGTGCGATCATACCATTAGTAATGCACCGGATCCCATCAGATCTCCGAAGTTAAGCGTGCTTGGGCGAGAGTAGTACTAGGATGGGTGCCCCCCTAGGAAGTCCTCGTGTTGCACCCCCTTTTCAATTTTTTTTGCTCCGGTTTGGGTTGCCAAGATACTTTTTCCACCACATTTCTATTATCAAATCCCAAGGCACATTGAGCAAGACAACTTCGATTCACGTGGAGGCTGGGCCCTCAAACCGAGGGCGTAGGGCTTGTGACAAGGTCTCCGTCGTTCCGGTGCCCATAACTTTTGATCCGTAAGGAGTTACGGGGCGCACAACATACCGTTGCAAAGCTCTCCAAGAGCTCTACGATGGGGGCAGCCAGCTTGTTCACTGTGCCCATTTTTGGAGCCCAAAATCGAACATTTTCATCAGTTTTGGGGCATTTTTTTTCTTTTGCTCTGTTTTTCCGGATCGTAGGTCGTGAGATGTTAAAAGGACGACAACCTTACTCGCGGTACATTAGAGGGCCCTACAACGTTTCGATATGACGTCTTGCGAGGATGCAGCGTTGTTGAAGCGGATGGGTTGTCTTTAAGCCCATTTGGCCTTCTGAATTAGCCATCTCTCTAGGCTGGGACTGTAAACCGTTAACACATAAAAGAATTGTGCCCTCAACATGACGGGTGCGATCATACCAGCACTAATGTACCGGATCCCATCAGAACTCCGAAGTTAAGCGTGCTTGGGTGAGAGTAGTACTAGGATGGGTGACCCCACGGGAAGTCCTCATGTTGTACCCCCTTTTTCAATTTTTTTTGCTCCAATTAGTGTTGGCAATATACTTTATCCACCACATTTCTATTATCGAATCCCACGGCACCTTGGGCAAGACAACTTCGCTTCACGTGGAGGCGGGGGCCGTAAACCGAGGGTGTAGGGCTTGTGACCAGGTCTACGTCTATCCGGTGCCCATAACTTTTTATCGGTAAGGAGTTACGCGGTGTACAGTATACCATCGCAAAGCTCTCCGAGAGCTCTACGACGGGGGCAGCCAGCTTGTTCGCTCTGCCCCTTTTTGGAGCCCAAAATCAAACATTTTCATCAGCTTCGGCCCACTTTTCTTCTTTTGCTCTATTTTTCTATCCCGGATCGTACGTCGTGAGCTGGTAAAAGGACAACAACCATACTCACGGGACATTAGAGGGCCCTAAAACGCGTCGATATCACGTCTTGCAAGAAGCTGCGTTGTTGAAGCAGATGGGTTGTCGTTAAGCCAATTGGGCCTTCTAAATGGGCCATCTCTCAAAGCTGGGACTGTGAACCGTTAACACATAAAGGAATTGTGCCCTCAACATGACGGGTGCGATCATACCAGCACTAATGCACCGGATCCCATCAGAACTCCGGAGTTAAGCATGCTTGGGCGAGAGGAGTACTAAGATGGGTGACCCCTTGGGAAATCCTCGTGTTGCACCCCCCTTTTCAATTTTTTTTGCCCCGGTTAGGGTTGCCAAGATACTTTATCCACCATATTTTTATTATCGAATCCCACGGTACCGTGGGCAAGAAAACTTCACTTCACGTGGGGCTAGGACCGCAAACCGAGGGCGTAGGGCTTGTGACCAGGTCTCCGTCGAAACAGTGCCCATAAATTTTTATCCGTAAGGCGTTACGCGGCGCATAACATACCGTTCCAAAGCTCTTCGAGAGCTCTACGACGGAGGCGTGCCCATTTTGGGAGCCCAAAATTGAACGTTTTCATCAGTTTCAGGCCACTTTTCTTCTTTTGCTCTGTTTTTACGTCTCGGATCGTACGTCGTGAGCTGTTAAAAGGACGAAAACCTTACTCGATGGACATTAGAGGGCCTTACAACGCATCGATATCATGTCTTGTGAGGATGCTGCATTGCTGTAGCAGATGGGTTGTCGTTAAGCCCATTGGGCCTTCTGAATGGGCAATCTCTCTAGGCTGGGACTGTAAACCATTAACACATAAAGAAATTGTGCCCTCAATGTGACGGGTGCAATCATCCCATCACTACTGCACCGGCTCCCATCAGAACTCTGAAGTTAAGCGTGTTTGGGTGAGAGTAGTACAAGGATGGCTGGCCGCCTAGGAAGCCTTCGTGTTGTACCCCCTTTTCAATTTTTTTTGCTCTAGTTAGGGTTGCAGAGATACTTTATGCACCACATTTCTATTATCGAATCCCACGGCACCTTGGGCAAGAAAAATTCGCTTCACGTGGAGGTTGGGCCCGCAAACCGAGGGCGCAGGGCTTGTGACCAGGTCTCCGTCGCTCTGGTGTCCGTAACTTTTGATCCGTAAGGAGTTACGCGGCGCACAACATACCGTTACAAAGCTCTGCTAGAGCTCTACGACGGTGGCAGCCAGCTTGCTCAGTGTGCCCATTTTTCGAGCCAAAAATCAAATATTTTCATCAGTTTCGAGCCACATTTCTTCTTTTGCTCTGTTTTTCTGTCCCGGATCGTACGTCGTGAGCTGTTAAAAGGACGACAACCTTACTCGTGGGACATTAGAGGGCCCTACAATGCGTCGATATCACGTCTTATGAGGACGCTACGTTGTTGTAGCGGATGGGTTGTCGTTAAGCCCATTGGGCCTTCTGAATGGGCCATCTATCCAGGCTGGGACTGTAAACCGTTAACACATAAAGGAATTGTGTCCTCAACATGATGGGTACGATCAGACCAGCACTAATGTACCGGATCGCATCAGAACTTCGAAGTTAAGCATGCTTGGGCGAGAGTAGTACTAGGATGGGTGACCCCCTGGGAAATCCTCGTGTTGCACCCCCATTTTCAATTTTTTTTTGCTCCGGGTAGGGTTGCAAGACACTTTATCCATGACATTTCTATTATCGAATCCGACGGCCCCTTGGGCAAGACAACATCGCATCATGTTGCGGCTGGGCTCGCAAACCAAGGGCGTAGGGCTTGTGACCAGGTTTTCGTCGCTCCGATGCCCATAAATTTTGATCCATAAAGAGTTAAGTGGCGCACAACATACCGTTACCATGCTCTCCAAGAGCTCTACGATGGGGGCAGCCAGCTTGCTAGTTGTGCCCATTTTTGGATCCCAAAATCGAACTTTTACATCAGTTGCAGGCCACTTTTCTCCTTTTACTCTATTTTTCCATCCCGGATCGTACGTCGTGAGCTGTTAAAAGGACAACAACCTTACTCGCGGGACATTAGAGGGCCCTACAATGTGTCGATATCAGGTCTTGCGAGGATGCTGCATTGTTGAAGCGGATGGGTTGTCCTTAAGCCCATTAGGCCTTCTGGATGTGCCATCTCTCTAGGCTGGGACTATGAACCGTTAACACAGAAAGGAATTGTGCCCTCAACATGATGGGTGTGATCATACCAGTACTATTGCACCGGATCCTATCAGAATTACGAAGTTAAGCGTGCTGGGGCGAGGGTAGTACTAGGATGGGAGAGCCCTTGGGAAGTCCTCGTGTTGCACCGCCTTTTTCAATTATTTTTGCTCCGATTAGGGTTGCCAAGATACTTTATCCTCCACATTTCTATTATCGAATCCCAAGGCACCATTTGCAAGACAACTTCGCTGCACGTGGAGGCTGGGCCCGCAAACCGAGGGCGTAGGGCTTGTGACCAGGTCTCCGTCGCTCCGGTGTCCATAAATTTTTATCCGTAAGGAGTTACGCGGTGTACAGCAAACCGTTACAAGGCCCTCCGAGAGTTCTACGACGGGGGCAGCTAGCTTTCTTGCTGTGCCCTTTTTGGAAGCCCAAAATCGAACGTTTTCATTATTTTCGGGCCACTTTTCTTTTTTTGCTCTATTTTTCCGTCCCGGATCGTACATCGTGAGCTGTTAAAAGGACAACAACCTTACTCGTAGGACACTAGAAGCCCCTACAACGCGCAGATATCACGTCTTGCGGGGATGCTGGGTTGTTGTAGCCGATGGGTTGTTGTTAAGTCCATTGGGCCTTCTGAATGGGCCATCTCTCTAGGCTGGGACTGTAAACTGTTAACACACAAAGGAATTGTGCCCTCAACATGATGGGTGCGATCATACCAGCACTAATGCACTGGATCCCATCAAAACTCCGAAGTTAAGCGTGCTTGGGTGAGAGTAGTACTAGGCCGGGTGACCCCCTGGGAAGTCCTCGTGTTGCCCCCCCTTTTCAATTTTTTTTGCTCCGGTTAAGGTTGCCAAGATACTTTATCCACCATATTTCTATTATCGAATCCCACGGCACATTGGGCAAGACAACTTCACTCCACATGGAGGTTGGGCCCGCAAACCGAGGATGTAGGGCTTGTGACCAGGTCTCCGTCACTCCAGTGCCCATTACTTTTGATCCGTAAAGAGTTACGCGGCTCACAGCATACCGTTGCAAAGCTCTCTGATAGATCTACGACGATGGTAGCCAGCTTGCTTGCTTTGCCCCTTTTTTAAGCCCAAAATAGAACATTTTCAACAGTTTTGGGCCACTTTTCTTCTTTTGCTCTGTTTTTCCGTCCCGGATCGTACGTCGTGAACTGTTAAAAGGACGACAACCTTACTTGCTAGACATTAGAGGGCCCTACAATGCGTCGATATCACATCTTGTGAGGATGCTGCGTTGTTGAAGCGAATGGGTTGTCGTTAAGCCCATTGGGCCTTCTAAATGCGCCATCTCTCTAGGCTGGGACTGTGAACCGTTAACACATCAAGGAATTATGCCCTCAACATGACGGGTGCCATCATACCTGCACTAATGCACCGGATCCCATCAGAACTCCAAAGTTAAGCGTGCTTGGGCGTGAGTAGTACTAGGATGGGTGACCCCGAGGGAAGTCCTTCTGTTGCACCCCGCTTTTCAATTTTTTTTGCTCCGGTTAGGGTTGCCAAGATACTTTATCAACCACATTCCTGTTATCGAATCCCACAGCACCTTGGGCAAGACAACTTCGTTCCACGTGGAGGCTGGGCTCGTAAATTAAGAGCATAGGGCTTGTGACCAGGTCTCCCTCGCTCCGGTGCCCATAACTCTTGATACGTAAGGTGTTACGTGGCGCACAACATACCGTTGCAAAGCTCTCCGAGAGTTCTACGATGGGGGCAGCCAGCTTGCTCGCTGTGCCCGTTTTGGGAACCCAAAATCGAACATTTTCATCAGTTTCGGGACACTTTTCTTATTTTGCACTATTTTTCAGTCCCGGATTATACGTCGTGAGCTGTTAAAAGGATGACACCCTTACTCGCGGGACATTAGAGGGCCTTACAACGCGTCGATATCACGTCTTGCGAGGATGCTGCGTTGCTGTAGTGGATGGGTTGTCGTTAAACCCATTGGGCCTTCTAAATGGGCCATCTCTCTAGGCTGGGACTGTAAACCGTTAACACAAAAAGGAATTGTGCCCAGAACGTGACGGGTGCGATCATACCAGCAGTAATGCACCGGATCCCATCAAAACTCCGAAGTTAAGCGTGCTTGGGCGAGAGTTGTACTAGGATGTGTAACCCCCTGGGAAGTCCTCGTGTTGCATCCCCCTTTTCAATTTTTTTTGCTCCGATTAGGGTGGCCAAGATACTTTTTCCACCACATTTCTAATATCGAATCCCATGGCACGTTGGGCAAGACAACTTCGCTTCACGTGGAGGCTGGGCCCGCAAACCGAGGGTGTAGGGCATGTGAACTGGTCTCCGTCGTTCCGGTGCCCATAACTTTTGATCCGCAAGGAGTTACTCGGCGCACAGCATACCTTTGCAAAGCTCTCCGAGAACTCTACGATTGGGGCAGCCAGATTGCTCGCTGTGCCTATTTTTGGAGCCCAAAATCGAACATTTTCATCTATTTTAGGCCACTTTTCTTCTTTTGCTCTGTTTTTCCGTCCCGGATCGTACGTCGTGAGTTGTTAGAAGGACAACAACCTTACTCGCAGGACATTAGAGGGCCTACAACGAGTCAATATCACGTCTTGCGAGAATGCTACGTTGTTGTAGCGGATGGGTTATCCTTAAGCCCATTAGGCCTTCTGAATTAGCCATCTCTCTAGGCTGGGATTGTAAACCGTTAACACATAAAGGAATTATGCCGTCAACGTGACGGGTGCGATCATACCATCACTAATGCACCGGATCCCATCAGAACTCCGAAGTTAAGCGTGCTTGGGCGAGAGTTGTACTAGGATGGGTAACCCCTTGGGAAGTCCTCGTGTTGCATCCCCCTTTTCAATTTTTTTTGCTCCGGTTAGGGTGGCCAAGATACTTTTTCCACCACATTTCTAATATCGAATCCCACGGCACATTGGGCAAGACAACTTCGCTTCACGTGGAGGCTGGGCCCGAAAACCGAGGGCGTAGGGCTTGTGAACGGGTCTCCGTCGTTCCGGTGCCCATAACTTTTGATCCGCAAGGAGTTACGCGGCGCACAACATACCTTTGCAAAGCTCTCCGAGAGCTCTACGACTGGGGCAGCCAGCTTGCTCGCTGTGCCTATTTTTGGAGCCCAAAATCGAACATTTTCATCTATTTTAGGCCACTTTTCTTCTTTTGCTCTGTTTTTCCGTCCCGGATCGTACGTCGTGAGCTGCTAGAAGGACGACAACCTTACTCGCAGGACATTAGAGGGCCTACAACGAGTCGATATCACGTCTTGCAAGAATGCTACGTTGTTGTAGCGGATGGGTTATCCTTAAGCCCATTAGGCCTTCTAAATTAGCCATCTCTCTAGGCTGGGATTGTAAACCGTTAACACATAAAGGAATTGTGCCCTCAACGTGATGGGTGCGATCATACCATCACTAATGCACCGGATCCCATCAGAACTCCGAAGTTAAGCGTGCTTGGGCGAGAGTTGTACTAGGATGGGTGACCCCCTGGGAAATCCTCATGTTCCACCCCCCTTTTCAATTTTTTTTTCTCCGGTTAGGGTTGCCAAGATACTTTATCCACCACATTTCTAATATCGAATCCCACGGCACATTTGGCAAGACAACTTTGCTTCACGTGGAGACTGGGCCCGCAAACCGAGGGCGTAGGGCTTGTGACCAGGTCTCCGTCGCTCCGGTGCCCATAACTTTTTAGCCGTAAGTAGTTACGCGGCGCACAGCATACCGTTGCAAAGCTCTCCGAGAGCTCTACGATGGAGGTAGCTAGCTTGCTCGTTGTTCCAATTTTGGGAGACAAAAATTGAACGTTTTCATCAGTTTCGGGCCACTTTTCTTCTTTTGCTCTGTTTTTTCGTCCCGGATCGTACTTCGTGAGCTGTTAAAAGGACAACAATCTTACTCGCGGGACATTAGAGGGCCTTACAACGAGTCGATATCACGTCTTGCGAGGATGCTGCGTTGCTGTAGCGGATGGGTTGTCGTTAAGCCCATTGGGCCTTCTGAATGGGCCTTCTCTCTAGGCTGGGACTATAAACTGTTAACACATAAAGGAATTGTGCCCTCAACGTGACGGGGGCGACAACACCAACACTAATGCCCCGGATCGCATCAGAACTCCGATGTTAAGCGTGCTTGGGCGAGAGTAGTACTAGGATCGGTTACCCCCTGGGAAGTCCTCGTGTTGCACCCCCATTTTCAATTTTTTTTGCTCCGATTAGGGTTGCCAAGATACTTTATCCACCACATTTCACTTATCGAATCCCATGACACCGTGGGCAAGACAACTTCGCTTCAAGTGGAGGCTGGGCCCACAAACCGATGGCGTAGGGCTTGTGACCAGGTCTACGTCGCTCCGGTGTCCATAACTTTCGATCCGTAAGGAGTTACGTGGCGCACAGCATACCGTTGCAAAGCTCTACGAGAGTTCTACGACTATGGCAGCCAGCTTGCTCGTTGTGCCCATTTTTGGAGCCCAAAATCAAATATTTTCTTCAGTTTCGAGCCACTTTTCTTCTTTTGCTCTGTTTTTCTGTCACGGATCGTACGCCGTGAGCTGTTAAAAGGACGACCAGCTTACTCGCGGGACATTATAGGGCCCTACAACACGTCGATATCACGTCTTACGAGAATACTGCGTTGTTATAGCGGATGGGTTCTCGTTAAGCCCATTGGGCCTTCTTAATTGGCCATCTCTCTAGGCTGGGACTGTATACCTTTAACACATAAAGGAATTGTGTGCTCAACATGACAGGTGCGATCATACCAGTACTAATGCACCGGATCCCATCAGAACTCCGAAGTTAAGCGTGCTTGGGCGAGAGTTGTACTAGGATGGGTGAACCCCTAGGAAGTCCTCGTGTTGCACCCCCTTTTCAATTTTTTTTGCTCCGGTTAGGGTTGCCAAGATACTTTATCCACCATATTTCTAATATCGAATCCCACGGCACCTTGGGCAAGAAAACTCCGTTCCATATGGAGGCTGGGCTCGTAAATTGAGGGCATAGGGCTTGTGACCAGGTCTCCCTCGCTCCGGTGCCCATAACTTTTGATACGTAAGGAGTTACGTGGCGCACAGGATACCGTTGCAAAGCTCTCCGAGAGCTCTGCAACGGGGGCAGCCAGCTTGCTCGCTGTGCCCGTTTTAGTAGTCCAAAATTGAACGTTTTCATTAGTTTCGGGCCACTTTTCTTATATTGCTCTGTTTTTCATTCCCGGATCGTATGTCGTGAGCTGTTAAAAGGACGACAACCTTACTCACGGGACATTAGAGGGCCTAACAACGCGTCAATATCACGACTTGCGAGGATGCTGCGTTGCTGTAGTGGATGGGTTGTCGTTAAACCCATTGGGCCTTCTGAATGGGTCATCTCTCTAGGCTGGGACTGTATACCATTAACACATAATGGAATTGTGCCCTCAACGTGACGGGTGCGATCATACCAGCACTAATGCACCGGATCCCATCAGAACTCTGAAGTGAAGCGTGCTTGGACGAGAGTTGTACTAGGATGGGTGACCCCCTGGGAAGTCCTCATGTCACACCCCCCTTTTCAATTTTTTTTGCTCCGGTTAGGGTTGCCAAGATACTTTATCCACCACCTTTCTAATATCGAATCCCACGGCACATTGGGCAAGACAACTTCGCTTCACATGGAGGCTGGGCCCGCAAACCGACGGCGTAGGACTTATGAACGGGTCTCCGTCGCAACGGTGCCCATAACTTTTGATCCGCAAGGAGTTACGTGGAGCACAGCATACCTTTGCTAAGCTCTCCGAGAGCGCTACGACTGGGGTAGCCAGCTTGCTCGCTGTGCCCCTTTTTGGAGCCCAAAATCAAACATTTTCATCAATTTCAGGCCACTTTGTTCTTTTGCTCTGTTTTTCCGTCGCAGATCGTACGTCGTGAGCTGTTAAAAGGATGACAACCTTACTCGCGGGACATTATAGGCCCTAAAACAAGTCGATATCACGTCTTGCGAGGATGCTGCGTTGTTGTAGCAGATGGGTTGTCCTTAAGCCCATTAGGCCTTCTGAATTAGCCATCTCTCTAGGCTGGGACTGTAAACCGTTAACACATAAAGGAATTGTGCCCTCAACGTGACGGGTGCGATCATACCATCACTAATGGACCGGATACCATCAGAACTCTGAAGTCAAGCGTGCTTGGAAGAGAATAGTACTAGGATGGGGACCCCTTGAGAAGTCCTCGTCTTGCACCCCCCTTTTCAATTTTTTTTGCCCCGGTTAGACTTGCCAAGACGATTTATCCACCACATTTCTATTATTGAATCCCACGGCATATTGGGCAAGACAACTTTGCTTCATGTAGAGGCTGGGCCCGCAAACCGAGGGCGTGGGGCTTGTGACCAGTTCTCCATCGCTCCGGTGCCTATAACTTTTGATCCGTAAGGAGTTATGCGGTGTACAACATACCGTTGCAAAGCTCTCCAATAGCTCTACGACGGAGGCAGCCAGCCTGCTCGCTGTGCCCATTTTTGCAGCCCAAAATCGAACATTTTTATCAGTTTCGGGCCACTTTTCTTCTTTTTCTCTGTTTTTCCATCCCGGATCGTACATCGTGAGATGTTATAAGGATGACAACCTTACTCGTGGAACATTAGAGGGCCCTACAACGTGTTGATATGACGTCTTGCGAGGATGCTGCGTTGTTGAAGCGGATGGGTTGTCTTTAAGCCCATTAGGCCTTCTGAATTAGCCATCTCTCTAGGCTGGGACTGTGAACCGTTAACATATAAAGGAATTGTGCGCTCAACATGACGGGTGTGATCATACCAGCACTAATGCACCAGATCCCATCAGAACTCCGAAGTTAAGCGTGCTTGGGCGAGAATTGTACTAGGATGGGTGACCCCCTGGGAAGCTCTCGTGTTGCACCCCCCTTTTCAATATTTTTGCTCCGGTTAGGGTTGCCAAGATACTTTATCCACCACATTTCTTATATCGAATCCCACGGCACATTGGGCAAGACAACTTTGCTTCACGTGGAGCCTGGGCCCGCAAACCGAGGGCGTAGGACTTGTGACCAGGTCTCCGTCGCTCTGGTGCCCAAAACTTTTTATCCATAAGGAGTTACGCGGCGCATAGCATACCGTTGCAAAGCTTTCCGAGAGCTCTCCGACAGTCGCAGCCAGCTTGCTCACTTTGCACGTTTTGGGAGCCCAAAATTGAACGTTTTCATCATTTTCGGGTCACTTTTCTTCTTTTGCTCTGTTTTTCCATCCCGGATCGTACGTCGTAAGCTGTTAAAAGAACGACAACGTTACTCGTGGGACATGAGAGGGCCCTACAACGTGTTGATGTCACATCTTACAAGGATGCTGCGTTGTTGTTACGGATGGGTTGTCGTTAAGCCCATTGGGCCATCTGAATAGGCCATCTCTCTAGGCTGGGACTGTAAACCGTTAACACATAAAGGAATTGTGTCCTCATCATGACGGGTGCGATCATACCAGCACTAATGCACCGGATCCCATTAGAACTCCGAAGTTAAGCGTGTTTGGGCGAGAGTAGTACTAGGATGTATGACCCCCTAGGAAGTCCTCGTGATGCACCCCCCTTTTCAATTTTTTTTGCTCTAATTAGGGTTGCCAAGATACTTTATCCACCACATTTCTATTATCAAATCCCAAGGAACCGTGGGCAAGACAACTTTGCTTCACGTGGAGGCTGGGCCCGCAAACCGAGGGCGTAGGGCTTGTGACCAGGTCTACGTCTCTCCGGTACCCATAACTTTTGATCAGTAAGGAGTTACGCGGCGTACAGCATACCGTTGCAAAGCTCTCCGAGAGCTCTACGACTGGGGCAACCAGCTTGTTCGCTTTGCCCATTTTTGGTGCCCAAAATCGAAAGGTTTCATCAATTTTGGGCCACTTTTCTTCTTTTGCTCTATTTTTCTGTCCCGGATCGTACGTCGTGAGCTGTTAGAAGGACGAGAACCTAACTCGCGGGACATTAAAGGGCCCTACAACGCGTCGATATCACATCTTGTGAGGATGCTGCGTTGTTGAAGTGGATGGGTTATCGTTAAGCCCATTGGGCCTTCTAAATGGGCCATCTCTCTGGGCTGGGACTGTGAGCCGTTAACACATAAAGGAAATGTGCCCTCAACATGACAGGTGCGATCACACCAGCATTAATGCACTGGATCCCGTCGGAACTCCAAAGTTAAGCGTGCTTGGATGAGAGTAGTACTAGGATGGGTGACCCCTTGAGAAGTTCTCGTGTTGTACCCCCCTTTTCAAATTTTTTTGCTCCGATTAGGGTTGCCAAGATACTTTATCCACCGCATTTCTATTATTGAATCCCACGGGACCGTGGGCAAGATAACTTCGCTTCTCGGGGAGGCTGGGCTCGCAAACCGAGGGCGTAGGGCTTTTGACCAGGTCTCCGTCGCTCCGGTGCCCATAACTTTTTATCCGTAAGGAGTTACGCGGCGCACAACATCCCATTGCAAAGCTCTCAGAGAGCTCTACGACGAATGCATGTCCGTTTTGGGAGCCCAAAATCGAACGTTTTCATCAGTTTCGGGCCACTTTTCCTCTTTTGCTCTGTTTTTCCATCTCGGATCGTACATCGTGAGTTGTTAAAAGGATGACAACCTTACTCACGGGATATTAGAGGGCCTTACAACGCATCGATATCACGTCTTGTGAGGATGCTGCGTTGTTGAAGTGGATGGGTTGTCGTTAAGCCCATTGGGCCTTCTGAATAGGCCATCTCTCTAGGCTGGGACTGTAAACTATTAACACATAAAGGAATTGTGCCCTCAACATGACGGGTGCGATCGTACCAGCACTAATGCACCGGATCCTATCAGAACTCCGAAGTTAAGCATGCCTGGGCGAGAGTAGGACAAGGATGGGTGACCCCCTGGGAAGTCTTCGTATTGCACCCCCCTTTTGAATTTTTTTTGCTCCGGTTAGGGTTGCCAAGATACTTTGTCCACCACACTTCTATTATCGAATCCCACCGCACCCTGGGCAAGACAAATTCGCTTCACGTCGAGGCTGGGCCCGCAAACCGAGGGCGCAGGGCTTGTGACTAGGTCTCCGTCGCTCCGGTGCCCATAACTTTTGATCCGTAAGGAGTTACGCGGCGCACATCATACCGTTGCAAAGCTCTCCGAGAGCTCTTCGATGGTGGCAACCAGCTTGCTCGGTGTGCCCATTTTTGGGCCCAAAATCAAATATTTTCATCAGTTTCGAGCCACTTTTCATCTTTTGCTCTGTTTTTCCATCCCGGATTGTACGTCGTGAGCTGTTAAAAGGACGACAAGCTTACTCGCGGGACATTAGAGGGCCCTACAACGTGTTGATATCACGTCTTGCGAGGATGCTGCGTTGTTGAAGCGGATGAGTTGTCCTTAAGAGCATTAGGCCTTCTGAATGGGCCATCTCTTTGAGCTGGGAATGTGAATCGTCAACACATAAGAGATTTGTGCCCTCAACATGATGGGTGCGATCATACTAGCACAAATGCTCCGAATCCCACCAAAACTCCGAAGTTAAGCATGCTTGGGTGAGAGTAGTACTAGGATGGGTGACCCCTTGGGAAGTCCTCATGTTGCACCCCCCTTTTCAATTTTGTTTTCTCACATTAGGGTTGCCAAGATACTTTATCCACCACATTTCTAATTTCGAATCCCACGGCACCGTGTGCAAGACAACTTTGCTTCACGTGGAGGCTGAGCCCGCAAACCGAGGGCATAGGGCTTGTGACTAGGTCTCCGTCGCTCAGGTGCCCATAACTTTTTATCCGCAAGGAGTTACGCGGCGCACAGCATACCGTTGCAAAGCTCTCCGAGAGCTCTCCGGCGGGGGCAGCCAACTTGCTCGTTGTGCCCATTTTGGGAGCCCAAAATCGAACGTTTTCATCAATTTCAGGCTACTTATCTTATTTTGCTATGTTTTTTTTCTCAGATCGTACGTCGTGAGCTGTTAAAAGGACTACAACCTTACTCGCGGGACATTAGAGGGCCCTAAAACGCGTCGATATCACGTCTTACGAGGATGCTGCGTTGTTGTAGCATATGGGTTGTCGTTAAGCCCATTGGGCCTTCTGAATGGGCCATCTCTCTAGGCTGGGACTATAAACCGTTAACACAGAAAGGAATTGTGTCCTCAACATGACGGGTGCGATCATACCAGTACTAATGCACCGGATCCCATCGGAACTCTGAAGTTAAGCGTGCTCGGGCGAGAGTAGTACTAGGATGGGTGGCCCCTTGGGAAGTCCTTGTGTTGCACGCCCCTTTTCAATTTTTTTTGCTCCGGTTAGGGTTGCCAAGATACTTTTTCCACCACATTTCTATTATCGAATCCCACGGTACCTTGGGCAATATAACTTCACTTCACGTGGAGGCTGGGCCCGCAAACCGAGGGCGTAGAGCTTATGACTAGGTCTCCGTCGCTCCGGTGCCCACAACTTTTGATCCGTAAGGAGTTACGCGGCGCACAGGATACCGTTGCAAAGCTCTCCGAGAGCTCTACGACGGGGGCAGCCAGCTTGTTCGCTATGCCCATTTTTGGAGCCCAAAATCAAACGTTTTCATCAGTTTTGGGCCACTTTTCTTCTTTTGTGCTGTTTTTCTATCCCGGATCGTATGTCGTGAGTTGTTAAAAGGACGACAACCTAACTTGTGGGACATTAGAGGGCCCTACAACGCGTCGATATCATGTCTTGCGAGGATGCTGCATTGTTGAAGCGGATGGGTTGTCGTAAAGCCAATTGGGCCTTCTAAATGGGCCATCTCTCTAAGCTGGGACTGTGAACCGTTAACACATAAAGGAATTGTGCTATCAACATGACGGGTGCGATCATACTAGCACTAATACACCGGATCCCATCAGAACTCCGAAGTTAAGCGTGCTTGGACGAGAGTAGTATTAGAATGGTTGACCCCCTGGGAAGTCCTCGTGTTGCACCCCCCTTTTCAATTTTTTTTGCTCCGATTAGGGTTACCAAGATACTTTATCCACCACATTTTTGTTATCGAATCCCACGGCATCGTGGGCAAGAAAACTTCGCTTCACGTGGAGGCTGGGACCGCAAACCGAGGGCATAGGGCTTGTGAACAGGTCTCCGTTGCTCCGGTTCCCAAAACTTTTTATCCGTAAGGAGTTACGCGACGCACAGCATACCATTGCAAAGCTCTCCGGGAGCTCTACGACGGAGGCGTGCCCGTTTTGGGAGCCTAAAATCGAACGTTTTAATCAGTTTCGGGCCACTTTTCTTCTTCTGCTCTGTTTTTCCGTCTCAGATCGTACGTCGTGAGTTGTTAAAACGACGACAACCTTACTCGCGGGACATTAGAGGGCCTTACAACGCATCGATATCATGTCTTGCGAGGATGCTGCATTGCTGTAGCGGATGGGTTGTCGTTAAGCCCATTGGGCCTTCTGAATGGGCCATCTCTCTAGGCTGGGACTGTAAACCGTTAACACATAAAGGAATTGTGCCCTCAACGTGACGGGTGCGATCATACCAACACTAATGCACCGGATCCCATCAGAACTCCGAAGTTAAGCGTGCTTGGTCGAGTGTAGTACTAGGATGGGTGACCCCCTGGGAAGTCTTCGTGTTGCACCCCCCTTTTCAATTTTTTTTGCTCCGGTTAGGGTTGCCAAGATACTTTGTCCACCACATTTCTATTATAGAATCCCATGGCACCTCGGGCAAGGCAAATTCGCTTCACGTGGAGGCTGGGCCCGCAAACCGAGGGCGCAGGGCTTGTGACCAGGTGTCCGTCGCTCCGGTGCCCTTAACTTTTGATCCGTAAGGAGTTACGCTGTGCACAGCATACCGTTGCAAAGCTCTCCGAGAGCTCTACGACGGTGGCAGCCAGCTTGCTCGGTGTGCCCATTTTTGGAGCCCAAAATCAAATATTTTCATCAGTTTTGAGCCACTTTTCTTCTTTTGCTCTGTTTTTCCATCCCGGATCGTACGTTGTGAGCTGTTAAAAGGACGACAAGCTTACTCGCGGGACATTAGAGGGCCCTACAACGTGTTGATATCACGTCTTGCGAGGATGCTGCGTTGTTGAAGGAATTGTGCCCTCAACATGACGGGTGCGATCATACCAGCACTAATGCTCCGGATCCCATCAGAACTCCAAACTTAAGCGTGCTTGGGTGAGAGTAGTACTAGGATGGGTGACCCCCTGGGAAGTCCTCGTGTTGCACCCCCCTTTTCAATTTTGTTTTCTCCAATTTGGGTTGCCAAGATACTTTATCCACCACATTTCTAATATCGAATCCCACGGCACCGTGGGCAAGACAACTTTGCTTCACGTGGAAGCTGAGCCGGCAAACCGAGTGCGTAGGGCTTGTGATTAGGTCTCCGTCGCTCCGGTGCCCATAACTTTTTATCCGCAAGGAGTTACACAGCGCACAGCATACCGTTACAAAGCTCTCCGAGAGCTCTACGACGGGGGTAGCCAGCTTGCTCGCTGTGCCCGTTTAGGGATCCCAAAATCGAATGTTTTCATCAGTTTCAGGCTACTTTTCTTCTTTTGCTATGTTTTTTTTCCAGGATCGTACATCGTGAGCTGTTAAAAGAACGACTGTGGAACCTCACTTTTCTATCCTATCTCGTTTTGCGTGTTTATACTCATTTTGCGTGAATTAACCTGTCTATGTGCTATATGACCTAGAATGTTATAATTTTGATGTCAATACTCCTAATACGTGCTAAATGTACATTCATGAAATTTTCATAAAAAACGGAGTCCGAAATTTTATCGTCGATTTTTAGTGAATAGTGTTTTCGAAACACATCCGCTGTAATTTTGAAATTGGTCTTTTTAACCCTTCTAGACCTATTCCACGGACTTTAATAGACATGTGTTTGATTAAAACAGTTTTAAAATCGGCTTAAGAATTTATTGGGGTTTTTACACCGACTTTTGCGAAAATCGAGTTTTAAGCCGATTCGGGTAGAATCGTTTGATTGTAAAACTTCTTGTCACTTAAAAATAATTTACTTGAGCTATCTTGGGTGTTGAATAATTGTTTTGAACTTTGGTGATGAAGAAAATGCATTTAAAGTCAAGAAAACACTAAAAACACTAAAGTTTCAACTTTGACTTTCATTTAAAATCTTGACTTTCATGCATATATCATCAACACACATTGCCAAAGCACAAAAACACACTCATTTTCACACACATGGCCGAGATTTTCATGGGAGATTAAGCCAAGGAGTTTTCAAGGTTTTCAAAGCAATTTTTCAAAGAAAAAGCTAGTTTTTGTCCGTAGAATTTCATGCCGAGTTGGATTCCGCTTGTTGGGCATGCATTGCACGCATTCCTAGGATTTTATCGCATCAAAGGTGAGAGAAAAATTCTGGATCTCAAAACTCAACTTTTGTGTTTTTGCGTAGAATTGAAAATCGAACCGTTAGAATTCTAATCTGATGTTAGATTATTGCTCCTTGCATGCTAGGGATTATTTAGCTATAATACTACAAGTTTTTATCGAATGTAGCATAATTTTTATTTTTTGAGTATTTAAATTTGATTAATTTGTTCAATGTTGATTTAATTGCGTTGTGTTGATCGGAATCGATTGCCGTCGATTTCTAAATGTTTGATAATTACGTGGTGGCGCCGTTGTAATGCCGAATTTTTGATTGTGATGTTCGTGCCAAAATCCAGAAATTTCAGCCTTGACACCTTAGGGTTTTAGAGTTATCGGGCATGAGTTGGAGGTGTTATGGTGGTTTTTCGAGGGGGCTAATGTAGATGGTTGAATGGGTGAGTGTTTGAAACTGATTTGGAGTTGTTTGGATTAGTAGAATGTAAGATATGATTAATTGAAGCTTAGGTTGTCTTTCTTTAAAATGTTAGATCGAGCCTTAGTTGATTGGGTGTGGGTTGAGTGATTGAATTGTGAGTTGTTAATGGGTAAATTAGAGTTTGATTGTGTGTTTAATGCATGTTCGGTTAGATGGCCTACTTTGTCATCTAACTTAGTTGTTTGTTGTTTAATGTTATATTGATGTTTTATTGATTGATTATTGAGTACGGGAATCGGGCACTTTTGTTGCTGATCTCTCGGAATATTGATGATTGATGTTTATTATTATTGCTGGGTCTCTGGTATGTGTGTGCCACCTCTCGGGCAGCATCGGGCTGTCGGGTTGATAACGGCATGACTATCAGAGATTGCCTCCAGCTCGCATGACGGAGGTGTCATAGAGGGCGAGGTTATTGGGGGTACCCCGGGTGCGTGAGTAATGGGGAGTTACAAGAAGAATGGTTGAGATCGTGATGGCGTTTGGAGCTACACCAACTAGAGAGAGTATCCTTTATTGAATGGTCATATAGTTATGTGATGATAGTATTATTTATTGTTATTGTGTGTTTACTGACTCAAAGGATTATTCCAAGGAGTTTAGTAGACCTTGCTCGAGATCTATCGGATCCTCACTGGGCTTATTTTATATAAGCTCACTCTCTATTATTGCATGCTTACAGGTGTACTTGAGCAGGATTACGGGTACGTGCCTCCTGACGAGGAGAATGTGGAAAATGTGCCGTATGTGGACGAGTCCTATGTGCCAGAGTCTTGTCCTTGATGCTTGAGATGTTGTATACTCTACTATCTTGTATATTAACCTAGTTGTCTTTCATTTTCCTTGTAATTTATGATGTATAAGTTGTAGTAAGATAATGAACTAAATGATGCTAACTTAGTAGTCTTTCTTTTGTTATGATCTAGGTTGCTAAGTTCGTTTATAATCTATTTTGATATGTATGTATAGACTATGTACTATGTTGGAACGGAGGCGCGTAACTATGAAGGAGTTGATGAAAGAATGTTTAATGTATGAAGTGGTTGTGTTGTATGTTGTCAATTTGATTGTGGAATTGGTTGGTGATTTATGGAGGTTGATGCATGTTGTTCTTAAGGGTTGGTTTAGAGCCCGGATGTTCATGTTACTGTCGTTATGCTGCCGAAACTCCGTTGCGTCCTGACTGATCGTAAGAGGGGTCGAGTTGGGGCGTGACATTTAAGTGGTATCAGAGCGCATGTTAGCTATCAGCCGGGGTATCCTCGGAATGTGGGTAGTGGTCTAAGCATGCAAGTATGTATTAAGTGAAAGAAAAGTGAAACATATGTTAATATGTTTATGCGATTAATTTACTTATGTGTTTAACTTTCTATGTGACCAGTATGCCTTGTGTGTGAAGTGAACTAATGTGGTCAATATGTTTTATGTGATAACATGCCTTACATACTCAATGTGTTGTAATTAATGTGCGTTATGTGATTAATGTGCATTATGTGACAAATTTGTTTTATGTGATTGAAGTGTCTTGTGTGAAGTTAGTTGTTTATATGGTTTTAATTGTTTATATCCTGCTTATGTGAAACAACGTGCTTTAGGTGCGCAAGGCACTTTGAGTGATTAATGTGAGTTACATAATCAATTTGACCTATGGGTAGTTTGTTGCTTATGAGACTTTAATTGTTTATAACTTATTATGTGATATAACTTGTTTACGTGATATTGGCTTCTTATGTGCTGAATTGTGTGTTATATGATAATGTTGTTTTATATGTTAATTATGTATTATGTTGTACTTGTCTTCATGTGATATAATTGTATATATGTTATAACTGCGGGTGACTCTTTTGGGTGAAGTAAGGATGACTGTCAGAGCTCTTGGAATCAGAGGAAGACTTCGTAGGAATGAATTCATGTCTTTGAAACAGGGTAGCCTGTCTGTTACGCAGTATGAGGCCCGATTTCATAATATGTCACATTATGCTCTGGGTATGGTGCAAACTACAGAAAATAGGATTCAGAGATTCATTCGAGGGTTGAGGCTGGAGGTTTGAGATAGCTTGACTTCTTTTCAGTTTTCCACATACAGTGAAGCCCTTACTGTTGCAACAAGAGTTGAGAAAGGAAAGAATAAGGTAGGTGCAGGGTCCTGTCAATCGAGTAAAATGCCTTCATAGCCTCAGGACCAGCGAAGATATTTTCATCCTCGAAGTCGGCAGAGTCAGCTCTAGGGGAAAAATAGGCATGTAGACTTAAGGATACAGCGGAGCAGTTTAACGGTTTCGCCAGTTCAGGGTTTCGTGGGTAATAGTGTTGCTCTTCGTGTTCCATTTTTGTGATTTCTGTACCAAGAGGGGTCATGTTGAGACCGGATGCTGGAAGAAATTGGGAAAAGGTCTAAGTAGCGGCAGTGATCAACACATGAAAGAGGACTGTCATAAATGGCAAAATGATCGGGGTTTGACTACAGTCAGGGATGCCCAGGAAAAGTCTACTATAGTGAGAGCTCAACAAGATGATTCAGTTACCTCCTTGGTTCCAAATTCTTCAGGGAATCGTGCTGCAGATCAAGTCATACATTGTACTTTCTGTCGCCGAAAAGGCCATCTCGAGTCTAACTGTCGGAATAAGGCAGGAACATGTTTGGGTTGCGGCAGCAATCAACATAGAGCGAGGAATTGTCCTAGGTATTCGAGGTCTAGGGTCGGTCAGTGACCCAAGGTTACCAGGGTAGACCTGCGGGCAGTGCATCTCAACAGCAGTAGTGAAAGGTAATTTCTTATTCTCAATCAATTAGTTAAGGTATTGAATGATTCCAGTGCTACATATTCTTTTATCATGTCTACTTGAGTGCAATGCGGTAGTATGCGAGTAGAAAGTTTTCCCTATATTGTTGAAGTTAGCACGTGCATTATATCAGTTGGCGACTGAGTAATATGTGACGCTGAAGCATATAAAATTCCGATTAGGGGTCAAGCTACTTTACGACTACATAATTGACTATTGGAATTCTCATTTGGTGATCCTATCCGACATTCTTCCTTTGGATTTCCATATGAATATTCTTATTCGGTATACTTGATTGGAATTATTCTTTGGTATTTTCTATTAGTATTCTTATGCGGAATTCTTATATGGTGTTATCCCGAGTTCTTATTTCGGGATTATTATCCGGTATTCTCCAACGGTAATCTTGTTCGAAGATCTCTATTGGTATTCTTGATTGGTGCTCTATTACGGGATCTATGTTTGGCGTTCTTCTACAGTAATTTATTTGAGTTTCTTCCTCAGAAATTTTAGTCAGTGTTCTTTTTCAGCCTTCCTAATTAAGCTTCTTGTTTGCGGATTCTTATTCGATGATCTTATTCGGTGTTCCTACTTGGTGTTCTTGGTTGGTATTTGGAATTTGGTATTTGGTCTTTCAATCAGTATGTTTGAGTCAGCACCTGAGTTTGTCTTCGGATCGATGCAGAATTGCGCGAACGCAATTGTTTTAAGGAGGGGAGAATGTGGAACCCCACTTTTCTATCCTATCTCGTTTTGCGTGTTTATTCTCATTTTGCGTGAATTAACCTGTCTATGTGCTATATGACCTAGAATGTTATAATTTTGATGTCAATACTCCTAATACGTGCTAAATGTGCATTCATGAAATTTTCATAAAAAACGGAGTCCGAAATTTTATCGTCGATTTTTAGTGAATAGTGTTTTCGAAACACGTCCGCTGTAATTTTGAAATTGGTCTTTTTAACCCTTCTAGACCTAGTCCACGGACTTTAATAGACCTGTGTTTGATTAAAACAGTTTTAAAATCGGCTTAAGAATTTATTAGGGTTTTTACACCGACTTTTGTGAAAATTGAGTTTTAAGCCGACTCGGGTAGAATTGTTTGATTGTAAAACTTCTTGTCACCTAAAAATAATTTACTTGAGCTAGCTTGGGTGTTGAATAATTGTTTTGAACTTTGGTGATCAAGAAAATGCATTTAAAGTCAAGAAAACACTAAAAACACTAAAGTTTCAACTTTGACTTTCATTTAAAATCTTGACTTTCATGCATATATCATCAACACACATTGCCAAAGCACAAAAACACACTCATTTTCACACACATGGCCGAGATTTTCATGGGAGATTAAGCCAAGGAGTTTTCAAGGTTTTCAAAGCAATTTTTCAAAGAAAAAGCTAGTTTTTGTCCGTAGAATTTCATGCCGAGTTGGATTCCGCTTGTTGGCACGCATTGCATGCATTCCTAGGCTTTTATCGCATCAAAGGTGAGAGCAAATTTCTGGATCTCAAAACTCAACTTTTGTGTTTTTGCGTAGAATTGAAAATCGAACCGTTAGAATTCTAATATGATGTTAGATTATTGCTCCTTGCATGCTAGGGATCATTTAGCTATAATACTACAAGTTTTTATCGGATGTAGCATAATTTTTATTTTCTGGGTATTTAAATTTGATTAACTTGTTCAATGTTGATTTAATTGAGTTGTGTTGATCGGAATCGATTGCCGTCGATTTCTAAATGTTTGATAATTACGTGGTGGCGCCGTTGTAAAGTCGAATTTTAGATTGTGATGTTTGTGCCAAAATCCGGAAATTTCAGCCTTGACACCTTAGGGTTTTAGAGTTATCGGGCATGAGTTGGAGGTGTTATGGTGGTTTTTCGAGGGGGCTAATGTAGATGGTTGAATGGGTGAGTGTTTGAAACTGATTTGGAGTTGTTTGGATTAGTAGAATGTAAGATATGATTAATTGAAGCTTAGGTTGTCTTTCTTTAAAATGTTAGATCGAGCCTTAGTTGATTGGGTGTGGGTTGAGTGATTGAATTGTGAGTTGTTAATGGGTAAATTAGAGTTTGATTGTGTGTTTAATGCATGTTCGGTTAGATGGCCTACTTTGTCATCTAACTTAGTTGTTTGTTGTTTAATGTTATATTGATGTTATATTGATGTTTTATTGATTGATTATTGAGTACGGGAATCGGGCACTTTTGTTGCTGATCTCTCGGAATATTGATGATTGATGTTTATTATTATTGCTGGGTCTCTGGTATGTGTGTGCCACCTCTCGGGCAGCATCGGGCTGTCGAGTTGATAACGGCATGACTATCAGAGATTGCCTCCAGCTCGCATGACGGAGGTGTCATGGAGGGCGAGGTTATTGGGGGTACCCCGGGTGCGTGAGTAATGGGGAGTTACAAGAAGAATGGTTGAGATCGTGATGGCGTTTGGAGCTACACCAACTAGAGAGAGTATCCTTTATTGAATGGTCATATAGTTATGTGATGATAGTATTATTTATTGTTATTGTGTGTTTACTGACTCAAAGGATTATTCCAAGGAGTTTAGTAGACCTTGCTCGAGATCTATCGGATCCTCACTGGGCTTATTTTATATAAGCTCACTCTCTATTATTGCATGCTTATAGGTGTACTTGAGCAGGATTACGAGCACGTGCCTCCTGAAGAGGAGAATGTGGAAAATGTGCTGTATGTGGACGAGTCCTATGTGCCAAAGTCTTGTCCTTGATGCTTGAGATGTTGTATACTCTACTATCTTGTATATTAACCTAGTTGTCTTTCATTTTCCTTGTAATTTATGATGTATAAGTTGTAGTAAGATAATGAACTAAATGATGCTAACTTAGTAGTCTTTCTTTTGTTATGATCTACGTTGCTAAGTTCGTTTATAATCTATTTTGATATGTATGTATAGACTATGTACTATGTTGGAACGGAGGCGCGTAACTGTGAAGGAGTTGATGAAAGAATGTTTAATGTATGAAGTGGTTGTGTTGTATGTTGTCAATTTGATTGTGGAATTGGTTGGTGATTTATGGAGGTTGATGCATGTTGTTCTTAAGGGTTGGTTTAGAGCCCGTATGTTCATGTTACTGTCGTTATGCTGCCGAAACTCCGTTGCGTCCTGACTGATCGTAGGAGGGGTCGAGTTGGGGCGTGACAACGACAACCTTACTCGCGGGACATTAGGGCCCCCTAAAACACGTCGATATCACGTCTTACGAGGATGCTGCGTTGTTATAGCAGATGGGTTGTCGTTAAGCCCATTGGGCCTTCTGAATGGGCCATCTCTCTAGGCTGGGACTGTAAACCGTTAACACATAAAGGAATTGTGTCCTCAACATGACGGGTGCGATCATACCAGCACTAATGCACCGGATCCCATCAGAACTCTGAAGTTATGCGTGCTTGGGCGAGAGTAGTACTAGGATGGGTGGCCCCCTGGGAAGTCCTTGTGTTGCACCCCCCTTTTCAATTTTTTTTGCTCCGGTTAGGGTTGCCAAGATACTTTATCCACCACATTTCTATTATCGAATCCCACGGCACCTTGGGCAAGATAACTTCACTTCACGTGGAGGCTGGGCCCGCAAACCGAGGGCGCAGGGCTTGGGACCAGGTCTCCGTCGCTCCGGTGCCCATAACATTTGTGCCGTAAGGAGTTACGCGACGTACAACATACCATTGCAAAGCTCTCCGAGAGCTCTACGAAGGGGCCAGCCAGCTTGCTCGCTGTGCCCATTTTTGGAGCCCAAAATCGACCATTTTCATCAGTTTTGGGCCACTTTTCTTCTTTTGCTCAGTTTTTCCGTCCCGGATCGTACGTCGTGAGCTGTTAAAAGGACGACAACCTTACTCGTCGGACATTAGGGGGCCCTACAATGTGTCGATATCACGTCTTGTGAGGATGCTGCGTTGTTGAAGCGGATGGGTATTCCTTAAGCCCATTAGGCCTTCTGAATTGGCCATCTCTCTAGGCTGGGACTGTGAACCGTTAAGACATAAAGGAATTGTGCACTCAACATGACGGGTGCGATCATACCAGCACTAATGCACCGGATCCCATCAGAACTCCGAAGTTAAGCGTGATTGGGCGAGAGTAGTACTAGGATGGGTGACCCCTTGGGAAGTCCTCGTGTTGCACCCCCTTTTCAATTTTTTTTGCTCCGATTAGGGTTGCCAAGATACTTTATCGACCACATTTTATTATCGAATCCCAAGGCACCGTCGGCAAGACAACTTCGCTTCACGTGGAGGCTGGGCCCGCAAACCGAGGGCGTATGGCTTGTGACCAGGTCTCCATCGCTCCGGTACCCATAACTTTTTATCCGTGAGGAGTTACGCGGCGTACAACATACCGTTGCAAAGCTTTCCGAGAGCTGTACGACGGGGGCAGCTAGCTTGCTTGCTGTACCCATTTTGGAAGCCCAAAATCGAACGTTTTCATCAGTTACGGGCCATTTTTCTTTTTTTACTCTATTTTTCCTTCCCAGATCGTACGTCGTGAGCTGTTAAAGGGACGACAACCTTACTCTGTCACAGCCCAACCCGACCTATGGAGGCTAGACTAGGGAATCACCTAATTCTTCTATGCTATTTGTACGACTTGGTCATTTCTTACAATTAATACTTAATGTTGATTTAGAATTCCAAATGATTTTCTGAAAATCTGGCAGTATGACGGCTATATTTATGACCTTTGGTTTGACCTATTTTCTAAAACGCCTCAAAACCTTTAATCATTGATTCAATTCCAACTAAAATTTCCTATTTTGTTATCAATAGATATGCCTACTAATTATCTCGAAGCCTCGTTTGACTAATAACCTAGTATGAAAACTATGTCCCGTTTATTTTTCAATTTACCCCTATCATGCACGTAACTATTATCCTTTAGCTTACGAATTAGTACCTAAGTGGAGCTGGATAGAGTTAAGTTTGTTGATTATTCACCTAGTGGTTTAAACCTCTATAAGAACTACTAATCAAGACAATAAAACAATTACCAAGTAAGGAGTTCGTCTGGTTATAGATAGTACAATCCAAAATTAGACCCAAATTACAACGGGGTCATTTACATCAACAACATAAATATTCTTCAAAGCAAACACAACGTTCACAAAACAGCCACTGTCAAGCAAGGCACATAAAGCACGGAATCACTCCAAGGATTCATCAACAAGCACATTACCTCGAGTATCTGTTCCAAATCTGCTGCACCTGTGACAAAAAAGAGGGTGAGTCATTATGAACTCAGCGAGGGGGAACGAGAGATAACGTTTTGAAATCATTTTCCGGTTAAACTTATGAAAAACCCTTTTTGAAAGCATGACATATAACACAAGTAAGTTTTATAACGTAATGTAAAGTAAAGAACATATTTACCCGTCTTTCCTCCCCGAGGTCCTCTAGGAACCAAGCGAGAGTACTTAAACACATAGTGAAAAGGATACGATGAGCTTTCGCTCTCAAGATCATTTCTGATAACAGTTGTTGCGGCCAACTTCAATCATTCCACCTATCACGCCAAATGGGTGTACTCCGGATGTACCTTGAAATCCTACGACCTAACTCTCCGAGGAAGTCTAGCTCCCAAGCGAGAGAGGGAATTGGACAATGGTTGTCATGGTTGCACCGGCAAGCCCGATGCTGCCCGGTGTGCGTGAAACGCTACCACGCCAGAATAAAAGGTTGCAACCTTGCATGCAATGCACATGTATGCCATTTAACATTTCACATTAAGAGGTCAACAAAGTAGGTTGCCTCCAAGCAAGTATATAATCACATTTTGACATATTGGCATATAAGGCATTGTAAGAACATGTAATCATTTCATATATCAATTTGAAAGCAATTAAACTTCCACGGGCAGCCAAGTAATCATGTTCAAATAAGCCATAGAATGTCTTTTAACAATTCACATTAGGAGGACAACAAAGTAGGTTGCCTCCGAGCAAGTATAAGGTCACATATTGACAAGTAAACACACGAGGCATGCTTTCACATGTAATTTCATTTGTAAAACACATCGAGTTATATGAATATTAAACGGGCAGTCATGTGACACATGTAATCATCGGGAATCACATTTAGGGCTATAAGGACATATACGGGCAGCCTATTAATCTTCCTCAATATCCTTCATAATTCACAAAAGAACGGTTTATGACTCGGGGAGCTACGGGGCCATTTGTGAGGCCGACCTCGATTTGCGTGCGATACCTCATTTTGTGTGCCCTAACCTAGATTTGTGTACCTTGACCTAGGTTTGAGAATTGTGTTCGTTTTATGTGCCATGCATTGAATTATGTGCATTCATTTAGGGTTGCGTGCATTTACTTGAAAAATGTGCGTTCGTCTCGTAGTTCGTGTACTACCTCGTAGTACGTGTCCTAGACCTAGGAAAGCGTGCCCTCACGCTAATCAAGAAAGCATCTTACACAAAGCACTAGACTATTAAATAATCCTACAAACTCCACTATCAATATTATAATCCTAATTCAACTCACTAGAAGACAAAAATTCACTAAACACTAAACATTCTTCATTCTTTATTCCTTATTCGTTTTGCACTTCCAACACACAATTAAATAATACTCCAATAGTTGGAAAAAATTCATAATTTGTATAGCCTTGGCCGACCACTAGGAGGTGTCTTTGCATGCATGCTAAATTCAAATTGATTCTAGACAAGTCATGACACAAAAACACTTATCAATGCTTAAAAAAATTGCTCAATACCACCTCAATTTCTTCACCTTGCTCAACCAAACAACCTTTGCCCGTGCTAGCATTTTAAAATCACAACTTGAAGACACAAAAATCTGAATCATCAAGCTCAAGGCTGACATGCTCATCAAAGTTGCAAAGGCCTTCATTTTTTTTGTCATTTCCTCTTTCTTCCTCAATCTTCTTTCTCTCCCTCTCATTCTTCTCTCTCTCTCTTGGCCCTAGCTGAACATTGTTGCCTCCATAGCTCATCTTCATCACACCATAGTTGATCAAGGCAAGCAACAAGCAAGAGGCTCGATCAAACTAGCTAGGATGCGAAAATCACACATGCATGCTCCTTGAGTCTTCATTTCGGCCCTAGGTGAGTTACTAAGCTTCCATTTCTTTTCTTCTTGTTCTAACCTCATGCATGTACTAAGAGCTTGGTCACTAAGCTAGGAAAAATAGAGAAAACCAAGTTGGAATCTCAGCTAAGAAGAAGAAGAAGAAGTTTGTACTTCAACAAGTTTTTGTGCATCTTCTTGGTTGATTGCTAAGGTGAGGGCTAAAACCTTTTGAAAATCCTTCAAAAATCCACATGCATGCTCATAAATGTATGTCTTTGCTTCTATACTTGAGTTATATGTTCGTTCATAAGCTTTTACAACCATGCATGGCAAGATCTTGGCTTGAAAGTGATGATAGGTGAAGTCGGATTATGTGACAGCTCTCTGACCAGTTGTTTCGAGGTAAGTTTGGCTAGGAAAATGATGTTGAAAATGCATGAAAATTGGTAGGTAACTATTTTTGAAAGTTTTGAACATTTTTCACAGAAATAGGCCAAAGCTAATTTCGACTCTCAGGTCCTAAAAATGGCAAATCATTAAAATGTGTCCAAATCTGGAAATCTGGAAAAAAATGAAGCAGGTTTTGGCAGATGCACTGACCTTGTAGAACGAACCAGACTTGACTTAGTAAATGATGTCCAAAATGCATGAAATTATGTGTGATGATAGAGTTTTCAGTTATGGACATTTTTGTCAGAAATGGGCTAAGGCTGAATCTGACCCTAAGGACCTCTAAAACGTCAATTATCGAAATGTGTGCAAATCTGGACAGTTTTGTGCTATCCCACTGTTTCGGCTATAACTAATGATCCCGAACTCCAAATGATGCAAGGTTTGTTTCTGATTTTATTTCACTTCTTAAGCTTTAATTTGACATCTTATTCGCTGGAATTGGAGATTGTTTGCTTATCTTAATGATTGTGAGAAAACAGCCTATTGCAGTAAGGGTTTCACTTAGCGTTATGCTTAGAAAAATTGTTGTAACTTCTCTTGTTGAAATAAATGCTTGGGATTGTAGATTTGGGATGTTGTGTGGGCTGTTTTGAATGTTTGAGGATGTTGAATTAAATGATGCATGGCTTGAGATTGATTTTGATTGGTTTGGGGCTTAAATTGCACGGATATGCACGAAATGGAAACCCTAATGACTAGGTAGTCTTGCTAAGTGTTGATCATTTGGATATTGTGTGGAATTATATGCTTATTAAGCTGCCCGTAGATGCCCTTATAGTCCTAAATGTGATTTTGACCATTGCATGTTGACAAATAGGCTTTTCTTGCATCCGAGCCCACGTAGATGTTGTTGCATGTTATATAATCTTATTATTTGATTACGTGGACTTGAATTGAGTTATATAACTTGATTTATGTGCATTACACGGCTGTCCGTTTAATGTTCATATAACTCCATGAGCTTCTCAAGTGAAATTACTTGTCTATCCGTGTCTCGCTTGTTTACTTGTCAAAGTACAATCTTATGACTGTCCGGAGGAAACCTACTTTGTTGTCCTCCTAATGTGATATATTAAATGTCATAAATGTGCACTGCATACAAGGTTGCAACCTTTCCAGTCGGCATGGTAGCGATCACGCATACCGGGCGGCATCGGGCTTGCCGGTGCACCCGTGACTACCATGGTCCCATTCCCTCTCTCGCTTGGGGGCTAGACTTCCACGGAGAGTTGGATCGTAGGATTTCGGTGTACATCCGAAGTACACCCACCTGGCGTGTTAAGGGGATGATTTGAAGTGGGCCGCAACAACTGATTCTGGAACTGATCTGAGAGAAAAAGCTCATTGTATCCTTTTTACTATGTGTATAAGTACTCTCGCTTGGTTTCTCGAGAACCTCGGGGAGGAAAGACTGGTATTTCTGTTCCTTTACTTTATATTATTGTTATATTCATGCTTGCAAAAGGATTTTCATAAGTTGAACCGGAAAATGAGTTTCAAAACCTATTTCTCGTTCCCCCTCGCTGAGTTCATAAGGACTCACCCTCTTTTATCATCTCAGGTGAAGAAGATCCAGAATGGGTACCCAAGGACGGTGTGCCTAACGATGAATCCTTGGAGTGATTTCCTGTTTGTGTGCTTTGCGTGATTATGGCTACTTGTGAACTTTATGCTACTTGAAGACTATTTCTTTTTATGTTGCTCGATGTTGTAATGTAAAAGACCCCCGTTGTAATTTGGGGTCTAATTTTGGTTTGTACTGATATTAACTAGACAGACACTAGGCACCACTATGATTGTTTGCTATTATTACCGCTAGTATCTATCATAGGTTATGACATATTAGTTAAGGACTAAGTAAATGAACCTATCCAATCTTAAACAGGTACTCGCTATTAAGCTAAGATCAACATGTACTTTTGTAACGAGGATAAACAAACAAACGAGAGATAGTATCATGCTAGGTTATAAATCAAACGAGACATCGAGATAACCAATAGGCATTTCAATTGATGTTAAATAGTAATCCTAGTTGGAAATGAAACTTGAGATTAGAAAATTTTGAGGCATTTAGAGAATTAGATCAAAACCAAATAGCCCATTTACAGCCGTTATGCTGTCGGTTTTCCTAAAAAACCTTGGAGTTTAGGCCAAAACATTAAGTGTTAAATCTTCATACACGATTAAGTATGTGATATGACCTGAATGTTTAGATCACACCCTAGTCTAACCTTATAGGCCGGGTTGGGGCGTGAGACCTTATAATTAGAATGGTATCAGAGCTTAGATTGCTTAAGCCGGGTTTAACTCTCGGACCGTGGGTAGAGCCCTAAGATAATTAGGATGACTTGCTTATGTGTTATTGTGTGATAATGTTAAATGTGCCTTCTATGTTTTGCGTGTTTAAGTGATTAACATGCCTTAGTTGTTTCTAGAATTGTATCTATATTATGTTGCATATCTTATGTATTAAATTCTTAATTGTCATATTTCAATAAATTGTGCATCGTATAATCTGTGCCTATAGATGGCTAGCCCTAGTACCCGTACTACTAATAGGAGCGGTGAACCTCAAGATACCGGAGATGCTTATCAAACTAATCCCGGTATAGCTATGTTTAATATGATGGCGAATGCCATGGATCGTGTATCACGGGTTATGGAGCGTCAAGATGCACGTGAGGCCAACAACAACAACAACAAGAATGAGGGTAACCACGGGAGACATAGCCGAATGAGGGAGTTCCTTGACTTTCGCCCGTCCAAATTCCACGGGGAAGCTGATGATGAGAAAGCAAAGGCTTGGCTATCTGAGATTGAGAAGATTTTTAGGCCACTTGATTATACTGATGAAGAAAAGGTGGAGTTTGCGGTGTTTATGTTGCATGAGGATGCTGAGCATTGGTAGCACACTGTGGAGGCACTGTGGGAAACTGATCAAACACCTCGCTTGTGGGGTAATTTAGTTAAGGTATTTAAGGAGAAATATGTACCTGCAGTCTCCAAGCAGAGGCGTGCTGAGGAGTTCATGCACTTGACCCAGGGTAACATGACGGTGGCCCAGTACGAGGCTCGTTTTGACCCACTATCCCGGTATGCTCGATATATGGTCAGTACTCCGGAGGCGAAGATGTGAAAATTTACTACTGGATTGAGGCCAGAGATTCAGGACCAGTTGGCTTCTCATGACTTCGATACCTATTCTGCTTTCTTCGCTGTTGCCTCTCGAGTTGAGAAGAGAAAACTAGATGGAGCCGGTTCGAGTCAGCCGAACAAGAAACCATACCAGCCTCCAGGTCAGTAGAGGAAATTTCAGAGTCAAAGTCGTAGTCACGGCCAGAGCCAGAACAGACCAGTGAATAACCATGGCCCAACGAAAGCGCCATCAGCCTCTTCCACCCGCGGACCCACTGGTAAATCACCTGCTACTCAGTCTGTCAACTGTTCTTATTGTGACAGGAAGGGGCATACCGAGGCCCAGTGTTGGAGGAAGTCGGGACGATGTATGAGATATGGCAGTGATCAGCATCAGATCAAGGATTGCCCTAAATGGCAGGCAGGACAGAATCAGGGTAAACCAGCTGCTAGAGGCAAGACTCCAGTTCCTAGAGTTCAGGCTCGAGCTTATGCTATTGAGTGCGAGGAGATTCCAGATGAGACCACTGTTGTTGAAGGTACATTCTTCATACTGAATCAACCTGTTAGGGTGTTAATTGATCCGGGTGCTACTCATTCATTTATTACTCCCTTATGTGTGGAATGTGTGAAACTGAAAGTTGTAGGTTTGCCATACGAAGTAGAAGTTGGTACTCTAATGGGTTCTAAACTTGTTACTAGCTCAGCTTGTAAAGCATGTAAAATCCAAATTAAGGATAGGGAATTCTCAGCCAATCTTATTGTATTACCTTTTCGATATTATGAGGTCATTTTAGGGATAGACTGGCTGGCAAAACATCATGTCCAACTAGATTTTTGGGCAAAGATTATAGCGTTCCGGGTACCTGGTCAACCAATACTGGAGGTAATGGGTCAAAGAGATTTCACCGAGAGTTCCATCATTTCATCTATGAAAACAGTGAAGTCCTTGAGAAAAGGGTGCATCGGATACTTAGCTTACCTCATCAACAAGCCGTCAGACAAAGCTAAGTTGGAGGAGATGCTTGTGATCAAAGACTATGCAGATGTGTTTCCAAAAGAATTGCCCGGTTTACCCCCAAATCTGGAGATCGAGTTCGTTATAGAGCTACTGCCAGGCACCCAGCCGGTATCTAAAGCTCCCTATCATATGGCACCGGCCGAGCTACAAGAATTGAAGGACCAATTGCAAGGATTGTTGAAGAAGGGGTTTGTTCAACCAAGTTCTTCACCTTGGGGTGCACCAGTTCTATTTGTGAAGAAGAAAGACGGAACGTTGAGGCTATGCATTGATTACCGAGGATTGAACCAAGTGACTGTCAAGAATAAATACCCACTTCCACTGATCGACGAGTTATTTGATCAACTGGAAGGAGCCAAAGTGTATTCGAAACTCGACTTGAGGCAAGGGTATTATCAGTTGCGGATCAAAAAGGAAGATGTACCTAGAACGGCTTTCAAGACGAGATATGGGCATTATGAATATGTGGTGATGCCTTTTGGACTAACCAATGCCCCTGCAGCTTTTATGGATTTGATGCACAGGGTGTTTCAACCCTACTTGGACCAATTTGTGGTGATCTTCATCGATGATATTTTGGTATACTCGAAATCCGAGGCGGAGCATGAACAACATCTGCGGTTAGTACTACAGAAACTTCGAGAGCATCAATTGTATGCAAAGTTTAGCAAGTGTGAATTTTGGTTGCAGCAGATTGCATTTTTGGGGCATATTATATCCCAAGAGGGAATAGCGGTGGATCCAGCAAAGATAGAAGCAGTGATGTCTTGGAAGAAGCCGGAGAATGTTACGGAGATTTGGAGTTTTCTTGGTCTAGCCGGCTATTATCGGAGATTCGTGAAAGATTTCTCGAAGATTGCAGGACCGCTTACAAAGCTTACTCAAAAGAAAACAAAGTTCGTGTGGGATGATAAATGTGAGAACAGCTTCCAAGAATTGAAGAAAAGATTGACCATCGCACCTGTTCTTGCATTGCCTGAAGGAAGTTAAGGTTTTGTAATCTATAGTGATGCTTCAAAAGAAGGATTGGGTTGTGTGCTGATGCAAAATGGAAGAGTGATTGCATATGCTTCTAGGAAGCCAAAGCTGTATGAATTGAATTACCCGACGCATGATTTGGAGTTAGCGGCTATTGTGTTTGCACTCAAGAAATGGAGGCATTATCTGTGGGGTAACAAGTTTGAGGTATTTACTGATCATAAGAGCTTGAAATACTTGTTCTCTCAAAAAGAGTTGAATATGAGGCAAAGGCGGTGGATGGAGCTTTTGGATGATTATAACTGCACAATCAATTATGTGCCCGGTAAAGCGAATGTCGTTGCAGATGCCTTAAGTAGAAAAAGCAAGCATGGCTAAACTGGAAGTCAAGTTGCAGGAGTTGTTGGAGGAAGCATTTTTGTGGAAACCACAATTGACTCAGAAAGGGTTACTTTTTGCCACTACATATGTTCAATCGACCTTGTTGTCTGAATTACGAGAGGCTCAACAGAAGGACCAACAGTTTCAGAAGATTAAAGAAAGCAACGCGGATTTCAAGTTTCATGATGATGGTGTTTGGAGGTTTAGGAACCGGATTTGTGTTCCCAATGAGCCAGAGCTGAAAAAGAAGATTCTTGAAGAAGCCCATAATTCTAGATATACTATTCACCCCAGCGGAACAAAGATGTACCGGGATTTGAAGCAACGCTATTGGTGGAATAACATGAAAAGAGAAATTGCGGAGTTTGTGGCACGGTGTTTGACTTGCCAGAGAGTCAAAGCAGAACATCAACAACCCATAGGTTTACTTCAGCCGTTGGAGATTCCTCAATGGAAATGGGAACATATAACTATGGATTTTGTTATGGACCTGCCCAGATCACAAAAGGGTCATGACGCCGTTTGGGTCATAGTGGATAGATTGACTAAGTCGGCGCACTTCTTACCGATGAACAAGGAGGATAGTCTTGAGAAATTGGGAGATATGTATGTGGCGGAGATCGTAAAAATGCACGGGATGCCTGTGAGTATTGTATCGGATAGGGATCCTCGTTTTACTTCCCGATTTTGGAAGAGATTGCAAGAAGCCTTGGGAACGAAGTTGAGTTTCAGCACGGCTTATCACCCTCAGACTGATGGACAATCGGAGAGAACTATTCATATTTTGGAGGATATGCTGAGGGCGTGTGTTTTGGATTTCGGAAAAGGTTGGGAGAAATATCTATCTCTAGCAGAGTTCGCTTATAATAATAGTTATCAGGCCACTATCGGGATGGCCCCATTTGAGGCGTTGTATGGATGTAAGTGTCGATCCCCAATTTGCTGGGATGAAGTAGGTGAGACGAAGACTTTTGACCCGACCCTTTTACCTGAGCTGATGAAGACTGTTGATAATGTCCACCTCATCCGAAAATGGATGATTACCGCCCAGAGCAGGCAGAAGAGTTATGCAAATCGACGGAGACGGAGTCTCGAGTTCGAGGTTGGCGACAAGGCGTTCTTGAAGATATCACCTCGGAGGGGACTGATTAAACATGGCAAGGGTGGAAAGTTAAGCCCGAGATTTGTAGGACCATTCGAGATAATTGAGAAGGTTGGCAAGTTGGCATACCACCTAGTACTACCCCAAAACCTCTCCAATATTCACGACGTCTTTCATGTTTCAATGCTGCGAAAGTATCATCCTGATCCGTCGCATATCTTAGAGCCAGAGCCGTTGCAGCTTCGGGAGAACTTGTCTTACGAGGAGAAGCCCATTCGGATCCTAGACCAGCAAGATCGGGAATTGCGCAACAAAACTATACCAATGGTGAAAGTGCTGTGGGATCATCACGGAGTTGAAGAAGCAACGTGGGAAAGGAGAGACCAGATGGAGCAGCAATATCCAGCTTTATTTCAAGGTAATATTGAATTTCGGGATGAAATTCTTTTAAGGAGGGGAGGATGTGAGGCCCGACCTCGATTTGCGTGCGATACCTCGTTTCGTGTGCCCTAACCTAGATTTGCGTACCTTGACCTAGGTTTGAGAATTGTGTTCATTTTATGTGCCATGCATTGAATTATGTGCATTCATTTAGGGTTGTGTGCATTTACTTGAAAAACGTGCGTTTGTCTCGTAGTTTGTGTACTACCTCGTAGTGCGTACCCTAGACCTAGGAAAGCGTGCCCTCACGCTAATCAAGAAAGCATCTTACACAAAGCACTAGACTATTAAATAATCCTACAAACTCCACTATCAATATTATTGTAACACCCTGATCCCTCTCGAGACCGCGAGTTCAATCAATCAATCTAATCGCAACCCAATTCCAAACCCGAGCAAAATTTTAGGGAAAGACGGACGGAGTCTCCCCTGTTTCTAGGCAATTTGCAAATCCTGCAATAGCATATAAGTGGAGGCCATCCGAGCCTTGTTTCTCAACAAATAAACACAAGAAGTATATATATACATTTCCAGTTTAAAAGCTAACCTATCTCTTCTCATATTTGACAAGTACTTCATGCTTGGCAATTAAACTATATTAACCTATTGCACAAAATAGACTATTACCATTCTAACTCTTTTCCTTTGGACATTACAAACAAACATTGAAATTAAACTATACTATCTGAATACATAAACTAGCTTATCAAACCACTTCAATAAACTAGTAAAACTTAAATTACATTCCTTTTTAACCATAAATACAAACAACACATGAAACATATATCTTTCCATCTTTGACAAATCAAGCCACATAGCACGCAAAACAACTTTTCGAGCACGAACTTTCACGTAATCACGAACTTTCCAGCTATCATGGTATTTCCTAAAATGTGGTGGTGAGGAGTGAGTATACTCAACACGTATACTCAGTGAGGGCGAGACAGTTATTGAGGTAGAGAGAAAGAAGATCGTGCAATGCAAATAGATACAGTTAAGCAATAAAATCAATAAGAAAGCATTCATTATAAACGACAATACAATAAACAATCAAAGAAAGCATTAACACAACCATTCAAAGCTATACCACACTCTGAAGGCTATGGTTCACTCATACGAGTAATGTACCATTTCACGAGCGATACATCAATCTCGAGCTTGATGTTGACAACGATGACAATAAGCGCGCAACCACCTTATAACTTCAGTTTGGAATACCCCGGAAGTATCCAATCAATTCTACGACCCAAATCTCCCTGGGAGGCAACCCAAGCGAGAATGGGAATAGGACACGGAGCTAGAGCAACCAACACTGGCAGCCCGAGACTACCCAGAGAGGCCCATCACTCACGCGTCTGACACTATGCAATGCAAGACACGATACAAGGCGATAAACGAGCGATAGCACAACAATATAGTTTAGAGGCGATAAACGAGATATCAAGCATTTACAATCAATACTAGCATTCAATTAACTTTTCAAGCAAAACTATCATTAATAGCAACAAGAACACCAATTAAACAAGTAATAGCAGTTCAAACACGAAAACGACAAATATCACTATTCAATCCCTAACTTCCAAAGGCAATTACGGGCAAACGAGCTACGGAATTAGGAAACCGATTTCACTACATTCACTTAGGCACTACAAGGCACGTTTCTATGTCACTAAACTTCACTTCCTCACCCGAGGCCCGAAAGTCCACCTACTGCGTTTGAACTACAACTATGCTAACCGGTCACTCAATCAACACCACAACAACGCCAAAAGTGCTTCCATACCCTCAATTGCAAAACCACTAACTCAATTCGAGCACAGTCAACTTTTGGTCAAACGGCCCCTTTACGTTTCTTTGTCTAATTTCCAATTTTGTTAAAGACCGGTCAGTTTTTATTGTACATTTTATCTTTCTATCACTAATGGCACCTATCCAAATCAAGCAATCGCAATTTGGATCAAAATTCGAAATTCTAGGGTTTACTATTCATAATTCACTATTCATTATTCTTCCCCAATTTCAAATACGCAGTTTCAACCGTAAAAATTGCTAAATAACTATCAAACAATGCTCTACGAACTCAAAGGAAGTTATATCAAGCAATTACAGCCATTATAACACATTATATATCAAATCTAAAATTTTGACACAAAATTCAAATTCGAATTTAAATGCACAAAAGCGTGAAAACCCTCACAGAGATTGAAGACCAAGACCCGCAAGGACCCGAGTCACGACCCCCGAGCAATTCCACGCATGATTTTGGCTTAAAAATGGAAAATCATTTTTTTTTTCTTTTCTCCTTAACCTTCGGCCAAGGGAGGACTTACAGGCCATTTTTGGTTTTGTTTTTTTTTTTTGGTCAATTTTGCTTAATTTTGGCTATTTAAAAGATGACAAAGCCTCAATGGCAAAATGATCATTTTGCAAAGTCAAAATTCAAGTTAAATTGGTCAACTTAGCTTATTTTGATGCCATTTAATCTAATTCAAGTTAAAACAATGCAATTTTAATGAAAACCAACTAAAACTAGCTAAATTAAACTAAAAACATTATTCACGAAATTCAAAAAATATTTCTCTAACTCTCATTTTCGAAATGCTACGATCAAACGATCAATAAATGATTGCTAATAAAGTAATGAGCAATAATAGAAAACTATAATTTTTTTGAAAAGTAGAATAGTGGAATAGTTTAAAATTCACTCCGGCTCGGAGTTACTTTCCTCTTTTAATTGAAAACCGAGTAATTTTAATGCAAGACAATTAAAACCGATTATTAAAATAATCAAAACAATCAAAATAATCAATATTCATTTAAAAATAATTTTTTTAATTATTTCTAGAATATTTTAAAGAATTACGAAGTTAATGCTAAGATACAAATAGACAAGTTATAATAAACACGTAATCAAATGCAATTAAACACTAACATTTAAGATGACACTTAATTAAATACAATTAAATGCCATTAAATGCATGCCGGGTTCGGGTTATCACAATTATAATCCTAATTCAACTCAGAAGAAGACAAAAATTCACTAAACACTAAACATTCTTCATTCTTTATTCCTTATTCTTTTTGCACTTCCAACACACAATTAAATAATACTCCAATAGTTGACAAAAATTCATAATTTGTATAGCCTTGGCTGACCACTAGGAGGTGTCGTTGCATGCATGCTAAATTCAAATTGATTCTAGACAAGTCATGACACAAAAACACTTATCAATGCTTAAAAAAATTGCTCAATACCACCTCAATTTCTTCACCTTGCTCGACCAAACAACCTTTGCCCATGCTAGCATTTTAAAATCACACCTTGAAGACACAAAAATCTGAATCATCAAGCTCAAGGCCGACATGCTCATCAAAGTTGCAAAGGCCTTCATTTTTTTTGTCATTTCCTCTTTCTTCCTCAATCTTCTTTATCTCCCTCTCATTCTTCTCTCTCTCTCGGCCCTAGCTGAACATTGTTGCCTCCATAGTTCATCTTCATAACAACATAGTTGATCAAGGCAAGCAACAAGCAAGAGACTCGACCAAACTAGGTAGGATGCAAAAATCACACATGCATGCTCCTTGAGTCTTCATTTCGGCCCTAGGTGAGTTACTAAGCTTCCATTTCTTTTCTTCTTGTTCTAACCTTATGCATGTACTAAGAGCTTGGTCACTAAGCTAGGAAAAATAGAGAAAACCAAGGTGGAATCTCAGCTAAGAAGAAGAAGAAACAGTTTGTACTTCAACAAGTTTTTGTGCATCTTCTTGGTTGATTGCTAAGGTGAGGGCTAAAACCTTTTGAAAATCCTTCAAAAATCCACATGCATGCTCATAAATGTATGTCTTTGCTTCTGTCCTTGAGTTATATGTTCGTTCATAAGCTTTTACAACCATGCATGGCAAGATTTTGGCTTGAAAGTGATGATAGGTGAAGTCGGATTATGTGACAGCTCTCTGACCAGTTGTTTCGAGGTAAGTTTGGCTAGGCAAATGTTGTTGAAAATGTATGAAAATTGGTAGGTGACTAGTTTTTCCAGTTTTAAACATTTTTCGCAGAAATGGACCAAAGCTAATTTCGAATCTAAGGTCCTAAAAATGGCAAATAAGTAAAATGTGTCCAAATCTGGAAATCTGGAAAAATGAAGCAGGTTTTGGCAGATGCACTGACCTTGTAGAACGAACCAGATTTAACTTAGTAAATGGTGTCCAAAATGCATGAAAGTTTGTGTGTTGCTATATTTTTCAGTTCTGGACATTCTTGTCAGAAATGGGCTAAGGCCGAATCTGACCCTAAGGACCTCAAAAACGTCAATTATTGAAATGTGTGCAAATCTGGACAGTTGGGTGCTATCCCACCGTTTCGGCTATAACTAATGATCCCGAACTCCAAATGATGCAAGGTTTGTTTCTGATTTTATTTCACTTCTTAAGCTTTAATTTGACATCTTATTCACTGGAATTGGATATTGTTTTCTTATCTTAATGATTGTGAGAAAACAACCTATTGCAGTAAGGGTTTCACTTAGTGTTATGCTTAGAAAAATTGTTGTAACTTCTCTTGTTGAAATAAATGCTTGGGATTGTAGCTTTGGGATGTTGTGTGGGCTGTTTTGAATGTTTGAGGATGTTGAATTAAATGATGCATGGCTTGAGATTGATTTTGATTGGTTTGGGGCTTAAATTGCATGGATATGCACGAAATGGAAACCCTAATGACTAGGTAGTCTTGCTAAGTGTTGATCATTTGGATATTGTGTGGAATTATATGCTTAGTAGGCTGCCCGTAGATGCCCTTATAGTCCTAAATGTGATTTTGACCATTGCATGTTGACAAATAGGCTTTTCTTGCATCCGAGCCCACGTAGATATTGTTGCATGTTATATAATCTTATTATTTGATTACGTGGACTTGAATTGAGTTATATGACTTGATTTATGTGCGTTACACGGCTGTCCGTTTAATGTTCATATAACTCCATGAGATTTTCAAGTGAAATAACTTGTCTATCCGTACCTCGCTTGTTTACTTGTCAAAGTGTAATCTTATGACTGTCCGGAGGCAACCTACTTTGTTGTCCTCCTAATGTGATATATTAAATGTCATAAATGTGCACTGCATACAAGGTTGCAACCTTTCCTATCGGCATGGTAGCAATCACGCACACCGGGCGGCATCGGGCTTGCCGGTGCACCCGTGACTACCATGGTCCCATTCCCTCTCTCGCTTGGGGGCTAGACTTCCTCGGAGAGTTGGGTCGTAGGATTTCGGGGTACATCCGGAGTACACCCACTTGGCGTGTTAAGGGGATGATTTGAAGTCGGCCGCAACAACTGATTCTGGAACTGATCTAAGAGCAAAAGTTCACTGTATCCTTTTTACTATGTGTATAAGTACTCTCGCTTGGTTCCTAGAGAACCTCGGGGAGGAAAGACTGGTATTTCTGTTCCTTTACTTTATATTATTGTTATATTCATGCTTGCAAAAGGATTTTCATAAGTTGAACCGGAAAATGAGTTTCAAAACCTATTTCTCGTTCCCCTTCACTGTGTTCATAAGGACTCACCCTCTTTTATCATCTCAGGTGAAGAGGATCCAGAATAGGTACCGAAGGACGGTGTGCCTAATGATGAATCCTTGGAGTGATTGCCTGTTTGTGTGCTTTGCGTGATTATGGCTACTTGTGAACTTTATGCTACTTGAAGACTATTTCCTTTTATGTTGCTCGATGTTGTAATGTAAAAGACCCACGTTGTAATTTGGGGTCTAATTTTGGTTTGTACTGATATTAACTTGACAGACACTAGACACCACTATGATCGTTTGCTATTATTACCGCTAGTATCTATCATAGGTTATGACGTATTAGTTAAGGACTAAGTAAATGAACCTATCCAATCTTAAACAGGTACTCGCTATTAAGCTAAGATCAACAGGTACTTTTGTAACGAGGATAAACAAACAAACGAGACAAAGTATCATGCTAGGTTATAAATCAAACGAGACATCGAGATAACCAATAGGCATTTCAATTGATGTTAAATAGTAATCCTAGTTGGAAATGAAACTTGAGATTAGAAAATTTTGAGGCATCTAGAGAATTAGGTCAAAACCAAAGAGCCCATTTACAGTCGTTATGCTGCCGGTTTTCCGGAAAAACCTTGGAGTTTAGGCCAAAACATTAAGTGTTAAATCTTCATAAACGATTAAGTATGTGATATGACCTGAATGTTTAGATCATACCCTAGTCTAACCTTATAGGCCAGGTTGGGGCGTGACACCATTAGGGTTTGCTAGGCCGTGATCGGGCTCGGTTTCGTTTGCTAAACACCACAAGCAACTCTTAAACCATTTCAAGCATACTTAACATTTATTAGGCAGCCTACTAATCACATAATTAAACACAATAACCATAGGATCATCGCTTAGCGAGTTTTCATAGCCGATAGGGTTTCATTTCATGCGTACGCATGCGATTAAGCCACAAGTTGACAAATAATAAAACCCAAGCCATGAATTGATCAATTAAAACATCCTCAAACATCCAAAATAGTCCACACAACATCCAAGTGCCACAATCCCAAGCATTTAATACCACAAGAGAAGTTACAATAATTTTCAAAACATATCACTAGATACAAACCTCACTACAATGGCTTGTATTCCCACAATCATTTAGACAAACAAACAATCTCCAATTCTAGTGAACAAAATTTCAAATTAAATCTTATTAAGTGAACTAAATCCAGAAACAAACCTTGCATCATTTGGAGTTCAGATTCAAGAGTTATAGCCAAAACCGTGAGACTACACAAAACTATCCAGATTTGTACATATTTCAATACTTGTCATTTTTTAGGGCCTTAGGGTCAGATTTAGCCTTAGTCTATTTCTGACAAAAATGTCCATAACTGAATATTATAGCAATCTACCTAATTTCATACATTTTCAATATCGTTTACTAGGTCAAAATGGTTTTGTTCTACGAGGCTAGTGAACTGCCAAAAACCTGCTCTATTTTCCCAGATTTTCCAGATTAAGACACATTTTGATATTTTGCTATTTTAGGGATCTTAGAGTCAGAATTGGCCTTGGCCTGTTTCTACGAAAAAATCTCAGAACTGGCAAAACTAGTCACCTACCAATGTTCACGAATTTTCAACATCATTTACCTGGCAAAATTTGCTTCGCTCCAACAAGTCAGAAAACTGCTCAGATTTCGCGATTCGTCCTATCTTCAAGTTCTAGCCAAATATCTTGCCATGCATGGTTACAAAAGCTCAAGTGCACACATATATCACAAGTAAAGATGTAAATATAGACATATGAAGGCTTGCATGTGGTTTTTGAAAGCTTTTCGAAAAGGATTAACTTTCACCTCTAGAAGATTTAGCAAATGAGCACAAATGCTCTTCAAAATGCATAAAGGGAGCTTCTTCCTTGCTTCTTGCTTGCTTGGGCTGCTATGGCCGAGCTTGGGAGAGATCTTGAGAGCATGCTTGAGGTCTTGGAAGGTCAAGAGGCAGCCATGGTCGAAAATGAGAGAGAAGGAAAGAGAATGAGAGAGTTTGTGAGGAAATGGATGAAGTTGAGTGTTTGTTTGAGTAGGTGCTTGTGTGTGTCAGCCTTGGGCTTGCAAAAATCTGATTTTGTGTCATCTTTTGAGCATTTTGAATTGTGAGGCATGCTTTGATAAGATAAAAGGGTAAGTCTTGTGTTTGGAGAAAGTGGAAAGCATAGAATAATGTAATGAATATTTTAATGCATGCATTGTCTTGAAATATCTTCAATTTTTGAGTGTTTGGTCGTGTAATGCAATGAAGAATCTGAAAATTCAGATTCATGTTAGTCTATTTTGGATTATAATAAGTGTAGGTTTATAATAGTTTATTGGTTAGTTGAGTGTGTTAGGAAAAATAGAATATTTTAGTAGTTAGTGGGTTTTGTAGAGAATTTGAATTAGGAATATAATATTAGTTAGTGGATTGTGTAGGATTATTTTATAGTTTAGTGCTTTGTGTAGGATTCTTTATTGATTAGCCTACGGGCACGTTTTCCTATGTCTATGGCACGCACTACGAGACACACACATAATTCAATACGGGCCACGAATCATGAGGTAGACACGAACTACGAGATAAGACACGAACTTCAAGACTAAGGCATGTACTTCAAGACTAATGCACACAATCCTAGGTGAATGCACGTAAACCAATGCAAGGCACGTAATTCAATGCAATGCACGCAAATTAAGGCACGACTCTATATCTAAGTTAAGGTACGTAGTTCAAGGTTAGGGCACACGAAATGAGGTAACTCATGTACATCGAGGTCAGGGTACGTATATCTAGGTATCGCACGTCAGTCGGGGATTAGGGCACACCATTCTAGGTCAAGGCACGAATGACGAAGCATGCATGAAAACCAAGACAGCGCACGTAATCCAAGGTCAGTCATATAATTCTTGCTCTATGGCACGCAAATCAAGGTAGTACACGTTATTCAGGGTCGGGCCGCACATACTCGCGGGACATTAGAGGGCCCTAAAACGCGTCGATATCACGTCTTGCGAGGATGCTGCGTTGCTGTAGCGGATGGGTTGTCGTTAAGCCCATTGGGCCTTCTGAATGGGCCATCTCTCTAGGCTAAGACTATAAACCGTTAACACATAAAGGAATTGTGCCCTCAACATGACAGGTGCGATCATACCAACACTAATGCACCGGATCCCATCAGAACTCCGAAGTTAAGCATGCTTGGGCGAGAGTAGTACAAGGATGGGTGACCCCTTGGGAAGTCCTCGTGTTGCACCCCCCTTTTCAATTTTTTTTGCTCCGGTTAGGGTTGCCAAGATACTTTGTCCACCACATTTCTATTATCGAATCCCACGGCACCTTGGGCAAGACAACTTCGCTTCACGTGGAGGCTGGGACCGCAAACTGAGGGCGTAGGGCTTGTGACCAGGTCTCCGTCGCTCCGGTGCCCATAACTTTTGTTCCGTAAGGAGTTACGCGGCGCACAGCATACCGTAGCAAAGCTCTCCGAGAGCTCTACGGCGGGGGCAGCCAGCTTGCTCGGTGTGCCCATTTTTGGAGCCCAGAATCAAATATTTTCATCAGTTTCGAGCCATTTTTCTTCTTGTGCTATGTTTTTCCGTCCCAAATCGTACGTCGTGAGCTGTTAAAAGGACGACAACCTTACTCGCGGGACATTAGAGGGCCCTACAACGTGTCGATATCACGTCTTGCGAGGATGCCACGTTGTTGAAGCGGACGAGTTGTCCTTAAGCCCATTAGGCCTTCTGAATGGGCCATCTCTCTAGGCTGGGACCGTGAACCATAAACACATAAAGGAATTGTGACCTCAACATGACAGGTGCGATCATACCAGCACCAATGCATCAGATCCCATCTGAACTCCGAAGTTAAGTATGCTTGGGCGAGAGTAGTACTAAGATGGGTGACCCCCTGGGAAGTCCTTGTGTTATACCCCCCTTTTCAATTTTTTTTGCTCCGATTAGGGTTGCCAAGATACTTTATCCACAACATTTCTATTATCGAATCCCACGGCACCCTGGCCAAGACAATTTTGCTTCATGTGGAAGCTGGGCCCGCAAATCGAGGGCGTAGGGCTTGTGACCAGGTCTCCGTCGCTCTGGTGCCCATAACTTTTTATTCATAAGGAGTTACGCGGCGGACAGTATACAGTTGCAAAGCTCTCCGAGAACTCTACAACGAAGGTAGCCAGCTTGCTCGCTGTGCTCGTTTTGGGAGCCCAAAATCGAACGTTTTCATCAATTTCAAGCAACTTTTTCTCTTTTGCTCTGTTTTTCAGTCTCGGATCGTACGTCGTGAGCTATTAAAAGGATGACAACCTAACTCGCGGGACATTAGAGGGCTATACAACGCGTCGATATCACGTCTTAGGTGGATCCTACGTTGTTGTAGCGGATGGGTTGTCGTTAAGCCCATTGGACCTTTTGAATGGGCCATATCTCTAGGCTGGGACTGTGAACCGTTAACACATAAAGGAATTGTGCCCTCAACATGACGGGTGCGATCATACCAGCACTAATGCACCGGATCCCATCAGAACTCCGAAGTTAAGCATGCCTGGGCGAGAGTAGTACTAGGATGGGTGACCCTTGGGAAGTCCTCGTGTTGCACCCCCTTTTCAATTTTTTTTTGCTCCGATTAAGGTTGCCAAGATACTTTATCCACCACATTTCTATTATCGAATCCCACAGCACCTCGGGCAAGACAACTTCGCTTCACGTGGAGGCTGGGCCCGCAAACCGAGGGCGTAGGGCTTGTGACCAGGTCTCCGTCGCTCTCGTGCACATAACTTTTGATCCGTAAGGAGTTACGTGACGCACAGCATACCGTTGCAAAGCTCACCGAGAGCTCTAAAACGGGGGTAGCCAACTTGCTCGCTGTGCCCATTTTTGGAGCTCAAAATCGAACATTTTCATCAGTTTCGGGCCACTTTTCTTCTTTTGATCTGTTTTTCCGTCCCGGATCGTACGTCGTGCACTGTTAAAAGGACGACACCCTTACTCACGGTACATTAGAGGGCCCTACAAGGTGTCGATACGACGTCTTGCGAGGATGCTGCGTTGTTGAAGCGGATGGGTTGTCCTTAAGCCCATTAGGCCTTCTGAATTAGCCATCTCTCTAGGCTGGGACTGTGAACCGTTAACACATAAAGGAATTGTGCCCGCAACATGACGTGTGCATTCATACCAGCACTAATGCACCGGATCCTATCAGAACTCTGAAGTTAAGCGTGCTTGGGCGAGAGTAGTACTAGGATGGGTGACCCCCTGGGAAGTCCTCGTGTTGCACCCCCCTTTTCAATTTTTTTTGCTCCAATTAGGGTTGCCAAGATACTTTATCCACCACATTTCTAATATCGAATCCAACGGCACCTTGGGCAAGACAACTTCGCTTCACGTGGAGGCTAGGCCCGCAAACCGAGGGTGTAAGGCTTGTGACCAGGTCTTTGTCACTTCGGTGCCTATAACTTTTGATCCGTAAGGAGTTACGCGGCGCACAGCATACAGTTGCAAAGCACTTCGAGAGCTCTACGACGGGGGCATCAAGCTTGCTCGCTGTGCCCATTTTTGGAGCCCAAAATCAAACATTTTCATCAGTTTGGGGCAACTTTTCTTCTTTTGTTCTGTTTTTCTATCCCGGATCGTACGTCGTGAGTTGTTAAAAGGACGACAACCTTACTCGCGGGACATTAGAGGGCCCTACAATGAGTCGATATCACGTCTTGCGAGGATGCTGCGTTGTTGAAGCGGATGGGTTGTCGTTAAGCCCATTGGGCCTTCTAAATGGGCCATCTCTCAAGGCTGGGAGTGTGAACCGTTAACACATAAAGGAATTGTGCCCTCAAGATGACGGGTGGGATCATACCAGCACTAATGCACCGGATCCCATCAGAACTCCAAAGTTAAGTGTGCTTGGGCGAGAGTAGTACTAGGATGGGTGACCCCCTGGGAAGTCCTCGTGTTGCACCCCCCTTTTCAATTTTTTTTGCTCCGATTAGGGTTGCCAAGATACTTTATCCACCACATTTCTATTATCGAATCCCCGGCACCATGAGCAAGACAACTTCGCTTCACGTGGAGGCTGGGCCCGCAAACCAAGGGCGTAGGGCATGTGACCAGGTCTCCGTCGCTCTAGTGCCCACAACTTTTTATCCATAAGCAGTTACGCGGCGCACAGCATACTGTTGCAAAGCTCTCCGAGAGCTCTACGACGAGGGCAGCCAGCTTGGTCGGTGTGCCCATTTTTGGAGCCCAAAATCAAATATTTTCATCAGTTTCGAGCCAATATTTTTCTTTCGCTCTATTTTTCCGTCCCAGATCGTACGTCGTGAGCTGTTAAAAGGACGACAACCTTACTCGCGAGACATTAGAGGGCCCTAAAATGCGTCGATATCACGTCCTACGAGGATGCTGCGTTGTTGAAGTGGATGGGTTGTCGTTAAGCCCATTGGGCCTTCTGAATGGGCCATCTATCTAGGCTGGGACTGTGAACCGTTAACACATAAAGGAATTGTGCCCTCAACATGACAGGTGCGATTATACCAACACTAATGCACTGGATCCTATCAGAACTCCGAAGTTAAGCGTGCTTGGGCGAGAGTAGTACTAAGATGGGTGACCCCTTGGGAAGTCCTCGTGTTGCGCCCCCCTTTTCAATTTTTTTTGCTCCGATTAGGGTTGCAAAGATACTTTATCCACCACATTTCTATTATCGAACCCCACGGCACCTTGGGCAAGACAACTTCGCTTCCCGTAGAGGCTGGGCCCGCAAACCGAGGGTGTAGGGCTTGTGACCAGGTCTCTGTCGCTCCGGTGCCCATAACTTTTTATTCATAAGGAGTTACTCGAAGCACAGCATACCGTTGCAAAGCTCTCCGAGAACTCTACAATGGAGGCAGCCAGCTTGCTCGCATTGCCCGTTTTGGGAGCACAAAATCAAAAGTTTTCATCAGTTTCAGGCCACTTTTTGTCTTTTGCTCTATTTTTCCGTCCCGAATCGTACGTCGTGAGCTGTTAAAAGGATGACAACCTTACTCGCGGGACATTAGAGGGCTATACAACGCGTCGATATCACGTCTTACGAGGATGCTACGTTGTTGTAGCGGATGGGTTGTTGTTAAGCCCATTGGACCTTCTGAATGGGCCATCTCTCTAGGCTGGGACTGCAAACCGTTAACACATAAAGGAATTGTGTCCTCAACATGACGGGTGCGATAATACCAACACTAGTACTAGGATGGGTGACCCCCTGGGAAGTCCTCGTGTTGCACCCCCCTTTTCAATTTTTTTTGCTTCAGTTAGGGTTGCCAAGATACTTTATCCACCACATTTCTATTATCGAATCCCACGGCAACTTGGGCAAGACAACTTCGCTTCACGTGGAGGCTGGGCCCGCAAACTGAGCGCGTAGGGCTTGTGACCAGGTCTCCGTCACTCTGGTGCACATAACGTTTGATCAGTAAGGAGTTACGTGACGCACAGCATACCATTTCAAAGCTCTCCGAGAGCTCTACGACGGGGGCAGCCAACTTGCTTGCTCGGTGTGCCCATTTTTGGAGCCCAAAATCGAACATTTTCATCAGTTTCGGGCCACTTTTCTTTTTTGCTATGTTTTTCCATCCCAGATCGTACGTCGTGCGCTGTTAAAAGGATGACAACCTTACTCGCGGTACATTAGAGGGCCCTACAATGTGTCGATATGACGTCTTGCGAGGATGCTGCGTTGTTGAAGCCGATGGGTTGTCCTTAAGCCCATTAGGCCTTCTGAATTAGCCATCTCTCTAGGCTGGGACTGTGGACCGTTAACACATAAAGGAATTGTGCCCGCAACATGACGGGTGCGATCATCCCAGCACTAATGCACCGGATCCCATCAGAACTCTGAAGTTAAGCGTGCTTGGGCGAAAGTAGTAATAGGATAGGTGACCCCCTGGGAAGTCCTCGTGTTGCACCACCCTTTTCAATTTTTTTTGCTCCAATTAGGGTTGCCAAGATACTTTATCCACCACATTTCTAATATCGAATCCAACGGCACTGTGGGCAAGGCAACTTTGCTTCACGTGGAGGCTGGGCCCGCAAACCGAGGTCGTAGGGCTTGTGACCAGGTTTCAGTCGCTCCGGTGCACATAACTTTTGATCCGTTAGGAGTTACGCAACGCACAACATACTGTTGCGAAGCTCTCCGAGAGCTCTACGACAGGGGCAGCTAGCTAGCTCGCTTTCCCAATATTTGGAGCACAAAATTGAACATATTCATCAGTTTCAGGCAACTTTTCTTCTTTTGCTCTATTTTTCTGTCGCGGATTGTACGTCGTGAGCTGTTAAAAGGACGACAACCTTACTCGCTGGACATTAGAGGGCCCTACAATGCGCCGATATCACGTCTTGTGAGGATGCTGGGTTGTTGAAGCGGATGGGTTGTCGTTAAGCCCATTGGGCCTTCTCAATGGGCCATCTCTCTAGGCTGGGACTGTGAACCGTTAACACATAAAGGAATTGTGCCATCAACATGACGGGTGTGATCCTACCATCACTAATGCAACGGATCCCATCAGAACTCCAAAGTTAAGCGTGCTTGGGCGAGAGTAGTACTAGGATGGGTGACCCCCTGGGAAGTCCTCGTGTTGCACCCCCCTTTTCAATTTTTTTTGCTCCGATTTGGGTTGCCAAGATACTTTATCCACCACATTTGTATTATTGAATCCCACGACACCTTGAGCAAGACAACTTCGCTTCACGTGGAGGCTGGGCCCGCAAACCAAGGGCGTAGGGCTTGTGACTAGGTCTCCGCCGCTTTAGTGCCCATAACTTTTGATCCGTAAGGAGTTACGCGGCGCACAGCATACCGTTGCAAAGCTCTCCGAGAGTTCTACGACGGTGGTAGCCAGCTTGCTCGCTGTGCCCGTTTTTGGAGCCCATAATCCTATATTTTCATCAGTTTTCGGCCAATTTTCTTCTTTTGCTCTGTTTTTCCATCCTGGATCGTACGTCGTGAGTAGTTAAAAAGATGACAACCTAACTCGCGGGACATTAGAGGGCCCTACAATGAGTCAATATCACGTCTTGCGAGGATGCTACGTTGTTGAAGCAAATAGGTTATCGTTAAGCCCATTGGGCCTTTTGAATAGGCCATCTCTCTGGGCTGGGACTGTGAACCGTAAACACATAAGGGATTTGTGCCATCAACATGACGAGTGCGATCATACCCGCAATAAAGCACCGAATCCCATCAGAACTCCGAAGTTAAGCATGCTTGGGCGAGAGCAGTACTAGGATAGGTGACCTCTCGGGAATTCCTCGTGTTGCACCCCCCTTTTCAATTTGTTTTGCCCCGGTTAGGCTTGCCAAGATGCTTTATCCACCACATTTCTATTACTGAATCCCACGGGGCCTTGGGCATGACAACTTTGCTTCACATGGAGTCTGGGCCCGCAAACCGAGGGTGTAGGGCTTGTGACCAGGTCTCCGTCGCTCCGGTGCCCATAACTTTTTATCTGTAAGGAGTTTCGCGGCGCTCAACATACCGTTGCAAAGCTCTCCAAAAACTCTACGACGGGGGCAGCCAACTTGCTCGCTGTGCCCGTTTTGGGATCCCAAAATCGAAAGTTTTCTTCAGTTTTGGGCCACTTTTCTAATTTAGCTCTGTTTTCCGTCCTGGATAGTACGTCGTGAGCTGTTAAAAGGACGACAACCTTACTTGCGGGACATTAGAGGGCCCTACAACGCGTCGATATCTCGTCTTGCGAGGATAGTGGGTTGTTGTAGCGGATGGGTTGTCGTTAAACCCATTGGGCCTTCCGAATGGGCCATCTCTGTAGGCTGGGACTGTAAACTGTTAACACATAAAGGAATTGTGTCCTCAACGTGACGGGTGCGATCATACCAGCACTAATGCACCGGATTCTATCAGAACTCCGAAGTTAAGCGTGCTTGGGCGACAGTAGTACTAGGATGGGTGACCCCCTGGGAAGTCCTAGTGTTGCACCCCCCTTTTCAATTTTTTTTCTTCGGTTAGGCTTGCCAAGATGGTTTATCCATCACATTTCTATTATCCAATCCCACGGCACCTTGGGCAAGACAACTTCGCTTCACATAGAGCCTGGGCCCGTAAACTGAGGGCGTAGGGCTTGTGACCAGGTCTCCGTCGCTCCGGTGCCCATAACTATTGATCAGTAAGGAGTTATGCGGCGCAAAGCAGACCGTTGCAAAGCTCTCCGACAGCTCTACGACGGGGGCAGCCAGCTTGCTCTGTGTGCCCATTTTTTGGGCCCAAAATCAAATATTTTCATTAGTTTCGAGCCACTTTTCTTCTTTTGCTCTATTTTTTTGTCTCAGATCGTACGTCGTGAGCTGTTAAAAGGACTACAACCTTACTCGCGGGAGATTAGATGGCCCTACAATGTGTTGATATCACGTCTTGCGAGGATACTGCGTTGTTGAAGCGGATGAGTTATCCTTAAGCCCATTAGGCCTTCTGAATGAGCCATCTCTCTAGGCTGGGACTGTGAACCGTTAACACATAAAGGAATTGTGCCCGCTACATGACGGGTGCGATCATACTAGCACTAATGCACCGGATACCATCAGAACTCCGATGTTAAGCGTGCTTGGGCGAGAGTAGTACTAGGATGGATGACCCCCTGGGAAGTCCTCGTGTTGCACCCCCATTTTGAATTTTTTTTGCTCCAGTTAGGGTTGCCAAGATACTTTATCCACCACATTTCTATTATCAAATCCCACACCACCATGGGCAAGACAACTTTGCTTCACGTGGAGTCTGGGCCCCCAAAGCGAGGGCGTAGTGCCTGTGACGTGGTCTCCGTCGGTCCGCTGCCCATAACTTTTTATCCGTAAGGAGTTACGCGGCGCTCAACATACCGTTGCAAAGCACTCCGAGAACTCTACAACGGGGGTAGCCAACTTGCTCGCTATGCCCGTATTGGGATCCCAAAATCGAATGTTTTCATTAGTTTAAGACCACTCTTCTTCTTTTCCTCTGTTTTTCCGTCCTGGATAGTACGTCGTGAGCCGTTAAAAGGACGACAACCTTACTCGCGAGACATTAGAGGGCCCTACAATACGTCGACATCACGTCTTACGAGGATGCTACGTTGTTGTAGCGGATGGGTTATCGTTAAACCCATTGGGCCTTCTGAATGGGCTATCTCTGTAGGTTGGGACTGTAAACTGTTAACACATAAAGGAATTGTTTCCTCAACGTGACGGGTGCGATCATACCAGCACTAATGCACCGGATCCTATCAGAACTCCGAAGTTAAGCGTGCTTGGGGGAGAATAATACTAAGATGGGTGATCCCCTGGGGAGTGCTCGTGTTGCAGCCCCCTTTTGAATGTTTTTTGCTCCGGTTAGGGGTGCCAAGATACTTTATCCACGACATTTCTATTATCCAATCCCACGGCACCTTGGGCAAAACAACTTCGCTTCGCTTAGAGGCTAGACACGTAAAACGTGGGCATGGGGCTTGGGACTAGGTCTCCGTCACTCTGGTGAACATAACTTTTGATCCGTAAGGAGTTACACGGTGCACAGCACACCGTGGGAAACCTCTCCGAGAGCTCTACGACGGGGGCAGCCAAATTGCTCGTTGTGCCCATTTTTGGACCCCAAAATCGAATGTTTTCATCAGTTTCAGGCCACTTTTCTTTTTTGCTCTGTTTTTTTGTTCTGGATTGTACGTCGTGAGCTGTGAAAAGGACGACAACCTTACTCGTGGGACATTAGAGGGCCCTACAACGTGTCGATATCACGTCTTGCTAGGATGCTGCGGTGTTGAAGCGGATGGATTATCATTAAGCCTATTGGGCCTTCTGAATGGGCTATCTCTGTAGGTTGGGACTGTAAACTGTTAACACATAAAGGAATTATGCCCTCAACATGACGGGTGTGATCATACCAGCACTAATGCACCGGATCCTATCAGAACTCCGAAGTTAAGCGTGCTTGGGTGAGAATAATACTAAGATGGGTGATCCCCTGGGAAGTCCTCGTGTTGCACCCCCCTTTTCAATGTTTTTTGCTCCGGTTAGGGTTGCCAAGATACTTTATCCACTATATTTCTATTATCAAATCCCAGGGCACCTTGGGCAAGACAACTTCGCTTCGCATAGAGCCTAGACTCGTAAACCGAGGGCGTAGGGCTTGTGACCAGGTCTCCGTCGCTCCGGTGCCCATAACTTTTGATCCATAAGGAGCTACGCGGTGCACAGCATACCGTTGCAAAGCTCTTCGACAGCTCTACGACGGGGGCAGCCAGCTTGCTCGCTGTGCCAATTTTTGTAGCCCAAAATCAAATATTTTCATTAGTTTCGAGCCACTTTTCTTCTTTTGCTCTGTTTTTCCCTCTGGGATTGTATGTCGTGAGCTGTTAAAAGGACGACAACCTTACTCGCGGGACATTAGAGGGCCCAACAATGTGTCGATATCACGTCTTGCGAGGATGCTGCGTTGTTGAAGCAGATGAGTTGTCCTTAAGCCCATTAGGCCTTATCAATGTGCCATCTCTCTCGGTTGGGACTGTGAACCGTTAACACATAAAGGAATTGTGCCCTCAACATGATGGGTGCGATCATACCAGCACTAATGCAACGGATCCTATCAGAACTCCGAAGTTAAGCGTGCTTGGGCGAGAGTAGTACTAGGATGGGTGACCCCCTGGGAAGTCCTCGTGTTGTACCCACCTTTTCAATTTCTTTTGCTCCGGTTAGGGTTGCCAAGATACTTTAACCACCACATTTCTATTATCGAATCCCACGGCACCTTGGGCAAGACAACTTCGCTTCACGTGGAGTCTGGGCTCGCAAACCGAGGGCGTAGGGCTTGTGACCAGGTCTCCGGCGCTCCGGTGCCCATAACTTTTTATCCGTAAGGAGTTACGCGGCGCTCAACATACCGTTGCAAAGCTCTCCGAGAACTCTACAACGGGGGCAGCCAAATTGCTCGCTATGCCCGTATTGGGATCCCAAAATCGAATGTTTTCATCAGTTTAAGACCACTCTTCTTCTTTTCCTCTGTTTTTCCGTCCTGGATAGTACGTCGTGAGCCGTTAAAAGGACGACAACCTTACTCGCGAGACATTAGAGGGCCCTACAATGCGTTGATATCACGTCTTACGAGGATGCTGCGTTGTTGTAGCGGATGGGTTGTCGTTAAACCCATTGGGCCTTCTGAATGGGCTATCTCTGTAGGCTGGGACTGTAAACTGTTAACACATTAAGGAATTGTTTCCTCAACGTGACGGGTGCGATCATACCAACACTAATGCAACGGATCCTATCAGAACTCCAATGTTAAGTGTGCTTGGGCGAGAATAGTACTATGATGGGTGACCCCCTGGGGAGTCCTCGTGTTACACCCCTCTTTTCAATTTTTTTTCCTCCGGTTGGGGTTGCCAAGATACTTTATCCACGACATTTCTATTATCCAATCCCACGGTACCTTGGGCAAGACAACTTCGCTTCGCATAGAGCCTTGGCTCGTAAACCGAGGGCGTAGGGCTTGTGACCAGGTCACCGTCGCTCCGGTGCACATAACTTTTGATCCGTAAGGAGTTACGCGGCGCACAGCATACCATTGCAAAGCTCTCCGAGAGCTCTACGACGGGGGCAGCAAGCATGCTTGCCGTGCCCTTTTTTGGAGCCCAAAATCGAACGTTTTCATTAGTTTCGGGCCAGTTTTCTTATTTTGCTTTGTTTTTCCCTCCGGGATTGTACGTCGTGAGCTGTTAAAAGGACGACAACCTTACTCACGGGACATTAGAGGGCCCTACAATGTGTCGATATCACGTCTTGCAAGGATGCTGCGTTGTTAAAGCAGATGAGTTGTCCTTAAGCCCATTAGGCCTTATCAATGGGCCATCTCTCTAGGCTAGGACTATGAACGGTTAACACATAAAGGAATTGTGCCCTCAACATGACGGGTGCGATCATACCAGCACTAATGCACCGGATCCTATCAGAACTCCGAAGTTAAGCGTGCTTGGGCGAGAGTAGTACAAGGATGGGTGACCCCCTGGGAAGTCCTCGTGTTGCACCGCCATTTTGAGTTTTTTTTGCTCCGGTTAGGGTTGCCATGATACTTTCTCCACCACATTTCTATTATCGAATCCCTCGGCACCTTAGGCAAGACTACTTCGCTTCACGTGGAGGCTGGGCCTGCAAACCGAGGGCGTAGGGCTAGCGACCAGTTCTTCGTCGCTCCGGTGCCCATAACTTTTGATCCGTAAGCAGTTACGCTGCGCACAACATACCATTGCAAAGTTCTACGAGAACTCTACGACGGGGGCAGCCAACTTGTTCGCTTTGACCATTTTTGGAGCCCAAAATCGAACATTTTCATCAGTTTGGGGCCACTTTTCTTCTTTTGCTACGTTTTTTCGTCCCGGATCGTACGTCGTGAGCTGTTAAAAGGACGACAACCTTAATAGCGGGACATTAGAGGGCCTTACAACGCGTCGATATCACGTCTTGCGTGGATGCTGCGTTGCTGTAGCGGATGGGTTGTCATTAAGCCCATTGGGCCTTCTGAATGGGCCATCTCTCTAGGCTGGGACTGTAAACCGTTAACACATAAAGGAATTGTGCTCTCAACGTGACGGGTGCGATCATACCAACACTAGTGCACCGGATCCCATCAGAACTCCGAAGTTAAGCATGCTTGGGTGAGAGTAGTACTAGGATGGATGACCCCTTGGGAAGTCCTCGTCTTGCATCCCCCTTTTCAATTTTTTTTGCTCCGGTTAGGGTTGCCAAGATACTTTATCCACCACATTTCTATTATCGAATCCCACGGCACCTTGGGCTAGACAACTTCGCTTCACGTGGAGGCTGGGCCCGCAAACCAATGGTGTAGGGCTTGTGACCACGTCTCCGTCTCTCCGGTGCCCATAACTTTTGATCCGTAAGGAGTTACGCGGCGCACAGCATACCGTAGCAAAGCTCTCCGAGAGCTCTACAACAGGGGCATCCAGCTTGCTCGGTGTGCCCATTTTTGGAGCCCAAAATCAAATATTTTGATCAATTTCGAGCCACTTTTCTTCTTTTCCTCGATTTTTTCCGTCCCGGATCGTACGTCGCGAGCTATTAAAAGGACGACAACCTTACTCGGGGGATATTAGAGGGCCCTACAATGCGTCGATATCTCGTCTTACGAGGTTGCTGCGTTGTTGTAGCGGATGGGTTGTCGTTAAACCCATTGGGCCTTCTGAATGGGCCATCCTTGAAGGCTAGGGCTGTAAACCGTTAACACATAAAGGAATTCTGTCCTCAACGTGACTGGTGTGATCATACCAGTATTAATGCACCGGATCCTATCAAAACTCCAAAGTTAAGCGTGCTTGGTCGAGAGTAGTACTTGGATGGGTGACCCCCTGGGAAGTCCTCGTGTTGCACCCGCCTTTTCAATTTTTTTTGCTCCGGTTAGGCTTGCCAAGATGCTTTATCCACCACATTTCTATTACTGAATCCCACAGCACCTTGAGAAAGACAACTTCGTTTCACGTAGAGGCTGGGCTCGCAAACCGAGGGAGTAGGTCTTGTGACCAGGTCTCCGTTGCTCCAGTGCCCATAACTTTTGATCCGTAAGGAGTTACGTGGCGCACAGCATACCGTTGCAAAGCTCTCTGAGAGATCTACGACGGAGGTAGCAAGCTTGCTCAGAGTGCCCAATTTTGGAGCCCAAAATCAAATATTTTCATCAGTTTCGAGCCACTTTTCTTCTTTTGCTCTGTTTTTTCGTTCCGGATCGTACGTCGTGAGCTTTTAAAAGGACGACAACCTTACTCGCAGGACATTAGAGGGCCCTACAATGTGTCGATATCACGTCTTGCGAGGATGCTGCGTTGTTGAAGCAGATGAGTTGTCCTTAAGCCCATTAGGCCTTCTGAATGGGCCATCTCTCTAGGCTGCGACTGTGAACCGTTAACACATAAAGGACTTGTGCCCTCAACATGATGGGTGCGATCATACCTGCACTAATGCACCGGATCCCATCAGAACTCGGAAGTTAAGCGTGCTTGGGTGAGAGTAGTACTAGGATGGGTGACCCCTTGGGAAGTCTTCGTGTTGAACCCCTTTTTCAATTTTTTTGCTCCGATTAAGGTTTCCAAGATACTTTATCCACCACAATTCTATTATCGAATCCCACGGCACCGTGGGCAAGACAACTTTGTTTCACTTGGAGGCTGGGCCTGCAAACCAAGGGCGTAGGTCTTGTGACCAGGTCTCCGTCACTCCGGTGCCCATAACTTTTGATCCGTAAGGAGTTACGCGGCGCACAGCATACCGTTGGAAAGCTCTTCGGGAGCTTTACGACGGGGGCATCCAGCTTGCTCGGTGTGCCCATTTTTGGAGCCCAAAATCAAATATTTTGATCAATTTCGAGCCACTTTTCTTCTTTTGCTCTGTTTTTTCCGTCCCGGATCGTACGTCGCGAGCTGTTAAAAGGATGACAACCTTACTCGGGGTACATTAGAGGGCCCTACAACGTGTCGATATGACGTCTTGCGAGGATACAACATTGTTGAAGCGGATGGGTTGTCATTAAGCCTATTGGGCCTTTTGAATGGGTCATCTCTCCGGGCTGGGACTGTGAACCGTCAACACATAAGGGATTTGCGCCCTCAACACGACGGGTTTGATCATACCAGCTCTAATGCACCGGATCCCATCAAAACTCCGAAGTTAAGCATGCTTGGGCGAGAGTAGTACTAGGATGGGTGACCCCCTGGGAAGTCCTCGTGTTGTACCCCGCTTTTCAATTTTTTTTGCCCCGGTTATGGTTGCCATGATACTTTATCCACCACATTTCTATTATCGAATCTCAGGGCATCTTGGGCAAGACAACTTCGCTTCACGTGGAGGCTGGGCCCACAAACCGAGGGCATAAGGCTTGTGACCAGGTCTTCATCGCTCCGGTGCCCATAACTTTTGATCCGCAAGGAGTTACGTGGCGCATAGCATACCGTTGCAAAGTTCTACGAGAACTCTACTACGGGGGCAGCAAACTTACTCGCTTTTCCCATTTTTGGAGCCCAAAATCGAACATTTTCATCAGTTTCGGGCCATTTTTCTTCTTTTGCTATGTTTTTCCGTCCCGTATCGTACGTCGTGAGCTGTTAAAAGGACGACAACCTTACTCGAGAGACATTAGAGGGACTTACAACGCGTCGATATCACGTCTTGCGAGGATGCTGCGTTGCTGTAGCGGATGGGTTGTCGTTAAGCCCATTGGGCCTTCTGAATGGGCCATCTCTCTAGGCTGGGACTGTAAACCGTTAACACATAAAGGAATTGTGCCCTCAACGTGACGGGTGCGATCATACCAACACTAATGCACCGGATCCCATCAGAACTCCGAAGTTAAGCGTGCTTGGGCGAGAGTAGTACTAGGATGGGTGACCCTCTGGGAAGTCCTCGTGTTGCACCCCCCTTTTCAATTTTTTTTGCTCCGGTTAGGGTTGCCAAAATACTTTATCCACCACATTTCTACTATCGAATCCCACGACACCTTGGGCAAGACAACTTCGCTTCACGTGGAAGCTGGGCCTGCAAACCGATGGCATAGGGCTTGTGGCCAGGTTTCCGTCGCTCCGGTGCCCATAACTTTGGATCCGTAAGGAGTTACGCGGCGCACAGGATACCGTTGCAAAGCTCTCTAAGAGCTCTACGACGGGGGCAGCTAGCTTCCTTGGTGTACCCATTTTGGGAGCCCAAAATCAAATATTTTCATCAGTTTCGAGCCACTTTTCTTCCTTTGCTCTGTTTTTCAGTCTCGGATCGTACGTCGTGAGCTGTTAAAAGGACAACAACCTTACTCGTGGGACATTATAGGGCCCTACAATGTGTCGATATCACGTCTTTTCACGATGCTGCGTTGTTGAAGCAGATGAGTTGTCCTTAAGCCCATTAGGCCTTCAGAATGGGCCATCTCTCTAGGCTGGGACTGTGAACCGTTAACACATAAAGGAATTGTGCCGTCAACATGACGGGTGCGATCATACCAACACTAATGCACCGGATCCCATCTGAACTCCGTAGTTAAGCGTGCTTGTGCGAGAGTAGTACTAAGATGTATGACCCCTTCGGAAGTCCTCGTGTTGCACCCCCCTTTTCAATTTTTTTTGCTCCGATTAGGGTTGCCAAGATACTTTATCCACCACATTTCTATTATCGAATCCCACAGCACCTTATTCAAGACAACAAAGCTTCACGTGGAGGCTGGAACAGCAAACCGAGGGCGTAGGGCTTATGACCAGGTCTTCGTCGCTTCGGTGCCCATAACTTTTGATCGGTAAGGAGTTATGCAGCACACAGCATACTATTGCAAAGCTCTCCGAGAGCTCTACGACGGGGGCAGCCAACTTGCTCGTTGTGCCCATTTTTGGAGCAAAAAATCGAACAATTTCATAAGTTTCGGGCCACTTTTATTCTTATGCTCTGTTTTTTCATCCCGAATTGTACGTCCTGAGCTGTTAAAAGGATGACAACCTTACTCGGGGTACATTAGAGGGCCCTACAACGTGTCGATATGACGTCTTACGAGGATACTGCATTGTTGAAGCGGATGGGTTGTCCTTAAGCCCATTAGGCCTTCTGAATTAGCCATCTCTCTAGGCTGGGACTGTGAACCCTTAACACATAAAGGAATTGTGCCCTCAACATGACGGGTGCGATCATACCAGCGCTAATGCACCGGATCCCATCTGAACTCCGAAGTTAAGCATGCTTGGGAGAAAATAGTAGTAGGATGGGTGACCCCTTGGGAAGTCCTCGTGTTGCACACCCATTTTCAATTTTTTTTGCTCCAGTTAGGGTTGCCAAGATACTTTATCCACCACATTTCTATTATCGAATCCCACGGCACCGTGGGCAAGACAACATCGCTTCACGTGGAGGCTGGGCATGCAAACCGAGGGCGTAGGGCTAGTGACCAGGTCTTCGTCGCTCCGGTGCCCATAACTTTTGATCCGTAAGGAGTTACGCAGCGCACAGCATACCGTTGCAGAGTTCTCTAAGAACTCTATGATGGGGGAAGCCAACTTGCTCGCTTTGCCCATTTTTGGAGCCCAAAATTGAACATTTTCATCAGTTTTGGGCCACTTTTCTTCTTTTGCTATGTTTTTCCGTCCTGGATCGTATGTCGTGAGCTGTTAAAAGGACAACAACCTTGCTTGCGGGACATTAGAGGGCCCTACAACGCGTCAATATCACGTCTTGCGAGGTTGCTGCGTTGTTAAAGCGGATGGGTTGTCGTTAAACCCATTGGGCTTCTCAATGGGCCATCTCTCTAGGCTGGGACTATAAACCGTTAACACATAAAGGAATTGTGACCTCAACGTGACGGGTGCGATCATACGAGCACTAATGCATCGGATCCCATCAGAACTCCGAAGTTAAGCGTGCTTGGGCGAGAGTATTACTAGGATGGGTGACCCCTTGGGAAGTCCTCGTGTTGCATCCCCCTGTTCAAATTTTTTTGCTCCGGTTAGGGTTGCCAAGATACATTATCCACCACATTTCTATTATCGAATCCCACGGCACCTTGGGCAAGACAACTTCGATTCACGTGGAGGCTGGGTCCGCAAACCGGGGGCGCAGGGCTTGTGACCAGGTCTCCGTCGCTCCGGTGCCCATAACTTTTGATCCGTAAGGAGTCACGCGGCGCACAGCATACCGTAGCAAAGCTCTCCGAGAGCTCTATGACGGGGGTAGCCAACTTGCTCGCTGTGCTCTTTTTGAGCCCAAAATCAAATATTTTCTTCAGTTTCGGGCCACTTTTCTGATTTTTGCTCTGTTTTTCTGTCCCGAATCGTACGTCGTGAGCTGTTAAAAGGACGACAATCGCGGGAAATTAGAGGGCCTTACAACGCTTCGATATCACGTCTTGCGAGGATGCTACGTTGTTGAAGCGGATGGGTTGTCGTTAAGCCCATTGGGCCTTCTAAATGGGCCATCTCTCTAGGCTGGGACTGTGAACCGTTAACACATAAAGGAATTGTGCCCTCAACATGACGGGTGCGATCATACCAGCACTAATGCACCGGATCCCATCAGAACTCCAAAGTTAAGCGTGCTTGGGCGAGAGTAGTACTAGGATGGGTGACCCCTTGGGAAGTCCTCGTGTTGCTCCCCCTTTTCAATTTTTTTTGCTCAAGTTAGGGTTGCCAAGATACATTATCCACCACATTTCTATTATCGAATCCCACGTTGGGCAAGACAACTTTGCTTCACGTGGAGGCTGGGCCTGCAAACCGAGGGCATAGGGCTTGTGACCAGGTCTCCGTCGCTCCGGTGCCCATAACTTTTTATCCGTAAGGAGTTACGCAGCACACAACATACCGTTGCAAAGCTCTCCTAGAACACTACAACGGGGGCAGCCAGCTTGCTCGCTGTGCCCGTTTTGGAAGCCCAAAATCGAATGTTTTCATCAGTTTCAGGCCACTTTTCTTCTTTTGCTCTGTTTTTCCTTCCCTGATCGTATGTCGTGAGCTGTTAAAAGGACGACAACCTTACTCGTAGGACATTAGAGGGCCCTACATTGCGTCGATATCACGTCTTACGAGGATGATGCGTTGTTGTAGCGGATGGGTTGTCGTTAAACCCATTGGGCCTTCTGAATAGGCCATCTTTGTAGGCTGGGACTGTAAACCGCTAACACATAAAGGAATTGTCTCCTCAACATGACAGGTGCGATCATACCAGCACTAATGCACCGGATCCTATCAGAACTCCGAAGTTAAGCGTGCTTAGGCAAAAATAGTACTAGGATGGGTAACCCCGTAGGAAGTCCTCGTGTTGTACCCCCCTTTTCAATTTTTTTTTGCTCCGGTTAGGGTTGCCAAGATACTTTATCCACAACATTTCTATTATCAAATCACACGGCACCTTGGGAAGACAACTTCGCTTCACGTGGAGGCTGGGCCTGCAAACCGAGGGCGTAGGGCTTGTGACCAGGTCTCCGTTGCTCCGGTGCCCATAACTTTTGATCCGTAAGGAGTTACGCGGCGCACAGCATACTGTTGCAAAGCTCTCCGAGAGCTCTACAACGGGGGCAGCCAACTTGCTCGTTGTGCCCATTTTTGGAGCCCAAAATCAAACATTTTCAACAGTTTCGGGCCACTTTTCTTCTTTTGCTCTGTTTTTCCATCCCGGATCGTACGTCGTGAGCTGTTAGAAGGACGACAACCTTACTCGGGGTACATTAGAGGGCCCTACAACGTGTCGATATGACGTCATGCGAGGATGCTGCATTGTTGAAGCGGATGGGTTGTCCTTAAGCCCATTAGGCCTTCTGAATTAGCCATCTCACTAGGCTAGGACTGTGAACCGTTAACACATAAAGGAATTGTGTCCTCAACATGACGGGTGCGATCATACCAGCACTAATGCACCGGATCCCATCAGAACTCCGAAGTTAAGCGTGCTTGGGCGAGAGTAGTACTAGGATGGGTGATCCCCGGGGAAGTCCTCGTGTTGCAACCCCCTTTTTAATTTTTTTTGCTCCAATTAGGGTTGGAAAGATACTTTATCCACCACCTTTCTAATATCGAATCCCACGGCACCGTGGGCAAGACAACTTTGCTTCACGTGGAGGCTGGGCCCGTAAACCGAGGGCATAGGGCTTGTGACCAGGTCTCCGTCGCTCCGGTGCACATAACTTTTGTTCCGTAAGGAGTTACGCGGCGCACAGCATACCGTTGGAAAGCTCTCCGAGAGCTCTACGACGGGGGCAGCCAGCTTGCTCGCTGTGCCCCTTTTTGGAGCCCAAAATCGAACATTTTCATCAGTTTCGGGCCACTTTTCTTCTTTTGCTCTATTTTTCCGTCCCGGATCGTACGTCGTGAGCTGTTAAAAGGACGACAACCTTACTCGCGGGACATTAGAGGGCCCTACAACCCGTCGATATCACGTCTTGCGAGGATGCTACGTTGTTGAAGCGGATGGGTTGTCGTTAAGCCCATTGGGCCTTCTAAATGGGCCATCTCTCTAGGCTGAGACTGTGAACCGTTAACACATAAAGGAATTGTGCCCTCAACATGACGGGTGCGATCATACCAGCACTAATGCACCGGATCTGTAACACCCCGATCCCTCTCGAGACCGGGAGTTCTATCAATCAATCTAATCACAACCCAATTCCAAACCCGGGCAAAATTTTAGGGAAAGACGGACGGAGTCTCCCCTATTTCTAGGCGAAATGTAAAACCTGTAATAGCATATAAGTGGACCAGCACCGTGTCCAACCATACAAACACCTCAAGGCCATCCGAGCCTTGGTTCTCAACAAGCGAACACAACCAAATATACAATTCCAATTTAAAAGCTAACCTATCTCTTTTCATCTTTGACAAGAACATTCATGCTAGGCAATTAAACTACACTAACCCATTACATAAAATAGACTATCATACCATTCTAACTCTTTTCCTTTGGGCATTACAAACATACATTAAAGTTAAACTATTCTATCTGAATACATAAACTAGCCTTTCCAAATCACTTCAATAAGCTAGAAAACTCATATTACATTCCTTTTTAACATTAAATACAAACAACACATGAAACATACATCTTTGCATCTTTGACAACTCAAGCCATATAGCACGCAAGACAACTCTTCAAGCATGATCTTTCACATATCCACGAACTTTCCAGCTAACATGGCATTTCCTGAAATGTGGTGGTGAGGAGTGAGTATACACAACACGTATACTCAGTGAGGGCGAGACAGATATCGAGGTGGAGAGAAAGAAGTTCGTGCAATGCAAATAGGTACAGCTAAGCATTATAATTGACAAGCAAGCATTCAATATAAACAATCAATACAATTACCAATTAATAAAAGCATTAATATAACCATTCAAAGCTATACCACACTTTGAAAGCTATGGTTCACTCGAGCGAGTAATGTACCGATCACGAATTCGATGACTTTAACGATGACGTGCCGGCTCACCCACCTTATAACTTCTGTTAGAGTACTCCGGACATTCTCTGTCAATTCTACGACCCAAAACTCCCTGGGCAGCAACCCAAGCGAGAAAGGGAATAGGACACGGAGCTAGAGCAACCAACACTGGCAACCCGAGGCTACCCAGAGAGGCCCATCACTCACGCGCCTGACACTTATGCAATGCAATACAAGCTATTTAACGATAATCGAGCAAGGCACTGAAGTGTAAGTCAGTAACAACATGCAATACAATAAGCACACAATAAGCAATTACAATCAATACAGTAACAAGTACAACACCAACAAACATTATCAACAATTGATATACAAATTCAATCATCATCAACTTTAACAAGCATAACAAACATCATTACGCATTCTGTAGGCTTTATACTATGAAAACACACAAAATCACAAAATGACCCCAACTTTCAAAACGCTACTACTTTCAAACGAGCCACGAGTTTTGGAAACCGACTTCACCAACCCTCCTAGGTCACCATAAGGCACGTCTAAAGACCTCGAAACCCTACTTAACCCTAGAATTCACGCAAAGTCCCGATTTCTCCCTTTGCTCGTTTGAACTACCGCTACCCTAACCAAACACCTAACCAACACCATAACCACACCAAAGTGCTCCCATGGCCTCCCGAGACAATACCATCACGCAAAATGATAAAATTCCAAACTCGACCTAAACGACCCCAACTTTCACTAAGCTATTTTCCTCTATTTTTCCATTACACAATCCAATTAAACCACACATTTAGGCATTCTAGCATATCTAGCACCTTCCTACATCAACAGAACGCATAACGGAGCAACTTCATCGAAACGGGGGTTTACTATTCACAATTTACTATTCAATTAACAATTTATATTTCAATTTCGATATTCAACTGCAGAAAATGTTAAAAAGCTATAAATACATGTTCTACAATTGCTAGGGAACATTCTTCAAGCATCAAAACGAATTAAATAACAATCTACGGATAAAATCCAAAATTTAAAGTTTAGACAAAATAATTTCAAATGCACAAATAACGATGAAACCCTCACCTTAGACGCTCCTAGACGCTAGGGAAACCACGCTGGATGTCTCGAAAACCACCCCTTGCAAGCTCACGCGAAGAATCAAAGATTTGAATGTTGAAATGTTTTTTTTCCCTTTGGATTTTCGGCCAGCTCCTAACTGTTTTTCAGCTTTTGTGTTTTATTTTTTTTGGCTATTACAAGCTTATAAAAGATGACAAGCAAGTCAATGGTCAAAGCCTTGGTCAAACCACTTAAAAATTGGTCAAATAGGCTTATTTTATGCATTTTAAAGCTAAAACAACCAACTCAAATCTAATTCTAGTTAATAACAATTAAACTACTAAAATTAAAACACCAAACACTAGTTTTCACTATTTGCTGAGGACTAAAAATCATTTCCTAACTATCGCTCTCGATATGCTATGCACTTTGCGACAATAAAAGAATAACAATTAAATCTCAAAGAATTCAAGAAAATATACTTTTTGAAAAGCAACATAGTTGAAAATTTACTCCGGCTCGGAGATACTTTTCATTTAATTGAAAACCGAGCATTAAGATGCAAGAAAAATAAAACCGATTAACATAAATATGAAAATAAAGCTACAAATGAATGTTTAACTAAAAATAAACACAAAATTCAATGCTAACATTTAAGATAATACTTAATTAAATGCAATTAAATGCCATTAAATGTATGTCGGTTCGGGTTATCACAAGATCCCATCAGAACTCCAAAGTTAAGTATGCTTGGGCGAGAGTAGTACTATGATGGGTGACCCCGTGGGAAGTCCTCGTGTTGCACCCCCCTTTTCAATTTTTTTTGCTCCGATTAGGGTTGCCAAGATACTTTATCCACCACATTTCTATTATCGAATCCCACGGCACCGTGGGCAAGACAACTTCGCTTCACGGGGAGGTTGGGATCGCAAACCGAGGGCGTAGGGCTTGTGACCAGGTCTCCGTCGCTCCAGTGCCCATAACTTTTTATCAGTAATGAGTTACGCGGTGCACAGCATACCGTTGCAAAGCACTCCGAGAGCTCTACGATGGAGGCAGCCAGCTTGCTCGCTGTGCCCATTTTGGGAGCCCAAAATTTAACATTTTCATCAATTTCGGGCCACTTTTCTTCCTTTCCTCTATTTTTCCGTCCCGGATCGTACGTCGTGAGCTGTTAAAAGGATGACAACCTTACATGCGGGACATTAGAGGGCCTTACAACACGTCGATATCATGTCTTGCGAGGATGCTACGTTGCTGTAGCGGATGGGTTATCGTTAAGCCCATTGGGCCTTCTGAATGGGCCATCTCTCTAGGCTGGGACTGTAAACCGTTAACACATAAAGGAATTGTGCCCTCAATGTGACGGGTGCGATCATACCAACACTAATGCACTGGATCCCATTAGAACACCGAAGTTAAGCGTGCTTGGGCGAGAGTAGTACTAGGATGGGTGACCCCCTGGGAAGTCCTCGTGTTGCACCCCCCTTTTCAATTTTTTTTGCTCCGGTTAGGGTTGCCAAGATACTTTATCCACCACATTTCTATTATCGAATCCCACGGCACCTTGGGCAAGACAACTTTGCTTCACGTGGAGGCTTGGACCGCAAACTGAGGGCGTAGGGCTTGTGACCAGGTCTCCGTCGCTCTGGTGCCCATGACTTTTGATCCGGAAGGAGTTACGTGGCGCACAGCATACCGTTGCAAAGCTCTCCAAGAGCTCTACGACGGGGGCAGCCAGCTTGCTCTCTGTGCCCGTCTTTGGAGCCCAAAATCAAATATTTTCATCAGTTTCGAGCCATTTTTCTTCTTTTGCCCTGTTTTTCCATCCCGGATCGTACGACGTGACCTGTTAAAAGGACAACAACCTTACTCGCGGGACATTAGAGGGCCTTACAACGTGTCGATATCACGTCTTGCGAGGATGCTGCGTTGTTGAAGCGGATGAGTTTTCCTTAAGCCCATTAGGCCTTCTGAATGGGCCATCTCTCTAGGCTGAGACTGTGAACCGTTAACACATAATGGAATTGTGCCCTCAACTTGACGGGTGCGATCATACCAGCACTAATGCACCAGATCCCATCAGAACAACGACGTTAAGCGTGCTTGGGCGAGAGTAGTACTAGGATGGGTGACCCCCTGGGAAGTCCTCGTGTTGCACCTCCACTTCCAATTTTTTTTGCTCCGATTAGCGTTGCCATGACACTCATCCACCACATTTCTATTATCGAATCCCACGGTACTATGGGCAAGACAACTTTGCTTCACGTGCAGGCTGGGACCGCAAACCGATGGCGTAGGGCTTGCGACCAGGTCTCCGTCGCTTCGGTGCCCATAACTTTTGATCCGTAAGGAGTTACGAGGCGCACATCATACCGTTGCAAAGCTCTCCGAGAACTCTAAAACGGGGGCAGCTAGCATGCTCACTATGCCCATTTTGGGAGCCCAAAATTGAATGTTTTCGTCAGTTTCAGGCCCCTTTTCTTTTTCTGCTCTATTTTTCCATCCCAGATCGTACGGCGTGAGTTGTTAAAAGGACGACAACCATACTCGCGGCACATTAGAGGGCCCTACACCGCGTCGATATGATGTCTTACGAGGATGCTGCGTTGTTGTAGCAGATGGGTTGTCGTTAAGCCCATTGGGCCTTCTGAATGGGCCATCTCTCTAGGCTGGGACTGTAAACCGTTAACACAGAAAAGAATTGTGTCCTCAACATGACGGGTCCGATCATACCAACACTAATGCACCGGATCCCATCAGAACTCCGAAGTTAAGCGTGCTTGGGCGAGAGTAGTACTAGGCTGGGTGACCCCCTGGGAAGTCCTCGTGTTGTACCCCCATTTTCAATATTTTTTGCTCCTGTTAGTGTTGCCAAGTTACTTTTACCACCACATTTCTAATATCGAAGCCCATGTGACCTTCGGCAAGACAACTTCGCTTCACATGGAGGCTGGGCCCGCACACCGAGGGCGTAGGGCTTGTGACTAGGTCTCCGTCGCTCCGGTTCCTATAACTTTTGATCCGTAAGGAGTTATACGGCGCACAGCATACCGTTGCAAAGCTCTCCGAGAGCTCTACGACAGTGGCAGCCATCATTCTCACTGTGCCCATTTTAGGTGCCCAAAACTGAAGGTTTTCATCAGTTTCGGGCCATTTTTCTTCTTTTGCCATGTTTTTCGGTCCCGGATCGTACGTCGTGAGTTGTTAAAACGACGACAACCTTACTCACTGGACATTGGAGGGCCCTACAACGTGTCGATATCACGTCTTACGAGGATGCTGCGTTGTTGAAGCGGATGGGTTGTCGTTAAACCCATTGGGCCTTCTGAATGGTCCATCTCTCTAGGCTGGGACTGTAAACCGTTAACACATAAAGGAAGTATGCCCTCAACATGACGGGTGCGATCATACCAGTACTAATGCACCGGATCCCATCAGAACTCCGAAGTTAAGCGTGCTTGGGCGAGAGTAGTACTAGGATGGGTGACCCCCTGGGAAGTCCTCGTGTTGCACCCCACTTTTCAATTTTTTATCTCCGGTTAGGATTGCCAAGATACTTTATCCACCACATTTCTATTAACGAATCCCACGGCACCATGGGCAAGACAACTTCGCTTCACGTGGAGGCTGGGCCCGCAAACCGAGGGCGTAGGGCTTGTGACCACGTCTCCCTCGCTACGGTGCCCATAACTTTTGATCCGTAAGGAGTTACGCGGGGCACAGCATACCGTTGCAAAGGTATCCGAGAGTTCTATGACGGGGCCAGCCAACTTGCTTGCTTTGCCCATTTTTGGAGCCCAAAATCGAACATTTTCATCCGTTTCGGGCCACTTTTCTTCTTAGGATCTGTTTTTTCGTCCCGGATTGTACGTCGTGAGCTATTAAAAGTATAACAACCTTACTCGCGGGACATTAGAGGGCCCTACAACGTGTCGATATCACGTCTTGCGAGGATACTACATTGTTGAAGCGGATAGGTTGTCCTTAAGCCCATTAGGCCTTCTGAATGGGCCATCTCTCTATGCTGGAACTATGAACCGTTAACAGATAAAGGAATTGTGTACTCAACATGACGGGTGCAATCATACCAGCACTAATGCACCGGATCCCATCAGAACTCCGAAGTTAAGCGTGCTTGCACGAGAGTAGTACTAGGATGGGTGACGCCCCTGGGAAGTCCTCGTGTTGCACCCCCCTTTTCAATTTTTTTTTCTCCGGTTAGGGTTGCCAAGATACTTTATCCATCACATTTCTATTAACGAATCCCACGGCACCATGGGCAAGAAAACATCGCATCACGTGGAGGTTGGGCCTTCAAACCGAGGGCGTAGGGCTTGTGACCATGTCTCCCTCGCTACGGTGCCCATAACTTTTGATCCGTAAGGAGTTACGTGGGGCACAGCATACCGTTGCAAAGCTCTCTAAGTGTTCTCTGACGGGGCCAGCCAGCTTGCTCGCTTTGCCCATTTTTGGAGCCCAAAATCGAACATTTTCATCAGTTTTGGGCCACTTTTATGCTTCTGCTCTATTTTTTCGTCCCGGATCGTACGTCGTGAGCTGTTAAAAGAACGACAACCTTACTCGCTGGACATTAGAGGGCCCTACAACGTGTCGATAGCACGTCTTGCGAGGATGCTGCGTTGTTGAAGCGGATGGGTTGTCCTTAAGCCCATTAGGCCTTCTGAATGGGCCATCTCTCTATGCTGGAACTATGAACCGTTAACAGATAAAGGAATTGTGCACTCAACATGACGGGTGCGATCATACAAGCACTAATGCACCGGATCGCATTAGAACTCCGAAGTTAAGCGTGCTTGCGCGAGAGTAGTACTAGGATGGGTGACGCCCCTGGGAAGTCCTCGTGTTGCACCCCCCATTTCAAATTTTTTTTCTCCGGTTAGGGTTGCCAAGATACTTTATCCACCATATTTCTATTAACGAATCCTACGGTACCATAGGCAAGACAACTTCGCTTTATGTGGAGGCTGGGCCCGCAAACTGAGGGCGTAGGACTTGTGACAAGGTCTCCATCGCTCCGGTGCCCATAACTTTTGATCCGTAAGGAGTTACGCGGCGCACAACATACTATTGCAAAGCTCTCTGATAGCTCTACGAGGAAAGCAGCCAGCTTGCTCGCTGTGCCACTTTTTGGAGCCCAAAATCGAACATTTTTATTAGTTTCGGGCCACTTTTCTTCTTTTGCTATGTTTTTCCGTCCCAGATCGTATGTCGTGAGCTGTTAAAAGGACGACAACCTTACTCGTTGGACATTAGAGGGGCCTACAACGCGTCGATATCACGTCTTGCGAGGATGCTACATTGTTGAAGCGGATGTGTTGTCATTAAGCCCATTGGGCCTTCTAAATGGGCCATCTCTCTAGGCTGGGATGGTGAACCGTTAGCACATAAATGAATTGTGCTCTCAACATGACGGGTGTGATCATACCTGCACTAATGCACCGGATCCCATCAGAACTCCGAAGTTAAGCGTGCATGGGCGAGAGTAGTACTAGGATGGGTGACCCCTAGAGAAGTCCTCGTGTTGCACCTACCTTTTCAATTTTTTTTAACTCCGATTAGGGTTGCCAAGATACTTTCTCCACCACATTTCTATTATCGAATCCCATGGCACATTGGGCAAGACAACTTCGCTTTATGTGCAGGCTGGGCCCGCAAACAGAGGTCGTAGGGCTTGTGACCAGGTCTCCGTCGCTCCGGTGCCCACAACTTTTGATCCGTAAGGAGTTACGCGGCGCACAACATACCGTTGCAAAGCTCTCCGAGAGCTCTACGACATGGGCAGCCAGCTTGCTCGCTGTGCCCGTTTTTGGAGCCCAAAATTGAACATTTTTATTAGTTTTGGACCACTTTTCTTATTTTGATCTGTTTTTCCATCCCGGGTCGTACGTCGTGAGCTGTTAAAAGGAGGACAACCTTACTCGCTGGACATTAGAGGGCCCTACAACGTATCGATATCACGACTTGCGAGGATGCTGCGTTGTTGAAGCGTATGGGTTGTCCTTAAGCCCATTAGGCCTTCTGAATGGGCCATCTCTCTATGCTGGAACTATGACCCGTTAACACATATAGGAATAGTGCCCTCAACATGACGGGTGCGATCATACCAACACTAATGCACCGGATCCCATCTGAACTCCGTAGTTAAGCGTGCTTGGGCGAGAGTAGTACTAGGATGGGTGACCCCTAAGGAAGTCCTCGTGTTGCACCCACCTTTTCAATTTTTTTAAACTCCAATTTGGGTTGCCAAGATACTTAATCCACCACATTTGTATTATCGAATACCACGGCACCTTGGGCAAGACAACTTCGCTTCACGTGGAGGTTGGGCTCGCAAACCGAGGGCGTAGGGCTTGTGACCAGGTCTCCGTCGCTCCGGTGCCCATAACTTTAGATCCGTAAGGAGTTACGCGGCGCACAACATACCGTTGCAAAGCTCTCCGAGAGCTTTACGACGAGGGCAGCCAGCTTGCTCGCTGTGCCCCTTTTTGGAGCCCAAAATCGAACATTTTTATTTGTTTCAGGCCACTTATCTTCTTTTACTCTATTTTTCCATCCCGGATCGTACGTCGTGAGCTGTTAAAAGGACGACAACCTTACTCGGCGGACATTAGAGGGCCCTACAAGGCATCGATATCATGACTTGCGAGGATGCTGCATTGTTGTAGCAGATGGGTTGTCGTTAAGCCCATTAGGCCATCTGAATGGGTCATCTCTCTAGGCTGGGACTGTATACCATTAACACATAAAGGAATTGTTCCCTCAACATGACGGGTGCGATCATACCAGCACTAATGCACCGGATCCCATCAGAACTATGAAGTTAACCGTGCTTGGGCGAGAATAGTATTAGGATGGGTGACCCCATGGGAAGTCCTCATGTTGCACCCCCCATTTCAATTTTTTTTGCTCCGGTTAGGGTTGCCAAGATACTTTATCCACCACATTTCTATTGTCGAATCCCACGGCTCCTTGGGCAAGAAAACTTCGCTTCACGTAGAGGCTGGGCCCGCAAATCGAGGGTGTGGGGTTTGGGACCAGGTCTCCGGCGCTCCGGTGCCCATAACTTTTGATCTGTAAGGAGTTACGCGGCGCACAAGATACCGTTGAAAAGGTCTCCGAGAGCTCTACGACGAGGGCAGCCAGCTTGCTCGCTGTGCCCATTTTTGGAGCCCAAAATCGAACCATTTTCTTAGTTTTCAGGCACTTTTCTTCTTTTGATCTGTTTTTCCGTCCCGGGTCGTACATCGTGAGCTGTTAAAACGACGACAACCTTACTCGCGGGACATTAGAGGGGCCTACAACGCATCAATATCACGTCTTGCGAGGATGTTACGTTGTTGAAGCGGATGGGTTGTCGTTAAGCCCATTGGGCCTTCTAAATGGGCCATCTCTCTAGGCTGGGACTGTGAACCGTTAGCATATAAAGGAATTGTGCCATCAACATGACGGGTGCGATCATACTTGCACTAATGCACTAGATCCCATCAGAACTCCGAAGTTAAGCGTGCTTGGGCGAGAGTAGTACTAATATGGGTGACCCCCTGGGAAGTCCTCGTGTTGAACCCCCCATTTCAATTTTTTTTGCTCCGGTTAGGGTTCCCAAGATACTTTATCCACCACATTTCTATTATCGAATCCCACGGCACCTTGGGCAAGACAACTTTGTTTAACGCCGAGGCTGGGCTCGTAAACCGAGGGCGTAGGGCTTGTGACTTGGTCTCCCTCGCTCCGGTGCCCATAACTTTTGATACGTAAGGAGTTACGCGGCGCACAGCATACCGTTGCAAATCTCTCTGAGAGCTCTACGACGGGACTAGCCAGCTTGCTCGTTGTGCCCGTTTTGGGAGCCCAAAACCGAACGTTTTCATCGGTTTCGGGCCACTTTTCTTCTTTTCCTCTATTTTTCCGTCCCGGATCGTACGTCGTGAGCTGTTAAAAGGACGAAAACCTTACTCGCGGGACATTAGAGGGCCTTACAACGCGTTGATATCACGACTTGCGAGGATGCAGCGTTGCTGTAGCGGATGGGTTGTCGTTAAACCCATTGGGCCTTCTTAATTAGCCATTTCTCTAGGCTGGGACTGTAAACTGTTAACACATAAAGGAATTGTGCCCTCAACGTGACGAGTGCGATCGTACCAGCACTATTGCACCGGATCCCATCAGAACTCCGAAGTTAAGCGTGCTTGGGCGAGAGTAGCACTAGGATGGGTTACACCCTGGGAAGTCCTCGTGTTGCACCCTATTTTTCAATTTTTTTTTCTCCGATTAGGGTTGCCAAGATACTTTATCCACCACAATTCTATTATCGGAGCCCACGGGACCATGGGCAAGACAACTTCGCTTCACGTGGAGGCTGGGCCCGCAAACCGTGGGCGTAAGGCTTATGACCAAGTCTCTGTCCCTCGTTGCCCATAACTTTTTATCGGTAAGGATTTATGCGGCGCACAGCATACCGTGGCAAAGCTCTCCGAGAGCTCTATGATGGGTGTAGCCAGCTTGCTCGCTGTGCTCATTTTGGGAGCCCAAAATCGAACGTTTTTATCTATTTTAGGCCACTTTTCTTCTTTTGCCCTATTTTTTCGTCCCGGATCGTATGTCGTGAGCTGTTAAAAGGACGACAACCTTACTCGCGGGACATTAGAGGGCCCTACAAGGCGTCGATATCACGATTTGCGAGGATGCTGCGTTGTTGTAGCGGATGGGTTGTCGTTAAGCCCATTGGGCTTTCTGAGTGGGCCATCTTTCTAGGCTAGGACTGTAAACCGTTAACACATAAAGGAATTGTGCCCTCAACATGACGGGTGTGATCATACCAACACTAATGCACCAGATCCCATCAGAACTCCGAAGTTAAGCGTGCTTGGGCAAGAGTAGTACTAGGATGGGCGACCCCTTGGGAAGACCTCGTGTTGCACCCCCTTTTTCAATTTTTTTTGCTCCGGTTAGGGTTGCTGAGATACTTTATCCACCACATTTCTATTATCGAATACCATGGCACATTGGGCAAGACAACTTCGCTTCACGTGGAGGCTGGGCCTGCAAACCGAGGGCGTAGGGCTTGTGACCACGTCTCCCTCGCTCTGGTTCCCATAACTTTTGATCCGTAAGGAGTTACGGGGGCACAACATACTTTGCAAAGCTCTCCGAGAGCACTACGACGGGGGCAGCCAGCTTGCTCACTTTGCCAGTTTTTGGAGCCCAAAATCGAACATTTTTATTAGTTTTGGGCCACTTTTCTTCTTTTGCTCTGTTTTTCAGTCTCGGATCATACGTCGTGAGTTGTTAAAAGGACGACAACCTTACTTGAGGGACATTAGAGGGGCCTACAACACGTCGATATCACGTCTTGCTAGGATGTTGCGTTGTTGAAGCGGATGGGTTGCCGTTAAGCCCATTGGGCCTTGTAAATGGGCCATCTCTCAAGGCTGGGACTATGAACCGTTAGCACATAAAGGAATTGTGCCCTCAACATGACGGGTGCGATCATACCTGCACTAATGCACCGGATCCCATCAGAACTCCGAAGTTAAGCGTGCTTGGGTGATAGTAGTACTAGGGTGGGTGACCCCCTCGGAAGTCCTCGTGTTGCACCCACCTTTTCAATTTTTTTTAACTCCGATTAGGGTAGCCAAGATACTTTATCCACAACATTTCTATTATCGAATCCCACGGCACCTTGGGCAAGACAACTTCGCTTCATGTGGAGGCTGGACCCGCAAACCAAGGACATAGGGCTTGTGACCTGGTCTCCGTCGCTCCGGTGCCCATAACTTTTGATCCGTAAGGAGTTACGCGGCGCACAACATACCGTTGCAAAGCTCTCCGAGAGCTCTACGACGAGGGCAGCTAGCTTGCTCGCTTTGCCCCTTTTTGGAGCCCAAAATCGAACGTTTTTATTAGTTTCAGGCCACTTTTCTTCTTTTGATCTGTTTTTCCGTCCCGGATCGTACATCATGAGCTGTTAAAAGGACGACAACCTTATTCGCGGGACATTAGAGGGGCCAACAACGCGTCGATATCACGTCTTGCGAGGATGCTGCGTTGTTGAAGCGGATGGGTTATCGTTAAGCCCATTGGGCCTTCTAAATGGGCCATCTCTCTAGGCTGGGACTGTGAACTGTTAGCACATATAGGAATTCTGCCCTCAACATGACGGGTGCGATCATACCTGTCACGCCCCGACCCGACCCCGCAAAAGGCCATGCCTGGACCCGACACACGGACGGAGTCTCGTCTATACCGCGGACGATCCGAAAACCCTAAAATCAATATAATACTTGCGAAAGCCATAAAATAATCAAAACAAGCCGACTTTCTTTAAAACATACATTTCCTATTAACCAACTTTGCAACCCAAAAATGATATGCATACTACACAAGTATTTATGCCACTAATCAATTCCAATAGCATGCATTTCCTTACTAGTCACATGGGTATAAGTTTACAACTTTACATTCTTCCAACTTAACAACATAAGACCGTAGAGGCCTCAAACTAGAAAATACATACAAGGCTACAAGCCTCAAAATTAAGCGACATCCAAGCAATATACATAACAAGCAAGGCTCGCACAAAATCTGGTAACCAACCACCAGCAAAGCAGAGAAGTGCTATCACGGAAACACCTCCACCTGCTCCTCCTCCTCTATTACCTCGATAGGGTCTGCTTCAACTACTCCTGTAAAAATATAGTATAGAGAGGAATGAGCAAAAACTATTGCTCAGCGAGGGCAATTGGTCTCAAGGACGGAGATGAGAGGAGTATGCAATGCAATTAGCCAAGCAATGCATACAATTATCATTTAAAGATACAAACAAGTCAATATTATAACAAGGCAAGCATTAAAGACCATAAACACTCATTCAAAGGATACGGTACTCTTTTCACGAGCAACTTTCATTCAAGAATTCGATGATGACGCGCCGGCCCAAACCACCTTATAACACCAGTTTGGAATACCCCGGAAGTATCCATCAACCTACGACCCAAAACCCCTGGGAGGCAACCCAAGCGAGAAAAAGGAATAGCAGTGGAGCTAAAGCAACCAACACTGGCAACCCGAGGCTACCCAGAGAGGCCCATCACTCACGCGAGAGACACTATGCAATGCAAGACTCGATACAAGGCGATAAACGAGCACTTAAGCCACACGTGGGAGAATAACAAAGTAGGTTACTCTCGCACGCAATAGCAACAGTTGATATGCATTCCAATCAAAATCAATTCAAACAAGTATATCAAGCAACCCTAAGCATTCTATAGGCATAATATCAAGGAAACAAGCAAGAACACAAATCGGCCCCAACTATCAAAACACTACCATTTCCAAACGGGCCACGAGTTCTGGAAACCGACTTCGCCAATCCTCCTAGGTCACCATAAGGCACGTCTAAAGACCCCGAAACCCTACTTAACCCTAGAATTCACACAAAGACCCGATTTCTCTCTTTGCTCGTTTGAACTACATCTATATCAACCAAACACCCAACCAATGCCATAATCGCACCAAAAGTGCTTCCATGGCCTCCTGAAACAATGCCAACACGCAAAACGAGTAAACGCTAAAGTCGACCTAAACGACCCCGACTTTCACCAAAGCTTAATTCCCGTTTTTTCCATTACGCAACCCAAACAAACCATGCATTTAGGCATTCTAGCACACCTAGCACAATTTTACATCAACGGACAGCATAACGGAACAACTTCATCGTTCCAAGGGTTTACTATTCACAAAACACTATTCAACATCCAAATTAAATTGCAATCTCAACATTTAACCGCATAAAATGTTAAAAAGCTATAAATACACGTTCTACAATTGCCAAGGAACAATCTAGAAGCATCAAAACGCTTTAAACAACAATCTACGGATAAAATCTAAAAACTGCAAAGTTGACATACATATCAAATAAATGCGCAAATAACATGCTTCTCTCACCTTAGGTACTCCTAGTCGCTAGGAAAACAATGCTAGTTGCCTCGGAAACCACCCCGCACGAGCTCACGCGAAGATTGATCGATTGGAAGGTTGAAAGGTTTTTTTTTTCTTTGGAAGCTCACGGCCTGCTCTCTGGATTTTCAGCTGCTATTTTTTTTATTTTACTTTGTTTTAAGCTTATTTAAGTGCTAAGTCAAATGGTCAAAGGTCAAGCCTTGGTCAACTACTTAAAACTTGGTCAAAAGGCCTTATTTTGTGCATTTTAAAGCCATTCTAACTAGAGAAAAATTAATTATAGCTAGCGACAATTAAAATATAAAATTTAAGTCATCTAAATACTAGTTTCACTATTTGCGGAGGACTAGAAACCGTTCTCTAGCTATCGCTCCCTAAATGCAATGTAGGTTGCAACGGCAAGAAAGTAACAATTAATTCTCAAAGAATTTAAGGAAATATAATTTTCAAAATAATAAACAAGAAATTTCACATTCCGGGCTCGGGTATTACAATACCTGCACTAATGCACCGGATCCCATCAGAACTCCGAAGTTAAGAGTGCTTGGGCGAGAGTAGTACTAGGATGGGTGACCCCCTGGGAAGTCCTCGTCTTGTACCCCCCATTTCAATTTCTTTTGCTCAGGTTAGGGTTGCCAAGATACATTATCCACCACATTTCTATTATCGAATCCCACGGCACCTTGGGCAAGACAACTTCGTTTCACGTCGAGGCTGGGTTCGTAAACCGAGGACGTAAGTCTTGTGACCAGGTCTCCTTCGCTCCGGTGCCCATAACTTTTGATCCATAAGGAGCAACGCGGCGCACAGCATACCGTTGCAAAGCTCTCCGAGAGCTCTACGACGGAGGCAGCCAGCTTGCTTGCTGTGCCCCATTTTGGAGCCTAAAATCGAATATTTTCATCAGTTTCGTGCCACATTTCTTCTTTTCCTCTGTTTTTTCATCCCGGATCGTATGTCGGGAGCTGTTAAAAGGACGACAACCTTACTCGCGGGACATTAGTGGGCCCTACAACGTGTCGATATCACATCTTGCGACGATGCTGCGTTGATGAAGCGGATGGGTTGTCCTTAAGCCCATTAGGCCTTCTGAATTGGCCATCTCTCTAGGCTGGGACTGTGAACCGTTAACACATAATGGAATTGTGCCCTCAACATGATGGGTGCAATCGTACCAGCACTAATGCACCGGATCCCGTCAGAACTCCGAAGTTAAGCGTGCTTGGGCGAGAGTAGTACTAGGATGGGTTACCCCCTCGGAAGTCCTCGTGTTGCACCCCCTTTTTCAATTTTTTTTTCTCCGATTAGGGTTGCCAAGATACTTTATCCACCACATTTCTATTATCGAATCCCACGGCTCCATTGGCAAGACAACTTTGCTTCACGTGGAGGCTGGGCCCACAAACCGAGGGCATAGGGCTTGTGTCCAGGTCTATGTCGCTCCGGTGCCCATAACTTTTTATCGAAAAGGATTTACGTGGCGCACAGCATACCGTGCCAAAGCTCTCCGAGAGCTCTATGACGGGGGCAGCGAGCTTGCTCGCTGTGCTCATTTTGGGAGCCCAAAATCGAACGTTTTCATCTATTTCAGGCCACTTTTCTTCTTTTGCTCTGTTTTTCCGTCCCGGATCGTACGTCGTGAGCTGTTAAAAGGACGACAACCTTACTCGGCGGACATTAGAGGGCCCTACAAGGCATCGATATCACGACTTGCGAGGATGCTGCGTTGTTGTAGCAGATGGGTTGTCGTTAAGCCACTTAGGCCTTCTGAATGGGTCATCTCTCTAGGCTGGGACTGTATACCATTAACACATAAAGGAATTGTGCCCGCAACATGACGGGTGTGATCATACCAGCACTAATGCACCATATTCCATCAGAACTATGAAGTTAACCGTGCTTGGACGAGAATAGTATTAGGATGGGTGACCCCCTGGGAAGTCCTCGTGTTGCACCCCCCTTTTCAATTTTTTTTGCTCCGGTTAGGGTTGCCAAGATACTTTATACATCACATTTTTATTATCGAATCCCACGGCACTTTGGGCAAGACAACTACATTTCACGTGGAGGATGGGCTCGTAAACCGAGGGCGTAGAGCTTGTGACTAGGTCTCCCTCGCTCCGGTGCCCATAACTTTTGATCTGTAAGGAGTTACACGGCGCACAGCATACCGTTGAAAAGCTCTCTGAGAGCTCTATGACGAGGGCATCCATCTTGCTCGCTATTCCCATTTTTGGAGCCGAAAATCGAACGTTTTCATCAGTTTTGGGCCACTTTTTCAATTTTTGCTCTATTTTTCGGTCCCAGATCGTACGTCGTGAGCTATTAAAAGGACAACAACCTTACTCGCAGGACATTAGAGGGCCCTACAACGCGTCGATATCCTGTCTTTCGAGGATGCTGCGTTGTTGAATCGGATGGGTTGTCGTTAAGCCCATTGGGCCTTTTGAATGGGCCATCTCTCTAGGCTGGGACTGTGAACCGTTAACACATAAGGGAATTGTGCCCTCAACATGACGGGTGCGATCAAACCAGCACTAATGCACCGGATCCCTTCAAAACTCCGAAGTTAAGCGTCCTTGGGCGAGAGTAGTACTAGGATGGGTGACCCCCTAGGAAGTTCTCGTGTTGCACTCCGCTTTTCAATTTTTTTTGCTCTGGTTAGGGTTGCCAAAATACTTTATCCTCCGAATTTCTATTATCGAATCCCACGGGTCTTTGGGCAAGACAACTTCGTTTCACGGGGAGGCTGGGCTCTTGAACCGAGGGCGTAGGGCTTGTGACCAGTTCTCCCTCGCTCCAATGACCATAACTTTTGATCCGTAAGGAGTTACGCGGTGCATAACATACCGTTGCAAAGCTCTCTGTGAGCTTTACGACGGGGGCAGCTAGTTTTCTCGCTGTGCCCATTTTGGGAGCCCAAAATTGAACGTTTTCATCAGTTTCAGGCCACTTTTCTTCTTTTGCTATGTTTTTCCGTCCCGAATTGTACATCGTGAGCTGTTAAAAGGATGATAACCTTACTCGCGGGAAATTAGAGGGCCCTACAATGCATCGATATCACGTCTTGCGAAGATGCTGCATTGTTGTAGCGGATGGGTTGTTGTTAAGCACATTGGGCCTTCTGAATAAGCCATCTCTCTAGGCTGGGACTATAAACCGTTAACACATAAAGGAATTGTGCCCTCAACATGACGTGTGCGATCATACCAGCACTAATGCACCGGATCCCAACAGAACTCCGAAGTTAAGCGTGCTTGGGCGAGAGTAGTACTAGGATGGGTGACCCTCTGGGAAGTCCTCGTGTTGCACCCCCGTTTTCAATTTTTTATGCTCCGGTTATGGTTGCCAATATACTTTATCCACCACATTTCGATTATCGAATCCCACGGTACATTGGGCAAGACAACTTCGCTTCACGTGGAGGTTGGGCCCGCAAACCGAGGGCGTAGGGCTTATAACCAGGTCTCCGTCGCTCCGGTGCCCATAACTTTTGATCCGTAAAGAGTTACGTGGTGCACAGCATACTGTTGCAAAGTCTCCGAGAGTTCTACGACGAGGGCAGCCAGCTTGATCGTTGTGCCCATTTTTGGAGCCCAAAATTGAACATTTTCATTAGTTTCGGGCCACTTTTCTTCCTTTGCGATATTTTTTCGTCCCGGATCGTATGTCGTGAGCTGTTAAAAAGACGACAACCTTAATTGCGGGACAGTAGAGGGCCCTACAACGTGTCGATATCACGTCTTGCGAGAATACTACGCTGTTGTAGCGGATGGGTTGTCGTTAAGCCCATTGGGCCTTCTAAATGGGCCATCTCTCTAGGCTGGGACTATGAACCGTTAACACATAAAGGAATTGGGCCCTCAACATGACGGGTGCGATCATACCAGCATGAACGCACCGGATCCCATCAGAACTCCGAAGTTAAGCATACTTGGGCGAGAGTAGTACTAGGATGGGTGACCCCCTCGGAAGTCCTCGTGTTGCACCCCCTTTTTCAATTTTTTTTGCTCCGGTTAGGGTTGCCAAGATACTTTATCCACCACATTTCTACTATCGAATCCCACGGCACCTTGGGCTAGACAACTTCGCTTCACGTTGAGGCTGGGCCCGCAAACCGAGGGTGTAGGGCTTTTGACCAAGTCTCCGTCGCTCCGGTGCCCATAAGTTTTGATCCGTAAAGAGTTACGCGGCGAATAGCATACCATTGCAATGTTCTCCGAGAGCTCTACGACGGGGGCTGCTAGCTTGCTCACTGTGCCAATTTTTGGAGCCCAGAATCGAACATTTTCATCAATTTCGAGCCACTTTTCTTCTTTTGCTCTATTTTTCCATCCCGGATCATACGTCGTGAGCTGTTAAAAGGACGACAACCTTACTCGCGGGACATTAGAGGGCCCCACAACGCGTCGATATCACGTCTTATGAGGATGCTGCGTTGTTGAAGCGGATGGATTGTCGTTAAGCCCATTGGGCCTTCTAAATGGGCCATCTCTCTTGGCTGGGACTGTGAACTGTTAACACATAAAGGAATTGTGCCCTCAACATGACGGGTGCGATCATACTAGCACTAATGCACCAGATCCCATTAGAACTCTGAAGTTAAGCGTGGTTGGGCGAGAGTAGTACTAGGATGGGTGACCCCCTAAGAAGTCCTCGTGTTGTACCCCTCTTTTCAATTTTTTTTGCTCCGGTTATGGTTGCAAGATACTTTATCCACCACATTTCTATTATTGAACCCCACGGCACCTTGGGCCAAACAAGCTCGCTTCACGTGGAGGCTGGGCCCGCAAACCGAGGGCGTAGGGCTTGTGACCAGGTCTCCGCCACTCCGGTGCCCATAACTTTTGATCCGTAAGGAGTTATGCGACGCATAGCATACCGTAGCAAAGCTCTCCGAGAGCTCTACGACGGGGGCAGCTAGCTTGCTCGCTGTGCCCATTTTTGGAGTCCAAAATCGAACATTTTCATAAGGTTCGTGCCACTTTTCTTCTTTTGCTCTGTTTTTCCGTCCCGGATCGTACGTCGTGAGCAGTTAAAAGGACGACAACCTTACTCACAGGACATTAGAGGGCCCTAACACGTGTCGATATAACGTCTTGCGATGATGCTGCGTTGTTGAAGCGGATGGGTTGTCCTTAAGCCCATTAAGGCCTTCTGAATAGGCCATCTCTCTAGGATGGGACTGTGAACCGTTAACACATAAAGGAATTGTGCCCTCAACATGATGGGTGCGATCATAGCAGCACTAATGCACCGGATCCCATCAGAACTCCTAAGTTCAGCGTGCTTGGGCGAGAGTAGTACAAAGATGGGTGACCCCTGGGGAAGTTCTCGTGTTGCACTCCCCTTTTCAATTTTTTTTGCTCCGATTAGGGTTGCCAAGATACTTTATCCACCACATTTCTATTATCGAATCCCACAGCACCGTGGGCAAGACAACTTCGCTTCATGTGGAGGCTGGGCCCGCAAACCGAGGGCATAGGGCTTGTGACAAGGTCTCCGTCGCTCCGGTGCCCATAACTTTTTATACGTAAGGAGTTACGCGGTGCACAACATACCGTTGCAAAGCTCTTCGAAAGCTCTACGACGGAGGCAACCAACTTGCTCGCTTTGCCCGATTTAGGAGCCCAAAATTGAACGTTTTCATCAGTTTCGGGCAACTTTTGTTCTTTTGCCCAGTTTTTCAATCCCGTATCGTACGTCGTGATCTGTTAAAAGGACGACAACCTTACTCCTGGGACATTAGAGGGCCCTACAACGCGTCGATATCACGTCTTGCGAGGATGCTGCGTTGTTGTAGCGGATGGGTTGTCGTTAAGCCCATTGGGCCTTCTAAACGGGCCATCTCTCTAGGCTGGGACTGTAAAACGTTAACACATAAAGAAATTGTGCTCTCAACATGACGGGTACGATCATACCAGCACTAATGCACCGAATCCCAACAGAACTCCGAAGTTAAGCGTGCTTGGGTGAGAATAGTATTAGGATGGGTGACCACCTAGGAAGTCCTCGTGTTGCACCCCCCTTTTCAATTTTTTTTGCTCCGGGTATGGTTGCCAAGATACTTTATCCACCACATTTCTATTATCGAATCCCACGGAACCTTGGGCAAGACAACTTCGCTACACGTGAAGGCTGAGCCCGCAAACCTAGGGCGTAGGGCTCGTGACCAAGTCTCCGTCGCTCCGGTGCCCATAACTTTTGATCTGTAGGGAGTTACGCGGCGCACAACATACCGTTGCAAAGCTCTCCGAGAGCTCTACAATGGGGGCAGCCAGCTTTCTCGTTCTGCCCATTTTTTGTGTCCTAAATCAAACATTTTCATCAGTTTTGGGCCACTTTTCTTCTTTTGCTCTATTTTTCCATCCCGGATCGTACGTCGTGAGCTGTTAAAAATACGACAACGTTACTCGCGGGACATTAGAGGGCCCTACAATGCGTCGATATCACGTCTTGCGAGGATGCTGCGTTATTGAAGAGGATGGGTTGTCGTTAAGCCCATTGGGCCTTCTAAATGGGCCATCTCTCTAGGCTGGGACTGTGAACCTTTAACACATATAGGAATTGTGCCCTTAACATGACGGGTGCGATCATACCTGCACTAATGCATAGGATCCCATCAGAACTGCGAAGTTAAGCGTGCTTGGGCGAGAGTAGTATTAGGATGGGTGACCCCCTCGAAGTCCTCGTGTTGCACCCCCCATTTCAATTTCTTTTGCTCTTGTTAGGGTTGCCAAGATACTTTATCCACCACATTTCTATTATCGAACCCCACGGCACCTTGGGCAAGACAACTTCGTTTCACGTGGAGGCTGGGCTCGTAAACCGAGGGCGTAGGGCTTGTGACCAGGTCTCCCTCGCTCCGATGCCCATTTCTTTTGATCCGTAAGAAGTTACGCGGCACACAGCATACCGTTGGAAAGCTCTCCGAGAGCTCTACGACGCGGGCAACCATCTTGGTTGCTGTGCCCATTTTTGGAGCCCAAAATCGAACGTTTTCATCAGTTTCGGGCCACTTTTCTTCTTTTGCTGTGTTTTTTCATCCCGTATCGTACGTCGTGAGCTGTTAAAAATACGACAACCTTACTCGCGGGACATTAGAGGGCCCTACAACGCGTCGATATCACGTCTTGCGAGGATGCTGCGTTGTTGAAGTGGATGGGTTGTCGTTAAGCCCATTGGGCCTTCTGAATGGGCCATCTCTCTAGGCTATGACTGTGAACCGTTAACACATAAAGGAATTGTGCCCTCAACATGACAGGTGCGATCATACCAGCACTAATGCACCGGATCCCATCAGAACTCCGAAGTTAAGCATGCTTGGGCGAGAGTAGTACTAGGATAGGTGACCCCCTGGGAAGTCCTCGTGTTGTACCCCTCTTTTCAATTTTTTTTTCTCCGGTTAGGGTTGCCAAGATACTTTATCCAGCACATTTCTATTATTGAATCCCACGGCACCTTGGGCAAGACAACTTAGTTTCACGCGGAGGCTGGGCCCGCAAACCGAGGGCGTAGGGCTTGTGACCAGGTCTCCGTCGCTCTGGTGCCCATAACTTTTGATCCGTAAGGAGTTACGCAGCGCACAGCATACCGTTGCAAAGCTCTCTGAGAGCTCTACGACAGGGGCAGCCATCTAGGTTGTTGTGCCTATTTTTGGAGCCCAAAATCGCACGTTTTCATCACTTTCGGGCCACTTTTCTTCTTTTGCCCTGTTTTTCCATCCCAGAACGTACGTCGTGAGCTGTTAAAAGGAGGACAACCATACTCGAGGGACATTAGAGTGCCCTACAAGCCCTCGATATCACGTCTTGCGAGGATGCTGCGTTGTTGAAGCGGATGGGGTGTCGTTAAGCCCATTGGGCCTTCTGAATGGGCCATCTCTCTAGTCTGGGACTGTGAACCGTTAACACATAAAGGATTTGTGCCTTTAACATGACGGCTGCGATTATACCAGCACTAATCCACCGGATCCCCTCAGAACTCCGAAGTTAAGCGTGGTTGGGCGAGAGTAGTACTAGGATGGGTGACCCCCTTTGAAGTGCTCGTGTTGCATCCCCATTTTAAATTTTTTTTGCTTCGGTTAGGGTTGCCAAGAGGCTTTATCCACCACATTTCTATTATCGAATCCCACGGCACCTTGGGCAAGACAACTTCGCTACACGTGGAGGCTGGGCCCGCAAACCAAGGGAGTAGGGCTTGTGACCAGGTCTCCATCGCTCCGGTGCCCATAACTTTTGATCCGTAAGGAGTTACGCGGCGCACAGCATACCGTTGCAAAGCTCTCCGAGAGCTCTATGACGGGGGCAGCCAGCAAGCTCGCTGTGCCCGTTTTTGGAGCCCAAAATTGAACATTTTCATCAGTTTCGTGCCACTTTTCTTCTTTTACTCTGTTTTTCCATCCCGGATCGTACGTCGTGAGCTAGTAAAAGGACGACAACCTTACTCGCGGGAAATTAGAGGGCCCTAGAACGAGTTGATATCACGTCTTGCCAGGATGCTTCGTTGTTGAAGCGGATGGGTTGTCGTTAAGCCCTTGGCCTTCTGAATGAGCCATCTCTCTAGGCTGGGACTGTGAACCGATAACACATAAAGGAATTGTTCCCTCAACATGACGGGTGCGATCATACCTGTAATACCCAAGCCTGACCATGCATTTACAAATAATAATTTATATTTATTTATACTTATTATTCTTGGAAAAAGTGTCTTTATGATTATTTGCTTGCATTTAATTATAATTAATTGCCTCGTTATTAGGATCAATTTGTATTTTGATTAATAGTAATCTCTTAGGTGATCTGATAATATGAATTAAAATTTAGCTTAAGAAATAGTATGGTAATGTACCGATAAGGATTATGTGATATAGTTTATAATTCTGAAAATATAAATAAATAAGATGTTAGCTGAATAGTTCAATTTTATAGAATACGATAGGATACTTGAATTTTATTGGTAGGTGAATTGAATTGTGATACTTTACTACTTTTTAAACCAATGTAGTAATCTCGATTTATAAAATTTTGGTACACTCTTTAGGTAAATGAAACTAACAGATAAGTGAAAACTTAGAAATATTAACTGAAGAATTTAGTCCTGTTAAAAATATTAAGTTAGAAGGTAGTTCATCAAATTACTAATTGTTTAATAGGTTATGGCTCATGGAAGTTTTAGATATACTTGGATCTATGAGTTAGCAATACTACCTAGAATAATATTACGTATAACATGAAAAGGTTAATGTAACAGTTAGGGAATTTAATCTAATATTAAACTTTAGGAAATGTATCTATATATGTTATTGAGTTATCCTAAATAAATTGGATATGTAGTAAATATAGTGAATAGTTAGGTAATATTATGATTTATAGGTAAATTAGAAATGTTAAATGAACTACTTAAACAATTAAAAAATGTCAATTACTACCCTTAATTGGCCAATTGAAATAGACAGATATAACAAATTTATCCTATCAAATAGAAGAATTAAACTTGTATTAGTAGCATGTATTTTTGTTTGTCCTAATAAACTGTCCACTTAAATGTTGCCTGAGTTTTAAGTAATAACCTATGAATAGCTTTGGTGAAATAGCTAAAAAAAATCCTTACCATAGCTAATATTAGTCATCACATAAGTTGCCGCTGCTGCCACCTCCTCCTTAACAAATGAGTAGCTCCCCATTCTATTTTTCTTAGTAATCATTGCAGCTAAGTTTAGCATTGCTTTATCATATGAAAAGCTCACACTCGACGCCACATTGCACAACGAATCAGCACTTAAGCTTGCTTGCCATTGCCGCCTTGCTCAAACCAGTGAATCAGCAAAACTACAAAGCTACCATCTACCTATCATCATGCCGCCTAAGCTTAGCTATACCAGTTCAGCACCACTTAACCATGAGCTGTTACCATTAGCTTCGCCACAACTTTACTAATCAACACCTCACCATTTCTAGATCATTAGCTTAAGTGATTCAGCCGTGAGGTGGCCTTTCTATCTTCATCGATATCCTCAGCGCACCAATAACCTTCTAACACTTCATCACCTACCATAATCACCACTTACCCGATGTCACCATGCATGTATAAGTTGTTATTAGTTTAAGCCACCTTGCCGCCGAAGCTACAAGAATTCATCATCTATCATCATTCTTTCACCTCCACCAAAACTTATAAATAGCTAAAACTATCAGCCATTATGATCATCGACCTGCCTGACTTCTTTCTAGTAGTCTAGGATAAGTTTACTTAACCCAATAAAGGGATCACATAAAGTGGGCACAAGCTGAGCATTAGCCATTTCGAGCTTCTCCACCAAACAGAATGCAATCCGTAAAGGAAAACGTCATATACTAGGGAATGTCCTTAGCATCCTCATACACCACACACACCAAACATTTTAGATTACATGAAGTTAATATATACATTAGCTTAGCATATGAATCGATGGATGTAGCTTTTGGTTTTATAGTTTTTGTTGTGTTAACTTGATAAAACACTAGTATGGCAAAGTAAAAGAATTGTTATCATCACATCACTGCCGATATATGCTAGCACCTAATGCATCGCTGCTGTGATTCAATTCATCAACTCCACCACCTTTCACCACTAACCAAGTAGTCCTCATGGAGCTGAAATTTCCATTCGAAATTTCTAGGAAGTTTGGATGGCATCATTACAATTAGTAGCAAACATAGTTACCCCTGGGTTCCCACTCTGCTATAGTTGTATTCTTTATACGCCTTTGGTAAACTAATGTTGGAAGCTGCTGCTACTGTACTTCACCGTCAGCCAATAACAAAAATATAGCTGAAGCAAAGAAGAATTGGTGGGTAGAACCGGTTGTGGTTCACTGGTAGCTTTGGTGATATATTAGACTTATGTTATAATAGGTAACTTATATTAAATTCCTTTGGTATGTAAAGCAAAAGAGAAACTCGGTAGAGATAGGCCACAGCAACACAAGTATACAAGTAGTTAGCTTGGTAGTAAGAACCGAAAGATGAAGTGGAAAATGAAGGAGACGAAAACAGGTGAAACTTGACCCACTAGGAAAGAAGAAGAAAATTTGGGAAATAGTTTCAGTACGGTCACTTGGAGATATTGGTCGAGCTGGTAACTAAATATTTCCTTCTCACGTTCTTCATTGCTAGGTGAGGAATTTCATTAAAACAGCATTCTTAGTATGATTATATTTTGTTTATGATCTTTATATGGCATAACTTGATTAACTCGTATGTGAGGAATATTTCTAAAACTCATGTTTGTCTATGAGTTAATTATTCAAGCTAGATGGTATTAATTTGTAAGTTTAAATGATTTCATAAACTCAAGTAAGTTATTAATGTATGAGTTAAATTATATTTATGCTAGTTTTGACTATATGTATAATAAGTTATAAAATTATACCTAGAACTGTCTATAAATGTGAGGAGATTTATTAAAAGCTGCACGTTTATATATATGTTTATATATATATATTTTTTTTAGCAGTAAGTCTATGTGAGGAGATTTTAATAAAATGGCATGTAGATACCTTTTATGCCTATCCATTAGCATATAGGTTAATATTAAATAAAGCTTTGCTATACATTGTGTTCACTATTAATTTTATGTACAACACGTAAATATTGCTCTGTATTTATATCTAATTTTCTATTAGTATTAAGTTTCAAGTCATTGGATTAGATCTTCATGGCTAGTAGTAGCTTAAGGTAAAATAAATAAAGAGTTAAATTGGGAAGTTTGAAAATCTTTGTTATTAATGATTACTAAATTAATAGATAAACGCAAATCTTATATGAATTTAGGTTGATTGCAGCATACAGAATTACCATCTTGACATTTAAATTTGTGACAAATTAAGCCTATCTTGATTGCTTGCTTGTATGTATATTTATAACTATTAAAGGTACTTATTCGGGGACAACATCTTTTGTTGATAATGCTTATTACGCTTGTTAGAGTTGATTATTGATTGAAATGTTTAATAATTGTTGAGAATACTTGATATCGCTTGCTCATCGCCTTGTATCGAGTCTTGCATTGCATAGTGTCTCGCGCGTGAGTGATGGGCCTCTCTGGGGAGCCTCGGGTTGCCAGTGTTGTGTGCTCTAGCTCCGCTGCTATTCCCTTTCTCACTTGGGTTGCCTCCCAGGGAGATTTGGGTCGTAGAATTGATGGTTACTCCCGGGGTATTCCAAACTGGTGTTATAAGGTGGTTTGGGCCGGCGCGTCATCGTTAATGTCATCGGAATCGTGATCGGTACATTACTCGCTCGAGTGAACCATAGCCTTCAAAGTGTGGTATAGCTTTGAATGGTTGTGTTAATACTTTCTTTAATTGTTTATTGTATTGACGTTTATATTGAATGCCTTTTTATTGATTATATTGCTTAAACTGTACCTATTTGCATTGCACGATCTTCTTTCTCTCCATCTCAATATCTGTCTCGCCCTCACTGAGTATACGTGTTGTGTATACTTACTCCTCACCACCACATTTCAGGAAATGCCATGTTAGCTGGAAAGTTCGTGATTTCGTGAAAGTCCGTGCTTGAAGGGTTGTCATGCATGCCTATGAGACTTGAGTTGTCAAAGTTGTAAAGTTGTATGCTTTTATGTATTATATGTATTTGATGTTAAAGGGGATGTAATTTAAGTTCATTAGATTATGTATTTAGTTAATATAGCTTAACTTCAATATATATTTGTAATGACAAAAAGGGAAAAAGATAGAAAGTCATCATAGTCTACTTTATGCAATAGGTTGGTGTAGTTTAATTGCTAAGCTTGAATTTATATTTACTTGTGAATTGCTTGTTGTGAACCGAGCCTTGGATGGTCTTGAGGTGGTTGAATGGTTGGACACGGTGTTGGTCCATTTATATGCTATTACATGTTTTGCAATGTGCCTAGAAACAGGGGAGACTTCATCCGTTTTCCCTGAAAATTTTGCCCGGGTTTGGAATTGGGTTGCGATTAGATTGATTGATAGAACTCCCGGTCTCGAGAGGGATCGGGGTGTTACAATACCAGCACTAATGCACCAGATCCCATCCGAACTCCAAAGCTAAGCGTGCTTGGGCGAGAGTAGTACTAGGATGGGTGACCCCCTGGGAAGTCCTCGTGATGCACCCCCATTTTCAATTTTTTTTGCTCCTGTTAGGGTTGCCAAGATACTTTATCCACCACATTTCTATTATCGAATCCCACGGCACCTTGGGCAAGACAACTTCGCTTCACGTGGAGGCTGGGCCCGCAAACCGAGGGCGTAGGGCTTGTGACCAGGTCTCCGTCGCTCCCGTGCCCATAACTTTTGGTCCGTAAGTAGTTACGCGGTGCACAACATACCGTTGCAAAGCTCTTAGAGAGCTCTACGACGAGGGCAGCCAGCTAGCTCACTGTGCCCCTTTTTGGAGCCCAAAATCGAACGTTTTCATCAGTTTTGGACCACTTTTCTTCTTTAGCTCTGTTTTTCCGTCCCGGATCGCACGTCATGAGTTGTTAAAAGGACGACAACCTTACTTGCGGGACATTAGAGAGCCCTACAACTCGTCGATATCATGTCTTGCGAGGATGCTGCGTTGTTGAAGTGGATGGGTTGTCGTTAAGCCCATTGGGCCTTCTGAATGGGCCATCTCTCTAGGCTGGGACTGTGAACCGTTAATACATAAAGGAATTGTTCCTCAACATGACGGGTGCTATCGTACCAACACTAATGCACTGGATCCCATCAGAACTCCGAAGTTAAGCGTGCTTGGGCGAGAGTAGTACTATGATGGGTGACCCCTTGGGAAGTCCTCGTGTTGCACCCCCCTTTTCAATTTTTTTTGCCTGGTTAGGGTTGCCACGATACTTTTTCCACCACATTTCTATTATCAAATCCCACGGCACCGTGGGCAAGACAACTTCGCTTCACGTGGAGGCTGGGCCCGTAAACCGAGGGCATAGGGCTTGTGACCAGGTCTCCGTCGCTCCGGTGCCCATAACTTTTTATCCGTAAGGAGTTATGCTGAAACTCCCCGATCCCTCTCGAGACCAGGAGTTCTATCGATCAATCTAATCACAACCCAAATCCAACCCCGGGCATAATTTTCAGGGAAAACGGACGGAGTCTCCCTTGTTTCTAGGCGAAATGTAAAACCTGCGATAGCATATAATTGGACCAATACCATGTCCAAACATTCAAAACCACCTCAAGGCCATCCGAGCCTCGGTTCTCAGCAATTAAACTCAGCAACTATACATACATTTCCAATTTAAAAGCTAACCTATCTCTTTTCATTTTTTGGCAAGTACATTCGAACTTGACAATTAAACCATATTAAGCTACTGTATAAAATAAACTATCATGCCATTCTAACTCTTTTCCTTTGGACATTACAAACATGCATTGAAGTTAAGCTACATTAATTAAATACATAATCTAACTTATCAAACCATTTCAACTACTTAGCTAGAATTAAATTACATTTCTTTTGACAATAAATACAACAACATATGAACATACATCTTTACAAACTTCGACACTCAAGCCACATAGGCACGCAAGACAACTTTTCAGGCAACGAACTTTCACAAAATCATGAACTTTCCAGCTAACATGACATTTCCTGAAATGTGGTGGTGAGGAGTGAGTATACACAACACGTATACTCAGTGAGGGCGAGATAGATATCGAATTGGAGAGAAAGAAAGTCGTGCAATGCAAATAAGACAGTTAAGCAATATAACTGATAAATAAGTAATCAAGACAAACAATCAATACAATAAGCAATTACTGAAAGCATTAACACAACCATTCAAAGCTATACCACACTCTGAAGGCTATGGTTCACTCATACGAGCAAAGTACCATTTCACGAGCGATACATCAATCTCGAGCTTGATGTTGACAACGATGACAATAAGCGCGCATCCACCTTATAACACCAGTTTGGAATACCCTGGAAGTACCCATCAATCTACGACCCAAATCTCCCTGGGAGGCAACCCAAGCGAGAAGAGGGAATAGCAACGGAGCTAGAGCAACCAACACTGGCAACCCGAGGCTACCCAGAGAGGCCCATCACTCACGTGCAGGACACTATGCAATGCAAGACTCGATACAAGGCAATAAACGAGCGATAGCACAACAATACAAACTAGTGGCAACAAACGAGATAACAAGCAATCACAATCAATACTAACAATCAATACTAGCATTCAACTAACTTTTCAAGCATAACAAGCAATAATAAGCAATAATAACATCAATTAAACAGGTAACGGCAGTTCAAACACGAAAACAACAAATATCACTATTCAACCCCAACTTCCAAGGACAATTACGAGCAAACGAGCTACGGGATTAGGAAACCGATTTCACTACATTCACTCAGGCACTACAAGGCACGTTTCTATGTCACTAAACTTCACTTTCTTACTCGAGACCCGAAAGTCCACCTACTGCGTTTGAACTACAACTATGCTAACCGGTCATTCAATCAACGCCACAACAGCGCCAAAAGTGCTTCCATGCCCTCAATTATGAAACCCCCAACTCAATTCGAGCACGATCAACTTTTGGTCAAATGGCCCCTTTACGTTTCTTTGTCTAATTTCTAATTTTAACAAAGGCCAATCCATTTTTATTTCACATTTTATCTTTCTATCACTAATGGCACCTATCCAAATCAATCAATCGCAATTCGGATTGAAATTCGAAAGTCTAGGGTTTACTATTCATAATTCACTATTCATGTTCTTTCCCAATTTCAAATACGCCATTTCAACCGTAAAAATTGCTAAATAACTAACAAGAAATGCTCTACGAACCCTAAGCAAGCTATTTCAAGCAATAACAGGCATTATAACGTGATAAATATCAAATATGAGAAATTGACTCAAAAATCAAATTCGTATTAAAATGCACAAAAGCGTGAAAACCCTCACAGAGATTGAAGACCAAGACCCGCAAGGACCCGAGCCACGACCCCCGAGCAATTCCACGCGCAATTGTAGAAGAAAATGCAAGAAAAATCCTTTTCTTTTTCTTCTTAATCCATTCAGCCATGAGAAGGACAATTTGGGCATTTTGGAATTTGTTTTTTTTATTTTAGCCTCGTTTTATTATTTATTAGGTGACAAAGGGCATTTTGGCCTTTTGGAAAATCAAACTTTAGTTAAAAATAATCAAATAAGCTTATTTTGATGCCATTAAATCTAATTCAAGTTAAAACAATGCAATTAAATGAAAAACAACCAAAACTAGTTAAATTAAGCTAAAAACATTTTTCACTAAGTCTGAAGAATATTTCTCTAACTCCTATTTTTGAAATTCTACGATCGAACGGTCACTAATCGATCGCTAATAAAGTGATGAGCAATAATATAAAACTTTAATTCTTTGAAAAGTAGAATATTAGAATATTTTAAAATTCACTCCGGCTCGGAGTTACTTTCCTCATTTATTTGAAAACCGAGTGATTTTAATGCAAAACAACCAAAACAGATTATTAAAATAATCAAAACAATCAAGGTAATCAATATTCATTTAAAAATAATTAATTTAACTATTTCTAGAACATTTTAAAGAATTATGAAGTTAATATTAAGTTACAAATGAACAAATAAATATAAACATGTAATCAATTGCAATTAAATATTAACATTTAAGATGGCATTTAATTAAATACAAGAGAATAAATTCAATTACTATAATTAATAGAAGTAGATAAAAACCTTTCAATTATTCAATATACAATTACTAAATGCTTCCAAGAGAAATATGAAAATAGTGCAAATTGGTTGATTTAACTAATTAAACATTTAATCAAATGCAGTCAAGGGCTATTAAATGAATGCCGGGTTCGGGTTATCACATATGCGGCGCACAGCAAACTGTTGCAAAGCTCTCTGATAGCTCTACGATGGGGGCAGCCAGCTAGCTCGCTGTGCCCTTTTTTGGAGCCCACAATCGAACGTTTTCATTAGTTTCAGGTCACTTTTCTTCTTTTGCTCTGTTTTTCCATCCCGGATCGTATGTCGTGAGCTGTTAAAAGGACGACAACCTTACTCGAGCGACATTACAGGGCCCTACAACCCGCTGATATCACGTCTTGCGAGGATGCTGTGTTGTTGAAGCAGATGGGTTGTCGTTAAGCCCATTGGGTCTTCTGAATGGGCCATCTCTCTAGTCTGGGACTATGAACCATTAATACATAAAGGATTTGTGCCCTCAACATGACGGGTGCGATTACACCAGCACTAATGCACCAGATCCCATCAGAACTCCGAAGTTAAGCGTGCTTGGGCGAGAGTAGTACTAGGATGGGTGACCCCCCGGGAAGTCCTCGTGTTGCACCCCCCTTTTCAATTTTTTTTGCTCCGGTTAGGGTTGCCAAGATACTTTATCCACCACATTTCTATTATCGAATCCCACGTCACCTTGGGCAAGACAACTTCGCTTCACGTGGAGGCTGGGCCCGCAAACCAAGGGCGTTAGGCTTGTGACCAAATCTCCCTCGCTCCGGTGCAAATAACTTTTGATTCGTAAGTAGTTACGCGGCGCACAGCATACCGTTACAAAGCTCTCCGAGAGCTGTACGACAAGGGCATCATCTTGCTGGCTGTGCCCGTTTTTGGAGCCCAAAATCGAATGTTTTCATCAGTTTCGGGCCACTTTTCTTCTTTTGCTATGTTTTTCTGTCCCGGATCGTTTGTAGTGAGCTGTTAAAGGGACGACAACCTTACTCGCGGGACATTAGAGGGCCCTACAACGAGTCAATATCACGTCTTGCGAGGATGCTTCGTTGTTGAAGCGGATGGGTTGTCGTTAAGCCCCCTTTGGGCCTTCTAAATAGGCCATCTCTCTAGGCTGGGACTGTGAACCGTTAACACATAAAGGAATTGTGCCCTCAACATGACGGGTGCGATCATACCAGCACTAATGCAACGGATCCCATTTGAACTCCGTAGTTAAGCGTGCTTAGGCAAGAGTAATACTTGGATGGGTGACCCCCTGTGAAGGCCTCGTGATGCACACCCATTTTCAATTTTTTTTGCTCCGGTTAGGGTTGCCACGATACTTTATCCACCACATTTCTATTATCAAATCCCACGGCACCGTGGGCAAGACAACTTTGCTTCACGTGGAGGCTGGGCCAGCAAACCAAGGGCGTAGGGCTTGTGACCAGGTGTCCGTCGCTCCGGTGCCCATAACTTTTTATTCGTAAGGAGTTACGCTGCGTACAGCATACCGTTGCAAAGCTCTCCGATAGCTCTGCGACGGGGGCAGCCAATTAACTCGCTCTACCCATTTTTGGAGCCCAAAATCGAACATTTTCATCAGTTTCGGGCCACTTTTCTTCCATTGCTCTATTTTTCCATCCTGGATCGTACGCCGTGAGCTGTTAAAAGGACGACAACCTTACTCGAGGGACATTAGAGGGCCCTACAACCTGTCGATATCACGTCTTGCGAGGATGCTGTGTTGTTGAAGTGGATGGGTTGTTGTTTAGCCCATTGGGCCTTCTGAATGGGCCATCTCTTTAGTTTGGGACTGTGAACCATTAACAAATAAAGGATTTGTGCCCTCAACATGACGGGTGCGATTATACCAGCACTAATGCACCGGATCCCATCTGAACTCCGAAGTTAAGCGTGCTTGGGCGAAAGTAGTACTAGGATAGGTGACCCCTGGGAAGTCCTCGTATTGTACCCCCATTTTCAATTTTTTTTGTTCTGGTTAGGGTTGCCAAGATACTTTATCCACCACATTTCTATTATCGAATCCCACGGCACGCTTCACGTGGTAGCTGGGCCCGCAAACCGAGGGCGTAGGGCTTGTGAGCAGGTCTCCGTCGCTCCGGTGCCAATAACTTTATATCCGTAAGGAGTTACGCAGCGCACAGCATACCATTGCAAAGCTCTGCGAGAGCTCTACGACGGGGGTAGCTAGCGTGCTCACTGTGCCCATTTTGGGAGCCCAAAATCGAACGTTTTCATCCGTTTTGGGCCACTTTTCTTCTTTTGCTCTGTTTTTCCATCGCGAATCGTACGTCGTAAGTTATTAAAAGGACGACAACCATACTCGCGGGACATTAGGGGGCCATACAACGCGTTGATATCACGTCTTGCGAGGATGCTTCGTTGTTGTAGCGGATGGGTTGTCGTTAAGCCCATTGGGCCTTCTCAATGGGCCATCTCTATAGGCTGGGACTGTAAACCGTTAACACATAAAGGAATTGAGCCCTCAACATGACGGGTGCATTCATACCAGCACTAATGCATCGGATCCCTTCAGAACTCCGAAGTTAAGCGTGCTTGGGCGAGAGCAGTAATAGGATGGGTGACCCCTTGGGAAGTCCTCGTGTTGATCCCCCTTTTTCAATTTTTTTTTGCTCCAGTTAGGGTTGCCAAGATACTTTATTCACCACATTTATATTATCGAATCCCACGGCACCTTGGGCAAGACAACTTCGCTTCACGTGGAGGTTGGGCCCACAAACTGAGGGCGTAGGGCTTGTGACCAGGTCTCCGTCGCTCCGGTGCCATAACTTTTGATTCGTAAGGAGTTACGCGGCGCACAGCATACCGTTGCAAATTTTTCCGAGAGCTCTAAGACGGGAGCAGCCAGCTTGCTCGCTTTGCACGTTTTTGGAGCAAAAAATTGATCATTTTCTTCAGTTTCGATCCACTTTTTTTCTTTTGCTCTGTTTTTCCAACCTGCATCGTACGTCGTGAGCGGTTAAAAGGATGACAACCTTACTCGTGGAACATTAGAGGGCCCTACAACGCGTCGATATCACTTCTTTCGAGGATGCTGCATTGTTGAAGCGGATGGGTTGTTATTAAGTCCATTCAGCCATCTAAATGGGCCATCTCTCAAGGCTGGGACGGTGAACCGTTAACACATAAAGGAATTGTGCCCTCAATATGACAGGTGCAAACATACCGACACTAATGCCCCGGATCCCATCAGAACTCTGAAGCTAAGCGTGCTTGGGCGAGAGTAGTACTAGGATGGGTGACCCCCTGGGAAGTCCTCGTGTTGCACCTCCCTTTCAATTTTTTTTGCTCCGGTTACTGTTGCTAAGAAACTTTATCCACCACATTTCTATTATCGAATCCCACGGCACCTTGGGCAAGACAGCTTCGTTTCACGTGGAGGGCGGGCCCGCAAACCGAGGGCGTAGGGCTTGTGAGCAGGTCTCCGTCGCTCCGGCGCCCATAACTTTTGATCCATAAGGAGTTACGCGGCTCACAGCATACCGTAGCAAAGCTCTTCTAGAGCTCTATGACCGGGGCAGCCAGCATTTTCGTTGTACCCCTTTTTGGAGCCCAAAATCGAACGTTTTTATTATTTTCGGGTCACTTTTCTTCTTTTGCTATGTTTTTCCGTCCCGGATTGTTCGTCTTGAGCTGTCAAAAAGACGACAACATTACTCGCGGGACATTAGAGGGCCCTACAATGCGTTGATATCACTTCTTGTGAGTATGCTGCGTTGTTGAAGTGGATGGATTGTCGTTAAGCCCATTGGGCCTTCTGAATGGGCCATCTCTCTAGGCTGGGACTGTGAACTGTTAACAAATAAAGGAATTGTGCCCTCAGCATGACGGGTGCGATCATACCAGCACTATTGCACCGGATCCCAGCAGAAATCCGAAGTTAATCGTGCTTGGGCAAGAGTAGTACTAGGATGGGTGGACCCCTGGGAAGTCCTGGTATTACACCCCCATTTTCAATTTTTTGTGGTCCGGTTAGGGTTACCAAGATACTTTATCCACCACATTTCTATTATCGAATCCCACGGCACCTTGGGCATGACAACTTCGCTTCACGTGGAGGCTGGGCCTGCAAATCGAGGGCGTAAAGCTTGTGACCAGGTCTCCGGCGCTCCGGTGCACATAACTTTTGTTCTGTACGGAGGTACGCGCGGAACCCCAGACCAGTGCAAAGCTCTCCTAGAGCTCTACGATGGGGGTAGCCAGCTTTCTCGCTTTGCCCCTTTTTGGAGTTCAAAATCGAACATTTTCATTAGTTTCGGGCCACTTTTCTTCTTTTGCTCTGTGTTTCCATCCTGGATCGTACATCGGCGGCTGTTAACAGGACGACAACCTTACTCGAGCGACATTAGAGGGCCCTACAACTCGTCGTTATCACGTCTTGCGAGGGTGCTGCGTTATTGAAGCAGATGGGTTGTCGTTAAGCCCATTGGGCCTTCTAAATGGGCTATCTCTCTAGTCCTGAACTGTGAACCGTTAAAACATAAAGGATTTGTGCCCTCAACATGACAGGTGCGATTATACCCGCACTAATGCACCTGATCCCATCAGAACTCCAAAATTAAGCGTGCTTGGGCGAGAGTAGTACTAGGATGGGTGACGCCCTGGGAAGTCCTCGTGTTGCACCCCCCTTTTCAATTTTTTTTGCTCCGGATAGGGTTGCCAAGATACTTTATCCACCACATTTCTATTATTGAATCCCACGGCACCTTGGGCAAGACAAGTTCGCTTCATGTGGAGGCTGGGCCCGCAAACCGAGGGCGTAGGGCTTGTGACCAGGTCTCCGTCACTCCCGTGCCCATAACTTTTGATCCGTAAGTAGTTCCGCAGCGCACAACATACCGTTGCAAAGCTCTTCGAGAGCTCTACGACGGGGGCAGCCAGCTTGCTCACTGTTCTCTTTTTGGAGCCCAAAATCGAACGTTTTCATTAGTTACGAACCACTTTTCTTATTTAGCTCTGTTTTTTCGTCACGGATCATATGTCGTGAGCTATTAAAAGGACGAAAACCTTACTCGCGGGACATTAGAGGGCCCTACACCTCGTCGATATCACGTCATGCGAGGATGCTGCGTTGGTGAAGTAGATGGGTTGTCGTGAAGCCCATTGGGCCTTCTGAATACCAGGGCACAGCATACAGGTTCAAACCTCTCCGAGGGCACTACGACGTAGGTAGTAGCTTGCTCGCTGTGCTCATTTTTGGAGCCCAAAATCCTACGTTTTCATATGTTTCGGACCACTTTTCTTCTTTTGCTCTGTTTTTCCGTCCCGGATCATACGTCGTGAGCTGTTAAAAGGATGACAACCTTACTCGCGGGACATTAGAGTGCCCTACAACGAGTCGATATCATGTCTTGTGAGGATGCTTCGTTGTTGAAGCGGATGGGTTGTCCTTAACCCATTGGGCCTTCTGAATGGGCCATCTATCTAGGTTGGGACTGTGAACCATTAACACATAATGGAATTATGCCATCAATATGACGGGTGCGATCATACCAGCACTAATGCACCGGATCCCATCTGAACTCCGAAGTTAAGCGTGCTTGGTGGAAAATAATACAAGGAAGGGAGACCCATTGGGAAGTCCACGTGGTGCATCCCCCTTTTCATTTTTTTTTGCTCCGGTTAGGGTGGCCAAGATACTTTATCCACCACATTTCTATTATCGAATCCCACGGCACCTTGGGCAAGACAACTTCGCTTCATGTGGAGGTTGGGCACGCAAACCGAGGTCGTAAGGCTTGTGACCAGGTCTTCGTCGCTCCGGTGCCCATAACTTTTGATCCGTAAGGAGATACGCGGCGCACAGCATACCGTTGCAAAGCTCTTCGAGATCTCTACGACGAGGGCAGCAAGCTAGCTTGCTGTACCCTTTTTGGAGCTCAAAATCGAACGTTTTCATCAATTTCGTGCCTCTTTTCTTCTTTTGCTCTGTTTTTCCGTCCCGGATCGTACGTCGTGAGCTGTTAAAAGGATGACAACCTTACTAGCGGGACATTAGAGGGCCCTACAACGCGTCGATATCACGTCTTGCGAGGATGCTGCGTTGTTGAAGTGGATGGGCTGTCGTTAAACCCATTGGGCCTTCTGAATAGGCCATCTCTCTAGGCTGGGACTGTGAATCGTTAACACATAAAGGAATTGGGCCCTCAACATGATGGGTGTGATCATACCAGCACAAATGCACCGGATCCCATCAGAACTCCGAAGTTAAGCGTGCTTGGGCGAGACTAGTACTAGGATGGGTGACCCTTGGGAAGTCCTCATGTTGCACCCCCCCTTTTCATTTTTTTGCTCCGCTTAAGGTTGCCAAGATACTTTATCCACCACATTTCTATTATTGAATCCCGCGGCACCATGGGCAAGACAACTTCGCTTCACGTGGAGGCTGGTCCCGCAAACTGAGGGCGTAAGGCTTGTGACCAGGTCTCTGTCGCTCCGGTGCGTTTAACTTTTTATTCGTAAGGAGTTACGTGGTGCAGAGCATACTGTTGCAAAGCTCTCCAAGAGCTCTACGATGGGGAAAGCCAGCTTGCTCACTGGGCCCATTTTTGGAGCCCAAAATCGATCATTTTCATCAGTTTCGGGTCACTTTTCTTCTTTTGCTCTTTTTTTAAGTCCCGTATCGTATGTCGTGAGCTATTAAAAGGACGACAACCTTACTCGCGGGACATTATAGGGCCCTACAACGTGTCGATATCACGTCTTGCGAAGATGCTGCGTTGTAGTAGCAGATGGGTTGTCGTTAAGTCCATTGGGTCTTCTAAATGGGCCATCTCTCTAGGCTGGGACTGTAAACCATTAACACTGAAAGGAATTGTGCCCTCAACGTGACCGGTGCAATCATACCAGCACTAATGCACCGGATCCAATTAGAACTCCGAAGTTAAGCATGCTTGGGCGAGAGTAGTACTAGGATTGGTGATCCCCTGGGAAGTCCTCGTGTTGCATCCCCCTTTTCAATTTTTTTTCCTCCGGTTAGGGTTGCCAAGATACTTTATCCAACACATTTCTATTATCGAATCCCACGGCACCTTGGGCAAGACAACTTCGCTTCACGTGGAGGCTGGGCCCGAAAACTGAGGGCGTAGGGCTTGTCATCAGGTCTCCGTCGCTCTGGAACCCATAACTTTTGATCCGTAAGGAGTTACGCGGCGCATAGCATACCGTTGGAAAGCTCATCGAGAGCTCTACGACGGGGGTAGCTACCTTGCTCATTGTGCCCTTTTTTGGAGCCCAAAATCGATCATTTTCATCACTTTCGGGCCACTTTTCTTCTTTTGCACTTTTTTTAAGTCCCGTATCGTACGTCGTGAGCTGTTAAAAGGACGACAACCTTACTCGCGGGACATTAGAGAGCCCTACAACGTGTCGATATCCCGTCTTGCGAAGATGCTGCGTTGTAGTAGCGGATGGATTGTCGTTAAGTCCATTGGGTCTTCTGAATGGGCCATCTCTCTAGGCTAGGACTGTAAACCATTAACACATAAAGGAATTGTGCACTCAACGTGACCGGTACAATCATTGCAGCACTAATGCATCGGATCACATCAGAACTACGAAGTTTAGCGTGCTTGGGTGAGAGTAGTACTAGGATGGGTGACCCCCTGGGACGTCCTCGTGTTGCACCCCCCTTTACAATTTTTTTTGCTCCGGTTAGGGTTGCCAAGATACTTTATCCACCACATTTCTATTATTGAATCACACGGCACCTTGGGCAACACAACTTCCCATCACGTGGAGGCTGGGCCCGCAAACTGAGGCCGTGGGGCTTGTGACCAGGTATTTATCGCTCCGGTGCCCATAACTTTTGATCCGTAAGGAGTTACGCGGCGCACAACATACCGTCGCAAAGCTCTACAAGAGCTCTACGACGGGGGAAGCTAGCTTGCCTATTTTGCCCATTTTTGGAGGCCAAAATCGAACATTTTCATCAGTTTCGGGCCACTTTTCTTTTTTTGCTCTATTTTTCAGCCCCGGATCGTATGTCATGAGCTGTTAAAAGGACGACAACCCTACTCGCCGGACGTTAGAGGGCCCTACAACGTGTCGATATCCCGTCTTGCGAAGATGCTGCGTTGTAGTAGCGGATGGGTTGTCGTTAAGTCCATTGGGTCTTCTTAATGGGCCATCTCTCTAGGCTGGGACTGTAAACCATTAAAACATAAAGGAATTGTGCCCTCAACGTGACCGGTGCAATCATAGCAGCACTAATGCACCAGATCACATCAGAACTCTGAAGTTAAGCGTGCTTGGGCGAGAGTAGTACAAGGATGGGTGACCAGCTGGGAAGTCCTCGTGTTGCACCCCCCTTTTCAATTTTTTTTGCTCCGGTCAGGGTTGCCAAGATACTTTATCCACCACATTTCTATTATTGAATCCCACGGCACCTTGGGCAAGACAACTTCGCATCACGTGGAGGCTGGGTCAGGAAACCGAGGGCGTAGGGCTTGTAACCAGGCCTCCGTCGCTCCGATGCCCATAACTTTTGATCCGTAAGGAGTTACGCGGCGCACAGCATACCGTTGCAAAGCTATTCAAGAGCTCTACGACGGGGGCAGCCAACTTGCTTACTGTGCCCATTTTTGGAGCCCAAAATCGAACATTTTCATCAGTTTTGGGCCACTTTTCTTCTTTTGCTCTTTTTTTAAGTCCCGGATCATACGTCGTGAGCTATTAAAAGGACGACAACCTTACTCGCGGGACATTAGAGGGCCCAACAATGTGTCGATATCACGTCTTGCGAGGATGCTGAGTTGTTGAAGCGGATGGGTTGTCCTTAAGATCATTGGGCCTTCTGAATGGGCTATCTCTCTAGGCTGGGTCTGTGAACCGTTAACACATAAAGGAATTGTGCACTCAACATGACGGGTACGATCATACCAGCACACATGCACCGGATCCCATGAAAACTCTGAAGTTAAGCATGCTTGGGCGAGAGTAGTGCTAGGATGGGTGACCCCTTGGGAAGTCCTCGTGTTGGACCACCTTTTTCAATTTTTTTTGCTCCGGTTAGGGTTGCCAAGATACTTTATCCACCACATTTCTATTATTGAATCCCATGGCACCTTGGCCAAGACACCATCGCTTCACGTCGAGGCCGGGCCCGCAAACCGAAGGCGTAGGGCTTGTGACCAGGTCTCTGTCACTCCGGTGCCAATAACGTTTGATCTGTAAGGAGTTACGCGGGGCATAGCTTACAGTTGGAGAGCTCTACGAGAGCTCTATGACGGGGGTAGCCAGCTTTCTCGCTTTTCCCCTTTTTTGAGCCGAAAATCGAACATTTTCATCAGTTTCGGGCCAATTTTCTTCTTTTGCTCTGTTTTTTCGTCCCGGATCGTACGTCGGGAGCTGTTAAAGGGACGGCAACCTTAGTCGCGGGACTTTAGAGGGCCCCACAAACTGTCGATATCACGTCTTGCGAAGATGCCGCGTTGTAGTAGCGGATGGGTTGTCGTTTAGTCCATTGGGTCTTCTGAATGGGCCATCTCTCTAGGCTGGGACTGTAAACCATTAACACTGAAAGGAATTGTGCCCTCAACGTGACCGGTGCAATCACAGCAGCACTAATGCACCGGATCACATCAGAACTCCGAAGTTAAGCGTGCTTGGGCGAGAGTAGTACATGGATGGGTGACCCCTTCGGAAGTCCTCGTGTTGCACCCCCCTTTTCAATTCTTTTTGCTCCGGTTAGGGTTGCCAAGATACTTTATCCATCACATTTCTATTATCGAATCCCACGGCACCTTGGGCAAGACAACTTGGCCTCAGATGGAGGCTGGGCCCGCAAACTAAGGGCATATGGCTTTTGACCAGATCTCCGTCGCTCTGGTGCCCATAACTTTTGATCCGTCAGGAGTTACGCGGTGCACAACATACCATTGCAAAGCTCTCCGAGGGCTCTACGACGGGGGCAAAGCTTGCTCGCTGTGCCCGTTTTAGGAGCCCAAAATCGATCATTTTCATCAGTTTCGGGCCACTTTTCTTCTTTTGCTCTGTTTTACAGTCCCGGATCGTACGTCGTGAGCTGTTAAAAGGACGAAAACCTTACTCGCAGAACATTAGAGGGCCCTACAACGTGTCGATATCATGTCTTACGACGATGTTGCATTGTGGTAGCGGATGGGTTGTCGTTAAGCCCATTGGGCCTTCTAAATGGGCCATCTCTCTAGGTTGGGACTGTAAACCGTTACCACATAAAAGAATTGTGCCCTAAACGTGACCGGTACAATCATAGCTGCACTAATGCACCGGATCAAATCAGAACTCCGAAGTCAAGCGTGATTGGGCGAGAGTAGTACTAGGATGGGTGACCCACTGGGAAGTCCTCTTGTTGCCCCCCCCTTTTCAATTTTTTTTTCTCCAGTTAGAGTTCTCAAGATACTTTATCCACCACATTTCTATTATTGAATCCCACGGTACCTTGGGCAGAACAACTTCGCATCACGTGGAGGCTGGGCCCGCAAACCGAGGGCGTAGGGTTGTGACCAAGTCTCCATCGCTCCGGTGCCCATAACTTTTGATCCGTAAGGAGTTACGCAGCGCATAGCATACCGTTGCAAAGCTCTACAAGAGCTCTATGACGGGGGAAGCCAGCTTGCTCATTGTTCCCAATTTTGGAGCCCAAAATCGAACATTTTCATTAGTTTCGGGCCACTTTTCTTTTATTTCTCTTTTTTTAAGTCCCGGATCGTACGTCGTGAGCTGTTAAAAGGATGACAACCTTACTCGCGGGACATTAGAGGGCCCTACATCCTGTCGATATCACGTCTTGCGAGGATGCTGCGTTGTTGAAGCGGATGGGTTGTCCTTAAGATCATTGGGCCTTCTGAATGGGCCATCTTTCTAGGCTGGGTCTGTGAACCGTTAACACATAAAGGAATTGTGCCCTCAACATGACGGGTGCGATCATACTAGCACAAATACACCGGATCCCATCAGAACTCTGAAGTTAAGCGTGCTTGGGCGAGAGTAGTACTAGGATGGGTGACCCCCTCGGAAGTCCTAGCGCTGCACCCCTCTTTTCAATATTTTTTGCTCCGATTAGGGTTGCCAAGATACTTTATCCACCACATTTCTATTACCGAATCCACAGCACCGTGGGGAGACAACTTGATTCACGTAGAGGGTGGGCACGCAAACCGAGGGCGTAGGGCTTGTGACCAGGTCTCCGTCGCTCCGGTGCCCATAACTTTTTACCCGTAAGGAGTTACGCGGTGCACAGCATACCGTTGCAAAGGTCTCCTAGAGCTCTACGACGGGGGAAACGAGCTTGCTCGCTTTGCCCATTTTCGGAGCCCAAAATCGAACGTTTTGATCAATTTCATGCGACTTTTCTTCTTTTGCTCTCATTTTCCGTCCCGGATCATACGTCGTGAGCTATTAATGTGAGGCCCGACCTCGATTTGCGTGCAAAACCTAACTTCGTGTGCCCTAACCTAGATTTGCGTTCCATGACCTAGGTTTGAGAATTGTATTTAGTTTTGTGTGCCTTGCATTGAATTTCGTGAATTCATATAGTGTTACGTGCGTTTACTTGAAAAACGTGCGTTCGTCTCGTAGTTCGTGTCCTACCTCGAAGTGCGTGCCCTAAACCTAGAAAAGCGTGCCTACACACTAATCAAGAAAGCATCTTTCACGAAACACTAGACTATTAAACAATTCTACAAAATCCACTAACAATATAATAATCAAAATTCCATTCACTAGAAGACAAAAAGGCACCAAACACTAGACATTCCTTATTCTTTATTCCTTGTTCTTTTTGCAAATTCAACACACAACAATCAACACCCAAAAGATGACACAAATTCAGCCATTTTATTAGCCTTGGCCGACCATACCATGGTCTTGCACAAGGTTTGAGCAAAAAATTCTTTATTCTAATGCATGCCAAGACAACTTATGACACAAACCCATTAAAAAAATGCTCAAAAATCCATCCACTTGCACAAATGTTCCCCCAGTTCATCCTTGCCCACCCTAACAATTTCAAAATATCACATTGGAGACACAAATTGCAGAATTTTGAAGACGAATGCCGACATACACGTCAAAAATTGCCAAGACCATCATTTCTTTGTCATTTCTCTCATTTCCTCTCACAAACTCTCTCTCCTCTCATTCTTCTCTCTCCATTTCGGTCCTTGGCTGAACTCTCATCATCCTTGTTCATCCTCATCACACCTTGGTCGAGCAAGGCAAGCAAACCACCAAGAAAACCAAGCAATCAAGCTAGAGTTCGAAAATTTTTCTTGCATGCGCATTTGAAGCTTCATTTCGGCTTTAGGTAAGCTTCTTGACATTCATTTCTTTTCTTCATGTTTTGACTACATGCATGCACTAAGAGGTTGATCACTAGGCTAGGAAAAATAGAGAAAACCAAGTTGAAATCTCAGCCAAGCAAGGAGAAGAACAGATTTGAGCTTCAACCGGGTTTTTGAACATAGTTTGGTTGATTGCAAAGGTGAGGGTTAAAAGCTTTTGAAAACTCTTTGAAATTTCACATGCATGTTCACAAATGAGCATATTTGCTTCTGTACTTGAGTTATGTGGTCGTCCATGAGCTTAAACAACCATGCATGGCAAGAATTTGGCTTGAAAATGATGCTAGGTGAAGTCGAATTTATGTGACAGCTCTCTGACCAGTCAGTTCGAGGTAAGTTTAGCTAAGCAAATGGTGTTTAAAATGCTTGAAAATTGGTGGGTGACTAGTTTGGGCAGTTTTGAACATTTTTCCCAGAAATAGGTCGAAGCAAATTTTGACTCTAAGGTCCTCAAAATGGCAAATCATTAAAATGTGACCAAATCTGGAAATCTGGAAAAATGAATCAGGTTTTGGCAGATGCACTGACCTTGTGTAACGAACCATATTTGACTTAGTAAATGTTTTCCAAAATGCATGAAAATTGGTGTACTGCTATATTTTTCAGTTCTGGACAACTTTGTCAGAAATAGACCAAAGCTAAAAATGACTCTAAGGACCTCAAAAACGTCATTTTCTGAAAAGAGTGCAAATCTGGACAGTTTTGTGTTACCTCACTGTTTCGGTTATAACTAATGATTCTGAACTCCAATTGATGCAAGGCTTGTTTCTGATTTTAGTTAACTTCTTAAGCTTTAATTTGACATCTTATTCACTGAATTTGGAGATTGTTTGATTACCCCATTGATCATGAGAAAACAGCCTATTGCAGTGAGTGTTCCACTTAGCTATGTGCTTGGAAAACTATTGTAACCTCTTTTGTGGCACTAATTGCTTGGAAATGTGGTGTTGGAACATTATGTGGACTGTTTTGAGCACTTGATGTTGTATGAATTGATTGATGCAAGACTTGGGAATGATGTTAAGTTGACTTAGGGTTTTGATCGCACGATTATGCGTGAAATAGAAACCCTAATGACTAAGTATTCTTGCTAAGTGTTAACCATTGGATATTGTGAGGAAACTGTACATTGCGTGGGCTGCCCGTAACTATTTTATAACTTTAAAAGTGATCTTGATCACTGCATGTTGACAAATAAGCTTTTCTTGCATTTGAACCCATGTTGATATCATTGCATGTTGAGTAATCTTATCACTTGATTGCGTGGACTATTTAATGAGTTATATGGCCTGTTTTACATGTGTTACATGGCTGCCCGTTTAATTTCCATATAACTCTATATGCCTTTCAAGTGAAAATTCCTGTCTTATCGTGTCCTGCTTGTTTATCTGTCAATGTGCAATCTTATGACTCTCCGGAGGTGACCTACTTTGTTGTCCTCCCTCTGTGATATATATTACCTGTCATAAATGTGCATTGCATACAAGGTTGCAACCTTTCCTGTCGGCATGGTAGCGATCACGTACGCCGGGCGGCATCGGGCTTGCCGGTGATACCGTGACCACCATGGTCCCATTCCCTCTCTCGCTTGGGGGCTAGACTTCCTCGGAGAGTTGGGTCGTAGGATTTTGGGGTACATCCGGAGTACACCCACTTGGTGTGTTTGGGGGATGATTTGAAGTCGGCCGCAACAGTTGATCCTGGATCTGATCTGAGAGCAAAAGCTCACCGTATCCTTTTTATTATATGTATAAGTACTCCCGCTTGGATCCTAGAGAACCTCGGGGAGGAAAGACTGGTATTCCTGTTTCTGTATTTGTATTTCTGTACTTGTACTTCTGTTGTATTCATGTTTGAAAAAGGGATTTTCATAAGTTTAACCGGAAAATGAGTTTCAAACTTATTTCTCGTTCCCCCTCGCTGAGTTCATAAGGACTCACCCTCTTTCATCATTTCAGGTGAAGAAGAACAGGCACAGGAACCCGAGCTCAATGTACCTAATGATGAACCTTTGGAATGATTGCTTGTTATCGTTGTTTTGCTTGAACGTGACTTCTTGTGAACTTTTGTTACTTAAAGACTATTTCCCTTATGTTGTTGTTGCTTGTGATGTAAAAGACCCCCGCTGTAATTTGGGGTCTAATTTTGGGTTGTACTTATTTTAAGTAGACTGATACTAGACATGACACTACTATGATCGTTTTGCTTTTACTACCGCTAGTATCTATCACAGGTTATGATGCTTAGTTAAGAAATAGGTTAATGAACTTATCCAATCTCAGCAGGTACTCGCTAATAAGCTAAGATCAACAGGTATATTTTGAAATGAGGATAAATGAACAAACGAGACATAGTATCATGTTAGGTTATAAATCAAACGGGACGTCGAATTAACCAATAGGCAATTCAATTGATGGAATAATAGTAATCTTAGCTGGAAATGAATTTGAAATGGTAAATTTTGAGGCTGTTAGAAAATTTAGGTCAAAACAAAGAGCTCAATTACAGCCGTCATGCTGCCGGATTTCCGGAAAGTTTTGGAGTCTAGAATAAAACGTTAAGTGTTAAACCTCCTAGAATGATTAAGAATGTGAAAGGACTTGATTGTTTAGATCACACCCTAATCTAACCTTTATAGGCCGGGTTGGGGCGTGACAATTAAAACGTTGACAACCTTACTCGCTGGACATAAGAGGGCCCTACAACGTGTCGATATCACGTCTTGCGAGGATGCTACTTTGTTGAAGCAGATGGGTTGTCCTTAAGCCCATTTGGCCTTCTGAATGGGCCATCTCGCTAGGCTGGGTCAGTCAACCGTCAACACATAAAGGAATTGTGCCCTCAACATGACGGGTGCGATCATACCAGCACTAATGCACTGGATCCCATAAGAACTCTGAAGTTAAACGTGCTTGGGCAAGAGTAGTACTAGGATGGATAACCCCCTGGGAAGTCCTCGTGTTGCACCCCCCTTTTCAATTTTTTTTCCTCCGAGTAGGGTTGCCAAGATACTTTATCCACCACATTTCTATTATCGAATCCCACGGCAATGTGGGCAAGACAACTTCGCTTCACGTGGAGGCTGGGCCCAAAAATCGAGGGTGTAGGGCTTGTGACTAGATCTTCGTCGTTCTGGTGCCCATAACTTTTTATCTGTAAGGAGTTACGCGGCGCACAGCATACCCTTGCAAAGCACTCCGATAGCTATACGACGGGGTCAGCCAGCTTGCATGCTTTGCCCGTTTTGAGAGCTCAAAATCGAACGTTTTCATCAGTTTCGGGCCACTTTTCTTCTTTTGCTCTGTTTTTCTATCCCGGATCGTACGTCGTGAGCTGTTAAAAGGACGACAACCTTACTCTTGGACATTAGCGGGCCCTACAACGCGTCGATATCACGTCTTGCAAGGATGCTGATTTGTTGTAGCGGATGGGATGTCGTTAAGCCCATTGGGCCTTCTGAATGGGCCATCACTCTAGGCTGGGATTGTAAACCGCTAACACATAAAGGAATTGTGCCCTCAACGTGACGGGTGCAATCATAGACGCACTAATGCACCTGATCACATCAGAACTCCGAAGTTAAGCGTGCTTGGGCGAGAGTAGTACTAGGATGGGTGACCCCCTGGGAAGTCCTCGTGTTGCACCCCCTTTTCAATTTTTTTTGCTCCGGTTAGGGTTGCCAAGGTACTTTATCCACCACATTTCTATTATCGAATCCCACGGCACCTTGGGTAGGACAACTTCGCTTCACGTGGAGGCCGGGCCCGCAAATGGAGGGCATAGGGCTTGTGACCAGATCTCCGTCGCTCGGGTGCCCATAACTTTTGATCTGTAAGGAGTTACGCGGTGCATAGCATACCGTTGCAAAGCTCTCCAAGAGCTCTACGACGGGGGAAGCCAGCTTGCTCACTGAGCCCATTTTTGGAGCCCAAAATCGAACATTTTCATCAGTTTCGGGTGCCCATAACTTTTGATCCGTAATGAGTTACGCGACGCACAGCATACCGTTGCAAAGCTCTCCGAGAGCTCTACGACGGTGTAGCCAACTTGCTCGCTGTGCCCGTTTTGGAGCCCAAAATTGATCATTTTCATCAGTTTCGGGCCACTTTTCTTCTTTTGCTCTTTTTTTCAGTCCCGGATCGTACGTCGTGAGCTGTTAAAAGGATGACAACCTTACTCGCAGGACATTAGAGAGCCCTACAACGTGTTGATATCCCGTCTTGCGAAGATGTTGCGTTGTAGTAGCGGATGGGTTGTCGTTAAGTCCATCGGGTCTTCTAAATGGGCCATCTCTCTAGGCTAGGACTGTAAACCATTAACACATAAAGGAATTGTGCACTCAACGTGACCGGTACAATCATTGCAGCACTAATGCATCGGATCACATCAGAACTACGAAGTTTAGCGTGCTTGGGCGAGAGTAGTACTAGGATGGGTGACCCCCTGGGAGAGTCCTCTTGTTGCAACCCCCTTTTCAATTTTTTTTGCTCCGGTTAGAGTTGCCAAGATAATTTATCCACCACATTTCTATTATTGAATCCCACGGCACCTTGGACAAGACAACTTCGCTTCACGTGGAGGCTGGGCCTGCAAACCGAGGGCGTAGGGCTTGTGACCAGGCCTCCGACGCTCCGATGCCCATAACTTTTGATCTGTAAGGAATTATGCGGTGCATATCTTACCGTTGCAAAGCTCTCCAAGTGCTCTACGACGGGGGAAGCCAGCTTGCTCACTGAGCGCATTTTTGGAGCCCAAAATCGAACATTTTCATCAGTTTCGGGCCACTTTTCTTCTTTTGCTCTTTTTTTAAGTCCCGGATCGTACGTCGTGAGCTGTTAAAAGGACGACAACCTTACTCGCGGGACATTAGAGGGCCCTACATCATGTCGATATCACGTCTTGCGAGGATGCTGCTTTGTTGAAGCGGATGGGTTGTCCTTAAGATCATTGGGCCTTCTGAATGGGCCATCTCTCTAAACTGGGTCTGTGAACCGGTAACACATAAAGGAATTATGCCCTCAACGTGACGGGTGCGATCGTACCAGCACTAATGCACCAGATCCCATCAGAACTCATAAGTTAAGCGTGCTTGGACGAGAGTAGTACAAGGATGGTTGACCCCTTGGGAAGTCCTCGTGTTGCACCTCCCTTTTCAATTTTTTTTGCTCCGGTTAAGGTTGCCAAGATACTTTGTCCACCACATTTCTATTATCGAATCCCACGGCACCTTGGGCAAGACAACTTCGCTTCACGTGGAGGCTGGGCCGGCAAATCGAGGGCGTAGGGCTTGTGACCAGGTCTCCGTCGCTCTGGTGCCCATAACTTTTGATCCGTAAGTAGTTACGCGATGCATAGCATACCGTTGCAAAGCTCTCCGAGAGCTCTACGACGGGGGTAGCCAGCTTGTTCGCTGTGCCCATTTTTGGAGCCCAAAATCGAATGTTTTCATCTGTTTCGGGCCACTTTTCTTCTTTTGCTCTATTTTTTTGTCCCGGATCGTACGTCGTGAGCTGTTAAAGGGACGACAAACTTACTCGCAGGACATTAGAGGGCCTTACAAAGTGTCGATATCACGTCTTGCGAAGATGCCGCGTTGTAGTAGCGGATAGGTTGTCGTTAAGTCCATTGGGTCTTCTGAATGTGCCATCTCTCTAGGCTGGGACTGTAAACCGTTAACACATAAAGGAATTGTGCCCTCAACGTGACGGGTGCAATCATAGCAGAACTAATGCACCGGATTACATCAGAACTCCGAAGTTAAGCGTGCTTGGGCGAGAGTAGTACATGGATGGGTGACCCCCTGGGAAGTCCTCATGTTGTACCCCCCTTTACAATTTTTTTTGATCCGGTTAGGGTTGCCAAGATCCTTTATCCACCGCATTTCTTTTATTGAATCCCACGGCACCTTGGGCAAGACAACTTCGCTTCAAGTGGAGCCTGGGCCCGCAAACTGAGGGCGTTGTGCTTGTGACCAAGTCTCCGTCGCTCCGCAACCCATAACTTTTGATCCGTATGGAGTTACGTGGGGCATAGCATACCGTTGCAAAGCTCTACGAGAGCTCTACGAAGGGGGAAGCCAGCGTGCTCGCTGTGCCCATTTTTGGATCCCAAAATCGAACATTTGCATCTGTTTCGGGCCACTTTTCTTCTTTTGCTCTATTTTTCCATCCCGGATCGTACGTTGTGAGCTGTTAAAGGGACGACAACCTTACTCGCGGGACATTAGAGGGCCTTACAACGTGTCGATATCACGTCTTGCGAAGATGCCGCGTTATAGTAGCGGATGGGTTGTCGTTAAGTCCATTGGGTCTTCTGAATGGGCCATCTCTCTAGGCTGGGACTGTAAACCGTTAACACATAAAGGAATTGTGCCCTCAACGTGACCGGTGCAATCATAGCAGCACTATTGCACCTGATCACATCAGAACTCCGAAGTTAAGCGTGCTTGGGCGAGAGTAGTACATGGATGGGTGACCCCTTGGGAAGTCCTCGTGTTGCACCCCCCTTTACAATTTCTTTTGCTCCGGTTAGGGTTGCCAAGATACTTTATCCACCACATTTCTATTATCGAATCCCACGGCACCTTGGGCAAGGCAACTTCGCATCACGTGGAGGCTGGGCCCGCAAACTGAGGGCGTGTGGCTTGGGACCAGGGCTCCGGCGCTCCGGAGCCCATAACTTTTGATCCGTTAGGAATTACGCAGCGCATAGCATGTCGTTGCAAAGCTCTCCAAGAGCTCTACAACGGGGAAAGCCAGCTTGCTCACTGTGCCCATTTTTGGAGCCCAAAATCGATCATTTTCATCAGTTTCGGCCCACTTTTCTTCTTTTGCTTTTTTTTAAGTCCCGGATCGTACGTCGTGAGCTGTTAAAAGGACGACAACCTTACTCGCGGGACATTAGAGGGCCCTACAATGTGTCGATATCACGTCTTGCGAAGATGTTGCATTGTAGTAGCAGATGAGTTGTCGTTAAGTCCATTCGGTCTTCTGAATGGGCCATCTCTCTAGGCTGGGACTGTAAACCATTAACACATAAAGGAATTGTGCCCTCAACGTGACCGGTGCAATCATACCAGCACTAATGCACCGGATCCCATCAGAACTCCGAAGTTAAGCGTGCTTGGGCGAGAGTAGTACTAGGATGGGTGACCCCTTGGGAAGTCTTTGTGTTGCACCCCCTTTTCAATTTTTTTTGCTCCAGTTAGGGCTGCCAAGATACTTTATCCACCATATTTCTATTATCGAATCTCACGGCACATTGGGCAAGACAACTTCGCTTCACGTGGAGGGAGGGCCCGCAAACTGAGGGCGTAGGGCTTGTGAGCAGGTCTCCGTCGCTCCGGCGCCCATAACTTTTGATCCGTAAGGAGTTACGCGGCGCATAGCATATCGTTGCAAAGCTCTCCAAGAGCTCTACGACGGGGGAAGCCAGCTTGCTCACTGAGCCCATTTTTGGAGCCCAAAATTGACCATTTTCATCAGTTTCGGGCCACTTTTCTTCCTTTGCTCTTTTTTAAAGTCCCGGATCGTACGTCGTGAGCTGTTAAAAGGACGACAACCTTACTCGCGGGATATTAGAGGGCCCTACTTCGTGTCGATATCACGTCTTGCGAGGATGCTGCGTTGTTGAAGCGGATGGGTTGTCCTTAAGATCATTGGGCCTTCTGAATGGGCCATCTCTCTAGGCTGGGTCTGTGAACCGTTAACATGACAATGAATTATGCCCTCAACATGACGGGTGCGATCATACCAGCACAAATGCACCGGATCCCATCAGAACACTGAAGTTAAGCGTTCTTGGGAGAGAGTAGTACTAGGATGGGTGACCCCCTGGGAAGTCCTCGTGTTGCACCCCCTTTTTCATTTTTTTTTTCTCCGGTTATGGTTGCCAAGATACTTTATCCACAACATTTCTATTATCGAATCCCACGGCACCTTGGGCAAGACAACTTCGCTTCACGTGGAGGCTGGGCCCGCAAACCGAGGGCGTAGGCCTTGTGACCAGGTCTCCCTCTCTCTGGTGCCCATAACTTTTGATTCATATGGAGTTACGCGACGCGTACCATACCGGTTCAAAGCTCTCCGAGAGCTCTACGACGTGGTTAGCAGCTTGCTCGCTGTGCTCATTTTTGGAGCCCAAAATCGAACGTTTTCAAATGTTTTCTTCTTTTCTTCTTTTGCTCTGTTTCTCCGTCCTGGATCGTACGTCGTGAGCTGTTAAAAGGATGACAACCTTACTCGCGGGACATTAGAGCACCCTAAACGCGTCGATATCACGTCTTGCGAGGATGCTGCGTTGTTGAAGTGGATGGGCTGTCGTTAAACCCATTGGGCCTTCTGAATATGCCATCTCTCTAGGCTAGGACTGTGAACCGTTAACACATAAAGGAATTGTGCCCTCAACATGACGGGTGCGATCATACTAGCACAAATGCACCGGATCCCATCAGAACTCCGAAGTTAACCGTGCTTGGGCGAGAGTAGTACAAGGATGGGTGACCCCCTGGGAAGTCCTCGTGTTGCACCCCAATTTTTAATTTTTTTGCTCCGGTTAAGGTTGCCAAGATACTTTATCCACCACATTTCTATTATCGGATCAACGGGACCGTGGGCAATTCAACTTCGCTTCACGTGGAGGCTGGGCCAGCAAACCGAGGGCGTAAGGCTTGTGACTAGGTCTCCGTCGCTCCGGTGCGCATAACGTTTTATCCGTAAGGAGTTACGTGGCGCACAGCATACCGTTGCAAAGCTCTCCGAGAGCGCTATGACAGGGATGCAAGCCTGCTTGCCTTGCCCATTTTGGGAGCCTAAAATTGAACGTTTTCATCAATTTTGGGCCACTTTTCCTCTTTTATGATGTTTTTTCGTCTCGGATCGTACGTCGTGAGCTGTTAAAAGGACGACAACCCTACTCGCAGGACATTAGAGGGCCCTACAACGCGTCGATGTCACGTCTTGCGAGAATGCTGCGTTGTTGAAACGGATGGGTTGTCATTAAGCCCATTGGGCCTTCTAAATGAGCCATCTCTCTATGTTGGGACTGTGAACCGTTAACACATAAAGGAATTGTACCCTCAACATGACGGGTGCAATCATACCAGCACTAATGCACCGAATCCCATCAGAACTCCGAAGTTAAGCGTACTTGGGAGAGAGTAGGACTAGGGGGGGGGACCCCCTGGAAAGTCCTCGGGTTGCACCCCCCATTTCAATTTTTTTTTGCTCTGATTAGGGTTGGCAAGATACTTTATCCACCACATTTCTATTATCGGATCAACGGCACCGTGGGCAAGAGAACTTCGCTTCACGTGGAGGCTGGGCCCGCAAACCGAGGGCGTAGGGCTTGTGACCAGGTCTACATCGCTACGGAGCCCATAACTTTTTATCCGTAAGGAGTTACGCGGCGCACAACATACCGTTGCAAAGCTCTCCCAGTGCTCTACGATGGGGGCAGCCAGCTTGCTTGTTTTGCCCATTCTAGAAGCCCAAAATCGAACGTTTTAATCAGTTTCGGGCCACTTTTCTTCTTTTGCTCTATTTTTCCGTCCCGTATCGTGCGTCGTGAGCTGTTAAAAGGACGACAACCTTACTTGAGGCACATTAGAGGGCCCTACAACACGTCGATATCACGTCTTGCGAGGATGCTACGTTGTTGTAGCAGATGGGTTGTCGTTAAGCCCATTGGGCCTTCTAAATGGGCCATCTCTCTAGGCTGAGACTATAAACCGTTAACACATAAAGGAATTGTGCCCTCAACATGACGGGTGCGATCATACCAGAACTAATGCACCGGATCCCATCAGAACTCCGAAGTTAAGCGTGCTTGGGCGTGAGTAGCACTAGGATGGATGACCCCCTGGGAAGTACACATGGTGCTCCCCCCTTTTCAATTTTTTTTGCTCCGGTTAGGGTTTCCAAGCTCCTTTCACCACCACATTACTATTATGCAATCCCACGGCACATTGGGCAACACAACTTCACTTCATGTGGAGTCTGGCCCCGCAAACCGACGGTGTAGGGCTTGTGACCAGGTCTCCGTCGCTCCGGTGCCCATAACTTTTGCTCCGTAAGGAGTTACGCCGCGCACAGCATATCGTTGCAAAGCTGTCCGAGAGGTCTACGACGGGGGTAGCCAGCTTGCTCGCTTTGCCTATTTTTGGAACCCAAAATCGATCATTTTCATCAGTTTCAGGCCACTTTTCTTCATTTGCTCTGTTTTTTCATCCCGGATCGTATGTCGTGAGCTCTTAAAGGGACGAAAACCTTACTCGCGGGACATTAGAGGGCCCTACAAAGTGTTGATATCACGTTTTACGATGATGCTGTGTTGTAGTAGTGGATGGGTTGTCGTTAAGTCCATTGGGTCTTCTGATTGGGCCATCTCTCTTAGCTGGGACTGTAAACCGTTAACACATAAAGGAATTGTGCCCTCAACATGACGGGTGCGATCATAGCAGCACTAATGCTCCGGATCACATCAGAATTCCGAAGTCAAGCGTGTTTGGGTGAGAGTAGTACTAAGATGGGTGACACCCTGGGAAGTCCTCGTGTTGCACCCCCCTTTACAATTTTTTTTGCTCCGGTTAGGGTTGCCAAGATACTTTATCCACCACATTGCTATTATCAAATCCCACGGCACCTTGGGCAAGACAACTTCACTTCACGTAGAGGCTGGGCCCGCAAACCGAGGGCGTGGGGCTTGTGACCAGGTATCTATCGCTCCGGTGCCCATAACTTTTGATCCGTAAGGAGTTACGTGACGCACAGTATACCTTTGAAAAGCTCTCTAGGAGCTCTACGACGGGGGTATCCAGCTTGCTCGCTTTGCCCACTTTTGGAGACCAAATTAGAACATTTTCATCAGTTTCGGGCCCCTTTTCTTCTTTTGCTCTATTTTTTCGTCCCAGATCGTACGTCGTGAGCTGGTAAAGGGACGACAACCTTACTCGCGGGACATTAGAGGGCTCTACAAAGTGTCGATATCACATCTTGCGAGGATGCTGCGTTGTAGTAGCAGATGGGTTGTCGTTAAGCTTATTGGGTCTTCTGAATGGGCCATCTCTCTAGTCTGGGACTGTAAACCGTTAACACATAAAGGAATTGTGCCCTCAATGTGACGGGTGCAATCATACCAGCACAAATGCAACGGATCCCATCAGAACTCCAAAGTTATGCGTGCCTGGGCGAGAGTAGTACTAGGATGGGTGACCCCTTGGGAAGTCCTCGTGTTGCCCCTCCCTTTTCAATTTTTTTTGCTCCAGTTAAGGTTGCCAAGATACTTTATCCACCACATTTTTATTATCGAATCCCACGGCACCTTGGGCAAGACAATTTCTCTTCACGTGGAGGCTGGGCCCGCAAACCGAGGGTGTAGGGCTTGTGACCAGGTCTCCATCGTTCCAGTGCCCATAACTTTTGATCCATAAGGAGTTACACGGCGCACAGCATACCCTTGCAAAGCTCTCCGAGAGCTCTTCGACGGGGGCAGCGAGCTTGCTCGCTTTGCCAGTTTTAGGAGCCCAAAATCGAATGTTTTCATCCGTCTCAGGACATTTTTCTTCTTTTGCTCTAATTTTCCGTTATGGATCGTACGTCGTGAGCTGTTAAAAGGACGAAACCCATGCTCGTGGGACATTAGAGGCACCTACAACGCGGCGCTGTCACGTCTTGTGAGGATGCTGCGTTGTTGCAGCGGATGGGATGTCGTTAAGCTCATTGGATCTTCTGAATGGGCCATCTCTCTAGTCTGGGATTGTAAACCGTTAACACATAAAGGAATTGTACCCTCAATGTGACGGGTGCAATCATTCCAGCACGAATGCAACGGATCCCATCAGAACTCCGAAGTTAATCGTGCTTGGGCGAGAGTAGTACTAGGATAGGTGAACCGTTGGGAAGTCCTCGTGTTGCACCTCCCTTTTCATTTTTTTTTTGCTCCGGTTAGGGTTGCCAAGATACTTTATCCACCACATTTCTATTATTGAATCCCACGGCACCTTGGGCAAGACAACTTCACTTCACATGGAGGCTGGGTTAGCAAATCGAGGGTGTAGGGCTTGTGACTAGGTCTCCGTCGCTCCGGTGCGCATAACTTTTGATCCGTAAGGAGTTACGCGGCGCATAGCATACCGTTACGAAGCTCTCCATGAGCTCTACGATAGGGGCAGCCAGCTTGCTCGCTGTGCCCATTTTTGGAGCCCAAAATCGCACATTTTCATCCATTTCGGGCCACTTTTCTTCTTTTGCTATGTTTTTCCGTCCTGGATCGTACGTCGTGAGCTGTTAAAGGGACGACAACCTTACTAGCGGGACATTAGAGGGCCCTACAAAGTGTCGATATCACGTCTTGCAGGGATGCTGCGTTGTAGTAGCAGATAGGTTGTCGTTAAGTCCATTGGGTCTTTTGAATGAGCCATCACTCTATGCTGGGACTGTAAACCGTTAACACATAAAGGAATTGTTCCCTCAACGTAATGGGTGCGATCATAGCAGCACTAATGCACCGGATCACATCTGAACTCCGAAGTTAAGCGTGCTTGGGCGAGAGTAGTACTAGGATGGGTGACCTCCTGGGAAGTCCTCGTGTTGTACCACCCTTTACATTTTTTTTTTCTCTGGTTAGGGTTGCCAAGATAATTTATCCACCACATTACTATTATCGAATCCCACGGCACCATGGGCAAGACAACTTCGCTTCACGTGGAGGCTGGGCCCGGAAACCGAGGGCGTAGGACTTGTGACCAGGTCTCCGTCGCTCTGGTGCCCAAAACTTTGATCCGTATGGACTTACGCGGCGCACAGCATACCATTGGAAAGCTCTCCGAGAGCTCTATGACGGAGGTAGCAAGCTTGCTTGCTGTGCCCATTTTTGGAGCCCAAAATCAAACATTTTCATCAATTTTGGCCACTTTTCTTCTTTTGCTCTGTTTTTTTGTCTCGGATCGTACATCGTGAGCTATTAAAAGGACGACAACGTCACTCGCGGGACATTAGAGGGCCCTACAAAGTGTCGATATCACATCTTGTGAGGATGCTGCGTTGTAGTAGCGGATGGGTTGTCGTTAAGTCCATTGGGTCTTTTGAATGGGTCATCTCTCTAGGCTGGGACTGTAAACCGTTAACACATAAAGGAATTGTGCCCTCAACGTGACGGGTGCGATCATACCAGCACTAATGCACCGAATCACATCAGAACTCCGAAGTTAAGCGTGCTAGGGCGAGAGTAGTACTAGGATGGCTGACCACTTGGGAAGTCCTCGTATTGCACTACCCTTTTCAAATTTTTTTGCTCCGGTTAGGGTTGCCAAGATACTTTATCCACCACATTTCTATTATTGAATCCCACGACACCTTGGGCATGACCACTTCGCTTCACGTTGAGGCTGGGCCCGCAAACGGGGGGTGTAGGATTTGTGACCAGGTCTCCGTCGCTCCGGTGCCCATAACTTTTGATCCGCAAGGAGTTACGCAGCGCACAGCATACCGTTGCGAAGCTCTTCGAGAGCTCTACGACAGGGGAAGCTAGCTTGCTTGCTGTGCCCGTTTTTGGAGCCCAAAATCGAACATTTTCATCAATTTCGGGCTACTTTTCTTCTTTTGCTCTGTTTTTCTGTCCCAAATCGTACGTCGTGAGTTGTTGAAAGGACGACAACCTTACTCGCGGGACATTAGAGGGACCTACATCACGTCAATATCACATCTTGCGAGGATGTTGCGTTGTAGTAGTGGATGGGTTGTCGTTAATCCCATTGGGCATTCTGAATGGGCCATCTGTCTAGGCTGGGTCTGTGAACCGAAAAACACATAAAGGAATTGTGCCCTCAACATGACGGGTGCAATTATACTAGCACAAATGCACCGGATCCCGTCAGAACTCTGAAGTTAAGCGTGCTTGGGCGAGAGTGGTACGAGGATGGGTGACCCCTTGGGTTGTCCTCGTGTTGCACCCCCCTTTTCAATTTTTTTGGCTCCAATTAGGGTTGCCAAGATACTTTATCCACCACATTTCTATTATCGAATCCCACGGCACCGTGGGCAAGACAACTTCGCTTCACGTGGAGGCTGGGCCCGCAAACCTAGTGTGTAGGGCTTGTGACCAGGTCTCCGTCGCTCCGGTGCCCATAACTTTTTATCTGTAAGGAGTTACGCGGGGCACAGCATACCGTTACAAAGCTCTCTGATAGCTCTATGACGGGGGTAGCCAGCTTGCTCGCTGTGTCTATTTTGGGAGCCAAAAATCGAACCTTTTCATCAGTTTTGGGCCACTTTTCTTCTTTTGCTATGTTTTTCGGTCCCGGATCATACGTCGTGAGCTGTTAAAAGGAAGACAACCTTACTCGCGGGACATTAGAGGGCCTTACAACGCGTCGATATCCCGTCTTGCAAGGTTGCTGCGTTGTTGTAGCGGATGGGTTGTCATTAAGCCCATTGGGCCTTCGGAATGGGCCATCTTTCTAGGCTTGGACTGTAAACCGTTAACACATAAAGGAATTGTGCCCCCAACATGATGGGTGCGATCATACTAGAACTAATGCACCGGATCCCATCAGAACTCCGAAGTTAAGGGTGCTTGGGCGTGAGTAGTACTAGGATGGGTAACCCCCTGGGAAGTCCTCGTGTTGCACCCCCCTTTTTAATTTTTTTTGCTCCAGTTAGGGTTGCCAAGATACTTTATCCACCACATTTCTATTATCGAATCCCACGGCACCTTGGGCAAGACAACTTCGCTTCACGTGGAGGGTGGGCCCGCAAACCGAGGGTGTTGGGCTTGTGACCAGGTCTCAGTCACTCCGGTGCCCATAACTTTAGATTTGTAAGGAGTTATGCGGTGCACAGCATACCGTTGCAAAGCTCTCCGAGAGCTCTACGACGGGGGCAGCCAGCTAGCTTGTTTTGCCCATTTTAGGAGCCCAAAATCGAACGTTATCATCAGCTTCGGGCCACTTTCCTTCCTTTGCTCTGTTTTTCCGTCCCAGATCGTACGTTGTGAGCTGTTAAAAGGACGACAACCTTACTCGCGGGACATTAGAAGGCCCTACAACACGTCGATATCACGTCTTGCAAGGATGCTGCGTTATTGAAGTGGATGGGTTATCGTAAAGCCCATTAGGCCTTTTGAATGGGCCATCTCTCTAGGCTGGGACTGTTAACCGTTAACACATAAAGGTATTGTGCACTCAACATGACGGGCGCGATCATACCAGCACTAATGCACCGGATCCCATCAGAACTCCGAAGTTAAGCGTGCTTGGGCAAGAGTAGTACTTGGATGGGTGACCCCCTGGGAAGTCCTCGCGTTGCACCTCCCTTTTCAATTTTTTTGCTCCGATTAGTGTTGCCAAGATACTTTATCCACTACATTTCTATTATCGAACCCACGGTGCCAAGGGCAAGACAACTTCGCTTCACGTGGAGGCTGGGCCCGCAAACCTAGGGCGTAGGGCTTGTGAGAAGGTCTCCGTCGCACCGATGCCCATAACTTTTTATCCGTAAGGAGTTACGCAGCATACATCATACCGTTGCAAAGCTCTCCGAGAGCTCTACGGCGGGGGTAGCGAGCTTGCTTGCTGTGCCCATTTTGGGAGCCCATTTGGTAGCCCAAAATCGAACGTTTTCATCAGTTTCAAACCACTTTTCGTCTTTTGCTCTATTTTTCCGACCTGGATCGTACGTCGTGAGCTGTTAAAAGGACGACAACCTTACTCGCGGGACATTAGAGGGCCCTACAACGCATGGATATCACGTCTTGTGAAGATGCTGCGTTGTTGAATCGGATGGGTTGTCGTTAGGCCCATTGGCTTTTTGAATGGGCCATCTCTCTAGGCTGGGACTGTGAACCGTTAACAGATAAATGAATTGTGCCCTCAACATGTCGGGTGTGATCATACCAGCACTAATGCACCGGACCCCATCAGAACTCCGAACTTAAGCGTGCTTGGGCGAGAGTAGTACTATGATGGTTGACCCCCTTGGAAGTCCTGGTGTTGTACCTCCCTTTTCAATTTTTTTTGCTCCGGTTAGGGTTGCCAAGATACTTTATCCATCACATTTCTATTATTGAATCCCACGGCACTTTGGGAAAGACAACTTCGCTTTACGTGGAGGCTGGGCCAGCAAACCGACGGTGTAAGGCTTATGATCAGGTCTCCACCGTTCCGGTGCCCATAACTTTTGATCCGTAAGGAGTTAAGCAGCGCACAGCATACCGTTGCAAAGCTCTCCGACAGCTCTACGACGGGGGCAGCCAGCTTGCTTGCTGTACCCTTTTTGGAGCCCAAAATCGGACATTTTCATCAATTTCGGGCCACTTATCTTCTTTTGCTCTATTTTTTAATCCCAAATCGTACATTGTGAGCTGTTAAAGGGACGACAACATTACTCGCGGGACATTAGAGGGCCTTACAAAGTGTCGATATCACGTCTTGCGAGGATGCTGCGTTGTAGTAGCGGATGGGTTGTCGTTAAATCCATTGGGTCTTCTGAGTGGGCCATCTGTAAACCATTAACACATCAAGGAATTGTGCCCTCAACGTGACGGGTGCGATCATAGCAGCAGTAATGCACCGGATCACATCAGAACTCCGAAGTTAAGCTTGCTTGGGCGAGAGTAGTACTAGGATGGGTGACCCCCTGGGAAGTCCTAGAGTTGCACCCCCCTTTACAATTTTTTTTGCTCCGGTTACGGTTGCCAAGATACTTTATCCACCACATTTCTATTACCGAATCCCACGGCACCATGGACAAGACAACTTCGCTTCACGTGGAGGCTGGGCTGGCAAATTGAGGGCGTAGGGCTTGTGACCAGGTCTCCGTCGCTCCGGTGCCCATAACTTTTGATCCGTAAGAAGTTACATGGCGCATAGCATACCGTTGCATACCTCTCCAAGGGGTCTACGACTGAGGAAGCCAGCTTGCTCATTGTGCCCATTTTTGAAGCCCAAAACAGAACATTTTCATCAGTTTCGGTCTACTTTTCTTCTTTTGCTCTTTTTTTTGTACCGGATTGTACGTTGTGAGCTGTTAAAAGGATGAAATCCTTACTCGCAGGACATTTGAAGGCCCTACAACGTGTCGATATCACGTCTTGCGAGGATGCAACATTGTTGAAGCGGATGGATTGTCCTTAAGCCCATTGGAACTTCTAAATGGGTCATCTCTCTAGGCTCGGTCTGTGAACCATTAACACATAAAGGAATTGTGCCCTCAACATGACGGGTACGATCATACCAGCACTAATGCACCGGATCCCATCAGAACTCTGAAGTTAAGCGTGCTTGGGCGACAGTAGTACTAGGATGGGTGACCCATTGGGAAGTCCTTCTGTTGTAACCCACTTTTCAATTTTTTTTCCTCCGATTAGGGTTGCCAAGATACTTTATCCACCATATTTCTATTATCGAATCCCACGGCACCGTGGGCAAGACAACATCGCTTCACGTGGAGGCTGGGCCTGCAAACCGAGGGTGTAGGGCTTGTGACCAGGTCTCCGTCGCTCCGGTGCCCATAACTTTTTATCTGCAAGGAGTTACGCGGCGCACAGCATACCATTGCAAAGCTCTCCGTTAGCTCTACGACGGGGGCGGCCAGCTTGCTCGCTCTGCCCATTTTGGGAGCCCAAAATCAACCATTTTCATCAGTTTCGGGCCACTTTTCTTTTTTTGCTCTATTTTTCCGTCCCGGATCGTACGTCGTGAGCTGTTAAAGGGACGACACCCTTACTCTTGGGACATTAGAGGGCCCTACAATGCGTCGATATCACATCTTGCAAGGATGCTGCGTTGTTGTAGGGGTTGGGTTGTCGTTAAGCCCATTGGGCCTTCTAAATGGGCCATCTCTCTAGGCTGGGACTGTAAACCGTTAACACATAAAGGAATTGTGCCCTCAACGTGACGGGCGCGATCATACCAACACCAATGCACCGGATCCCATCAGAACTCCGAAGTTAATCGTGCTTGTACGAGAGTAGTACTAGGATGGGTGACGCCCTGGGAAGTCCTCGCGTTGCACCCCGCTTTACAATTTTTTTGCTCCGGTTAGGGTTGCCAAAATACTTTATCCACCAAATTTCTATTATCGAATCCCACGGCACCTTGGGCAAGACAACTTCGCTTCACGTGGAGGCTGGGCTCGCAAACTGAGGGCGTAGGGCTTGTGACCAGGTCTCTGTCGCTCCGGTGCCCATAACTTTTGATCCGTAAGGAGTTACGCGGCGCATAGCATACCGTTGCAAAGCACTCCAGGAGCTCTACGACGGGGGCAGCCTGCTTGCTCGCTGTGCCCATTTTTTGGAGCCCAAAATTGAACATTTTCATCAGTTTCGGGAAACTTTTCTTCTTTTGCTCTTTTTTTCAGTCCCGCATCGTATGTTGTGAGCTGTTAAAAGGACGACAACCTTACTCGCAGGACATTAGAGGCCCTACAACGTGTCGATATCACGTCTTGCGAGGATGCTGCGTTGTTGAAGCGGATGGGTTGTCCGTAAGCCCATTGGGCCTTCTGAATGGGCCATCTCTATAGGCTAGGTCTGTGAACCGTTAACACATAAAGGAATTGTGCCCTCAACATGATGGGTGCGATTATACCAGCACTAATATACTGGATCCCATCAAAACTCTGAAGTTAAGCATGATTGGGCGAGAGTAGTACTAGGATGGGTGACCCCCTGGAAAGTTATCGTGTTGTACCCTGTTTTTCAATTTTTTTTGCTCTGGTTAGGGTTGCCAAGATACTTTATCCACCACATTTCTATTATCGAATCCCACGGCACCTTGGGCAAGACAACTTCGCTTCATGTGGAGGCTGGGCCTACAAATCGAGGGCTTAGGGCATGTGACCAGGTCTCCGTCGCTCCGGTGCCCAAAACTTTTGATCCGTAAGGAGTTACGCGGCGCACAGCATACCTTTGCGAAGCTCTCCGATAGCTCTACGACGGGGGCAGCTAGGTTGCTCGTTGTGCCCATTTTGGGAGCCCAAAATCGAACGTTTTCATCAGATTCGGACCACTTTTCTTCTTTAGCTCTGTTTTTCCATCCCGGATCGTACGTCGTGAGCTGTTAAAAGGACGAACACCTTACTCGCGGGACATTAGAGGGCCCTACAACGCATCGATATCATGTCTTGCGAGGATGTTGCGTTGTTGTAGCGGATTGGTTGTCGTTAAGCCCATTGGGCATTCTGAATGGGCCATCTCTCTAGGCTGGGACTGTAAACCGTTAACACATAAAGGAATTGTGCCCTCAACATGACGGGTGCGATCATACCAGCACTAATGCACCGGATCCCTTCAGAACTCCGAAGTTAAGCGTGCTTGGGGGAGAGTAGTACTAGGATGGGTGACCCCCTGAGAACTCCTCATGTTGCATCCCCCTTTTCAATTTTTTTTCCTCCGGTTATGGTTGCCAAGATACTTTATCCACCACAATTCTATTATCGAATCCCATGGCACCTTGGGCAAGACAACTTCGATTCACGTAGAGGCTGGGCCCACAAACCGAGGGCGTAGGGCTTGTGACCAAGTCTCCGTCGCTCCGGTATCCATAACTTTTGATCTGTAAGGAGTTATGCGGTGCACAGCATACCGTTGCAAAGCTTTCCGAGAGCTCTACAATGGGGGCAGCCAGCTTGCTCGTTGTGCCCATTTTTTGACCCCAAAATCGAACAATTTCATCTGTTTCTGGCCACTTTTATTCTTTTGCTCTATTTTTTCGTCCTGAATCATACGTCGTGAGCTGTTAAATGGACGACAACCAAACTCGCAAGATATTAGAGCGTCCTACAACGAGTCGATATCACGTCTTGCGAGGATGCTGCATTGTTGAAGTGAATGGGTTGTCGTTTAGCCCATTGGGCCATCTAAATGGGCCATCCCTCTAGGCTGGGACTGTGAACCATTAACACATAAAGGAATTGTGCCCGCAACATACCGGGCGCAATCATACCAGCACTAATGCACCGGATCCCATCAGAACTCCGAAGTTAAGCGTGCTTGGGCGAGAGTAGTACTAGGATGGGTGACCCCTTGGGAAGTCCTCGTGTTGCACCCCCCTTTTCAATTTTTTTTCCTCCGATTAGGGTTGCCAAGATACTTTATCCATGATATTTCTTTTATCGAATCCATGGCACCGTGGGCAAGACAACATCGCTTCACGTGGAGGCTAGGCCCGCTAACCGAGGGCGTAGGGCTTGTGAACAGGTCTCCGTCGCTCAGGTGCCCATAACTTTTGATCCATAAGGAGTTACGTGGCGCACAGCATACCGTTGCAAAGCACCCCGACAGCTATACGACGGGTGTAGAGAGCAAGCTCGCTGAGCCCGTTTTGGGAGCCCAAAATCGAACGTTTTCATCAGTTTCGGGCCACTTTTCTTCTATTCCTCTATTTTTTCGTCCTGGATCATACATTGAGAGCTGTTAAAAGGACGACAACCTAACTCGCGGGACATTTGAGAACCCTATAACATGTCGATATCACATCTTGCGAGGATGCTGCGTTGTTGAAGGGGATGGGTTGTCGTTAAGCCCATTGGGCCTTTTGAATGGGCCATCTCTCTAGGCTGGGACCGTGAACCGTTAACACATAAAGGAATTGTGCCCTCAACATGACGGGTGCGATCATACCGCCACTAATGCACCGGATCCCATCAGAACTGCGAATATAAGCGTGCTTGGGCGAGAGTAGTACTAGAATGGTTGACCCCGTGGGAAGTCCTCGTGTTGCACCCCCCTTTTCAATTTTTTTTGCTCCTATTAGGGTTGCCAAGATACTTTATCCACCACATTTCTATTATCTAATCCCACAGCACCATGGGCAAGACAACTTCGCTTCACGCGGAGGCTGGGCCCGTAAACCGAGGGCGTAGGGCTTGTGACTAGGTCTCCGTTGCTCCGGTGCCCATAACTTTTGATCTGTAAGGAGTTACACAGCGCACAGCATACCGTTGCGAAGCACTCCGAGAGCTCTATGACGGTGGTAGCCTGCTTGCTCGCTGTGCCCCTTTTTGGAGCCCAAATTCGAATATTTTCATCAGTTTCGGAACACTTTTCTTCCTTTGCTTGGTTTTTCTGTCCTGGATTGTACGTTGTGAGTTGTTAAAAGGACGACAACCTTACTCATGGTACATTAGAGGGCCCTACAACGCGTTGATATCACATCTTGCGAGGATGCTGCGTTGTATAAGCGGATGGGTTGTCATTAAGCCCATTGGGCCTTCTGAATGCGCCATCTCTCTATGCTGGCACTGTGAACCGTTTACACATATAGGAATTGTGCCCTCAACATGACGGGTGCGATCATACCAGCACTAATGCACCGGATCCCATCAGAACTCCGAAGTTGAGCGTGCTTGGGCGAGAATAGTACTATAATGGGTAACCCCTTGGGAAGTCCTCGTGTTGCACCCCCTTTGCAATTTTTTTTGCCCTGGTTAGGGTTGCCAAGATACTTTATCAACCACATTTCTATTATCGAATCCCATAATAGAGGGCTTGTGACCAGGGCTCCCTCGCTCCGGTGCCCATAACTTTTGATCCGTAAAGAGTTACACAGCGCATAGCATACCGTTGCGAAGCACTCCTATAGCTCTACGATGGGGGTAGCCAGCTTGCTCGCTGTGCCCCTTTTTGGAGCCCAAAATTGAATATTTTCATCAGTTTCGGAACACATTTCTTCTTTTCCTTGGTCTTTCAGTCCCGGATCGTACGTTGTAAGCTATTAAAAGGACTAAAACATTACTCACGGGACATTAGAGGGCTCTACAATGCGTCGATATCACGTCTTGCGACGATGCTGCGTTGTTGAAGTGGATGGGTTGTCATTAAGCTCATTGGGCCTTCTGAATGGGCCATCTCTCTAGGCTAGGATTGTGAATCGTCAACACATAAAGGATTTGTGCCCTCAACATGAGGGATGCGATCATACCAGCACTAATGCACCGGATCCCATCAGAACTCTGAAGTTAAGCGTGCTTGGTCGAGAGTAGTACTAGGATGGGTGACCCCCTGGGAAGTCCTCGTGTTGTACCCCTCTTTTCAATCTTCTTTTCTCCGACTAGGGCTGCCAAGATACTTTATCCATCACATTTCTATTATCGAATCCCACGGCACCGTGGGCAAGACAACTTCGCTTCACGTGGAGGTTGGGCCCGCAAACTGAGGGTGTAGGGCTTGTGACCAGGTCTCTGTCACTCTGGTACCCATAACTTTTGATCCGTAAGGAGTTACGCGGCGCACAGCATACCGTTGCAAAAATCTCTGAGAGCTCTACGACGGCCGTAGCCAGCTTGCTTGCTGTGCCCCTTTTTGGGGCACGAAATCGAATATTTTCATCAGTTTCGGAACACTTTTCTTCTTTTGCTCGGTTTTTCCGTCCCGGATCGTACGTCGTGAGTTATTAAAAGGATGACAACGTTACTCGCTGGACATTAGAGGGCCCTACAACACGTCGATATCACGTCTTTCGAGGTTGCTACGTTGTTGAAGTAGATAGGTTGTCCTTAAGCCCATTGGGCCTTCTGAATAGGGCATCTCTCTTGGCTGGGACTGTGAACCGTTAACACATAAAGGAATTGTGCCCTCAACATGACGGATGCGATCATACCAGCACTAATACACCGGATCCCATCAGAAATCCGAAGTTAAGCGTGCTTGGGCGAGAGTAGCACTAGAATGGGTGACCCCTTGGGAAGTCCTCGTGTTGTACCCCTCTTTTCAATTTTTTTTGCTCCGGCGAGGGTTGCCAAGATACTTTATCCACCAAATTTCTATTATCGAATCCCACGGCACTGTGGGCAAGACAACTTCGCTTCATGTGGAGGCTAGGCCCGCAAACTGAGGGCGTAGGGCCTGCGACCAGGTCTCCGTCGCTCCGGTGCCCATAACTTTTGATCCATAAGGAGTTACACGGCGCACAGCATACCATTACAAAGCTCTCCGAGAGCTCTACGACGGTAGTAGCCAGCTTGCTCGTTTTGCCCTTTTTGGAGCCCAAAATCGAATATTTTCATCAGTTTCGGGCCACTTTTCTTCTTTTGCTCTATTTTTCCGACTCGGATCGTACGTTGTGAGTTGTTTAAAGGACGACAACCTTAATCGCGGGACATTAGAGGGCCTTACAACTCGTCGATATCACATCTACAAGGATACTGCGTTGTTGAAGTAGATGGTTTGTCCTTAAGCCCATTGGGCCTTCTGAATGGGCCATCTCTTTAGGATGGGACTGTGAACCGTTAACACATAAAGGAATTGTGCCCTCAACATGACGGGTGCGATCATACCAACATTAATGCACCGGATCCATCAGAACTCCAGATTTAAGCGTGCTTGGGTGAGAGCAGTACTAGAATGGGAGACCACCTGGGAAGTCCCCGTGTTGCACCCCTCTTTTCAATTTTTTTTGCTCCGGCTAGGGGTGTCAAGATACTTTATCCACCACATTTCTACTTTGGTATCCCACGGCACCATGGGTAAGACAACTTCGCTTCACATGTAGGCTTGGCCCGCAAACTGATGGCGTAGGGCTTGTGACCAACTCTCCGTCACTCCGGTGCCCATAACTTTTGATCCGTAAGGAGTTACGCGGCGCACAGCATACCGTTGCAAAGTTCTCCGAGACCTCTACGACGGCCGTAGCCAGCTTGCTTGCTGTGCTTTTTTGGAGCCCAAAATTGAACATTTTCATTTGTTTCGGGCCACTTTTCTTCTTTTGCTCTGTTTTTCTATCCCGGATCGTACGTCGTTAGTTTTTAAAAGGACGACAACCTAACTCGTGGGATATTACAGGGCCTCACAATGCGTCGATATCACGTCTTATGAGGATGCTGCGTTGTCGAAGCGGATGGGTTGTCATTAAGCCCATTGGGCCTTTTGAATGGGCCATATCTCTAGGCTGGGACTGTGAATCGTTAACATATAAAGGAATTGTGCCCTCAACATGACGGGTGCGATCACACCAGCACTAATGCACCGGATCCTATCAGAACTCCAAAGTTAAGCGTGCTTGGGCGAGAGTTGTACTAGAATGGGTGACCCCCGAGGAAGTCCACGTGTTGTACCCCCATTTTCAATTTTTTTGGGTCCGATAATGGTTGTCAAGATACTTTATCTGCCGCAATTCGATTATCGAATCCCACGGCACTATAGGCAAGACAACTTCACTTCACGTGGAGGCTGGTCCCGCAAACCGAGGGCGTAGGGCTTGTGAGCAGGTCTCCGTCGCTCCGGTGCCCAAAGCTTTTGATCCGTAACGAGTTACGCGCCGCACAGCATACCGTTGCAAAGCTCTCTGACAGCTCTACGAAAGAGGTAGCGAGCTTGCTCACTGTGCCCTTTCTGGAGGCCAAAATCGAACATTTTCATCAGTTTCAGGCCACGTTTCTTCTTTTTCTCTGTTTTTCTGACACTGATAGTTTCTCGCGGGACATTAGAGGGCCCTACAACACGTCGATATCACGTCTTGCGAGGATGCTGCGATGTTGTAGCGGATGGGTTCTCGTTTAGCCCATTGGGTCTTCTGAATGGGCCATCTCTCTAGGCTGGGACTGTAAACCGTTAACACATAAAGGAATTGTGCTATCAACGTGACGGGTGTGATCATACCAGCACTAATGCACCGAATCCCATCAGAACTCCGAAGTTAAACGTACTTGGACGAGAGTAGTACTAGGATGGGTGGCCCCTTGGGAAGTCCTCGTGTTGCACCCTCCTTTTCAATTTTTTTTGGCTCCGGTTAGGGTTTCCAAGATACTTTATCCACCATATTTCTATTATCGAATCCCATGGCACCTTGGGCAAGACAACTTCGCTTCACGTGGACGCTGGGCCCGCAAACCGAGGGCGTAAGGCTTGTGACCAGGTCTCCCTCGCTTCGGTGCCCATAACTTTTGATCCGTAAGGAGTTACACGGCGCACAACATATCGTTGCAAAGCTCTCCGAGAGGTCTACGACGGGGGTGGCCAGCTTGCTAGCTTTGCCCCTTTTTGGAGCCCAAAATCAAACAATTTCATCAGTTTTGGGCCACTATTTTTCTTTTGCTTAGTTTTTCCATCCCGGATCGTATGTCGTGAGCTGTTAAAAGGATGACAACCTAACTCGTGGGACATTAGAAGGCCCTACAACGCGTTGATATCACGTCATGCAAGGATACTGCATTGTTGAAGCGGATAGGTTGTCCATAAGCCCATTGGGCCTTCTAATTGGGCCATCTCTCTAGGCTGGGACTGTGAACCGCTTACACATAAACGAATTGTGCCCTCAACATGAGGGGTGCGACCATACAAGCACAAATGCACCGGCTCCCATCAGAACTCCGAAGTTAAGCGTGCTTGGACGAGAGTAGTACTAGAATGGGTGACCCCCTGGGAAGTCCTCGCGCTGCACCCCCCTTTTCAATTTTTTTTGCTTCGGTTAGGGTTGCCAAGATACTTTATCCACCACATTTCTCTTATCGAATCCCACGGCACATTGGGCAAGACAACTTCGCTTCACGCGGAGGCTGGGCCATCAAACCGAGGGCGTAGGGCTTGTGACCAGGTCTCCGTCGCTCCGGTGCCCATAACTTTTGATTCGTAAGGAGTTACGCAGCGTACACCATACCGTTGCAAAGCTCTCCGAGAGCTCTACGACGAAGGCAGGTAGCTTGCTTGCTGTGCCCATTTTTGGAGCCCAAAATTGAATATTTTCATCAGTTTCGGGCCACTTTTCTTCTTTTGCTCTATTTTTCCGTCCTGGATCGCATATCGTGAGCTGTTAAAAGGACGACAACCATAGTCAAGGGACATTAGAGGGCCCTACAACGCGTTGATATCAAGTCTTGCGAGGATGCTGCGTTGTTGTAGTAGATGGGTTGTCGTTAAGCCCTTTGGGTCTTCTGAATGGGCCATCTCTCTAGGCTGGGACTGTAAACCGTTAACACATAAAGGAATTGTGCCCTCAACGTGACCGGTGCGATCATACTAGTACTAATGCACCGGATCCCATCAGAACTCCGAAGTTAAACGTGCTTGGGCGAGAGTAGTACTAGGATGGGTGACCCCTGGGAAGTCATCATGTTGCACCCCCCTTTTCAATTTTTTTTCCTCCAGTTAGGGTTGCCAAGATACTTTATCCACCACATTTCTATTATCGAATCCCATGGCACCTTGGGCAAGACAACTTCGCTTCACGTGGAGGCTGGGCCTGCAAACCGAGGGCGTAGGGCTTGTGACCAGGTTTTCGTCGCTCCGGTGCCCATAACTTTTGATCCATAAGGAGTTACGCGGCGCACAGCATACCGTTGCAAAGCTCTTCGAGTGCTCTACGAAGGGGGCAGCTTTCTTGCTCGCTATGCCCGTTTTTGGAGCCCAAAATCGAACATTTTCATCAGTTTCGGGCCACTTTTCTTGTTTACGTCTATTTTTCCGTCCCGGATCCTACGTCGTGAGCTGTTAAAAGGAAGACAACCTTACTCGCGGGAGATTAGAGGGCCCTACAACTCATCAATATCACGTCTTGCGAGGATGCTGCATTATTGTAGCGGATGGGTTGTCCTTAAGCCCATTGGTCCTTCTGAATGGGCCATCTCTCTAGGCTAGAACTGTGAACCGTTAAAACATAAAGGAATTGTGCCCTCAACATGACGTGTGCGATCATACCAGCACTAATGCATTGGATCCCATCAGAACTCCGAAGTTATGCGTGCTTGGGCGAGAATAGTACAAGGATGGGTGACCCCTTGGGAAGTCCTCATGTTGCACCCCCCTTTTCAATTTTTTTTACCTCTATTAGGGTTGCCAAGATACTTTATCCACCACATTTCTATTATCGAATCCCACGGCACCGTCGACAAGACAAGTTCGCTTCACGTGGAGGGTGGCCCCGCAAACCGAGGGCGTAGGGCTTGTGACCAGGTCTCCATCGCTCCGGTGCCCATAACTTTTTATCCGTAAACAGCTCCGCGGCACACAGCATACCGTTGCGAAGCTCTCTGATAGCTCTACGACAGGGGCAGCCAGCTTGCTCGCTGTGCCCTTTTTGGAACCCAAAATCGAACGTTTTCATCAATTTCAGGCCACTTTTCTTCTTTTACTCTGTTTTTCCATCCCGGATCATAGGTCGTGAGCTGTTGAAAGGACGACAATCTTACTCGCAGGACATTATAGAGCCCTACAACACGTCGATATCACGTCTTGCGAGGATGATGCGTTGTTGTAGCGGATGGGTTGTCGTTAAGCCTTTTGGGCCTTTTAAATGGGCCATCTCTCTAGGCTGGGACTATAAACCGTTAACACATAAAGGAATTGTGCCCCTAACATGACGGGTGTGATCATACCAGCACTAATGCACCGGATCCCATCATAACTCCGAAGTTAAGTGTGCTTGGCGAGAGTAGTACTAGGATGGGTGACCCCCTGGGAAGTCCTCGTGTTGCACCCTCCTTTTCAATTTTTTTTGCTCCGGTTAGGGTTGCCAAGATAGTTTATCCACCACATTTCTATTATCGATTCCCTTGGCACCTTGGGCAAGACAACTTCACTTTACGTGTCACGCCCCAACCCGGGCTATAAAGTTAGACTAGGGTGTGATCTAAGCATTCAAGTCCGTTCACGTACTTAATCGTTCAAGGAGGTTTAGCACTTAACGTTTTATCCAAGACTCCAAAATTTTCCAGAAATCTAGCAGCATAACGGTTGTAATTGGGCTCTTTGGTTTGACCTAGTTCTCTAAACGCCTCAAAATTTACCATCTCAATTCCATTTCCAACTAAGATTACTAGTTTACTATCAATTGAATTGCCTATTGGTTATTTCGACGTCCCGTTTGATGTATAACCTAGCATGATACTATGTCTCGATTGTTTATTTATCCTCGTTATGAAAGTACCTGTTGATCTTAGCTTAAAAGCGTGTACCTGATTAAGATTTGATAGGTTCATTTACTTAGTCCTTACCTAATACGTCATAACCTATGATCGATACTAGCAGTAATAAAAGCAAAACGATCATAATAGTGTCTAGTATCTATCTAGCAATATCAGTACAATCCAAAATTAGACCCCAAATTACAACGGGGGTCTTTTACATTAGAAATAACAAGCAACATAAAATAAATAGTCTTCAAGTAGCACAAAGTTCACAAGTAGCCACATTCAAGCAAAGCAACCAATGACAGGCAATCACTCCAGGGGTTCATCATTAGGCACATTGTCCTCGGGTACCTGTACCTGTTCTTCTTTACCTGTGATGAAAAAGAGGGTGAGTCCTTATTAACTCAGCGAGGGGAAAACGAGAAATACGTTTTGAAACTCATTTTCCGGTTCAATTATGAAAACTCATTTTTGAAAACATGTCACGTATTACAAATAATAAGGTACGCAAATATATGAAACAAATCGAGTAACAGATACATTTACCAATCATTTCAAGGATACGGTGAGTATTTGCTCTCAATATCAATTTCGATTCATTTGGTGCGGCCGACTTCAATAATCCACTTATCGCTCCCAATTGGGTGTACTCCGGATGTACCCCGAAACCTACGACCCAACTCTCCGAGGGTGAAATGCCAAGCGAGAGAGGGAATTGGACCATGGTAGTCACGGTAACACCGGCAAGCCCGATGCCGCTCGGCATGCGCGAAACACTACCATGCCACACTGAAAGGTTGCAACCTCGTATGCAATGCACATTTATAACATTTAACATATCACATTAGGAGGACAACAAAGTAGGTCGCCTCCGAGCAGTTATAAGATCGCACGTTATCAAGTAATCAAACGAGGCACGATAAGACAAGTAATTTCACTTGAAAGACATATAGAGCCATATGAACATTAAACGGGCAGCCATGTAACACATGCAAGTCAAGCCATATAACTCATTTCGAAGTCCACGTAATCAAGTGATACGATTATTCAACATGCAACAACATCTACGTGGGTTCGGATGCAAGAAAAGCCTAATTGTCAACATGCAATGATCAAAATTACATTTAAGCTTATAAGGGCAACTACGGGCAGCCTACTAAACATATAATTCCACACAATATCCAAATGATCAATACTTAGCAAAACTACCTAGTCATTAGGGTTTCCATTTCGTGCATATTCGTGCAATTTGAGCCTCAACCCAACTCAAAGTCATTCTCAGACCATGCATCATTTAATTCAACATCCTCAAACATCCAAACCAGTCCACCCAACATCACGAAGCTACAATCCCAAGCGTTTAATTCAACAAGAGGAGTCACAACAATTTTCTAAGCACAACATTAAGTGAACCCCTTACTGCAATAGGCTGTTTTCTCCCAATCAATCGGATAAGCAAACAATCTCCAAATTCAGTGAATAAGAGGTCAAATTAAAGATTAAGAAGTTATCTAAAATCAGAAACAAACCTTGCATCAATTGGAGTTCGGGATCATTAGATATAGCCGAAATAGTGGAATAGCACAAAACTGTCCAGATTTGCACACTTTTCAGTAATTGACGTTTTTGAGGTCCTTAGGGTCCGATTTAGCCTTGGTCCATCTCTGACAAAATTGTC